>OY755039.1:53618157-55010657 GCA_963576565.1 Aspidapion aeneum
TCGAAACAGTAGTAAAAATTTTTTTTGCAAAGTTCGTATTTTTTCAGGAAAATCATAAACCATAAATATGCTTTGGCCAATTAAGAAGATAAGACACCCTGTAGATTTAAGGAATCGCAACATTTTTTAAATTTTTTATCTTAGTGTAATCGGTATCTCTAGAGGAACCAAACAATAAAGCCCCATATACGGTTTAAAATAAAAAACGAGTTTTTCCAGTCGCATCAGATTTTTTTGAGATCATTCACACTTACCTGTTCATCTAACAATCCTTCAATCTGGGCATAATGTTCCGCGTTCGCCGACAAAATGTTCTTCAGACGACCTGCTTCTTTAAAGAGCTTTGCATAGGCTCTGGGATTTGTAAACACATCAGTCTTAGTTTTCTTCATTTCGTTAAATTTCTTAGCCAGAAAGTCCCGTAGCCTGAAAAATTATTAAATAAATTCCTTATTAACAAAACAAAAGCAAACATCTCGCAAAAGATACAGTGAATATACAGGGTTTTATAAAAATAAGGTTTTATATTTATTGCATACAGATATCATTAGCTAAAAGCCAATTACATAGATATCCACTTATCACTAATAGTAAAATGAAACTTATAAAATGTAATGTAATATATAAAATATCTGATTATAAAACAACCAAAAAATATAGATATTTGTTAATCATTAAGTTTAAAAAACAAAAATAACATTACCAAAAACACCACCAAAAACATAGAAAACAAAGAAACAATTAAAATTGACCAAAGCAAGTCATAATCCTAAAGTTAAAATAAAATTAAAATTGTCATAAAAAGACGAATAACATTTTGAATCCACAAAAAGGGCTATTATTTTTAGAAATAAAATCAGGATTTTAAAAATTGTTACTGTCCATCTACCTAAAAATCATTAATTTACAAAGAATGAACAAATAATATTTATATGGGTATTTTTAAATTTGCTAAGATTAATTGTGTCAATGTCAATATCAGCGGCATATACATTGAAAATTGAGCACATTTTATATATGGGTGAATTTTTATATAAGTTGGTCCTTGGGCAAGCCCAATAAAAAGTGTTTACATTACGAGAATGAACTCTATTGACGGCAAAAGGTAATTGACCAAGAATATTAGGACTGTCTATTTCACCCTTAAGCAATTTAACAACATGAAGCAGAGAATTATTTTGTAACGTCTTTTCTTAAGTGACAGTCTCCCAAAAACACCCAACAAATTTTCATGATCAAATCCTCTTTGTGGATAAAACCCATACTTTCTAAAGTATAAACATTTTAGGAACTTTCTCTGAACCTTCTCAATTATATGATTGAGCCATATTCCAAAATGGGTGAAACCAAGCTGTCAAAAAGGTGCAGACTTATATCAATATCAAAGTCTTTCGTGTTGCTAGCAATAAAACCGGCTATTTTCTGGGCACTTTCAATTTTTGCAGTAATGTGATCAGTAAAAGTAAGATTCACATCAAATATCACACCAAAATCTTTATGTCTTTCCTCCCTTCTAATCTTAATATTATTGTAGGTATACTCATATTGTATAGGATTCTTATTAAGAGTAAATGATATACACTTACATTTTTAGCAACATTCAGATTAAAACTATTTGACCCACACCAGGTAGCCACCCTGCAGAAATCACTCTGCACCGCACAATCCAAGGCTGTGTTAACAATATGATAACACTTAAAGTCATCTGCAAATATTAGACCCTGGACATTATTTTATTTATTTATTTATTTATTATATTTTATTTACACCACTTAACAGGAGTTAACCCAATTACAAAGTGGGGAAGAATACAGTGATTAACAATAACAGAATCTAAGGATAAAATGAAGTACAAAATAAAAGAAATTTACTACATCTACACTGAGTGAGCAGAAATAAAAATTATAAAAATCGTATATTAGCTCACACATATACTATAGTAGTGTGAGCTATGGTGATCCTAATTTTTTCGAGAAAAAAAAAGTTGCTCCGATTTCAAAATTTTTTATATATCTTTGCGTTTCAGATGATTCTGAAACTTTTTCGTTGCGCCGTCTGTCTGTCTGTCTGTATGTCTGTCTGTCTGTATGTCTGTCTGTAACGACCAACGCGCATAACTCAAAAACCGCTTAGCCGATTTTAATGAAATTTGGTACCTAGGCTGGGTCTTGGGTCGAGATGGTCCCATTTAAAAATGAACAAAATCCACTGAACACAAACCAAATAAAAGGGTGGGGGTAGATTTCAAAAATTAGAGTTTATGTGAAAATATGGCGTGTGTGATATCAAACGGAAGGTAATTGAGTCTGGAGTTAAACAAAATACATTTTAATTTATTTTAAAAAAAGGGTGGGGGTATATTTCAAAAATTAGAGTTTAAGTGAAAATATGGCGTGTGTGATATCAAACGAAAGGTAATTGAGTCCGGAGTTTAACAAATAACATTTTAGTTTTTGCTTTTTTTAAGGGTGGGGGTAGATTTAAGAAATTTAAATTTAAGTTAAAACATGGCTTGTTTGGTATCTGGTTCGTCCCGCCTTCCTTTTTGTAAATATGTTCTTTTTACTATAATTTACCAAATTGGTTCGAATTAGGCTATTTGGTGATTCACTAGAGCATTTTCTATTTTTTGCTTATTTAGTATTAATTAACTAATTAAGTACTTAAAATTACTGGGTTATTTGCATTTGAAACTCCCGCGGTTTTAAAGGCAAATATTACAATTTGCTATAATTAATTTACTTTACATAAAATGCATTTTGAATTACTAAGGTTCCTAGTTCCTTTAATATGGACCTTCGTAATCTCATTCCCTCCTACTTATCCCTTTCTCCTACGCCTATGGATTAACGACGCCACTGGGCGACATGTGGGAGAACGAACGCAGTAGCGATACCTGCTGCAGCATCAGAGAGAACCGTTTCGCCTTCGAACGAGAATACACGCGTGTTAGCGACTCTCCTACCACAGGAATGTGGGGTGCAAAAACTACGGTTTAACAGCGCGTCCTCCCATGAGTTCCACTTCCTGTATAAAAATGGTAAGTGAAAATGCATTATTTTTACCTTACATACATTTGTTTATTGCTACACTAACCTAGAAGGTAAACTAGACCATTTCAGAATCCCTTGTACCAGCTTAGCCTATGACCTTATTCCCTTAAATGTACAGTCCACACCTGACACCGTTAAATTCCAGACAACTCTCCTTTCTGGACCACCAGGGAGCCCCATTTTTGATCCTTAGCGACCCGGATTTCTGGAATCGTTTTTTTGCCTTTTTAGGTTAGTTTTTTTTACTGGTTTCAAATGCAAGAAAAACCCTTGTTTTTCCTAAATGCCTTTTTTACTGGTTTCAAATGCAAGAAAAACCCTTGTTTTTCTTACATGCCTACTTTAGAAAACCCCTAGGTTTCTAAAATACATTTTGCGATTTTTTTTTGTGTAAAAACAAATGCAAGAAAAACCCTTGTTTTTCTTACATGCCTACTTTAGAAAACCCCTAGGTTTCTAAAATACATTTTGCGATTTTTTTTGTGTAAAAATTAAATATTTTTAACAATAAATTTAGCCTTTTCATGCGAAAAACCAAACACAGATAAAATCTGTAAACTACTATGCTTTTTTTTGTTTCGAATAAATCAAGTTTTTTCGTTTCTTTTTTGTAAAAAAAAAAACCGTATGGAATTTGGGTGTTTTTTTGTTTGTCACTGGAAATAGTTTAAAATAGTGTCTGCAAAGTGCTATTATTTTAGCCGTTGTGCCTTCACATTTGTGGATTGCTATAATTATATCCAATTTGCTCGAAAAAAATCTCCAAATTGCCATATTCATTTTTGCTTATTGCAAATTGCTATGACTATATCCGATTGCGGATGCTTTACTATATTCGTTTTTGCGTAAAAATTGCTATGAATATATCTATTTCTAATTTACTATTATAATATCTGTCTGCAAATGGCTATGATTGTATCCATTTTTTGCGTGCATAATAAATTTTGAAGGAAATTTAATTCTTAACTTGAGAATTTGTTTTCGTGTAAAGGCAGATAAATAGTTTTACCAAATTAAATGCTTTTGATTTGTAGGTATTTATTTTTAAATTTAATACATAGTAGGTACCTACTTATTTGAATTCGCGAGGCGAAGATAAAAAAACTTATACACAAGTTTTTTTGTTATCATTAGTTTGCATCGGGTATTTTCTTTACTTTTGTGCGCTTATAGTTTGATTATTGTAATTAAACGTAGGACATTAATATTTATACAGGGTGTCCAAATTTTGATTTTTTTTCAGTTTACCTAATTTTTGTCAATTATTTTTTGGATTTTTTTTTTAAATCATGTCTAGTTCGGATAAAATTTTAAAGGCTAAAGCCTTGCGCTATAGTGCGATTTCACAGCTAAATTTGATCATTGAATCCGCGACCCTCGCAAAAAATGACCCTGCCTATCACAGCGGCTTTAAAGTCAAATTTCGGACATTGTCAAAAATCAAAAAAGATTTTGAAAAGCACCATAATACTTTGTTGACGTTGGTAGCCTCTGATGAGGATCGCTTAGTAGTAGAAAACAAAGTGTTTATGGACTTTTGCAAACGCTGTGACGAGATTTCCACTATATTTTACGAACTTTTCGAACTACCCTTTGAAGATGGAGGGCTTTTGAGCAGTACGATAAATCCCATGGGCAGTCCCTGTGCCTCCACAAACCAGCATGGTTTACTGCCTAGGATAAAAATACCTCTTTTTCAAGGGGAATTTAAGGAGTTTCCAACCTTTTTGCAAGCCTTTAATGCTACCGTGCACAATAATAGGTCGCTGGGAAACTTTGAAAAATTCAATTTGCTTTTTTCTAATTTAAAGGGCCCTGCCCTGGATGTCATTTCTGACATTCCTATCCTTGCTGAAAATTATTTAAATGCCTACCACACCTTGGTGGATAGGTATACCAATAAACGATTACAAGCTTACCTTCACTGGAAGGCAATTGAAGGCTTCTCTCCTCTTACTAAAGAGAATGCTACGAATTTGAGGAATTTGCTTGATTGTTTTTCGAAAAACTTAAGTGCTTTAAAAGTCATGGGTTTTAAAACGGAGTTTTGGGATTATATTATGGCACAAATGCTCTTGGATAGGTTGGACCCAACCACGCGCAAGGCATTTGAGCAAAATTATTGCTCCAATGAGATCCCCTCTTATGATAAAATTCGTGCTTTTGTTTCTAGCCATTGCATTGCGTTGGAACAAATACAACAAACTCAAGATTACTTAAAAAATAAAGATTTGTCAATTTCAAGTCAGAAAAATCAAGCAAAGTTTCAAAATCGATCTGCTTTGTTTGCTAATACTCAGAGAGCCTCCAAAAATGCCTCCCAGTCTCCAAATGGCCAAAGTGGCTTAAATAATACTCCAAACCCTCAAAATTTTTGTTTTCTCTGTAAAAGTGGCGATCATATAATATACAGATGTCCTAATTTTTTGGCGAAAACTCCCCAGCAACGTTTTGAGATTGTTAAACAACATAAAGCGTGTGTCAACTGTTTGGCCTCAAAGCATAATTTACCCCAGCAATGCAAATCAGAAAAAAGATGTTTACATTGTGGCCAATTTCATCACAGTCTCTTACATTTTTTTCCTATTAATTCTACACCTAGTTCTGCGAGTAGCCCCTCTACTTCTGCAGTGCAACCCCCGAGGAGCCCCGTGGCTACCGAATTTAATAGAACCACTAACACCATTGTTACTGGTATGTCTTTAAATGATCGCGAAGTACTTCTCTGTACCGCTTTAATACAAATACAGGATGTTTTTCAAAATTGGCACACAGTGCGCGCCATCTGTGACTCTGGTGCTCAATCTTCATTTATATCTAAGTCATGTGCTGATAGTTTGGGCCTTCCTAAATTTAATATCGCCATGACTCTACAAAGCTTAGATCGAATGACAACTTCGGCAAAATCTGGAATTAATTGCAATATATCCTCTTTGCGTGATAATAATTTTGTTTTTAATTTTGATGCGATAATACTCGATAAAATTTGTAGTGATTTACCTCATTCCTCATTTTCGATTAAAAGTTTTCCTTTTCTCGCCAACTTAGAACTAGCTGACCCAGGCTTTAATAAAAGCGATAAAATTGATTTATTGTTGGGCGGCGATGTGTACCCTTACATTTTGCTAGATGGTCGTTTGTCTACGGGACCCAACAACCCCGTCTGCATTAATACTATTTTTGGTTGGGGAATAATGGGCAATCTTTCACTTTCACCTTCAACTACAAATCAAATTAAAACATTTTTTACTACGTCAATGAACGATTCTTTTGTCAATTTAGATAAAAATCTACAACGATTTTGGCAAATAGATGACATACCTAATGTCAAGGCCATTGACCCCGAAGATGAGTTTTGCGAAAATTATTTTTTGAAAACTACCTCAAAAAATGAGGAGGGGAGATATATTGTATCTTTACCATTTAAAGTTACTGCTCCAGATTTTGGCGACACTCGATCCATTGCCGTACGTCGTTTTTTCTCCCTTGAGAAGAAATTGCTACAAAACCCTGATTTTTATGCTGCCTACAGCTCTGTTTTACAAGATTATTTAGATAATAATCATATGCAACCGGTTTCTGCACCTTTGCCGACCGAAATTTCAAATCATTTTTATATTGCACACCATGCGGTGTTTAAAAAAGATTCTACTAGCACCCCCCTGAGGGTGGTTTTTGATGCGAGCATGCACGCCCCTGGCAAAATCTCGCTCAACAACGCTGTTTATACTGGGCCCCCTTTACAAAGGGACTTACAAAAAATTTTATTACTTTATCGTTTGCATAAATTTTGCTTTTGTTGCGACATCCGTCAAATGTACAGGATGATTTTAGTTGACCCTAGTCAAACTAATTTTCAAAGAATAGTTTGGAGGTTTGATCCTAACCAGCCTATTCAAGACTTCGAAATAAATAGAGTTTTATTCGGGGTCTCTTGTAGCCCCTTTTTGGCTATCAGAACTTTGCTGCAACTTGCTAGAGAGCATGAGGACCTTCCTCTTGCCTCAAAAATCATTGAGGAGGCAGTTTTTGTCGATGATGTGATTTCGGGAAGTGATGACTTTTTTAAGGCCACTGAGATGAAAAATCAATTAATCGAGCTACTTAGCCGAGGTGGATTCGAATTGCGTAAATGGGCGAGCAATTGTCCCGAGTTACTATCCGATCTTCCTGAGTCACACATTTCGATGAAGGCTCTTTCTCTCGATTTAGATGCTAAAAATTCAACTTTGAAAATTCTCGGTTTAAATTGGAACCCTCATACTGATGAATTTTTTTATACTTTCGACTGTTCTCTCCAAACATGCACTAAAAGAACAATTTTAAGTAATTTGGCCCGCATTTACGACCCTCTGTCTTTTTTGGCGCCAATAGTTTTAATTTTAAAATTAATTGTTCAATACTGCTGGGCAGAAGACTTAAACTGGGACGACCCTGTCAGTCCGGAAATTGTTTTTAAATGGGAAAAATTTAAAAATGAATTAAAGTTTTTGCATTCTGTTAAAATTCCTCGTCAAATAATTTTGCCTAATGCTAGTCAAATCCAGCTAGTAGGATTTTGCGATAGTTCAGAACGGGCCTATTGTGCTGTCGCTTATATTCGAATTTTTTATTCTGATGGAAACATTAAAGTTTTTTTTGTTTGTAGTAAATCTAGAGTCGCACCGTTGCGTCGTAAACTAACTTTACCAAGACTAGAGCTTTTAGGAGCTGTTTTGTTGGCTAAATTAATGGATTTTTTACTAGAAACGTTCTCGGAAAAAATTAAATTTGATAAAATTCTTGCTTTTACTGATAGCACAGTGACCTTATCTTGGATTCAGGGATCTCCTCACAAATTTAAAACATTTGTTTCTAATAGAACTGCCTATATACAAGGAAGAATTAGCCCTGAGTTTTGGCATTATGTTCCTACTGAACAAAATCCTGCTGACTGCGGTACTAGGGAAATGTATCCCTCTGATTTACAAAGATTTTATTTTTGGTTAGAAGGGCCTTCTTTTCTAAACCAACCTACAAATACTTGGGATTTTATGACAGTTACTTACGATGGGAATGCAGTTTTGGAAGAACAGCGAAAAAATATTTTTAACGTTTTTACTTGCGAACAAACAGTTGAATATTATGTAAACAACTTGTTTGAAAAATACAGTTCTCTTTTTAAAATTAAGAGAATAGTTGCTTACTTTTTGCGAGGGTTACAAAAGTTTAAAAATCCCTCATACAATTTTGCTACTGATTACCTTACAAATCAGGATTACTACAAAAGCTTACTTTTTATTTCGAAATGCGTACAATCTTTTTCTTTCCAAAAAGAAATTGAATTACTAAAAGATAAGAAACAGCTTCCAAAAGCTTTTCAAAAATTATGTCCATTTTTGCATAATGAAAGCTACGATTTGCTTCGTGTTGGAGGCCGTTTATGCCATTCAAATTTATCATACGATAAAAAATTTCCAATTCTTTTGCCTTCTAGTGCAAAATTCACTGAATTACTGATTTTAGATTTGCATCGCAGCAATCTTCATTGTGGTATACAGACCACAACTTTTTTACTAATGCAAAACTTCTGGGTATTGTCTGCTAAAAAGGTAGTGAGAAAAGTTTTAAGTTCTTGCCATACTTGCTGGAAAACTAAACCTAACTCCCTTCAACCCCCTATGGGTAACCTACCGAAATTTAGAGTTTCCGAAGCAAAGGTGTTCGAAAATGTAGGTATAGATTTTTGTGGTCCGTTCACGATTACTCTTGGTCGGACCAGAGGTGCAAAAACCATGAAAGCATATGTCTGTTTATTTATCTGTTGCGCTGTTAAAGCCGTGCATTTAGAGTTAGTCTCTGATATGACATCAGAAGCCTTTCTGGCTGCTCTGCGCCGCTTCATAGCTAGAAGAGGACTATGCTCAAAGATCTCTTCAGACTGCGGGACCAACTTCGTGGCCTCTGAAAAATACTTGCGACAAATTTTTTCTGATTGCGTGAAGGGGGAAGGTATAGTTTGGTCTTTTAACCCACCTGCTGCTCCCCACATGGGAGGCATGTGGGAATCAAACATTAAATCTTTAAAGACTCATCTTCACAGGGTAGTTGGAAATCAAATACTCACCTATGAGGAATTAAATACGGTTTTAACCCAAGTTGAAGCCATAATGAACTCACGTCCTTTATGTGCCTTAAGCACCGATCCTACTGATCTGGCGGTCTTGACTCCTAATAATTTTTTAAATTTGAGGCCTCCAGGTACAATACCCGATCCAAACTACTGCGATATTGCGTTAAACAGGCTGTCCAGGTGGCAACTGTTGCAAAGAATGCACCGCGACTTTTGGATTCGCTGGCATCGCGAATATTTGCACACTTTGCAACAGCGAGCCAAATGGCACCAACCTCTTGCTTCCATTGATATTGGTACTATGGTACTGATCAAAGATGAAAATTCCACTCCATTGGATTGGCCCCTAGGCCGCATTGAAGACCTTATTAAAGGTTCTGATAATGTTCCACGGGTTGCTATTGTAAAGACTACTAAAGGTACCTACAAACGGCCTTTGGTAAAACTATGCGCCCTGCCTACAAATTAAACTCTCTGAAATGCCCCTGGGCATTCTCAGGGGGGTGGGAAATGGTTCGTCCCGCCTTCCTTTTTGTAAATATGTTCTTTTTACTATAATTTACCAAATTGGTTCGAATTAGGCTATTTGGTGATTCACTAGAGCATTTTCTATTTTTTGCTTATTTAGTATTAATTAACTAATTAAGTACTTAAAATTACTGGGTTATTTGCATTTGAAACTCCCGCGGTTTTAAAGGCAAATATTACAATTTGCTATAATTAATTTACTTTACATAAAATGCATTTTGAATTACTAAGGTTCCTAGTTCCTTTAATATGGACCTTCGTAATCTCATTCCCTCCTACTTATCCCTTTCTCCTACGCCTATGGATTAACGACGCCACTGGGCGACATGTGGGAGAACGAACGCAGTAGCGATACCTGCTGCAGCATCAGAGAGAACCGTTTCGCCTTCGAACGAGAATACACGCGTGTTAGCGACTCTCCTACCACAGGAATGTGGGGTGCAAAAACTACGGTTTAACAGCGCGTCCTCCCATGAGTTCCACTTCCTGTATAAAAATGGTAAGTGAAAATGCATTATTTTTACCTTACATACATTTGTTTATTGCTACACTAACCTAGAAGGTAAACTAGACCATTTCAGAATCCCTTGTACCAGCTTAGCCTATGACCTTATTCCCTTAAATGTACAGTCCACACCTGACACCGTTAAATTCCAGACAACTCTCCTTTCTGGACCACCAGGGAGCCCCAGTATCAAACAAAAGGTAATTTAGTCTGGAGTTGAATAAAATATATTTCAGTTTTTAGTTATATTAGCTCACACGTAAACTATAACTATAGTACCTAGTGTGAGCTTAGGGGCCCATATATTGGCAGTGTATTTTTTAAAGTAGAGATACTACAATTAAATATGTCACATCTGTCGCAAGTCTGATTGCACGTGTTACAAGCCCGAATTATTGGAGAATTTTTGCAAATATTGGTGCGCTGGTAAGGAAGATAAAACGGAACAGTAGTGCGTGCTGATGTTCTGGGTACTAAAAAATTAATCTTATGCAATAATTCCTGGGAGTCGATTTTTTTATGTATTAATTTGAAAATGAATTGCAACTCTGCCAACTTGCGCCGGTCCTCCAACGAAGATATACTGAACCTTTCACAAAGGACCTGGTTCAGAATACCAATTTCGGGATACACACCATCAAGCTTAAAAACAAGGTACTTCAGAAACTTACGTTGAATTTTTTCAATAGTATTAATGTGAGTATCATAATACGGAGACCATACTATGCACGAGTATTCCAATTTACATCTGACATAAGCAAAATAGAGTAATTTTATACTAGAAATATTTTCTAGGTACTGAGAATTCCGTATTATGAACCCAAGCATTTGGTAGCTTTTCTTTACAACATCCTGGATGTGGGGAACAAATGATAGAGCACTATCGAATGTTACTCCGAGATCTTTAAATTCCAGACTCCTGGGTATTTCGGTTATATCAATGGAGTAATTGAATTGAATTACCTGTTTTCTAAGGGTGAAAGACACTACATTGCATTTAGATGGATTGAGAGGGAGAGAGTTATCAAGACACCAAGTATATACCTTATTTAGAGCAGCTTGAAGTTTTTCACAATCAGCAATGTTATTTATTCTACAGATAAGCTTTAAGTCATCAGCGTACAATAGGCAAATAACTTCTATGTCCTGAACTATGCTATTTATAAAAGCTATAAAGAAGAGTGGACCTAGTATAGAGCCTTGAGGAACTCCGGAAGTAGCCTTGATCGTAGAGAAGGTTTGTCCATAGCATTCTACATACTGAAGCCTTTCAGTTAAGTATGAATAAAGAAAGGTTACAAGTGTCTGAAGAAGAATACTATGATCTAGTCTGTCAAAGGCCTTAGAAAAATCGGTGTAAATAACATCAATCTGAGCACCCGCATCCAAGGATTCAAATGAAATTTGAGTTAAGTATTTTTTTGTACTGAGGTACGCTGCTGAGATAGTGTATATGAACTCTGAAAGTAATCAGCAAATGCATCAGCTATGCGCTGGGGATCCGTCGTACTCTCTTCATTGTGATCTGTCATGCACTGCGGCAGACCATTATTCGACTGCAATGATTGTATTAGGCGCCAGAAATTTCCAGGTTGAGTTGTCAGGTTCGCTTCAAGTCTAGCGCAATACTCGCGGTATGATGTTTCTGTATCGCGTTTTGTTTTATTACGAAGTTCTCGAAATTTAAGTAAATCATTATCGCTTTGACTTTTTTTGTGTTTTTGAAAGTATTTATGTTTTTGTTTAATCGGCCGTATGATGAGGGAAGTAAACCAGGGAGGATATTTTCTACGCCGTTTAGATGTTTTTTGGTATTATTGGTTATCTATGTTTGTTAGATTATTAATAGCTGCTAAAAAAAGAAGAGGTCCCAAGTTAGAACACTGAGGAATACCAGAAGTGCTCTTGTAAACAACAGATTTGCATCCTTTTATCTCAGTATATTGATATCTATTACCAAGATACGATTATAATAAACTAATTAAATACAAGGGAACATCCATATCGCGTAAAGCTTGTAAGAGCACACAATGCCTTACTCTGTCAAAAGCTTTTTCCATATCTGTGTATATTACATCCACTTGAGGTTTTTTATTAATAGCTTCATGTATAAACTGTGAAAAAGTAATCAAATTAGTAAACGTTGATCTTTTTGTAAAAAATCCATGCTGGAATGTAGTTATTTTACTACAAATCTCTGTATATAAGCGATCAAAAATAATTACCTCAAAGACCTTAGAAATGGCACACACAATACTTATAGGCCGATAATATTTTATATCATGTCTTGGTCCAGACTTGTAAATAGGTATCACTTAAAGAATACTTAAAGCTGCATTAGAATCAGTACAAGATTGAAGAATATCCCAATTTTGAGATTTGAGAAGGTGAGAAATCGGTAAAAATCTGCTTTCTTAAAATTATACTTTTTAGTTGATACAAGGTTACAACACTGCGTTGGAGGTTTAGTTATAAGAGAAATACTAAGACAAGAATGTTGTCTGTCAAGTGGTACCAATTGCTCATCTACTTCATCCACATGTATATTATCGAAGGATGATGATTCCATTAGGTTAAACTGTTAAATGCCAAAAATGATTTAAGAGTATTTAAATTTAAACATGACGAAAGAGAGTTATATTAAAATAGGTAATAGAAAATAGCATTAAGCATTGGGCAGTAAAAGCATCTTTAATTATTAGCCGAATAGATCACAGATACACAGACTTAATAGCCAATATATATCGCAAAGCAGCAACATCTATCAAAATCCACGAAGGAACCAAGCCAATCCTCATAAGAAGAGGTGTCAGGAATCGAAAAAAGAAATACAGCAAAAGTAGAGTTAGAGTAGACGCGGCGAGAGTTGATGCGACGCACGTCATCAATTTTATCTTGGTATACGCCTACTTGCGGTCGGAGAGTGCCGTGCGGCATAAATTACACGTAATAATTTATAGCGGTAATATAAACTAATTCCCAATATAAAACACTACGCCTATAGATTTCCGAAACAGCCAATCACAAGCTAGAGGCGGGGCCAGTAGATCCCCCTCAGTCGTGACGTGGGTGGCTTCAACTCTCGCCGCGCGAACTTTAAACCTCAAACCTATTTAGTAAATATCGGTGGAAGATAAGAATAAGATAAAATTTATTGTATCCAAAAATAATACAAATTTTGACAATTATAAAAAAGTAACAAAAATTAGAGGAACAATGGATCCTAAGATCAGTGTGTGCCTTTTAGCTACTTAAATAATAGGGACTTAGGGTCCATCTCACCGACTTTTTTTTCGGATCCATAGCTTAAGCGTTTCTTAATATAATCATAATATGACGTAATAAGGAACACTTTAGGCTAAGTAACGAAAAAAAAAAGTCGGTGCGATGAGCTATTAGTGCAATAAAGCCAGGCAATAATAGCGCCGGGCACTATTCTGACAGCTTTCCATTGAAAACTTATCGTTGATCTTCCAAAATTGACATCGTCGAATTTATAAATCCAGTCGTTTATTTTCCATTAATAGTGGCGGCACTATTAATTCCGGCTCATAAAATACACAAAGGCCTAATAGCTGTTCTTATAATGCGAAACTGTCAGAATAGTGCCCGGCACAATTAGTGTCTGCCTTTATTGCAATAAGTCACTAATATCATTTTTTGTTTAAACTTAAAAATGTTACTTGGGGCTTTAATAAACTTATGGATTAATCCATAAAGAAATTGTCAGTGTAAAACAGGTATTAAAAATGTTTCTCAGTTCACAGTTCGTGAAAATGTTGACACACAACAAAATAGCTTTAAAACAAGATATAGTTTTTGCAAAGTCAGTTAAACAAAGATAAAAGCCGACCATCGGCATATCCTTTATAGAAAGTGACATGGGCGGCGGTAGATATACTCATGAAAATTATTTCATTTAATTATGGCGTAAACTAAAGAAATAAAAATAGATAATAAAACTTTCTATTCCTTTTCTATTCTGCGCCTCTTCTCTGTCGGTAGGGTTGAAATTATACCAGGAAGATTTTATATGAATTTGGATAACTTTTGAAGGGCAGAATGAAACAAAATTTCATGAAATCGATAGAACCCCGTATTAGGAGTTATTCAAGTGACTTTGCAAAAACTATACTAACCTTAACTGCATTTCCAAACCACCCAGAGTCCTGTCGAAACCAACTCCAAGAATAGATAATTGAGGGTTCGTTTCCACGAAACCACGTTCTTTAGTCTTGACGGTCTGGTAAGCGATTAGAGTTGCTGTAGTGGAAGAAGCACCCATGTCGTAAAACATTACGTACTGAGCGGTGTCGTTAAAAGTTTTTGATCGGAAAATTCCTAAAGAAAAAGGCGACATTTACGAAATTTTTTAAGCAAAAGGCATCAAGGCAAAATATTTAAATATTAGTCAAAAGGTGGTACTACATATTAGAGTCATAGGGACACCGATTCGGTTCTAAAATTGTGGGCCTTTATACTAAATTCTAAAGATGACAACGGATGACAGTCATAATTATAAACAAAGTAAAGCTGATCACACTCAGGACACTCATCGTAAAGGCAAGCTTTATAGGAACATTAATTTTTTATTACTATTATTATGACAATCATCTTCTGTCAGATTTTTTTGACTCATAGATCTTTGGATTGACTGTTGCCATTCTAGTTTAGGACGCCCTCTTTTTCTGGGCCCTATTGGTTGCTCCATCTGTTGAACATGGCCGTACCATATTTGTTACCTTTTAGTCATCTGTTATGCTTCCCTCGATTCCCATTCTTTCTTTTATGATCTCATTTCTTGTGATCTGTTCGAGATATTCTTATTGATCTTCTTATTGCATCCATTTCGACACTTTCCATTTTTCTTGTTACACACAGTTTGTTACAACAAACACACATAGTTTCTTAGTATTATTTGGCTTAAAAATTGATGAAATGAATTGATGAAAAATGATTGACCGTCAAGGGTCTGATGACGGGTAAAAACGCAATTAGCGTTGATCTGGCCTTAAAGGCAGAAGTGCTGTCGTAGGTCACGGATGGTTTGTTTCTTTTTATTTGTAATCGATCTTTTCATTGATCGCTATGTATAGCAGCTTATTTTCGCCTACTCTTGTTTTAGTTTCTCTCGTATCTCGGTAGATGGCGCATCTTGTGAGAGTTTTCTCACTATTTAAATAAAATTAGAGACAAAACCATCTAATTAACTTCGCAAGAGTGTCACATTGACCAAGCAGTGTTCTGAGAACTCCCATAAGGACGAAACAGTTAAGTTAAGCTTTCAAGCTACCCACGGAAAAATATGAGAAAAACAAAAACTCCTTTTTACCCGATTAGCCACGAAATTTGTTTGATTTTTCAATTCACGGGTACTTAATTTCATGTTTGATAAACAAAAACAATTATTATTGATAGAGAAATTCTTTACTGTGCTACCGATAATCCCTTTAATCCCGAGGAAAACTTAGCCACAATAAAGGATGGAGCAAATAATCAGGGCTAACAAAACGGACGGGCAACGATCTTCCACTTTGTTGATGTCACATCGAAGGCTGAATTTTTTTTAACGTAACGTCACAGCTGATTGTCTTTAAAATATTTAAGTTGGAATGACGGTTTATGAATATTTAATATTGTTTGAAAATAAAGCCAGTTTTAAGATTGTTTTTAGTATATTCTTGTAAAACAATTTTTTTTAATGAATAGAAATACTTAATTTTTCAGAGCCACTTCATTAGCTCATACACATATGAAATTTAAAGCAGAAGCGAATGTGTTTGTTTCTGCGTGGAAAGTAATCAGCTCACCTACACATATTTGTTTATATTCGGCACACCTTTAAAACTTAATATAGTATATCCCATAACAAGAGAAGAAAGTAACTTTCTATCGAGTTGTGTACGCTATTTTTTCTATGAACACTGTTGAACTATACTAATTTTTGTAAAAATTGGTCTTTAATTTTGCACAAATCAAAAAAAACTTGCTTTTCCGCACATGTGTGGAAAAGTACTTTGCAACACATGTGCGAAAAAAAGTATGGTGACAGTTAACGTGCGGAAAAGTACTTTTCCACACATATAAGGAAAAATTTCTGCATACGGGTTACACTTAACGTTTTCTGAGGATGCAAATCGTGCGAAATCCATCATTTTCATGTGTGGTCGTTTTTCCACAAATGTGTGGAAAAGTTTCTGCCCACGGGTGAAATCTAACGTTTTCTGCGGATACAAATTGTGTGAAATCCATCATTTTCATATGTGGCCGTAAGAAATAGTTATTTATATGTGTTTATACAAATCACAACGGGTAGGGGCCGATTCACCGCGGGGACCATTCTTCGCCGGCCGATTTACCTCGGGGACAATTCGCCGCGAGAATTTTTGATTAATTTTTATTTTATTACAACATAAATTATTTTTTTATAAATCATAACTCCCCTGTTCTCTTGTTGGAAGATCAAAATCTGTGTAAACCTAACCATATCAATTGATCGCAAACATATCCTAACCAAAAAAAACTCCACAAAAAAAATTGGCTTTTCAATGATACTTTTTCAAAAAAGTAATTAAAAAAAAACCAGAAACCTAACCTTACCATAGTTTAGTGCCACAGCGGTGTAGTCGTTAATCAGTTGCAGCACTTTCAAACCGGCTAAATGAGCGGCCTGCAGCAGAGCCTTTCTTTCGATTTGATTGAAAAATCCAGGAACCGTCAGCACACATTCCTTGATTGGTTGTTGAGCACCTAAGAGATTAATACATTTTAAAAACAAAATTTCGCACTTGCATTGTCCTCTTTTATTTTTTAACCACGATATTTTGGTTAGTAAGAATCTCTAACCGTCTTTTCATTGTTTGAAACTTGTAAACAATGATTGAGTAGACACAAAATTTCGGACTTCCATTGTCTTTATATATTTTAACACGACGTTTCAGTTAGCAAATATCTCTAACCGTTTTCAAGTGTAAACTAAACAATCCAGTCTATAGGCTACTACTTATAATACTTGGTGTGCAGTTACCCCCTTCTTTTTAATCCTGAGGTGCTTGTTTTCCTTAAGGTGTGGTTTCCATATGTTTGGAACGTCCGTGCTTGGTTGATTGAAAACTTCTTTGTTCTGCATTACAAACGCAGCTTCAATGAACTTTCGTTTTTGCCAATGCGACTCCTTATGCAAAACTTTGGCTTCAAACCATTGAATTCTGTGATCATTTGACCATGCATGATCCGCTAAACCGGATCTTTTAATATCTCCTAATTGGGTACTTTTTACATGTTCTTTTACTCTAACCTGAGGAGGGCGTTTTCTTTCACCTACATATGATTTACCACACTCACACGGGATTTGGTAAATACATTCCTTATTATTTGAGGGATTTGCTGGCTTTGTTTTAGTTACAAAAATCCTTATCGTATTGTATGAAACTTAACATTTAGGCACTGTTCGTTCTGTGTGTGTAGGTTTCCTATATACAGTGGTTTGAATGCTTCTCTCTATTCGTTCGACAAGAACATCCAAAAAACATATACCACTGCGACCATTTACCAGCTCCAGGGACTCTCCGACCAGCACTTTGTCGAGGTTTTTGATGGATATAATTCAACCATTAGAGGATAAGTCCGAATCTTTTGTCAAAAACTTGGAAAATTTTGTCGAGATCTTAAAAAGGATCGAATTAGATCCCGACGATAGGTTTGTAAGTTTTGATGTAGAAAGTCTTTAAACCAACGTACCAAATGAGTCACTCAGTATCATCAAAAAAAATTACAAACTGATGATCTGTTGGAGCTCTGTCTCCGTAACACTTTCTTCAAGTTTCCCCATAAGTTTTACGTGCAAACTAACGGACTTCCAATGGGTTCCTCTCTTTCGCCAGTGGTAGTAGTAGTAGTAGTGTGGGGTAGGCTCTAGGCCTGGCGACTAGGCACATGAAGCGCCCTTTTCGCCAGCCCCCGGGAATCCCCCCTACTGCGTCCTTCCTTCGCTAAGGAATCTGCCCGTCTTCTGTACAAGGGCCAGAATATCGGGCCAGATTCAGAAGGTCCTCCGTCTCAAAGGCTTTCTCTTCGAATACCTCTCTTCTTGCCTCCTTGTATGCTTCACATGATAAGAGGAAATGCGCCGAGGTCTCATCCTCGGCCCAACATCGCTCGCACGTCGCGTCCTCCTTCACTCTCATCTTTGTCAGGTGTCCCTGTAGGATGCAGTGTCGGGTTAGGACTCCCACTATGGCTCCCACCTCTCTTCGTGTTCTACGGAGCAGCCAGTCCCTACGGGATTTGCTGTATCCTGTCACATACTCCTTCGCCTGTCTGGCGTTTCCTGTGTTGGTCCATTCCCTTTGTATCTCTTTCTGGGTCCACTCTGTTAAGGCCGACTTCATGTGCCCTCTTGTGAGCCCCAGGAAAGGCTCTGGCCCAACGCATTTCTGCCGGGATCCTCCCCTGGCAAGTCCCGTTTCCGGGGACTCCCATGTGGTCTGGGACCCATACGATCTCCACCTCTCTTACGCCGGCCAACTCCTGAAGTGCATCCGCACACTCCTGCACCAAACCCGCGGACATGGTTGGTTTGCACAATGCTTTCAGCGCAGCTTGACTGTCTGAACAGATGCAGAGGCGTTTTCCTGTTTCGTTCCTAATGTCTTCCTCCCATGTTACCGCCAGTATAGCGTAAACCTCCGCCTGGAAGACTGTTGCATTGGATCCCAGCGAGTAGCTTTTTCCAATGCCCTTGCTTTCCATGTACACTCCTGCACCGGTCGAATTCCGGTCTGTCAGCCTTGATCCGTCTGTATAGCAGACCGTGGTAGCAAAACTGCAGAATTTTCTACACCATCTTAACGGTATTCGACCAACAATCAAATGCATAATGGAAATTGAAAAAAATTCGGCCTTAACTTTTTTTTATGTTCTTGTCAAACGAATAGATAGAAACAACACAAGTGTCCACCATTGCTAACTTTGTCATTATTAACAACCCTGTATTTTATTATTTTTTCTAATAGGGTTTTCAATTCTAAACAAAAGTTGTATTTTGATTTTTTTCCCTGAAGTTAAAAATAACGAAGATATTTTAAATTCAAACATACGTATTGACATTTTATTTGGTAGAAAGAAGTCTAAGCGTAATTTTAGAAAAAAGTTTAATTTATATATCTAATAATAAAAAAGTTAGGACAGTTAACTTGAAACACCTTGTATAGGACCCCTACACACACGGAACAGTACTTAAATTTTAAGTCTAATCATTCTGTTGCTACAAAACAAGGATTTATAAGAGGCTTGGATTTAGGAGCCGTGAATATTTGTAATTGGGGCTCCCTGGTGGTCCAGAAAGGAGATTTGTCTGGAATTTAACGGTGTCAGGCGTGGACTGTAATTTTAAGGGAATAAGGTCATAGGCTAAGCTGGTACAAGGGATTCTGAAATGGTCTAGTTTACCTTCTAGGTTAGTGTAGCAATAAACAAATGTATGTAAGGTAAAAATAATGCATTTTCACTTACCATTTTTATACAGGAAGCGGAACTCATGGGAGGACACGCTGTTTAACCGTATTTTTTGCACCCACATTCATGTGGTAGGAGAGTCGCTAACACGCGTGTATGCTCGTTCGAAGGCGAAACGGTTCTCTCTGCTGCAGCAGGGATCGCTACTGCGTTCTTTCTCCCACATGTCGCCCAGTGGCGTCGTTAATCCATAGGCGTAGGAGAAAAGGAATAAGTAGGAAGGAATGAGATTACGAAGGTCCATATTAAAGGAACTAGGAACCTTAGTAATTCAAAATGCATTTTATGTAAAGTGAATTAATTATAGCAAATTGTAATATTTGCCTTTAAAACCGCGGGAGTTTCAAATGCAAATAACCCAGTAATTTTAAGTACTTAATTAGTTAATTAATACTAAATAAACAAAAAATAGAAAATGCTCTAGTGAATCACCAAATAGCCTAATTCGAACCAATTTGGTAAATTATAGTAAAAAGAACATATTTACAAAAAGGAAGGCGGGACGAACCATTTCCCACCCCCCTGAGAATGCCCAGGGGCATTTCAGAGAGTTTAATTTGTAGGCAGGGCGCATAGTTTTACCAAAGGCCGTTTGTAGGTACCTTTAGTAGTCTTTACAATAGCAACCCGTGGAACATTATCAGAACCTTTAATAAGGTCTTCAATGCGGCCTAGGGGCCAATCCAATGGAGTGGAATTTTCATCTTTGATCAGCACCATAGTACCAATATCAATGGAAGCAAGAGGTTGGTGCCATTTGGCTCGCTGTTGCAAAGTGTGCAAATATTCGCGATGCCAGCGAATCCAAAAATCGCGGTGCATTCTTTGCAACAGTTGCCACCTGGACAGCCTGTTTAACGCAATATCGCAGTAGTTTGGATCGGGTATTGTACCTGGAGGCCTCAAATTTAAAAAATTATTAGGAGTCAAGACCGCCAGATCAGTAGGATCGGTGCTTAAGGCACATAAAGGACGTGAGTTCATTATGGCTTCAACTTGGGTTAAAACCGTATTTAATTCCTCATAGGTGAGTATTTGATTTCCAACTACCCTGTGAAGATGAGTCTTTAAAGATTTAATGTTTGATTCCCAAATGCCTCCCATGTGGGGAGCAGCAGGTGGGTTAAAAGACCAAACTATACCTTCCCCCTTCACGCAATCAGAAAAAATTTGTCGCAAGTATTTTTCAGAGGCCACGAAGTTGGTCCCGCAGTCTGAAGAGATCTTTGAGCATAGTCCTCTTCTAGCTATGAAGCGGCGCAGAGCAGCCAGAAAGGCTTCTGATGTCATATCAGAGACTAACTCTAAATGCACGGCTTTAACAGCGCAACAGATAAATAAACAGACATATGCTTTCATGGTTTTTGCACCTCTGGTCCGACCAAGAGTAATCGTGAACGGACCACAAAAATCTATACCTACATTTTCGAACACCTTTGCTTCGGAAACTCTAAATTTCGGTAGGTTACCCATAGGGGGTTGAAGGGAGTTAGGTTTAGTTTTCCAGCAAGTATGGCAAGAACTTAAAACTTTTCTCACTACCTTTTTAGCAGACAATACCCAGAAGTTTTGCATTAGTAAAAAAGTTGTGGTCTGTATACCACAATGAAGATTGCTGCGATGCAAATCTAAAATCAGTAATTCAGTGAATTTTGCACTAGAAGGCAAAAGAATTGGAAATTTTTTATCGTATGATAAATTTGAATGGCATAAACGGCCTCCAACACGAAGCAAATCGTAGCTTTCATTATGCAAAAATGGACATAATTTTTGAAAAGCTTTTGGAAGCTGTTTCTTATCTTTTAGTAATTCAATTTCTTTTTGGAAAGAAAAAGATTGTACGCATTTCGAAATAAAAAGTAAGCTTTTGTAGTAATCCTGATTTGTAAGGTAATCAGTAGCAAAATTGTATGAGGGATTTTTAAACTTTTGTAACCCTCGCAAAAAGTAAGCAACTATTCTCTTAATTTTAAAAAGAGAACTGTATTTTTCAAACAAGTTGTTTACATAATATTCAACTGTTTGTTCGCAAGTAAAAACGTTAAAAATATTTTTTCGCTGTTCTTCCAAAACTGCATTCCCATCGTAAGTAACTGTCATAAAATCCCAAGTATTTGTAGGTTGGTTTAGAAAAGAAGGCCCTTCTAACCAAAAATAAAATCTTTGTAAATCAGAGGGATACATTTCCCTAGTACCGCAGTCAGCAGGATTTTGTTCAGTAGGAACATAATGCCAAAACTCAGGGCTAATTCTTCCTTGTATATAGGCAGTTCTATTCGAAACAAATGTTTTAAATTTGTGAGGAGATCCCTGAATCCAAGATAAGGTCACTGTGCTATCAGTAAAAGCAAGAATTTTATCAAATTTAATTTTTTCCGAGAACGTTTCTAGTAAAAAATCCATTAATTTAGCCAACAAAACAGCTCCTAAAAGCTCTAGTCTTGGTAAAGTTAGTTTACGACGCAACGGTGCGACTCTAGATTTACTACAAACAAAAAAAACTTTAATGTTTCCATCAGAATAAAAAATTCGAATATAAGCGACAGCACAATAGGCCCGTTCTGAACTATCGCAAAATCCTACTAGCTGGATTTGACTAGCATTAGGCAAAATTATTTGACGAGGAATTTTAACAGAATGCAAAAACTTTAATTCATTTTTAAATTTTTCCCATTTAAAAACAATTTCCGGACTGACAGGGTCGTCCCAGTTTAAGTCTTCTGCCCAGCAGTATTGAACAATTAATTTTAAAATTAAAACTATTGGCGCCAAAAAAGACAGAGGGTCGTAAATGCGGGCCAAATTACTTAAAATTGTTCTTTTAGTGCATGTTTGGAGAGAACAGTCGAAAGTATAAAAAAATTCATCGGTATGAGGGTTCCAATTTAAACCGAGAATTTTCAAAGTTGAATTTTCAGCATCTAAATCGAGAGAAAGAGCCTTCATCGAAATGTGTGACTCAGGAAGATCGGATAGTAACTCGGGACAATTGCTCGCCCATTTACGCAATTCGAATCCACCTCGGCTAAGTAGCTCGATTAATTGATTTTTCATCTCAGTGGCCTTAAAAAAGTCATCACTTCCCGAAATCACATCATCGACAAAAACTGCCTCCTCAATGATTTTTGAGGCAAGAGGAAGGTCCTCATGCTCTCTAGCAAGTTGCAGCAAAGTTCTGATAGCCAAAAAGGGGCTACAAGAGACCCCGAATAAAACTCTATTTATTTCGAAGTCTTGAATAGGCTGGTTAGGATCAAACCTCCAAACTATTCTTTGAAAATTAGTTTGACTAGGGTCAACTAAAATCATCCTGTACATTTGACGGATGTCGCAACAAAAGCAAAATTTATGCAAACGATAAAGTAATAAAATTTTTTGTAAGTCCCTTTGTAAAGGGGGCCCAGTATAAACAGCGTTGTTGAGCGAGATTTTGCCAGGGGCGTGCATGCTCGCATCAAAAACCACCCTCAGGGGGGTGCTAGTAGAATTTTTTTTAAACACCGCATGGTGTGCAATATAAAAATGATTTGAAATTTCGGTCGGCAAAGGTGCAGAAACCGGTTGCATATGATTATTATCTAAATAATCTTGTAAAACAGAGCTGTAGGCAGCATAAAAATCAGGGTTTTGTAGCAATTTCTTCTCAAGGGAGAAAAAACGACGTACGGCAATGGATCGAGTGTCGCCAAAATCTGGAGCAGTAACTTTAAATGGTAAAGATACAATATATCTCCCCTCCTCATTTTTTGAGGTAGTTTTCAAAAAATAATTTTCGCAAAACTCATCTTCGGGGTCAATGGCCTTGACATTAGGTATGTCATCTATTTGCCAAAATCGTTGTAGATTTTTATCTAAATTGACAAAAGAATCGTTCATTGACGTAGTAAAAAATGTTTTAATTTGATTTGTAGTTGAAGGTGAAAGTGAAAGATTGCCCATTATTCCCCAACCAAAAATAGTATTAATGCAGACGGGGTTGTTGGGTCCCGTAGACAAACGACCATCTAGCAAAATGTAAGGGTACACATCGCCGCCCAACAATAAATCAATTTTATCGCTCTTATTAAAGCCTGGGTCAGCTAGTTCTAAGTTGGCGAGAAAAGGAAAACTTTTAATCGAAAATGAGGAATGAGGTAAATCACTACAAATTTTATCGAGTATTATCGCATCAAAATTAAAAACAAAATTATTATCACGCAAAGAGGATATATTGCAATTAATTCCAGATTTTGCCGAAGTTGTCATTCGATCTAAGCTTTGTAGAGTCATGGCGATATTAAATTTAGGAAGGCCCAAACTATCAGCACATGACTTAGATATAAATGAAGATTGAGCACCAGAGTCACAGATGGCGCGCACTGTGTGCCAATTTTGAAAAACATCCTGTATTTGTATTAAAGCGGTACAGAGAAGTACTTCGCGATCATTTAAAGACATACCAGTAACAATGGTGTTAGTGGTTCTATTAAATTCGGTAGCCACGGGGCTCCTCGGGGGTTGCACTGCAGAAGTAGAGGGGCTACTCGCAGAACTAGGTGTAGAATTAATAGGAAAAAAATGTAAGAGACTGTGATGAAATTGGCCACAATGTAAACATCTTTTTTCTGATTTGCATTGCTGGGGTAAATTATGCTTTGAGGCCAAACAGTTGACACACGCTTTATGTTGTTTAACAATCTCAAAACGTTGCTGGGGAGTTTTCGCCAAAAAATTAGGACATCTGTATATTATATGATCGCCACTTTTACAGAGAAAACAAAAATTTTGAGGGTTTGGAGTATTATTTAAGCCACTTTGGCCATTTGGAGACTGGGAGGCATTTTTGGAGGCTCTCTGAGTATTAGCAAACAAAGCAGATCGATGTTGAAACTTTGCTTGATTTTTCTGACTTGAAATTGACAAATCTTTATTTTTTAAGTAATCTTGAGTTTGTTGTATTTGTTCCAACGCAATGCAATGGCTAGAAACAAAAGCACGAATTTTATCATAAGAGGGGATCTCATTGGAGCAATAATTTTGCTCAAATGCCTTGCGCGTGGTTAGGTCCAACCTATCCAAAAGCATTTGTGCCATAATATAATCCCAAAACTCCGTTTTAAAACCCATGACTTTTAAAGCACTTAAGTTTTTCGAAAAACAATCAAGCAAATTCCTCAAATTCGTAGCATTCTCTTTAGTAAGAGGAGAGAAGCCTTCAATTGCCTTCCAGTGAAGGTAAGCTTGTAATCGTTTATTTGTATACCTATCCACCAAGGTGTGGTAGGCATTTAAATAATTTTCAGCAAGGATAGGAATGTCAGAAATGACATCCAGGGCAGGGCCCTTTAAATTAGAAAAAAGCAAATTGAATTTTTCAAAGTTTCCCAGCGACCTATTATTGTGCACGGTAGCATTAAAGGCTTGCAAAAAGGTTGGAAACTCCTTAAATTCCCCTTGAAAAAGAGGTATTTTTATCCTAGGCAGTAAACCATGCTGGTCTGTGGAGGCACAGGGACTGCCCATGGGATTTATCGTACTGCTCAAAAGCCCTCCATCTTCAAAGGGTAGTTCGAAAAGTTCGTAAAATATAGTGGAAATCTCGTCACAGCGTTTGCAAAAGTCCATAGACACTTTGTTTTCTACTACTAAGCGATCCTCATCAGAGGCTACCAACGTCAACAAAGTATTATGGTGCTTTTCAAAATCTTTTTTGATTTTTGACAATGTCCGAAATTTGACTTTAAAGCCGCTGTGATAGGCAGGGTCATTTTTTGCGAGGGTCGCGGATTCAATGATCAAATTTAGCTGTGAAATCGCACTATAGCGCAAGGCTTTAGCCTTTAAAATTTTATCCGAACTAGACATGATTTAAAAAAAAATCCAAAAAATAATTGACAAAAATTAGGTAAACTGAAAAAAAATCAAAATTTGGACACCCTGTATAAATATTAATGTCCTACGTTTAATTACAATAATCAAACTATAAGCGCACAAAAGTAAAGAAAATACCCGATGCAAACTAATGATAACAAAAAAACTTGTGTATAAGTTTTTTTATCTTCGCCTCGCGAATTCAAATAAGTAGGTACCTACTATGTATTAAATTTAAAAATAGATACCTACAAATCAAAAGCATTTAATTTGGTAAAACTATTTATCTGCCTTTACACGAAAACAAATTCTCAAGTTAAGAATTAAATTTCCTTCAAAATTTATTATGCACACAAAAAATGGATACAATCATAGCCATTTGCAGACAGATATTATAATAGTAAATTAGAAATAGATATATTCATAGCAATTTTTACGCAAAAACGAATATAGTAAAGCATCCGCAATCGGATATAGTCATAGCAATTTGCAATAAGCAAAAATGAATATGGCAATTTGGAGATTTTTTTCGAGCAAATTGGATATAATTATAGCAATCCACAAATGTGAAGGCACAACGGCTAAAATAATAGCACTTTGCAGACACTATTTTAAACTATTTCCAGTGACAAACAAAAAAACACCCAAATTCCATACGGTTTTTTTTTTACAAAAAAGAAACGAAAAAACTTGATTTATTCGAAACAAAAAAAAAGCATAGTAGTTTACAGATTTTATCTGTGTTTGGTTTTTCGCATGAAAAGGCTAAATTTATTGTTAAAAATATTTAATTTTTACACAAAAAAAATCGCAAAATGTATTTTAGAAACCTAGGGGTTTTCTAAAGTAGGCATGTAAGAAAAACAAGGGTTTTTCTTGCATTTGTTTTTACACAAAAAAAAATCGCAAAATGTATTTTAGAAACCTAGGGGTTTTCTAAAGTAGGCATGTAAGAAAAACAAGGGTTTTTCTTGCATTTGAAACCAGTAAAAAAGGCATTTAGGAAAAACAAGGGTTTTTCTTGCATTTGAAACCAGTAAAAAAAAAACTAACCTAAAAAGGCAAAAAAACGATTCCAGAAATCCGGGTCGCTAAGGATCAAAAATGGGGCTCCCTGGTGGTCCAGAAAGGAGATTTGTCTGGAATTTAACGGTGTCAGGCGTGGACTGTAATTTTAAGGGAATAAGGTCATAGGCTAAGCTGGTACAAGGGATTCTGAAATGGTCTAGTTTACCTTCTAGGTTAGTGTAGCAATAAACAAATGTATGTAAGGTAAAAATAATGCATTTTCACTTACCATTTTTATACAGGAAGCGGAACTCATGGGAGGACACGCTGTTTAACCGTATTTTTTGCACCCACATTCATGTGGTAGGAGAGTCGCTAACACGCGTGTATGCTCGTTCGAAGGCGAAACGGTTCTCTCTGCTGCAGCAGGGATCGCTACTGCGTTCTTTCTCCCACATGTCGCCCAGTGGCGTCGTTAATCCATAGGCGTAGGAGAAAAGGAATAAGTAGGAAGGAATGAGATTACGAAGGTCCATATTAAAGGAACTAGGAACCTTAGTAATTCAAAATGCATTTTATGTAAAGTGAATTAATTATAGCAAATTGTAATATTTGCCTTTAAAACCGCGGGAGTTTCAAATGCAAATAACCCAGTAATTTTAAGTACTTAATTAGTTAATTAATACTAAATAAACAAAAAATAGAAAATGCTCTAGTGAATCACCAAATAGCCTAATTCGAACCAATTTGGTAAATTATAGTAAAAAGAACATATTTACAAAAAGGAAGGCGGGACGAACCAGTAATAATAATGCAGAATTAACCACAGAAATCTACAACATTAAAAACTATTTACAACAGAATGGTTATTCCGAAAAATTAATAAACTCAATGATCTCTAAAATTCAAAACAAACCAAATGTAGTAAACTCTCAAAATAATATTACGTTGGGTGTTATTAACATTCCAGATGTTCAAGGGCTTTCATAAAACATAAGGATTAGCCAAACACTAAACAGCATTTTCATCGGGAAATACGATAAGGAGTTTTGTAACTAAAACAAAACCAGAAAATCCATCAAATAATAAGAAATGTATTTACCAACTCCCGTGAGTGTGGTAAATCATATATAAGTGAAATGATACGCCCTTTTCAGGCTAGAGTAAATGAACATCTAAAAAGTACCCAATTAGAGGCTTTTGAAGTTTTTTTAAGAAGTCGCGTTATCGATAACGAAAGTTTATAATGCAGAAAAACGAAGTTTTCAGTCAACCAAGCACGAACAGACCAAACATATGGACAACAGTACTTAAGAAAAACAAGCGTCTCACCTGACTGCACACCAAGTAGTATAAGTAGTAGCCTATAGACTGGATTTAGTTAACACTTGAAAACGGTTAGAGATACTAAACCTGAACGTCGCACAGAGGCCCAGGGGTCACTAAAAATATTGAGTATCTCCAAAAAAAAATTCCTACTATTACCCAACTCTTGACATTAATTTGAAACGAGTAGGTTTTGGTGAGTCATAAAACAAAAACAAAAAAATAAAAGAATTGCCGTAACTTGTCAAAAAGGCTTCACTTAGTGGTAGGTTCTGCGAAATATTATTATATTGCAGCAGACGTTTTTAAACTTTGAATTTTTTTTTAAACTTATATTTTACAAATAAATTTTTTATGATAATTGAAGATAAAAGAGGTAAGTTTTTGCTGTTTTTCTACGCTTTTATATTTTAGTAATAATTTCCCATATTTGTATAACGACCACTTTTATTAAAACATATTTTTCAAAATAAATCCTAAACATTTACGAACAATTTAAAAAAATGTAGGAATATCATGTTTTTCTTATATATATTATTAAGTTAAGTAGTCTTTATACTTTCATGTCGCGCAAAAAAATACTCTGCCAATATATGGGCCCCTAAGCTCACACTAGGTACTATAGGTAGGTATAGTGTACGTGTGAGCTAATATAACTAAAAACTGAAATATATTTTATTCAACTCCAGACTAAATTACCTTTTGTTTGATACCACACAAGCCATGTTTTCACTTAAACTCAAATTTTTGAAGTCTACCCCCACCCTTAAAAAAAAACAAAAACTATAATGTATTTTGTTAAACTCCGGACTTAATTACCTTTCGTTTGATATCACACACGCCATATTTTCACTTAAACTCTAATTTTAGAAATATACCCCCACCCTTTTTTTTAAATAAATTAAAATGTATTTTGTTTAACTCCAGACTCAATTACCTTTCGTTTGATATCACACACGCCATATTTTCACATAAACTCTAATTTTTGAAATCTACCCCCACCCTTTTATTTGGTTTGTGTTCGGTGGATTTTGTTTATTTTTAAATGGGACCATCTCGACCCAAGACCCAGCCTAGGTACCAAATTTCATTAAAATCGGCCAAGCGGTTTTTGAGTTATGCGCGTTGGTCGTTACAGACAGACATACAGACAGACAGACAGACAGACAGACAGACAGACAGACAGACAGACAGACAGACAGACGGCGCAACAAAAAAGTTTCAAAATCATCTGAAACGCGAAGATATATAAAAATTTTTGAAATCGGAGCAACTTTTTTTTTCTCAAAAAAATTAGGATCACCATAGCTCACACTACTATAGTATAGTATATGTGTGAGCTAAAATCTGCACTTAACTACTAACCTGTGTGGTAAAATATTATTTTCTGCTAGATGCCTCGAATCCCTATTGGTATTAATAAAATGAACTATACAGGGTGAGTTCTAGGTAATAGTCCAAAATTGCAGAACCGATTCAGGGGCTCAAAATATTACTATTTGTGTATATATGCTTTAGTCCGAAAGTTGATAGTTTAGAAGATACAGGGTGTTAAAGTTATTCTTAAAATTTCAAATTTTGTCTCTAGCGAATTATATATTCAGTTTTCTAAAACAAAAATTCGCATCCAGGGGTTTTTTGGGTCGACAAATACGAATATGTCATTTTTGATAGATTTGGTAGAAGGCGTCACTTGCGGTATCTCTAGTGCATTTTTTGGCATATATTGTTTGTGCGCTTATTTATTACAAATCTAATAGCATACTTCAAATTCTTGATGTTTTTTATTACAAAAAAAGATATACTCAACTTTTGGACTGTCATAAATAAACAAATAGTAATATTTTGAGCTCCTGAATCGATCCTGCAATTTTGGACTATTACCTAGAACTCACTCTGTATAGCAGCTCTTGTCGGTTGACCTACACTTTTAGCTACATATTTACGTTACTAGACCGGAAACGTGGACTTTATAGGTCGACCCAGGAAATTTACAGGGCGACCTGGGGAGACCTGTAAAGTGTAACGTACAGGGTGATTGACCATATTACAGTGATGACGGTTCAGAAAATGACGAATAATCAATTTTGTTCTGCAATATAAATATTGAAATTGTTTATATTTTCTTTATAGCTTAATCATTTCTAAAATAATTATTAGTTTTATATTTATATTTTAAGGTAACATCAGATTACAAATATTGTTGTTTTTGTTTATTACAGTATAAGACAGTCTTCGAGAAGCCGACAAACAGTCAACATCTCCTGAAGATGCCATCCACTCGAGATGGCGAAACGTCGAGAACGAATTTCCAACGACGACGGCCGAACAGCCCGAAAGCACACCCACCATTGGACGATGGCCGCAAAAGCCTTTCACAATTTAAACTAAGTATTAGTTTTATCTTTTTTTAACTTATAAAAGTTATTAAGTCGGTTTTAAGTTCAACTCTTTGCATGTTTTAAATAATTACAAATAAAATCATACCGCTGTAACCATATGGTTTTTTAAGAAAATTACTTTATTTCTAAAAAATTGATTACTTTTGCGACACTCTGTATAATAGAAGATTCACATGTTTTTATTTGATATGTTTAAGGATTATAAAATTTTTTAAAAGAGGTAAAAATTAGTTAAAGTATAATTTTAACATGAATCAGCGAAAATATGAATTTGTTATGTGGTAATATTAAAACACCCTATATAAAAAAATTTCTGTAGGCTAATAATTATAATTTTTTTTACATTTGTATTAACTGAGTGGAAAACGTCATATATATCCACAAGACACAAAAAAGGAAGGAAAGATATATGTGACAATTATAGAGCTATATCTGTGACTAGTACGCTAAGCAGAATATACGGTAAAATAATAAGAAATAAAGTGGAGAGTGAATATAAAGACATGGAGGCAGAATAACAAGCTGGTTTCAGGGCGGGTAGATCGACTTCAGATCATCTCTTTTGTATAACCCAAGTTATTGAAAAGAAAATGGCATACGGACAAGAGCTGCATCTGCTTTACGTCGATTTGCAGAAGGCATATGATAGTATACCACTAAATCTACTTTGGAAAGCGTTGGAAAATACAAACATAAGCGTACAACTAATTAAGGCCATCAAAGCGTTATACCGCAATAGTAAGGCAAAAGTTAAAATAAAAGCAAAACTAACCAAAGGCTTTCAAGTAAATAAAGGTCTTAAACAAGGTGGCTGTATCTCGCCTACGCTCTTCAAGATATACTTGGAACAAGTCCTTAAAGTATGGAAGAGAAAATGCCAAAACATGGGAATTTCGTTGGAAAAAACCACCTTGTATACTTTATGTTTCGCCGATGATCAGACAGTAGTGGCTCAGGATTATGACGACCTCGAATACATGACACGAAAACTAATAAAAGAGTACAATAAGTGTGGACTAGAGGTTAATCTCAATAAGACAGAGTATATGTGTATCGGTGGAATGAAACAGGATGTAATCTTAAATACCGGGCAACGAATTCAGTCCTGTGATGAGTATAAATACTTAGGTCTAAAAATTACAGCTGACGGAACACTAGACAAAACTATAAAAGATCGAAACGTACAAGGAAGAAAAGCAATAACTTTATTAAATGGAATAATTTGGGACCAAAGTATATCAAAACATAACAAAAAGCTTATATATAATACCATTGTAAAAAGTATTATTACATACGGCTCAGAAGTATGGCCAATCAAGGATAGAACAGAAAAAATGTTTTCCGCTACGGAGATGGACTATTGGAGAAGAGCAGCAGGGAAATCAAAAAGAGAAAGAGTTACAAATCAAAGAATAAGACAAATTATGACAGTGGGTGAACGTACTTTAGTGGATGATATAAGAACAAAACAACTGGTGCGGTACGGACATGTACAAAGAATGAAGGATGAAAGACTACCTAAACAAATACTACAATGGAAACCAACTGGCCGAAGAAAACGAGGACGGCCAAGGAGAAGCTGGAGAGAAGGAATAGATAGTGAAATAAGAATAAGAGGCCTAGATGATGAATTATGGGCAAACAGAAACGAGTGGAGATTGGGTATCGAAAGACGTAGAACGTTGTGAAACCGATAAATATATATATATATATATATATATATATATATATATATATTAATATTGTAATTTTAACACATATTGAACAATATCCACGTGCTAAAAAAAATTCAATAAAATATGGTCCGGCTGGCCCACTGTGCGTCGTGTTTAAAATAAATAAAGACAATGGAAGTCCGAAATTTTGTTTCTACTCAATCATTGTCTACGATTTTCAAACAAACTGTATATGGGTGAAACCGCGAAAAGTGTGCCCTTTAAAAGTAATTTTTGACTTCTTATAAAGTAATTCCTGTACTGAGACAAACAGATTATTTTTAGTTGTTTATATGTACCTTGTTGATATCTATTAATGAGCAAGCTCATTATTTTTTAAAATATATCAGTTTTTTAAAGTAAGTAAGGCAGCGGAATGAGGATGCATGCAGCGGAATGATAAAAAGGCGTTGTTTTGTTTTATTCTAATATTTCTTTTAGCAAAAATAAGAATAATAAACAAATAAAAAGCAAAAAGTTATACAAGTTAACTATACTATAGTAGAGTGAGCTATGGCGAACCTAATTTCTTCAAGAAAAAAAAGTTGCTCCGATTTCAAAAATTTTTATATATCTTTGCATTTCAGATGATTTTAAAACTTTTTTGTCGCGCCGTCTGTCTGTATGTCCGTCTGTATGTCTGAATGTAACGACCAACGCGCATAACTCAAAAACCGCTTGCCCGATTTGAATGAAATTTATTACCTAGTCTTGGGTCGAGATGGTCCCATTTAAAAAGGAACAAAATCCACCGAACGCAAGCCAAATAAAAGGGTGGGAGTAGATTTAAAAAAATAGAGATTATGTGAAAATATGGCGTGTGTGATATCAAACGAAAGGTAATTGAGTCTGGACTTAAACAAAACACATTTTAGTTTTTTTTTTTTTAAGGGTGGGGGTAGATTTTATAAATTAGAGTCTAGGTCAAAACATGGCTTGTGTGTGGTATCAGACGAAAGGTAATTGAGTCTGGAGTTGAATAAAATATATTTCAGTTTTTAGTTCATTTTCCTGTCACATTTCGACAGCGGAATGAGAAGACAGCGGAATGAGAATTGAACGGGTTTTCTTTATTTATCAGATCAAATAATAAAAACACACAAAAAAGAGTAAATCGCGAGATACTTCCCGTTTTAGCCTATCACAAGGCCCTTAAAACATTTAGACACAATTAAGGGTTTAATCATATTTTATTCATAAATAAATTTTATTCATTCATCATTTATTATAAATCAGCTTGTTACAGCCGTTTGCACGTATTCTTTAAGCAAATTTAAAGAAAAAAAATGAACAAACACCTCTTTTAAAACCCCTAATCAAGAAGACTAAAACTTAACCTATACACTGATACGTCGGTTCGAGCGGGACTGTGATTCCCATGCATTTTGTTTACTAATATGTACAGTTGCAAACAGAAGTGATGATATCTGAGACACTTAATTTTTTTCGAAGTCCATACAAGATGTTTTTAAAATTATTTGATAAATGTTTAGATTGATTGTGTAATAGTACATCAAAACTTTTTTTAAAAGTTTTTTTGAATCTTATGTACTTAAAAATTTCAATCAAGTCATAAAATTTGTGTTTGGGACAGCCAGCGGAATGAGAATTTTAGAAATTTTTTGGGGTTTGAAGTTAATTTATTTGAAAACTGTATGCCCAAAAAAAATATTGTATTGTCAGTTCATGAGCTTTGCAGAAATATAATATTTACCAATACATCTATTTTATACAAGTAGTTGCAGGTTGTCTTCCTTAAAAGACACACTTTCCACGGATTCACCCATATGTATACTACATTTTTTGTGTACCTGCTTCAGCGAATTCCCGAGCTTTAGTTAACATTTGGGCAATCAGTTCCTCTGGGCTGTAGAACACGCCATCGTCCTGTTTGAAAAGAATGGTGTCTCTATCGGGATTCGCAACAATTTCGTAGTACGGAAACCGGCTTTGATACAGCTTGACAAGTGGGTGATCTATGCTCTTGCCCAGTAAGTCTATCAGGTAGCTGTAGGCTTGCTTTGGAAATCGAAGGCCTATAGTTTGGGCGTCTTCGCCAAATAACCTACGCAAAAAAAGATTTTTACCTTCCTGGTCCGCGCAGCAATGGCTAGAAAAGAAACGCCCCCGTGAATTCAATTTCACCACCTCTTCAGAGATGTCACAAGTACATTATCAAAGTATTTCAAGTACAAGTACCAAGTAGATTAAGATTTATAAAAGTACTTGAAGTACTAAGTACATTTTCTTTTCAAATGTAGTTCAAGTACCAAGTACATTATAAAAGTACTTGATTTTCCCCAAGTCTTTTACTTTTACAATAGAAGTACTTCAAGTACTTTAAATATGTCAAAAAATTAGAAAAATGCCAAAAATTTCAAAAAAAATCAAAAATGTAAAAAAGGTGTAAAAAAATGTAAAACATGTCAAAAATGTTTACAAAATTTTTAACCTGTAGGGTTTTATTTTTTGAAATATTATTATATGGAAATACGTATTACTTATATACCTAAATTGCATTTATTTATTTCTTCTGAACTCATCATTTTGCATACAAATGCCATAGAAAGGTAATTGAAAGAGATAATTTTATTAAACAAAAAGCTGTAAAATTGACCCAGTCGCATAAAAATGTTTTTAACGTTTTATAGTTTTGCAATAGGGGTTACAGTTACCCCGAATTCTGGGGTAAAAGGGACCTACCCTAAAAGACAAACATTTTAAAATATATTAAGTTCTTCTGTCTCAAATTGCATATGGTTGAATAATAAAAAACTCTTGTAAAACCGGGATGCACGTACCCTAACTTGCCTAATTTCTTTTGGGGTGGAGCACTGGGGGTACTGTTCTTGCCGTCAATAATTTCTAAATCACTCATAGAAAGTACTATTTTTATAATAGCCCACAAAACTGTTTAAAAACTTGTTTAAATCAAATTAAATGAATAAGCAGAGCAAACGAAAACATCCAAATAATTTTTTGAGGTGTATCTAGTCAGACTAAATAAGTTTTCGGGTTCTTTAAACCAACCTCCATCAAACGTCTTACGTCCGCTGCAAGGTGAGTAGGTTCATATACCTGCACTACCGTACTACCGATACCCCTCAATAGATGGCATGACTGCTGTAGTAGTTTCTCACACTGAATTTGAATTTTACGTTCCACGAAATAGTGAACGTGCGTGCAAATAATTAAGCCTATAGGCATTATTCTTTGGATAAGAGTGTGTACCTAATATTAAGATTTTTTGGGCGATTAATTAAGACGTACCTATCAAGGTTGCTAAAATACCGGACTTTCCTGCCAAGTTGATAAAAAAACCAGACAGGTGGCAACCCTGAGGTTACCACTTGTCTTAGGCGCATTAAAGTTATATCTGACCTATATCTACATTGTGTTTCAAGAATATTTTATTGTACTTGAAGTACTTTTAATGTACTTGAGGTACTTCGAATGTACTTGAAGTACTTTGAATGTACTTAAAATGTACTTGAAGTACTTTACTTGACAAAATCAAGTACATTTCCAAGTACATTGTTAAAAGTGCTTCAGGTATCAAGTACAATTACCGGATTGTAGATGTACTTCAAGTACAGTACTTGAAGTACTTGTAAGTACTTGAAGTACTGTAGTTGAAGTACCTGACAACTCTGCCTCTTACCATGATGAGAATAAATAAACCTTACCTCACATTGTCTCTAAAGCTAATAATGGCTGGGCTCTTTCTTTTGGACTCCTTATTCAAAGCAATTTCCATAGGAACACCGGGGGACACATAGCCCACCTTCATCCATTCACTGCCCAAGTCCACGGACATTACTGCGAGGCCCGTTACGGTACTGACTCCCAAGTATGTCAGCAATAAAGGAAGTATTGCCATGGTTAGCTTCATTTTAAGCTGTAACAATATACCGTTAATTTGAAACATAACACGAATAACCAAGCACTATAATATAAAAACAGTATTTTCATCAGGAAACGTGATAAGGAGTTTTGTAACTAAAACAAAACCAGAAAATCCCTCAAATAATAAGGAATGTATTTACCAAATCCCATGTGAGAGTGGTTAATCATATGTAGGTGAAACGAAATGCCCTCTTCAGGTTAGAGTAAATGAACATCTAAAAAGTACCCAATTTAGTGAATAATAGATGTATGTATGTATGTATTCGAAAGTGGTGGCAGGCCCTACTGGACCTCCATGCACTGCGACCACAAATGGATCTATTGTGCCCACGTACCTACATACTGAGTTTGACTAAAGTGGCATATTTTTTTTTCCACCCAGTACATGAAAAAACTCTGCAGATTACAACAATAAATGATTTAGGCTTAACACTTTGGCTCAAAGATATACCACTAAGGCCTCTGCATTATTAGCCATATATATAATAATGGATGGTCAAATGATCACAGGATTCAGTGGTCAGAAGCTAAAGTTCTGCATAAGGAGTCGCATTGGCGAAAACGAAAGTTTATTGAAGCTGCGTTTATAATGCAGAATAAAGAAGTTTTCAGTCAACCCAGCACGGACATACCAAACATATGAAGACCACAGGCAAAGAAGGCGCTATGTCAAAAAACGGGATTTCGAGAAAACCCGTTCTAAAGATTGGAACATGGCGCCTGACTGAGGGCATTTATAGCCTGAACAATAGGATATGGTGAAACTTTTGAAATTTTTCTAATAGATAGCGCTAATAATTCAATTTCCTTAAAAATTGACATAGCGCCTTCTTTGCCTGTGGTCTTCATATGGAAACCACTCCTTAAGGAAAACAAGCGTCAGAATTGAAAAAGGGGGCGGGCCGTCACACCTGACAGCACAACAAGTAGTATAAGTAGTAGCCTATAGACTAGATTGTTTAGTTTACACTTGAAAAGGGTTAGAGATACTTACTAACCGAAACGTCGTGTTTAAAATAAATTAAGAAAATGGAAGTCCGAAACTTTGTTTCTAATATAACGTTAGGGTAAAAGCTATACTGACCATGAAGATTCTAGTTAGAAAGAAAAAATTTAATTTAGCAGACGTTTAGAAAAAAAATTTGCGAATTTTAAGGTAGGGAATCCGATAGGACAAAAATGGCCAAACTTTGAAAATTCATATTTAAAAAATTATACAGTTTATCAAGAAAAGCACCGAGTTGCAGTATGGTGGGGCTATAGAGATGCGAAAAAACCACACCCTGACTAAAGATTCGAAAAAACGTCATTTAGCGAATTTTAGGGTAGGGGATCCCATAAGACCAAAATGGCAAAACTTGAAAATTCATATTTCAAACCGAGTTGCAGTATGATGGGGCCATAGAGATGCGAAAAAATCATACGCTTAGTTAAGATCCACAAAAACGTCATTTAGCGAATTTTAGGGTAGGGAATCCCATAAGACCAAAATGGCCAAACTTTGAAAATTCATATTTAAAAAACTATACACTTTATTAACAAAAGCACCGAGTTGCAGTATGGTGGGGCCATAGAGGTGCGAAAAAACCACACCCTGAGTTAAGATTCAAAAAAACGTCATTTAGCGAATTTTAGGGTAGGCAAGCCCATAAGACCAAAATAACCAAACTTTGAAAATTCATATTTCAAAAACTATACAGTTTATCCAGAAAAGCACCGAGTTGCAGTATTGTGGAACTATAAAGATGCAAAAAAACCACACCCTGACTAAAGATTCGAAAAAACGTCATTTAGCGAATTTTAGGGTAGGGAATCCCATAAGACCAAAATGGCCAAACTTTGAAAATTCATATTTAAAAAATTATACAGTTTAACAAGAAAAGCACCGAGTTGTAGTATGGTGGGGCTATAGAGATGCGAAAAAATCATACCTTGAGTTGAGATTCGGAAAAACGTAATTTAACGAATTTTAGGGTAGGGAATCCCATAAGACCAAAATGGCCCAACCATGAAAGAAATAACATATGTATTTCTTCGATGGCCAAAATTAAAAAATTCATATTTTAAAAAATATGCAGTTTATCAACGAAAGCACCGAGTTGCAGTATGGTGGGGCCATGGGCCATAGAGATGGGAAAAAAATCACACCTTGAGTTGAGATTTGAAAAAACGTCATTAAGTGAATTTTGGGTAGGGAATCCCATAAGGTCAAAATGGCCAAATTTAGAAAATGTTTTAAAACCTATACAGTTTATCAACAACACCACCGAGTTACAGTATGGTGGAGCCATAGAGATGCGAAAAAACCACACCTTAGGTTCAGATTCAGAAAAACGTCATTTAGTAAATGTTAGGATAGGAAATCCAATAGGCACAAAGGTTTGCAATTTTAGATTTTTCTAATTTTACTTGAATTTGAACTGGTACTTTCAATTCATAATGAAAAACTTGAACTTGAATAAATAGGAAGTATTTTTTAGAAACTATGCTCTTAGATAGTAGGTACTCTCCTCTGGAGAAGTAAAGAAATTCTAAAAAGGTGTGAAATTTTTGGGAAAATATAACTTCGAAGCCTTAAGGAAAAGTCTGCAGAAATATGGAACCTTTAAAAAGAATCTGGAAATGTTTCAAAAGTCTGGTTTTTAAGTTTATACTTAGGTAAAATGCCCAATGATTGTTACCTTGCCAATGATTAATAACCTAGAATATTTTTCCTCAAAAAAAGACTTCTAAGCTTTAAATTGTATTTATTAAGTACCTATAAAGTCTTTAAAAAATCCTGTAATACTATGTTTAAGAGTTAATTTATAAAGGAAATTGTATTTTCTGAACAAATTATTTAAAAAAAAAGAAACATTTAAAGGTGTCAGCTAGTAAGTCAGAGTATGTGGTAACTCAGTACAAATTTTTGTTATTGTCGAGGTTATTGTACTGCTTTTCAATCGAAAAATATTTAGTTTCTCTTTAATGTTGACCTATGGACATGATAAGAGGAAAAGGGAAGTGCATTTTTTTGAACCATATAACTTTTTTGATTTTTGAAGATATTATAGTGAGTTTTACAGTGAGAAATATAGTAAGAACTGAAAAATACTGTCTTTGCATTTCTATCTCAATTTTATTTCGTATTACCTAAAAAATGTGCATATTGTTACAAATTTAAGTTATTTAAATTTTATAATTGGACTTTATTTAGGTTTAGTGTAGTATTAGGTCGATTTATCTTAAGGTTGTATTCTTAGTCTAGGTTTTGGTTGCGTTATCTGTGACTTGCGGTCCAAATAATACGAGAACTTTCCGGACGTCGAAGGCTGCCGGAAAGTTCGAGAGAGATGGACGATCCTATATATAGGGCCGGGGTCGTGCACCAGGGAGTCAGTCACAGATAACGTACTGTAGTGGTCGTGAGATATTAACACGAAGTTAATAGACCGATTATAGTAGTGAATTATCAGCGAGTTATTAGTCAGTTTAAGTGCGTGTTTTTGTACATAATTTGTCGAAATAAATTGACGTATCGTTTTCAACAATTGCGAGTTTTAATTTGTCGTTGTGAACCCGTAACAATTGGTGTCAGAAGTGAGATTAAAAGAAATAAATAGTGCAAAGACTATCCTTACACAGTACCACCGGCTAGGACAATTAAAAAGAAAAACAGTAAGTGATTTTTCCAGAATATTCGAAGAAGTTCGATATTGTTTTATTAAAAAACTAAAAGAGATATTTAAGAACCGACTTCGACATTAACTTTACAGTCCAAAAAAAATGGATAATTAGAGAGATTTTCTAGAATATTCTATAACATTCTACGACGTTCTATTCAAAAACTAGAAGAGATATACAAATACCGACTTCGACATTAGATTAGTAATTTTAAAAGTAAGAATCAGAAAGAATTTCTAAAACATTCCATCACTTTCTACGACGCTCTATTCGAAAACCAGAAGAAATATCCAAAAAGAGACTTCGACATTAGCTTAGTAATTTCAAAAGTAAGAACTAAAAAGAATTTCTAGAAGATTCCATAACATTCTACGACGTTCTATTCAAAAACTAGAAGAGATATACAAATACCGATTTCGACATTAGTTTAGTTATTTCAAAAGTAAGAATTAGAAAGAATTTCTAGAAGATTCCATAACATTCTACGACGTTCTATTCAAAAACTAGAAGAGATATACAAATACCGACTTCGACAGTAGCTTAGTTATTTTAAAAGTAAGAATTAGAAATTATTTCTAGAATATTCCATAACATTCTACGACGGTCTATTCGAGAACCAAAAGAGATAATCAAAAAGTGACTTCTACATTTGCCTAGTAGCAGAAAGAGTAGCATTTACCAGTATATTCCAGAACATTCCATTAGGTTCTATTTAAGAATTGGAAGAGATATTGAAAAACCGACTTCGATATTCGCTTTATAGCCCTAAAATAGACGTTTTAAGTGATTTATCAGGAAGTTGATGCTTACTAGACAAGGATCAGCAAAGATGGAAGATCTAACTAAAATGATGCAGGCTCTCGCAGCTCAAATAGCTCAAAACCAGAACGATATAAGACAGACCATTGAACAAAACCAGGGCGATATGAAACGGACCATGGACGACATGAAGCAGTCCATGGAACAAAACCAGAACGACATGCAGGAAAACTTTGACCAAATAAAGAGCAACTCCGAACAGCTGAGAGAAGAGTTTAAGACTGCAACCGAAGATCTTAAGGAAGAAATAACTCAAAGAATGCATAGTGTGGAACAAAAGGTACAAAACAAAATGCAGAATGTAGAAGAAAAGGTACATAATATTGAAGAAAAGGTACAGAATGTTAGGGAAGAAGTGTTTCAAACCTTGGAAGAAAAATTCCAGGATGTTTCAAAACAGCTTATACAGCTCCAAAAAGAACACAACAAAATAAAAGCTCAGGGATGTGTTGTGAATTCCAACCAAAACATTCAGCCTCTAAATTTCGATGGTACGTCTTCCTGGTCTACTTACAAACAACAGTTTGAAGCTGCCGCTGCTGCAAATGGTTGGGATGATGAGGAAAAAGCTAGAGCATTGTTAGTAGCTCTACGAGAACCTGCTCTGGGACTTTTACGGTTCATTCCAGTCGAACAAAAACAGAATTATAACGCTTTAGTGGCAGCGTTAGAAAGAAGGTATGGAGACGAACACTTGCGAAATTTACATTGGTCAGAATTAAATGTTCGTCAACAAAGAGCAGGGGAGTCATTACAAGAGTATGAAGCGGATATCAGGAGGCAAATGATGTACTTGGCTTACCCAGAAATGCCAGAAAATTACAGAGATCCCTTCACGGTAGATCGCTTTATTAACGGCTTGCGAGACACGGACTTAGCAAAATTACTTCGTCGAGAACGCTTCCATAACAGCAGTGAAGTGTTGATTCGAGCCCTTGAAATTGAATCATCAAATAATATGTCCAGACCAAAAGTAAGAGCTGTTTCAATTCAGGAGGGAGAAGAAATGAGCACTGGAGATGAGGTCAACTTAAAAACGCTAAACCAACTGTTTCAATCACTGATAGAGAAGATTGATTCTTTGAAAGAAAGTAGACGATCCCCTCCAAATGTAAAGTGTTTCAGATGCGGACGTACAGGGCATATTCAACGCGATTGTCGTGTCCAAATGAGGTCTCGCTCACCATCTAGTGGGACAGAGTACCGAAGAAGAGATCAGGAAAAACTAAAACTAGTCAACGCAGAGGGACGGGTGTTGGCTAATGGGAATTTAGCCCCCAAAATTTACTCTATCAAGAGCTTAAAACATACTGCTGACAGTCTTAACATCGACGGACTTATTAATGGAAGAAAAGTTAATATAACAGTAGACACTGGCGCTGCCATATCATTGCTTAAGTTCACAATTGCAACGAGATATAAAATTCGACCAACAGAAAAGAAAATAACACTTAAGACTGTGACTGGAGAATCCGCCGACGTGTTGGGGCAGACAGACATAGACCTACAGCTGGGGAGGTTGAAGATTCGCCACTCGGTATTAGTTGCAGACATAGAAGACGAATTTATTTTGGGAATGGACCTGATAAGTAAACATGGATTTGCGTTTGATAATAAACTTAATACCCTAAGATTTGGGAACGAAGTTCATTTTGTCAAATAGTCACATCAATAAAGAACCAATAAAGGTGGTGGCAGTATGCACAACAAGACTAGTCGGTAACAGTGAGACCATAATTTTTGGGAGGCTAGAAAGTAAAACATCAAGCTGCGTCGGACTCATAAGCCAACAAAACACACCCAACACCTACCTCGTTGCAAAATCACTAGTTAAAACCGATAAAGACATCCCGATTAGAGTCGCCAATATTTTCCCAAATAGTGTCAAAATTAATAAGGGGCAGGTGGTAGCATTATATGAACCAGTACAGAAAGTAACAAGATGTGAAGAGGCAACTTCCGAGGATACAAGCAAGTTACCAATGGAGGTACTTCAGCAATTTGAGTCAACTTGGCAACATCTCACTCCAGAAGAATTTAGTAAAGCGAGAGAGTTTATAGAAGAACAAAGTAATATCTTCGAAACTAGGAGTAGTTCGGGACGCACAAACCTTATTCAACATGCTATCAACACTGACGATGCCCAATCGATAAGACAACCCCCAAGAAGACTACCAATGGCCAAGCAAGAAGAAGTTCACAATCTCATTAATAAAATGCTCAGCGACGGTGTTATTGAAGAGTCATCAAGTCCTTGGTCATCTCCTGTGGTGTTGGTCACTAAAAAGGATGGAAGTACTAGATTTTGTGTCGACTACAGGAAACTTAACGATGTGACCAAGAAAGATAGTTACCCACTGCCAAGAATAGACGACACATTAACAACGTTGGCAGGATCATATTGGTTTTCTACTCTTGACCTGAAAAGTGGGTATTGGCAAGTAGGAATCTTTGAAAGAGATAAAGAGAAGACTGCATTCTCTGCTGGAAGTGGACTTTATCAGTTTAATGTGATGCCATTTGGCCTGTGCAATGCCCCAGCTACATTTGAAAGACTAATGGAAGTCGTTCTACGAGGCCTTACTTGGAAAACCTGCCTAGTCTATTTGGATGATGTCATAGTAATGGGGAAATCATTTCAAGATCATCTAGATAATTTACGAGAAGTATTCTCAAGAATCAGGAACGCAAATCTTAAATTGAACTCAAAGAAATGTTTTCTGTTCCAAGAAAAAGTTGAGTTCCTGGGGCACGTCGTTTCTCGAGAAGGCATCCATACCGACGAAAAGAAGTTACAAGCAATAAAAGAATGGCCTCAACCTCGTGACAAACATGAATTGAGAAGCTTTTTGGGTCTGTGTACATACTACAGACGATTTGTAGAAGGATTCGCCAAAATAGCCTCTCCATTACATAGACTTACAGAAGATAAAGCTTCTTACAGGTGGAATACTAAATGTGACCAAGCATTTAGAAGACTGAAGGCAGCATTATGTTCTAGTCCGATTCTCGCATATCCTATTCCAAAAGGTAAATTCATATTAGATACTGATGCGAGCAACGATGGCATAGGAGCAGTACTCTCCCAAGTACAAGATGGAGAAGAACGGGTCATCGAATTTTTCAGCAAAAAGCTATCCAAACCAGAGAGAAATTATTGTGTTACCAGAAAGGAGCTCCTAGCCATCATTAAATCCGTAGATCACTTTCACAAATATCTCTATGGACAAGAGTTTCTGATTAGAACGGATCATGCTGCGTTACAGTGGCTCATGAAAATGAAACAACCTGAGGGGCAAGTAGCGAGATGGATAGAAAAGCTACAACAATACCATTATCAAATTAAGCACCGAGCGGGAAGGGTGCATAATAATGCAGATGCATTGTCCAGAAGACCTTGCCCTGAGGATTGTAAACTTTGCAGGAAAATTGACCAGAAAGAAGGAATTACCTACGTGCGCCAGATAAAGTTAGAACCAGATAAGGAATGGATGTCGGCTTCGATTAGAACCACACAACTTAACGACAAAGATGTAGGACCTATCTTGCGATTGAAAGAAGAAAACAAGCCACGACCATCATGGCAAGATATCGCAAACCAAGGGGTGATATTCAAATCACTGTAGGCACAATGAGATTCACTGATAGTAGAGGAAAATATCCTTAAACGTGCCTGGGAAAGTGCCGATGGCCTTACTGTGGTTAATCAAGTAGTGGTTCCTAGGAGCATGGTAGACAATATAATGGCCGGATGCCATGGTGGAAAATCAGGCGCGCACCTAGGCATAAATAAAACCATGGACAAAATTCGAAACCGATTTTATTGGGTCAATTACTTTCAAGATGTGAAAAACTGGTGCCGCCGATGTTCGACTTGTGCAGCCAGCCAAGGTCCCAAAACAAGGTCCAGAGGTCAAATGAAACAATATAACGTAGGTCTACCATTCGAACGCATTGCTATTGATGTGGCCGGACCATTTCCAGAAACTAAAAAAGGCAACAAATACATCCTTGTTGTCATGGATTACTTTAGCAAATGGCCAGAAGTTTTTGCTTTGCCTAACCAAGGGGCCACTACAGTTGCGGAAGTTCTGGTAAATGATGTTTTCAGCCGATTTGGCATTCCTTTGGAACTACATTCAGATCAAGGAAGAAACTTTGAATCGAAGCTCTTCCAGAATCTCTGTGACCTTTTAGGAATACATAAAACACGGCCTACTGCTTTACATCCGCAGTCAGATGGCATGGTTGAAAGATTTAATAAAACAATAGAAGAACATCTTTGCAAAGTTGTTGATGAGCACCAAACAGATTGGGACCAATATATTCCATTGTTTTTGATGGCCTATAGAACCGCCATTCACAATACGACAGGAGCTACTCCATCTAGTATCCTGTTTGGTAGAGAACTGCGTTTACCATGTGATATCATGTTTGGTTCACCTGAAGAAGCACACTTAGAGGTTAATGACTATGTCGAACGTTTAAGGCAAAAGCTGCACGATATCCATGAAGTGGTTAGAGAGCGAATAGAAATAGCCAGTGACCGCATGAAAGCGAGATATGACCTGAAAGCAAACTCTTCAGGGTTCAAAGAGAATGATCAAGTCTGGCTATACAATCCTCAACGCAAGAAAGGAAGATCACCTAAGTTGACACCACCATGGGAAGGGCCTTATAAAGTTGTTAAGAGAATTAATGATGTAGTCTACCGAATCCAGAGAAGCCCGAAGTCCAAGATGAAAGTTGTTCATCTAGACAGACTAAAACCTTACCTGGGAAATGTTGATCGAGACGATCAAACCTGAAGAGGAGGATAGTGTTACAAATTTAAGTTATTTAAATTTTATAATTGGAATTTATTTAGGTTTAGTGTAGTATTAGGTCGATTTATCTTAAGGTTGTATTCTTAGTCTAGGTTTTGGTTGCGTTATCTGTGACTTGCGGTCCAAATAATACGAGAACTTTCCGGACGTCGAAGGCTGCCGGAAAGTTCGAGAGAGATGGACGATCCTATATATAGGGCCGGGGTCGTACACCAGGGAGTCAGTCACAGATAACGTACTGTAGTGGTCGTGAGATATTAACACGAAGTTAATAGACCGATTATAGTAGTGAATTATCAGCGAGTTATTAGTCAGTTTAAGTGCGTGTTTTTGTACATAATTTGTCGAAATAAATTGACGTATCGTTTTCAACAATTGCGAGTTTTAATTTGTCGTTGTGAACCCGTAACAATATCAATTACTGGATAAAAAAAAATGCATTTTCGAATTAGTGATAATCCATTATAACAGCAAAAGACCCAATTAAATTCAAATTTTTCAAATTCAAAAGTAGCCTTATTGTCCTAGAATATTCAAAATATACATTGACAAAGCCTTGCTTATCTAATAGAAAATAGGTAATTATTGTAAAATAAAGCAAAATAAACTAAACTATAAGAAACTTGCATATCCTCCCACATCCACATTTGTGTACATATTGTTTGAATGTTACTTTGCCAGAGAAGTGCATGTAGATTCAGGTTAGGTTAGTTAGCATAATGCCCCATTATTGGGAGTTACTAGTTTAAAGTTCGTAACCTCTCAACAAAAATTTAAAATATATATTTAAAATGTAACAAATTTTCTGTTTGGGCATCGAACCAGTTATTTGTTTGATGATTTTGGCGTCAAACATATAATGTTTGATGGTTTAGGTCTGGAGGATATACATATAAATAAAACATGAAACAACCAATTACACAAAAAGTATTAAAATAAGTTTAACTACTAGTTTTATAAAAATACTAAACAATTAAAAACAAATTAAAAATTTATAAAATTTTAATAATCTAAACCAGCATAAAATTAATCTAAAGTTTTATATATATAAAAAAAACCATGATGAAACAATTATTTACACTAGATTACAAGTACTAAAATAAGTTTAAATTCCCAATATTTCTATAAGGATCCACAAATAAAAACGAATAAAAACACTAAACCATAAAATACACATGAAAAAAAAACAAAAAAAAATTACAGACAATTGCCAATATTCTATGAAGGCAGATATTCTTCCAACTGGTAGAAACCCTTACTAGCCAAAAACTCCTTTACTTTTTGCCTAAACTTTTTGTAAAATTTGATTTTTCTAATTTCTATAGGTAAATTATTAAATATTTTTTTACCATTGTACACAAAGGAGTTTTTTACCAAAGTATTGTTACAAATTTAAGTTATTTAAATTTTATAGTTAGAATTTATTTAGGTTTAGTGTAGTATTAGGTTGACGTATTTTATGGTTGTATTCTTAATCTAGGTTTTAGTTGCGTTATCTGTGACAAACTGGTATTCGAACGGTCCGTGTTCTAGAAAAGGTTGGAATAATTCCGAATCGAACAAGGATGGAAAATTCTCGAATAGTAGGCAGCCCGTTATATATAGGGCCGGACGTCGTGCATCGGGCAGTCAGAGATAACCAATGGTAGTGATCGCTAGATGTTAACGCGAAGTTAATAGGCGTATTAAAGTAGTGAATTGTTAGCAAGTTATTAGTAAGTTTAAGTGCGTGTTTTTGTACATAATTTGTCGAAATAAATTGACGTATCGTTTTCAACAATTGCGAGTTTTAATTGTTGTTGTGAACCCGTAACAATTGGTGTCAGAAGTGAGATTAAAAGAAATAAATAGTGCAAAGACTATCCTTACATAGTACCACCGGCTAGGACAATTGAAAAGAAGAACAGTAAGTGATTGTGCCAGAATATTCAGAACTGAATAGTGCAAAGACTACCCTTACATAGTACCACCGGCTAGGACAATTGGACAGAAAAACAGTAAGTGATTTTTCCAGAATATTCGAAGAAGTTCGATATTGATTTATTCAAAAACCAAAAGAGATATTTAAGAATCGACTTCGATATTAGCTTAGTTAAGTTAAAAAGTAAGAATTAGAAAGAATTTCTAGAAAATACATTCTACGACGTTCTATTCAAAAACTAGAAGAGATATACAAATACCGATTTCGACATTAGTTTAGTTATTTCAAAAGTAAGAATTAAAAAGAATTTCTAGAAGATTCCATAACATTCTACGACGTTCTATCTAGAAGAGATATACAAATACCGACTTCGACAGTAGCTTAGTTATTTTAAAAGTAAGAATTAGAAATTATTTCTAGAATATTCCATAACATTCTACGACGGTCTATTCGAGAACCAAAAGAGATAATCAAAAAGTGACTTCTACATAAAGAGTAGCATTTACCAGTATATTCCAGAACATTCCATTACGTTCTATTTAAGAATTAGAGGAGATATTGAAAAACCGACATTCGTTTTGTAGCCCTAAAATACACGTTTTAAGTGATTTATCACGAAGTTGATGCTTACTAGACAAAGATCGGCCAAGATGGAAGATTTAACTAAAATGATGCAGGCTCTAGCCGCTCAAATGGCTCAAAACCAGAACGACATGAAACAGACCATTGAACAAAACCAGGGCGACATGAAACACACCATGGACGACATGAAACACACTATTGAACAAAATCGGAATGATATGAGACAGACCATCGAACAAAATCAGAACGACATGCAGGAAAACTTTGACCAAATAAAGAGCAACTCCGAACAGCTGAGAGAAGAGTTTAAGACTGCAATCGAAGATCTTAAGGAAGAAATAACTCAAAGAATGCATAGTGTGGAACAAAAGGTACAAAATAAATTGCATAATGTTGAAGAAAAGGTACAAAATGTTAGGGAAGAAGTTTTTCAAACAATGGAAGAAAAATTCCAGGACGTGTCAAAACAGCTTATACAGCTCCAAAAAGAACACAACAAAATGAAAGCTCAGGGATGTGTTGTGAATTCCAACCAAAACATTAAGCCTCCAAATTTCGATGGTACGTATTCCTGGTCTACTTACAAACAACAGTTTGAAGCTGCCGCTGCTGCAAATGGTTGGGATGATGACGAAAAAGCTAGAGCTTTGTTAGTAGCTCTGCGAGAACCTGCTCTGGGACTTTTACGGTCCATTCCAGTCGAACAAAAACAGAATTATAACGCTTTAGTGGCAGCGTTCGAAAGAAGGTATGGAGACGAACACTTGCGAAATTTACATTGGTCAGAATTAAATATTCGTCAGCAAAGACCAGGAGAATCATTGCAAGAGTATGAAGCAGATATCAGGAGGCTGATGTACTTAGCTTACCCAGAGATGCCAGAAAATTACAGAGATCCCTTCACGGTAGATCGCTTTATTAATGGCTTGCGAGACACAGACTTAGCAAAGTTATTCGCCGAGAACGCTTCCATAGCAGCAGTGAAGCGTTGATTCGAGCCCTTGAAATTGAGTCATCAAATAATATGTCCAGGCCAAATGTAAGGGCTGTTTCAATTCACGAGCGTGAAGAAATGAGCAAGGAACAAGAGGTTCCCTCAAAGACGCTAAGCCAAATTTTTCAATCACTGAAAGAGAAGATTGACTCTTTAAAAGAAAGCAGACGATCCCCTCCAAATGTAAAGTGTTTTAGATGCGGACTTACAGGGCACATTCAACGCAATTGTCGTGTCCAAATGAGGTCTCGCCTACCATCTAGCGGGACAAAGTACAAAAGAGGAGATCAGGGAAAACTAAAACTTTTCAACACGGAAAGGAAGGTTGTTAACTAATGGAAGGGTAGCCCCCAAAATTTATTCAATTAAGAGCTTAAAACATACTGCTGACAGTCTTAACATCGACGGACTTATAAATGGAAGACAAGTTAACATAACAGTAGACACTGGTGCTGCCATATCATTGCTTAAGTTCAAAATTGCAACGAGATATAAAATTCGACCAACAGAAAAGAAAATAACACTTAAGACTGTGACTGGAGAATCCGCCGACGTGTTGGGGCAGACAGACATAGACTTACAGCTGGGAAGATTGAAGATTCGCCACACTGTATTGGTTGCTGAAATAGAAGACGAATTTATTTTGGGAATGGACTTGATAAGTAAACATGGATTTGCGTTTGATAATAAACTTAATACCCTGAGATTTGGGAATGAAGAGGTCATTTTGTCAAATAGTCACTTCAATAAAGAACCAATAAAGGTCGTGGCAGTATGTACAACAAGACTGGTCGGTAACAGTGAGACCATAATTTTTGGGAGGCTAGAAAGTAAAACATCAAGCTGTGTCGGATTCATAAGCCAACAGAAATTATCCAACACCTACCTCGTTGCAAAGTCACTAGTTAAAACCGATAAAGACATCCCGATTAGAGTCGCCACGCTGTTTTTGCTTTGCCTAACCAAGAGGCCGCTACAGTTGCAGAAGTTCTGGTAAATGATGTTTTCAGCCGATTTGGCATTCCTTTGGAACTACATTCAGATCAAGGAAGAAACTTTGAATCAAAGCTCTTCCAGAATCTCTGTTACTTTTTAGGAATACATAAGACACGGACTACTGCTTTACATCCGCAGTCAGATTTAATAAAACAATAGAAGAACATCTTTGCAAAGTTGTTGATGAGCACCAAACAGATTGGGACCAATATATTCCATTGTTTTTGATGGCCTATAGAACCGCCATTCACAATACGACAGGAGCTACTCCATCTAGTATCCTGTTTGGTAGAGAACTGCGTTTACCATGTGATATCATGTTTGGTTCACCTGAAGAAGCACACTTAGAGGTTAATGACTATGTCGAACGTTTAAGGCAAAAGCTGCACGATATCCATGAAGTGGTTAGAGAGCGAATAGAAATAGCCAGTGACCGCATGAAAGCGAGATATGACCTGAAAGCAAACTCTTCAGGGTTCAAAGAGAATGATCAAGTCTGGCTATACAATCCTCAACGCAAGAAAGGAAGATCACCTAAGTTGACACCACCATGGGAAGGGCCTTATAAAGTTGTAAAGAGAATTAATGATGTAGTCTACCGAATCCAGAAAAGCCTGAAGTCCAAGATGAAAGTTGTTCAATTAGACAGACTAAAACCTTACCTGGGAAATGTTGATCGAGACGATCAAACCTGAAGAAGAGGATAGTGTTACAAATTTAAGTTATTTAAATTTTATAGTTAGAATTTATTTAGGTTTAGTGTAGTATTAGGTTGACGTATTTTATGGTTGTATTCTTAATCTAGGTTTTAGTTGCGTTATCTGTGACAAACTGGTATTCGAACGGTCCGTGTTCTAGAAAAGGTTGGAATAATTCCGAATCGAACAAGGATGGAAAATTCTCGAATAGTAGGCAGCCCGTTATATATAGGGCCCGACGTCGTGCATCGGGCAGTCAGAGATAACCAATGGTAGTGATCGCTAGATGTTAACGCGAAGTTAATAGGCGTATTAAAGTAGTGAATTGTTAGCAAGTTATTAGTAAGTTTAAGTGCGTGTTTTTGTACATAATTTGTCGAAATAAATTGACGTATCGTTTTCAACAATTGCGAGTTTTAATTGTTGTTGTGAACCCGTAACAGTATTATTAGGAATCGGAAGCTCAAGCCGAAATTGGTCTCTCAGAATGTAAACTCTTTCTGTGAGTAGTGTGTATTTTTTGAAAACCAAACAAACAGTCTCTAAAATATAAATGCTACACAAAGTTAATATCCTATGTTTAAGAAATAAAGGTTTACAAGACACACGGCGTTCAACTTTACACAAATACCTCACAGCTCTTTTTTGTAATATAAACACAGACTTAAATAATTCTTGGATGCAAGATCCCCAAAAGCAAATATCATAACGTAGATGAGATTCCACGAGAGAATAGTAAATATTTTTTGCAATGCAAAATCCCAAGTTTTTTCTGACCACTCTTATAGCATAGCAGCCTGAAGCAACTTTTTTTGCAAGTAATTCGACATGATGGTTAAATTTCAGACCTTTATCAATTGTTACTCCCAAGAATTTATTAGATTCTGGGTTAGATATTGCTTCATTCTCCAACTGTATATTATTGATGTCACATTTAAAGTTAAGAATATGTGTTTTGGAAATGTTAAAAGAAAGTCTGTTGGAATCACACCATTCCTTTATTGCAGATATATCCCTCTGGACATCCCCAGCTAGTTGTTCTATATCTGAATTATGCCACATAACACTAGTATCATCACAAAACGCAGTAATTTTACCAGATATCAACAGACTCGGCAGGTCATTGACAAAAATTAAGAACAATAAAGGTCCCAAAATAGACCCCTGAGGGACACCCCTATCAACCTTCTGCGCATCTGAGGTATCATTCTTAAAACTAACAGATTGACTTCTTCCGGCCAAATAAGACTCAAACCATTTCAATGCAATCCCCCTCACACCATATTTTTCCAACTTTCTCAGCAGTATTCCATGATCCACACAATCAAACGCTTTGGATAGATCACAGAACACCGCCGCAGCCTTTTCACTAGAATTAAGCTTAAGGTAAAGTTGTTCTAAAAAATTAAATATTGCATTATCAGTATTTTTTGAGGACTGAAAACCAAACTGATGCTCATTCAATATGTTATTCCGGTCTAAAAATGTCATTAATCTTACTTGTACTAATTTTTCTATTATTTTTGCCAAGGTAGGCAATAGAGCAAATGGTCGAAAATTAGATGGACAATTGTTATCACCTGCCTTAAATAATGGAACTATCACTGCTTTTTTTAGGCAATCTGGAATATGTCCTGCAAGAAAAGATTTATTGATTGCCTCGGCCAATATTTCAAGCGCGCCGAGAGGCAATGCTTCAAAGATTCTTAAGGACATTTTATCCCAGCCAGAAGAATTTTTATTTTTCAACAATTTAAAGGTTGACATTAACTCGTGACTTGATGTAGGGTTCAAGAAAAATGAATCTTGGACTGGTATGTGATTAAGATACTGGAGTGGATCGGTATCTGAAGTTATTTTATTGGATAAATTGCCAGCAATGCTACAATAAAATGAATTTAAATCATTTGCTTTCAAGTTACTAACAAAAAACATTGAGTTCTTTTCTTTTAGTTTATTTACTATCTTCCAGGTCTCTTTATATTTATTTGATGAACCCTCGATTCTGTTATTAAAATAATTTCTTTTGGATAGTTTTATAGTCCTTCTAAAAATCTTCCGGTATTTCTTAATCGTTAACTGCATTTTTTAAGAGAATTAAGAAACCTCATAGTCTCAGATGACTTTTTTAGTCCTACACTCGATGCCAATCAGTCTGATTACAAAGAGCAGTAAATTTCTTAAATTTTGCAATAGTAAACAATCTACCTCGTTTATTTAATCGCCCTACCCTATAGCTCACAGGAAATGAGCAAAGAACAGCCATATGATCTGAAAGACCAGCCTCCTGTACAGAGCATTTAACTTGCTCTTTTGAAAAAGATGAACAAACATAATCTAGCGTTGACGACTTGGTATTACAAATTCTTGTGGGTTGCTCGACATGCATAAATAAATTATTTGACAACAAAAGATTACTTAAAAATTGAGTATGACTATTTTTCCCATCAGAAAAATCTATGTTTAAATCACCTGTCAATATAACAGAGAAACTGCTAGGGATATCCGTCAAAATACAATCCAACTTCTGGAAAAATGAATTAGTATTCGCACCTGGTGATCTATAGATAGCCAAAATGTACAATTTTAATTTTAAACACTGAACCAAAGAAAATTCAAATATTTTTCTTCCAATAAATGCTACAAATATCAATAAAATTATAACTTCCCATGACATCTGTTTTTACCATTATGAGAGTACCACCGTGAGAGTGCAATTCACATGAGAATCTAGAGACAACCGTATACTCTGGTACTTGAAGAGGTTCGTTTATCTCTAGCCAGTGTTCAACAATGACTACAATTTTTGGAAAATTCAGGCTATCCAAAAACAAATTTAATTCATCAATTTTTTTTTAAATTTTCTCAACCTCTTGATATTTTAATGTGTGGGTTAACAGTGAATGTGGACAAGACACAGTACTTAAGTATTGGAAACGAATCAAGTAAATTAGAAGTAGAAAATGGACAAACAATATCTCCATGCAATAAGTATGTATACTTGGGTGTCACATTTGATAAGACAGGAACAGACTGTAAAGAACTGGAAAAAAGAATAGTAAAAGCGAAAAAGGTTATTGGTTGTCTTAACAGTATTTTATGGGGCAGAGAGATAAGAAGAATGTAAAATTTAACATATATGAAACAATGGTGAAAAGCACGCTGTTGTATGGAATAGAGACTTGTCGCTTAACAGAAAAATACAAAGCAAAAATGGAAAATGTCGAAATGGATGCAATAAGAAGATCAATGAGAATATCCAGAACAGATCATATAAGAAATGAGATCATAAAAGAAATAATGGGAATCAAGGGCAGCATAACTGATGACATCACTAAAAGGCCACTGATATGGTACGGCCATGTACAACGGATGAGCGACGAAAGATTACCAAAGCAGGTCCTAGAATGGCAACCAATAGGGCGCAGAAAAAGAGGGCGTCCTAAACTGCAATGGCAACAGTCAATCCAAAGATCAATGAGTCAAAAAAACCTGACGGAAGACGACTGTCAGGATCGAAGGAGGTGGAGAATAGGCGTCGGACAACGTAGAAAAACGTTCTAAACCGACATAGTAGTAGTATAAATACAGGGTGTCCCATTAAGGATGGCAGCCAGATTTTTCTCAAATACTAGTACAGCTATGACTTAATGTTTATTGATGTTTTATAATTCTTTATGTCAAAAACAAATTATAAAACTTCAATAAACATTAAATGTTTATTAAATTATAACAGGTGTGACACATGCAAATAACAAACTAAGTTCTCGTCTCACCACATGTTACACAAACAAAACTATTTTTTAAATATCTTCAAAACCAAGTCAAATATTGACTTGCGGATTTCAGTAATATCTTAAATGAATATCGCTTGACAACTTCAAGTAAAATATTAATGGGGTTGTCTCTGAATTTTTTGTTTTTTGGTATGGTACATTAAAAAAATTTCCTCTTTTGAAAAAATTTTAATTTAAACAAAAAATCAAGAATATTTGCATTTTTTAGGGTTTTCTTAATAAGTCAATTAAATAATAAGAGTCGGTTTTGTTACCACGTAGAAGTAATTATTTTTTAAATAAAAAGTGACATTTTATAGGGGAAGTGAGAAATAGGTACAAGTGAGAGGTCCAAATTATGCAGAATTTTTCAAGGAATATGAATATGGTAAAATTTGTGTATTTTTATCATAGAGTTTTGTCATAAAATGTAATTTTTATAGTTGGGTGGTGTTATTACTGCCCCGTAGCGGCGAGCTACAGAAACAAAAATATTTTAGGTGAATTCACAAGGCCCGATTTTATTATAAACATTTTTTTCCCACTGTCGTAGCTGTACTAGTATCTGAGATAAATCCGGCTGCCGTCCTTAATGGGACACCCTGTATAATATGTATCCTAAAATATTTAAACAGTTGTGTCTTCAATAGCTTATGATAGTAAAGTAATTTAAATGAAAAAGTATTAATTACTGATATATCAATAACTGGAATTTCACAAAATTACCCTATCAATAACTGGCATAAATTTTATTTCTTTCAATTTTGACAGTGCAAATCTATCTGGAAATGTTGAAAGTAAATTTTGCAATTCAAAAAAGTCATTTTACTTTAAAACTAATAATTTAATGATTTTTTTTCCTCATTTTTTGGGCCCAAGGTATCTGATGAACCGAAAGCTTTTCACCTTACATAAAAACATTATTAACTTCATTTGGAAAAAAAATATTTTAAATTAAAAAAATTACATTCAGGTAACTACACAGTAGCAAAACACTTGTATTAAAATTATACATTTTAAGATTCACTGGTAAAGCAAAAGAATGACTTTTTATAGGAAATACCTACTGCGACAAATACAATATAATTGAAGACCCAAGTGGATGAAGGTGCCAAGTCACAAAATTATTCTTCCAGTATTAATGGTTTTGACATATTTTATTACAACTTTTTGATTTAAATAAATTGTTTCATCACTTGTTAGATCCCACCAATCAGTGGTTTCCGATTATATGTTTACTTCAAAAATGAACTTTGCAAGAAAAAATAGCGCTGTTTCTTACATTTGGTGAAAAAACTCAAATTTAATAAAAATGTGACATAGCACCTTCATCCACTTGGGTCTTCAATTATTTTTATAATAGGCAATAATAAAATTATCAAAGTTTCAAACTGAAAAGAAAAATCATACCAACTTCATTATGTACACCAGTAATGGTAATATGTAATAGCGAATTAATGAGACACCCAGGGTTCATTTCCTTGCTATAAACATTAGTATTAATAATAGGAATAGTAGAGTCTTTGTAAAATGTAAGACTGTATTTAAATAAAATAAATTCAATTACAAAAAAAAAATTGCCAAAGATTTTTGAATGAGATCAAAATAAAAGAAATTTTTAAAGGTAAATGAACCCTTAAAAGTTTTGTATCAGGAATTCTGGATAGTCAACCCCCTAGTGTGGATTAAGGTGGCAGGGGCAGATTTTATCAGAACATAGGTAAGAACACAGAACACCAGGGTATTGTTGTTGATGTGGCAGTTTCCAAATTTTATGATATTCTTTATTATGCAATAGAAACATTTACACCAGTTTCTCGTTACAAAACTCCAAAGTTCCCTCATTGGATGAACAATGAAGTTAAATCATTAATTATTGAAAAGAAAAAAGCACACAAGAAGTTCAAAGAAGCAAAATTAGTTGATTCTTACACAGTATTCTCTGAACTGAGATCACAATGTAGAGAGATGTCTCATATCTCCCATAGAAATTACTTGAAAAATGTTGAAAGTCAACTTACTGATAAAAAATCATTTTGGCATTATGTTAATGCAAAAAAGGGCAATACCGAGTACCCTCAGTGTATGTCTTTCAACAACCAAGAAAGTAATGACCCACAGATTTCTGAGATGTTCAACAAACATTTTTCATCTGTGTACGCAGAATATCCAGATACAAATGAGATCTTTAAGTGTGACAGATCTGGCATCTTGCTGAAAAAGCTTCAAGCTATGGGAATATTTGGAGTTTTTCATAGTTGGTTTGAAAGCAATGAGGTCATCTTTCAACTTTTCTCTTTAATTGCTTTATCAATGATGTAAAAGAAATTTTTTCTGCCTGTCACTTCCTTGCATTTGCTGATGATCTGAAACCATTTATGGTAATAAAATCACAAAATGATTGCCATCTGTTGCTGAGAGATCTAGACAGCTTCACTGGCTGGTGCGCAAAGAATAATCTCTCCTTGAATGCTAACAAGTGTAAAATAATTACTTTTCGTCGATCTAAGAAGCCTCTGCTGTTCATTTACACTCTGGACTCTCTGGTTCTTGAAAGACAAGTTCTGGTAAAGGATCTGGGTGTCTGGTTTGATTCTGAGTTGTCATTTACTAATCATATTGAAATTACCACTAATAGAGCTATGAGGCTGCTTGGATTTGTTTTTAGAACCTTACAGGGTTTTGATAATATTTTTGCTTTTAAGGAGATTTATTGTGCAGTGGTACGCTCTGTTCTTGAATATGCCACTTGTGTATGGCACCCTTGTTACACAGTGCACAGTGATAAACTTGAAAGAGTCCAACGTAAATTTCTGAGAAGAATTGGCCTCAAATTACAAATACCTTATGATCAAGTCAACTGTGATCAGATCATGAAATTGTTGAATCTCACTTCTCTTGAAAGCAAGAGAAAATACTTTGATGTAACATTTTTTTACAAACTATTAAATAACCTTATTGACACTCCTGGACTACTAACAACAGTTGGCATTCATATTCCTACAATTCATGCAAGAAAAAGAGATCTGTTTAATATTAAATATCATAGGACAAACTATGGTATGAATCCACCTCTAACTAGAATGTGTAGGCTCTCTAACGATGTGATAAAACAATGTAATATTGATGTGTGTGTCAAAAAAGTGCTGTATGTTTAGTCATTCTGGACTTTAAAATGTGTACCTGTTCTTTATTTATCTATGTAAGTCTTTTTACTTTTTTGTAATTTTAAGTTAACAAACTGTGGTCGATCCTTATAATTTTAAACTGTTGTCTTATATATAATATTTGTAAAATGTAAAAAATGTTGTAAAATGCTGAAAGTGTAAATGAGATTTTGATTTGTAAATTAAAAGATTCATTTGTTGTTTTAGCAACTATGTTATGTATCTAGCCATTCTTGATTAACAAAATTTTAAATTACCAGAACTATGAATTATGATAGGTGACCTTTACTATTTATTCTTTATCATTTTTAATGTTTATTATTTTTGACTAGTATTGCTCTGTTTATAGGTTTAGTATATATTTGTAAACTGCTGAAAGCCTAAATAAAATTTTGAATTTGAATTTGTATTATTAATGTGTTATTCAAACCTACAACATTTCTAATCAATGGCCCTGCTGCATATTGTATGAGTTTTCTCCCCTTTACTTGCCCTTTTAAAAGGAATACACAAAGGCAACACAACTTATCAATCAAATTTAATAAACCGGCAACCCTAATTTACTTACATATAAAACCTACTCTTCACCCTTTCGACTGATGGTTTTTTATTCAAAACCTACGATTTTTCCAGAAATTTCAAAAAAGAAACATTAACCACGTCAGAAAACACAATTTCTGTCATAAACAGCTGGAATGGCTGAAAATGCCGGCTGGCTGGCCTGGCGAATTCCCATTGGTTAGGAATCAGCAACGATGGCAACTGTTTCTATTCTATCTCGTTGGGAATCAGTCATCTCTTTTTGAAGTCTATATGCCGTATTCCATTGGGGAAATGAATGCAGCACTAGTGCACAACTGGCTCGGTGTTTGCATTCCATTGACATGCACTTTTTCAGTTTTCGTATTCCATTGAGGAACTTATGAATTCAGTTTTGCACTGAGTGCGGCTTTTTTGACACCGGCTCTGAGGGCTCGTGCACCGAAAACTTTTTCCCGCCATTAATTTTAAACGCTTATTATTGTCGTGGGACGTAAAAATGAGTGAAAATAAAGTGGTATGCGATTTTTTATTATTTTCTTCGCTGCTAAGTAGTAGCAGCAATGAAGATGAAGAAGAACAGTTCTGTGCAATAAAAACAATGAGAACGGAAACCCCAAAAATAAAAAACTTTATTGAAAATGTGGTTTACCGATTTAACAACAAACAGGTAAGTAGATTTGTATGGATTTGGTTGACTGGGGCCCTGGAGCTAATTTTCCGACAGTTGGGGTTTTCTGGCAGCTATGATTATAAGTAAAAATAAATGTATTTTTTAGTTCAAGAAACACTTTCGGCTCGAGATGAGCACTGCAGAATTTCTCATAAATAAATTCAAGTAGCCTTTTTTTTTGTCCAAAAAAAGAACAAGGGGGACGAAACCTCATTAGCGCTGAGGCACATGTCTTGCAATTTTTATGGTATGTTAAAACCAAGGACTGTACACAGAGCTGTGTACAGTCCTTGTGCTAAAACACCCTTACGTTTAGCTGTTAGGTTAGGTTATGTTCTTGTTGAATGGAAATTTGTTCAAATATATTTTCTTCAAAAACTTTTTTAAACAATTTTCCTTATGAAAAAAATGACTTTCAAAGAAAATGTTTTTGAACAAAAAAAAATTAATAAAATGTTTTCAAACAATTTTTTGTTTGAAGGAAATGTTTTTATATAATTTTCCTTTTCAAGAAAATGTTATTGAAGTATTAATATTACTTTCGAACAAATGGATTTTGAACAACATGTTTTTGACCAAATTCCGCAAGGCAGGAAAGTTAGGTTTAGTTGAAAGAAACTTGTGAAATATTATATATGTATACAAGGTGTTTCGAATACTTATGTTCAAATTTTGGGAGCATAAAGTACACTTCTGGTTGGGGTTTTTTGAAAAACAAGCGCGAAATATAGATAACTACTCTATCTGTTGGTATACGAGCACAAGCCTGCATTCAACAAGGAGGTGGGCATTTTTAAAATATTCTTATTAACTTTTTTTTAATAAAATCATTATTTATTTATTTGACGAATTTTATTTATCTTAGGATAATATTTATGGGCGTGTAACTTTGAAACAAATAAAAATAGATATTGGCGTTGGCCTGATAAAACTACAGGTTGTGTGACATTTTTTTCAAAAATGAGATTTTTGCATAATCAATTTGCCCTATTCATATAGGATATACTATAAAAAATTATTTGCAAGAAAATGTTATATTAACGTTGCTTAAAGCAAGAATAAAAAAGAAGTTCTACAGCTAATGGCATACCACACTAAGGTCACTATATCTCGATGTTAGGAACTTCGTGATATAGTGACCTTATACCACACGAGTGCAATTTTTCATTTTCCGCGTGTTCCATTGAAACTGCACTCGGTGCAAATTTTTGACAGCACCGTTTCAGTGCCAGTGCATCACCAGTGCTGCACTCATTTTCCCAATGGAATACGGCATATTTCTTGGCAGTGTTCTCGTAACTTGCACCAGGGTTTTAAGCGGATCTTAAAACTTTAGTGCATGTCGTAAATCGTGATCGTTGACCGAGTTGCACTGGAGTCGTCACGGATTTGGAGATGCAACGTTTTAGTTTATGTTTACAAAAAAAGAAAATAAAAGTATTTTTGGAAAATTTTAAAATATTTTTTATTAGAAATGGAAAACGTACGGTCCAATAATATAAATCTGAATATCAATGATAAGTTGCAAAAGTTACAATAGATGTACACAATGCTATTGCGCATGTCTGGTACGTAGCAGGGGTAGCATCACGGATGACCTAAAGGCTATCCGTGGTTCATGGTTTGAAAAGCTGGCGGCATGCAAACACTTCGCACCGTGCTTGCGTGTTCCCATATGCTTAGCATGCCTGCTGGTATGTGCACTTCCGTCAGCGAAATTATTAGAAATTCAGCTTTATGGATAAACTGGACTGTTATCTATACTTTTGCAATATTAAAACTTTTAAAATGCACTCTCCCTTTCTTATTATTGTCCAAGAGTCCACATTGTGCGACGCGGGCACATGTTTTGAGTATAATGGTTAGTAAACCAAAGTAGCTTTTTGCGAGTATTTTATGCCTTATCGTGGTTACTACTCCTATTCACTTATTGGGGCATTTGTATCATTTCAAAACAATTTTATTGATTTGTATAGGTGAGAAACAACATACCACACTATACAACAAAATACTCCCCCTGTACCGCTCTACCATGTTGCAGTAATTAAATTGTGAAGCTAGTTACTGCAGTGCAGTGATGGCAGTTGGGTTTTATGTTCTGTGGGTGGCAAACTGGTAAAGGAATATATACTTTTCTGGTATGATGAAATAAAATAATTAAATGCAATACAAAACAAATCAGAAGAAAATATACCAATAATCAAAAAGTAGGTTGGTTTACAGCTTCACTAAAAAACAAATATGAAAAAGAGATTCACTGTACAAGCTATCAAAAATATTACCAGACTCAACAATGATTAAAGCAGAACTTTCAAAGCTACAGAAGAAATTAAAGGTGATATTTACAAAAACAAAAAAGCCTTACATGAACATAAAATACGCCAAACCCAAGGAAACCTTAAAAAAATCTGGAAAGTGTTAAATGGATTACTAAAAATTAAAACAAAAGACAAAGAAGAATGCAAGAAACTAAACATAGATGGAAGATTAGTTACTGACAAACAAGAAGTTGCCAATAGTTTCAATGATTTTTTTAACAATGTTGCAGCAAAGATTACGGAACATCTACAAGAACCTGAAGAAGTTACTGTTGTTAATAATCCTGTATCCTCCATGCATTTGTACCCAATTACACCACAAGAAGTAGAGGAACTTATTAATGCATTAAAGCCAAACACATCACCAGGTTATGACAATATATTGTTACGGGTTCACAACGACAAATTAAAACTCGCAATTGTTAAAAACGATACGTCAATTTATTTCGACAAATTATGTACAAAAACACGCACTTAAACTTACTAATAACTTGCTAATAATTCACTACTTTAATCCGCCTATTAACTTCGCGTTAACATCTAGCGATCACTACCATTGGTTATCTCTGACTGCCCGATGCACGACGTCCGGCCCTATATATAACGGGCTGCCTACTATTCGAGAATTTTCCATCCTTGTTCGATTCGGAATTATTCCAACCTTTTCTAGAACACGGACCGTTCGTATACCAGTTTGTCACAGATAACGCAACTAAAACCTAGATTAAGAATACAACCATAAAATACGTCAACCTAATACTACACTAAACCTAAATAAATTCTAACTATAAAATTTAAATAACTTAAATTTGTAACACTATCCTCTTCTTCAGGTTTGATCGTCTCGATCAACATTTACCAGGTAAGGTTTTAGTCTGTCTAGATGAACAACTTTCATCTTGGACTTCGGGCTTTCCTGGATTCGGTAGACTACATCATTAATTCTCTTAACAACTTTATAAGGCCCTTCCCATGGTGGTGTCAACTTAGGTGATCTTCCTTTCTTGCGTTGAGGATTGTATAGCCAGACTTGATCATTCTCTTTGAACCCTGAAGAGTTTGCTTTCAGGTCATATCTCGCTTTCATGCGGTCACTGGCTATTTCTATTCGCTCTCTAACCACTTCATGGATATCGTGCAGCTTTTGCCTTAAACGTTCGACATAGTCATTAACCTCTAAGTGTTCTTCTTCAGGTGAACCAAACATGATATCGCATGGTAAACGCAGTTCTCTACAAAACAGGATACTTGTGAATGGCGGTTCTATAGGCCATCAAAAACAATGGAATATATTGGTCCCAATCTGTTTGTTGCTCATCAACAACTTTGCAAAGATGTTCTTCTATTGTTTTATTAAATCTTTCAACCATGCCATCTGACTGCGGATGTAAAGCAGTAGTCCGTGTTTTATGTATTCCTAAAAGGTCACAGAGATTCTGGAAGAGCTTTGATTCAAAGTTTCTTGATCTGAATGTAGTTCCAAAGGAATGCCAAATCGGCTGAAAACATCATTTACCAGAACTTCTGCAACTGTAGCGGCCTCTTGCTTAGGCAAAGCAAAAACTTCTGGCCATTTGCTAAACATGACAACAAGGATGTATTTGTTGTCCTTTTTAGTTTCTGGAAATGGTCCGGCCACATCAATAGCAATGCGTTCGAATGGCAGACCTACGTTATATTGTTTCATTTGACCTCTGGACCTTGTTTTGGGACCTTGGCTGGCTGCACAAGTCGAACATCGGCGGCACCAATTTTTCACATCTTGAAAGTAATTGACCCAATAAAATCAGTTTCGAATTTTGTCCATGGTTTTATTTATGCCTAGGTGCGCGCCTGATTTTCCACCATGGCATTCGGCCATTATATTGTCTACCATGCTCCTAGGAACCACTACTTGATTAATCACAGTAAGGCCATCGGCACTTTCCCAGGCACGTTTAAGGATGTTTTCTTCTACTATCAGTGAATCCCATTGTGCCCACAGTGATTTGAATATCACCCCTTGGTTTGCGATATCTTGCCATGATGGTCGTGGCTTGTTCTCTTCTTTCAATCGCAAGATAGGTCCTACATCTTTGTCGTTAAGTTGTGTGGTTCTAATCGAAGCCGACATCCATTCTTCATCTGGTTCTAACTTTATCTGGCGCACGTAGGTAATTCCTTCTTTTTGGTCAATTTTCCTGCAATGTTTACAATCCTCAGGGCAAGGTCTTCTGGACAATGCATCTGCATTATTATGCACCCTTCCCGCTCGGTGCTTAATTTGATAATGGTATTGTTGTAGCTTTTCTATCTATCTCGCGACTTGCCCCTCAGGTTGTTTCATTTTCATGAGCCACTGTAACGCAGCATGATCCGTTCTAATCAGAAACTCTTGTCCGTAGAGATATTTGTGAAAGTGATCTACGGATTTAACTATGGCTAGGAGCTCCTTTCTAGTAACACAATAATTTCTCTCTGGTTTGGATAGCTTCTTGCTGAAAAATTCGATGACCCGTTCTTCTCCATCTTGTACTTGGGAGAGTACTGCTCCTATGCCATCGTTGCTCGCATCAGTATCTAATATGAATTTTCCTTTTGGAATGGGATATGCAAGAATCGGACTAGAACATAATGCTGCTTTTAGTCTTCTAAATGCTTGGTCACATTCGGTATTCCATTTGTAAGAAGCTTTATCTTCTGTAAGTCTATGTAATGGAGACGCTATTTTGGCGAATCCTTCTACAAATCGTCTGTAGTATGTACACAGACCCAAAAAGCTTCTCAATTCATGTTTGTCACGAGGTTGAGGCCATTCTTTTATTGCTTGTAACTTCTTTTGTCAGTAGGATACCTTCTCGGGAAACGACGTGGCCCAGGAACTCAACTTTTTCTTGGAATAGAAAACATTTCTTTGAGTTTAATTTAAGATTGGCATTTCTGATTCTTGAAAATACTTCTCTTAAATTGTCTAGATGATCTTGAAATGATTTCCCCATTACTATGACATCATCCAAATAGACTAGGCAAGTTTTCCAAATAAGGCCTCGTAGAACGACTTCCATTAGTCTTTCAAATGTAGCTGTCTCACTGTTACCGACCAGTCTTGTTGTGCATACTGCCACAACCTTTATTGGTTCTTTATTGATGTGACTATTTGACAAAATGAACTCTTCATTCCCAAATCTTAGAGTATTAAGTTTATTATCAAACGCAAATCCATGTTTACTTATCAAGTCCATTCCCAAAATAAATTCGTCTTCTATTTCGGCAACCAATACAGTGTGGCGAATCTTTAATCTTCCCAGCTGTAGGTCTATGTCTGTCTGCCCCAACACGTCGGCGGATTCTCCAGTCACAGTCTTAAGTGTTATTTTCTTTTCTGTTGGTCGAATTTTATATCTCGTTGCTATTTTGGACTTAAGCATTGATATGGCTGCACCGGTGTCTACTGTGATGTTAACTTGTCTTCCATTTATAAGTCCGTCAATGTTGAGGCTGTCAGCAGTATGTTTTAAACTCTTAATAGAGTAAATTTTGGGGGCTTCCCTTCCATTAGTTAACACCCGCCTTTCCGTGTTGAAAAGTTTTAGTTTTTCCTGATCTCCTCTGCTGTACTTTGTCCCGCTAGATGGTAGGCGATACCTCATTTGGACACGACAATTGCGTTGAATGTGCCCTGTAAGTCCGCATCTAAAACACTTTACATTTGGAGGAGATAGTCTGCTTTCTTTCAAAGAGTCAATCTTCTCTATCAGTGATTGAAACATTTGGTTTAGCGTTTTTGAGTTGACCTCATGTCCATTGCTCATTTCTTCTCCCTCCTCAATTGAAACAGCTCTTACTTTTGGCTTGGACATATTATTTGATGATTCAATTTCAAGGGCTCGAATCAACACTTCACTGCTGTTATGGAAGCGTTCTCGACGAAGTAACTTTGCTAAGTCCGTGTCTCGTAATCCGTTAATAAAGCGATCTACCGTGAAGGGATCTCTGTAATTTTCTGGCAAAGCTAAATACATCAGCCTCCTGATATCTGCTTCATACTCTTGCAGTGATTCTCCTGGTCTTTGTTGACGAATATTTAATTCTGACCATTGTAAATTTCGCAAGTGTTCGTCTCCATACCTTCTTTCTAACGCTGCCACTAAAGCATTATAATTCTGTTTTTGTTCGACTGGAATGGACCGTAAAAGTCCCAGAGCAGGTTCTCGTAGAGCTACTAACAAAGCTCTAGCAGCAGCGGCAGCTTCAAACTGATGTTTGTAAGTAGACCAGGAAGACGTACCATCAAAATTTGGAGGCTTAATGTTGTGGTTGGAATTTACAACACATCCTTGAGCTTTTATTTTGTTGTGTTCTTTCTGAAGCTGTATAAACTGTTTTGACATGTCCTGGAATTTTTCTTCTATGGTTTGAAAAACTTTTCCCTAACATTCTGTAGTTTGGTCTACACTTTTTCTTCAACATTTTGTACCTTTTCCTCAACATTTTGTACCTTTTCTTCTACATTCTGCAATTTATTTTGTACCTTTTGTTCCACACTATGCATTCTTTGAGTTATTTCTTCCTTAAGATCTTCGGTTGCACTCTTGAACTCTTCTCTCAGCTGTTCGGAGTTGCTCTTTATTTGATCGAAGTTTTCTTGAATGCCATCTAATCTTTGCTCAAATGTCTGTTTCATATCGTTCTGGTTTTGTTCGATGGTCTGTCTCATATCATTCTGATTTTGTTCAATAGTGTGTTTCATGTCGTCCATGGTGTGTTTCATATCGTTTTGGTTTTGAGCCATTTGAGCTGCTAGAGCCTGCATCATTTTAGTTAGATCTTCCATCTTTGCTGATCCTTGTCTAGTAAGCATCAACTTCCTGATGAATCACTTAAAATGTCTATTTTTTAGGCTATAAAGCTAATGTCGCAGTCGGTTTTTGAATATCTCTTCTAGTTCTCGAATAGAACGTCGTAGAATGTTATGGAATGTTCTAGAAATTCTTTCTGATTCTTACTTTTAAAATTACTAATCTAATCTCGAAGTCGCCTTTTGGATATTTCTTCTGGTTCTTGAATGAAACGTCGTAGAATGTTATGGAATATTCTAGAAACTCTTTTTTTAGTTCTTACTTTTGAAATTACTAAGCTAATGTCGAAGTCACTTTTTGGATATTTCTTCTGGTTTTTGAATAGAGCGTCGTAGAAAGTGATAGAATATTCTAGAAAATCTCTCTAATTATCAATTTTTGGACTGTAAAGTTAATGTCGAAGGCGGTTCTTAAATATCTCTTTTGGTTTTTGAATAAAACAATATCGAACTTCTTCGAATATTCTGGAAAAATCACTTACTGTTTTTCTGTCCAATTGTCCTATCCGGTGGTACTATGTAAGGGTAGTCTTTGCACTATTCAGTTCCGAATATTCTGGCAAAATCACTTCAGAACAGAAGAACAGTTCTTTTTAATTGTCCTAGCCGGTGGTACTGTGTAAGGATAGTCTTTGCACTATTTATTTCTTTTAATCTCACTTCTGACACCAATTGTTACGGGTTCACAACGACAAATTAAAACTCGCAATTGTTAAAAACGATACGTCAATTTATTTCGACAAATTATGTACAAAAACACGCACTTAAACTTACTAATAACTTGCTAATAATTCACTACTTTAATCCGCCTATTAACTTCGCGTTAACATCTAGCGATCACTACCATTGGTTATCTCTGACTGCCCGATGCACGACGTCCGGCCCTATATATAACGGGCAGCCTACTATTCGAGAATTTTCCATCCTTGTTCGATTCGGAATTATTCCAACCATTTCTAGAACACGGACCGTTCGTATACCAGTTTGTCACAGATAACGCAACTAAAACCTAGATTAAGAATACAACCATAAAATACGTCAACCTAATACTACACTAAACCTAAATAAATTCCAACTATAAAATTTAAATAACCTAAATTTGTAACAATATCAAATAAAACACTCAAAACAATCAAAAAAACTATAAGCCCTGTACTTTCAACAATGATAAACAAACACCTTAGAGAAGGAATATTTCCAGACTCACTAAAAGTAGCCCGCATTAAACCAATCTTTAAATCTGGACAAAAGACAATAGTTTCCAACTATAGACCAATTTCAATCCTTTGTGTGATGTACAAATTATTTGAGAAAGTCTTGCATAAGAGGTTGTACAAATTTTTAGAGGAGAACTCAATCTTAAATCATCAGCAGCATGAGTTTCAGCCAAAGAAAAGCACACTGTCAGCACTAGTCTCTCTTTGTGAAATACTTTATGAAGCCTTGGACAAATCACAGTCAATTAGAGCCATTTTCTTAGACTTTTGCAAGGCATTTGATGTCATAAATCACAAGCTATTAATTGAAAATCTAAAAGCATATGGAGTCAAAGGAAAAGGTTTAAGTATTTTGAAAAGTTTCTTAAAAAACAGAAAACAATTTGTATATTTAAATGAAGAGAAAAGTGAATACCAACTAATTAAAAGTGGAGTTTCTCAGGGAAGCCTCCTAGGACCTCTACTATTTCTGATTTACATCAACGACATCAAAGACTTAAAACTTAAAGGCTATTTAATTCTGTATGCTGATGATGCCGCACTGTTCTATTTTGAAAATATTGAGATTACTCTTAAGATGACCTAAAGCTTATTGAAACCTGGACAGAGAAAAATCTACTTATACTTAATGAAAAAAAATGCAATCATATAATAATAAGCAAAAATCGAGAAGTTCTAAATCATAATGGTGAAATAATTATAAATAAAACCAAAATCAATAAATGTGAGAATGTAAAATACCTTGGAGTATTAATTGATAACAAACTAAACTGGTCTGAACACATCGAAAATCTAATTCAAAAACTTTCAAGCCTATCTGGAACACTTAGCAAAACCTCCAAATATCTAAGCAAAAAATCTAAAACTCTTTATTATTATTTACTATGCATATATTAACTCAATCTTAACATATGTAGCACCGATATATGGACATGGGCTGCAAACTCAGATAGACCGTCTACAGAGAGCACAAAATAAAATAGTAAAGATATTGATGAATATGGATTATTATACCCCAACTAAAGACTTATATGAAAAAACAAAATTTTTAAACATCAAGAAAATAATAAATTATGAAAATGTCAAATTAATCTACAAAATTCAAAACAAATTAATCAAGACAACTATTGACCTAAAACAAAATAATGAGTATCACCAGCATAATACAAGAAACAAGAACAACCTTCATCTAAATAGCAATATGCGAAACTCAGAAAAAAAAGGATTTCTTATATGGCTGCTACCGAGTTCAATAAACTGCTCTTTCAAGTCAAGGCTTCAACCTCTTTACGAAGTTTTTCAAAAAATAGTAAAATCAATATATATAATCAAAGACTAATGTAGGTTCAAAGAAAAATATATATAGTTTATTTTAGTTTTTTAGTTCTTATGTGCAAATATTTTTAAGAAGTGATAAGTTTGCTCTTTTCTTAAATATTAATTCAAGTACCTAAACTGTAATGTAATGTTGTACCTTATATTTTAGATTTTTACCCTATATGGAAATTATTTTTCCTTTTTGGGTTTTTCTTTAATAAATAAATAAATGATCCGGTAAGCTGCTTTGTGAGAGTGAGAAGAGGACTAGTAACCACGATTAGGCATAAAATGCTTGTAAAAAAGGCTTAACCCTTTATAGGGCGTTGGGATAATATTTGCCATCCTCCTTTTGGACTAAGCTCGTAGATAGATCTAAATATTTTCGGTGCGGTCTAACAATTAGCGAAATAATATGCGATCCAAATCTTGCTAGTTGCTAATGCTATTTGGAAAATTCCAAATCTTTTGCCCTATGGTTAACATTTTGTTCCTATTTTCTTCTTAAAAAATTACTACAATAGGGTATAAACTTTTGCCCAATAGTGAACGGCCCCATCTTCAAAAGTAATGAAAACTTGTTCTGTGGTCAACCGAACCAAAGCAATACTATTCTGTGAGCTAAACGCCAAAATCGCTAATCAGTGACGAAAAAATTATTTTCAAAAAATTCGAAATTCTGAAAAATATCACCATTAGCCAAGGTCAGAAACTAATCGCTTTTCGACCCCTGCAAAGGTCACTTGATTTTCGACTTATTTTTTTGTGATTTGCAGGTTTTTTCATCTCGCAGGGGTTCACGTCTCGTGTCGGCTTTGAAGTTTCATAAAAAAGTACCCATAGTAAAATGGTAAGAGTATTTATATATTGTTCCCTAATTAAGCTTTTTATTAAAAACTTTTTGGGTCTACTACGTTATACCTCGATGCTTGAAAATGGGTGTTTCTTTTTTTAATGATAAGTTGAGGTCGTTTTATACTGTTTTCAAGAAAAAAAAATGCGGATTTTTCGCATTTTTTTTAGAAATTTCAAAATTAAAAAATTAGTAAAAACTCATACAAATTGCTATAGAAATAATTTATTTGACGTTTGTTATTTCGAGAAAGAGCGGGACGGCTCACAATCGACGGAGCTCTAAATAAATGGTAATTTAGCCAAAAATAAGGTGACCAACTGTCTAGCAAGAGGCGATAAAAAGTTTTTAAGAAATGTATTTACGCATAGAAAAATGGTTACACCAAAGTTTTGAAATCTAATGTTCGGCCTGACATCTTGCTCTTTTAATTTGTCACGCATTTTTGAATCCGTAAAATCGTCCAAAATCGTCTATTGAGCATTTATAATGAAAAAAATGATGCAGAAACAATTATGATAATGATGATTTACAGAAATTCAGCAGTTCGGTTTGGTTCGGGTCGATCTTAGATTAGGTTTGTTGGTTCGGTTCGGTTCGGTTCTAAAACCAAACCGAACGGAACTTAACTGAATCAAATTGAACTAAACCAAAACGAACGGAACCGAACCAAACCGAACCGAACCGGACTGAACGGAACCGAACCGAACCCAACCGTACCGCACAAACAATCAGCAAGAATCGGCTGCGCCGATTCTTGTTGAATAGTTCTAACTAAATAATTTCCTACCCTCAGATGCACCGTAACAAGGCTTTGCTGATCCATTCTCTATCTTTGTTGTTTTGTATGTGAGCAACAAGGACTTAATCGCGATTAAATCCATGATCGCGCTTCAGTGCTTACGGTGCATCTGAGGGTAAGTCAGCGTAAGCAAATCCAATTGGGAAATTTGAAATGGCCGAATGACCTGGAAAGTGTCGGCCAAGCAAAAACTCAATCAATGTGTCAAAACATCTGTGGGAAGGTCAACTGTACAAATTTTCAAAATTATGTGAAAAAACCGAGAAAAAACACGAAAAACTAGGTATGTAATTAATTTAAAATTGTTAAATTATTAATCCTAAGCTAATTCATAAATTTATGTCGAAAATTTGACGATGCAGTGATAGAAATTGATTTTTTTCAACCAAAACAAGTCAAAGAAAATCACTATGTAACGTTTTTTAAAAAATTATTTAAAAAAAAACCATACTTTTTTTTTTAATTTCCCGTATCCAAATCGACTAAAAATAGTCCAAAGAATCATTTTCATACAAAAAAATCGTTATATAGAGCGTTTTGACGAGCGAGGTATAACGTAGTAGAACCAACTTTTTATATGGGTGTTGTCCTGCAGCAGGCGCCTTACATAATTATGCTGTGGATTTTTCTTTTGGATGTATTATGTATTTGTAAATTTGTATTATGATTTACAAAATATTATGTATCATTTATGTAGCTTTATACTGAAGTTTTGAGAAAAATGGGTTTAAAGTTTTTATACCTGCTTTTTTATTATCTTATAATTTTGAATTATAAATTATGGGGTTTTATTTTCTACAAAAAGTTTCAGAAACTGTATACAACTTTGGTTAAACAGAAAAAATACCCAATCAGATGTATCGAATTTAAAAATACTAGAGGGGCTCAAAAGATTGAGCTTGAGATGCAAGAAATAATAATAAAGGCACTTAACCAAAATTGTATGTCTTTTCTGAAAGCCCCATAAGATAGGCTTGTTATAAAAAGTTGAAAAGTTATTTTTATTCTCTATTTAATGATGAATAAATCTTAATCACATAATATTTGAGTGCCCTATATCTGAGATGCCTGGGTTTGACCTGTATCGCACCCTTGGACAAACAGGTCTGACTCAACCTTTTTCAATAAAAAATGTCCTGGGATGTCTCACCACCAGGAGAATAAACATAATGTTTAAATACATTAATCACAACCAAATTAAAATATAAAAATTAAAAACTCCAAATTCAAAAAAAAAAAACAAATATGTGTACTTATTTGTACATAAGTACAGATCTATTAAGTTAGGAAAAAACAGTAACAGAGGGTCTACTTACCTATTGTTTAAAAAAAAAAAACTACCCAACCTGAATGAATTTTACATTGGGAAAAAAAATATATATATATATATATATATATATATATATATATGTATATTTTGTGTAAACATGGTAGAATGAGTGGACTAACATGTCCCTTAAACCTTCCCAACCAACCCTAGTACAAACTAAAAATAAAAACAGTAAATGTGGCAGGAGAACAGAACCGGACAGAGTGATCAGGGGAAACCCGAATTAAGATACAGATCTAAGAAGAAAAATTCAAAATCAGATCTCAAGTGGCTGAAGCCAGATTACCTTGAGGTCTACCAAACAGCACTGGCGAATTGTTCCAAAAAGGAACAAAGCCATAAACAAACAAGACAAGACAAGACAAGATGAATAAATCCAATATGGTGGCCATAAGAGATAACAAAGTTGGCTATGGCTACAAAAAAACAAAGGCATAGAAAAAATTCTTAACATCATGCAATTGGCTGAGGTTGCTAATACTTTTTTCTACTATTACTTTTCTTCTCACAGCACTTTAATCCTTTGTTATAATTTTAAATTTACAGGCCTCCTCTCCCAGAGTCCAGCTCTATCATTCTCAATATGTTTTATATTTTTTTATCAACTGTATTTTACATATTGCTGCTTTAAAATTCAAAAATCACAATTAGTCCAACTTGTCTAGCTCAGGTACTTCCTACAATGACTATCTGCACTTTTTCATACTTTTTTGTTTCTTTTCTTCTGACTTTATTTTAAATTTTTGTTTTATTTTATTTTATATTGTTTTTTTAATTTGTTATTGTTTTTCAACTATTAAAAAAAAAGCTTTTATTTAATATGACAATTTTATAAATTTTTTAAAATATTTGTCTTAGTGTCTTTTTAATTTGTGTAATTTGTTTACTGTAGTTGTTTATGATTTCTTTTTAAACTTTTTATGTTTTTTTTTCTTTGATTTGTTACATACTGTTTAGGCCTAAGTATTTTGACTGATTTTTGTGGCCCGTTATTGAAAATAAGGATTGTTAATTGTAATCTCATTTGGGGTCTTCCCCTACTTTAACAGATTGTGGGGGAAATAAAAGGAAAAAATTCTAAAAACAAGTCATGTCAAATAGAGGGTGATCTACAGATTGTTTCAAACAATTTTAACAAGTTTATTCTTGAGGCAGCACCAAAATTGGCAGCAGAACTGCCAGAAGCACCTACAAGTCCATCTCCAATAATTTAAAATACTTTTTCCATCTTTCTATCTTTAACTACACAAAAAGAAATTTAAAAAATAATAAAGTCTTTAAAAAATAAAAGAAGTTGTGGTTATGATGAAATCTCTAGCAGCCTCATAAAAAAATGTGAACATGAATTATTGGAGCCTCTAACTTACATAATTAATAATTCTTTTGAACATGGCATCTTCCCAGAAAACCTAAAGTTGGCACTTGTAAAACCCCTCTACAAGAAGGGAGATCCTGGTCAGCTTCAAAGCTACAGACCAATAAGCCTGTTACCAGCTTTTTCGAAGATTTTCGAGGTTGCAATGTGCTCCAGGTTGTTGAAGTTTTTTGACTCACAGCAACTGTTAAGTCCAGCACAACATGGATATCTAAAAGGCAGATCTACCAATACAGCAATCTATGATTTTATCGAGAAAATTAAAGGAACCTTGAGGGTAAAAACTTTTTAGATCTGTCAAAGGCATTTGACAGCCTGGATCATGTGATCTTTGGAAAGAGAGTCGAAATCGATACGGTGCGGACGTATTTTTATCGCTCTATATATTTATTGAAATGAAAGTAGAAATAGTGCGAATTTTTTCGCGGTTTTTTTTTTCCTGCAGGAGAAAAAGAGTTTTGCTGTGTAAAAAGAAATAGAAACATTGCATCTTAGTGTTTTGTATAATAAATAAACATTAAATTAATTAAGTTGCAAGGATATGGGTGTATTTACTGATCGTCAAACAAACGAGTTAAAAACCATTATCTGGGAGGTTTTAAAAACGACATTTGATAATAAAACTTTTTTTGATAATTTGGCTGATAAATTGTGCTCGAAAATATCGGCGGAGATAAGTAAAGAAATAAACAATATAAAAACCAAGCACAAGGTATTACAAGAGAACGTAAATTCTATCCAAGCTTGATGATATGGAGCAGAACATGAAGCAAACCCAGCTTCGAGTATATGGTATCCCGGAAAATATCAGCAAGGTTGAGGACCATCTTAAAAACGTTTTTGATACCAAATTAGAGTTGAAAAAAATCGATATTGAGTACTCTTACAGGATTGGAAAAAACAGCGACACAAAACCCAGACCGATTCTTGTCAAATTTTTTAACACTTTTGACAGGAATTTGGTGTTTTTTAACAAAAGAAATTTAAAGGTTCTACCATCTCAGTTACTGAGGAACTTACCAAGAAAAGATATGATTTGCTAACTTTTAGAAAAGAAAAATTAGGAAAAGAAAAAGTTTGGACCACAGGAGGTAGGATTTACACTAATTTTTCAGGGGAAAAGAAAAGAATATTTAATGAAGAAGATGTTGTTTCGTTGACCGAAGATTAAGTGAGTAAAACTATATAATTACTTTTTAGTAAAAAAATGGATCCATATATTTTGAACTTTGAAGTTATGAACTATAAAACCTTAGTATGTAATGATATATCTAGATTTAATTCTATTCAGTTTGGAAACAACTCAATTAAAATTTTTCATTTAAACATTTGTAGCGCTGGAAAAAACTTGGATGCATTATTGATTTTATTGTCACAACCTAAAGTAAAATTTGATATCATAGTGCGCACTGAGACGTTTTCCATAGAAAAATGGATGAGTACGATTTGCTATACAATTGTGGCAATATAAACAAGAACGATGGTGTCCTTGTTTATATTAATAACAAGTTTCCTTACCAATATCAGATTAAACTCTTTTCAAATATAAAAATTCTTGATATTGACATAATTGGTATACAAAACAAATCGTTTAAACTGACCGCTATATAGACCACCGTCAACAGATGTGGATGTTTTTAATACGGATTTGTTAAATTACATAGCTGTTTTGCCAAGAACAGATATTCATGTTATTTGTGGTGATACCAATGTTAATATTCTGGAAGACAAACAGGATCTTAATCATGTGCAAAATTACTTAAATCTTTTTGGTGCAAATTCTTATATTTTTTACATAAACAATGTTTGTAGATGGGAAAGGAACCTACAAAAATCTTGTCTAGACCATTATTTTGTAAAATCTAACTGTAGTGAAAATGTAAACGCATATCTCCTTAATTATATAATAACCGATCATTTTCCAACAATATTAGAAATAAGTAATCACAACATAAAAGACAATAATTTTAAAAAATACTATAAAGAATACATTAATTACAAACAATTAAAACAAGATTCTGAAACAGTTAGCTGGGATTCTTTTTATGCTTGTGAAGACTTAGATAACATGACACAAATTTTAATAAATAATATAACAAATATTGTTCAAAAAAATACGAAAAAAGTACAAATAAACAAGATCTTAATTTCTAAAAAAGGGTGGATTAGCAAGAATCTTGTTAAAGTAATAAATCATAAAAATGAGCTATATCAAAACCTCAAAGGTTCTCCAAATAATTTAACCATGAAGCAAAATTACAATAGATGCAAAAGAAATCTTACTAAGTCCATTGCTGATTCCAAAAAAAGTTATTTTGAAGGTTTGATAAGTAATCAACAAAGTAGTAAACAAATATGGGATTCGGTCAACAAAGTTTGTAATAAAACTCAAAAACAGCAAGAAATTCAAAAAATTAAATATAATAATGCTGAAATTCTAGATAAAAAAGAAATTGCAAACAAATTTAATCAGCATTACTGCTCTTTAGGAAAAAAATTTGCTAAAAAAATTACAAAACCGATAAATTTTGTTGACTCTAAGCCTGAACTGGGCAACAGCATGTATTTAAGTTGTACGTCCGAGCAGGAAATTAAAAAAATCATTAAAAGTTTAAAGCCAAAAAAATCGCCAGGTTTTGACGGTATTCGTTCCGAAATACTAAAAGCAATAGTACAGTCACTCGCTGCTCCATTATGTTTTTTAATAAATAAATGTATAAAAAAACAATATTTCCCAAAACCTTTTAAGATTGGCGTTATCTCTCCGCTGTAAAAAAGTGGAGATAGGTCAGATATTGTTAACTATAGGCCGGTTTCTTTAATATCAAATCTTGGAAAAATCTTTGAAAAGGTCTTAAAACATAGAATTTAAAAATTAAAAAAAAAATACAAATTAATTTCTAATTCTCAATTTGGTTTCATGGAAGGCAGGTCGACGGAGGACGCAATTGCGGGACTGACATCACAACTGTACAAAAATATTGATGAAAGCAGTCCTACATTGTGTGTCTTTGTCGACTTGGCCAAAGCATTTGATACAGTTTCGCATCAGTTGTTATTGGAAAAAATTGAGAAGTACGGCCTTAGGGGAAAAATATTTGATCTTATAAAAAGCTATCTGAGTGACAGAATCCAGTACACAAAGGTTGGTGGTGTACTTAGCAGTGCGGGTCGTGTTAACTACGGTGTGCCTTAGGGGACGGTGTTGGGTCCGGTTCTTTTCGTCCTCTACATAAATGGACTGTTGAGGATGGAGACCGCTGGACGGGTACTGTCCTTTGCTGATGATACTGTTGTTTTGTTTAAAGGCAAAACGTGGGACGATGTAATATTGCAGGCACAACAGGAATTTGGCAAAATAAAAAAGTGGTTTGACCATAACCTCCTTACTGTAAATTTTGAGAAAACTAAATGCATGTTGTTTTCGAGTCAGGAGCAAACTACTAAAACCATTCAAGGTATAACAGTTGACACTTTTTTTATACCCGCCACGAAGTCTATTAAGTATTTAGGTGTAATAATAGATTCTAGTCTTCGTTGGGATTTACATATTAAATATGTTTAATGCTGCCAGTTATTTTTTCTTTATTGTTTTATTTTGAATTTTTTGGAAAACCTAACCTTAAAGTTTGTTTTGATATTTTTGGGCTTTCTGCAAAAACCTTCAAAAAAAGAAAGTCCTGTTTGGGAAAAATTCCGATCAGGTGATAATTTCTCTCTTTGTTGAAAGTTATTTTCTTTTTGATCACCTGATCATTTTGTTAAAATCATGCGCGTTTTTTGCTCACGCTGGGAGTTTGAAGCGCCACCCTGTGTGTGACAGGGGAATGAAGAAATCACTTCCGCCAAAAGTCACACGTGTTTTCGGGTTGAAGACCGAAATTCCAGTCGCAAGGAGGGGCGGTGCCGCCAGTGAAATTTTGGGACTGCTGCAGAATTACAGAAGGTAAGCTTCTAGCGTGTTGCCGATTTTTTCCTTTGTTTTTTAGTTTAATAGACTCTGTTTTCCCAGGCGGGGCGAATTTAATTTTGGGGTTATTTTTTTTGGGATATCTAGTTTTTCTCCCCTTCAGGGCTCAGATCTCTATTTGGTCCTTCGAGCCGGATGTTTTGAAAAAGCCCTTTGGATTTTACAGTTTTTTTTGTTAAAAAATTGGTAATTTTATAGTTTTTTTGCAGCAATCACATTTTATCGTTTTTTTTGCCAGATTCGGACATTGTTGTTTTTGTACCGGTTTTTTTTAGAGTCCGCATGGTTTTGAAGGTTGGTTGCCCTGAGTTTGGTTTATGACCTCGTGCGGCGATAAAAAAAACCCCCGTTCGACATTTGGCAGCGGCCCGGGCCCCCGTTCTTTTTCTTGCTGGCTGACGTTTCATTGACGTTTGTGTGTTCTAACCTCAGAACTTCACGTGTTGTTTTGTTTACCTCCGAGGTTAGAAAATTGTTGATTATTCGTCGGGTTTCGAATTTGTTTGTGTGAAATCCGTCGAAATTTACCTTCGTTTTTTGCTTTCGTTAAGCGCGAGATTGTTGCCGCGTTCTTAGCGAACCGTACCCGGGTGTTGATAGCGGATTTGTCGTGAAAAAACCTACTTTTTTGTATCTGATAAAAACCGCTTTGTCATGTCTGACATAAAAGTTTTGAAAAACAACAAAATAGTGTTTTTAATAAATTAAAAACAACTTATAATAGAGCCGTCAAAGCCCAGGGCAATGCAGAGAAGGCAAAAAAGTTAAAACCCAGATGGGAAGATGTGCCTTCTCTGGTAAGTCAATTCGATGCATTGCATTTTGAAATTATAAGCTTGGATAGTAGTGATCAGATACAAGAAAGTCAGGAAACTTTAGTGCAGGAATTTGATGAAATGAAATACACAATTAGATCGATTTGTCGTGAGCTCTATCCGGAGGATTACCAAGATGTCTCACCGACAATTTTGAATCATTCCCTGGTAAATGTGGACAGGGGTCTTGAAATTAAAAGAATAGAGGTACCCCATTTGGACGGTAATCTTAAAAAATGGCCCACCTTTTTTGATATGTTTAAGTCACTTGTTCACGATAAAGCTGACATGAGTGAAATAGCTAAATTTCAAGCCTTAAATACCGCTCTGGTGGGAGAGGCTGCATCTGTAATTAGGAACATACCGCTAACCTCAGATAATTATCGAGTAGCCTTCGATGCAATGATTAGACGCTTTAATAATAAAAGACTTTTGGTAACAAATTATTGGATGTCTATTTGTCAAGCCCCTTCTGCAAAATCGAGCAACCCACATGATTTAAGGTTATTGTTGTCCACTTTCCGGGAAAATTTGGAAGCCTTTTAGATTTTGCTAAAATGATTCTTCTTTTGCAAAAAGTTGATACCCCATTGAAAACTCAGTTTGAGATTGAGTATAGTGATAAGGAAATCCCGTCCTATAAAGATTTGTTTAAAAGTCTTAGAGAAAAATTGTCGGGCTTTGGAAAATAGTTCTCTTTTGAATAAGCCGAAGGAGGTCTCACCTCCTCTACCCCCTAGGAAGGGTGGCAAACCACCCTATCCTGTGTTATTGACTGGAACAGGCCAGTCTGGTAATAAAGGTTGTGTTTATTGCCAGCAACAGCCCTACCATCCCCTTGTGAAGTGTACCAGATTTCTGGAATTAGAAGTAGGTCAGCGCCATCAATTTGTTAAGCGTGGACGATTGTGTTTTAACTGCTTTGGCAAACATGGTGTATCTCAATGCCCTACAAATGCCACGTGTCGTCAGTGCCAGGGTCTTCACCATTCCCTGTTGCACTTTGTGAAAAGCTCTCCGAGCCACCAAGTTGATTGTCCGGGGGAGACCCCCCGTATACCTGATAGTGAGGGTGCCAAACAGGCATTGTGTACCGCTACACCCAGTAGCAACCATTTTGAACCTCGTAAGAGGAGACCTGTGTTTTTAGATGATTGTCCAGGGGAGAGCCCCCACATACCTAATAGTGAAGGTGCCAAACAGGCATTGTGTACGGCTACACCCAGTAGCAACCATTTTGAACCTCGTAAGAGGAGACCTGTGCTTTTTGCAACTGCCCAAGTTTTAGTGTTAGATGCCCACAACAAGTTTGTGTCTTGTCGGGCAATTTTAGATTCTGCTAGTGAAGTGTCCTTTTGGCTGAGAGGTTAGGACTTAAAGTAGCTCCGAATAGAACTCCTATTGAGGGAATAAATGGCATGATTTCTAGTACTTCATATGGCAATGTTACATTGAAAATAGGCTCCGCCAAGTTTCCTGATAGTTTGTTTTCCTGTGATGCCATTCTTATTCCTAAAATTTGTGGAACCATACCTGTGACTGTTGTAGAATATGATTCTATTCAGGGGCCATACCTAAAAGATTTAGATTTTGCAGATCCTAATTTTGGACAACCTAGTAGCGTAGACCTTTTGATTGGTGTTGATTTGTTTGGTCAGATGCTTGTGCCTGGCTTTAAAAAAGGAGAAAATGGAAGACCTTGTGCCATTAATTCAATATTTGGTTGGATACTCCTTGGTGGTTTTGATGGTCCTCGTAAAACTCAAAAACCCATTAGTTTGTTGACCTTAGTGTCTTCCCCTATAGAATCTGGATTGGATAGTACCTTACAAAAGTTTTGGGAACTAGAGTCGACCACTCCAAAAATCCCTCTTCCCTCTGATGAGGACTTTTGTGGAAAATTGTTTGCTGCCGCTCATTCTGGAACTGAGTTTGGCAGATATGTTGTTCGTTTACCTTTCAGAGAGCCTCGACAAGAACTTGGTGACTCTAAAGGTCAAGCATCGCGTAGATTCAATATGATGGAAAACCGATTATTGAGGAATCCTGCTTTGTATAGTGTGTACAAAGAATTTGTTCAGGATTACCTAGACCAGGTGCTTCTGAAATTGGACAATTCTAACCCTGACTTCCATTCATATTTTGTTCCACACCACCCAGTTGTGAAGGTGGTAAAATGGTGTCCAAAATCTGATTCGTTTTGTTACAATGTGATGCCCATGGAAAGACCTTGTACCAAGAGAAACATTCTCTCTGAGATTGCAACGATATATGATCCACTCGGGTTTCTAGCCCCAGTTGTTTTGGTTGCTAAGTGTTTAATGCAAAGTTAGGGGTCCAGGGTCTTTCATGGGATGATACCCCCTCCAGTGATATTGTTGCACAGTGGCAACTCTATGTGTCGCAACTACCATTATTATCTTCGATATCAATACCTCGTTATGTTGTGAAGCAAAATGCTGTCACCATGGCTTTTGTGACGCCTCAATGTGTGCATATGGTGGTGCAGTATATATTCGACAAGTTGAGTTGGATGGAAATATTTCTATCTCCCTTTTGTGTGGGAAAAGTAGGGTGTGCCCTTTGAAAAATATTTCTATTCCACGCTTAGAATTGTGTGCTGCTGTATTGTTGGCAGAGCTATTGCAGTTTGTTGGCAATCATCTTGATTGCATCCCGATTGATAAGATTTTTGCTTGGTCTGACTCCAGCGTTACCCTTGCTTGGATAAAATCGTGTCCATCAAAACGAAAGGTTTTTGTAGCCAATCGTGTAACGACTATTCAAGAGAAAGTTCCCCCCAGCTGTTGGTACCATGTAAATGGTAAGGAGCACCCAGCTGATTGCTTATCCCGGAGCTTACTTCCTGGTCAATTGATAGACCATCCTCTTTGGTGTACTGGACCATCCTGGTTGGCCCAGTCTAGTGCAACATGGCCTATGAACCATAAAATTGATGCGTTTGATGCTGATCTACCCCCTGAGGAAAATCGTTGTGTTTTTGTGACAGAAATACCCCTTGATGAAGTACAGCTGTTACTCACTAAGTACTCATCTTTACGTAAAATCTTGGGCATTGCTGCCTTTTGTTTGAGACCTTTTCGAGTGAAAAAAGTTCCTTCTTTATCTTTTCTTACTAAAGCCCTCAATGAGGCAGATCTTTATTATGCTACTTTAGTTGTTGTGCGAGTTGTACAACAAGAAGTTTTTTTTGAAGATTTGAAAAGGATATGTAAGGGTGAGAGTTGTGCTAAGCCTCTTCGAAAGTTGGCTCCTTTTCTTGATTCCCATGGTGTTCTCAGGGTGGGCGGTAGATTACGTCACACTGATTTAGCATATGAGGTGAAACACCCCATGTTGTTGCCTCGTAGTCATAGGCTTACCACTTTGATTATTGAAAAATTCTATAATGAGCATGGACATCCAGGTCCTCGCTTATTGGAGTACCTCCTAAATCAACAGTTTTGGATTTTGTCGGTGAAAAGTGCCATTCACAGTGTTATTTCCAAGTGTTTTTGTTGTGCCAGGGTAAATCCCAAACCATTGCACCCATTCATGGGTGAGCTTGCTAAATTTAGAGTGTCCCAGGTGAAGCCCTTTTCCCATGTTAGTGTAGATTTTATGGGTCCATTCTCCATCACGTTAACCAAGCGTCGTGGTGTAAAGAGTCAAAAGGCTTATGGGTGTATTTTTGTTTGTTTCCCAACAAAGGCCATTCACCTGGAGGCTGTTTCTGATTTGTCCACTGATGCATTTTTGGCTGCCCTCCGCCGATTTGTTGGTAGACGTGGCAGATGTGCTGCCCTCTACAGTGACCAGGGCACTAATTTTGTTGGGGCAAATAACCTCCTTGTGTCCTATTGTCAGCAAGCTGCTGAGACTTTAGCGATTAAGTGGTGTTTTAATCCACCCGCCAGTCCGCATTTTGGTGGACTCCATGAGTCTGGGGTAAAGTCCACGAAAACTCATCTGAAGAGAATTGTGGGGGATCAAATCCTAACCTTTGAAGAGTTGATGACTGTATTGGTTCAGATTGAGGCTATTTTAAATAGTCGACCATTGTGTAGTATGAGCCCTGATCCTCATGACTTCCAAAGTCTTACTCCTGGACATTTCCTCACTTTGGAACCCTTGACAGCCCCTCCCGATGAAAATTTACCCCCATTGAAGTGGTCACTCGGTAGAATTGAAAAAATTTACTCGAGTCCAGATAGAATCCCCCGTGTCGTGCAAGTAAAAACCGCGAAAGGATTACTTGACCGTAGTTTGGTGAAGGTATGTCCGTTACCCAGCCAGTAACCAACCTTCAAAGCCTTGTGTAGCGTGAATCATGCTTATTTGAATTAACTTAAGTATGACGTCCATAGTTATTGCGATAAAATTATTGTTGCAAAAATGCTAATTTATTGTTTAGACCCTTTGGGCAATTGAATAACCTTTTTTTTTGATTTTTTTGTTTTTGGGTTTTTCTATAAAAATTGGGAATTTTTATGGTGGGCGGAATGTTTAATGCTGCCAGTTATTTTTTCTTTATTGTTTTATTTTGAATTTTTTGGAAAACCTAACCTTAAAGTTTGTTTTGATATTTTTGGGCTTTCTGCAAAAACCTTCAAAAAAAGAAAGTCCTGTTTGGGAAAAATTCCGATCAGGTGATAATTTCTCTCTTTGTTAAACGTTATTTTCTTTTTGATCACCTGATCATTTTGTTAAAATCATGCGCGTTTTTTGCTCACGCTGGGAGTTTGAAGCGCCACCCTGAGTGTGACAGGGGTATGAAGAAATCACTTCCGCCAAAAAACTAAAAGAAGTCACACGTGTTTTCGGGTTGAAGACCGAAATTCCAGTCGCAAGGAGGGGCGGTGCCGCCAGTGAAATTTTGGGACTGCTGCAGAATTACAGAAGGTAAGCTTCTAGCGTGTTGCCGATTTTTTCCTTTGTTTTTTAGTTTAATAGACTGTTTTCCCAGGCGGGGCGAATTTAATTTTGGGGTTATTTTTTTTTGGGATATCTCTAGTTTTTCTCCCCTTCAGGGCTCAGATCTCTAAAATATATCGTTCAGAAAGTAAGGGGCATCTTGCCAAAATTTAGGTATTTGAGGGATTTTCTATCTACAAGCCAATTGAAAACTTTGTATTTTGCATTGGTACAAAGTCATTTTATTTATGGAATCATTGGTTGGGGGGTGTATTAAATACACACCTTAAAACCCTGGAAGTTATTCAAAAGTGGTTTTTAAAGCTAATTTTTGGCAAGAACAGGTTGTTTCCAACTGATTCTTTATATCGTTTAAGTGGCGTGATGAATATAAGACAGCTTTCTGGTACAGAATGATTCTAAGATCTTTTAAAAAACCACACGAATGTCTAACCCTGAATACAACAAATTATACCTTAAGAACACTTTATAAAGTTGCAGTTCCAAAATCTCAAAAAACATGTGGACAGAGAAGCTTTCTATACCCCACTCCAAGACTTTTTTTTGCATCATCTGTGACATGTCAAAAATGTTATCTAATTAATTTTGCTGATGACACCAACATCTTATCTTTGGGAATCTCAATTGCAGATTTAATACAGGTTACAGACGAGCATATAGCTAGAGCTCAATCATGGTTTATAAAAAACAAATTGGTACTAAACAGGGACAAAACCCATTACATTTGTTTTACAACAAAACAAAATAACCACTCTCGTCCTGAATCGGTTCAGCTTAATGAAGAGAGCATAACTCTTGAAAAAGACACAACATTTCTTGGTGTCTTTATTGATCAAAACTTAGACTGGTCAAAACAAATATCAGAAGTTTGCAAAAAAGTCAATAGTGCTACATACAGATTAAGGATAATGTCCAAATATCTATCAAAGGAACATCTTAAGACTGTATATTTTGCATCACATCTGCCACGTCTACCAACATATATTCTGCTTTTTGTTATGGTCTTATCTTTTGGGGGGGGGAGAAGTGATGCCGAGATGGTTTTTAAAGGTCAGAAGAGAGCTGTGCGAATTCTCTGTGGTATGGGCGTTAGGTAAGTTCAAAAGCTTGAATATTCTCACTCTACCGGGACTGTTTGTCTATGAGTGTTTATTATTCTTGTTTAACAACCGGGAGATGTTTGAAATGTTTGAGAAAAAACACTGCTTTGACACCAGATCACATAGATATAACTTGCCCACACACAGACTGATCAGTACAGAAACGGGGCCAAACTATCTGGCAATAAAATTTTTCAATGCTCTACCAAATGAGATAAAGATAGAGACAAACTTGAACATCTTTAAAAAAGCTATTTTTCAATTATTAGTTAAAATACAGCCTTACTCTCAAAATGAGTTCTTTTCATTTGTCAAGGAATCCTAACATTTTCCTATTTTTTAGATTGTGTTTAGATATTTGTGTTTCTAGTATATGTGTGGTCACTGACTACATTTTAATTGTTTTTGAAGGTACATGTAATTAAACATTTTAAATTTATTTTATGTAATTAGGTATGTGATTATGTGAGATTGTTAATTTTAATCAATCATATTTTATTGAAAAGCATTTGCATTTTTTAAATTTTGACGCCATTCATTTCAATCTCTGTTATGAGTTTTTTATTGAATAAAGAGATTTTTGACTTTGACTTCAAACACTGAGAGTGCACTTGTTAAGGTCACAGAGAAAATACTTAAAAATCTAGATCAAGGAAAAAAAGTAATAGGAATTTTCCTAGATATGAGGAAGGCATTTGACACTGTGGCACACCAGATTCTGCTTTCAATCATATCTAACAAAAAAAACACAAAAAACGAATGTATCAGGTCAAGAAAGTCAAGAACATGAAGTTGAGTTTAGTGTGCCACAGGGTACAGTGCTTTCAAGTACGCTTTTTAATATATACATAAATGGAATTATGGAACAAATTGAAAGTGAAAATATTAATATTTATTGTTTTGCAGATGACACAGGAGTTGTAATTAGTGGTCTTAACTGGGAAAATACAAAACAAACCGCAGAAAAAGCGTTAAAAATAATAAAAAATTGGTTAGATGAAAGCTTGTTATTCCTTAATATTGAAAAAACAAAGTTTATTACATTTTCATTAACTTGACGTAATCCTCCAAATTTAGAGTCACTAAAAATTTATGAACAATCATGTGAAATGGACCTGCATTGTAGATGTGATAAAAGCATCAAAATAACAACTAGTTTGAAATATCTTGGTTTAATATTAGATGAGAATTTAACATGGAAAGAGCATATAAAATATGTGACAACAAAAATAAGAAAACTTATCCACAAATTTTATGAATTAAGAAACATGTTAACACTAGGGACAATGAAAACAATCTATTTTGCTCTAGTTGAATCAATTATTAACTATGGGATGGCTGTGTCGGGGACCGCAGGTTGAACATTAATTTCAAAGTTAGCTGTAGCCCAAAAATGGATAGTAAAAATTATATTGCATAAAAATAAGAGATATCCTTCTGATCGTCTTTATAAAGAAAGTAAATTAATGAATATTGAGCAATTATGCATTAAGTCAGTAATTAGATACATGATCAAGAATCCAGATTATAAAATAAAACTTAACCATGGTATAAATACGAGGAAAGTTGTACAAGGAAAAGTTGAACTGCAAAATGCCAAACATACAGCTTGCCAAAATCACATCTACTGTGTGGGACCAAAAATAATTAATGATATGCCGGATATTTTTAAAGAAAGCGAAAAATATAAGAAAAACAAAACAAAGATAATAAAATGGATCATATAGAAACCAATTATAAATTACGTTATGTGATATAGAAATAAAAAATAATACATATTACTAACATAATTATTAACATTTCAAAAACCTAAAATATACATACTTTTAAGTTAATATAAATTCATGTCATACCTAAACCAAAAAGCTAAATAAATATTTATAGATAAAGGGTGCCCACACAATATTTTAAATATCATTGTGTACCTAAGGTTTGTTAGCAGTTTAGCATTAGATGTTAGTTATTACTACAATTAATAAATTATATTGTTGATTTATTGTTACATTGCTACAAATAAATAAACAAATAAATAAACTTTATTTTCCCAAGGTCTCCAGTTTGTTCCATCGATCATCTTTCTGTCTAATATTATGTCTGGGAAATCCCTAACATCCCTTACTTTCGTTTTATTTCTTATCTATTCATTCCTTTTTCTATCTGTTACCTTTACATGTATTACATTTGTTTTTCCATTGATCTTTGCGCTTTTGTTATGTTATCCATGTTTGATTTTGTAAGTGTCCAGGTCTAGATCCATAGGTGAGTACAGGAACGATACATTGCTTATACACTTTCATTTTGAGGTACTGAGGATATTTATTAATGTTTAATCTACTGAATGCTGCCCAGACCAAATATACTCGTCTCTTGACTTCAGCTGTTCCAGATATATTGTCAGGTACGATTTTATTTTAAATCGAGCCCTTAAACGAGGGTACCGTAATGGATCTCTTGTGTGTATAAAATAAATATAAAACAGTTTTAAAAACGTTACAAACTTTAATGAATACAAAATAAAACTCTGTTGCAATTTACAAATTGTTACAAGACTTTTTTTATGACCTATAAAACAAACAAGACTCAAAATATTAAAATAAAACTTTAACTTACCAAAATAACAAACTTCAAAATATTCTTTAAATATAAAAATTTTATGTTTCTTTACTGATAATTACTTTAGAGGTTTTAGTTAAGTTCAACAAAACTTAGAATGTGACTACCGACTTGTCTCCTCTAAGTTTGGGTTTTTATAAACGGTAGGTTGTACCTAAATAATCCATTATCCCCTCTTTGAAGAGCTTGGAGGAACCAAGTCAGTGGCGTTGCTGATAATCCTAAAATTTACTTTACATTCTAGCTAATGAGCTAAACAAGTAAACCTAAACGAAAACAGAGATAAAATACATTTTATAGACAACATTTTCTTATCTCACAGTATTTCCATGTCCAATTACTTTAAAGGGAAAACCCTCTCGCTACTTGCTGTATCCCCACACTTAACCATTACGACTCCCACTCTAGACTTTTCAATAGTTTTTCTCGCATTAACCAGCTGCTGTGTGGTAGGCGGCCACCAAATGTTTTTCATTTTGGAGGGAGGCGGAACCACTTTCTTATCTCAACAGAACCATAATTGTGTTTGTCGCTTTTCCAAGATGGTTTCATACAGTGGCACAGTCAGGGGTTATTTGCATTCCTGACAATAATATATTCCTCTACTTGTTATATTTTTTCTTGGTTTATCCTGATTGTGATATTTTCATCTGTGTTTGTTATAATTTTAGTTTTAATGTAGTTCATACTTCATAGTAACCCTAACCCTACTATGTGGTGGATAGGGATTTTTACACAGAATTAAAAAAATACTCTGCCAATTTATGGGCACCTAAGCTCACACTAGGTACTATAGTTATAGTGTACGTGTAAGCTATAATATAACTAAAATCTGAAATATGTTTTATTCAACTCCAGACTCAATTACCTTTCGTTTGATACCACACAAGCCATGTTTTGACTTAAACTCTAATTTTCCAAATCTACCCCCACTCTTAAAAAAAACTAAAATGTATTTTGTTTAACTTCAGACTCAATTACCTTTCATTTGATATCACACACGCCATATTTTCACATAAACTCTAATTTTTTTAATCTACCCCCACCCTTTAATTGGGCTTGCGTTTGGTGAATTTTGTTCATTTTTAAATGAGACCATCTCGACCCAAGACCCAGCCTAGGTACCAAATTTCATTCAAATCGGGCAAGCGGTTTCTGAGTTATGCGCGTTGGTCGTTACAGACAGACCGACAGACAGACGGCGCGACAAAAAAGTTTCAAAATCATCTGAAACGCAAAGATATATAAAAATTTTTGAAATCGGAGCATCTTTTTTTTTCTCGAAAAAATTAGGATCACCATAGCTCACACTACTATAGTATAGTATATGTGTGAGCTAATATTTATACCTGGTTAATTTCTGCACATAAATAAAATATATTGGGCTTTTAACATTTTTTGATAACTACCAGGTCACAATAAATTACCCACCCGCCCCCTCTTAACTTGATAAATGTAAGAGATAAAGAGTACAAAAGTTGTATAATTTTTCCCATTAAAAAAAATTGTACCCTTGGATAAAAGATGCTAAAAATAAAGATCAATAACAAAGTTTCAATAAAAAAAAATCGTAAACATATTTTTTGGAGTCTTCCCAAATAAGTTTAATTAAGTCATTTGCCAAAGTAGTTTGTAAAAAACAAGATAATTAAAATTTGGGTTTTATTGATAAAGATTAATCTTAGATAAATCTGCTTTATATTTACACAGAATGGCAATCTACTAAAATGAAAATAACAAGTCAATGATTGACCTAGAACCCAAAACACTATAAAGATTATTTAACTATACACTGCATGAGAATTTTTGAATTTTTTTTTTGTTAAATTGTTGAGTTTTTAAAAAGTTTTATTCAAAATTATGTAGGTATCTGTCAACCTCCCAGAGTAAAATCTCTTTTTGAGGGTAATTGCACTTGTGCATCAAAATTACCCGCAGGCGGAGGGCTTTTTCTTAATTTGAAAGCAAACAATTTTAATTTGTAGAAAAACATGTTAGGTACAAAAATTATCCTGTTGATTGTGATGCAAGAGTCTAATTTATGTAAATATTTTCCGACTAATGCGTAATTCATACTTTACGTAGCGGGTACTCTCATGTCATCGCTATCGCCACCGACCGAAATATTCTTACATTGAATAGGCCAGTCATTAGAGCGAAAAAAAGACCCCCAGCTTGCAAAAGGTGGTTTGGTCGCGATTTGACATAATGTTCACATTGAAGTCCTGGGGGGGGGGGAGCGGCTCCCCCCGTTATCATGGATTTTGTGCGCACGAAAATGTTTTTTTTTAAATTACTTCGTCCCTGTACATTTTAGAAAATACTCTGCCAATATATGGGCCCCTAAGCTCACACTAGGTACTATAGTTATAGTGTACGTGTGAGCTAATATAACTAAAAACTGAAATATATTTTATTCAACTCCAGACTAAATTACCTTTGGTTTGATACCACACAAGCCATGTTTTGACTTAATCTCAAAATTTTGAAATCTACCCCCACCCTTAAAAAAAACAAAAACTAAAATGTATTTTGTTAAACTCCGGACTCAATTACCTTTCGTTTGATATCACACACGCCATATTTTCACTTAAACTCTAATTTTTGAAATATACCTCCACCCTCTTTTTTAAATAAATTAAAATGTATTTTGTTTAACTCCAGACTCAATTACCTTTCGTTTGATATCACACACGCCATATTTTCACATAAACTCTACTTTTTGAAATCTACCCCCACCCTTTTATTTGGTTTGTGTTCGGTGGATTTTGTTCATTTTTAAATGGGACCATCTCGACCCAACACCCAGCCTAAGTACCAAATTTCATTAAAATCGGCCAAGCGGTTTTTGAGTTATGCGCGTTGGTCGTTACAGACAGACATACAGACAGACAGACAGACGGCGCAACAAAAAAGTTTCAAAATCATCTGAAACGCAAAGATATATAAAAATTTTTGAAATCGGAGCAACTTTTTTTTTCTCGAAAAAATTAGGATCACCATAGCTCACACTACTATAGTATAGTATATGTGTGAGCTAAAAAAGTTTTAGAAAGAAGTTGAAGATAATATAATTTCCGACAAAAACGCTGTTGTCCGTTTTTTGTCAGACGAATGGTTTTCCAGTTAAGACGCTAAACATTTCGCCGCCATTTTGTATTTTGACCATTTTTAGCTCACACTACTACTATACTATAGTAGTGTGAGCTATAGTGATCCTAATTTTTACGAGAAAAAAAAAGTTGCTCCGATTTCAAAAATTTTTATATATCTTTGCGTTTCAGATGATTTTGAAACTTTTTTGTTGCGCCGTCTGTCTGTCTGTCTGTAACGACCAACGCGCATAACCCAAAAACCGCTTGCCCGATTTTAATAAAATTTGGTACCTAGGTTGGGTCTTCGGTCGAGATGGTCCCATTTAAAAATGAACAAAATCCACCGAACACAAGCCAAATAAAAGGGTGGGGGATGATTTCCAAAATAAGAGTTTATGTGAAAATATGGCGTGTGTGATATCAAACGAAAGACAATTGAGTCTGGAGTTAAACAAAATAAATTTTAGTTTTAAAAAAGGGGTGGGGGTAGATTTCAAAAATTAGAGTTTAAGTCAAAACCTGGCTTGTGTGGTATCAAACGAAAGGTAATTGAGTCTTGAGTTGAATAAAATATATTTAAGTTTTTAGTTATATTAGCTCACACGTACTCTGTAACTATTGTACCTAGTGTGAGCTCAGGTGCCCAGATATTGGCAGAGTATTTTATTTAGTGGCCTTTAACTTCGAAACTGCTGATTTTTGAGTTAATAGCCTATAAAATGAGACATTACTGAATTCTCTGGGTAGTGCCCTTGCGGAGATAGGAACCCTAAAGCAGTACACCCGTTTCCTATGTATTTCCATAGGAAAGTTGATTACACTGTAAAATGCTTACCTTTTGAGAAAATGACATAAAACTGAATAATTTTCGTTATTTTGCATATACTTTACTATGGAAATACATAGGCAACGGGTGTACTGTTAACACTTCAGGGTTCGTATCTCAGCAAGGGTACTACCCAGAAAACTCAGTGATGTCTCATTTTATAGGCTATTCATTGGTCTTTAATTGGTCAACATCCAAAACTGCGGCGAACTGTTTACCTTCATAACTCGAAAACCATTCGTCTGACAAAACGCGTTTTTGTAGAAAATTTTATTGTCTTCAACTTTAGTCTAAAACTTTTTTTTCTAAAATGTACAGGGATCAAGTAATTAAAAAAAAACCTTTTGGTGCACACTAAATTCAAGATGGCGGGGGACACCGACCCCCCCATGTAGAAAACTCAAATTTGTTTTTAGGACTCCAATGTCAAAAACATATGTCAAAATCGCGACTACAGCACCTTTTGCAAGCTAAAATTCTATAATGACTGGTCTAACAATCAATGAACGTACTCACACCACACCCTTTACGATGCCGTTACAGCTGCGTTCGGTATTTACGTCGGATTAATCTTTTTGATCGAAATCGTTCGTTAATTTCATCTAGATCTAGGCACAGAAGAGCCACACTTCTGAGATCTAGGGGAGGTAGATCTGAATCGTTCGGTAATTCTGCTCAGACTAGTCGGACGTAAATCTGGTTGCTCCGTACATTTTGATCGACGAAACAGATTAATCTGAGATTGTGACGTATGTTGTGTATTTGTTTTGTTTACATAAATAATTTTTTTATGTAAAAACATTGAAATCGAATTATTTGATGTTGAAGACAACAAATTATATAAATTTCCGACATCACAGGAAAATTTTGTCAAAATTATAGCTGGGCGTGAGTTGCAATATGTACATAATATTTTTGGTAATATTTGAGGTTATAACCATTTATAAAAATTTGATCGATTTGATCTGGATCGTTCGTTAATTCCAATTTGCTCAGACTAATCTGTAATCACGTGACCAAAAATCCGTCACGTCTGATATGCAAATACCGAACGAAGCTGTAATGTAAATGTAATTGCTTTCAATGTTCAAATATTTTACGTGTCGGTGACGTCGTGATGGTGCCATATTTTATTTTAAGAAACAAATACCTACAGTTTAACTAAATGGATCCATGATGGATCTGATACCTTCCTAGCCCATTAGCACACTCCAGGTGAAATCCACGCTATATTAGCCTTGAAAACAGTTTTTGTAAATCTCTTAGAAACAGAAGCTCTTACGAAGTTTTTCATAAGTATTTACAGAAACGTGTTCTTTTATATTTTTGAAACCGCTTATTGATGCGATGCTTCGTTCAGAAGTTAGCATATTTTCAACTTTTATACTGTCAAAAAACTGTCACTAGCATTAATGGATTTTGACCAAAATTTAGGACCTATCGCGTTACGGACAGACATACACACACACAGACAGACATCACGACGTTATTGCTAAGATAGGTCAAAATACACCCAAATAATATATTTTCGGCGTTATCTCAAAAAATTTGTTTTGAAAAAATAGTAAACATTAGATTTTCTGTGATTTTTGACGTTTTGACAAAATATGTTTTTTTACATAGCATAAATAGGGGTAATTTGAGAAACTTTAAAAAAACATTTGTTTTTTTAACAACTAAAAAAATACTCTGCTAATATATGGGCACCTAAGCTCACACTATAGTGTATGTGTGAGTCAAAATAACTAAAAACTGAAATATATTTTATTCAACTCCAGATTCAATTACCTTTCGTCTGATACCACACAAGCCATGTTTGACTTTCTAATTCTTAAAATCTACCCCCACCCTTTTTTTAATTTAAAATGTATTTTGTTTAACGCACACTCAATTACCTTTCGTTTGATATCTCACACGTCATATTTTTACTTAAAACTCTAAATTTTGAAATCTACTTTCACCTTAGAGTAATAAATATTATTACTCTAAGACTTTCACCCTTTTTTTTAAAAATAAACCAAAATGTATTTTGTTTAACTTCAGACTTTATTACCTTTTGTTTGATCATACACGCTATAATTTCACATAAACTCTAATTTTTAAAATCTACCCCCACCCTTTTATTTACCTTTCGTTTGATACCTCACACGTCATATTTTTACTTAAAACTCTAATTTTTTAAATCTACTTTCACCTTAGAGTAATAAATATTATTACTCTAAGACTTTCACCCTTTTTTTTAAATAAACCAAAATGTATTTTGTTTAACTCCAGACTTTATTACCTTTTGTTTGATCATACACGCTATATTTTCACATAAACTCTAATTTTTAAAATTTGGCTTGCGTTTGGTGGATTTTGTTCATTTTTAAATGGGACCATCTTGACCCAAGACCCAGTCAAGGTACCAAATTCCATTCAAATCGGGCAAGCGGTTTTTGAGTTATGCGGGTTTCAAAATCATCTGAAACGCAAAAATATATAAAAGTTTTTGAAATCGGAGCAACTTTTTTTTTTCGAAAAAATTAGGATCACCATAGCTCAAACTACTACTACTAGCTACAAGTCTAGTGTAAGTAGTTTTCGAGATACTTCAGTTTTTTGTGACAGGGCAAAATTGCAATTTTAAAAAAATATTTAAAAAAAACTACTAGTCAATTGTTAGAACAACTGCACAAAAAATCATCAAAACCACAATTTTTACCTTCCTAGTGTATTTTGACCGTAACACGATAGCTCCTAAACCGCTGAATCGATTTTCATGAAATTTTCAGGTAAAATAGTGTTCGACACAAATTTAATAAATGCTAACTTTTTAATGGAGCATCGTATCAATATGCGGTTTCCGGGGTATTGTAGACTATATTTTGCGTAATAAGTTGTGTTATAACTAAAAACTTTGTTGGAGGTTTATTTTCTGAGATATTTACAAAAAACTTTTGTCATGGCTGATATATCATGGCTTCACTTGAAGTGTGCTAATAGGCTAGCTAGGAAGGTATCAGATCCGTCATGGATCCGTTTATTTTTGGTTGATTTGATATGAAATAACCCTAATACTTAATTTTTATGAACAGGCTGAACCACTACGTGTCGTTGTCACCGGTGCCGCCGGCCAGATTGCCTACTCCCTCCTCTACATGGTTGCCAAAGGTGATGTCTTCGGGCCCCAGCAACCTGTTATTTTGCATTTATTGGATATCCCACCTATGATGGGTATGTATCTATCGTTGAGTTGTACAAACCCCTAAGGAAGCATTCTTACATTACATAACGTAAATTCAACATTTTTGACCTCCCCCTCCCTCTTTCGTTACGCATTTTCAATAAAAAACATTGAGTGTAACGCATGGCTAAAACAAACTGAACCCTCCTTGAGCGCTACCTACGTAATTTAAGAATAATTAAAACTCGTGTTTTATTAAATTTTCTGTCTTTTTAGAAGGGATGTCAAAAAAATGGTATGTTAGAATTTTGCCCAAAAAAAAGGAAAATTATGGACAGTGTTAGAGCAAACTAATATCAATCATACTTACATGCAAGCGATAAAAGAACTATACAAAGGGTCAAAAATCTAAAATTAAAATTGGAAATCGACGTTCAAAGAATTCCTGGTAACGAAAGGCTTAAGACAGGGATGTTGTGTCTTTCCAACTCTTTTTAAAATATACATCGCAGTAGCTCTAAAAAACCGGAAACGTAAAGTTAACGGTATGGGAATACAACTTTACGACCGATTTACCATATACATTCTACAATTTGCTGATGACGAAGTAATTGTAGCTAATGATAAAGAAGGCATGGACTATATGATGAAAAAGTTAACGGAAGAATTCGAAAAGTGGGGGTTAACAGTGAAGGTGGACAAAACACAGTGCTTATGTATTGGAAACGAATCAACTAGACAATGAACAAACAATATCTCCATGTATGTATGTATACTTGAGTGTCACATTTGATAAGACAGGAACAGACGGTAAAGAACTGGAAAAAAGAATAGTAAAAGCAAAAAAGGTTATTGGATGTCTTAAAAATACTCTGCCAATATATGGGCCCCTAAGCTCACACTAGGTACTATAGTTATAGTGTACTTGTGAGCTAATATAACTAAAAACTGAAATATATTTTATTCAACTCCAGACTAAATTTTTTTTGTTTGATACCACACAAGCCATGTTTTGACTTAAACTCAAATTTTTGAAATCTACCCCCACCCTTACAAAAAAAACAAAAACTTAAATGTATTTTGTTAAAGTCCGGACTCAATTACCTTTCGTTTGATATTACACACGCCATATTTTCACTTAAACTCTAATTTTTAAAATATACCCCCACCCTTTTTTTTTAAATAAATTAAAATGTATTTTGTTTAACTGCAGACTCAATTACCTTTCGTTTAATATCACACACGCCATATTTTCACATAAACTCTAATTTTTGAAATCTACCCCCACCCTTTTATTTTGTTTATGTTCGGTGGATTTTGTTCATTTTTAAATGGGACCATCTCGACCCAAGACCCAGCCTAGGTACCAAATTTCATTAAAATCGGCCAAGCGGTTTTTGAGTTATGCGCGTTGGTCGTTACAGACACACAGACAGACATACAGACAGACAGACAGACGGCGTAACAAAAAAGTTTCAAAATCATCTGAAATGCAAAGATAAATAAAAATTTTTGAAATCGGAGCAACTTTTTTTTCTCGAAAAAATTAGGATCACCATAGCTCACACTACTATAGTATAGTATATGTGTGAGCTAAAATATATAAAATTTACCATATATGAAGCAATGGTGAAAAGCACGCTATTGTATGGAATAGACACTTGTCGCGTAACAGAAAAATACAAAACAAAAATTGAAAATGTCGAAATAGATGCAATATGAAGATTAATGAGAATATTTAGAACAGATCATTTAAGAAATGTGATCATAAAAGAAAGAATGGGAATCGAGGGAAGCATAACAGATGACATCACTAAACGACAACTGATATGGTACGGCCATGTACAACGGATAAACGACGAAAGATTACCAAAGCAGGTCCTAGAATGGCAACCAATAGGGCGCAAAAAAAGAGGGCGTCCTAAACTAGAATAGCAACAGTCAATTCAAAGATCAATGAGTCAAAAAAACCTGACAGAAGATGATTGTCAGGATCGAAGGAGGTGGAGAATAGGCGTCAGACAATGTAGAAAAACGTTCTAAACCGACATAGTAGTAGCAACATTTTGACATCATTTTGGTTCTCTAACAACGTTGATATAAAAATCTGGCCTTCACAGTTTAAAGTATTGTCGAAATTACGATGTTTGAATTACTAAATTTAAATCTTAAATAATCATTAACCTTGAGCTTGCTACAACAGATAACAAATACATAATAATAAAACCGAATAATTATATACTTTATAGTGTATGTGTATAAAATGAGAACCATATTGAAAATATCAAAATTTCGACAATCTATACAAACATTTTAAGGAAAAAAAAATAACGCGTTCAAATTTTTAAAAACGTTAAAAAATTAAAAATTATTATTGTTAAAAATGAAAAAAACACTTTTTCTTAAACTAAAATTTCAGGTCTTTATTTAACTGTTTTTGGGACTGTTTTATTATAAACAACGCCCATTAACTCAAAAACTACTAGTCCAATTTTAATGAAATTTGGTACCTGGGTTGGGTTTTGGCTTTAGATGGTCTCGTTTATAAATGGCTAAAATCCACTGGACATACAAGGATGGGATGAAAATTTTCCGTCTAACATAGAACGCAACACCATAGTGACTAAATAATAATTTATTTTTCTACATAGTCCCCTTGTAAGGTAATACATTTGGCCCAACGATGTTCAACTGATTTGATGCCATCACTGTCTGATTTATCCAACTCGTCAAAATAGGCGTTTGTAGCTGCAATGACTTCTAAATCTGAGGAAATCTTTTTTCCAGCAAGAAATTTTTTTAGGTTTGGAAACAAATAAAAGTCTGACGGGGCTACGTCTGGCGGATAAGGTGGATGGTTTAACAGTTCAAAGCCTAGCTGATGAATTTTAGCCATTACAAGAGCGGACTTGTGGCAAGGTGCATTGTCGTGATGAAACAAAATTTTCTTTTTTGCCAAACCAGGCCGTTTTTCACTTATATTCTGCAGAGCTCGTCCAGTAAGTCGCTGTAGTACTCTGAATTTATTGTTCTTCCTTTTTCGAGATATTCTATGAGGAGCATCCATTTAGCGTCCCAAAAGACCGTTGTCATGACTGTTTTGGTTGTTGTCGATATTTCGTTTTTTTGAAGGACCACCCTTCTTCGCAGTCAAGTTAGAACACAGTGTATGTAGATAACTTTAAAAAAAACTTATATTTGTAGTTAATTTTATAAAAATCTCGTTAATTTGCGTTAAAAATTACAGAGAAATACAGAGCAGTAAAATCTACGACGCTATTATTTTCGTCGACTCTGCGCGAATGCGAATGGCTTCTCCGTTCTTCTGTTCTTGATCTCGTCTCCAGTGTTGTCGGTTTTCATTCTAAATTATTCTTGAAAGACACTTATTCATGCCGCCCCTCTTGAAAAGTCTTACTTTTCAAAGAAAATAACTTTAATTAATAACTCTTAAGTCTAGATTTGCAATTAATTTTTTTTTTTTAAAAATGCAAGAAATTTTAAGTTTGAAACTTTAGTCTTATTACTTTGCCAGTACATCTTTATAGTTCACTGTCAGTTGGCAAAACACAAATTTTTGTAATCGCCCGTTTTGTAAGGTTACCAGTTGCTAAACGTACTGAAACTACGCGCACATTATTGTCCAGTCCTTTGTGTAGTTCGGTGACTCTTGCTAGAGGCCATTTTAATGGCGGTATATTTTCTTCCACTAGTAACACCAATGACCCAACTTGCAATTCTGGGTTTGATTCTTTCTTCTTCCATTTGGTACGAAGTTGTAACTGGTGCAAATAATCTTGTGACCATCTGTTCCAAAACTGTTGGTACATCTGTTGTAGTCGTTGATAGCGATCAAGCAGCGAAGTTTTAGCATTTTGAAATTCTTGCTCAGGTGGACCAACGATGCTGTCTCCGATAAGGAAATGCGATGGGGTTAAAGGAATATAATCTAAGGGGTCAGTGGACAATGATGTTAAAGGTCGAGAATTTAAGCAAGCCTCTATTTGAACCAGTAAGGTGTACATTTCTTCAAATGTCAAAAGGGCTTCACCTAAAACGCGCTTTAAATGATACTTTGCTGATTTAACGGCCGCTTCCCAAAGACCTCCCATATGTGCCGATCGCGCGGGTATAAAATGCCACTTTATGTGATCTTTTGACAAAAACCCAGTTATTGCCTCATTATGCTTAGGATCATTAATTAAATGGTATAACTCGATAAAATAGTTGTTGGCTCCCTTGAAATTTAAGCCATTATCTGAGTAAATATTAGCTGGTTTCCCACGTCTAGCACAGAATCTCTTTAGGGCGTTTAAAAATCCCTGAGTTGTCAAGTCGGTTACTAATTCAATATGAATTGATCTCGTAGCAAAACATACAAAAATGCAAATATATGTTTTTATCGATTTACTTTTTCGAAGTAGACTTGATTTTACCATAATGGGTCCTGCGTAGTCAACTCCGCAATTTGAAAACGGTCTGCTAGGTGTCACTCTGGTGCTAGGTAGATCACCCATAAACATTTTACAAGGTTTGGGATTTACTCTAAAGCATTTTTTACAGGTTCTTAAAACATACTTTACTGAATTTTTTCCATTTATAGGCCAAAATTTAAGTCTTAGTATGGAAAGCAAATTTTGAGTTCCTGCATGTAGGTTTTTTATGTGTTGATCTAGAATAATTAGGTTTGTTAATCTGTGTTTGTAAGGTAAAATTATAGGATGTTTTTGTTCCAGTTTAATAAACTCTGAATTTTGAATTCTACCACCAACTCTTAAAATATTATTCTCATCCAAAAATGGGTTCAAATTTTGTAGTTTACTCTTATGACCAACGTATAAATTGTTTTTTAGATTTTGAATTTCTGCTTTAAATTCTTCATTTTGAGCAATTTTGATTAATTTAGTTTCCGCATTTTGCAACTCTTCTGCTGTCAAAATTGTTGTTTTATGATTTGATTGTTTTAAACATTGTGTTTTAAATCTGAAAATAAATGCCGTGATTTTTATTAATTTTGACAAAGAAGAAAATTTGTTAAAAATGTTAAAATCGGGGTTTTCCTCTTTTTCTTGTGTAATTAAAGAAACTGAGTTTACCTTTATTTCAGGTAAATTGTCCAACATCGGTTCAAATTCAAAGTTTTCATTTAAGCCTTTAGATTGTAAAAAATCTGGTCCGTTAAACCACATTCTATTCTCGTAAAGATCTTTTGGATTTAAGCCTCTTGAAATGATATCTGCCGCGTTTTCTTTGCTTTTGACATGATGCCATTGCTCTATTTTGGAGACTTCAATTATTTTTGAAACCCTGTTTGCGACAAAAGTTTTTAAATTACACGGTTCAAGTCTTAGCCATGAAAGTACAATGGTTGAATCTGTAAAATACATGAATTTTGATATTTTAATGTCAAGAGTATTTTTGACTACGTTTACAAGATCCGATAGTAAATGTGCGGATAGCAGCTCCAAACGCGGTAATGTTTGTTTTTTAAGAGGTGCTACTCTCGATTTTGCTGTCAGTAATCTAACTATCTTTTTATTATTAACCATTGAACCTAAATACACGCATGCTCCGTAAGCCCTTTCTGAACTGTCACAAAATCCGTAAAGTTCAACTTTTTGTGCGCTCGGTAATAAAACTTGTCTTTCGATTTTTATGTTATTAAGATGTTCGATTTGCGTTATAAACTCTAACCAACTATTTTTTAGCTCCGTTGGTATATCTTGGTCCCAGTCAAGTTTTAAGTGCCATAATTGTTGGATAATTAATTTTGCTTTTATTATTGCTGGACCAACTAAACCAAGTGGGTCGAAAATTTGAGCAATAACTGATAAGATAGTTCGTTTAGTGATTTTATTTTCATTGACATTTAAATTTATTGAATATTTTAACAAGTCTTCGTTAGCATCCCAAGAAATGCCCAAAGTTTTTAATTCTTTCTTGTCATGAAATAAAACTAATTTTTCGTCTTGACTTTTGTCTGTTTTTAGTATGTAGTTTAAAATATTTTTTTTGTTGGAAGACCATTTTCTTAATTGGAAATTAGCGCTTGACAATATCTGTGATATTTCATGATATACCTCAACACACTCTTCATCAGTGTCTAAGCTAACCAGTAAATCATCCATGTAGAATGAATTTTCTATTATTTTTGAGGTTCGTGGGTATTTAATCTGATTTTCCACTGCTAGCTCCTTTAAGCATCTCGTTGCCTGAAAAGGTGCACTAGAAGTTCCATAAGTGACTGTCGCTAAGTTGTAAACTTTAATCTGTTCATCCGGGTTCTGACGCCATAAAATTTTTTGATATTCTCGTTCGCTTTTATCTATTTGTATACATCGATACATCATTTTTACATCTGCGCTTAATACGTTTGTTCTTAATCTTAATCTTAGTAGTATGGCAAATAATGAATCTTGAACTGTCGGTCCCGCTAGTATTATGTCATTAAATGACACGTTTGTGCTTGATTTTGCACTCGCATCATATACAACTCTACACTTAGTTGTTAACGATTGTTCTCTTAAAACCGCTGTATGCGGTAAAAAGTATGATTTATTTTCGATCGATTTATCCATTTCTAGCGTTCCTTCTAAAGTCATATGTTCCAATGCTTCATATTCCTTCATGAAATCAACATATTGTTCTTTTAAATTCTTGTTTTTTGCAAATCGATTTTCTAGATTTTTAAACCGTTTAAATGCAACTGTTTTTGAATTTCCTAACTCTTCTTCTCGATCACGTTTAAATGGATATTTAACGATAAAACTACCATCTTTGTCACGTTTTGTTGTTTGTTTAAAATAATCTTCGCAATATTGTTCGTCTTTCGATAAAAAGTTGTTCATTTCTAGCTCTTCTATTTTCCAAAATTTCGTTAAAGAATCATGTAATTGTTTATTCGATACGTGTGATGTTACGTTGCACACTTGTTTCTTGTTTACGTGCGCGTTTAATGCAAAATTTAAATTTCCGCTTATTATCCATCCCAAACATGTTTCTTGTAAAATAGGCAGATTCGTTCCTAACCTTATTCTACCTTCTAATATCAAGTCAAAAAATATTCCTGCTCCGATTAATAGGTCCATCTCTTTTGGTACGTTAAAGAGTTCATCTGCTAAGTTAATGTCTTTCGGATATTTTATTACGGTCTTTTCAAATCTTAGCAACGGTAATTTTTCTGTTACTCTCGGCAAGACTAAAAAATGCAAATTCGCTTGAAATTCGTTAAATCTCGATTTTATGTTTGCGTTCGTTTTCCCGGTAATTTTCGTTTCAACTTGTCCTACTCCCGATAATGGAATATTAATTTTTTGTACGTTTAAGTCAAGTTTTTTACATAAAGATTCGCTTATTAAATTCGATTGTGACCCGTTGTCTAATAACGCGTTGCATTTAACCCATTTATTTTGTTTGTTTAAAATTAACACGGTAGCCGTAGATAATAAACATTGATTGGAGTAAAATGTTGCATACGTATACGTTGTTTGATTAGAATTAGCATTTTTCGTTGTCATATCAATGTCTGTATAAGTAATATCTCGATCCAAATTTTCTTGCTCTTCCTTTTGACTGTTTTGTGCAAAATTCTCCCGGTCTACTAAACAATAAGCTGGTCCGCTCGATGGTCGCGTATTGTAACTGCTTGCGCCCGGGCTCCTGTGAGACTCTGTCGTGCTTCGAAATTGGCGCTCTGTGCTTTTTGGCAATTCTCGTGCCTCGTCACGATAGGATGGAAAGCCCGCTTGCTGTCCTTGTTTTGCACGGTCGTTTACTTGATGTTCTCGAGTTTGGTAGTATGGGCCGTGGCAAGAGGTTTGTGGTGGTGGTGCGACGTTGCGCGATTGAAAATTATATTTTCCTGGGTTAGATTGAGTTTGCATATTGTTTTGGTAATTTTGATACTGATTTACGTTTTGATAATTCGAACTTTGTTGATCTACGTGTAAAGCTGAGTTATGTTTCAAATTACATTTTTTGCAACCTTGTGCAAAGCAATTTTCTATTAAATGTCCTGATCTTAAACAGTTTGAACATAGGTTATATTTATTTATTTCTTGATACTTTTGATTAACCGGTAAATTTAAAAATTTAGGGCATTGATACAAGTAGTGATTTTCTTTACATCCTAAATAACATTTGATTGGAAAACGTTGAAAATTTGACTGATTATCAAATTCGTTATTTTGCTGCATAGCTGGACATGAAATTCGCTTTTGAGGATTTTGGTAGTAATTAGATTGCTTTTGATTGTTAAATTGTTTATATTGAGGATTTTTATTTTGTTCAAAATTATTAGGAATTATCGCTTCCAAAGTAAAACATTTTTTCGTTAAAAAATCACGTAGTTCGTTCAAAGTAGGTAATTTATTTTGATCTGTTTGTTTCGATTCCCAGTCACGTTTAGTACGATCATCTAATTTTTGCAAAATAATCGGTATAAGTAAGACATCCCACTGCTCCACCGGCAATCCCAATTTTTTCAGAGCAGATAGGTGCTGGTGAAGAATGTCTAATAATTTTCGCATTTGAGTAGGTGATTCACGCGTTACAGTCGGTAAGTTAAATAAAACGGTATTTACATGAGCATTGATTATTGCGCGTCGATGATCAAATCTTTTATTTAGCAAGTCCCAAGCGATAGTGTAATTGCTTTCGATTAATTCCAGGGATTCGATGACATTTGCTGCACCCTCTTTTAAACAAGATTTTAAAATAAGTAATTTATTTATTTCGCTAACATCCTGCCTACTTTCCACAACTGAATAAAAAATATCTTTAAAGCTGTACCAATTACAGTACCTACCGTCGAATGTGGGAAGATTTAAGTCAGGAATAGTCGAACTGGCAACTATGCGTAATCCTTGCTGAGAAGTGCTTGACGATGCGCCGTTTTGATCTGAACTGTTTTTGCCGATGTTGCCACTTTTCTCGTTTTTTAAAAGATCCTGGATTTGCGATAATATCTTTTTTGCTTTAGAAATAATGTCATAAAAACACTGTTCCGTATCCAATCTTTGTTCTTTTTCATCGTTATTAAAGAATTCTAACCTGGTTTGAACTTCATCAAATTCCGATTGGTCGTTTTCAATGCTTTTAAGTCTACTTTCGATTTGAAATCTTTCTACGTCTTTTATATCTTTCTCGTCCTGGCAACTCAGAAATTTTACAAACCTATCCAACCGATCTGTAATGACTTCGCGCGCATGATACAACTGGCGTATTTCCAGTGACTCAACAACCATATCAGTTTTTTGCTTACTTTTCGATTTGCGACTCATGATAATTCGATCTCTCAACGATTATACGATAATTTTATATTGATACGATTATTTTACTGCCCTATTCTACGATAAAACGATTTTTCACGATTCTACGATAACTACTTCTGTAGTAAACGATTACAAAATAAGCGTTAAAATTATTGCCTATCCGCTAAAACTTAAAAATTCGCAAAGCTCATTTAAATCTACGCTAAAGGCAAAGTACCTTCTTTACACTATATTTAAAATGACCTGCTTAAAAGGGAAAAAAAGGAGACATCTGGTTATGTTACGATTCTTATGGTACGATCTCACCCTGTATGCTGCAATCCAATAAGTGCTTGTGTCATATCCTGATCGAAGTGACCAATGTTTTGGTTGTTGTCGATATTTCGTTTTTTTGAAGGACCACCCTTCTTCGCAGTCAAGTTAGAACACAGTGTATGTAGATAACTTTAAAAAAAACTTATATTTGTAGTTAATTTTATAAAAATCTCGTTAATTTGCGTTAAAAATTACAGAGAAATACAGAGCAGTAAAATCTACGACGCTCTTATTTTCGTCGACTCTGCGCGAATGCGAATGGCTTCTCCGTTCTTCTGTTCTTGATCTCGTCTCCAGTGTTGTCGGTTTTCATTCTAAATTATTCTTGAAAGACACTTATTCAATGACCTTTCCAGAAGACGGTACTGCCTTTGCCTTCTTTGGAACTGGTTCGTCCTTTGCCGTCCATTGTTTGGACTGTTGCTTGGTTTCAGGGGTATAATGATGAACCCATGTTTCAACCGTAATAAATCTACGTAAAAAGTCCCCTGAATCACTCTAAACAGTGCCAAATTCTCCTCTGAAATGGTTAGCCGCACGAGCTTTTGATCTGGCGTGAGCAAACGCGGCACCCATCGGGCGGATAGCTTTCTCATACCTAAAACTTCACATAAAATATGGTGAATTCGCTCTTTTGATAGGACCACAGCCTCAGCTACCTCTTCCAGTCTTAATCTGCGATCTTTTAGAATTAGTTTGTGAATGGTTTGCACCATGTCTTCAGAAGTTGCCGTTTTTGGCTTGCCAGAACGCGGAGCATCATCAGTGCTAGTACGACCAGGAGCAGATTCCCCTAGTGTAGCATCTAGTTCAGCTTTTATTTCCGTCGGCGATAATCCTTTGATAAGAAAATATTTTATCACGGCTCTTATCTCGTTTTTGTCCATCTTTTAAAATTGACACACTGTATAAACTTTCAAAATACGCAGGACACAAACTACTTGAAGCAGTCACTATAAACTTCGATCACAAGCAAGGCTATACAAACACGTTGGAACAGAAAACAAATCGGGCCTGCTATAGGCTAGGCCGGAAACTTTTCATCCCATCCTCGTAAGCCGAAGTTCTTGCAAAGTAAAGAACGTATTAACAGTTTATTTTTATTTTATTTTTATTTATTAACACCGGTTACTTAAAATTATCGATCTAGCTAAAATTATAGATCTAGTTTAAAAAAATCTTCCACATCACTATCCTATGGGATACCATAGGCCTCTCAACTATAATTGCATTTTTCCTTTCCTAGGTGTCCTAGAGGGCGTTGTGATGGAATTGGCTGATTGTGCTTTACCTCTGTTGCATGGAGTCGTTCCCACTGACGATCCCGCAGTCGCCTTCAAAGATGTCGCTGCTGCCTTTTTGGTTGGGGCTATGCCAAGAAAACAAGGTAGGTTTTTTTAAGTTAATTAGCTCACACCATTGAGTATATAACGCATATAGAGGAGCCACCGGCGAGCTTTACCATATTGAGGGGCAGATGGCGCTGAAATAAATTCGTCTAGTACGCAATATTCAGGGACTGCCAGTACGATTTAGTTACATGTGCGAGTTCCGAGGCTCATGCCTATCATACAAATGCCATTATATCATAGTAGTTTTCTCTGAATATTGCGTATCAGACGAATTTATTTCAGCGCCATCTACCCCTCAATATGATAAAGCTCGCCGGTGGCTCCTCTATATGGGTTATTTACTCAATGCTCACACATATACTATACTATAGTAGTGTGAGCTATAGTGATCCTAATTTTTTCGAGAAAAAAAAAAGTTGCTCCGATTTCAAAAATTTTTATATATCTTTGCGTTTCAGATGATTTTGAAACTTTTTTGTTGCGCCGTCTGTCTGTCTGTCTGTCTGTCTGTCTGTCTGTCTGTCTGTCTGTCTGTCTGTCTGTCTATCTGTCTGTCTGTCTGTCTGTCTGTCTGTCTGTCTGTCTGTCTGTCTGTCTGTCTGTCTGTCTGTCTGTCTGTCTGTCTGTCTGTCTGTCTGTCTGTCTGTCTGTCTGTCTGTCTGTCTGTCTGTCTGTCTGTCTGTCTGTCTGTCAAAATTACCTGACTATAAGGAGGGAAACAAATGTAAAAAATTTTTAAAAATCTGTTTTTGATTATATTAAAAACATAGAGCCATATTCTCTAGAAGAATTTCTGGTTTTCTCTCCTGGCTCAGCAGTATAGTGTTTTTATTTCTTTTTTTTTTAAATTATTTTTTATCAGTTTTTTATCCTGTTTTGTTTAAAATTAAATGTTTTTTAAAATAATTCTAGTACATATCTATCCAATAATTGACAAGTGATATAATGTACTTTTTATTCGTTATTATATTTTATTGATTAATATTTTTTCTTACATTTTAATTGGTATTAATTAGGTCAAATTTTGCTTTGTAATATGTATTGTTTTTAGTATTAGTATTAGTCGTTAGGATCATTATGCTGTTTTTGCTAATTTTTGACGCTGTTTGCTCAAATATGTTTGAAAATTTTATGCAAATAAAGAAATACTCTACTCTACTCTACTCTAAAAAAAAAAACCGCTTGGCCGATTTTAATGAAATTTGGTACCTAGGCTGGGTCTTGGGTCGAGATGGTCCCATTTAAAAATGAACAAAATCCACCAAACACGAGCTAAATAAAAGGGTGGGGGTAGATTTCAAAAATTAGAGTTTACGTGAAAATATGCGTGTGTGATATCAAACGAAAGGTAATTGAGTCTGGAGTTAAAGAAAATATATTTCAGTTTTTTTTAAAGGGTGTGGGTAGATTTCAAAAATTAGAGTTTACATGAAAATATGGCGTGTGTGATATCAAACGAAAGTAATTGAGTCCGGAGTTAAACAAAATACATTTTAGTTTTGTTTTTTATTAAGGGTGGGTGTAGATTTCAAAAATTTGAGTTTAAGTCAAAACATGGCTTGTGTGGTATTAAATGAAAGGTAACCAAACCAAACCAGTTAAAACTAAATATCAACAAGCTACTCAAAACTTCTTTTAACCATTTTTTGTTTAAATTAAATAACCTGTTTTAAACTCGTAAATAATGGACTAGAAATTAAATTTCGGACTTCCATTGTCTTTATTTTAAACACTACATTTCGGTTAGTAAGTATCTTTAACCGTTTTCAAGTGTAAACTAAACAATCTAGTCTCTAGGCTACTACTTATACTTCTTGGTCTTCTTGGTATACAGTCATTTGTGACGGCCCGCCCCCCTTTTTAATCCTAAGACGTCTTCTTTCCTTAAGAGTTTGGTATGTCCGTGCTTGGTTGACTGAAAACTTCTTTATTCTGCATTATAAACGCAGCTTTAATAAACTTTCGTTTTCGCCAACGTGACTCCTTATGCAAAACTTGCATAAGGAGTCATGCATGATCCGATAAACCGGATTTTTCAATATCCCCTAATTGGGTCCTTTTTAAATGTTCATTTACTCTAACCTAAAGAGGGCGTATCGTTTCCCTACATATGATTTACCACACTCACACGGGATTTAGTAAATACATTGCTTATTATTTGAGGGATTTTCTGGTTTTGTTTTAGTTACAAAACTCCTTTTCGTATTTCCCGATGAAAATACTGTTTTTATATTATAGTGTTTGGCTATTCATTTGTGTTTTCTGAAATCCCGTGAACATAATGGTATATCATGGTAATATCCATAGACTTTAAGTAATATTGTCAGGAATGAATTTACCCCTGACTGTGCCACTGTATGAAACCATCTTGGAAAAACGAAAAACGCAAAATATGGTTCTGTTAAGATAAGAAAGTGGTTCCGCCTCCCTCCAAAATGGTAAACAACTGGTTGCCGCCTACCACACAGAAAATTGGTTGATGACAGGAAAACTGCTGAAAAGTCTAGAGTGGGAGTCGTAATGGTTAAACGAGGGGATACATCAAGTAGATAGAGGGTTTTCCCTTTATCGTGATTGGCTATCAAAAAACTTTGAGATAAGAAAGTGTTGTCAATAAAAATGTTATTTTATTTCTGTTTTTGGTTAGGTTTTCTTGTCTAACACATTAACTATAATGATAGAGTAAAATCTAGGATTATAAGAAACGCCACTGACTTGGTTCCCCCAAGCTCTCCAAAGGGGGGATAATGAGTTCCCTACCAGGGTAGGTTGTCCCAGCCTCCCTTGCATAAAAAGCGTAACTTTGAGGAAACAAGTCGGTAGTTCAGTTTTGAGTCTTGAGGTTATTTAGCCTAAAGTTCTCTTCACTTAAAAGTTAATTTTTGATAAATTAACATTTTAGTATTTTTATTTTATTTTTTTAAAATAATAATTGTTCAAAATGATATACATGCCACCAGGGCAGTATTTCCCGATAGTACTCTGGTAAGTTATATTTTTTGTATTTAGCTTAAATTGTCATTTGGATCTTGTCTTGCTGTTAATTAATTTTATATTGCTTTTGACTTTATGTTTTTTTTTGATGTTTTTGATTTTATTTTATTATTTTATTAACTTACAAAATTAATAATTTTGGACATCGTTTATGTAACAGAGTTTTTTATTTATCAATTATAAATTTGTCAATTTAATTATTTGGTTCTTTTTATTTTATTTGGATTATTGATTGGATCAACCGTACATGCGAGATCCTAACGGTACACTCGCATTTAGGGATTGATTTAACCAAAATCACACCCGACAATATCACAGGTTACCCAATCCGTGTCTTGTCGAGCTAATTTTTCGAGCAAAAGTGTATGCATTCAAAATAAAAACAAAAAAAATCGTAGATACATGTGCGCATTTGCAATGTTGAATGATTTTATTGACTGGCCTATTTGTCGTGTATTTTAAAATACATTTTATTTCTTTAAGCCTTGTCGTCTGTTTTTATCTATTCTATTCGTTTCTACAGGGATGGAACGCAAAGATCTGCTGAGTGGCAACGTCAAAATTTTCAAAGTACATGGAGAAGCTATTGACAAGCATGCCAAAAAAGATGTCAGAGTTCTAGTTGTAGGCAACCCAGCCAACACTAACGCTTTGGTTTGTTCCAGATACGCTCCTTCTATTCCTAAGTAAGTTTCTTTTTCTTTGGGTGCTAATTAACTCAGAGCTACAATCTGAAAAAGCGGAAATAAAGAGAGCATTAAAGAAAATGAAAAATAACAAATCACCTGGAAAAGATGGACGGCAAAAATGCTCAAGTACGGTGGTAAAACTCTGGTAAATACTCTCCATATTCTCGTGAATAAAACACTAAAAGAAAAAATAATCCCAAACAACTGGAAAGAATCCATAACCATTATTCTACACAAGAAAGGCGATATAGCAGACCTAAAAAACTATCGACCTATAACACTCCTCAATGTAATTTATAAGCTTTTCACGAAAATATTAACAGATAGACTAACAACAAAATTTGACGGATATCAATCAAAAGAACAAGCAGGCTTCAGAAAAGGTTTCAGTACAGTTGACCACCTATTAACCATTAAAATCCTAGTAGAGCGAGCCAACGAATACAACATTCCACTATATATTGCGTTTACAGGCTTCGAAAAAGCTTTTGATAGCATTGAGCACTCAGCAGTAAAAGGATATTTAATTAATAGCTGAATAGATCACAGATATACAGACTTAATAGCCAATATATATAGCGAAGCAACAACATCAATCAAAATTCAAGAAACCAAGTCAATCGGCATAAGAAGAGGTGTAAAATCTTAGGTTGGTAATAAATAGGCATCAAAGTAAATGGACAATACTTGAACCACCTAAGATATGCTGATGATATCGCCTTAATAACAGACAAGAAAGAAGAACTGATAAAAACGCTGGAAGAACTGTATACAGCAGCTAAAAATATAGGCGTAAGTATGAACTGTACTAAAAGTAAAATCATAAACACAGATTAAGATGATACGATTAGAATAAACCAAACGAATCAAAAGCCCAAGGATCAATGGAAAGACAAAAGTTACATGTAAAGCTAACAGATAGAAAAAAAGAATGAATGGAAAAGAAATAAAACAAAAGTAAGGGATGTCAGAGGAGAAGTAGCAAAATTAAATAGGACATTTGTTGGTCCTAATATCAGACAGAAAGACGATCGATAGATAAACTGGAGACCTTGGAAAAATAAAAGAAGTAGGGGAAGACCCCAAATGAGAGGCGGGCGATTTAAAGAAACACGCGGGAACTTGATGGATGAACACGGCGACAGACAGAGAGGAGTAGAAGATATTGGGGGAGGCCTATGTCCAAAGATAGATTGAAGAAGGCTAAATAGATAGATAGTAGTCGTCATCTGGTTAATTACTTGGTTGCTTGTGATTGTTTAAAAATGCTTTACCTTTGCTCTAACTTTGCGAAACTGGGCAATTGATCCTGATTGGATGGAAAGGCTCAGTATAAAAAATAAAATAAAAAAATTGATATACAATGAAACCTCCTATAAGCGGACACTCACGGTTCCGTCGATTTGGTCCGCTTATTGGAGGTGTCCGCTTAGGAGAGGGAACTGCGAAATTTTAGTATATATTTATTAAGAATTTCCCCTGCTTTAGATTTTCCGATATTACATTTTTCGGCGATCTTTTGTGCTGATAGATGTTCCTTATCCGAAACGTTAACAACTTTCATTTTTCCACATAAACTACGAAGTTTTTTTACTAGGCGTCATTTGAAAGAGATCTATTATTAACCAACTGAACAATAAAAATAAACACAGCAGTCCCGCCGAATAAAATATTGTTGTAAATACGACAGAAGTATTTAGTCTCATTAAAACGGTTGCCAACATACTACATAATATTTATGTCCATGTCGTGCAGCGCTCCGTCCCGTTGTCAGAGGTTCGCGTCCGGTTAAGGATGGTTTTAGAATTATTTTACCAAAAAACTTGTCCGCGTCCGGTTAATAGTGTCCTGTTATAGGAGGGAATTTTACATGTAAAGACATAGGCAAAAGCGTGGTTCCAACAAATTTGTCCACCTAAAGGGAGTGTCCGCTTAATAGAGGTGTCCGCAAGGAGAGGTTTTACTGTAGATCAAATCGGATTTTTTGAAGGTTAATACACCACACAAACACAATCTTTGTTATTTTTAGGGAGAACTTTACCGCAATGACTCGCCTAGACCAAAACCGCGCTCAAGCTCAAATTGCCCAAAAGTTGGGCTTACCTGTCAGTCAAGTGAGCAACCTGATCATCTGGGGTAATCACTCCTCCACTCAATTCCCCGATGCCTCCCACGCCTCCGCTATTATCAATGGCAATCCTGTTCCCGTACCTGAGGCGCTCAAAGGTTAGTAAAAAACTGCACCCCCCCTTCCATTTCTCATAACTGTTTATTTACTTATCTGAGGGCACGGCAGTGCCTCGCCAAGTTCGCGCTGCTGTACCATCTTTTCTTAAAACATTTCAGCCCATATTTGACCTATCTAAAACTCTACATCGGAATGAGCTACGAATCTCAAACACACAGTCGTAGATCTTCATAAAGTTAACAACCCCTCCAAGTTTCATGGACTTCCATAAAGTAGTAAAGTAGTTACGAAATTTCAAAAAACGTCGAAATTGCCACTCACTCACTGACTCACTCACTCATGTATAGATCATCTACATTTGATAAAAAGTGTTGAGATTAAAATGCCTTTGTTTTAAAAGATATCGGAAAATGTTATTAAGAAGAGTTATTTAGATTGAAAAGTTACGACTTAATTTTTAGAAAAATCAAACTAAAGTCGTAACTTTTAATTCTAAACAACATTTCTTAATAACCTTTTCTGATATCTCTTAAAACTAAAAGGTACTTTACTCTTAACACTTTATATTAAATCAACCTACTAAACCACCCGTTATATTAATTGATTTGGCTCATTTTCTTAACATGTTAGTTTAAGACCGAGCAGGAGCGATTTCCAGAAAATCAAAATCGATTTTTTTTGTCATTTATACCTTACCGCAGTGTTGCCAACTATTGGAAAGCGAAAATCCGTAGCGTGAACGCGAAAAATCTGTAGAAATCCGTAGGTTCAAAGAAGACTAAAAACAAAAAAGTTGCTTTTTTTACAATTAAAAAGTTTATATTGGTTTGATTTTTTTCTTTTTTTGACAGTGACAGGAGTGCACAAAGGTTCGAAATTGCACGAGAACGGTACGGTACCTACTGCTCCGTTCCAACGGATCCAAATAACCTTTTTTGCAGTGCCGCCAATTTTTTAAACGGATAAACCGTTATAATTAGAAGAACTAAAAAGTACATACTTTTTTAACCTTTTTTATTTAGTTAAGGTACGTACAAACACTAATATTTTCTAGTGCAACATACATAACGTAAAACATAGTTTAACTTTCGTGGCGCGAAGCGTTGTTTGACTCCCCATCAAACAACGCGCGAAGTAAGGTCACTGATCCAAGCAAAACCTTTTTACAAAATGATTAAAATGTAGTAAAGATAAGAGGACTGATAAGGAAGAATGAGGCGCGGCCGCCGTTGTGTTTCGATGTTTATCGTTTTTTAGTAGAATTGCCAAAAATCTGTAGATTTGGATCCAAAATCGGATATCGGAGATCGAAATCCAAAATCCGTAGATCTACAGATAAATCCGTAGGGTTGGCAACACTGCTTTACCGTAACTCAATCCGTAGACACACTGTATCTCCTTGACATTATTAATTTACAGTATTCCACCATGATTTTAGAAAAATCTGTATTTTTAGTATTTTGCGAGGGATTATCAACTCGTTGCAATACATGTAGAAATTTTTAGGGAGTTGATAACCCCTCGGGATTTTGGTAATGTAATGAAGTGGCGGCTGCTACAGGGAGGGCAACGGGGCAGTGCTCTCCCAAAACTAGACAACCAGTATTTTTAATTGATTTATTTAATAAAAGTTAAATCCTTACGACATGTCTAGTTCTTTTTGTTTAGTCTGTGGTTAACTGGGTAAACTTTTTTAGCGCGGGACAAGATTTCAATTTCACCTGTTGTTCAGCGGTGTATGGGTGGCTGTTCTCGCTCAGGGGCGGGAGGAATGTTTGTTTTAGTTGACGTTGGCCATATTCATCATGCCAAACCGTTCGTTTCTATACTTAGTGAAGACGTATGAGTTTGCTTTGATTTGGGGTACGTCAGGGTCAGTAGTTAAAAGCCTTGCCGGTCGCGTGGCATTGTTTGTTTTTGTTTTCAAAATGGAAATAAATACCGTCTGTACAAATTTAAATACATTGACATATAAATTTCGATTACAAATAAAATCTTTAGGGCCACATAGGCCGGACCTAAAAACCCTAAAAATTAACCAAATTTAGTGCAATTAATAAAACATTATACGATGCTGAAAACTGGTTATGCGGTTGTGAAAAACGAAATGTTTTTTTTAAAACTTTATTTGTCTTATTATGAACAATCCACGAAGTGATCCTGCGTGGGTGGCAAAGGGAATGTGTGATATCAAGCACTTTAGTGAAAAGTTAAAGACACAGAGTAAGTGCCACTTATTTAAATACCCACATAGAATTTTCTATGCTAGGCAAGACTGATATTAGGCACCAATTGAATAGTGCCTATTGGCAAAACATCACCGAACATAATGAAAATGTAGCAAAAAATAGACATATACTTAGTAGTTTAATAGACTGTTTAAAATTCTGTGGGATTTTAGAGGTTGCTTTACAGGGCCATGATTAGTTCGAAACTGGTGCTAATTCGAACACTTTGTGCATGTAAAAGAAGGGCGAATAGACTTTATCTATAAACAAATAAACGAAAAACTAGACCAAGTAGCTGCTTGTTTATAAAATGCTAAAATAAAATTGTTTAGGCACGTTTTTTTATCTCATTTTCCATGCAATATAAATTTCTGCCCTCACAATTTATAACGTCGCCAGCCGTCACTGATGTAATGTCAGGTTATTTTAGTTCAGGTTAGGTTCGATTAGGACCAAGCAGGAGCGATTTTCAGAAAATTAAAATCTAAATCAGTTTCTTTTTGTCATTTATACCTTACTGTAACTTATTCCGTGGACAAACTGTATATGGGTTGATTTATTTTATTTGCAGACGACTCTTGGCTTAAGTCATCATTTATTGAGACTGTTCAGAAACGTGGGGCAGCCGTCATCAACGCCAGGAAGATGTCCAGTGCGATGTCTGCCGCCAAGGCCGCTAGCGATCATATGAGAGACTGGTTTGCCGGTACTCAACCAGGTTAGTACCTACAAGTCTAATTTTAATAGATTAATTTGGGTCATAGTCCATACCCTACATTAATTTATACGGCGTTTTGTGATAAAAGCAAACCACTTGGCACAAACATTTATTGGACCCATACAAACATTTTAAGAAGAGGAGCCATCCGCCCCCCCCCTGGCAGGGGGGAGCCACCTCTAAAGGTACATTTTTTCAGTTTTTTGGATTTTACTCAAAAACTATAGACTATCGAAAAACCTGTGGTATGATGTTTTGTAGAGCATAAAATTCTCTATCGATTTTATGTACCACTTGTCATTCCATCTCTTTTCTAACTCCCAAAACATAACCGCAAACTTGATCAATATTTAAAAAATACAAAAAAACGACTTTTTGTGTTTAACAAAACACTACTACATTAACTAAACAAGATACTTAGCTTATTTGGACAAAATTAAAAAAAAAACAAAAAAAAAAGATTTCCCCCTAATTTATGTTAAAACTTTTAGTGACATGCTAAAACTTCGATGAAACGGGCTTTTGTGATAAGAGCAAGCCTAAGAGCAAAGCATTTGGTGAAGCAATATATGAGCATTTTGAAAAAAAAGGTGCCCTCTTCCCCCCCCCCTCCCTTCTTTGAGTGATGGTGCCCTTGGTAATTTGTGTGATAGTAAACAACAAGGAATCATATATTATTTCGTGATTTTAGAGTAGAAAAAATAAAAAAGGTTTATTTTTATTATTATTTTAACCTCTAGTTTATTCACAATAATCAAAAGTCCAATAATAATCAAACAATCAATACTTCTGCAATACTTTGTTTTCTTTATAGTTCTTCGGGTTCAAACCGTTCATCCTCGGTGGACCTAAAAAACGCAAGAAGAGTTAATTTTAGGTACTTGCCTACATAGTTTTTGGGTACTTACATATAATTAGTACAGGCCTCCTTGCAATTCCTGCACAAAAGCGTACATCTTATATTTGAGGCCTTGCATGAACATTTTGTAGAAGAACATCCTGCCCTACAGTTGCACTTTGTCAGCTCTTCTAATGCTTCATACACCACGGGCTTGGTAGTCCATATCGAAAACCAACGATCATTCCATTTCCAGCCCCAGTGTTTTGGGGATGGTATTTCACATGCAATGTTTAAGTTGCCCCACAAATGTCCGGCTTGCAAACATGCTCTTTGAGTATGCAAATTTAGGGCATCTGATGTTGGAGGCAGGTTCTGAAGAGGTTTGTTTTTAGTGGTAAATAAGATTTTTCTATTGGTGTCAATAAATACTGTAGTTTTTATCTCCACTGTATAAAATGGTAACATATTTTTCCAGAGGCAAAATCAATTTCGTTCTTTGACTGAACTGGAAGCGATAATTTTTTAAAGGTGTTTGTAAATTCAGTATTTTCTTGCCATGTTTTAAAGCAGATTTTTTTACCTTTTAGAGCGAACGATGAAACACTATCGCAGCCTGTAAATGCATGGAAGCCGCGCAAAGCAACTGATTCATCTTGTCCCATTTTTGCGGCTATGAAGTGTGCTGGTATACATTTTTTATGTGTCCCTGAACCATAGCTTATCCAAAGCTGTCTCAAGTCTTCTCTTTGCAAGGAAAAAAAAATGACTAATGCATAACACAACTACATCTGAATCAACTGTTTTGACCAAAATGGTCTGTTTGCCCTGTTTTACTTAGCATGTATAATAATATAAACAGCGCCTCTTTGTTTTCTGTGCATTTCAAAAAATCTTGCCAGTTAGAAGGCAAGTTAGAATTTTCGTTTACTAAACGACGTGTTCCGGCACCTCGCTCTGTCCTTAAACAAAATCTACTCTGGACGCTTTAATTTTGTCTGTGTCATTTAGTATTGCACTTTTAAATTCATTCATAAGATATTGAAAAAAAGGTGTTTGAAGTTCGAGGTACGATCATGTGAATCAAAGCCGCTCCATCATATACAATCCCTTCGCAAGAATTATTGCAGTAGACCGGCAAATAGGAACAATATTTATCAAACAAAACATTTATAATTTGCAACTTGTTTGTATGTCTTATATTGCCAAATGTAGACAACGATGGTGGATAAGCTTGATTCTGCAGCATTATTTGTTTATTCTGTTGCCAGGACAAACCAATAATACTTTACAAAGTGCGTACGGCTGCTCATTTGTCTGGTGACATTGGGTTGTGGATTAGGAAACTCTTCTGCTATTTGAGCGCCACCTTTTTTTGGTAATAAGTTGAAGTGAAGTTTTTAATAAATATTAAAAAAGGAAATATATTTATTAATATTTACCAAGTGTTGTTTTAAGATAACTTCAACCTTTTTATAATTTAGTACCTTGAAAGAAATACACTTTAACTGAATTCAAAACTTTGTATTATCAACAAATTAGTTATGTACATTCCTAAAATTGAAAATTGTTCATAAAAAAAAATCTAATTAACCTTGCTTTATCCGATACGTGGCCACATAGCGAGCGCATACAATATTAACTTTAATATTAATAACTATGAGGATATCAAAAATTATGGAACGAAACTGCCTACAGTCGAACCTCTCTAACTCGAACCCCTCTATAACTCGAACCTTTTAAGCGGTCCCTGCACTTTTTACATGTATTTTAACCTATGTAACTCGAGTTTCTATAACTCGAACTCTCCATAACTCGAACTGTTTTGGTTGTCCCTTCAGGTTCGAGTTATAGAGGGTCGACTGTAATTAATTTTAAAAAAAAGGAAATATATAAATATATATTTTATAAAAAAAGGAGTGATAATATTGGTCCCAAAGAGGATAAGGCAGTTTAGGGCTCCGCAAGGCATATTAGGGCATCTGCAAAATAAGGCAGCCATAGAGCAGGTCATTGTAGCTGAACAGGTACCGAAGGGAGAGTAAACGTCAAATACACAAACTGTTGAGGAGGTCTCTGTTGAGGAGATCTATAAGAGGCAGGTTGTGACGACGACCACGAGGGCACTCCGATTGAGGAAGGGTAGAGAGAGAGCCGGACAAAAAACCCTAAATTAAAGATACATGACCTTTAGAAAATTTGCCAATAGATAGAAGAAATAATAGCTTGCCATAAAATGCAAATAATTAATTAACAGAAAAATATATTACTCACCCTTTGTTTGGGGCAGCTAGAAATTCATCCATGAATTTCTCACTCAAAACTATCAATCGAGTCACAAAAGAAATGTCTGCACATAGTGCACACAGTAGCGAATCATTCGCTTAAATATTTTAAGTTTTTAACTATTTTTAAGCCATAAATTAATTTATGAAAAAACGAACGGTCAAAATTTATAACCTTATTCCATTGAAAATTTTGAAGGGAAAGAATGAAAAGACAGTGCTGTCACTGGAAGTATGCCCACAGAATAGTCTCGGGTATGGTCAAATCAAAACGAGCTTTTTCGAGAGACAAGAGGAACTGTTCACCGACAGTGATCTAAAAAGTAGTCAATGAGAAAAATTTACTATTAACTAGAAGGGAATACGAATAAACATAGCAGGAATAATATATTGGATTCTTCTGTTGAAAATCGAAGAGCGATTTCCATTTATTCTAGCAAGAAAACATATGACCGGACACAAAGGTTGGTGGGTGCAAACAGGCATTAACAGTCTAGTGCAAGCAGGCGTTAAAATATGTGCAACCGGCAGCTAATTCCTCGGTAAGTCAATTGATGCTGACCGAACGGGAATTTGCTGACGAGTTGCAATATGAAATCAAAACAAAACAAAAGGTTCATAACATTGGGTTGTATAAAGCCCTGAAAGGGCTTTAGAGACGGAAAGACAAGGCATTTTTTATGGACCCTATCCAATTTGGTTTCTAAGGGCGGGTATTTCTTTTACAATAAAAACAGAGATAGACATTTTTGAACATGTGAAACGGACAAAGATAGGCTGATTTTGCAAGCTAATAATACCCTAGATAATATATGGGTACTTTTATCTCTTTCACACTGACGGCATAAGTGCGACAGAAAAGCAGCTGGCTACTTTTAAACCACCTGCCGTATTTTGAGTGATTCGACCTGCTAGTCGGTTTATACAGGGAAAACTGATAGACAATGTTGTCTAAGTACGGAGATGAATTTTTTTGAATTTCGTGCGGGAATATTTAAATTCAAATTCAATTCAAATAATATTTATTTACAGTTCTTTACCTGTATATTTACAATGTTGTCTTAAATCTATATCGCCTTTGGAAAGAATGCAAAATAAATATTCCTCTGCATTTTAAAGCCTTAGAGGCTTGTTTGCCAAAACAATATTTCTTTTGTTTTCCCTTGGGCAGAGTTTTCTATTAAAACTAAAATAAGGTAAACATTTCTTTAGTAATTGTCATATTACAAGTTCAAAAAACCAAAAAATAATAATATACATTGTTTCAATATTATAATCATAATACTACAAATACTTAATTACCAATTATATCAAAATATATGTAAAAAAAATATATCTAATATCTAAAATAGCTATATACTGCTTGCATGTTTAACTTTGTCAAGTATTGTCATTATTAAGTGCAAATGTCAAATAAAAAAGTTTTATGGTGTCTAAATCGGGTGATTAGTCAATATCGGGTTATTAGTCAAATCAGATTTTTTTGTCTTGGTTGAGGGTGAGTGTCTTAAATTATTTTTATATTTATTTTTTTTAATTAATTTAAAATTGTACCTAAATATTAACTTTTAAGTTTTGATTTTTTTAAATTTATTTTTTATTAATGTTTAGGTCATTATATTATATATTAGTTGCATAATACGTGTTTTTTAAATCTATCCAACTATGTACTGTCAATCTAGGAATTGTATTTAGCCAAGTTTTAACTTTTGTTTTAAATATGTGTTGTTTTGTAATACTTCTAATATCTTGTGGTACAAAGCCATATATCTTTGGAGCTAGGAAATAATAACTCCTTTGTGTCTGAGTTTTGCCTGTTTTCGGAATCCTGAATATTACGTTGTTTCTTCTAGTATTGTGCCCATGTTCAAGCTCTTCTAAGTTGGTTTTGTTTTTATGTTGTCGATTAATTACATGAATACAGAATAGTTTTCTTAAGTCAAAAAAGTTGGTTTCTTCGTATAATGATTCAGTAGGGTATAAAAATGGTTTTTTATATATGACTTTTAAACACCATTTTTGAACCTTTTCTAGACTTGCCAAATAATTATTCAGCACTCCTCCCCAAGCAATAATACCATATGTAAGATGTGGTTCTATTAAAGAAGAATATAAGATTTTTAGTTGAGGTAATTTAAAATATTTTTTTAGATGCTTTATTTTGTAAAGTAAAGACCTAACTTTAATTGTAACATAGTTAGTATGCACATCCCAACGTAAATGACAGTCGATGAATACTCCTAGATATTTAATTTTTAAACTTTTTTTTATGTTTATTGTTTGACAGTTACATAATTTTTTGTTAAAAATTGTAAGGTTTTCAAAATTTGGTTGGTTTGATGCATATGAAGAAAAAGGTATGAAATAGGTTTTTTTGTAGTTAACGGTAAGATTTAATTTTTGGAAGTAATGAAATATTTTTTCTAAATCTATTTCTGCCCGATATTTAACTTCCAATCTTCCAATCTTTTCCTTCAAATCGGATGACTGTGTCATCACAGTAACTATCAATTTCTCCACTTATATCTTCTTGAAAAAGGTCCGAAATATAGATATTAAATAACACAGGACCGAGGACAGTTCCCTGTGGAACACCACATGTTATTGTAGTTCTATTACTAGTTACGTCATCCATCTCTACTACTTGTGTTCTATTTGACAAATAGTCTTTAAATAATTTACAAGAGTTTTCGTTTGCTCCGATGTCTTTTAGTCTTCTTAATAATATTGCATGATCAACGGTGTCAAATGCTTTGGAGAGGTCGATAAAAACTGCCAAAGAAGAAGTTCTGTTATCTAAAGCTTTATAAACATTTGTTGTAACATTCATTATAGCGTCTTCTGTCGACCTTCCTTGTCTAAACCCGTACTGATGTTCTGACAATATATTATTAATTTCTAAAAATGATGTCAAACGTTTTTTTATTATTTTTTCAAAAACCTTGGTAAAATTGGTTATTAGTGATATAGGACGGTAATTGGACACATTTGTTTTTTCACCGCTTTTGTACAAGGGTTTAATGACTGTGGTTTTAAAAGAGTTTGGACAGATTCCCAATTCAATCGTTTTATTAATAATAAATTTTAACGGTTCTACGATATATTCTGATATTGATTGTATTAGTTCAGTTGTTATTTTATCTTGACCAGGAGCTTTTTTCTTTTTTAGTTGTTGAATTGTATCTAGTATTTCTTTATTGTTTGTTTTTTCTAAAATAAATTTGCGTTGATTATTTATTTGTAAATTATTATTTACTACTGTTTGGTTATTTGTTTGTTGTTGGAGAGGGTTGCATTTATTTATGTTTTTTGCTAAATTTTTTCCTATATTTGTAAAATAGTTTATAAAAGTGTTTGCTATTTCTTGTTTATCTGTAATATTTTCGCCGTTCTCCCCGCTTAATTCTTTAATTTCTGTCTTTTTTTTTGTTCCACAAATTTTGTTAACGGCGTTCCACATTTCTTTTGAGTCAATATTATTTTTAATTTGTTTTTGATAAAATTCGGTTTTTGTATTTTTAATTAATAAGTTTAATTTATTTCTATATTTTTTATATTTGTCGAGGTTTTGTCCCGTTGGTTCATCCAAAGTTTTTTTATAAAGAACATTTTTAGTTTTTATTGATTTTATTAACCCTGAGGTTATCCACGACGATTTTTTTTTTGCTAATATTCTGATAAATGGTTTTTGTGCAAGTTTCAATTTTACTTTTTAAGGTTGCTATAAAATTATCTGTGCTATTGTTTAAATTTTGTTCCTCAAAAACATTTTGCCATTTTTCGTTTTTAATTTCCTCTAGAAATTTTTTTTGATTAAAATGTTTTTTTATCACTGTATTACTGTCCCGTTTCTCGTGTTTTCTTGAGAAAACTAACTGGAGAACTGTTATGTAGTGGTCTGTCACGTCTGATTCAAATACTATAGGTATCGTTTGCAAACAATTTATGTGGGTCTTTTTTCTCATAAATATATGATCTAAACAATGTAAAATACCATTTTGCTGCCTGGTTCCCTTATTTATAGTTGATATGAAACCTTCCTCGTATAAAACATTCAAATAATCCTCCTTTTCCTGGTAATTATTCAATATGTCTATGTTCATATCTCCCAAAATAAAGTGCAGATCACAATTTTTGCTACAATCTCTGACATATCTGGAAAAACATTCAACAAAATCCCTTTCGTTCGTGGAAGGCGATCTATAAATACCGGTAATATCTATGGTTAAACCAAAATACTTTACTGATAATAAAACAGTTTTTTGAACACCAATTTTGAAAATTTTAGAATTATATGAAATGTTATCCTTTAAGTAAATTAGAACACCATCATGAGTATTAAAATCGCCTTCGCTGTATATTAATTCATAGCCTTGAAGTGTATGAACTGATGAGTCGGGAATCTGAAAAGTTTCTGTCAAGACAATGCAATGAAAATCTTTTGAAATCTGTTGAATGTTTAACCAAAATTCATCAAAATTTTTTTTTAGACTTCTGATATTTTGATGTACAATTTTAAAATCTAAATTTTTATTTTTATTCAGCAAATTTTTGCATTGAGTTACATTGCTGGCAATAAAAGTTTCTATCTCATTTGTCTCAAAGCTCTGTATGTAGTTGTTCATTTTTTTTTAAATTCTTTAAATTATGCTAATGCAAAACAAAAAATATTAAAATTTAATAAAAGAAGGAGAAAAGAAAAAATAAAAATAAAAATAATTTATTTGATTTGTTTTTTAAATTGAAATTAAAAAAGAAGCAATTTATCTATTTTTAATTTTATCCCTCTATTAATGTTTTTTTTTTTAATATACTTAATAACTATCGCAAAACAGACTATAGACTTATATACAGACTTAAAAATTCCTTTTAAATGTTCTTCTTCTTTAAGTGCCATCTTCGTTCCGAAGGTTGGCAATCATCAAAGCTATACGTATCTTAGATACTGCAGATCTAAAAAGTTGATTTGTAGAGCAGCTGAACCACTCTCGTAGGTTACGTAGCCAGGAATGTCGTCTTCTCCCCACGCTTCTCCTTCCTTGAATTTTACCCTGTATTATGAGTTGTAACAAACTATATTTATCTCCGCGCATGATATGTCCAAGGTATTGCAGTTTGCGTTTCTTTATGGTAATAACTACTTCCCTTTCTTTCCCCATTCTCTGCAAAACAGCCTCATTTGTAACTCTTTCTGTCCAGCTTATTCTATGAATCCTTCTGTACAACCACATCTCAAAGGCATTAAGTCTCCGTATCTCTGTCCTCTTCAAAGTCCAACATTCCATGCCATAAAAGAGCACCGAAAACACATAGCACCGCAACAGTCTAATTTTCAAGTCTAACGTAAGGTCTCTCCCGCAAAACGCTTGTTTCATCTTCATAAAAGTTGATCTTGCCTGTTCAATTCTACTTTTGATTTCTTCCGAGCAGTCATTATTTTGATTTATAATGGTGCCTAGGTATTTATATCTTTCTACTCTCTCAATAGTTTGGTTTCTTAAAACAAGGTTCACATTGGCTTGAGGCTCCTTTGATATAAGCATAAACTTGGTTTTTTTAGCGTTCAAGGTCAATCCTTGATCTTCACTAGCTATGGCTACTTTCTCTAGCAAAAACTGCAGATCATCCAAGGAGGTTGCAATCAAAACTGTGTCGTCAGCATATCTAATGATATTTATTACTCTTCCATTTACTTTTACTCCTTTGCTTTCGTTCTCTAATGCATTTTTTATGATTTCTTCTGAGTAAATATTGAAGAGCATTGGCGAAAGCACACATCCCTGTCTAACCCCCCGTTTTATTTGTATTGCCGTGGATTGCTGATTGTCGATTTTGATAACTGCTTTTTGATTGAAATAGAGCCTTGAAATGATTCTGATGTCTTTGTCATCCAAATTTTTCTCCTTCAGAATGTTGATAAGTTTTTCGTGTTGCACTTTATCAAAGGCTTTGTTATAGTCTATGAAGCACACGTACAGTGGTTGATTCATATCCATACAGCGTTGGCCCAGTACATTCACTGCAAACAATGCTTCCCTCGTGCCAAGTCCGTCTCTAAAGCCGAATTGAGTTTCACTTATGTCTTGTTCTAGTTTTCTGTACGTTCTGTGATGAATAATTTTAAGAAAAGTTTTCAGAGTGTGGCTCATAAGACTTATTGTACGATAATCGGTGCACTGTCTAGCGTTAGGTTTCTTTGGAAGAGTAACAAATGTTGAGACAAGCCATTCTTCAGGTATATGCCCCGAATCATACACCGCGTTAAACAAGTCAACCAGAATGTCAATGTGTTCTTCTTCAATGAGTTTAAGAATTTCACTTGGAATTTCATCGGACCCTGGGGCTCTACCGTTTTTAAGATTTTTAAGAGTGTATAAAATTTCCTCTTTAGTTATTTCTGGTCCACTGTTTTGAGGCGATTCTTCTTGATCATTTCTTTCATCATCGAACAAATCTTTAATATAATTTGTCCACGTTCTTATTTTCTCTTCTGTTTCTGTAATAATCTTCCCATCTTCATCTTTTAGAACAGAAATTTGCCTTCTTTTTTGACATCCAGTTAATTCCTTTACTTTCTTATGAACTCCAAAGCTATCATGTTTTCTTTGCAATTCCTCTATCTCTTCACATTTTTTCCGAAAGTATTCCTCTTTTGCTTCTCTGACTTTGGCTCGAATTTCTCTTTGTAGACTTTTGTATGCCTCGGTGTTGTTTTTAGCTATTCGTCTTTTTTCCATCAACTGAAGGATATTGGTAGTCATCCATTCATGCTTTGCCTCTGGATGTTTTATAAGGATCTCCTTACATGGCTCTAGTATCGCTCGTTTAATGTTGCGCCATTTTCCATTCACATCTTCTAAGTGTATGTCATTTTTACATTGTTTTATGTTTTCATTAATTTTACTTTTCAGTTCTTGGTTTATGTCAGGGTTTTTCAAAAGAGATGTATTCAGTTGATTCGATTTGGGTTTATTTGGACATTTTTTCAGCTTTATTTTGACGTTAGCTATGAGGGGATTGTGATCTGAAGAGATATCGGCTCCTGGATATGTTTTAACCGATGTTATGCTGTTTCTGTATCGGTAATTGATCAGAATATAGTCAATCTGGTTTCTAACGATGTTATCCTTTTTATCCTGGGGTGATTTCCATGTATAAAGACGGCGATTTGGTAGTCGAAAGAAGGTATTTGTTACCACTAGGTCGTTTTCTTGGCTGAACTCTAAGAGCCTATCTCCTCTTTCATTTCTAGTTCCTAATCCGTATTCACCAATATATTTTTCGAATTTTCCCTTTCCGATCTTCGCATTGAAATCTCCCAGGACCAATGTAACATCTCTATTTTTCAAGGATCTTAGTACGTTATTAACTTCTCCATAGAATGCTTCAATCTCATCGTCAGATTTATCTGCAGTTGGCGCGTAGATTTGAACTAAATTTAATTTACAGTTTAGCATATGCATATATTTTAAATGTTGGAGAGGTAAAAAAATAACAGTTACCAAAAGCGAATATTTGTTTTTTACAAAAATAAAAATAAAAGTATTTCCCTAATACCACTACTGTTCATTAAGGTTATTTTGAGATATTCAAAAAACAAATATTTACCTTTTTCTATTTATTTTCTTAAAGTTTATTTATATTATTATTACAAAAAGAAATCTTAAAAACGTTTAAAAACAAGTTTAGAAGTAACTATTTGAGTTAAAACATGGTGCAAAATTGTTTTTTGTGCAAAAGAAGAAAAAAAATCGATGAAAAAACAACATTTTATGGGTAAGTCGTCTTGACGGATAGTTTTTGCTAAAACACGAGAAAGTTCAGTAGCGTCACAATAGATAGTTTTTTCTGCGACCGTGCGATTTTACCCTCACACATTTTGATTCAGAAAGTGTCACTTCCCCGCACTTATAAGATTATTTTTTAATAATAATTTGTCCTGAAATGTGTTTCAGTCTAGGACAACTAGACTTACTTTACTTTAATAAGCATCGCTGTTTTAAACTATTTAATTAATAATTATCATGGTAGCAAGCAAGTTATAATTAAATAATTTATAATTAAATAATTTCCGGGCAATTCGAGACCTTCTGACTAGAAGATGAGAATAAACGGGTCACGGGACTTCTAAGTTTTATTTATAATGGTTGGAAATATGTGTCACAATGTAAGATTTTACTATATATGTAATTGGCCTTTGGCTGTTGATATTTGAGAAATAAATAAATAAAAATAAAATAAATAAACAACTGGGCGCCACCAACTTGGCGACGGGCCAACTGGGCGGCAGGCCAACTGGGCACCGGGCCAACTGGACGCCGGGCCAACTGGACGCCGGGCCAACTGGGCGCCGGACTAAAATATTTTTTCTTGATAAAATGTGCAGACGAAAAACAAAATAGATAGATTATTATTTATGCAAAAACATCTTTAAAAAATATTTTATGTAATATTCTTAAAATTTAGTTTTGTTAGAGTTAAATCCATCAAGTCGAGTGTTGAAATTTTGGTAGGTCTAGAGTTCTGGTAACCTGATAACATAAAATTTACGTTTTTGATAACAAGAATGGCGAATCCAAAATGGCGGATTTCTTTATTTTTAAACCGATTTGTCTCAAACTTAATACAGTTTTACCCTAAAACTTAAAAAAAATTAAAATGGCGGATTTTCTTATTTATGCACCGATATGTATCAAATATAGAACTTTTGACTCAAACTCATAAAAAATTCAAAATGGCGGATCCAAAATGGTGGGTTTCTTTATTTTTCAACGAATTTGTCTCAAATGTCACAAACTTGAAAGTTTGCAGTGCTTAAGGTCACTTAATACAATTTGTGACTCACACTTGCAAATGGCAGACTTTTATAGCTTAATACAAAATATGACTCAAGTTTAAATAAAGAAATGTAATATTTTAAGCTTAAGACAAATCGGTTAGTAAATAAAAAAGTCTGTCATGTTAGATTCGCCATTTTGATTTTTTTATGAGTTTAAGTCAAAAATGATAATCAGCAAAGTCCACCATTTGGGATCCGCCATTTTAAATTATTTATGAGTTTGATATTTGATACATATCGGTGCATAAATAAAAAAATCCGCCATTTTCCATCCGTCATTTGAAATTAAGTGCTTTCAAGCACTGCAAACTTTCACGTTTGAGACAAATCGGTTTAAAAATAAAGAAATCCGCCATTTTTAGTTTGAGTCAAAAATCATATTCAGCGAGTTGAAACACTGCCAAGTTCTATATTTGATGAATATTGGTGCATAAATAAGAAAATCTGCCATTTTGGATCCGCATTTTAATTTTTCTTTGTTTCTGTTAAAACTGTATTAAGTGATCTCAAACACTGCAAACTTCCAAGTTTGAGACAAATCGGTTTAAAAATAAAGAAATCCACCATTTTGCATCCGCCATTCTTGAAATAAAAAACGTAAATGGTATTTTTACAAGGTTGCCAGAACACTACACCTACCAAATTTCAACACTCGACTTAATAGATGTTGAATTGTTTGTATAAATAACATATTTATTTTGTTGTTTATCTGCACATTTTATCGAAAAAGAAAATAGTCCGGCGCTGAGTTGGCCCGGCGCCCATTAGGCCCGGCGTGGCGCCCTGTTGGCGGCGCCGAGTTGTCCCGGCGCCCAGTTGTCCCATTCCGAATTGAAATTTCTAGTTCCGAAATTTCATCTGACTCGAGCATAACTTGTAGTCCACCCAAGAGTTGAAGAAGACCCTTGTTCAAAGAAAGAAAATATTTTACCTGGAAGGTACAACATTTGTAAAGTTTTAAGATGAAAACAATAATTTTAATACATCCACTGCACTTAGCATGCTAACAAATTCTTTTTGCTCTTTTTTTTACTGAAGAGAATTTTGTAAACACAGTATACACAAGTAAGTATTCATGAATTATTTATTATTCAAACAGAAAATTGTTGATAAACAAATGCTAGTGGAATTCAAAATTTTAGCTCACACATATACTATACTATAGTAGTGTGAGCTATGGTGATCCTAATTTTTTCGAGAAAAAAAAAGTTCCTCCGATTTCAAAAATTTTTATATATCTTTGCGTTTCAGATGATTTTGAAACTTTTTTGTTGCGCCGTCTGTCTGTCTGTATGTCCGTCTGTAACGACCAACGCGCATAACTCAAAAACCGCTTGGCCGATTTCAATGAAATTTGGTACCTAGGCTGGGTCTTGGGTCGAGATGGTCCCATTTAAAAATGAACAAAATCCACCGAACACAAACCAAAAAAAAGGGTGGGGATAGATTTCAAAAATTAGAGTTTATGTGAAAATATGGCGTGTGTGATATCAAACGAAAGGTAATTGTGTCTGGAGTTAAACAAAATACATTTTAATTTATTTAAAAAAAAGGGTGGGGGTATATTTCAAAAATTAGAGTTTAAGTGAAAATATGGCGTGTGTGATATCAAACGAAAGGTAATTGAGTTCGGAGTTTAACAAAATACATTTTAGTTTTTGTTTTTTTTAAGGGTGGGGGTGGATTTCAAAAATTTGAGTTTAAGTCAAAACATGGCTTGTGAGGTATCAAACAAAAGGTAATTTAGTGTGGAGTTGAATAAAATATATTTCAGTTTTTAGTTATATTAGCTCACACGTACACTATAACTATAGTACCTAGCCGCCACTGCCCTTTTTTATCCAAGACAAGCATATAGAATATTTTTGCATGTGCGATCATCCCTGTCTTGCTCATTAAATTCTTACTTGTATTTGGTCAATTGCCATAAAAGCTTGATATAATGGCAATTAAGGCCCATGCCGGGTCTACCCGTAGGGTATAGAAGTCAATGGTTCATAACCTCAGAAAAATAAAATAAATATTCTTTTATTTTTAAATAACTATCCTTAGTTTTGGAGCATTTTTCTTATGTAAGTTGGGGCTCCCTGGTGGTCCAGATAGGAGAGTTGTCTGGAATTTAACGGTGTCAGATGTGGACTGTAATTTTAAGGGAATAAGGTCATAGGCTAAGCTGGTACAAGGGATTCTGAAATGGTCTAGTTTACCTTCTAGGTTAGTGTAGCAATAAACAAATGTATGTAAGGTAAAAATAATGCATTTTCACTTACCATTTTTATACAGGAAGCGGAACTCATGGGAGGACACGCTGTTTAACCGTAGTTTTTGCACCCCACATGCCTGTGGTAGGAGAGTCGCTAACACGCGTGTATTATCGTTCGAAGGCGAAACGGTTCTCTGTATGCCGGCAGCAGGTATCGCTGCTGCGTTCATTCTCCCACATGTCGCCCAGTGGCGTCGTTAATCCATAGGCGTAGGAGAAAAGGGGATAAGTAGGAGGGAATGAGATTACGAAGGTCCATATTAAAGGAACTAGGAACCTTAGTAATTCAAAATGCATTTTATGTAAAGTAAATTAATTATAGCAAATTGTAATATTTGCCTTTAAAACCGCGGGAGTTTCAAATGCAAATAACCCAGTAATTTTAAGTACTTAATTAGTTAATTAATACTAAATAAACAAAAAATAGAAAATGCTCTAGTGAATCACCAAATAGCCTAATTCGAACCAATTTGGTAAATTATAGTAAAAAGAACATATTTACAAAAAGGAAGGCGGGACGAACCATTTCCCACCCCCCTGAGAATGCCCAGGGGCATTTCAGAGAGTTTAATTTGTAGGCAGGGCGCATAGTTTTACCAAAGGCCGTTTGTAGGTACCTTTAGTAGTCTTTACAATAGCAACCCGTGGAACATTATCAGAACCTTTAATAAGGTCTTCAATGCGGCCTAGGGGCCAATCCAATGGAGTGGAATTTTCATCTTTGATCAGTACCATAGTACCAATATCAATGGAAGCAAGAGGTTGGTGCCATTTGGCTCGCTGTTGCAAAGTGTGCAAATATTCGCGATGCCAGCGAATCCAAAAATCGCGGTGCATTCTTTGCAACAGTTGCCACCTGGACAGCCTGTTTAACGCAATATCGCAGTAGTTTGGATCGGGTATTGTACCTGGAGGCCTCAAATTTAAAAAATTATTAGGAGTCAAGACCGCCAGATCAGTAGGATCGGTGCTTAAGGCACATAAAGGACGTGAGTTCATTATGGCTTCAACTTGGGTTAAAACCGTATTTAATTCCTCATAGGTGAGTATTTGATTTCCAACTACCCTGTGAAGATGAGTCTTTAAAGATTTAATGTTTGATTCCCAAATGCCTCCCATGTGGGGAGCAGCAGGTGGGTTAAAAGACCAAACTATACCTTCCCCCTTCACGCAATCAGAAAAAATTTGTCGCAAGTATTTTTCAGAGGCCACGAAGTTGGTCCCGCAGTCTGAAGAGATCTTTGAGCATAGTCCTCTTCTAGCTATGAAGCGGCGCAGAGCAGCCAGAAAGGCTTCTGATGTCATATCAGAGACTAACTCTAAATGCACGGCTTTAACAGCGCAACAGATAAATAAACAGACATATGCTTTCATGGTTTTTGCACCTCTGGTCCGACCAAGAGTAATCGTGAACGGACCACAAAAATCTATACCTACATTTTCGAACACCTTTGCTTCGGAAACTCTAAATTTCGGTAGGTTACCCATAGGGGGTTGAAGGGAGTTAGGTTTAGTTTTCCAGCAAGTATGGCAAGAACTTAAAACTTTTCTCACTACCTTTTTAGCAGACAATACCCAGAAGTTTTGCATTAGTAAAAAAGTTGTGGTCTGTATACCACAATGAAGATTGCTGCGATGCAAATCTAAAATCAGTAATTCAGTGAATTTTGCACTAGAAGGCAAAAGAATTGGAAATTTTTTATCGTATGATAAATTTGAATGGCATAAACGGCCTCCAACACGAAGCAAATCGTAGCTTTCATTATGCAAAAATGGACATAATTTTTGAAAAGCTTTTGGAAGCTGTTTCTTATCTTTTAGTAATTCAATTTCTTTTTGGAAAGAAAAAGATTGTACGCATTTCGAAATAAAAAGTAAGCTTTTGTAGTAATCCTGATTTGTAAGGTAATCAGTAGCAAAATTGTATGAGGGATTTTTAAACTTTTGTAACCCTCGCAAAAAGTAAGCAACTATTCTCTTAATTTTAAAAAGAGAACTGTATTTTTCAAACAAGTTGTTTACATAATATTCAACTGTTTGTTCGCAAGTAAAAACGTTAAAAATATTTTTTCGCTGTTCTTCCAAAACTGCATTCCCATCGTAAGTAACTGTCATAAAATCCCAAGTATTTGTAGGTTGGTTTAGAAAAGAAGGCCCTTCTAACCAAAAATAAAATCTTTGTAAATCAGAGGGATACATTTCCCTAGTACCGCAGTCAGCAGGATTTTGTTCAGTAGGAACATAATGCCAAAACTCAGGGCTAATTCTTCCTTGTATATAGGCAGTTCTATTCGAAACAAATGTTTTAAATTTGTGAGGAGATCCCTGAATCCAAGATAAGGTCACTGTGCTATCAGTAAAAGCAAGAATTTTATCAAATTTAATTTTTTCCGAGAACGTTTCTAGTAAAAAATCCATTAATTTAGCCAACAAAACAGGCTCCTAAAAGCTCTAGTCTTGGTAAGTTAGTTTACGACGCAACGGTGCGACTCTAGATTTACTACAAACAAAAAAAAACTTTAATGTTTCCATCAGAATAAAAAATTCGAATATAAGCGACAGCACAATAGGCCCGTTCTGAACTATCGCAAAATCCTACTAGCTGGATTTGACTAGCATTAGGCAAAATTATTTGACGAGGAATTTTAACAGAATGCAAAAACTTTAATTCATTTTTAAATTTTTCCCATTTAAAAACAATTTCCGGACTGACAGGGTCGTCCCAGTTTAAGTCTTCTGCCCAGCAGTATTGAACAATTAATTTTAAAATTAAAACTATTGGCGCCAAAAAAGACAGAGGGTCGTAAATGCGGGCCAAATTACTTAAAATTGTTCTTTTAGTGCATGTTTGGAGAGAACAGTCGAAAGTATAAAAAAATTCATCAGTATGAGGGTTCCAATTTAAACCGAGAATTTTCAAAGTTGAATTTTCAGCATCTAAATCGAGAGAAAGAGCCTTCATCGAAATGTGTGACTCAGGAAGATCGGATAGTAACTCGGGACAATTGCTCGCCCATTTACGCAATTCGAATCCACCTCGGCTAAGTAGCTCGATTAATTGATTTTTCATCTCAGTGGCCTTAAAAAAGTCATCACTTCCCGAAATCACATCATCGACAAAACTGCCTCCTCAATGATTTTTGAGGCAAGAGGAAGGTCCTCATGCTCTCTAGCAAGTTGCAGCAAAGTTCTGATAGCCAAAAAGGGGCTACAAGAGACCCCGAATAAAACTCTATTTATTTCGAAGTCTTGAATAGGCTGGTTAGGATCAAACCTCCAAACTATTCTTTGAAAATTAGTTTGACTAGGGTCAACTAAAATCATCCTGTACATTTGACGGATGTCGCAACAAAAGCAAAATTTATGCAAACGATAAAGTAATAAAATTTTTTGTAAGTCCCTTTGTAAAGGGGGCCCAGTATAAACAGCGTTGTTGAGCGAGATTTTGCCAGGGGCGTGCATGCTCGCATCAAAAACCACCCTCAGGGGGGTGCTAGTAGAATCTTTTTTAAACACCGCATGGTGTGCAATATAAAAATGATTTGAAATTTCGGTCGGCAAAGGTGCAGAAACCGGTTGCATATGATTATTATCTAAATAATCTTGTAAAACAGAGCTGTAGGCAGCATAAAAATCAGGGTTTTGTAGCAATTTCTTCTCAAGGGAGAAAAAACGACGTACGGCAATGGATCGAGTGTCGCCAAAATCTGGAGCAGTAACTTTAAATGGTAAAGATACAATATATCTCCCCTCCTCATTTTTTGAGGTAGTTTTCAAAAAATAATTTTCGCAAAACTCATCTTCGGGGTCAATGGCCTTGACATTAGGTATGTCATCTATTTGCCAAAATCGTTGTAGATTTTTATCTAAATTGACAAAAGAATCGTTCATTGACGTAGTAAAAAATGTTTTAATTTGATTTGTAGTTGAAGGTGAAAGTGAAAGATTGCCCATTATTCCCCACCCAAAAATAGTATTAATGCAGACGGGGTTGCTGGGTCCCGTAGACAAACGACCATCTAGCAAAATGTAAGGGTACACATCGCCGCCCAACAATAAATCAATTTTATCGCTTTTATTAAAGCCTGGGTCAGCTAGTTCTAAGTTGGCGAGAAAAGGAAAACTTTTAATCGAAAATGAGGAATGAGGTAAATCACTACAAATTTTATCGAGTATTATCGCATCAAAATTAAAAACAAAATTATTATCACGCAAAGAGGATATATTGCAATTAATTCCAGATTTTGCCGATGTTGTCATTCGATCTAAGCTTTGTAGAGTCATGGCGATATTAAATTTAGGAAGGCCCAAACTATCAGCACATGACTTAGATATAAATGAAGATTGAGCACCAGAGTCACAGATGGCGCGCACTGTGTGCCAATTTTGAAAAACATCCTGTATTTGTATTAAAGCGGTACAGAGAAGTACTTCGCGATCATTTAAAGACATACCAGTAACAATGGTGTTAGTGGTTCTATTAAATTCGGTAGCCACGGGGCTCCTCGGGGGTTGCACTGCAGAAGTAGAGGGGCTACTCGCAGAACTAGGTGTAGAATTAATAGGAAAAAAATGTAAGAGACTGTGATGAAATTGGCCACAATGTAAACATCTTTTTTCTGATTTGCATTGCTGGGGTAAATTATGCTTTGAGGCCAAACAGTTGACACACGCTTTATGTTGTTTAACAATCTCAAAACGTTGCTGGGGAGTTTTCGCCAAAAAATTAGGACATCTGTATATTATATGATCGCCACTTTTACAGAGAAAACAAAAATTTTGAGGGTTTGGAGTATTATTTAAGCCACTTTGGCCATTTGGAGACTGGGAGGCATTTTTGGAGGCTCTCTGAGTATTAGCAAACAAAGCAGATCGATTTTGAAACTTTGCTTGATTTTTCTGACTTGAAATTGACAAATCTTTATTTTTTAAGTAATCTTGAGTTTGTTGTATTTGTTCCAACGCAATGCAATGGCTAGAAACAAAAGCACGAATTTTATCATAAGAGGGGATCTCATTGGAGCAATAATTTTGCTCAAATGCCTTGCGCGTGGTTAGGTCCAACCTATCCAAGAGCATTTGTGCCATAATATAATCCCAAAACTCCGTTTTAAAACCCATGACTTTTAAAGCACTTAAGTTTTTCGAAAAACAATCAAGCAAATTCCTCAAATTCGTAGCATTCTCTTTAGTAAGAGGAGAGAAGCCTTCAATTGCCTTCCAGTGAAGGTAAGCTTGTAATCGTTTATTTGTATACCTATCCACCAAGGTGTGGTAGGCATTTAAATAATTTTCAGCAAGGATAGGAATGTCAGAAATGACATCCAGGGCAGGGCCCTTTAAATTAGAAAAAAGCAAATTGAATTTTTCAAAGTTTCCCAGCGACCTATTATTGTGCACGGTAGCATTAAAGGCTTGCAAAAAGGTTGGAAACTCCTTAAATTCCCCTTGAAAAAGAGGTATTTTTATCCTAGGCAGTAAACCATGCTGGTCTGTGGAGGCACAGGGACTGCCCATGGGATTTATCGTACTGCTCAAAAGCCCTCCATCTTCAAAGGGTAGTTCGAAAAGTTCGTAAAATATAGTGGAAATCTCGTCACAGCGTTTGCAAAAGTCCATAAACACTTTGTTTTCTACTACTAAGCGATCCTCATCAGAGGCTACCAACGTCAACAAAGTATTATGGTGCTTTTCAAAATCTTTTTTGATTTTTGACAATGTCCGAAATTTGACTTTAAAGCCGCTGTGATAGGCAGGGTCATTTTTTGCGAGGGTCGCGGATTCAATGATCAAATTTAGCTGTGAAATCGCACTATAGCGCAAGGCTTTAGCCTTTAAAATTTTATCCGAACTAGACATGATTTAAAAAAAAATCCAAAAAATAATTGACAAAAATTAGGTAAACTGAAAAAAAAATCAAAATTTGGACACCCTGTATAAATATTAATGTCCTACGTTTAATTACAATAATCAAACTATAAGCGCACAAAAGTAAAGAAAATACCCGATGCAAACTAATGATAACAAAAAACTTGTGTATAAGTTTTTTTATCTTCGCCTCGCGAATTCAAATAAGTAGGTACCTACTATGTATTATATTTAAAAATAAATACCTACAAATCAAAAGCATTTAATTTGGTAAAACTATTTATCTGCCTTTACACGAAAACAAATTCTCAAGTTAAGAATTAAATTTCCTTCAAAATTTATTATGCACGCAAAAAATGGATACAATCATAGCCATTTGCAGACAGATATTATAATAGTAAATTAGAAATAGATATATTCATAGCAATTTTTACGCAAAAACGAATATAGTAAAGCATCCGCAATCGGATATAGTCATAGCAATTTGCAATAAGCAAAAATGAATATGGCAATTTGGAGATTTTTTTCGAGCAAATTGGATATAATTATAGCAATCCACAAATGTGAAGGCACAACGGCTAAAATAATAGCACTTTGCAGACACTATTTTAAACTATTTCCAGTGACAAACAAAAAAACACCCAAATTCCATACGGTTTTTTTTTTACAAAAAAGAAACGAAAAAACTTGATTTATTCGAAACAAAAAAAAGCATAGTAGTTTACAGATTTTATCTGTGTTTGGTTTTTCGCATGAAAAGGCTAAATTTATTGGTAAAAATATTTAATTTTTACACAAAAAAAATCGCAAAATGTATTTTAGAAACCTAGGGGTTTTCTAAAGTAGGCATGTAAGAAAAACAAGGGTTTTTCTTGCATTTGTTTTTACACAAAAAAAAATCGCAAAATGTATTTTAGAAACCTAGGGGTTTTCTAAAGTAGGCATGTAAGAAAAACAAGGGTTTTTCTTGCATTTGAAACCAGTAAAAAAGGCATTTAGGAAAAACAAGGGTTTTTCTTGCATTTGAAACCAGTAAAAAAAACTAACCTAAAAAGGCAAAAAAACGATTCCAGAAATCCGGCTCGAAGGACCAAAAAATGGGGCTCCCTGGTGGTCCAGATAGGAGAGTTGTCTGGAATTTAACGGTGTCAGATGTGGACTGTAATTTTAAGGGAATAAGGTCATAGGCTAAGCTGGTACAAGGGATTCTGAAATGGTCTAGTTTACCTTCTAGGTTAGTGTAGCAATAAACAAATGTATGTAAGGTAAAAATAATGCATTTTCACTTACCATTTTTATACAGGAAGCGGAACTCATGGGAGGACACGCTGTTTAACCGTAGTTTTTGCACCCCACATGCCTGTGGTAGGAGAGTCGCTAACACGCGTGTATTATCGTTCGAAGGCGAAACGGTTCTCTGTATGCCGGCAGCAGGTATCGCTGCTGCGTTCATTCTCCCACATGTCGCCCAGTGGCGTCGTTAATCCATAGGCGTAGGAGAAAAGGGGATAAGTAGGAGGGAATGAGATTACGAAGGTCCATATTAAAGGAACTAGGAACCTTAGTAATTCAAAATGCATTTTATGTAAAGTAAATTAATTATAGCAAATTGTAATATTTGCCTTTAAAACCGCGGGAGTTTCAAATGCAAATAACCCAGTAATTTTAAGTACTTAATTAGTTAATTAATACTAAATAAACAAAAAATAGAAAATGCTCTAGTGAATCACCAAATAGCCTAATTCGAACCAATTTGGTAAATTATAGTAAAAAGAACATATTTACAAAAAGGAAGGCGGGACGAACCATAAGTACTAAAGGGAAATAAAAATGCTACTCTATCTCTCTTCGAGGAAAAAAAAAATAATGAAATTTTTTTTTATTTAAACAAAAAAAAACTTTATACAATAGATAAGGTTAATTTACCCAGAGAAATATTTAAGCCATTGGCATTTGTTTACAGTACTATGATATCTGCGCGTATCATACGTCCTTTCGGAGACAAAATTTGGGAAGGTCACTATTTGTAAAAGTCAAAGACGGTAGGGTCTAGGGTACTGCAAATAAAACCAACTAGTTAGTAAAGGTACTAAAATTTTAAATTTAGGTAAACGATGTGTCTAAGGAGTACTTAACACAAAGGTATCTAACAAAATTCATTAGCACAAAGAAGATCACTACGAACCTTTTCAAATGCTCAAGCATTAGCAAAGCTACTATTATAAACCCTAAAACTAAACATATAACACAAAAAAAAACAAGAAGGAAAGTGAAAGATAGGTGGTGGGCCCCAATACCACATAGGATCCAGAAGAAGGAAGGTTATAGGCGGGCGAAGAGGATCAACTCCGCTGGCAGCGCCTATGCCGCATAATCAAGCGTGGTATCCTGTTAGGAAAATCCCCCGAAGTACTATGTACAAAAGAGTGCTCGCATCTGAGAGTCTGTAGGGTTCCAGAGAATGTCAGTCACAGCCTGTAGGCCAGATTCAAGGATGTTATTTGAATCCGGCAAAGTCGAAGTTGCAAAATTCCAGAAAATTTTGGAAAGTTCTCGTACATCGACTCTGCACTCTGCGAAAGAACAAACCATCCGGTTCCCAACGTTCTCCCAGACCGATAAAGGTGAAAACAAATACAAAGGGAAATAGATTTAAAAAAACTATATATATATATATAAGACAACTAATCTAAGACTAAAGGCTCAAGGATTTGCCAATAACAGAGGGTCTTAGATATAAGAAAATAAGATAATACTAGGTATTAAGAATCTTAAACCTCTAGAGGAAACTTAAACTAAAGGAAATTTTTACACAAGGTAACTTCATACACAATATCAATGTGTAGATAATATAATCATTTTTTACACAACGTAACTAGGTAGATCTACTTTAGGTAGATTAAGGTATTTTGTAAAAAAAGGTAAATAGGCAACAAAGAGTGACTCTTCACATATGGGTAATCTCAAACTTAAAACTTAAGGTAGGCTCTATTGCTACAGCACAGCAAGTAGGCAAGGTAAGGTAAACTATTTCTCTGATAGCAGTACGGCAATTTAATAGAATAATATTTTTGGTATTTTACTCCATACAATATAAGGTAGAGATAATTAAGGTAGAACTATAAGATAAGTACTTGTAGAATTATTAGATAAATAGTTAAGATATAATAGGTAACAAAACTATTCTTCCGCATCGGCTGAAGACAAATCATCATCATAATCGTGACATACCTTCAAATCTTTTATATGTCAAACACCGGCATTGGTATTGTCTGGATTCTTTAGTTGATAAGCCAGAGGAGAAAGTTTTTTGTGAACAATAGATAAGTTATATCTTGGAGCTAATTTAGCTGAAAACTTATTTACGGCATTAGATAAGACTTTATTACGTCTCCACACTCTATCACCAACTTTAAATTGAATATCACGCTTCCTTAGATTATAAGCTTTAGCGTTTCTTTCATGAGAGATATGAACTTCTATAAATATTTCCTTAAGTTCTTCTAAAGATTCAGCATAGGTATTTTTATCTCTTGGAGAGATTTCAATAGTAGGATCATTAGGAATATTACCAAAGTAATTTCCACAAAGAGGTACATGATGCCCAAAAGCTAAAAAGGTTGGAGGATAACCAGTAACTTGATGTCTAGCCGTATTATAGGCTTGTCGAACTGCTGGTATGTGTACATCCCAATCAGTATGTTCATTTGCGAAACATCTTAAAGTATTTCCTATAGTCTGATTATTTCTTTCAACAGGATTTACTTGAGGAGAGTAAACAGCAGTATACCAGAGTTTAACCTGATATTTCTTACAGACATTTTTAAAGACATTACCGGCCAGGTTAGAGCCGTTATCGCAAATTAAAATTTGGGGAACTCCAGACATCAGAAAAACATCTTCAAGAATTTTGGTAATATTAGGAGCTTTAGCTGACCTCAGAGGAAAAATTAAAAGATATTTAGTGAACTAATAACTAAAATCCAAACGAAACCTCTTCGAGCGTGGTAATGGACCTATTAGATCTACACAAATTAATTGGAAAGGAAAGTTCATAATTTTTTCTCTGCCCATAAGACCCATTTGAGCAGTATTACTAATCTTATTTGCACCACATCAGGCATTTTCTGACATATTTGAGGACATCTCTCCTCATCTGTGGCCAATAATAATATTCTTGGACACGATGGATAGTCTTAAAAAAACCAAAGTGACCAGAAGTAGGATTGTCATGACAAGAAGAAATCACCTCTTGCCTTTGGGGTTTAGGGACTAATATTTTCCATTCACGAAAATTATAGACCAAAGGTAATTGTGAAGGAACAAACTTATAAACTTTATTATCTTCAACTTTCCATTGTGGATAGTTTTCAGGAGATTTCAAGATGTTTTCGCGCATCGAAAGGTACCAATTATCTAAAGCTTGAAAATCTACATCAATGATAGATACTTGAGGAAAAACTCGAGAGGGAGAAGGTAAGTTGTTGACATTAGATGATGTCAGAGATAAAATGGAAGCAGGTGGATTTTCTACATCCAAATCGTCAGTTTCAGCATGAGGTATACGACTGAGTGCATCAGGTACAACATTATGAGCTCCTTTTCTGTGGACCAAATCAAAAGAAAATTGTCGTAAACGTATGGACCATCTTGCAAGACGACCAGAAGGATTTTTGTGTGAATTGAGCCAAAGTAGAGAATAATGATCAGTTATCACGGTAAATTTAGTTCCTTCTACATAGCAACGAAATTGTTCTAAAGAGAAAATTACACTCAAAAGTTCGCGTTCTGTGACACTATAGTTTCGCTCAGTCCTAGAAAAACCACGAGATGCATAGGCAATGACCTTTTCTTCGCCGTCCAAAACTTGGGTGAGTACACCGCCAAGGCCGCGATCACTGGCATCACATTGGATTGTAAAAGGCTGATTAAAATCAGGCTGTGACAAGATAGGTGCAGAAACTAATAATTCCTTAATTTTTATAAAGGCAGATTAGGCCTCATCAGACCAAGAAATAGGTTGTTTTTTGTGCTTTCTTCCTTTCAGCAGGTCATTAAGAGGACTAACTAAGGCAGAGAAATCTTTAATGAAGCGCCTATACCAACTACACATGGCTCCAAATCTTTTTGCTTCGGTAGTGTTATTTGGTCGGGGATAATTCACCATAGCCTCCACTTTTGAAGGGTCGGTCGCTAAATAATTTTTTTGTACTAAAAAACCACAATATACCAAAGATCTTTTAAAGTATTCACATTTCTCAAAATTTACTGTAAGATGTGCCTCTTTTAATTTATCTCGGACAAGATGTAAGAGTCGAATATGCTCGGAAAATGTGCTTGAAATTACTATAATATCGTCAAGATAGCAAAAGATATTTGGTTCATACTTCGGACCAAAGATTGAATCAACTAATTTTTGTTGCGTCTGCGCAGAGTTACAAAGGCCAAAGGGAACCACTTTAAATTGAAAATGACCTCGTCCGAGAACAGTAAAAGCAGTTTTTTCTTTGCTTCCCTCATCCAGAGGAATTTGCCAAAAAGCTTTACGCAAATCTATTGAAGATATGTATGAAGCACCTCGAAGATTATAAAGAATTCTATCAATGCGTTGAAGCGGATATGGATCTTTTTGACGGCATTCGTTCAAATGACGCCCGTCGAAACAAAAGCGATGTTCATTGTTCTTCTTCTTTACCAAAAGAACAGGAGATGACCAAAGACTCTGATTCTTCAATCACATCCAGTTCCAACATAGAATCTAATTCATCATTAAGAATTTTTTGCATATACGGAGACATAAAGTAAGGTCGCTTACGAAAAGGCTTGGCATCGCCAGTATCTAATGTCAATTTAATCTTATCTGTTCTACCAATACCATTAGAACTGTCAATTTCCTTAAAAGATTCAATAACTGATAACGCTAATTTTTTTATCAGAGGGAGATAAGTCATCAATAGAAAAACAGTAGCTAGTCGAGGACAACAGAGGACTGATTTGAGAAAAGGCAGAAAAAATAGTAGGAATAGGTATGTTATCTGATTAAATAAACCAACTATTATTAGAAAAATTCATAACTATGTTAAACTTCTGGGCAAAGTCAATACCAAAAATAAAACTATGAGTGATAGAAGGTACAACAAAAGCTTTAATAATTTTACAAACATCATTGATGCAAACAGGTAAGTCCACTATCCCTTGAACTTCAGTATAGGAACCATCAGCAGTACTGATGTTTTGTCCAAGGCAGGGAGAAATTTTAAAGTTAAATTGTTTCAGGAGTTGTAAGCCGTCACCGCCTACTACAGAAGAGTTTGCTCCAGAATCAATTAGAACAGAAATATCATGGTCAAATATTTTGACAGAGATATAAGGCCTATTATCTAATGGTTTATTTACAAAGAATGGTAGTAATTCTTGTTTACCAGGAATGGGCTGTACATAAAAATTTTTAATAAAAGATAACCAGCTTTTCCAGTCTTCATTATTTCTAGAATAAATGGGCTTTGTGATCTTGTTAGAAATGCGATGTAAACCTCGACCACAGTAAGATACACCTTTATTTAGTTTTTTGCACAATTGGGACAGTTGGTCACCTTAAAACCAGATTCACCACAACGAAAACAGAAGGTTGTCCTAGCTTTAGTACAGGAGTTATAAATGTGACCAGATTCTTTACAATTATAGCACACAGCTTTAGATCTTTGATTAGAACCATTAGATTGTCTTAAAGTAGGGTTAGAATCCGACTGAACATTCCCAGAGGTAGGAGATACATTATTACTGTTAGATGTCCTAGAGGTAGGAGTAGAAGAAACCGTCTGGATATTATTTCTAAAATAAGAAGTGTGGTTTGATCTATTATTAGGCTTGGACCTAGAATTAAAATTATTTTGTCGAAAGCTAGGGTTAGTAAAATTAAAGTTAGTTGAACGAAAATTAGAATTACTAAAAATAGGGGAAATTTTCTTTGAAGTAGGTAAGAAGTTTCTTCAAGTTTGCGCCATAAGTTAATTAAATGTTCCACTGTGGGTATATACTCAAGAGCTAATTTAGCGATATGCTCAGGTAACAAATTTTTCCTAAGATATTTGACTTTTGACTTCGGCTGGTTATGAAGTTAAGCGACTAAATAGGTTTTCCATACAGGCAACATACATAATTATTGATTCATTCTTTTTTTGTCTCCGATATTTTATTTCATCCCAAATATCATCATCCGGACAAGGTGGCAAGAAATCTTTTCTCAACCGAGCAACTAAAGAGTCCCAATCGGTAACTGAATTTTTAATGCTTCGGTACCAAGAAAAAGCATCTCCGACAAAAAGTTCACAACTTGACTCAAATAATTCTTGTTTAGAAACTTTGCGCGCTAAAGCCAGTTCAGTAATTCTTTCGAGAAAATAAAACAATCTCCTTGGATCCCCATTAAATTTAATCCCCCATTCTGACAGTGGAATGCGATAGGAACATGTAGCAGCAGGTGCTGTAACATTAATGACTGGTTCCAAACTTGAAGGAAGTTGAGAAGTAGGGTTAGGAGAGGTAGATAGACCTTGGGTTACTTTATCAAATAATTCAGACTCATACTGCAAAGCATTGGCATAAGCTTCGTCCTTGAAGGTTATGACTTCATCTTTGTATTCAGTTTCAGGTATGGGAAGCCTCCTAACTCGATACTGAACATGAGTTAGTCTGGACTTGCAACGTAAAAAAAGATAGACATTGTCTGACCCTTCAAATTCAGAAATATTTAATTTAAGATCGTTCAATTTCAATTTTTTCTTTATCAAAATCAAAAGTATATTGAGAAAGTTCTACCAATGAGGTTTTTGAAGCTCGTTCCATAGCCAGCGAGCGACTAAGAATTTTTCTCTTGTCATTTACATTACGAGTGCTCCTGACTTCTCGGATTGCCAATTCATAATTTAATTCATCAATAAGTAAGTGACTTACTGTAAAATTGATAGCAGCAAAAGTCATTTTTAGTTTATAGATGCAGAAACAAAATTAAAAAACTTAAAAAAAAATATTTAAAAATTAAATTTTTATCAAAAAAAAATAAAAAATTACTAAGGGGTAACAAATATGCAAGGGCTATTTGAAAAAAAATTTGATATATTGTAAAAAAAAATTTTAAGGATTTTTTTTAAAAAGTGGCAACACTGCAAAAAATTCACCCAAGTTGTAACAGCAAGTAGGTAATAAACAAAATTAAATTTGCAAAAACTTTGGGTACACACTAGTGTTTGGTATATCTGATGATCCAAAATTTAAGGGAATACCTGTAGGTAATTGTGTAACAAAAACAAAAAAATTAAAAAATTATTGAGCAAAAAGAATTTAAAAAAATTTTTTTGTAAAGACCCCAATAAAATTTTTGTGTAAGGACCCTATCAAAAAATGTGTAAGAACCCTTACCTTATACAATAGTCAGCAATCTAGATTTTCTTATAAAGAACAATACAAGTAGACCCCCTGTATAAATAATCAGGTAGGTAGGAACCTGTATGTAACTTAGTAAGTACCTACTAATAAATTTAGCGAAAGGAGGTATTTCAATATTCACTCATTTCAAAAAAAATTGTCATAAATGGGCAGGTATGTAAAATAAAAAATTATGCTATCCAGCACTATTGTTTTCCCGAGTTTTCTTTAAAACAAAACAAAAGGTTAGGTAAGCAATAAAAGGACATACGCACCACTCAAGTTACACCTAAAGAGAGGTAGGTAGTTATTTCCTAAAAAAAATTGCTCCTCAAAAAAAAATATGCACCAAATGTGTGCAACTGTTTGGTAGGTCTTTAGGTATATTTGTGTTGCACCTTTGGCTGAACGGCCAAATAATAAATAAAGAGGTAGAAAACAGCTGTTTTGGTTAAAAACCAAACTGTGTGCCAATAGTGCACTAATAAAATACATATATTTTTGAATAAATATTATTATCATATTAATTCCTGTGTATTACTAAAAAAACTAATATCCTACTGAGATTTCATGTTGACTATTGCCGGGGAAATAGTTTTTTATGTATTTGTACTTTCTTTCAAGGTATTCAGGTAGAGACAAAAATTAAGAAAAGGTATGAAAAGATAAAGCAGAAAAATCTCGAGCCCCACGTTGGGCGCCATTTAATTGTGCAGCATTATTTGTTTATTCTGTTGCCAGGACAAACCAATAATACTTTACAAAGTGCGTACGGCTGCTCATTTGTCTGGTGACATTGGGTTGTGGATTAGGAAACTCTTCTGCTATTTGAGCGCCACCTTTTTTTGGTAATAAGTTGAAGTGAAGTTTTTAATAAATATTAAAAAAGGAAATATATTTATTAATATTTACCAAGTGTTGTTTTAAGATAACTTCAACCTTTTTATAATTTAGTACCTTGAAAGAAATACACTTTAACTGAATTCAAAACTTTGTATTATCAACAAATTAGTTATGTACATTCCTACAATTGAAAATTGTTCATAAAAAAAAATCTAATCAACCTAGCTTTATCCGATACGTGGCCACATAGCGAGCGCATACAATATTAACTTTAATATTAATAACTATGAGGATATCAAAAATTATGGAACGAAACCGTCTAATTAATTAAAAAAAAAAGGAAAAATATAAATATATATTTTATAACAAAAGGAGTGATCCCACCTGAAAACTACTACCACCATCAAGGCCTTTGTGTCCCAAAGAGGATAAGGCAGGTTAGGGCTCCGCAAGGCATATTAGGGCATCTGCAGAATAAGGAAGCCATAGAGCAGGTCATTGTAGCTGAACAGGTACCGGAGGGAGAGTGAACGTCAAAGACACAAACTGTTGAGGAGGTCTCTGTTGAGGAGATCTATAAGAGGCAGGTCGTGACGACGACCACGAGGGCACTCCGATTGAGGAAGGGTAGAGAGAGAGCCGGACGAAAAACCCTAAATTAAAGATACATGACCTTTAGAAAATTTGCCAATAGATAGAAGAAATAATAGCTTGACATAAAATGCAGATAATTAATTAACAGAAAAATATATTACTCACCCTTTGTTTGGGGCAGCCAGAAATTCATCCATGAATTTCTCACTCAAAACTATCAATCGAGTCACAAAAGAAATGTCTGCACATAGTGCACACAGCAGCGAATCATTCGCTGTAAATATTTTAAGTTTTTTAACTATTTTTAAGCCATAAATTAATTTATGAAAAAACGAACGGTCAAAATTTATAACCTTATTCCATTGAAAATTTTGAAGGGAAAGAATGAAAAGACAGTGCTGTCACTGGAAGTATGCCCACAGAATAGTCTCGGGTATGGTCAAATCAAAACGAGCTTTTTTTACAGTGATCTAAAAAGTAGTCAGTGAGAAAAATTTACTATTAACTAGAAGGGAATACGAATAAAAATAGCAGGAATAATATATTGGATTCTTCTATTGAAAATCGAAGAGCGATTTCCATTTATTCTAGCAAGAAAACATATCACCGGACACAAAGGTTGGTGGGTGCAAACAGGCATTAACAGTCTAGTGCAAGCAGGCGTTAAAATATGTGCAACCGGCAGCTAATTCCTTGGTAAGTCAATTGATGTTGACCGAACGGGAATTTGCTGACGAGTTGCAATATGAAATCAAAACAAAACAAAAGGTTCATAACCTCAGAAAAATAAAATAAATTTTCTTTTATTTTTAAATAACTATCCTTAGTTTTGGAGCATTTTTCTTATGTAAGTACTAAAGGGAAATAAAAATGCTACACTTCTCAAATTCAAAAAAATTATCAAGATCCAAATTACGATTTTGAGTAGCTATTAGCAGGCGTGAAAACAAAGAGACATCACATTTTAGAGACTGATTTAAATTGCGAATATTTTGGCTCTTTTTTGGTTTGGAAAATATTTTAATTTTGTTTGTTTTATTTAGAGGATCATAAATACTTTTAGTTTTTTAGCAAATTTTTATATGGGGTGGGGGGGAGGAAAGGAGTAAAACGATAATTTTGAACTCTTTAAAATGAGAGCGCGAAGGGAGGTGGAAAGTAGGTGGAAGGGGAGGTGAGTGGTGGCTACTTCCCCCACTCCGAAAATACACGTTTAAGTTTAATTAACAATTGCGTTAAATGGATTTTTCCAAACACCTATACATAAGGTAATATAACTACCTAACTTATAGGACTTAAAAAATGGGAGGGGGGAGCTATTTGCTTGATTTTTTTAATTGAATATAATAGGAACTATCATCTTAAGAAGCTAGACATATTTTTTAGTAAGTTTGGTAGTGTTTTGGTCAAGCAATCTAACTAAAAGTTGGTTTTTGGTGTAATTTTAAAATATTCTGCTCTAACTATAAAAAAACTAGAGGTATGTTTGAAAACTTTAATCTATTTTCCATTTCACAAGCTATGGCGATTTTTTGCATAACATATTTTAGTGCGTTTTTGGCAGGTTTAAAAAAAGCTACAACCTTTTTTTTCTGTGAAGTTTTAGGCAACACTGACTGGTAAGTTACATAACGCCTAAAAATGTCATCACCATTGACCAAAGGATAGTGAAAATATAGATTTTTAAACTTGAAAATATTACTCAAAATTACCAATCTTTCACGATTTCGGTCAATTTTTGATCATTTTAGCCAATTTAAAAAAATGATATTCCAACCATCCCTCTTTGGATCGTTACGAAATTCCCAGGAGGTGAAGTGAAACCTTTCCTTGCGGACACCTCTATTAAGCGGACACTCCCTTTAGGCGGACAAATTTTTTGAAACCAAGCTTTTCCCTATTTCTGTAAAATTCACTCCTATAAGCGGACGCGGACAATTTTTTTTGGTTAAAAAATTCTGAAACCTCCCTTAACCGGACGCGAACCTGTCAAAAATATTATGTAGTATGTTGGCAACAACGCACTCTGCAGCCGGGGAATTACCTCTTTCCGTTTTAATGAAGAGACTTAATACTTCTGTCGTATTTACAACATATTTTATTCGGCGGGACCGCTGTTTAATTTTTTTAGTTGAGTAGTAATAGATCTCTTTGAATGGTGCCTAGTAAAAAACTTCTTAGGCACGAAGGATCGCTGAAAAATTTAATATGGGAAAAAATCAAGCAGCGGAAATTGTTAATAAATATATATTAAAATTTTGCAGTTCTCTCTCATAAGCAGACACCTCCAATGACAATAAACCGAGAGTGTCCGCTTATAAGAGACTTCACTGTATGTAACTTTTACCCGTCTTTCGAATACTACTACTAGCTTTTACCTAAAACTACACTTTTTTTGTAGCTTTAAACCTGCCAAAAAGGCACTAAACTATTTTATGCGAAAAACCGCCATATTTTCTAAAATGAAAAATAGATTGAAGTTTTCAAATATACCTGTATTTTTTTATAGTTGGAGCAGGATCAGATTTTCATTCAGTTTTGACCAGCAACAATTTTTAGATAAATCCATAGTTTCTATAGCTGTTCTGCTAATTTTATATAAAATTAAAACACCATTAAAAAAAAACGGACACGGAAAACTAAATTATTTCTATAAGTGTTCTGCTAACTTCATATAAAGTTAGCAAAACACCATTTTTTTTTTAAACGGACACGGCAAATTTTTTGTTTTTACATCTAATTTACAGATAATTAACGTCAAATTGTGCACTAAATTTTTTTTAGATAAATCCATTATTTCTATAGGTGTTTTGCTAACTTTATATAAAGTTAGCAGAACACCATTTAAAAAAAACGGGCACGGCAAAAATCTGGTATACTAAATTGAAATTTATTTCTAGGACGTTTCGTCTCTATGGGTGTTGTCAGTGATGGCAGCTACGGAGCTCCCAAAGATGTCGTTTTCTCTTTCCCAGTAACCATTCAAAACGGCAAATTTGAAATCGTTAAAGGTAAGTGTCATAGACTTCCAACCAGTCAGGACATTAAAATTTGAGACAACAAACAGTTTTTTAAAATTTTTTATTAAAAAAAAACCCACTATACAATTTTTTTTCTTCCAGTAGCATACAACCTCTGCTTAGCTATTCTGGGACTTGAACGATGTGATAGTTCCCATCACATGCTTTAGCGAATGGCAAGCTTTAAATTAGTTCCGAGCCGTCACGTGCTATGCCAAAAGACCTCCATTGCGCAAGCTTTTCCTACGGTCCGACCAAGAAACGTTCAGTCGGTACGGGGCAGGAGAACAGATTTTAGTCAAATGCGTAAAGTTCACTGCGCGACCGCTGAGAGTTTGCTATTGGTCAAAGCGTGTGATGCGTTCAAGACCCAGAATAGCTACCCTGGTGGGTTTAGCCTGATTAATCAGAGCCCTCCATTCTACCCGCTCTGGTACGATTCTTGGCCACTTTCCTATTCCCATATTCTTGATGCCTTCTTCGTCAATTCGTTATATGGGTCATATACTCATTGGTCTCATCTAGTCTCTGTACATGTACCAACCAAGCTAATTTTCTAGTACTACTACTATGTCGGTTTAGAACGTTTTTTGACTTTGTCCGACCCCTATTCTCCACCTCCTTTGATCCTGACAATCTTCTGTCATCTTTGGATTGACTGTTGCCATTTCAGTTTAGGACGCCCTCTTTTTCTGCGCCTTCTTGGTTGTCATTCCAGGGCCTGCTTTAGTAATCCTTCGTCGTTCATCCGTTGTACATGGCCATACCATATCAGTTGTCTTTTAGTGATGTCATTCATTATGCTTCGCTCGATTCCCATTATTTCTTTTATAATCTCATTTCTTGTAGCATCTGTTCTAGATATTCTCATTGATCTTCTTATTGCATCCATTTCGACACTTTCCATTTTCGTTTAGTATTTTTCTGTTACGCAACAAGTCTCCTTCCATACAACAGCGTGCTTTTTATAATTTTTTCATATATATTAAATTTTACATTCTTTTTTATCTCTCTCATCCATAAAATACTGTTAAGACATCCAATAACCTTTTTTGCTTTTACTATTATTTTTTCCAGTTCTTTACACTCTGTACACACCCAAGTATACATACTAATTGCATGGAGATATTATTTGTCCATTGTTTAGTTGTAACTCACTTGGTTCGTTTCCAATACATAAGTTCTGTGTCTTGTCCACGTTCACTGTTCACCCCCACTTTTGGTATTTTTCCGTTAACTTTCTCATTTCGTCTTTATCATTAGTTACAATTACTGGATCGTCAGCAAACTGTAGTGTGTATAAGGTTAATCGGCCGTTAAGTTGTATTCCCATGTGTACTTTACGTTTCCAGTTTTTTACAGCTACTGCGATATATATTTTAGAAAGAGTTGGAGAGATACAACATCCCTGTCTTAAGCCTTTCGTTACCAAGAATTCTTTTGAAAGTCGATTTCCAATTTTAATTTTTAATTTTGAACCGTTTGCTCTAACACTGTCCATAATTTTTCCACTGGAACGGTATCATATGCATTTTGTAAGTTCACAAATGTAACATGAGTCTCTATATTTCTGGCACTCCTTTTCTCAATTACTTGTTTAAGACAAAAACATTATCACTACAAGATCTGCCTGCACAAAACCCACTTGCTCTTCTTTTTCTTGTCCAAGAAAAGCATTCTCTATTAGATCTTTAAGAACCCTACCGTCCTGAAATTCCTCTGTAATTGTTGAAGATATTAATACAATTTTCCAATCATCAGGTACTGGATGTCCGTTTATGCATTATTTGATAATACATTTGAGATTTTCTAGTAGTTTCTCTCATCCATATTTGAGCATTTCAGCATATATTCCCCCAGGTTCGCAAGCTTTTCCAGATTTAAGCTTTTTAATACTGTTCTTTGAGCAATTCCACGCCAAGTCATCCAATTTACAAAAAAAGCGTTGCCGTGACATTTAATTTTTTTCTTTAATCATGCTTACTAAATGAAACAGCTTATGCTTAACCACTTTTGCACAATTTTAGATTTTTTAATCCAATTAGTCTGTTGTACACGCATTTGAAAAGTCTAAAAACGGGCAAAATGGGACTTTAAAGAAAAAAATTATGCTCATAGTAAACAGCACCTAAAAAAAATAACCTATAATTTTGAAAACATGCATAAAAGTTGTTTTCAAAAAAATGTGATGTTTAGCAAAATCTTTTATACTGGCTTAATTAGAGCAATTTAGAGAGTATCCAAAAAACGCAGAAATTTTCGAAGTTTTCATATTTTTTGAGGTATAAATGTAATATTTTCTTAAATTTTTGATACAGTGTTGGAAAGCTATACTCACGGACTATATCTTCCTTGTATAAAACATATTTAAAAAGTAGACGTTACCTTGGAGTTCCACGAAGAAGTTAAGAATGTCTGGGAAATCCCTCAACTTCAGCATCAAAAATGACCCTGTCTATCGGGGTGCTGGTGGTAATCAAGTAGGGTAAATTTTTCACTGTATCATATACTTTTAAAAACAAGAATAAAAAATCTGGGTCTGTAATCCTTAAGGTCACTACACATTTTTTTGTTATTTTAATATTTTTAGTGATGTTAAATTGCATCACAAATTACAGACGTGGATCTACGTGGGGGGATGCCCCCCCAAATCTGATGCCGTATTCCATTGGGGAAATGAGTGCAGCACTGGTGGTGCACTGACACTAAAACGGTGCTGTCAAAAATTTGCAGTTTCAATGGAACACGCGGAAAATAAAAAATCGCACTCATTTAACCTAATCTGTGCAATAACCTCACATTTTTTGTTTTGTTATATGTGGGTGGTTCGATAAAAAGTGCTTTGTGTTCAAAATGAAATTTTACAGGAGACACAAAAAACTTCCTATGACTATTATGAGCTGTACAAATCCTTTTTTATTCTTGCTTTAAGCAACGTTAAGATAACATTTTTTTGCAAATAGTTTTTTATAGGATATCAATTATGAATAGGGCAAATTGATTATGCAAAAATCTCATATCAGACCAACCACGATATCCATTTTTATTTGTTTTAAAGTTAAGATAATAATAAAAATTCGTAATGTAAATAAATAATGATTTTATTTAAAAAAAGTCAATAAGAATATTTTAAAAATGCCCACCTCCTTGTTGAATGCAGGCTTGTACTTGTATACCAACAGATAGAGTAGTTATCTGTATGTTTTTCAAAAAGACCTAAACAGAAATGTACTTTATACTCCCAAAATTTGAACATAAATCAAAACACCTTGTATACATATAAAATTTTTCACAAGTTTCTTTCAACTAAAGGAATTTGGTTGAAAATATGTTCAATAACCATTTGATCGAGTGCAGTATTAATACTTCAATGACATTTTCTTGAAAAAGAAAATTATACAAAAACATTTTCTTTAAACAAAAAATTGTTTAAACACATTTTCTTAAAATTTTGTTGTTGAAAAGGACAATTATTCAAAAACATTTTCTTCAAAGAAAAAATAGTTTGAAAACATTTTTTTAAAATTTTTTGTTTAAAAGTCGTTTTTTTTCATAACGAAAAATTGTTCAAAAAAGTTTTTGAAGAAAATATATTTATTTTTACATATAATCATAGCTGCCAGAAAACCCCAACTGTCGGAAAATTAGACCCAGGGCCCCAGTCAATCAAATCCATGTAGATTTGTTGTTTAATCTGTAAACCACATTTTCAATAAAGTTTATGATTTTTGGGGTTTCCGCTTTTGCATTGCACAAAACTGTCTTTATCTTCATCGCTGCTACTACCTAGCAGCGAGGAAAATACTAAAAAACCGCTCACTACTTTATCTGCACTCATTTTTACGCCCCACGACAATAATAAGCGTTTAAAATTAATGGCGGGAAAAAGTTTTCGGTGCGGCACGAGCCCTCAGAGCCGGTGTCAAAAAAGCCGCACTCAGTGCAAAACTGAATTCATAAGTTTACTAGTGCTTCACTCATTTCCCCAATGGAATACGGCATGAAACTTTACTCAGTTTTGACACATAGAATACACCTCCTGGTCACTATGCAAGATAGTTTTGTGAAATATTTATTATGATATTTTCCCCAAAAATAAAGTTTCTAGATCCGCCCCTGCAAATTAAGGTTTATCAGAAGGTAAAGTTTATTTATATGAGCACCGTTCAATAAATTATGATCTAAACTCTCTTCATAAGGTCACTACACAATTTTTTTTTAAGTTTATTTACTTTTTTAGTAGTTACCTACTGTCATATTTAAAAAATCGGAAAAGAAGTTGAGTTCTATAAATTCAGAAACCGAACAAATTTTTTTTCTGAGCTTGAAGTAAATTTAGCATCTATAGTTAATCATCCAGAGGAGTGAAAGAATGGTGTCCAGTTGTTGTTTGTTTGAGATTTTAATGTAAAACAAATCGTTTCACAGTACCTCCAAACGCATCACATGGGCTTTTACCATGCGTTAGTTTTGTACTTAGTTTTTTTAATGCCCAGTGGCGTATGCAGAAATTTTCCAAGGGGGTTGAGAGAGGGGGCTTCAGTAAAAGCAAAGTCCTTGAAAACCATTTATTTCTTCTTTCAGAAAAATTCAATATTTAGGAGAAGGTATTTAATGGTTTTGGAAAGATTAGACCTCGAACCCCCCTCCCTCCTGCGTACGCCACTGTTAAACCTGAACCATTTCATTTACCCAAGAAACAAACTAATTAATGTCCGTGTCTCAACTAAAATGTATTCTTAAAACTAAAAAAAATTTCCGACAGTGTACGAAGATGGGACTTGAACCCACAAACTAGGATCTCACGCAAAGCAGTATGTGGCTATAAATAAGATCCCCTAACGATGATTTTTATACATAATTTTTTTCCTTTTGCGACTCAATAAAAAAATTTGATTTTTTACATGCTTTAACCAAATAGCTTTTTTATTTTACTTTTATTTAGACGATACATTATCAAGTAAAACAACGCACAAGCGAAGTTTTAATAGACATATAGACATGACAATTTTTTTAGTCAAAAGTTGCCAATTCTGAGGTTTTTGCGATTTTTCCAATTTGAAAAAATTTAGTTTTCTGAAAGCAATAGACCTAGAAATTTTTCTTTTGCCTTGTATGATAGTCAAGCCACTGAGCTTTAATGTGCGTATAGACTTTTTTTTGATGGACCATATTCCGCACCGGTGTGAATAATTAAAAATCGAGAAAATCATAAAATTAACTATATTTTTAAAACTATTTTTGCCATGTCAAAAAAGTGAGGTTAATTTTTTTTTCTGTATAGGATTATCCAATCAGTATTAAAGATTTCTTCCGTCAAATTTGTTTTTACATAAGATTTAATACAATAGAAATAAAAAGAAATAAGGCCACAACTGATTTTCTTCTTTTTTTTACTTTTAAAGTGGCCTGTAAAATACGGGAGGCGACAATAAAAATTAAAATTTGTTAATTTGGTATTCCTAAGGATACCAATACATGTTATCAAAATTTGGATTTTTTTCGTGACATGGCTGCTACCGGATGATTTGGCGTGGAATTACTCCTTTATCATTTCTTGTTCGATGAATATTTCCTTTCCGTGTACTTTTATGTCTCTCCTCGGAGAGGCTGATAGATATTCGGGCCTTATTTCTTGCAGCAGTCCCTTGTAGTGTTGTCCATTTACTTTTAATGTCAAACAAAAAGAACTCATTGGGAGAAAGATCGGACGATTTTGTTGGCCATAAAATAGTTCCCCGTGTGCTTATCAATGGTAAACAAGATTTATATGTTCATATTTTCGTGTACTTTTACGAACTCCTATATTTCTTCAACCTGAAGTGTAACAAAATTTGTGAGCGGTACCTAAACGTAAGTTTTGTTTTGTCCAGGTCTCCAAATTGATGACTTGGCGCGCAAAATGCTCGACATCACTGGCAAGGAGCTGGAAGAAGAGCGTGGCGAAGCGCTCGCCGTCATTGAAGCATGACTAGTCAACTCCAATAAGCTTTAAGCTAGAAATACACGTCAGTAAATATTTCTATAATAGGGTCGTAGATTGATCGAAAACTTGGTTTACGGGTTTGTACAGAACAAATTAACACAATTATTAACGCACCACTTTATGTTACTTATATCTTATTATTTTAAGCCACAATATCGGAATGACAGCCATCGTATATTAGGCTTGACAGCTTTATAGTGACATTGAACTTTGCATTGAAATCACGTGCTTATATGCATCGGTTCTGAAAAAGGGCCTATAAAAATGACTGCTACAAGCGTGTCGGCATGTTGGATTTCAAATGAACCAACGCAACGTATGGCTTGGATAAATTAAGGCTACTAATAATGTGTGCAGATCTCGCAGCGCCATCTATTTTCTAAGCTTAAAAACACCCATTATCAGTTACCTTAGGATAATTTAATTTGCTTAAAAAAATGCTAAGTAAGCGGCTACGTCGACTCAAGATAATGGGTTTGTCTTGCAAAAGTTGCAAGATGTAAAACAATTTCTTTAAATCAAAAATAAAAATTAACTCCAATTGTGACAACGTCAAATCACCGCACTGACAAATTGTTAACCTCTTTTGAAAGCAGTCCTTTTCAAATTTTATTAATAGCGTCTACTCGTTTAATCCAACGTTTAGTAGTACGTGATTGAAATATAGTTAATAACTGAGAGACGGCAATTTGAGACCCTGTACGTATGACATATTTTAAAGAACGACAGACGGGACAAACTGATCAAAGGAGGGAAATATCGGTCCTCTACACTCTCATTGTTTGGAGAGAGATGCACCTTCCGTCTTTGTTTATTCGTAAGCATCGGAAAATAAAAATAAACGATTTTTGACAAAACATATAACGGGAGTGACGGACAAACGTATTTGTTTATATGTTGCACGATGATTAATGTCACTCACCACTGAAAACTTAAATTACTTTAGTGAAACGCCTGTGAACATGATAAGAAAAGAACATAACCAAAAAAATGAGAGGTTGAGTGACTTTCATGGGTTTGTCGCGTTTCTATTTCATTAAAATGTTATACATACAGGGTCCCTAACGGCAATGAGAGAGGTCCAATCGCCACTGTACTTTTAAATTATCTATGGGGATTTTATTTTGTCTAATGTCAATCTATTAACCTTATTTTTTTTATTTTACTTTCAAGCATTTTAAAGATATTGTTACAAAGACCTACGTACCAAGGAAAAAATTGATTTAAGCAAATATTTTGCGATTTTTATTTTAGTTTTACTTTATTATTGCTATACCTATATAGAATAATTAGACAATATTAAAAAACAATCTTTAGAAAATATGTATCAAAATGTTTAAAAGTGGCGTGGCATTTAAAAATACGGTTTGTTTATTTTTGTAAACCCTAATTTTAAAACTTATTTTGTGACATTTATTTTTGCATTTTATTTTAAATATACTGCTGTGTTTCAAGTTTAGTTTTGTATTTATTTTTTACAGATACAGGGTGATCTTTTTAAATTCATACCACAGATCCGTGTCCATACTTCTCTGACTTGTGTTTTATCGTATTTTGAAGGCAAACAAAGGATCCCGCCCGGAGCTTATGGCCGGTGGCTTTCGGATGGATTTCTTTTTAATTGCAGTATGTTGTAGATCTTGATGTCCTGATAAAAAACTATCAATGCCCCATCGTCCTCCGATTTATGGTTTCTAAGATACAGGGGTTCAAAATCTCAGTTTTTGTCTCAGAGTAATAAAATATAAAGAGAAGTAGTGCCCCGTTTTCGGCGGTCATTCATTCATTTGTTGGTAAACAATGTAGCTTTTCCGCTGTTGCCGATGCCGCCTCCTCTGCCTCTGTAAAATTTTATAAATAATAAGTAAGGTTCAACTACTTCTTACCTTACCAAAATATATAGTGCTTTGAATTGGTTAGACTATTCAAACCGTGCGATAATTTGTCATGCGCTTATTGGCCCGCGTCGCTTTGTTTTATGCTGTGTATTTCTTATTACATCCTGCGATAAAAACTCATTTATAATATATAAACGGCCCCTTTTCCCACAATTTTTTCAGGACGTGGCAACAGGCGTATGACATCATATTACGGATTTCGTGTTAGCAGGGCCGGGTTTCGTTTGGAGCTACTCGGACTATCTCCCCAGGTAAAAAGGGTATCCTTTTTCCTATTGTAGAGGACAATTAACTATTAGTCATTGTTCCAACAGTTTTAACCGGTATTAAGAATATTCTATTTTATTATTTTAAAATGCGGCTTTTCTGTTTGGAATTTGAAATTTCATAGGATTATTTTAATTTTCTCTAAGTATTTAGTAGTTTTGTAGTTTTTCTGTGTAAAACCACACCTTAAGGAAAACAAGCGTCTTGGAATTAAATAAATGGATCCATGACGGATCTGATACCTTCCTAGCCCATTAGCACACTCCACGTTATATCAACCTTGAAAACAATTTTTGTAAATATCTCCGAAATGAAAGCTCCTACGAACTTTTCGGTTATAACATAATTTTTTTCAAAAATAGCGCGCTACTATATTTCGAAAACCGCATATTGATGCGACGTTCCGTTAAAAAGTTAGCATTTTTTAAACTTTTTAACTGTCAAAAAACTGTCATTAGTATTAATGAATTTTGACTAAAATTTAATCAGCTCGTTGCAGTATCGAGTGCTATTTTACCTGAAAATTTCTTGTAAATCGGTTAAGCGGTTTAGGAGCTATTGCGTTACGGACAGATATACATACATACACACACAACACAGACAGACATCACGACGATATTGCTAGGGTAGGTCAAAATACATCCAAATAACACATTTTCGGTCTCAAAAAATATTTTTGTCGAAAACAATACCTTCTCTAGCCGTTGCTGTGCGGGCTAGGAAGGTAAAAAGGGGGCGGGCCGACTGCACATCAAGTAGTATAAGTAGTAGCCTTTAGACTGGATTGTTTAGTTTACACTTAGAAAACGGTTAGAGATACTTACTTACTGAAACGTCCTGTTTAAAATACAGTCGAACCTCTCTAACTCGAACCTCTATAACTCGAACTCCTCTATAACTCGAACCTTTTAAGCGGTCCCTGCACTTTTTACATGTATTTTAACCTATGTAACTCGAGTTTCTATAACTCGAACTCTCCATAACTCGAACTGTTTTGGTTGTCCCTTCAGGTTCGAGTTATAGAGGTTCGACTGTAAATCAATACAAAAACATTTCATGTAAAAAAGAGCCAAGTACGCGAAAATGGCATTCCGTAAAAAGAATTGAGATAAAAGTAAGGCCAAGCTCTCCAATACAAATTTCATACTGAAAGATTTTTACTAGTTGGAAATGTTTTTCTAAACTTTGCTATTACAGCCAAACTTCTTTATGTTCAATTTAGCACTGTGCCTAAGAGTTATTTACAGCCGTAATAGCCAAGTTTAGAAAAACATTTCCAAACTAGTTTCTTACTTTTATTTTGAAATTTATATTGGAGAACTTGACTTTACTTTTATCTCAATTCTTTTTGCGGAATGCCGCGTACTTGGCTTTTTTTTTACATGAAATGTTTTTTAATTTTCAATTTTTTCCCATGGTTTTATCATGCTTGCTATCAGCCTTCCAAAGCTCAGCTCTCTAGCGTTTCTGAAAGTGGACAATGTTACTTTTACATAATTTTACATGTATAGGGGAGGGAAGTAAATTAAAATTTTCGTGTTTTTAAATTTTTTCCTATAGTTTTATCATAGTTCCTATCAGTCTTCCAATGCTCAGCTCTCTAGCGTTTCTGGAAGTGGTGAATGTTACTTTTACATAACTTGGCATTTATAGGGGAGGAGAGTAAATGCAAATTTTTGGGGTTTTTAAATTTTTTCCCATGGTTTTATCATAGTTTCTATCGGCCTTCCAAAGCTCAGCTCTCTAGCGCTTCTGGAAGTGGGCAATGTTACTTTTATATAAATTTACATTTATAGGAGAGGGATGTAAATTAAAATATTGGTGTTTTTAATTTTTTTTCTATAGTTTTATCATAGTTCCTATCAGGCTGCCAAAGCTCAGCTCTCTAGCATTTCTAGAAGTGAGTAATGTTACTTTTAAATAATTTGACATGTATAGGGGAGGGGGGTAAATTAGAATTTTGGGGCTTTTTGATTTTTTCCAGGGGTTTGGTCATAATTTCTATCAGTCTGCCAAATTTCAGCTCTGTAGCATGTCTGGAAGTACAGTAGAATTTTGATGATCTTTACATGAGTGAGTGAGTCAGTGAGTGAGTCAGCGAGGGAGTGGCAATTTCGACGTTTTTTGAAATTTCGTAACTACTTTACTACTTTATAGAAGTCCATGAAACTTGGAGGGATTGTTAACTCTATGACGGTCTACGACTGTGCAAAGTATGCGATTCGAAAGTTTTATTTCTACTCAATCATTGTCTACGAGTTTCAAACAAAAGATTATTTTTTCACTTATATAATGGCAACAAGTTTAATTAGGTGGGTCCTCAAATCGTGAACGGTTAGCCCAGATATTCCTAAGCTCTAAGGTCGACACTGACTGGCTGACTGACTATTAAATGCAGTGTTGTCTTGGCCGTCGGACCCGGTGTATTCAATTTTTGGTGTTTTTTTACTGTGTGTTGAGTTTTATTTTTGTAAAAAAGCACTTAGTTGGACGTAAAAATAATCAAGAAGTGCTGTGTTTATGAAAATATTGTAAAAATTCAGCCCACTTTGATTTTAGTGAGATGATTCCAGTGACGCAGCTATGTTGCCATCGCCGGGGATTCTGTAAATTCTAAGTTTTCAGGAATGACCGCCACGAATAGGGAAAATTTACACGGGGCCGCGGTTGATTACTTCTCTTTATATTTTTATTACTCTAAGGTTTTTGTCTTTTGTGCATTTTTCACAAAAAACTATTTCCAGGCGTTTCTACCTTTTCCGAAAAAAGATATTATATTTTTTTATATATCAAACGTTAGGTCAGAAGTGTAGCTTAACATCCAAATTAAATAATTGGACCACACTTTGTTACATTCAATGGCGTTCCGAACATAAAAATTATTAAAAAATATTTAATCAAAAAACGATGCTTTACAGAATTAACTATAAAAAAAATAAGCGGTGGAATTTTTTTGTTTTTTCCTATCTTTTGGAAAACTCTTAAAGAAACCAGCCAATGTATAATGTTAAAAATGGGTTGTTCAAGTTTTTCACAAAACGCTGTAAACCTCTATGATTTTTAGGATTTTAGTATTTTTTTAGAAGTGCAAAATACTTTCCCTGTTGTTTTAACGAGAATATTTAAACAAGTATAATTATAAGGTTTATGGAATGATTTTTGTTGCTCACAGTACTTTTTTAATAATTTATTCATTTAGTGGCGCGCAATTTAAAAAGATAAATGTTTGAAATCCTAACTTTTTGGACGTTGATTTTTTTGTGACATTAAAAGTAAAATAAAAAAGGTTTAAAAATGATCTGTCAATTTGACATTGGCAGGTTTGTGAAACGAGCTAAAGGTGAGCTCTTCTCAGATGAGCTCTTCTCGATATCTAGTTTTGAAAAGAGTATTTTAAAACAAAAAACTGTTTTTTTAAATTAAGTGTTTGAGTGTTATTAAATATATTGATTTACCTGAAAAAACCATTCTTCAAATTAAACAAAGAATTACCGAAACTAAAAATTTTTCAAGCAACAATTTTCCTTCCTTAAATAAAAACCATTATTTCCTCAATCAGATCGCTATATTTTATTGACATGAATAACAAATATAATAAGCATTTTAACAAACAGGAAATTATTTTTCTTAAATCAAAACAAGTAGTTTTCTTTTCTATCTTCTGTGTAAGATACTTTTGGTTATTTAGTCATGGGTTTTCGATAAAAACAATGAAAATACTAACAAACGTGAAATTTCGTACCCGTGAATTTAAAAATCAAACAAGTTTCATGGCTAATCGGGCAAAAAGGAGTTTTTTGTTTCCCTTATATTTTTCCGTGGGTAGCTTGAAAGCTTAACCTCACGGGGGTCCAAGATCTAATGGACACCTAATAAGTGTTGACAGTTAACCGTTTCGTCTTTATGGGACTCCTGAGAACACTGCTGGTCAAATGACTTGGACCCCCGTGAGGTTAAGCTTTCAAGCTACCCACGGAAAAATATAAGGGAAACAAAAAACTCCTTTTTGCCCGATTCGCCATGAAACTTGTTTGATCAATGAAAATAGTTTCATATTTACAGACTGCTATTTTCTGGGTTGTTATAGACATAGGCACCTAAGTTAAATAATAACTTAATATACCGGGGGTGACGCTGTAACTGGTTTTATTTGGTAGGTACATGGTGGGCTATTCCAGCCATCATAACTACATTAGTAGCGTTATAGTATGTGGTACTGGATGCTAGTATTATATTTCAATAAGATTTAATATACATATTTCAATAATTAAGTAATTTAATTTATTAACAATATAATTAAACTCTAAACAAACATGTCATAGGCATAGGGTTGCTCGGTTGCTCGATTATTGGTAGGAATTCAACCTTACGCATCTTGTAGAGGTCATTTTAGGGATAACAACCTATTAACTGTTGTAGGTGTCTATATCTTGGAGTGCCTGCTGTACTTAAAGAAAAACTCACTTCTTTTTAGCAAATATGAATGCACTAGAAAGTTTGATACCAGAAATAAAGAAAACATGTATATATACCCAAAACATAGATTAACTGTTACTGAAAGGAGTCCACAGTATGCTGCTATCAAGTTTTTTAATACACTTCCCAACAGGCTAAAAGGTATCCAAAGCTACCAACTTTATAAAAAAGAGTGCTTCAAATTAATTTGCAATATAGAACCTTATAGTGTAAGTGAGTTTTTAAATTATAATGAATTTGTGGTGTAATAGTTCATTTTTTGTTTTTAGTCATGTTTATATTTTTGTTTTTATGGTTGTTTGTGCAAATTTTATGTTAGTGTTTTATTTTATTTTACTGCTGTAAATTTAACTTTTTTACTTGAGTTATAAAAAAAATTTTAATATTTTAAATTTATTTTACCAGACAAAAAAAGCTTTTTTAACAGTTTTTAGCTTTAATTTAGTAGTATTAGCGCAGTACAAAATTTGCTTTAAAATAAATTACCCATTTATTTTAGTTATTTCTAATATATATTTTGTAATTGTTCAAATCTCAGTCTTGTCTTATATTTAATGTATAGTGTCACTTTTACAATTCTTTGTATCAATGTCTTTTAGTTATTACCTAGATTCATTTTAAATGATTAGAACTAACAACACGGTAAAAAAAAATTGTCTTAGATCAAAGCGAATTGCTTTAAAGTAAAATAATTTGTGCTTTCCTATTCACCATAATATTTTCTTGATAACACAAAAAATGTTTTGCCTTTTATTTTAATGTGAAACAGAAATTGTTTTATTATTGGAACTGAATTAATCTAAGGCACCGTTTTCTTTGGAAGCAAAATATTACTTATGTGAAGAAAATTCGCTTTGTTACAAAATGGAGTATACTAAATCAAAACAATTGCACAAGAAAAATAAAGTCTCATTTCGGGATTAAACGCTGCGTTGAACTAAAAAGAAATATTTTAATTCAAAACAAATTGTTTTAAGGTAAAACAATATATTCAAGAAAAGAACGTGTTTTCATTGCAGACAAAGTTTTTTACTGTGAATACAAAATTTTTTACCGTGAATAATGGCGAAAAACACAATATACATATTAAATGTAACGAATAATATATATAACATATTTTTCTATTGTAAAACATTTAAGTGTGACGAAGTATGATGTTGCTGTGTATAGCAGTAAAATTATCGAAAACTTGACGATCCAAATTTACTTTTGTATATATTTTGGCTGAATAAATCTATTGTCTATTGTCATATTTTTAAGCCTATGGTGAGCTTTGCATATGCATCAGTGGCGTATATAAAAAAAGTTTCGGGTGGGCCCAAGACAGTTTTTGGGGAAGGCGAGACCCCATGAGGCCGTATTTTATGATATCTTATGTTTGTATCCATGAAATATGTAACAAATATCTAAAAAAAAACCTTAGCTTCGGGGGGGGGGGGGCAGCCCCCCTCCCTTATATACGCCACTGGTATGCATACTCAAATGAATAAATTTTTATAATCAATTTTTGGGTCTAGCATAACAGAAAAAATCTGCATTATTTTAAGTAAAATACTTATATGATTTATGCTTTTACGCTAGTGTGCAATAAGTTGTTGAAAAAAATCACTTAATCACATAAGAACCTTCCTTTCAGTGCAAATGTCAAATTGAAGTTAGGATTTCAATATTTCAAACATTTATCTTGGTAAATTGCACGCCACTGAATGAATAAATGAATAAAAAAGTACTGTGATCAACAAAAATCATTCCATAAAACTCATAATTATATTTGTTTAAAATAAATATTCTCGTTAAAACAAAAGCGAAATTATTTTGCATTTCTAAAAAAAAACATTAAAATCCTAAAAAGCATACAGGTTTATAGAGTTTTGTGAAAAACTTGAACAACCGATTTTTAACATATATACATTCTCTGCTTTCTTTGGGAGTTTTCTAAAAGATAAGAAAAAACAAGAAAAAAATTCACCGTTTGTTTTTTTTTAATAGTTAATTCTGTAAAACATCGTTTTTTTAATAAATATATTTTAATAATTTTTATGTTCGGAACGCCACTGAATGTAGCGGACTATTATTAGTTTCAATTTTTTTGTTTGGATATTAAGCTATACTTGTATATCTATATCTACAACATACTTAAATATAAAAGAAATTCAACCGAAAACCACCGCTCATAAGCTCCGGGCGGGATCCTTTGTGACGGTCAAAAATCTAATATTTTCAACAAAAAGTGACTTTTTTTTGTGCACCGAGGGGTAAAGGAGGTAACTTTTATGACTTTGACATAAAATTAACATATTTCCTAACCAGAAATATATTAAAAAGTAAATATGTCATATTGGTATAAAATTACACGAAAAACTGTCATTGTCTCTGGATAAAAAGATGTTGACTGTAGGTTAAGAAAAAAAACGCACAAATAAAAACAACTCAGACACAACAAGACATGCCAGTATGCCTTAGTATGCATATGATAAATAAAGAAGTTGTAAATGTCACAAAAGTGTAACTGTCTGTGGCTAGAACTATAGCTACTATAGATAAGTTAATGGCTGAAAATATATTTTTGTTTATTCTTGATTAGAATCTCGGAAAGAAGCACACAGAAAAAGTTGGTTGCGGAAAAAAGTGCTCACTAAAAAAGCGCATACGGAAAACAGCGCTTAGAGAAAGAACGTTAATTAAGCAATAAGAATAGTAGTAGTAGTAGTAATATATTTTTTTTATTTAGCATTTTGCTACTATATACAAAATATTTAAAATTAAACTAAATTAACAACTTTGTTGTTGTTTAAAAAGGTAACATTTTAAAGATTTTTTAAATAAAGATATAGATGTTTTTGATTTTATTATAAAATTTGAATTATTTCGAGTCAAATATGAATGTTGTTCAAAGTTTATAGTAATAAATGATTTTAAATTTTCTGGAAGTAAATTATGTTGAATTTTATAGATAAAAATACAAACTAAATAAAATGTGAAATTTTTTACATTTAACCATTCCAATTTTGATAACATAAGACTTATTTTTGTATATTTATTTGCATTTAAAATTATCCTCATTGCTTTATTTTGTAAAATCTGGAATTTTTCGAAAACGCTTTGATTTGCCGAATATAAAATTGTGGAACAATAAATAAAGTGTGGTAATATGATTGTATTATATATAACTTTTTTTGACCATATACTTAAATTTTCACTAGCTCTTTTTAAATAACCTATTTTACTAGCAATTTTGTTTATCATTTTTTCATGCTGTTGGTGAAAATTTAATTTTGAGTCTATTATGATACCAAGATATTTAAATAAATTAATTATGTTTAGTTTATCTGTATTTAATTTTAATTTATTTACTTTTAACCAATTGTCAATAATTTCAAGTTCTGAATTCATAATTTTTGTAGCTTCGGAAAGATCTTTGTGTTTTACATTGATTAATGTGTCATCTGCAAAAAGTTGTATAAAGCAATATTTTAAATTTAAAGACAAATCATTTATATACAAAATAAACTAATAGTGGTCCCAATTTACTACCTTGAGGAACTCCAATATTTATTGACTTTTCTTTAGAGTAAATATCTAAAATGTTCGTTTTCTGATATCTTTCACTTAAATAATTTTGAAACCCTTTTAAAATATTACCTTTTATGCCATATGTTGAAAGTTTAACTAATAATTTTTGTCTATCAATTGTCTCAAAAGCTCGTTTAAAGTCCAAAAATGTAGCAACTACAAATTCGTGTTCTTTATGACTTCTCCAATTTTTCAATTGATTGATTGACAGTTTACTAAAATTTTTTCAGATGCAATGAATTCCAAAACTTGGTCATATACCAAATCTTTTTTTTTTTTGGAACGGGTGTTATACTGGAACATTTAAGTTTATCTGGTAATGTACCATATTTCAGGCATAAATTAATTACATTTAGTAAAAGATATCCAATAGTTTTAAATGTCAATTTCAGTAGTTTTTTGTTTGGGACTTCACCATAATTTTCATTTGAATTTAGTTTCCAGACTTGTTTTTTAATTCGTTTAATGAGATTAATCTAAAATTTTCAAAAACATTTTTATTAATGTGAATTTCTGCACATTTTTCAGAATCTCCTATGTCAATGGAGTCTACTATTTGTGGTGATTACGTTGGATAATTTGTTTTTCTTCAATTATTTTCCTGGTCTTTTCTTCTACATTTTGTATTAAATTATGAAAAACTGTATTTACATCTACTGTTGAGTAATCCCATCTGCAACCAGCAAGTTCCTTCATCAGATTTGTGTAGTTAATATGTTGAATTTTCTTAAATTTTTTATCTTCTTTTCTAAAGCTTGAAATTTTAACAAAAGTCCATTTATGATCGCTAACTTTGGGTAAATCTTCTGTTCCTACTTGTAGTTGATTATTTGACATTATTAGGTCCAATGTAGTTTTTGAAATATTCGTTATTCTTGTAAAGTCCCAAATATATTGTTTTATTCCAATGCAACCAATTATTTCATTGAATTTTTTTGTGTAAGTGTCAGTATTTCTTACATTTATATTAAAATCGCCAAGATGAATTATTGTGTCATTTTCTTCCCATAAATTTTCACATTTTTTTTCAAAAAAATTTAAAAATTCTTTGCAATTTCCACTTGGAGATCTATAGTATACACCTAAATGATATACTTTTTTTAAATTTCTAATTTTAGATATATAAACCATAACTCAAAATTTATTGATTCCATTTTTGACTTTTTTACAGAAATATTGCTTGTTCTTAAAAAATTCCCCCCGTATAATTTGAATTACATAAATCTTAGTCTGATATTTCTAATTCGTTATTATTTATAGATTAAGTAATATGGGCTTCTGTTAAACATAGAATAAGTGGTTTTTCTTTAAATAAAAAATATCTAATCTCATCTCTTTTACTTTGAGTTAAAAAACCTTGAATATTTATATGAAAAATTTTTGAATTATTAATTATCATCTTATTTATTTGATTTAATTGTTATTGGTTTTCTTGTTTATAAAATGTTCTTTCTTTAATTTTTTTAATTTCATTTTGATAAATTTGGCAATTTAAGTCAAATGGTGAATGATTTAATGAAAAATTTAAATTATGTTTTTGATTTACTTCATTACAGTTAGGACAAAAGTTTTTATTTTTTTCTGCTTTACAAGTGGCCGCTGTGTGTCCATCATTTATTCCGCAATTTAAACAGATTTGAGTTTTATTACAGTTATTTGCACCATGATGAAAGCCGCTGCATTTAGAACATCGTAAAATATCGAAATATTCAAAAATTGGACGTATAGAAAAATTAATAAATAGTCTACCTCTATCCACAATTAACTTGAAATTTCTAGTGCTTACTTCAATTATGGCCATATATTTTGTTTTCATTTTTTTGATAGTTATAATTTGAATTTCTTGTTCATTTATAAAATTATTTTGTTCTAATATTTTTTTTTGTAATACTTCCTTAGAAACTTCTTCTTCTATTCCTATTATTTTAATTTTTGGATTTCTTCCGTTAGTTTTAATGTTTGTCGTGTACTTTATATTACTATTTTGTTGTATTTCTGATTGAAGTTTTTTCACATCATCTTCTTTGTTACAATGAATTTTGATTGATCCATCTTTTAAACTTTCCACTTTTTGGATTTGAACATTTAATTTTGAAGAGTTTATAAATTTAGTAAGCTCTTTTTTTGTTGTTATAGCATTTTGTTTTGAATTAGGTTTTATTGTTAGTATTTTGTTATATTTTACCTTATTATTTTTTGGTTCATAACTTTCTTCTTCATTTTCTTCTAATCTATTTGTTATACTTGAATAATTTTCATTAATCTGTTGGTTCTGTCCTTGTTTTATTTCTACATTTTCTCGTATTTCTAAATTTTTCATTTCTTTATTACTTGGTGGAAGTTTTACTAAAAAATTTGGATTTCTAAATGTAATATTTTTTTTTTCAAAAGTATGATTTTTTCCTCAAGTTCTTTGATAATAACATCTTTGTGATTAAGAAGTTCTTGTTTATCTTAAATAATTTCCATAAAAATTTCGTATTCGTCTAGTACCATAACATGTTTGGCTGTTTATATTGTTATCTCTAGCATAACAATTTCATTCACATTTTCTATGTTATTTTCATTTTGTTTATTTTTTTCTTTTTCTTTATAATTTTCGCTCAAACTTTTTTTCTTACCTGATCGCGTCCTGTTATTCTGACTCATCTAATAGTTCTTATATTTTTATTTGATTAATATTTGTTTTATAGAACAATTTTTTTACAGCAATGTTTGTTTTGTGTTGCTTCTTGTCAGCGTCAAATCCACAATACCGGTACATAAAATAATAGAAGCAAGCTGCAACTAAATTCGAATAAAATGCGCCGCAGGGGAAAGTTTTTGGAAAATAAAGTAATTTTGATAAATTTCAAAAAATATTCTTTTTTTACAGAAACTAAAAATTATCAGCTTTATGTCAAAGTGGGGAGCGGGGGCCCTCTGGCCCCCTGAATCCGCTACTTGTCTTACCGTGTATTACAATTAATTAATAAATTAATTTTTCAGCTACTTAAATCCCAGTGCTATAATTTTCGTGCATACAACACTGCAAATTATGTTGGCCCATGGACCAAGTTAAGTTTTTGTTAGTCATCTGTTTCCCATTAAATACCGCCGAATTAGATTTTTTTATATTTCCCATTTAATTAAAAAAAAAACAATTGTAAAACGATTTCTAATATGAAAATGGGAGGATACGGTCTGTTCAAGTGAAATAATTAAATATCGTTAATGACAGGAAATGCAAAATTTATATTCGCACTTAGTAAACAAAAATAATTTTTTAACTAAAAATAAATTACTTTCCATCTGAAAAAAGGATACAAATTAATTTTTTTAAAATTGAGTTTTCTCTATCAATAAAGACTCACTAGCCGATAATTAATATTTTTATACTTTTTAATTTTAGGCCTAACAACATTTTCATTAATATAAAAAACATATTTCAACACGTCGACCCAAGCGCACGTGTTTCACATCACTCATCCTAAAGTATCGCATTTTTAGTGATTTATTGGCTTGAAAATTGTGATTCTCTGAGAACCATACCATCAGATGGTCTAGCACATTGGTGAGTTGAAAAAATTACTGTAGCTGTTCCACAATACTGTAAATTGGCCCTTTAATGAAATTCCCGCCATAAAATTCCACGATGTCATCTCGCAGCTGTGGTGTTTGCGACACGTCAACACGCAAGCCATCTCTCTCTTGCGAAGGGGTTTGCAAGAGAAAATATCACGCAGATTGTTTGCGTATACCAAACGATTCAGTAGCAGTAATACAGAGTGTACCAGGGCTAACTTGGAAATGTCCCACGTGCCGTAACCTACCTGCCGAAACTTTTACAGCTAACTTGGAAGGTCGTATTGAAGCACAACTCAACTCGGTGAAACAATCAATTGTAGAGGAATTATTTGCAAAAATTGATCAAAAGCTCCAGGATGTCAGTCCTCAAACAATCAGCGAACCCAGGTATTCTGACGTTCTTAAGAATCAATTTCGTTCTAATATTATCATCAAACCGAAAGTTACAAATCAGAACAATACGCAAACAAAGAGCGATATTCTCCATAAAATCAAGCCAGACCAAGAAAAAATCCAAATCAATCGGGTAAAGCACATTTCCAACGGAGGCATCGTACTGTCCACCAACCACAATGATGCCCAACGCATGAAAGATCTTTTTAGCCAAAACTTAGCAGACGATTACGAGGTTCGGGAATCAAAATCCGTATCGCCGATGGTCAAGATTGTTGGTCTCTCAGCCGAGTACGACAAAGACGTACTATTACGACACCTAAAAACTCAAAATTTTTTCTTTAATAACTCAGCAGATATAAATATTCTAAAAGTCTGGCCAACCAAAAATAACGCGAACATTTTCCAGATGGTACTGCAAGTAGATATGGTTACACACAAAAAACTAACTGATAAAAAACGCCTTGTAGTTGGTCTTGATTATTGTACCGTTTATGATTCAACTTCTTTATCACGCTGTTTCAACTGCAACAACTTTGGCCACTCAAAAAAATATTGTCTAAAAGACCCCACCTGCCCTCTCTGCGCTGGGCCACACTTGGTAAACGCGTGTGACAACTCTGCCAATAAATGCTGCGTCAATTGTAAGCATCTTAAAACCAAATTCGACCTAAACATCGAAATAAATCATGCTTGCTGGAATTATGATGCATGTTACGCTTATAAACAAGCAAACCAAAAATACAAGTCGGAAATTTTTGGGTCCACCATGTAGCAGCCAACCGCGCTAGCCCCCTCCTTAGTTGAGTTTACTGTTGATCCCCACAATATTTCACTACAGTCGACTGAGTCTGGTAGGCGCTGTGATATCCTTTCAATTTATTATCAAAACGTACGCGGGCTAAGGACAAAAACAAAAACTATTTTTAATTCCACACTCGCTTGTGAATTTGATATCATAGCGTTGACTGAGACTTGGTTGTACCCGGGTATTCACGATACAGAACTTTTTCATTCGGGGTATTGCATCTTTAGATCTGACAGAAACTACGATGAAGTAGAACAAAACTTGGGGGGTGGTGTCTTGTTGGCTGTAAGGGAAAATCTACAGACAACGAACCTGGAAATTGAATTGCCTGTATCAATCCGTGACACAATAGACATAGCTGGAATCAAAGTATCTTTCTCGAACAAACTATCTCTTTATATTTTCCTTGTATATATTCCGCCAGGCAAAATCTCATACATATATGAACAACTTTTTGAATATCTGTCATCCCTGAATTTCCTATATAGTGCTAAAGCAGTCTTTCTCGGAGATTTTAATTACCCTGAATACGTAACCTACATAGAGAGGGATCCTCCTCCCAACAGTAGGTTAACTCACTTGCTGAATTTTATTAATTTTCTTGATTGGCATCAGATTAACACTGTCAAAAATTCTGATAATCGACTGCTTGATCTAGTATTAACATCTTCCTCAAACCTCACTTCTGTGCAGAGATGTTATGACATCCTGCTAAACGAGGACAGGTGCCATCCTTCTTTATTAATTGACTATAAAATGACCGGTGACAAAAAGGTGAGCAAACTCAAAATTAATGACATCTTTTATAATTTCAAGAGATCTGACTTGAGAAATCTATATGCGAGCTTAGCTGAGATTGACTGGCGTGTTTTGGAAACGGTTGATAACGTCAATGAGGCTGTCGAATTATTTTATTACAAATTATACTCCTGTCTAGACACCCACGTGCCAAAAACATCTAAGCGGCGTAGAAAATATCCTCCCTGGTTTACTTCCCTCATCATACGGTCGATTAAAGAAAAACATAAATACTTTCAAAAACACAAAAAAAGTCGCAGCGATAATGATTTACTTAAATTTCGAGAACTTCGTAATAAAATAAAACGCGACACAGAAACATCATACCGCGAGTATTGCGCTAGACTTGAAGCGAACCTGACAACTCAACCTGGAAATTTCTGGCGCCTAATACAATCATTGCAGTCGAATAATGGTCTGCCGCAGTGCATGACAGATCACAATGAAGAGAGTACGACGGATCCCCAGCGCATAGCTGATGCATTTGCTGATTACTTTCAGAGTTCATATACACAATCTCAGCAGCGTACCTCAGTACAAAATAATATTCCTTCTAACCTTAACTCAAATTTCATTTCACTTAAAAGCTTCAATGAATCTGAGGTATTGCAAGCACTAAAGACCATGAAACCCAAGGCCATTGTCGGTCCCGACAAAATTCCTGCATTTTTACTGAAAGATTGTGCATACGTCTTCGCTTACCCCTTAACTGTTCTTTTTAACTTATCTTTAAAATTCTGCACATTTCCTGATACTTGGAAAAATTCTAAAATTATACCTGTCCATAAAAAACAAGAAAAAGATCGTATTGTAAATTATCGGCCAATTACCATAATAAACAATTTTTCAAAATGTTTTGAACGCGTTCTCCATACATCGCTTTACTTTCCCCTGAGCAGTCAAATAGATTCCTGTCAACACGGCTTTATAAAACGCAAATCTACCACAACCAATTTAATTACTGTTACACACCTAATAGCTGAATCCTTGGATGCGGGTGCTCAGATTGATGTTATTTACACCGACTTTTCTAAGGCCTTTGACAGACTAGACCATAGTATTCTTCTCCGTACACTTGTAACCTTTGGCATCTCTGATGATTTATCTAAGTTTCTTTATTCATACTTAACTGAAAGGCTTCAGTATGTAGAATGCTATGGACAAACCTCCTCTACGATCAAGGCTACTTCCGGAGTTCCTCAAGGCTCTATACTAGGTCCTCTCTTCTTTATAGCTTTTATAAATAGCATAGTTCAGGACATAGAAGTTATTTGCCTATTGTACGCTGATGACTTAAAGCTTATCTGTAGAATAAATAACATTGCTGATTGTGAAAAACTTCAAGCTGCTCTAAATAAGGTATATACTTGGTGTCTTGATAACTCTCTCCCTCTCAATCCGTCTAAATGCAATGTAGTGTCTTTCACCCTTAGAAAACAGGTAATTCAATTCAATTACTCCATTGATACAACCGAAATACCCAGGAGTCTGGAATTTAAAGATCTCGGAGTAACATTCGATAGTGCTCTATCATTTGTTCCCCACATCCAGGATGTTGTAAAGAAAAGCTACCGAATGCTTGGGTTCATAATACGGAATTCTCAGTACCTAGAAAATATTTCTAGTATAAAATTACTCTATTTTGCTTATGTCAGATCTAAATTGGAATACTCGTGCATAGTATGGTCTCCGTATTATGATACTCACGTTAATACTATTGAAAAAATTCAACGTAAGTTTCTGAAGTACCTTGTTTTTAAGCTTGATGGTGTGTATCCCGAAATTGGTATTCTGAACCAGGTCCTTTGTGAAAGGTTCAGTATATCTTCATTGGAGGACCGGCGCAAGTTGGCAGAGTTGCAATTCATTTTCAAATTAATACATAATCAAATCGACTCCCAGGAATTATTGCATAAGATTAATTTTTTAGTACCCAGAACATCAGCACGCACCACTGTTCCGTTTTATCTTCCTTACCAGCGCACCAATATTTGCAAAAATTCTCCAATAATTCGGGCTTGTAACACGTGCAATCAGGCTTGCGACAGATGTGACATATTTAATTGCAGTATCTCTACCTTAAAAAATATACGATTTTCATAATTTTTATTTCTGCTCACTCAGTGTAGATGTAGTAAATTTCTTTTATTTTGTACTTCATTTTATCATTAGATTCTGTTATTGTTAATTACTGTATTCTTCCCCACTTTGTAATTGGGTTAACTCCTGTTAAGTGGTGTAAATAAAATAAAATAAAATAAAATAAAATAAAATAAAAAAATTCTTATCCTTATTTACACCTGTCAAGGTGCATTTAAGAGCCATTTTCTTGTCCGAGGAACGGTTAGCAATTATTATTGTTTAAGGGGAACTAAGATGGAGGGGAAAACATTTGAAAATCTCTCCATTTACGAGCTGTATGGGACTAACAACTTATTTTCACCCCACTTCATAATAAGCAAATTACTCATTCTGATAAAGAAAAAAAATACTTCTCTTGTACCGCTCTGCACCACTGCAATAACTAACTTGAGAAGATGGTTACTGCAGTGCAAATAGAGCGGTAAAAGAGGAGTATTTTCTGGTATGCTGTTAAGGGTTTCCTTCAATATGAAGGGTTTTGAACAAAAATGTTCACTATTCAAGGATTGAAGGTTTTTATCCGAATTTGAAGAATTTAGACCCAAAATTATATATTTTGCACATATTTTTACCAAACCTAACTTATGTAGGTAAATTTAAATACTTTATTTGTTTGATATTTTCTTCCATTTTTATTTTTAAAAAAATTGTTCATGGTATAAACAACAAAACAAAGTTTTTTTTTGGTTTGGTGTCGACCACGCACCTATAACTGTTGTAGTTGTAAAGTCGTCAGAAAAGTCTGGCAACACTGCTTCCACCTCAAACAACACGGCACAAATGAGGGAAGCCTGGCGAAGAGTCGACACGAGGCGCGGAATTACCGCTGCTCGGCGATTTCCGCAACAATTCGTGACTCAGGGCGTGGTTTATTTTAACTTAGGACGGAGTTGCTACAAACCCAAAAATTGCAACTCAGCGCTAGGAGTTAAAACAATACACGAAATAGGTTTTGAAAATCTGTTGGAGTTGCGCTAAAACCAGTTCCAGGCAACCCAAAAACTTTGTTATTCCAAACCATCTTCCTGAGTTGTCAGAACTCACAAAACGTCAACCCAGGGTAAGGTGTTTAACAAACCCAACGATGTGTAAAATACATTTTTAACATACAATTTGAGTTTTAATAAACCACGAAGCGCGTACATTATTTTGGATTTTCATATCCCTAAAATCATCAAAATTGATATGGTGCTTTTATTTGCCAAACCTCTACTGACTAATTAATTTGATATAAAATGACATTAGTTAGGGTCCCTGTTGTATGTCAGTCAGAGAACATATTTTTTCGATGCTCCAGTGCTTCAGTTCAACAGATATGAAGTGAGTTTGCAGAAAAAATATAATTAAAAAGATTATAATACTTATTCAAAATAAAAATAATTGCAAATATATTCCTCACGAAAATCGTGTATTTATCAGTCTGTATTAGATAGCCAATGGCGTCGAATATAGGGGAGAAAAAGAACTCTGCAGAAAGGTATAGTGACTGATTCACTTTCTTAAAGCTCAGCAACACTAAAACCTTAATAGAAAACATATGCTTCTCCTAGCCTATTAGGCCAGTCATTAAAACGATAAAAAGACCCCCAGCTTGCAAAAGGTTCGGTTCATATTTTGCAAAAGGTTCGGTGCGATTTTGACATTTCTTGTTCACATTGGTGTCAAAAAAAAATTAGTGTTCGACCTTGGGTGGGGGGGGGGGTTTCCTCCGCCATCTTGGATTGATTGTGCACGAAAAGGTTTTTTTTTTAAATTACTTGATCATTGTACATTTTAGAAAAAAGTTTTGGACTAAAGTTGATAAGATAATAAAATTTTCTACAAAAACGCTGTTGTACGTTTTTTTGTCAGATGAATGGTTTTCGAGTTATGACGCTAAACAGTTTGCCGCCATTTTGGATTTTGACAATTTTTTTAAATTTAGTGGCGGATAAAATAAAGAACAACTATAAACTGAGATCTCTGAGCAGTACCCTTGCTGAGATACGAATCCTGAAGTGTTAGCAGTACACCCGTTTCCTATGAATTTCCATTAAATGCATAATAAACCGAAATTATTCAGTTTTATGTTATTTACTCAAAAGGTAAGAATTTTACAGAAAGTGTGTAATCAACTGTATTATAGAAAATTAAATTACCTTTTAAACGTTGTATCACCGAAGTGGGCCCAGTCGCCAATTATTTGTGAAAACCAATAAAAACATTTTTTGGACCATGAAAATGTATCTTCGGTAACGTGTTAGTCAACTGAAAGTTACCTTTTATAATAATTCGAAGCTTGTAGATTTGCAAACATATAGGTTTTGATATATTGTAGCCGAAGAAAATGAAATAAAAACTAAAACAACTTGTTACTAGAAATCTGTCCCATGGCGCGGCGGTAACAGCCAATTTTTACCTTAAGAAAATTCATTCCACGTGGCAACATTAGGTTTTACTAGAGGCTCTCGATACATTTGACAATTGTGTAAAACAATTGTCAAATGTATCGAGGGCCTCTAGGTTTTACTATAAACGGTGCTAGTAAGTGATAGAGGACGGCGGCGAATTATTTCGGTAAGTTTTTGAATTATTGCTAATAATTTGTTTTGTTTTTAAAAAATGAATATTTATAGATTTGAGGCAAATGAAGTTGATTATCTTCGTTATAATCTGATTTAAGTAACAAAATCTTGAAGAAAACTGAAAAGAAAGTTGTAATAAATTTGGCTTAGCCGGAAAATGCTAAAATGTAAAGAAATTGTCTCAGCTGTAACACGATTTGTCCCGTTCGGTAACGCTATTTTCGATAGAAACAAAATTTCGGACTTCCATTGTCTTTATTTATTTTAAGCACGACATTTCATTTAGTAAGTATCTCTATACTTAATAACTGAAACGTCTTGTTTAACATAAATACGAGTTTCAAACAAAGAGCTATTTTCGATGTTACAAAAATTGTCCAGTATTACCTAACGGGACGATTTTTTTTTTAATTTAGTTGGACAATATTTGTATTTATATTTTGCCTTGATATTTTTTACCTTTATTTATCTTTTGTTTTGTGTCATAAATTGTGTGCTTTTTAATTTATGGCCCTTCGGTAACGTTGATGTCCCTTCTGTAACACCTAAAATACCTGAAATTTTTGTCAAATTTGCAAGTCTAGTGGTATTTTAAACTAATTCATTTAATTTGAAGTTGTTATTTCTTCCACCCATGTTGGATACATCTATATTTCAGATTCACGGTAAAAAATTTTGTCTACAATGAAAACACGACCTTTACTTAAATAAATTGTTTTACCTTAAAACAATTTGTTTTGAATTAAAATATGTCTTTTTAATTCAACGCAGCGTTTAATCTTGAAATGAGACTTTATTGTTCTGCTGTAATTGTTTTGTTTCAGTATACTCCATTTTGTAACAAAGCAAATTGTCTTCATATAATGCTTCCAGAGAAAACGGTGCCTTAGATTAATTCGGTTCCAATTTTTAATAAAACAAATTTCTGTTTCACATTAAAATAAAGAGGCTAGATATTTTTTGTGCTCAATCAAGAAAATATTCTCTTGGTGAATAGGAAAGCACAGATTATTTTACTTCAAAGCAATTTGCCTTGATCTATACAAATTTTTTTACCGTGTTCCTTTAGCCGGGTACTCATTAAGCCGGGTACTCATTAACGAACCACGAGCCTTGATCAACGAGCGCGATCTATTCGCTAATGTGGACGCATTGTTCGAGGCTCGCAGCGCGATATTGAAACCTTAAATTAAAACAAAGCACCCACTAAATTTCTCTTGAAATAGTTTACCTACATAATTACATTTTTTAAATAAAAAAAAAACAAAAAAAGTCTAAGAGCCCAGTAAGATTTTGGGCTTAAATTGCAAACCGATACTCATATATTTTAATCGATTCGTCATAAGACCATGTCCCAAAAAAAATTAAGATACCTGCGAAAATCCTGCATAAACAATCCGCCATCTTTGTTTAAAGATGGCGAAAAGGAGTTTGAATCAAATGTACGTAACTTTTTTATTATGACATCGATTTTACTCAAACAAACTGTGATTAGCTTCTACTATAATGGCCTCTCTAAATCACTATCAATACTTTATTTTTTATTTGTCTCTATACTATAAATACTGTAAGTTCCTCAAATACGCAATTTTTTTTTTCGGTTTTTTGATTTTTTAAAGAACTACTGGTTATACAAAAAAAACATAAAATATAAAAAATATGCAGATTGTTAAGATATATTCATGGTGGGTTTAATATATGCTGTAGATTAAGCGGTTCTCGAGTTACACTCAAAAAAACCACCAAATTGGACTTAACCAGGTACAAAATTTTCATATTTTCACCAAAGTCATGAAAGTTACTAAAAAACTATACAGAACGAAAAAGGATGTCAAGCTAAATAAGAAACGGCTATTAGTTTCAAAGAAAAACTGATACTGACTTAGATATGTCGGCTTAAACATGGCCGAAGCGTAATTTACAATTTTATTTTTGAGGGTAATTTTTTTATGTAAAACGAACCCCTACGGGGTTAAAATGTACCTCAGCTAAAAGACAATTTAATTATCTTTAAAAAAGGATAGTACACTTTTTGTCGTAAAGTTAATAGTTTTCCTGAAAAAAACAAAAAATATGCGGCATACATAATTCGATGTTTTCGTTCCATAGAAGTACGACAATGCAAGCATGGGTCCATTATGGGAAAAAATAATTTATGCACAGCGTCCAAAATCTTACAAAAAACATATTTGATACTTTTCTGTTAAATTGACAGGTGGTCACGTGATTTTGACAACTTCTTAACGGTTTGAGCTAGAGACTTGGTTCTTTTTTTGATTTGTAGACAAAGTTATCCAATTTTGATGACAAAAACGTATTTAAAAATTTTAAATACGGTGCCGCCTGGCGCCTAAAACAAATTTTATAACTAGTCGAATCCACATTTCGATATTTTAACTGTTGCATAATTAAAATTTTATACTTTTCCAAATTAATTTTTTGAAATTTTCTGATAAAAATGTTGATATTGGGATATTTCCCTTTGTTCTTGCGGTAGTATTTCTGAAGTGAAACTTTTTTTTAAAACTGGTGTCACCCTCTACAATTCGCGAAGGAAAAAAAATGCTTTATACGCTACTTTTCGTACTTTTTTTAGGCCCGATCTGCCATTTTAACACACACATATATATATATATATATATATATATATATATATATATATATATATATATACAATATTTTTAACCTTTAAGTAGTGTAATGAAAAAAACTTACACTAACGCTGTTTCTATATGACGTTTTTTTGAACCCATTAAAAATTATTATACCATAAGTGTTTTTAATATGTTTTGGTTTATTGAAAATCCAAGTGTACCCTTTTCAACTGAATTTGCCGCCAACTTTTTAAGGGCTCTTTATTTTTACTGTTTGTTAAAACGGCCGGGAATGCAGTCTTGCCCGAGGCCTTCCTGAGTGGTTACTAAGATTAAAATTCCTTGTTTTTTGTATTAGGGACTTATTGCAATAGTGCCAGGCACTAATTGTGCCAGATTCGCATTGAAAACTGACAGTTGATCTTTCAAAATTGACATACCAAAGTCGAATTTATAAATCCAGTCGTTTATTTTCGATTAATAGTGGCGGCACTATTAATTTTGGCTCTTATAACACACAAAGGCCTAATTTTGAAAGAAGACAGCTGTTCTTTTAATGCGAAAATATTAGAATAGTGCCCGGCACAATTATTGCCTGGCTTTATTGCAATAGGTTCCTATTATTTCTGCTCTTCCTGGCACTAAAATTAGCCAAAAGAGTAAGAAGGAGATGCCAGGAGAGTGAGCGAAAACAAGATATATATACAGGGTGTCCCAAAACTCTGAGTCTACTCAAATATCTTCTGAACTATTGAAGATTACTCAATCATATTTGGCAGTAATCGTTAACATCAAGAGATCTATTTTATGAAGAGGCTGTTGTGCTGCCCCTGCATTAAGGGGCGACATAGGGGCGATCAACTTAAAAATTTAAATTATAAATCCTTATCGATTGATACCTCGTTTTAAAGGTAAGGTGGACTATCAACACTATTTTTTTCAGCCAGCCATCAATAGTGGCAGCACTATTAATTTTGGCTCTTATAATACATAAAGGACTAATTTTTAAAAAAGACAGCTGTTCTTCTAATGCGAAAATGTCAGAATAGTGCCCGGCACAATTATTGCCGGGCTTTATTGCAATAGGTCCCTATTATTTCTGCTCTTCCTGGCACTAAAATTAGCCAAGAGAGTAAAAAGGAGGAGATGCCAGGAGAGTGAACGAAAACAAGATATTTATACAGGGTGTCCCAAAACTCTGAGTCCACTTAAATATCTTCTGAACTATTGAAGATAACTGAACCATTTTTGGCAGTAATCGTTAACATCAAGAGATCTATTTTATGAAGAGGCGGTTGTGCTGCCCCTGCATTAGGGGGCGACATAGGGGCGCTCAACTTAAAAATTTAAATTATAAATCCCTATCGATTGATACCTCGTTTTAAAGGTATTTGAAAATTAAATATTTTGATATAGCCGGTAATTGTCTACACAATCAAATCTGTCAAAATCTATGGACTGTTAAAACTAATTTTTTCAGTTTTTGTCAAAATTCACAAGTTTGTTGTTTTAAACAAAAACCCTATTGAGAGATATCTTGTTTGAAAGGTCTTTGAAAAACCATGTACGCCAACTGTCCCTTGCCTATAAAAAAAAAAACGTCAAAATCTATCGACTTTCAAACTTATTATTTTACCATTTTTTACAAATTTTTAACTATAGCTATACCCGCCATCCCCCATACGTGGGAATTTTTGACACATATTTTTTTGTTGGTATTGTCATATAGTTTAAGGTTTTGGTTGTTTGCCTCTGGTCAATTACAGCATATCCGGGAAAAACATGGAAAAGCACGGAAATATGGATAAAATTACTTATACAGTCTGTGTCTATGAAAGGTCAGTACAATTAAAAGCCATCTACTTTAGTCCGACATTGCTCCGTTTTCGAAATACAGGGTGTTTTTTAGAAAATAAAAATCGAATAAATAGCTAAAATATAAATATAACTTTTTTCTTAGTCTATTTTTTAAACTTTTTTGTTAATGTATGCATAAAATAAATCTCTCGATGTCATCAATCACTACCAAATAAGGTTCAGTTATCTTCAATAGTTCAGCAGATATTTGGGTAGACCCGGATTTTTGGGACACCCTGTATATTTTTACAAATTTAAAAACATGCCAGTGGTGATTAATTTTGATCGGACATTTGTGTTTACAAATCAAAAAAAGAACCAAGTCTTTAGCTCAAACCGTTAAGAAGTTGCCAAAATCACGTGACCACCTGTCAATTTAACAGAAAAGTATTAAATATGTTTTTTGTAAGATTTTTTACGCTAAGTTTAAATATGTAACTGCGGATTCGCTTATCTGTGCATAAATTGTTTTTTCCCTTAATAGACCCATGCCAGTGTCGTACTTCTATGGAACGAAAACACATAATTATGTATGCCGCATATTTTTTGTTTTTTTCAGGAAAACTATTAACTTTACGACAAAAAGTATTCTATACTTATTTGAAGACAATTAAATTGTCTTTTAGCAGGGGTACATTTTGACCCCGTAGGGGTTCGTTTTACATAAAAAAATTACCCTCAAAAATAAAATTGTAAATTACGCTTCGGCCATGTTGAAGCCGCCATATCTACCTCAGTATCAGTTTCTGTTTTAAACTAATAGCCGTATCTTATTAAGCTTGACATCCTTTTTCGATCTGTATAGTTTTTTAGTAACTTAAGTATTAGACACACCATAAATACATCTTAACAATCTGCATATTTTTTATCTTTTATGTTTTTTTTGTACCAGTAGTTTTCTTTAAAAAATCAAAAAACCTAAAAAAAAACAGCATATTTGAGGAACTTTATAGTATAGAGACAAATAAAAAACAAAGTATTGATAGTGATTTGGAGAGGCCATTATAGTAGAAGCTAATCACAATTTGTTTGAGTAAAATCAAACTCCTTTTCGCCATCTTTATAATTTGTTGGGTTGTTTATGCAGGATTTTCGCAGGTATCTTCATTTTTTTTGGGACATGGTCTTATGACCAATCGATTAAAACATATGAGTATCGTTTTGCAATTCAAGCCCAAAATCCTACTGGGCTCTTATACTATTTGTAATAGTTTACTTGTAAGAAAATAGTAAGCTGTCAGTCTTAATTTTTTTCTTAAATTGCGAATATCTCAAAAACTAATCTATTCATTTTTGAAATAATATCAATGCTGTAAAGGAATGAAAAAAATTATTTTAAACAAGGTATCACTTGACTCACTTTCCCTCTCTAAAGTCAAGGGGTCAGAGCTACCTCAACTAGGAGTCGATAGATATAAATATTTTAAGAAAATAAAAATAATATGTCCAAATTTACTTTAAATACTCATAATGGCATACCGTATATTATTAAATTAAAAGTTTACCTCTTTATAAAATCTAAAAAGAGGCCTTGATAATGGTGATAATAACGGAAATGATTATTCGTATGTTTTATCGCTCCGCTTGTTTTGTAAAAAGAGTTTTTGTTTTTTTCTTTCTGGGTAATAAATTTTGTAGTATAAAATGGAAAATAAATATATTTTGTTTACCTCACCATACTGATAACGGTAGTTACCACTTATGATTGGACAAGCTAACCTATGCACAGATTAACGCTAAAAACTGCACAGAACAGATGTGACTTTACTTAGGCGTTGCGATCTGTATTGAGAGAAGTGTTGAAGGAATACGAACAATTCGGGCGCGCTCGCTTAAAGTGCCTATAGCGGTAGATATTTAGGAATTACAAACTGATAACGGTAATGACACTTTACCGGGGTACGCGTATAAAATGTTATTTTATAAAAAAAATTAAGAATAATATTTGCTTTTGACAAACGGCAATACATACTTATATATACAGTGTACTTCGGCTATAACGTACCTGGGTTATAACGTACTTTCGGTTGTTACGTACATATTTCATTGGTGCGGGCATGACATTCTTCTTTTTAATTGTGTTGTTTATAACGTACGTCCGCTTATGTTAAAGTACATATTTTCTGGTCCCTTGAGGATACGTTAAAACCGGAGTACACTGTATAAACATTAAACTAGACTTATAGAACAATATAATATTGAATTCGTATGATACATTAGGTTACCTTGTTTTAGTGGAGGCCAACTTATATTATATTTTGGCTTTTGTCTATTCTCCAGGTAGGTAATATTCCCACAAAAAATCAAGAAAATCGGAGGGGGTGAGGGACAGGTCCGGCTTTTCTTAAATAATTTTGCTCAGTAAGCTGTCAGTCTTAATTTCTTCTGAAATTGCGAATATCTCAAAAACTAATCTATTAATTTTTGAAATAATGTTAATGCTGTAAAGGAATAAAAAAAACTCTTTTAAACAAGGTATCACTTGACCCACTTTCCCTCTCTAAAGTCAAGAGATCAAAGCTACCCCAACTAGGAGTCGATAGATATAAATATTTTAAAAAAATAAAAATAATGTGTCCAAGGATTTTTTCAAAAATTTACTTTAAATACTCATAATGGCATTCCGTATACGTTTTCTATGAGTATATTACTTTAAATTAAAATTGATAATGATGATGAAAGCGGAAATGATTATACCTATGTTTTATCGCTCTGCTTGTTTTGTAAAAACAGTTTTTGTTTTTTTCTTTCTGGGTAATAAATTTTGTAGTATAAAATGGAAAATAAATATATTTTGTTTACTTCACTATACTGATAGCGGTAATTACCACTTATGCAAAACTGCACAGAACAGGTGTGGCTTTACTCAGGCGCGCTCGCTTAAAGCGCCTCTAGCGGTAGATATTTAGGAATTACAAACTGATAACGGTAATGACACTCTACCAGGGTACGCGTATAAATTTTTATTTTCTAAGAAAAATTAAGAATAATATTTTCTTTTAACAAACGGCGATACATACTATACTATACACATATATAAACATTAAACTAGACTTATAGGGCAATATAATATTGAATTTGTATGAAACATTAGGTTACTTTGTTTTAGTGGATGCAAACTTACGATAACGGAGTATGAAGTTTGGGCCAGTCTTGGTTCGGTTCGGTTTAGAGCAATATTGGAAGCAATTTTACTTGTAGAAGAAATTTTATACATAAAATATGTATAAAATGGAAAATAAATATATTTTATATAACAGATGTGGCTTTACTCGGGCGTTGCGGTCTCTGTATTGACAGATGTTGAAGGAATACGACCAATTCGCGCGCGCTCGCTTAAGGCGCCTCTAGCAGTAGATATTTAGGAATTACAAACTGATAACGGCAATGACGCTCTACCAGGGTACGCGTATAAAATATTATTTTATAAAACAAATGAGGAAATAATATCTGTTTTTAACAAACGACGATACTTATAATATATATATATATTATATAAACATTAAACTAGACTTATAGAGCAATATAATGTTGAAATTCGTATGATATATTGGGTTCTTTTATTTTAGTGAATGCAAACCTCTATCCGGTTATGATAACGGAGTATGACGTTTGGGCCAGTCTTACACAAATGTTAACAACAAATAGCAACTTCAGCATCAAACTAAATGTAGTGCTTTAGAGTAATATTGGAGGCAATTGTATTTGTACAAGAAAAATAACTAATATACTAAACACTAATTTAATTTTGGATGGTAACATGAAACCTCTTTCAATAATGACCTAATACTTATTCATGTTCTCTGGGTTATTATGGTCTAAAATCACCAATGCATAAGCCGCAAATTTTTGCCAAATATAAAATTTTTCAAAAATTTGTGCTAAAATATCTTTTTTTTTAAATTAAAATCAACTGATTTTGCTCAAATTTTCGCCTGCGGCACATTTTGTTTGCACATACTAGTAAACTTTAAAGCTAATTCTTATTAAATCCCGTAAAAAAAATTGTTTAGTATTTTTTTCCCTCCTTGGCCCCTCCCCCACGGACATCCTGGATCCTCCACTGGTCGGGCTTACTGGCACAGCCAATTTGTTTTAGGCTAGTAACATATAAACCACGCATCTTCTTTTAAATGTTTATTAAATAGTCTTTGTTTTATAAATAGACAATACTTTTTCATCCTTCATGGTATTTTTTTTTATTTGAAACGCATTGAACGACGACCGCCTGTTGGCTCGTCGCGAATGGCTTGTTGCGGGCTCGCGATCATACCTTTTTCACGTCTGCATTAGCGAATTGTTCGAGGCTCGTGGCTCGGTAATGAGTACCCGGCTTTTCTCGCACTTCAATAGCAAAAGCTTTTAAGAAGTACTTTAGGATAGGCGGTATGTATCTACGCCACTGATTTTAATTTCCCAGTGAATTAAAAGTCGAAAACAAATGAACAAAATAATAAACCCATATTATTAAGAAATGTACAATAAAGGATGTGATGAGTAAACCTATCATTTAATTGGTTAATGTTTTAAAACGTCCTTTATTTTGTTTTTAATAAATTTCTTTGATAGTATAAAATCACGAGTCCGATGAAAAGCTTGCCATTTAAATCGAAAGCATTTCAAAAAGAAGACCCGGAATAAAAAATTAGAAAAAAATGAAAACTGTTCTAGTGTTTACTTGCGTCATTTTGTCAGCTTATGCGGTAAGTTTCCTATGCAGTGCTCTGAGAAAAAAATCTACTTCGAATTAATTTTTTTTAAAATTACCAAATAGAATATTTGTACAAAATACAGTGAATCGGTTATAACGACATTGAACGGACCGCCTAATTTCGGTCGTTAAATACGAGCGTCGTTATAGAGATAAAAAGTTACAAAATGGGTTAGATTATAGAACTCGGTCGGGACCTTAATATGTCGTCGCTGTAACCGATATGTCGTAATATCCGATATCGTTTACGATGAGTGTCCTTAGTTATAAGCTTAGAGTATTAATTATGTATAGTTATAAGCGATATTCACTGTAGAAGACAAATAAAGTACATATACATTTAGGACAAAAATTTGGATCCACCTAAAATATTTGATGATAAATTACGGGAATAAAATATAAAAACCATTTATGAAAAATAGATAAAATATTATTATCCACAATGTCGGTAGCCGATAAGGTTTTAAACAGTGGAAGGCCAAAGCCCGTCTTGGCCCTTTAATGTGACGCCGCTGATGTCATATCCAAAGGGGGGCGGGTGTCAGATTGAAAAAAAAAGATTTTTTCCTTAAAGGAAAACCACTTTTTAAAAAAAAATGTATATTGATTCACACCTTGGGCGCGTCAATAAGACTGCTCGCTTGCCTATATACATATAAGTACGGCCAAAGCCTCCGTGCACTTACACAAGAATTTTTCTTTTTGGCATTTATACTTCTCGGCCCACTCTAAAATTTGTAAAGGCAATAGACAAAATATTGGAGCATCTTTTTTCAGAAAAAAAAAATCGAAGGGGTCACATTTTCATTGGCCAATTAAGAAGATAAAACACCCTGTAAATATAAGGAATCGCAACATTTTTTCAAACTTTTTATCTTGGTGTAATCGGTATTTATAGAAGAACCAATAAATAAAATTTTGGAAAGCCCCATATATACAAATGTATCCATATCAAGAATTTTCTTTTAGCTGGACAAAGAACTCGTTATGAAGTTCATGGAAAAGATTCAGAAAATAGCACCTGATTGCATAGCCGAGGTCAAAGCTTCTGATAGTAAGTTCCTTAATCTGTTTTATACCCTGTTTCCACCAATGCATGCCCACCCCGATTCACAAAAACGCATCACGTGGCCCATGGATTTGCACCGGTTTTAAATGCAGCGTCACCTGATGCGTTTTTTTAATCAGGGTGGGCATGCATAGGTGGAAACCGGGTGTTAGAATTTTGCCTTGGAAAAGATAGTGTAGTCGCGATTTTGACATATGTTGTTGACATTGGAGTCCCAAAAGTAAATTTGGGTTCTCGACCTTGGGAGGGACCGGCTCCCCCCGCATCTTGGATTAAGTGTGCACAAAAAACAGGGTTCCCTTTAAATTACTTAGTTACTATACATTTTAGAAAAAAAAATTTTGAAAAAAAGTTAAAGACAATAAAACTTCCTACAAAAAATCGACGAATCGTTTTTGAGTTATGACGCTAAACATTTAGCCGCCATTTTGGATTTTGACCAATTTCTTTTGGGAACTTACTGCTTATTTTTGAGAAAATCTGTACACAAAATGAAGACCAACTAATAGTCTATAAAATGAGATATCAATGAGTTCTCTGGGTAGTACCCTTGATGAGATACGAACCCTATGTATTTTCATGGTATATGCAAAATAAATCGAAATTATTCAGTTTTATGTCGTTTTCTCAAAAGGTAAACATTTTGCAGAAAGTGTGTTAGTAACTTTATTGTAGAAAATTAAATTATCTTTTTAACGACGGTCCACGCTTACCACTTAATTGGCATCCATAAATTGGGGTTATTTTTTAAGATCACGAAACAAATTCATGTTTCTCTAAAAAAGGTATTTTAACATTTTTCCCTAAAATGCCTACTTAGTTTCTTTGAAAACTGAATAAAACCTAAAATACGTTTTTTTTTCGTGATCTTAAGAGATAGATAATTTATGGATGCCAATTAAGTGCTAACCGTGGACTTGGCCCACTTCGGTGACACATCGTTTAAAAGATAATTTAATTTTCTATAATAAAGTTCATTACACTTCCGTGACACATCGTTTAAAAGATAATTTAATTTTCTATAATAAAGTTCATTGCACACTTTCTGCAAAATGCTTACCTTTTGAAAAAATAACATAAATCTGAGTAATTTCGGTTTATTTTGCATATACTATGAAAATAAATAGGAAACGGGTGTACTGCAACCCTTCAAGATTCGTATCTCAGCAAGCGTACTACCCAGAGAACTTAGTGATATCTCGTTTCATAGGCCATTAGTTGGTCTTTAGTTTTTGTTAATACAGATTTTCTTACAACTATAAGCAGTTTTGATGTTAAAGGACACTAAATAAAAAAATTGGTCAAACAAAGCTAAAAACCTTCTCGTGCACATTAAATCCAAGATGGCGGGGGGAGCCCCCCCCCCCCCCCAGGGCCAAACACTCATTTTTTTAGGAGTCCAATGTGAACAACATATGTCAATACAGTGGTGACTCGATAATCCGGATCAATTAAAACCAGGCCGATCAATGTATAAACGTTACTAAAAAGTGGTATTTAATAGAATAAGTAATGGTCGGGCAGCAAAACACAATTTTTGGTGATTTTGATAAAACTTTGTACGTTCGAAAATCGACTCAAGGTTAGTGAAAAAAAAAATTTTTGGTCGGTACTCTACTTGTAAGTGCGTATCAGTGTCCTTAAATTTCAAATTGGCACCACCCCATTTTTTTCCAATAACGCAAAATCCAAAACAGCTAAAATATTTTTTCTGATATTATTTGTTAGGAAAGACCCGTCTCTATAAGCCTATGTAACGCAACTTTTAAAAATAAAAATATAGAAAAATAATGTTGAAGTCAAAACTTTGAAAATTTACAAAAGTTGTAATTTTTTTTAAACTTGAATTTTTTAACCGTGTCAAAAACTTTTTGAGGCGGATTTTATCTCACATACTTTTTTTCTTCCTTTTGAGTTTGGCTGTATCACACCTTTTAAAATTAAAACAAATATTGCAGGGAAAATCTGTTGCAGAATGACAAATAATGAAATGAATGAAATATTTTGTTTTAATATAGACAAGTTTTCAAACGGTGTAAAATTTTTTTCAAAATATACATAAAAAGTGGTAGCAAAAAAGCGTTTATATTTGGATATTTTTCAGTTTTTTAAAAAAATATCCAAATTGTATACTGGTCGGTCAGTTCGCCATTTTCGTCAATTTTTGCGGGACTTTTATAAAAATTGGCAAATTTTTACATTGCCTTAGGAGAAGTAAAAAAAGTTGGTTGGTAGTCCAATCTAAGCTGAGCTTCAGTGCTCTTAACTTTTCAGTTTGCACCTTCTTAGTTTTATCAAAATAACTCAAAATCGAAAAGAGTCAAAATATTTTTTATTACGGTTTTCATTATGTGAAAGAGACTCTCGGTCCGCCTAACACAACTAATAGAAATATTTTTTATTTCAAGAAAAAAAAGTTAATTTTCCAAAGTAGTGATTTTTTTCAAACTTGAATTTTTTAACTCCGTCAAGAAATTTCTGTTGAGGTTTTCATCTGACATACTTTTTTTATTTCTTCTGCCTATAGTATGCTTTTAAAAATATTAAAAAATATTGCAGGAAAAATTTGTAGCAAGATCAAAAATACAAAGCTGGGTTATCCGCAAAATTCAAAGATTTTGAACTACTCATACATAACCACTTTTTTAAACTTTATTTGACCACAATTTAAAAATTTTACGTTTTTAATATAAAATTATACATAAAATTAATTTTCTTAAAAAATTTACTGCAATTATGACAGATACTCCTACAAATACAAGCAAGCCTATCGAAATACTGATGCTTAAAAGTTATTAGAAAAGATTGGTTCTAACCCTATTTTTATTTTTTACAAGTCAAAATTAAGAAAAATTATAGGTAGATACTGCGTTTTCTATCCTACGAGAAAGGCCGGGGCTATTTTAAAACGGAGGAAATTATTTTATAATCATAAATTTCTGTAGTATAAGGTATAATTACACCTACGTACTAAACAAGCTTAATGTTTTGAAAGATATTGTGTTTCTATATTTTTAAAAACAAAATAAATAAAAAAGTTTTTTAATAAATGTTAAATTTAGCAGGATTTTTTTGTTGTCTTATGGCCGTACCTAGGGTCGGATTTAGGGGAATGGCTGACCATTACAGCAAATAATTCTGTTTTTTTTTATCTTTTGTATTTATTACGAGCTTAAAATATCACTCTTTTCGAAAATTATAAATATTTTTGAGTTTTGGTAAAAATAAAATAAAATAGAGTTAGCACCCTTACTAACGCGTTAATTCCATTTATTTCAGACTTCTAAATTATATTAAGAACTTACACTATTCTAGTATATGACTTGGTAATTTTGTGAAAAAATCAGTTACCAGCTATATGTTGATTTTTTTTATATCATTTAAAAGCCAGTCTATATTAAAAAAAAATAAAAAATTCGGGAAACCTAAATTTAACTGCAAAATAAGAAATCACCAACCATTTCAGTTTCGCTTAAAAAATTGTTGTTTTAAACCAATGTTTTTTCCAAGTTTGCGGTAGATTTTTTATTTTTCTACTTTAAAAAAAATTAATTTCATATATTAGTTCTCTATCAGCAATGCACTTTAAATCTTGGCCAAAAAATGGTTTTGTATTTGAGCAGTCCAAAATTTTTGAATTTGACCGACCAATATATGGCTTCGATCTTAGCTCACACTACTACTATACTATAATAGTAGTGAATACTATACTATATTAGTAGTGTGAGCTATGGTGATCCTCATTTTTTCGAGAAAAAAAGTTGATCCGATTTCAAAATTTTTTATATATCTTTGCGTTTCAGACGATTTTGAAACTTTTTTGTCGCGCTGTCTGTCTGTAACAACCAAGCCGCATAACTCAAAAACCACCAGCCCGATTTGAATGAAATTTGATACCTAGGCAGGGTCTTGGGTCGAGATCATCCCATTTAAAAATGAACAAAATCCACCGAACACAAGCTCAACTAAAGGGTGGGGGTAGATTTCAAAAATTAGAGTTTATGTGAAAATATGGCGTGTGTGATATCAAGCGAAAGGTAATTGAGTCTGGAGTTAAACAAAATATATTTTAGATTATATTAAAAAAACGGTGGGGGTAAATTTTAACAATTAGAGTTTAAGTGAAAATATGGCGTGTGTGATAGCAAACGAAAGGCAAATGAGTCTGGAGTTAAACATTAAATACATTTTTGTTTTTTTAGAAAAAGGGTGGGGGTAGATTTCAAAAATTAGAGTTTCAGTCAAGACATGGCTTATGTGGTATCAAACGAATGGTAATTGAGTCTGGAGTTGAATAAAATATATTTCAGTTTTTAGTTATATTAGCTCACACGTACACTATAACTATAGTACCTAAAGCTTAGGTGCTCATATATTGGCAGAGTATTTTTTTAGTGATAAAATATCCAAATTTAGACGCTTTTTTGCTCTCACTTCCAAGTATACTTTTAAAAAAATTACATCGTTTTAAAACTTGTCTGTAGTAAAATAAATATTTTTGGGAACCCAAAAATAATTCAAAAAATCCCTAGCGGTTTATTTCCAAACGCGTAATTTTCTCTTAGACAACCGTTATTTGACCCACCCATTATTTCATGTTTGCCGTAAATTTTTGAACATTTTGGATATTTTTAACGCAGGTGAATTTGATATTTAGTTTTTTTATTAAAAACGGTAAATGCGCTATTAAATTATGGTCAAATAAAGTATTAAAAGTGGTTATCCATAAGTAGTCTAAAATCTTTGAATTTTGCGAATAACGCAACTGCTTGTTATTTGTGATTCCGCTACAGATTTTTCCTGCAATATTTTTTAAAATCTTAGATAGAAAATTATAGGCAGACTTAAAAGGGGAAAAAAGTACATCAGATAAAATCCACATTAAAACTTTTCTGACAAAGTTAAAAAAATTAGTTTTAAAAAAAATTTTAATTTGAAATTATTTTTCTTATAAAAAAAACAATATTTCTAATAGTTTTGTTGGGATAGAAACAGGTCTTACCTAATTAAAACCGTAACGAAAAATTTTCTGTCTCTTTTTGATTTTGAGTTATTTTGATAAAAGTGAGAAGGTGCAAAAATGATAGTTAAGGGCACTGAAACGGTAGCTTAGAGTGGAGTACCAACCAACTTTTTTTTTTACTTCTCTAAGGTTAATGTACAAACTTTTCAATTTTTATGAAAATCCCCCAAAAATTGGCGAAAATGGCGGCTAACTGACCGACCAGTATACGATTTGGATAGTTTTTTAAAAAAACTGAAAAATATCCAACTTTAAACGCTTTTTTGCTACCACGTATATTTCGAAAAAAAAAATTACAGCACTTAAAATCCTGTCTATAGTAGAACAAAGGTTTTTGGGGACCCAAAATTAAACGCAAACTAAAAAATCCCCAGCCGTTTATCTCCAAACGTGTGATTTTTGCTTAAAAAAAACCTATATTTTGAGCCAGTGACATGTTCGCGGTCAATTTTTGAATATTTTGGATTATATTTATAATTTTTTATTTAGTTTTTCATTAGAACCACTAAATCCTCTTTTGTTTTTTTTCAAATAAAGTTTTAAAAAATTGATTTGTATCAGCAGTCCCAAGTCTTTAAATTTTGCGAAAAACGCGACATTTGTGGTTCTGCTACAGATTTTCCCTGCAATATTTTTTAATGTTTTAAAAAGTTTAGTATAGCGAGACTCAAAAGGAAGAAAAAAAAGTACGTCAGATAAAACCCGCCTCAAAAATTTCTTGACAGGGTCCAAAAATTCAAGTTTTAAAAAAATCACTACTTTGGTAAATTCGTCAAAGTTTTGACTTTGACATAATTTTTTTTAAATCGATAAATATTTCTTAAATTTGAGGGACAGGGGCCCATAGGGACAAGTCTTACCTAACAAAAACCGTGATAAAAAAAATTTAGTTCGTTTTTGATTTTGAGATATTTTGAAAAAGTGGAAAGATGCAAACCAGAAAATTCATGGCACTGATACGCAGCTTAGAGAGACAAACCGACCAAAAAATTTTAAGTTTTTTACTTTTCTTGGGTCGATGTATAAACGTGCCAATGTTTATCAAAATCCCCCAAAAATACGAAAATAGCGTTTTGCTGCCCGACCATAATGATTTTATTTGAAATCAACACAAAATCATGAAAAATTTTTTTTTATTTTTTTTTTATTATTAAAACAAAAACAATTTAGTTTTTATTATATACATTATAGATTTACACTAGCTCGTTGAAAAATTCATTAAAATGTCCAAATCAAGCCAATTTTAATAATGTTCTATTTCCGCACTTATTCACTTTCCACACCCAATTTCAGGGCGGAAAGCTTTCCACATCCATTTTCAGGACAGGAAGTTAAATAAGTATTTTCGGCACGCGAGTAGAAAAAAATATTTACATGGAGTTCCAAGGAATTGAATACAAACTCTCTAATTTTTTCGGAATTTTTCCAAATATCGCTGATTGTTGATGTACCCACTCCATATTTCAGAGCTAAAGCATTTCCTGTACCGCTACTACTCTTTAATACATCAATAATTTCCGACTTCTCTTTTATGGTCAAAATTTAATGTTTCCCTTTTGATTGGAGTCATTCTCGACACGACCGTGACCTATAACCTTGCCTTCACCCGAAAAGCTAGGTGAGAACTGCTAGACCACACGCCGCATCAAGTCAACCAAATGACAGGGTGCATTGTATACGGCATTTTCTGGTAAAAACGCGAGTCCGGATTATTAAATCAGTTAAAATCCGGATTAGCGAATCCCTCCATGGACTGCTGAGTCTATCCGGACTACCGAAGCATCCGGATTATCGCGTGTACGGATTATCGAGTCACCAATGTTTCGCGAGTACACCACCTTTTGCAAGGTAGGTGTTTTTTTTTGCTTTAATAACTGGCCAATATCCGTTCACTTCTTTGATATTTTGATACAAGGTTGAAATATTTTTAGGCGACCTGGAGGACCTAATGTCCCGCAAGTTTCCACCACCCACTCATGAAGGAAAGTGTTTACTCAATTGTATTCAAAGACATCTTCACGTTGTAAGTATAATTAAATCTCAAAACATTAAATAATAATTTCGTTGTTCTACTGTATTTGTATAAATTTTCGAAATTAATGAAAAGAATTACTCTGTCAAAATTGGAGGTAGGTATGTTAAATTGCGCATCTGATGATACATATTACGTATATAATTCTGTAGCAGCTACTGTCAAACCAAGTGGCCAAGGCGTAAAAGTTGCAATCTAACAATTTGTGCAACACTTTAAATGGCTGATAAAGTTATTAAATGTTACTATATTTATTATTATTACGATCTCGAAAGGGAATTTGGCGGTTCTTGGAAGAAGTATATAGAGAAAAGGTGCCTATTATCGCATAGGTTCTTAATATCGGATAGTCAAGTATTTCCTAAACTACTGGTCCGATCTACCTGAGTGTACATGTACCGATGCTACATAAATTACAGATTTCTGCGGCAAGTTTTTATTTGCTGTTCAGTTGTTTACATGAAATTATATTGCTTGAAAATTTTACCACTGCTGATTATAGAGAAATTATTCTTAGAAGCTAAGACAATTTATTAATTTGATATATATCATTTGATTAAGCATATTGAGGTTTTTATTTGATGTATAATTTATTAGGTTTAGTGCAGTTTTGTCTTTTCGAAAAGGTTGATACCCTCACATATAATGTATGCCCTAATATCGGACACTATGGGTTTCCCAATTTTGTTTTTAGTTTTAAGCGTTGACAAATTATTTCTGTATTCCAAAAATATTATGCTAGTGTATGGTTTTAACTGATTAAAAAGCATAATATAAAAACTCTAACTTTACTATGGGTTCCAAATATCGGACATTTGCGATATTGGGACTACCTCCTAATCGATATTAGGACACCATTTTTAAAATGGTGATTTTTGTATTCAAAAATATATTTTTATCTGTCTCAGAAAAGAATTAAGTTTGACATTTGGCATTTCAGAATATTGAAAATATAGGTTACGTAATTGTTTGCCAACACGTACTTCTGATATATAGCTGATTTTTTTTTATAGGCCAAAAGAAAAAAGTATCCTTTAATAGGCACTTTTCCTCTACCATAAGCGTTTTTCTCAATAATTATATAAACAATTAATGTGAGAAAATCATGCATACCTATTCAATTTTCTTCTTTAAACTTCACATTTTCATATATTTATTAAACAAATGAACCATATATACCATATAAAGGATATAAACGTAGTTGCTATATTTTAATAAAACAGCGTTGTATATCCACGTCGCACAGTGCGGACAAAAATAGGGTTTTTGGACAATAATCAATATCTTTGTTGTTTTTCAAAAAAGTTAATTTTTTTATAGGGTATGTGATAAAGGTTAAAATAAGTAAAACTTTTTAAAATATATATATGTCATTTTATTTAAAATATAATATTAAAAAAATAAATTAAAGTACATTCAGTTTAACCTACAGTTACGTTAAAAATAAAAATCAATTTACTTTTGTGTTTTTGAAATTAAACTAAAATTATTTTTTTTATTCGGATTCATGGGCGTAGTTAGGAAGGCTTGGGGGGGCTACGTCCCTTCCAGAAAAATTAAATTATCAACCCCAAAATAATTATTTTTACCATACACACACACATTGCACCCTCAGTTTCTTTGTTCTTAAAGATGTTTCTAAGAAAGCCGATTTAGGCCGTCCACGACTCGGTCCGGGTACGGCCTCTGTTTCCGAATCTGTCATTTTTGATTTTTCTGAATCCGTTTTATAACAAAATTTCTCAAATATAATATCTTTATTTAACCATTCGAAATAACGGTTTTGAAAATAAATTTTGTTTCGTCCCGATAGCTTCCATTTGAGACTGAGACTTTTGCAAAAATTTAATGATGCCTTATTTAGAATTTGGCTATTTTTGTCAGAACATTCTTCTAAACCCAACAAGTGTTGAATTTTGTTGAAAATATTTAACACCTTCAGATTTTCGTGAGAGGCCACTCATTTAACAAGTCTGAATATTTTATGCCCTTGCCTTCTAAAAGTAAAAAAAGTGATAAAATAGTATATTATCTTTTTAGGGACTTAAGTGGCACTTTTATCCCGAGAAGAAAAAATTGTATGTAGCTACAGTTCGCCGAGTGCTCAAAAGATACTTTAGTCATTTTTGGGCCCCGGTTTTATTAAAATTATTTTGCAAGAAAAACAGACTTCCCATTTTTACGTTTTATCTTTGAACGTCACTTTTTATCCACGGGATAAAAAGTGATACTTTATCCCTAAAATTTGTGATAAAAAGCGCACTTTTGATCTACAAAGTGCAAAAAAACTATTTTTTTTTAATATTCGCCCACACAAACACCTGAATAATTTTTTGACTGAGCAGTATTTTTATAATTTTATTGACTACCTCAAATTATAGTTTTTGTGCGTTCCCATTGGCAAAAAACGGCCAATACGATATATTTAATTTTCCATTTTGCTCACAGTAGTATAAGGTGAGTACCATAAATATTTTGGGAATTTTTTTAAAATTTATTATCACCTATAACCACTCGCCAACACCGAATAATAAGCCTCATATCTTCTCCAGATTTAGTGCCATTTTTGACAGCTTGCTGCCGCCATTTTTGACGTCCAAATGGCGGCAAGACTGGTTTTAAGGGGATGATGTGCTAATTCATTGGACTAATATTAAGGATATATGCCAGACCTTGCAAATCTTTGCAATTTTTTATAACCTTAATAAAATTTAAAAAATATTTTTTTTTGTAAGCATAACAGTTTTAATTAAATTATTTTAAAAGCGAGACGTCAATTTGACAAAATTTTATTTAAACAAATAGCGTAAATATATATCACTGTAAAACTTAACGAATTTTTTTTTTATATTTAAATGCAGAACCATTAAAATTAATTTTCTGATAGGTATTTTATACGATTTTTTGTACCTGTTTTAAAATAACGACTTTAACTATTTATTTTGTTCACTTTCGCAAGTGTGACTAAAAAATAGGTTATGATTACAGATACACTGGACATTTATCTATACTTTTACAGCTGCCTGAAACGGAGCAATTTTGGACTAAGGTAATTTGCATTAAATCGACTTATTTTAACCTCAGGAATATGTGCTAAGATTGTGTACAGACCTTTTAAAGACATCCTGGATATTGATTAAAAATGCCGATTTTGGGGCAACGGTTTGTATTTGATGTTAAGAAAATCAGAAAAATATAATATTCTGATGGAAACAGCAATAACAAAAAGATTTAAAATTAAAATAAACTCTAAAAGTAAAGATCAAAACAGTTATGAAGAAAATAATATAGTTTTTTACAAAGTTAAAATAATTGCCAAATTTAACATTTCCACAGTTGAAAAGAACCCCCTTAAATCAAACGAAGTGAAGCGTACAAAAACCAACTAAAGAATGCCCTCTAACGATTTTCTTGTCTCAGCAAAAACAGCCCTGCTCCGTAGGCGCTCATAGCTTGCCGTTGTTTGGTTTGAACTCTAAGTCTAAAGCATTTTGGCTAGAAAGAGATAGACTGGACTTTAAATGCTCCAGGCATAGAGATAAAATACCGGCACAAGCTAAGACTCAAAGGAAATCGTTACAGATCAAAATTACACAGTGTGTTTTTTAAAAATTGAAAATAGTTTGGTAAATTTGTTTTCAGTTACAAAATATAAATTATTATAACGTCAGTGGCTCAAAGGACAGATTAGCCGAATACAACTTTTATTAAAATACAGGGATCCTGAAAATATGCCCTAAAACAAGTCGCTGGAGTTGCCATAAATTTTACGTATTCTTAACCTAGTCTTGAATGTAATTAATGCTTGTTAATGTCGAGAACAACAGTTAATTAAAAATATTTAAAAACTTATAAATTATGGCAAAAATACCATTTATCCCGTTTTGTTACAATTCTCCTCTTAGGTTATTCTGGTGAACTGGTTGTCTGATTACTTTTACCAATAATACCAGAATAATTAATAATTGCATAATTAATATATAAAACTGTCACACAAGTTAAACTACAACACGTCAAATAAATATATCTTATTAATTACAAAAAAAATTGAAAATTTGACGTTTATATTTTTTTTAACGGATACGGATTATCAGAAATAAATTTAAAAAAACTACACAGGAAATACTTATTACGTGTTTTAACGGTTATTTTGTGTAGTTATGTTGTCCACGTGTATTTCGTGATATTTTTTATATACAAAACAAATTAATTCCAATTAGTTACTATTTTAGTAAATCTTATGGTTTGTGTCACCTATAGGTAATATATACCGGGTGGGCCAAAAAAAACCGGACAATTTTTTTTTCATTATAACTGTTGAACTGTACAATCGATTTTAATGGGATAAACTGCAGTGGGCGGAAAATTAATCAGAGTTTTAACTCATTATATTTTTTTGTCCGCCATCTCAAAATCCAAGATGGCGGACGAAATTAAAATGTACCCTTCAAAGATGCTCGTTTATTCTTGTATTGCGAACATGTTTTAACTATTTTTTTAAATTTGTAAAAAAGCTGCATTCTTGCCACGCACAACAAGCTAAGAATCAGCAAAATCGGTTCAGTGGTTTAAAAAAAACAATTGTTTTAACCATTGTTTTGCATATTATACGATTGCCTTGCCAATCATGTCTGCATTTATTTTCTTATAAATTCATTACTACTGATCCGATTTTAATGAAATAAAAAAACATCCTGGTTAGAATTGATTTCTTTTTAAAGATCATGTTTAAAGTTTATGGCCATCTTAAATATTAAGATGGTGGACAGATTTATACGTGGTTCTTCAAACTGACGTGTGTATTCTTAATTTCCGAAAATGTTTTAGCTTTTTTTTTAATTTATAGAAAAGTACTACGTTTCCCCCACACATCAAGGTACAAACTAGTAAAATCGGTGTGATGGTTCTCAAAAAATATATTTTTGTTTCAACCATTGTTTTACAGATTATACGATTGCATTGCCAATCCTGTCTGCATTTATTTCCTTATAAATTCGTTTAGTAAACTACAAAAATCATAGTGAGAATCGATCGCTCTTTAAAGATTTTTATTAAAATTTTGCACCAACTTAGAATTTAAGATGTCGGACAGAATCATACTTGATGCAATGCAATCGTATAATTTGTAAAACAATGGTTAAAACAAAATCAGATTTTGTAAGAATTATTTCACCGATTTTAGTACTTTGTACCTTGTTAACTGGGAGAAAAGTAGAATTTTGATCATGATCTTTAAAGAGCAATCAATTCTCAGTAGGATGGTTTTTAGTTCATTAAAATCGATTCAGTAGGAATGAATTTATAAGAAAATAAATGCAGACATGAATGGCAAGGCAATCGTATAATATTCAAAACAATGGTTGAAACAAAAATATTTTTTTTTAGACCCAGCGTATTGATTTTGCTGATTGGTTCCTTGTTATGCGTGACAAGAATGCAGCTCCTTTACTGATTTAAAAAAATAATTAATACATGTTTGCCACACAAGAATAAACGAGCATTTTTGAAGGGTACAATTTAATTTCATCCGCCATCTTGGATTTTGAGATCACGGACAAAAATATATTTGGTCAAAACTCTGAATAATTCTCTGCCAAGTGTAGTTTGTCAAAATCGATAATATAGTTCAAACGTTATAATAAAAAAAAATTTACCGGTTTTTTTTTGGCCCACCCGGTATACAGAGTGGACCACATTCGGTGTTTTAGGTATTTCTAGCCGAGATAGATAGATGGGCTCGATTTTCGAAACGACTTCAAATATCAAAACGCTTCTTGAAACACCTCGTATTTTTTCAGCGAGGATTTTGAAAACTTTGCATTTATGGAGATGATTATTTAAAAATCAAACGCACGGGTGCAATTAGGGGGCTTAGCCGGTCAAAGCTGAAAATTTGCCCCCAAACGAAATGATTATAATATCAGGGGTGAAGTGACCGCGTGCCCTTATACTTTTGAAACGAACCAAACCTTTTGCATTTGGCACCATTTTTGCCGAAAATTACCATTTTCCTTTTAAATAATGAATTTTTTAAAAAGTTTTTGCTTGTAGCACAGTAGTAGTAGTAGTGTGGGGTAGGCTCTAGGCCTGGCGACTAGGCACATGAAGCGCCCTTTTCGCCAACCCCCGGGCATCCCCCCTACTGCGTCCTTCCCTCACTAAGGAATCTGCCCGTCTTCTGTATAAAGGCCAGAATATCGGGCCACCTCAGATTCAGAAGGTCCTCCGTCTCAAAGGCCTCCTCCTCGAATACCTCTCTTCTTGCCTCCTTGTATGCTTCACATGATGAGAGAAAATGCGCCGAGGTCTCGTCCTCGGCCCAACATCGCTCGCACGTCGCGTCCTCCTTCACTCTCATCTTTGCCAGGTGTCCTTGTAGGACGCAGTGTCTGGTCAGGACTCCCACTATGGCTCCCACCTCTCTTCGTGTTCTACGGAGCAGCCAGTCCCTACGGGATTTGCTGTAGCCTGTCACATACTCCTTCGCCTGTCTGGCGTTTCCTGTGTTGGTCCACTCCCTTTGTATCTCTTTCTGGGTCCACTCTGTTAGGGCCGACTTCATTTGCCCTCTTGTGAGCCCCAGGAACGGTTCTGGCCCGACGCATTTCTGCTGGGATCCTCCCCTGGCGAGTCTGTCCGCTTTCTCGTTTCCGGGGACTCCCACGTGACCTGGGACCCATACGAGCTCTACCTCTCTTACGCCGGCCAATTCCTGAAGTGCATCCGCACACTCCTGCACCAAACCTGCGGACATGGTTGGTTTACACAGTGCTTTCAGCGCAGCTTGACTGTCTGAACAGATGCAGAGGCGTTTTCCTGTTTCGTTCCTAATTTCTTCCTCCCATGTTAACGCCAGTATAGCGTAAACCTCTGCCTGGAAGACTGTTGCATTGGATCCCAGCGGGTAGCTTTTTCCAATGCTCTTGCTTTCCACGTACACTCCTGCACCGGTCGAATTCCGGTCTGTCAGCCTTGATCCGTCTGTATAGCAGACCGTGGCGTCGCTAAGGAATTCAACTCCGTCCTCCTTCCATGCATCCCTTGGTGGTATGGTTACACGGTATCTCCTTTTCTCCCTTAACCGCTTTTCTGGCATCGCTAGCCTGTACGTCGATAAAGGAATCTCCTTTTCCGTCACAGTCGCGATCTCCGAATGTCCTTTTTGTCCACCGCTCCTTCTCCACACGCCCGCGTTCCTTATCCTAAGGTATGCTGCCATCGCTTCCTTCTTTATCCAGGTGGACAGCGATGGGAGACCCAGGATGGTGTTCAGGGCTATGTTAGGAGTAGACCTTAGAGCTCCGGTGATGCTCAAGGTCGCCAGCCTCTGCATGCTTTCGAGCTTTTTGGCGTTAGTGGTTTTCATTGCCCCCGGCCACCAAACCACGGATCCGTATTGGATCCTTGGTCTTATGATGGCCGTGTAGATCCAGTGCATGATCCTTGGGCTGAGTCCCCACTTTCTTCCTACCACCCTTCTTACTTGCCAGAATGTTTTTATCGTCTTTGTTGTGAGTCGGTCTATATGTTGTTTCCAGCTTAGTTTACGGTCTAGCACCATCCCCAGGTACTTAACCTCTTGCGATAGTGCTAGTGGTCTTCCGTACATTTGTGGTGCTTTGAAGCCTACTATTTTCCTCTTCTTTGTAAAGAGAACCATTTCCGTCTTGCTGGGGTTGACGGAGAGGCCGTTCTCTTGGCACCAGTTCTCTATTAGTTTGCACGCCCTTTGCATCCTTTCGCAAATTACGCCTAGGAACTTCCCTGGTACTATAACCAGTCCGTCGTCGGCGTACGCTTTGCCGTCAAATCCTTGTTCTTCCAGTTTGTGAAGTAGACTGTCCATTATAAGGCACCAGAAGTGTGGAGATAGGCAGCTGCCCTGGGGGCAGCCTCCTTTTACCCTCCTCTTGACCTGGACGTCCTTCATACTTGCTTCCACTTCTCTCTGCTGCAAGGCCATCTCGGTCCATGATATGAGGACCGGGTTGATGCCCTTTTTCTGCATTGCTCGACTTATTGAGCTTGTTCTTGCCTTATCAAAGGCTCCTTCGACGTCAAAGAAAACTGACAGTGCATATTCCTTGTTTTCGAGAGCTTTTTCTATCCTTTGCACGGTTGTATGGAGGGCTGTATCCGTAGATCTACCCTTCCAGTATGCATGCTGTTCTTTGTGGAGAGGGGATGCTTTGAGTGGTACCTCTATGAGGTACCTGTCAACCATTTTCTCCAATGCCTTCATCAAAAATGATGTCAAACTTATGGGCCGGAATGATTTTGCGGTGGTGTAATCTTTCTTCCCTGCTTTCGGTATGAATACTACCCTGGCTTTCCTCCACATTTGTGGGACATAGGCCAAAGCCATGCTTGCCTGGAATATCCCTTTCAGGTGGGGTAACAGCGACTCAAGGCCCTTTTGCAGTAGAGCTGGGAAGATTTCGTCCGGCCCCGCTGCCTTAAACGGAAGGAAGCTTTGGACTGCCCAGGATACCGCTTCGTCGGTTACGATTTCGGCCGCTAGGCTCCAATCTAGGGCGGTTATTAAGTGGTTTTCGTCCTGGGCAGCCTCTGTGGGGTCCCTCTCCCTGGGAAATGTGTCGCCAGGAGATGTTCGAGAGACTCTTCTGCAGATTTCGTCCATGTTCCTTCCTGTGTCTTAAATACGCCTATAGCTTCCTCCTTTTCTTGACTTAGCAGTTTCATCAGTCTGGCGGCGTCTGGAAGGCTTTCCAAGTCTTCGCAGAATTGCCACCACGACTTGCGTTTGCTTCGCCTCACCTCGTTTTTAAAGTTGTTCTTGGCGGCCTTGTGCGCATCCCAGGCTTCTTCTGTGTTCTCTCTCATTGCTCTCCTGAAGGTGTTCCTGGTGTTCCTTTTGAGCTGCTCTAGCTCATTGTTCCACCATGGTAACTTTTTCTGGGGAGCTTTTTTAAGAGGACACGCCTTTTCATAGTTGCAGACTATGCTGCGCTGCACCCGCGTTAGAGCTTCCTCTAATTCTTCTTTTGAAGATACATTCCTAAGTGTCCCGCTAAGACTGTTTTCTAGACCTTCCAGATAGGTAGTAGCACAACTTTTTATAATTTTTACGACAAAATTCCTTCTGTGGCGCCTTATTTTTCCAATAATTTTGTCTGCGAATTAATTAATCGAACAACCACTTCGAGTTTATGCTTTATAATAAATGTATATTTTATTGATGCGAGTACAATAATAGACTTAAGAATACTAAAGGTAAAAACGTTTACAACAAATGAAATGAAATGCAACTCCTCATCTCTGGTAGGTTTAGAGGTCGGGTTTCTCTAGATGATTCCAGGTAAGGTCGACGTCGGTCGTATAACTCCTCCACCCCAAAATTAGACTTTACAGGGGCAGGTGGATGCTGGCCGGATCAATTTTCTGCTCACATTGTTTTAATTGTGAAGGAATTACGTTAATGCTGTCTTGTGGCGTTTGCATTTGAATTACAACTGGATTTGTGTTTTTTGATTGTTTGCATTTCCGTACTCGCTTATAGATTAAGTATAAACATATAAGTGTAAGTATTACATATACAAGTAATGTCCATATACTGGGTACATGATAAATGCTTCATGTTTCGAAGTGCGGATTTTCTCTTTTTAGGTTGTTTAAGCTATCTAAGTCAATATCTTTTATACTGTTTGATAGGTCCAACGGATGTATAACAGTTGGTGCATCTTGTATGTCAGGAAAGATATACGGCTGAACTATTGCTGCTGTTGTTTTGTTGTTGTTCGTAAAAATTTGTCGGTTGATCTGAATTAGACAGTCGTTTGGCAGTCTGATAAGGTATGTTCCCAAAAGTTAGTACTTCTTCTTGATGTTGACAGGAAGTTTTAGCGTTTTCTTCATTTGGAAGAACAAATATCCATTGGTTTGATTTCTCTAGTTGGTGAATGATTGGTGTGGCTAATTTAATTTGTGTTTTCTGGCAGGTGGTTGGTTGATTTAGGAGCATGCTGGAGTCAATTAATGAAATTTCGCAAGGACTATCGGGTTCGCTGTTTTTGAAGTCTTCTTTTTTGCAAATATATTCATTTCTGGTTATTTCTGCGCATGGTTCTTGATAATATGCATGTTGCAATTTGTTTTTTATCAAAAAAATTTTCCGCGGGAAAACAACTTTAAACCAACTGCTCTCAAATTGTATTGGCACGGGATATAAATGAAAGTAGTCAAAAATGTCTTTAGATGTGATTGGAATGTGTAGGAGATAAGTAATTTTATTATTTAGAATAAAACAGTCTAAAGTGATAAATTTTTCATAAAAAAATACATTTTGAAGAGTAACAGTTAATAACATTTGTTGTTCTCCTACTTTTTCTTGCACAGACAATAATTCTTTGTGAAGATCAGATAACTTTATTATACTTGGATGCATGACCTTTAGTTTAGAAAATGTAATTGAATTTTCAACATCTTGCAAAGAAGCAAAATATCTTTGATAAAAAGGGAATTTTCTCTGTAGCCAGAATTTTTAACAATTGAAGCAATCTGATTGATTTTGGACTCTAAAAATTTTTCATTTTGAATTATTTGTTGAACCGTTTGATTAAATTTAGAAATAACACTAATCGATAAGGAATTCTGTTTTAAAATTGTCGTCGACAATGTTTTTTGATTATTTTGTAACTCATGAATCATTTTTTCATAGTACTTGCCATCCGATGCGTCCAAATTGTCTGTAACAGCCTTAAATACAGACCCTAACATGTTAATCATCCCACGTCTTAATCGTTTGGGATGAGGCAAAATTTCTGATATTTTGGTATCTTGGTTTGTAATATTTTTAAAAGTTTTAGGTAATTCTGTGTATCGTTGGAATATCCAGTATGGCTATCTATTAAAGTCGTGATATTATTTACTTTTAAGTTTAATTTATTGGTTTCCCACATTATGGGGTCTAAATCAAAGTAATGAATTAAAGTGTAGGTATATTCTATTGTTTTTGCAGTTCCTAATTTTATTGGCATTATTCCAAGCTTATTATCCAGTTTTTTTATAATCATTTCATCTTCAAGACCCGAAGCAAGGCCGAACCTGAAATACAAAACCCAAAGATAAAAGTTACCCAAAGTCATATTTATTTTTAATTAGCGGTCTTTTTAAATTAGACATATGAATTTTTCCATGGGAGTTTGTTGATATTGTTTTACTTGCTGGGTTTACTGACACCGTTGTAGTGGGTTCTAAGAATTTATTTCCTAGTTTTTTCCGTTCATGTTTACGTATATATACCTCTTGATTGGGTTGAAATAAAATAGGATCATCGCGTTTTTTTGTTTAATTTATTGATTAAAGTCGTTTTGAATTGGGCTAGTTTTTCGTTAGTTTTTGAGTACAGTAATTTAGATTTTTTTTATGATCATTAACATAGTTACTCATGAGAATATGGTCTAAATTTTGGTCGAAAGGGTCGTCTGACGAGATATGACCGTTTACAATGTCCATAGGCTTCATTTTTGTTACTGAATGTATGGTCCAGGACCGCGTAGGAAATTTTATTTGTAATAGGTTCCTTCGAAAATCCTTGATTATTTAAAAGACAAATATGTTCTGCCAGTGTTGAGTGAAACCGTTCAATACTCCCATTTGAATCAGGGTGATTTGGAGAAATAAAGTGAACTTTTAATTTGTGTAAAAGTAAAAGTTCAGTAATTACGCTATTTTTAAACTCTGAACCATTGTCAAAATTAACTAAAAGGTTTGGTACACCGTGATGTGAGAAAAATGTCAATAATTTGTCGGCGATATCGGAGGCAGTCAGTGTTTTGAGATAGTATGCCTGAGCGTATTTAGAAAAGCTATCTATTACTGTTAAAAATTTATTATGTTCCGCGGTATAAGTGTCGATGTATAGGATTTCAAAAGGTTTAGTTGGGGTGGGGGTAATATTCATTTTTACTTTAACCGGGTGTCGTTCGTACTTGCTAATCTGGCAAATTTCACATTGATTTATGTATGTTTGAACGGAACTTTTAAGATTTGGCCAGTAATATTTTATTTTTATTTTATATTCTGTTTCGTCAATGCCCCGGTGATTGCTTTTTCCTTCATGATAGTTTTTTATAATTTCTGGAATGTCATTTTTTTCGGTAACGTCTAGTAACTTGATTGTGCATTTCTTAAAGCGTAATGAAGGATATTTAAAATTCTTTCTGACGACTTCGCAAAACGGTTCATAGAGGTCAGGTTCCTGGAAATATAAATAATAAAGTTTGTTCGGCAAAACATTTTCTTTTATGAAATTGATAATGTCATTTTCAAAATTATTCTGTGATATTTGAACTAAATACCTTCTTTTTGTCGAAAAAAGTATTTGTAATTTTGGTTTTACAGGAGAGTGCAATACTTTAGAAAAAATTATTTGGTTGGCCCCATAGTTTACGGCTGTTTCTATTATTGGAATCCCCACGATAGGGTCTTCGTCGTTATTAGTATGTATAGTGATATCATCGTCGTTATTTGGGTTTGGTCTATTTGCTGTTTTTTTCTGTGTGATGGTCTTATCTACTTGTTGCTGAAATCCTGTCGAACGGGTTGAAATGGCGTCTACCTGTGCGATGTGTGATATTTGGTCCAGATCGGTGTCTGATACATGTAATTCTATTCTTGAAAGTGCGTCCGCGTTAGAATTTAATTTTCCAGATCTGTGGATCAAAGAACAACTATATTCTTCTAACTTTAAACGCCATCTGAGCAATTTGGAAGAAGGGTCTTTTATGGAATGAAGCCACTGGAGGGGCTTGTGGTCCATGATAATGAAAAAGGGACGTCCAAAGAGGTATGGCCGAAAATATTTGGTTGCCCAAACGATAGCTAATAATTCACGTTCAGTTGTGCTCAGTTTGGTGTCACTGTCATTAAGGGTACGCGAAGCGTATGCAACGGGAAGGTCTTGGCCAATGGGCCCTTGCGAAAGTACTGCACCTAGTGCGAAACTTGAAGAATCGGTGGCCAGGTTGAATGGTTTGCTAAAGTCTGGATATTGTAATATAGGATCGTTTGTAAGAAGTTTTTTGCATGTGTCAAAACATGTTAAAAATTCTTCATTATGGACAATTTTTGCGCCTTTTTTTAAGCATCTAGTGAAAGGTTTTGTGATTCGGGCAAAGTCCCGTATAAATCGCCTATAATATCCGAGAAGGCCGAGAAATTCGCGTATCTGTTTCTGGGTAGAGGGAAGTGGCCAATCAAGAATGGAACGGATTTTATCCTCATTAGGTTTTACTCCATCTGGGGTCACCACATGGCCTAAATAGGCGACTTCTTTCTTTAGAAATTCTGATTTTTTTAACTGTATTTTAAAGTTTGATTCACGCAGCCGTGGGAAAACAGCTCTTAGGCGGTCAATGTGTTCTTGTAGTGACGTACTAAAAATAATTATGTCATCTTGATATACCAAGCACATTTCATTCTGGATGCCTCTTAAAACATTATCCATCACTCTTTGAAAAGTGGCGGGGGCGTTTTTTAAGCCAAACGGCATTCTCTGAAATTCAAAATGGCCGTTTTCTGTACTAAAGGCGGTTTTTTCGATATCTTTTTCTGACATCTCAATTTGGTGAAACCCACTTGCCAAATCTAAGGTTGAAAAATATTGACATTTTCCAAGTTTATCAAGGAGATAAGTGACGTTAGGAAGGGGATAACGGTCATCTACAGTTTTAGAGTTCAATGACCTGAAGACAAGAACAGCTCTATACTGTTGTTCCCCTGAAGCGTCCATCTTTTTTGGGACCACCCATAATGGAGAGTTCCAAGGAGAAGTGCTGGGTCTAATAATTTTTTGATCAAGTAACTGTTTCATTTGTTTTTCTACTTCTTTTTTGTGAGCAAAAGGTAATGGATACGATTTTTTGTAGACTGGTATTTCATCGGTGGTCCATATATTATGTTTTATTTTGTTAGTAAAAGTAAGTGGCGTATTTTCTTGATAAAACACATCTGAAAAGTTATTTATTAGTGTCAAAAGTTGATTTTTTTCCTCCGAATTTAAATGGTTTAAACGAAATTTTGAAAAGTCCAATTTTGTTTCATGCGTTTCAACAATATTATTAAAATTGATTTCTTCAATTTCTTTGCGGTTCCATTTTTCTACTTCAAATGGTAAAGAAAAATCCATAGTTACGCTTTCACATGTATTATTTAGGATTGTAGTCAAGGCAAAACCATTTTTAGCTGAGGTTAAACATTCTGGGATTTCGCAATTGTGTATTTTTTGATATGGGAGAATTATCTCACCAGTTTTTACGTTTACAGGTACTCTTATTACCTGATGAACACGAGGTGGTATTGTAATACAATTATTTATTTGTGACTTGGTTTTATAAAATTGTAACTTGACCTTTGCATATGGTGTAGCGAGAATTCCAGAGTTAAAATCAAGATTAGCTTGCAAAATTTTCAGATTGTCAATCCCAATAAAGCCATTAAAAAAATCGTGAAATTTAAACAAAAAAAATTTTAGATTTTGGGCTTTTGGCAAATTAAATAATTTTGAGCAGAGCAGATGCGCACTAAACTGATGAGCGGACTTTTGAAATACTGTTGAGACTACAAAAGGATCTTTTTTTATGTGGTTCGGGTACAATTTTTTTGTTATATTTGGATCTAAAAATGACTTTGTCGAGCCGCTGGCGATTAGTATTTTTAGGTTGTGTTCCGGAAATATAATGTATGGTAGCTCACTGGAGCTATTCATATTAAAGGGTATTTCTTGCGGTGTTATAGTTTGGTGTCCCGACTGAGGACTTCTGTAAAATTTACGGCATCTAAATCGGTTTGCTCGTTTGCGTTGTATAGTAAAAAATCATTATCACTGGACTCGGATGTAAAGATTTGGCAATTATCCAAACGTTCCGAGAGGCAAAATTGATTATCCTCGGGGTAGTAACCGTTTTGTTGGTAATATTCATTGTAATACTGATCTGTAAAAGTTTGATCATATTGAGAAAGTTGGTTGGCTTCGGTATTATACATTTCTTCCACTTCCATTTTTTGCATTTGTGAAGTGCTAGGTTGGTAGTTATTATGTTTATAATAGCTGCTATTTGGCGTTATTTTTGAACTATTGCGCGTAGATATTGACATAGGTGTGGGCGGCGGTAAGGCTTTTTGGGGAATTTGTTGGGAGCGAACTATGTTTTGTGGCCTAAAAACTTGACTATTTGTAGCAAATCTTTGTTGTGGTCTGTACGCCGGTCGAGGATAAAAAGACTGAGGCCTAAATGTTATCGGCGGTTGTCTAAAAAAACGACTTGGTGCATAAGCATTAGATTGTATGGAACTTGGTCTAGGAGAGAAAAATCTTTGGGGCGTTTGAATGTGATTAAACGAAGGTTGAGGCAATGACACGTTTTGTTTCAGATAGGAACTATTCATTTCATCGGTGACATATTGCAAGGCTGTTGTTAGATCGTGAGGCTTCATGGATCGGATGGCTCGTGCCAAATCTGTGTCAATTAAACCTGACAAAAATGTCTTAAGTGCAAGGTTTTTACAAAAATCAATTCGTGACTTTCTATTTTCTTCAGTGCCTATGTGGGTGTTTATGTACGAGGAGAGCAAATTAAGAGTGTGTAAAACTCTGTTATAAAATTGTGATTAACTTTCATTTGAATCTTGTTTTAATGAGCATAGATCTTTTGTAAGAGCAACGTCGTCTCTTTGGTCGGCAAAATTTCGAATAAGGGTGTTTTTAATATCGGCCCAAGAAGTCGATGAATCAATATTTACGACAGTACTTGCTTCGCCGTCGAGTTTTCCTATTAACGAGTTCAACAAATAAATATTTTGAAAACATCCCGGGTCGGTTGTATTTAAAAATGTTTCTACAATTTTGTCACAAATACTGATATACCTATATAAATCATTTGGATTGCCATCAAATTTGGGTACGCAATTGAGATATTCTGGTTTAAAACTCATTTTAGAATTTTCACTTTTTATCAAATTTGTTAGAAAGGTCTGGCTTTCTTTAGAAGCTGACAAAAAATCGAATTGCGGAGATTCGCGCGCCTGCAATGTTTGAGAAGGATTACTGAATGAAGAACTTTGTGCGTTTAAGTTTTGAGGGAGGTTGGTTTCAAGTCTTAAATTTTTGAGCCACTCAATTATATCTACTTGATCGTCGGAATCAGACATAAATTGCAACTTACATAAGCAGGTAAACAGCGAAGGTGGTCATTCCTCTATAAGAACAAGGTTCTGCTAGGCGATTTTGTCCTCACAAAAGTCCTTATCCTTGCGAAACTAGACGATGCTGTTCTAGTTCCCGATGATTGTGTTTCACAGGTCTTCGATAGACTGGGATTTTCAATTTTGTAAAATCCACACTGCCAATCGTCAATCACCAAAAGTTATTGAAGCCGAATAAGCCGATCGCGATGCGTTTGAAACTTCGAACTCCGTTGACTGCGCCAATTAAGTAATCGAACAACCACTTCGAGTTTATGCTTTATAATAAATGTATATTTTATTGATGCGAGTACAATAATAGACTTAAGAATACTAAAGGTAAAAACGTTTACAACAAATGAAATGAAATGCAACTCCTTATCTCCGGTAGGTTTAGAGGTAGTCGGGTTTCTCTAGATGATTCCAGGTAAGGTCGACGTCGGTCGTATAACTTGCGGCGCCCTAAAAGTAGCTCTTTAATGTTCGCCTACAGTGAAACTTTTTTGATGTTTTTATAAAAAAGTTTACTTTGTGGCGCAATTTTTTTCAACAAGTACCTATTTTTTCAAAAAGTATTACCTTAAATTTTTGAGGCGCGTTTATATCAGATTTTTTTTAATTCTTACCTGCCGCGAAATTATTTTACATTTTCTCATAGTTTCTTTATATTAAACAAAAATTTTTTATGAGACGCGGTTTTTTCTAAAAAGCAACTATTTTTTTAAAATCTGAGGGCACGGCAGTGCCTCGCCAAGTTTGCGCTGCCGTACCATCTTTTCTTGAAACATTTCAGCCCATATTTGACCTATCTAAAACTCTACTTCGCAATGAGCTACGAATCTCAACATACGAATCTCAAACTTTGCACAGTGGTAGATTTTCATAGAGTTAACAACCCCTCTAAGTTTCATGGACTTCCATAAAGTAGTAAAGTAGTTACAAAATTTCAAAAAACGTTGAAATTGTCACTCACTGGCTCTCTTACTCATGTATAGATCATCAAAATTCTACTGTATTTGCAGACATGCTACAAAGCTGAAATTTAGCAGACTGAAATTATGACCAAACCCCTGGAAAAAATCAAAAAACCCCAAAATTCTGATTTACTCCCCTCCCCTATACATGTAAAGTTAAAAGTAATATTGCCCACTTCCAGAAATGCTAGAGAGCCGAGCTTTGGCAGACTGGTAGGAACTATAATAAAGCTATAGGAAAAAATTTAAATACCCGGAAATTCTAATTTACTTCCCTCCCCTATAAATGTAAAGTTATGTAAAAGTAACACTGCCCACTTCCAGAAACGCTAGAGAGCTGAGCTTTTTTAAGACTGATAGAAACTATGATAAAATTATAGGCAAAAATTTAAAAACATGAAAATTTTAATTTACTTTCCTCCCCTATACATGTAAAGTTATGTAAAAGTAACATTGTCCACTTTCAGAAACGCTAGAGAGGTGAACTTTGGAAGGCTGATAGGAACTATGTTAAAACCATGGGAAAAAATCTCAAAATTTTAAGTAAGGCATTGCAAAAGTTTTGAACGATATTACTATAGTACTACTTTAAAAATTAAATATTATCTAATTCCTTTAAAAAAGAAGTGAAATCATAAGAAAAACATTTCATGTAAAAAAACCAAGTACGCGAAAATGGCATTCCGTAAAAAGAATTGAGATAAAAGCAAAGCCAAGTTCTCCAATACAAATTTCAAAATGAAAGGTTCTTACTAGTTTGGAAATATTTTTCTAAACTTGGCTATTACGGCATTTACGGCTACCCTGTTTCCACCAATGCATGCCCACCCCGATTCAAAAAACGCATCACGTGATGGCCCATGGATTTGCACCGTTTTAAATGCAGCGTCACCTAATGCGTTTTTTGAATCGGGGTGGCATGCATTGGAGGAAACAGGGTTTAAGGCACAGTGATAAATTGAACATAAAGAAGTTTGGCTGTAATAGCAAAGTTTAAAAAAACATTACCAAACTAGTAAGAACCTTTCATTTTGAAATTTGTATTGGAGAACTCGGCTTTGCTTTTATCTCAATTCTTTTTACGGAATGAAATGTTTTTGTTATTATTTTAATTTTCCAGTAGTTAATTTATATTAAAATGTTTCCCTTCTGTAGTAGTATTTTTCGCAGTATATAGGTTAAATTTGGGGCAGAAACCCCCTAAAATGGCCAACTTAGTTGCATATCCCTCATACGTAAGAAAAAAATATTTAACACAGAGTAAACAGACCGCAGGTCGGTTCATTTTGCGGTCCGTGTACTGTGATTTAACATTAGAAAATAGGGTGCAAAAAAAAGGTTGTATGCGCGCCCTAGCCTCAACGCGTTGCACACCCGCTTACCACGCCTCTGTCTACTAGTTCTTTGTAGCAATCTTCTTTTATGTTTTCAGATGAATGATGACGGCACAATTGGTGAAGGAGATGAGGAGGACATGAAATTAATGAGGGAAAATGACGAAGAATTTTACAATAAATTGGTTTCAATACATACTACCTGCAAGGAAAAAGGTAGGTTTAGGCCAACGATTATAAACACACACAGGATTACCTATTAACTCGAATCTTTCAGCGGTAGGCGGCGCCTTGCTTACGTCACTAGTGGACCTCTGCTCAGCGCGCTTCATTTAATACATATTGCAATCGTGAGTTTTTCCCGCTTTTTTCTTGCTTATTTGCAAACAAATTTTTTATTCGTGTTAGTAAATATAATTAATCATTTCATTCATTCAAAACAAATGATTTGATAAATCAAGAGTTTGCTCTGAGAGCTGAATTTTCCTACCAGACGATATGTTGGAGTTTCTTTTCTAAATAGTTGAAAGTTTTAGAATAGAAGTAGAGGATTTTTTCTAATAGTTTAATCAATTTAAATCATTAGATGTATAATGTATTGTTTTTGTTGCGGATATAATAAAATACACTTAATTATGTAGTAACAAAAAGGTATTTATTTGATATTACAGATCTAAAATTGCAATATTTATAATATTATTATGTCAAAAACCAGTCAGTTTTTGGAGAAAACAGCCAAATAAGATGTGTTTTTCAACTTCTTATGCTTTAAGTCAATAGATTTTTATAAGGTTTTTTTCAAATGATTTACATTGTTTGTGTTATGAGTTGTTTTTATCCCACCTAGAGCCCGTTTTCACTCCTTCTCCTGTAACATGTTTCTGAAAACTTCTATAAAGACACTAAAAAAACTGAAACTAAACTTGGAGAAACTGTCTACAAAATAAACTTAATAAGTTCAGTTTAATAAAAGAAGTACGTTTGCGGCATAATTACCAATTTTCTTCAATGTTATTAATTTAATGAGCAAGGAGTTTCCAAAAATCCAAAAAAAATTAAAAGTTTATATAAATATAATAATATAAAAGCAGTGGCGCATCCAGGAATAGGTCTTGAGGGAGGGCCCGAGGCCTCTTGTGGCTGGGGGGGGGCAAAGCCTCATGATGTCGAATTTTAAGCTATTTTTTGTGTCTTTTTATGAAATATGTGGAAAATATGTAAAAAAATCCAAGGCTTGGAGGGGGGGGCAAGTCCCAAGCCCCCCGAGCAGAACCCCCCCCCTCTGGGTGCGCCCATGATAAAAGTATGTATATTTATATTTCTACACTGAAAGAGGGAACACAAAGCTTTTATTTCAACAATAAATTAATGTGCTTTGTTTATATAAATTCACTTAATTCAAATTTCTAAAGGTTTATTTACCTCCTAAATAGTCAATCAAACCGTCAAATTAATGAAAAAAACGCAAAAAAAACGGAGATAAAAACGTCAAAATCACACGAACTCTCAATACAAACAAAGCAACTGGTCCGCCGGTGACGTAAGCAGGCAGTGTTCGTCTCGCTTGATCGACGCTAACATAGAGTTAAATGGAAATAAGCAATCCTGTGTGTTTATAATCGTTGGGTTTAGGCATACAATTTAGTTAATATTAAGTTGTCCTATGTATTTTGGGGGTGAACGATGCGGTTCTCGAGACGGTACCGGTTCAGACACACTTTCAAGTAATTTCGAAGAAAATAAGAAAACTTTTCCTAATTCAATCCACAGATTACCAAGAAACCCAGGGGTTTTCCGACCTAACCAATTTATTTACTATGATTCACCCTGTCCAATTTTACTAGTCCGTGACCATAGCGTCCTTTGTAGGCTTTTTGATGAAGATTTTACAACACCTATTTTAATCGATTATTAATGATCCCATCAACGCTTTCTGACCTGTCAGCAGACCTAAAATTATCTCAGTTAAAAAGTAAGGTTAGGGTGTCAAATTTGCTACATCTTGACAGCTATTTCAACTGTACTTTTTCCTGAATGGTAAATGTAATTGCTTGAGCTAGAATTTGCGTGAAAAATAAATACCCATTTCTCACCTGCTTCGCTGCACACGACGGAATGACGAACAACTTCGTGAAGACGAGAGGTTAAGATATATTCCCCTACTTTCCCACTACCAGCTCTAATACGGACCAGTTGCTTTGTTTGTATTGAGAGTTCTTGTGATTTTGAGGTGTTTTTGACGTTTTTATCTCCGTTTTTTTGCGTTTTTTCATTAATTTGACGGTGTGGTTGACTATTTAGGAGGTAAATAAACCTTTAGAAATGTGAATTAAGTGAATTTATATAAACAAAGCACATTAATTTATTGTTGAAAGAAAAGCTTTGTGTTCCCTCTTTCAGTGTAGAAATATAAATATACATGCTTTTATCATGGGCACACCCAGAGGGGGGGATCTGGGGGGGTGGCTTGCCCCCCCCCCCCAAGCCTTGCAGTGCCCTCCAAAAACCAGACAACAAACAGTATTTTTAATTGATTTATTTAAAAAAAGTTAAATCTTCCCTTACGACATGATTATCTAGTCATTTTTATTATCAGGGGTTAACAACAAGCGATTAATTGGGTGAACTTTTTTAGCGAAAATAATTACAAGCCGGTAGCGCCGCGCGGGGCAAGGTTTCAATTTCACCCGTTTTTCAGCGGGGTATTGGTGGATGTTCTCGAGCGGGGGAGGAAGGAATGTTTGTTTTTGTTGCAGTCGGCCATCATCATCGTGCGGAAACGTCCGTTGCCCTTCTACACGTTGCCGGTTCTATCCTTAATTAAGACGTATGAGTTTGTTTTGATTTGGGGTATGTCAGTAGTAAAAAGCATTGCCGGTCGCGTGTCATTGTTTATTTTTGTTATCGTTTGTTTATAAAATGGAAATAAATACCTTCGATTACATAATTAACTGTGCAAATTCAAATACGTTGACATATAAACTTCGATTACAAATAAAATCTTTAGGGCCGCATAGGCCGGACCTAAAAATCCTAAAAATTAACCAAAATTTTAGTGCAAGTAATAGAAAAATATACGATGCTGAAAATAATCCACGAAGTGATCCTGCGTGGGTGGCAAAAGGAATGTGTGATATCAAGCACATATAAAGTCTATTCGCCCTTCTTTTACATGCGCAAAGTGCTTGGATTCGATTAGCACCAGTTTCAGACTCATCATGGCCCCATAGAGCAACCTCAAAAATCCCACAGAGTTTTAAACAGTCCATTAACCTACTAAGTATATGTCTATTTTTTGCCACATTTTTATTATGTTCGGTAATGCTTTGCCTATAGGCACTATAAAATTGCCACCTCATATCAGTCTTGCCTAGCATAGAAAATTCTATGTGGTTATTTAAATAAGTAGCACTTACTTTGTGTCTTTAACTTTTCACTAAAGTGCGCCCAGGTAGCAAGGTCACGTTTTTTAAACGTCAAAAACAGGTCATTTTTAATGACCATTGACGTCTCTAATCTGACGTGTAAATTACCTTTAAATGACGTTCAAAAGACACACCCAAAATGACGTCATTTATAGACATTTTAAAAAGGTCAGCAATATGACGTATTTGGGACCAAATCAGAACATTAGACACACTCACAGACACAAACCTATTTATGACTTTTTTTTAACTCGTCTGAATATATGAAATATTCCCTGCAGTTGAGAACACTGAAGGAAACTTAGACACAGAAGGTGACTCTTCTGTGACTTAGACCTGGAAGTACTGGAACAGGTACAGCGGTGTTCGTCTGTGAGGTACAGTTCAAAATAGACCTATACCTAGACTTACACATCTCCACCTTGAAGCGAAAGAAGCCTCGAAGTTTGTCTTGATTTAATATTTAATTTATTTTACATACGTACCCCCACATTCCGTATAAATCCGGTCAAGTACTGACTGGGGCACCATCTATGTAAGTATGAGTGTATGTCCCTTGGACAAAGTGTGCAGTGTGGGTAGTGACCAATATATGACGTTTTTCAGACGTCAAAAACTACACTACGAAAAGACGTCAAGTAACTGACGCCTTAAAGACAACATTTTTTGGTAAATGACCTGCCGGTCATCCAAATGACCACATTTCGACGAAAAAAAGACGTCATTTGATGACCCCTTGCTACCTGGGCTAGAGATCACACATTCCTTTTGCCACCCACGCATGATCACTTTGTGGATTGTAATAAGACTATAAGCATTGCGTTTTTCACAACCGCACAACTAGTTTTCAGCATAGTGTAATTTTTTATTACTTGCACTAAAATTTTGGTTAATTTTTAGGAGTTTTAGGTCCGGTCTATGTGGCCCTAAAGATTTTATTAGTAATCGAAGTTCATATGTCAACGTATTTAATTTTGCACAGTTAATTATGTAATCGACGGTATTTATTTCCATTTTATAAACAAACGAACGATACTACTGACATAGCATAACAAACTCATACTTACTTACCTACTTACTTTACTTTATTGTTCCTTTAAGAAATATCTTATGAACAAGAGTTCTAGTTACAATATTACTATAAATGTAAAGAAAACCCTGTAATAAAAAAAAAGAAAAAGAGAACAGCCTATCACTACAAAGTCCAACTAAAAAATGCAATAAAATGCCGGAAAAATTAATTTAAAAAAAATAAAAACAAAAATAGATGCTAAAATACAAAACTTTCCTGCCTCTAATAGTATAGTATAAAATAAAGAACGAAAAGTTAAAAATGGAACAGAACTACCCACTGATCATTACCACTCGTTTCGCAAAAACGACCTAAGTCGCAAGATTTGCGAAAATGTGTTACAGATCTCCTTGGCCTTGTCTAAAACTAAGTTATTCAAATTTGCGCAGAGCGTTCGGTCACTCCAATCAGGCGGACGAAGATGTCTGTACAAAGAGCATATAAAAAAAAACATGGTAAAAGGTCTCGTCCTCGTGCCGGTTACAGACGGAACAAATAACTTCCGGATCAAATTGATAAGTAATATTCTTTATATTGAATTTGCAGAGGTGTTTATTGCTAGTTCGAATTGGGCGATTAGGCGTATAAGAGAAATGTCATATTTAAAATCGAGGTATTTGGGATACAAATTATAGTAGGAGAAAATGTTGAGGAAAAGAGAGTGTACATTGCGTTAGAAGCGAACAAACTCATACGTCTTCACCAAGGATAGAACCGGCATCGTGTAGAAGGGAAACGGACGTTTCCGCACGATGATGATGGCCGACTTCAACTAACGCTCGAGAACATCCACCCATACCCCGCTGAAAAACGGGTAAAATTGAAACATTGCCCCGCGCGGCGCTGTCGGCGTGTAATTATTTACGCTATAAAAGTTCACCCAATTAATCGCTTGATGTTAACTACAGATAATTAAAAAAAAAACTAGACAATAATGTCGTAAGGGAAGAAATAACTTTTTTAAAATAAATCAATTAAAAATACTTTTTGTTGTCTAGTTTTGGGAGGGCACTGTCCCGTTGCTCTCCCTGTTGGAGCATCACTACTCTCGAGTAAAAAATTCCCGATTAGAATATATTGAAACATGTCTTTTTTAATTGTAACTTTGTTTCAAAAACCTTTTCTAATAATTTTAGTTTTAATTTTTTTAGTGAAAATTGATGCGGATTCTTGTGAGACTAGCACAAATTTGATACTATGTGTCAAAGAAGAATCTAAGAAGGTAGGTAAAACATGTTTAAATACCAATCATCAATAATAGGTAATTAACGGTCAACGAATGAATTGAAAAAGCTTTCGATAGCATTGAGCACTGGGCAGTTAAAGCATCTTTAATTAGCCGAATAGATCACAGATACACAGATTTAATAGCCAATATAAATGGAGAAGCAACAATATCAATCAAAACCCACGAAGAAACCATGCTAATCCTCATAAGAAGAGGTGTGAGAAGGGTGACACAATATTCCCTAAACTATTTAACCAGGCCCTAAAAGATGTTTTTAAAAACTTAGATTGGGAAGAAATAGGCATGAAAGTAAACGCACAATAGTTGAACCACCTAAGATATGCTGATGATATTGCCTTAATAACAGATAAGAAAGAAGAACTGATAAAAATGCTGGAGGAACTGGATACAGCAGCTAAAAGTATAGGCTTGAGTATGAACTGCACTAAAACTAAAGTCATAACAAACACAGATGAGGATATCACGATCAGAATAAACCAAGAGAAAATAGAACAAGTAGAGGTGAGGTGAGCGCTCACCCCGGTGGATTATTTCCCCGTGTTAAAAGATGGTGAAAGCGTTCCAAGTTCACCCGTGATAGTGAAAGTTTCGTGGTGATCACCTCACCACACGGGCCGTCAAAAATAAACGTCTAGAACGTTTATTCTTGACTTTCACGGGTGAACTTAAAACGCTTTCACCATCTTTTTACACGGCGAAATGAATCCACCGGTGTGAGCGCTCATCTCACCTGACGTCACGGACAGCAATAAACGCCCAGGTAAAATGGAACCTGTGTAATGTAAAAGTATAAACACCTTGGTTTAGGTTGTGCTTTCGTATGTAAAGCCCGGTCTAGACATAACATTTTACCTTACGTCAGTCAAGTATGACGGTTGAAAGACTAGCGTACACACTTGATAGTTTTAACGTACGTTTTTAGATCAGTTTTTGATACACCATGGAGGAAGCACTGCTTTTGTCAATAATGTTTTTTATTTTAAATGTCTATGAATTAACCGTTTCAGTAGCTAAACATAGTTTTTTAACCAGTTTTTCAAAATGTTGCACTCGAAAGGAATTAAAATTGTATGCACAGCCACAAGAAATGGCACTAAAACTGACGTTTTACCGGAAACAAAGCCTCTACCGATCAGTTCAACAGGTCCAACTTCAGTCCTGTTTAGTTCAGGCAAAACGTACATTTTATTGTCTACACGAAAAGTTTTGCCTGATCCGTTTTACGTGATCAAGTAAAACGTCAGGCAAAATGTTATGTGTAGACCCCTCTTAAGGATGAGATTTAACGGGTACGCAAGCACACTTTTATCAAGGTGACATGCTTACGTTTCTACATTAAGAACCTTTTTCAGGCATTCCATTAGCTAAATTGATCCTTTTTTAATGTGACATTAAGCGATAGATGTCACGTGATAATTAGGTCCAATTTTTACTTTTTGTTATCTATATTTATCTGTCAAAACCTGTTTTGTGTTCTAGAGGCAAAATTAAATAAAAGTCTCTCTCTCTCTCTCTCTTTTATTATATCAGGTATTTCTGTCTGTCTTCCTTCTCAGTCCACGAGATTGATTTACGTAAGAGGGAGAGAGAGGGAAAGTATTTCGGGTACGTAAAAGAGAGAGAGAGGGGCATGCGCAAATTAAAAACTATGTTACTGTTTTTGTCGTCAGACTCTAACCTACGGTCTTTATTTTTACAGGCTGGACTAACTGACGGTATATTGGATATTTAGAGAAAATCTTAAATAATCTATTTTGAGTTGTTATGTTTTTACTAAGTAGATTTAGATGCTAATTAAAAAATATAAATAAAAACAATTTTTATTAAAAAACAGTCTTGTTATTTTCTTTTCCGTTGATTTACAAGATTGAAAGATGGATGAGACGTTATTTTAATAACGTTATTTTATAATACGTTATTGAAATATAACTACCAATCCTAAGATAAAGTCGTTACCACGTTTATGTCATAGCCTATGGACAAATCAAGTTTCGTGTGCAAGTCGTGCCAACTTTCTGCCGATAAGCTAACTTTGTTAAGGGCATCCCATATATCAGGTTTTGACTTGTTGTCATTCTGGTAAATGCGTTTTTTGAAAGATATGGCGGATTCAAAATGGCGGAAAGGCGTATCTTTAAAAAAATTGTAACTTTTTTATATCCAATTTTCATGGAACAAAGTTTAAAATACTTGCTTTGTAATTTATTTAAAAATATATTGGTCAGAAAATATGTATTTTTTTGTATTTGTCAAAAAAAAAAAAAAGGTAAATTTTTTTTATTTTATTTATAAAACTATTGGAGCTAGAAAAAAAAAGTTTATATAAAAAAGATAGCTATTTTGATTCTTTATTCAAATCTGGTTCAAGTGTTCCAATGCATTAATTAGTTTATAAGTTATTTCCAAATAACTGGAAAAAAATAGGGGTCTTTGGGGTTCATATTTAAAAATTATGCTTTTAATGAAAACCATAAGAACTTTTTGAAAAATTTGTTTTTAACATACCTAGCAGATCAGGTTTTGACTTATTGTCATTGTGATAATCGCGCCTTTTTTTAAATATGGCGGAAAAGCATATTTAAAAACAAATTGTATCTTTTTTATTTTTTATCCGATTTTAATACAACAAAGTTTAAATTACTTAATTTGAAATTTACTAAAAAAATATATTTTATATTAATATTCGAAAAAAAAATCGGGTGAAACATATGTGAAAAAAATTATTTAATTTTTTTTATTGACCCCCATATACGGACGTCGCTGAAGGGTTTGTCATTAATTAAACCTCACTGACTTACACATTGTTAAAAAGAAAATTTTATTTCCTATAATAAAGTATAAAACACATTTTTGTCAATTGAGCTTAGTTTCTAAGAAAAACTTGTAACAGAATTAATTTGTTTGGTGATTTGTAAAAATTGATTTAAGTTGCACAGCCCTGTGAAGTTAATCTAAAGATAAATCCTACACTACTATACACGTTTAAAAGAAAATTTTATTGTCTACAATCGACTATAGGTCACAATTTTTGATAGAGAGCTTGGTTTTTAAGATAATCGGGTAAAACCTATGTGGTTTGTTTAATTTTTTTATATTTTCCTAATAAACGGACGCCGCTGGAGAGTTTGAGCCTGACCCCACTGACTAATACATTGTTAAAAAGAAAATTTTATTTTCTACAATAAGTGACAAAAAAGTTTTTTTTTTCAAGAAGCTTATTTCGGATATTAGGATAAAACTTGTAAAAAATTGATAAATTTAGTGGTTTTTCAAAATTGATTTTATTTACGGAAGCCCTTAAATTGTTATAGATAAAACTACTATTGCCTTATTATACATCATTTAAAAGGCAATTTTATTGTCTTTAACAAAGTGTGTATTATATTTTTTGATATAAAGCTCGGTTATTAAGAAAATCGGGTAAAACCTGTAATAAACATGTTTCTTTTTAAATTTATTTACACTACCTCAATAAACGGACGCCGCTGGAGAGTTTGTCATTAGTCGTACCCTACTGACTTAAGGAAATTTTATGGTCTACAATAAAGATTAGTACATATTTTTCCGTAAGCTTAGTTTTTAAGAAAATTTGAAAAAAATCAAAAAATTTCAGGATTTGGGGGGTCTGGGGGGTTTTGGGGGATTTTGCCTCAAAAATTTAAAAAATTAATATAATTTTATTTTTAAATTAGGTTTTACACATTTTTTATCCATTTCTATGTCATTGTGTCTATAGGGCGTCAACTTAGTAAAATTTTTAGAAATTCACACACACTATATAAGGAGGGGGGATAAAAAAAATTGGACCAAAAAATTGTCCAACAACATCCAAATCGTTAGTCTGTGACCTATTCTCAGCTAGGATCCATTGTCAAACTGCGGTCCTGATATTTTGCATACTCAACCACCTCTAGCACCTGCACTATATTGTAAAAACTTTTGTCGATTCATATTTACTTTTAAAAATAACAATAACAAGGTTGTTTGATAATGTCCATCAAACAACAATAACAATAATAATAGAAATCACCTGTTTTACTAGAAGACTCAGCTGCGTAAAGCCGCGTGCCGCCTTATAGGCGTCCGCGTACGGTAATACACCTTCGGTAATCGTTTTGGTGACAACATTTTTTTTTTCATTGAAACAAATATAAAAGATACATTTATATAAGACTTATATACACCAAATTAGAGAAAAATGTTCAATCTATAACTTTTATTTAAGCTTTTTTTAAAAATTTTGCTTTGGTGTTATTAAAAATGTAGGTTAAACTTTACTAGCTATACAAAAAAAAAAGTAATCAGTTATTTTATTTTTTCTAAGAAAACGAAGCAAAAATTTAAAAAATATAATAGAAAGTTATTTTATTGCGGGTGTTTACTGATTCAGTTTCCATTTTTGGCAACCCTCTACGACTATTTTTAAGAAAGATACATCGTTTTAAAAAGTATCGTGCAAAAAAAGTGGTGGGGGACATATCTTTAAAAAGACGCATTTACCAGAATGACAACAAGTCAAAACTTGATCTAAAGAGTGCCCTTAACAAACTTGGCTTATCGGCAAAAAGTTGGCACGATTTGCACACGAAACCCCCTTTTAGGCCGATTTGTCCATATACTATCATTCGAAATTTAGGTTCGGTTCGGTTATGCTCTTGTGTGCTAATTTCGTCCACTCTTTAAAATTTTTGTACTTCTTTGGTTACCAAGAAAATTTAAAAAAATATATTGGCGTGCTAGCTTTATACACAGCACGCCAATAATTTTTTAAAATTTCCGTGGAAACCAAAGAAGCAGAAAAATTTTAAAAAGTGCACGAAATTAGCACATAAAGAGCACCTAATTTTGAAATATATATTTTTTAATTTCATAGAGATGGGCTTGCTAGGTTTATATAAACCTACCAAGCCCACACATTTAAAAAAAAAAAGCTTAAAAACTTGGTAAATAAAATTTTCGTTTTAGAAAATGGGAGCACATAACAAGCACTTAATTTTCGCATATAATTATAAATATATTTATAGGTTTATAAAAGTCATTTTTGGCGTTTTCTTAAAAAAAAATTATCGAAAATAATACCTTCTCTAGCCATTGCTACGCGGCACAGTGGAACGTTTTGAAGATCTAGGTGGACAACCTCTGAGCAACATTAACACTCTTTAATGCTTGATTTTTTTAGCTTTAATATAATATAAAATATTTAAAAGCATTTAGTATTTGCAATATTACCTACCTCTTATATAGGGTGTTTCAGATTTTAACGATTTTAAGATTTGTAGTCATACGAAAATTGTTTCAACAAATTTTATAACAATGAAGTAACGGTATATATTTTTTTTAGTTTTTGCAAGAAGGAATTTAAATAAAACAGTTTTGCAATATACAAGGTGTTTCAGAAAATTTTAATAAAGACGTTTTAGGCGGTAAGCGACGATCAAGAAAAAAATTCCGCTCTCATCTGTCACTGTATGAAAAATAAATGCATTAAAAATTTTAAACCTCTCACCCCTTGCCCGGGGTGAAACCAACCCCTAAAATTAAAATGGGAAATGTTCATCGGATGGCATTATCTTTAAAGGGGTTTAATGTGAGAAAATTTAAGAGATATTTGGATTTTAATTTTATATAACTAAGAAAGTTTTAAAAAATATTTATTAAATTCGAAAATTCCATTTTTATTTGAAAAATATCATTACTTAACATAACAAATAATAGAGTATTTAACTAACACAAGTCCATTTTATTATTATCTTGCAAACTAAACTGTCTTAATTAATTTCTCAATCTGACACAAAAAAGACAAGAAAAATATATTATCATATTTCTAAAACCGCATAACTCGCTCAGGGTGTCTCAGATAAAAGTAACTACAAGGGGGTTTATGAGGATTTAGGAGACGGTAAGACATACCAATTTTGGTAAAAAAGTGGCGCTATTCTGAGCTGTTCAAAATATTGAGAAATAAATGGATCCATGAGGGATCTGATACCTTCCTAGCTAGCCTATTAGCATACTTCAAGTGAAGTCATGATAATATATTAGCTTTGAAAAGTTTTTGGTATATATCTGAGATACTGAAGCTTTTACGAAGTTATAACACGAATTATTGAGCAAAGTTTAGTCTACTATATAACGGAGCACTGTATATTGATACGATGCTCCGTTAAAAAGATAGATTTGTTTTAAGTTTTAATTGTCAAAAAACTGTCATTAGCATTAATCGATTTTAACCAAAATCTAATCAGCTCGTAAGAGTGTAGAGCACTATTTTATCTGAAAATTTTATGAAGATCGGTTCAGCGGTTTAGGAGCTATCGTGTTACGGACAGAAATTTTATACACACACTCACAGACACACAGACAGACATCACGAGGATATTGCTAGGAAAAAAAATTTTGGAATCTAGGAAGGCAAAAACTAAAAATTGTGACTTTTTGAAAAAAATAAAGTCCTAAAAAATTGTTAACGTCAGTTTATTGGCATAGTCATATTTATATAGTTTTATTCAATTTGTTTAAAAGAAGGCGACAATATTTTAATTTCTCGAATAACACAATTTAAGTTTTTAAGCATTATTTTAAAAGCCCCTGTAGATATTTTGAACTTAGACACTGCATCCGATTAAGCTCGCAATAGCGCCACTTTTTTCCTTTTGAACGAATATCGTAAGTGTTACCGTTTCTGAAAATCCCACAAAGTCCTATGTACTTACATTTATCTGAACACCCTGTAGACAAACAGAACATATTGACTCATCGTGATATAGAAAAATGCACGAAGATTAACTAATTTAGGTTAAAAAATCCCCAAAGGGCACATTTGTGAAGGTATTAAAAAGAAAATGTCATTAAACACAAATAATACATTTTCTATTTTTAGAGAGACAAAATAATTAAGTACAAGTTTACCGCAAAAAAAGGACAAAATTTCAATACTGCGTCAGAACGTAGAGATTTCGGTTAATTAGAAAATAATAAAACTAACATCAACAAATTCTAACAAACTAAAGTTTCAGTCCAACAAAAACTATATAAAAATAAAATTTTCCTTACCAAAACACCAGCGAATTCATACATAAGATTAAAATGTCTAAGCAGAAAATTTTTAAGATGCAACTTTCAATACAAATATCTTGACAACCAGAGGGGATAAAAAAATAATATTTTAGATCTAGGATGTATGGAATATGCTCTTTAATTGTAGGTAGCTGAAATGTTAATTTATAGTAGTTAACCATGTCCACCTAGATTAGTCAAACGTTCCAGTGTGCGCGGGCCAGGACGGTAAAAAATGTTAGATTATAGGATGAAACAATGTATTATTTTGATTTAATTAAACTATATTTATTTATTTATTAACACCAGTATTTACTAAGACATTAAGACTAGACCGGGTTTAAGTATCAACTCTATAGACTTGATACCGACCGGTTTTCAGTGTATTTTTTTAATACTCACAGGTCAAATAACTGCAAAGATTTGTTTCACCCTAATGTGCAATATGATAGTAAGCATTTCTCAGTGAGTTTCATCTCATATAAATTTAAATTAACTTTAGAAATAAAGAAAAGCCATACAATTTTGTAACCAAATGTCATTTTTTGGAAACTTAGGCCGTGCAGTCGTAGGGTTCCCGTTAAAAATAGTCTCAAATTGTAATACCACCCCTGAGGGGTGGTTTAAAGTTCGAAAAACAATAGAAATAATCCATGATTGACAAAAAACTTACATACAAAAATATTCAAAGCTAAATAATACATAAATAACTTAAACCTATATCTGTAGATGCATTACCGTATTAAATACGTATCAATATTTAAATACTATAAAAAGCACAAGATATATTAGAATCCCTTTTCAATTACTCATCAGAGACAAATAAAAAGAGACTGCCGAAAAGATAGGTCTGCGCAGCCAACAAGTTCTAGTAGCGCACAGCGCTGCAATCGCGGACTATGTTTCTATTTGTATTTAAAACTGATTTTATTCTGTTCGATTGGGGCCGTTTATAAATTACGTAAAACTTTGAGAAAATTGTCTATAACATAACAATTAGTATTTTCTTAATGCCATTTTTTGTTAGAAATGGTTCACTATGTTGAATTGAATAAATCTTTATTAGCAAATCATGCTATTTCAAATTACAAACATAAATATAAAAAATACATTTAAACGTTAATACATACAACAGTATTTCTATAACATAACAAATCCAAACTTATAAAACTAATAACTATTTACTTCTTATTATTACATAATGGATAATTATTGAAATACAGCCAGGTTCAATAACAGCAATTTTTATTTAAATAGTATAAATACTGAATTAGGATATAAGTCATTGTTTTATAAAGGAATCAGATTGTATAACAAATTACCATTAGACACCAAAAATTGCAAATCAAATAATATGTTTAAGAGAAAACTTAAGAAGTACTTGTTGCCTAGTCAGCCTGTAAGCCTGATTGTTCATGTAAACCCTTGGTACCATATTATATTATATTATTTTGTTATTTTAGTCTCCATATAATTTTTTTGGTGTGTTTTAGTATAGTAACCTTTTCTCATAAAGAAATATGGTATCAATGTTTTTTTTTTAGGATAGGATGTAAAACATTCTACAGTACAGTGTAAGTACTTGATAAAGCTGTGTGTTACTAGATTATTCTTTTAGTAGGTAGGTATAGTTAGTTCTGTTGGGAATGATACAGGAATGCTTGTATCGGTATTATTAGAGATTTATTTGAATATAGCCACGCTATAATTGTGCCAGGCAAAATTTTGACACATTCACATTGTAATACCAGCTGTGATCTTTCAACACATGGCCTTTGTTTACTATATGAACCGGAATAAATAGTGCCTTTTTTTATTAATTGAAAATAAACGACGATAGTTTTAAATTCGACTTTGGTGTGAATTTTGAAGGATTAACTGTCAGTTTTCAATGTGAATGTGTCAAAATAGTGCCTGGCACAATTATAGCCTGGCTATATTTCTCTAATAATACCGAAACACCATTATAAGCATTCCTGTATCATTCCCAACAGAACTAACTATACCTACCTACTAAAAGAATAATCTAGTAACACACAGCTTTATTAAGTACTTACACTGTACTGTAAAATGTTTTTAATCCTATCCTAAAAAAAAACATTGCCACCATATTTCTTTATGAGAAAAGGTTACTATACTAAAACACACCAAGAAAGTAATATGGAGACTAAAATAACAAAATATAATATAATATAATATAATATGGTACCAAGGGTTTACTTAAACAATCAGGCTGACTAGGCAACAAGTACTTCTTAAGTTTTCTCTTAAACATATTATTTGATTTGCAATTTTTAATGTCTAATGGTAATTTGTTATATAATCTGGTTCCTTTATAAAACAATGACTTATATCCTAATTCAGTATTTATACTATTTAAATAAAAATTGCTGGTATTACTTGTTGCATAGGTATGAACATCTGTAACATTCATCAATCAATGTTAATAGAAGTTGCAACCAAAAAAATAAATAAATAATACAAGTATTCTACCCATATTACAAATTGCAAGTCATTTTTAAAAGCAAGTTACAAGTATATTGTAAACGCAGTCGAGTCAGACCTAACCTCAAATTCTTGGTTTGTTTTTCTGGAATTTTCGGATGCAAAAATTTTGCTACGAAATAACTTTTTCACTACAAAGGAGATCTGTTTTGTGTTAAAGCGTGTGTTATTAGACAAAACTATTCTTGTTTTGTGACTAAGACAAGGTAAGAAAGATAATTTATGTTATTGAAGTTAGGGTCGATTTATATACTGTTATTCTAAAAGTTTATTCATGTTTTTCAAGAAGATTTTCGGGTATTCCCTTCAATCATTTTGTTTCTCATTTTTAAGGGTGATTTCTTTGCCATTGATAGTCATAAGTTCTGCTTTAATGCTTCTTAATAAAAAAACAGATGTTTTTAAGGCTTTTTAATTCTTTTATCCTTTGGGGCCAGGCAAATATATACAGATTGACACTGAACATATACATTGGTTTGAGATAAAATGTGTCAACTTAGTATTGGTGCATTGTAAGCCTTTTTCCTCCAAGTAACCAGGTAACCTGGTTACTCATTTTAGGTTTTTCCTCGCTGAGTAACACTAAACATGACATCACATGTAACCACACAGGCTCACCAGCTTAGCAGAAGTGGTTGTTTCAAAATTTTAAGGTTAAGTGCGTTCATTTATATTTCAAACTTGGTAATTCCAAAATCTTTAAAATTGAAGTGTATTTTACAATGAATTTAGAGAAAAATCATGTCACTGACCGGTGATGTCATACAACTGGTCACTCCAAGTAACTGTGATGTCATTTCGAGTTACTTATAGGAGTGACTAGTAACCTCAAGGAAAAAGGCTGTGTGTGTTAGGGAGGGGTGATCATCTGTCCACAGTAGGTATACAAATTTTTTTAACAGGACTGAATAGGACTCCACAGGACACTAAAATACACTACAGGGCTAAGAATTTATTTGAGTCCTGTAGGATGGTGTACAAATTTTGTTCAGCTGTTCACCCCTCAGTTATGTCAGGGGTGGATCTAGGAACTTTATTTAGGGGGGGTAGATATCATAATGAATATTGCATAAAACTGTTTTGCTTAGTGACCAGGATGTGTATTCTGTATGTAAAAACTTTATATAGTTTGAGAATTGGGGGGGGGGGGAATTTCCCCTCCCGTAGATCCGCACCTTCTTATGGGTCATTGTCCATATAATTTTATTATTATTGATGTATTTTCACGAAGGGCGCGTAACATAAAGTTAAACCAATATTTCCCAAATAATTAAAAAGGAACTTAATAAATTATTATATGTATTAACTTTTTGGGACAACCTATAAGTCGATATAAATCGATTGACGTCAATAACTATTATTGCAATTTGGCAGAAATAGTTTATAAATTCGCGGGCAATGCATATTTCCGGGCTTTTTTTCCGACAGAGACTCGGAGAACTAAATACCGCGGGGCGGGCGTCGCCTCGCGGAGCTAAAGTTTCGGCTTTTTTCCTTATAACGAACGTTAAGACCGGGTGAGTGCGGGCGGCCACATCGAGTGACGTAATCGACTGACGATAATTTGGGCGTGAACTGGGGTTCCTAGATAACCAGCCGGCCGCAAATTCTTTTGTTTCCAGGTAAGTCCGGGTGTCGCCCCCTTAGCCAACTCCCCAACATTTGCTGTATCATTTATCGGTTCTTAGTTTTATAATACATCTTTTAACCCCCTACAGGTGTTATTTAATCTGCATCCCTTAGTTTTTAAACAAAGATCTCCGTCGGCTCGAATCGAAATAACTCCGTTAGATCGATTCGACCGGCGCGGTAACATTTAAACAAATTGTTAATAACGAATAGTATTGGGGTTGTAAGGTAGTGGCTGGTAATTAACGACCGGGCAATACCTGTAACCAGGCCAGGCCCCCAATTCGTGACATGGTGGAGGCAAGCCGAGTTTAAAATACAAAGGGACGCAGGGGTTAAAATTTGTAAGGGAAAAAAGTCAATTAGAAAGTGGGGTTTTTTTTTAGTATTCTTAAATATACGTAGTCCAAAATTATTTTTTTTCGCAATTCAACAACTAGCGGGGATTAAAGAAAAAAAGAGCAAGGTAGTTGGCCAAGGGCACCATCCTAGTGACTAATAATTTGTTTTTGTGTCGCCCAAATAGCTTTAAAAAATAAAATAAAAAATATTACGGGGGCTCGTAAAGCCACATAATAAAAACAAGCAGTGACAAACAAATAACAGACGGTTTTTTCGCTTACTCGACAGAACCGGGGTTTCCAGGCGCGTGTATGCGAAGTTCTATTCTTACATTTGTATACAGAGTGTTCAAAATTACTTTCGGCCTGCTAACTTTCGAAAGGAGGACCACAGGCGAGAGATAATTTTGATCGTGTATATTTAAATTAAGAGTGGGATAGGAGAAAAAACAAGCAGTGACAAACAAATAACAGACGGTTTTTTCGCTTACTCGACAGAACGTGGTTTTCAGGCGCGTGTATGCGAAGTTCTATTCTTACATTTGTATACAGGGTGATCAAAATTACTTTCGGCCTGATAACTTTCGAAAGGAGGACCACAGGCGAGAGAAAATTTTGATCGTGTATATTTAAATTGAGAGTGGGATAGGGCTCATCCTTACTGCAGCGAAAAGAGAGCGTACCAAAGTTCGTCAGGAATCAGAATACTAAAACGAAACTGAATCCTGGGGACGAGGCGGTATCTTTTCGCAGTAAGAAGGGTGGGTTGTTCGTATGCCACGAAGGAAACCAGGGAAGAGAGTTAGGGAAGCGAAAAGACAAAGACGCGATACGTTACAAAAATCGATCCCGCATTTTTTTGAGGACGGGATACCGATCAAACTTAATACCGAAGGGAGGCCCGTAACGCCAGATATTTCGTGGCAAGAGATCGAGTTGGGTAATCCAACCGCGGGGGAAAATTCACAAAAGACACAGACCAAAAACCAAGTGTATCCGAGAGACGAATTTTTAGGGCAACTTCAGAAAGAATATTTAGAGCTATTTGGGCCAGGATAACGAACTATCCAATAACCCTGACCAGGGCGCCGTGAAGATATTTTGTGCTTATCACAAAAACCACGCTGGTTAGGCAAAAGACTTGATAAAAATAGTCGCGTTGATTGCAGGGTAGTTTAGAGGTCCACCTGACGAAATTGGTAGTCAGACGTAGGAAGAATAGCAATAAAGTTCAACAAAGTTAACAAAATTGGTAAAGCCCGGGGCTTATTAGGTTGAACGCACGAAAACTGTCAAAAATTGGCAGCCAGGTTAAGCACGGTGACAAAAAGTGGTAGTCAAACCGAAAAAAAAGAGCCATAAATCGAATATACTCTACGTAAGAGAGGTAGACATACAGGTTAGGTTAAAAACACAGAAGTTCAATTGAGCCATTATTAAACCAGTGATAGGGAAAAAATTTGAAAAGAGACGGCAAAAGCGTAAACAGCGTGTTTTTTTGGTGAAGAAAAAAAAAATATAATAATAATATTTTTCGAAAAAATCTAAACCCCACGACGCTACTGACTTTATAAAATAGGAAAAGAAAGTATGATTTGGGTAGGTATTCGTGGGTAGAGGACAGACCATAAAGAAACTAAGGTACCTTTGGCAACGTTTCGGATTTAATTAATCCTTTTTGAAGCCTCAGATAGAAATGTTTCTTGGGTCCATAAGTACAGCGAACAGGGGTGAGTGTTGATCGAAGAACATTTTACTTTAAAATTTTATAAAAAAAAAATTAAAGTAAAATGTTCTTCGATCAACACTCACCCCTGTTCGCTGTACTTATGGACCCAAGAAACATTTCTATCTGAGGCTTGAAAAAGGATTAATTAAATCCGAAACGTTGCCAAAGGTACCTTAGTTTCTTTTTGGTCTGTCCTCTACCCACGAATACCTACCTGATTCTATAATAGGACACAAAATGCACACAAAGTATGATTTGTTAAATAAAGTACCAAAGGAAATACCCAACCGATTGCATAAATAATATGAGTAGGTAATTGTTAAAACGGAAAAAAGCGATCTAGTTACAATAACATTACGAATTCAAAAAAATCAAAGCTGTACTATCTTTAAAGGTTATCGACCCAGACGAAAGGGCCATCGCTTTAAAAAGCTACCGTTGAAAAAGCAAAATCCAATATTTTAGTCTTTTATTAATATAAAAATTCCAAAAAAGCTGTTTTTTCTTTGATTTCTTTATTAGTCAGTCATTTCGAGAAAATAGTGCAGTTGGGAGTTTTAGGCACAAAGCACACAAACCCAGGGCAAAATTCATTATTTTTTTTTACTTTAATCAACATTAAAAGTCTAGATATTTGTTTTTTCGTTGTTTTTTTATTAGTCAATCAACTAGGGAGAATATTTAAGTTGGAGTTATAGTACGTATAACACAAACAAAAGTCAAAATCCAATATTTTAATCGTAAAATAATACAAAAATTCCAAAAAAGTTGTTTTTCTTTGACTTCTCTCTTAGTCAGCCATTGGCAGAAAATATTGGAGTTGGGGAGTTTCACACACAAAGCACACGAGCCTAGAGCAAAGTTAATTAGTTTTTTCTTTAATCAACAAAAAAAGTTTAGATAGTTATTGGTTCTTTGTTTTTTCTTGGTCAGTCAATTGAAGAGAATATTGGAGTTGGGGAGTTTTACGCACAAAGCACACGAGCCTAGAAAAGTTAATGATTTTTTTCGTTAATCAACAGAAAAAGTTTAGATAGTTATTGGTTCTTTGTTTTTTCTTGGTCAGTCAATTGAAGAAAATATTGGAGTTGGGGAGTTTCACGCACAAAGCACACGAGCCTAGAAAAGTTAATTATTTTTTTCGTTAATCAACAGAAAAAGTTTAGATAGTTATTGGTTCTTTGTTTTCTTCTGGGTCAGTCAATTGAAGAGAATATTGGAGTTGGGGAAGTTTTACGCACGAAGCACACGAACATAGAGCAAAATTGATTATTTTTGTCTTTAATCAACAGAAAAAGTCTAGATATTGTTTTTTCTTTTTTGTTTTTTTCTTAATTAATCAACGAAGGAGAATACCGAAGTTGAGGAGTTCTAGCACAAATAACACAAACAAAAAATATATTTGAGCCCTAAATTAATATAAAAAATTCCAAAAAAGAAAAAAATTTCTTTGGTTTTTTTTTTCTTTGATTCTCTCTTAGTCAATCCAATAGGGATTGAAGTTGCTAAACGAAAATAGAGCAACAGAAAGAGCGGAGCTGTTTTAGAGGAAATAATAAAACAAGCCGCTAGTAGGCAATAAATTGGGAAAAAATAAACAAAAATTGTTCAACGAGGTCTAAAATAAATTAAAAACTAGACAGAGGTAGACCCTCGAAACGACAAAAATAAAATAGCTGTCAAAAGAGTTGGTAACACGCAAAAATCAGTAGCGTCTAAGGTAGTTACAAAAAAAAATTTTTTGTTGAAACCGTGCAAATACCCAGGTCAGGGCGCAATATAACATATTTTCGCTTTTTGGGAAATTTTTAGGAAATAAACTAGAACTTATAAGGGTAATTTTTCTTTTTGGTAATAAAAAAGCCGAAAGATATTATAGGTTAAACAGTTTTTGTTTTTGAGAGGCACCTAAAAGTAGAGTGAATAAAAATTATTATAAGTAATAAACACCTTTTGAGCACCAGCAAGTTAATAAGACAAACCTCTAGTAGGTCGTACATTGGCAAGAAACTTAAAATTTGTGGTTCTTAAGGAAAATATTTCAACAAAGTAAAAGACATAAAATGAGATTTTGCAAAAAGTGTCCCAAAATAACGAAAAAATAAAAATAATTGCTAGGAAAATTTGGGTTACACAAAAAGAAAAATTCAGTAGCGACCAAGGCGAGATTCACCAGGCCAAAGGACTAACACAATGTGGGATATTTTTTTTTAGGAAGCGTGAAAGATAAGTTGATGCATCCTTTATTTTGCGGAAAAAATTAACTCAAAGACACATAAATAGGCTGAATATAGCGCTACTAACAGCTGATTAATAAACTGAAAAGATAACAATTTTTGTTATTAAAAAGTCAAAAATTAGTATTGATGCGAATTAAGCAAAAAAAAAGTTTTGTTTGTTACAAATAATTGTTGCCCACAGGTGTTACAAAGATTGAGTAATGAGTCTTTACAGCGAGTTGAGCTGGAAAAAAAGCCCTTTTAGACATTGAGAAGTTACAGCTGATGGGTCTAAAAAAGTAAAAACATACATGTGTTTTTTCAAACCAATTGAACCTACAGGTACATATTTAAAGTAGTTGCAGTGTATGCGTTTTGTGTGGATCTTGGTTAGCCATATAGTATCTATCGAGATATCTGAAACTCATCATAAAGTAGTTTTATATGCTAAAGTAAATACTTTCTGTTGATAGGTAAAAGGCGGGCAATATTTTAGAAGAAGCAAATACCCACATAGGTAGTTGATAAAAAGTAGGAAATTAAGACCTTAAGGAAAGTAAGGACTACGGACAAAAATAATACACTGAAAAGAAGAAAGGCTGAGGTAAAAAAACGCAGAAGTAGTTCTAAAGGAAATTAGGGACTCAGGAAGTAAAGAAAAGTAAAGACTGAGGTAAAAACACGCAGAAGTAGTTCTAAAGGAAATTAGGGACTCAGGAAGTAAAGAAAAGTAAATTTGAAGAAAAAGGGATAAAGTAGGCCAATTGGGCAGAAAAAAATTACAGGACGCCGTGACGTAAATGTGAACTCCGAAGGAAACTGGAGTTTAACGATTAAATAGGAAGAGAGAGAAGGATAATTTAGAGGAGTCCTGAAGGAAATTAGGGTCTCAGGACGCCAAATTAAAGAAGAAAAAGGAGGCCTATGGGGCAGAACAGACGTGTAGGACGTCGTGACGTAAACGTGAACTCCGAAGGAAAATGGAGTTTAACGATTAAACAGGAAGAGAGAAGGATAATTTAGAGGAGTCCTGAAGGATATTAGGGTCTCAGGAAGCGAAATTAAAGAAGAAAAGGGAGGCCTATGGGGCAGAACAGACGTGTAGGACGTCGTGACGTAAACGTGAACTCCGAAGGAAAATGGAGTTTAACGATTAAATAGGAAGAAGAAGGATAATTTAGAGGAGTCCTGAAGGACAGACGTGTTGACTAAAACACGAATTCCGGAGAAAAAGGGATGTTATGTATTTAATAATGGGAGTAAGAAGAATTTAGAAGAAAAAGAGCCAATGCTGCAGAAGGTATAAAGGAGTTCTAAAGGATATTAGGAACTTGAAAAGCAACGCTGACGAGAACGTAAACTAGGCTAATAGGGCGGAGAAAGCAAACGGAGTGTTGCAGAAAAAAGAGTCCTGAGGGAAAAACGGGACTTAAGAAGAAGAGAGGTGGACGAGAAACGGGGAGAACTCGGCCCGACAAAGCAAATAGTAAGCTACAAGGAGCCCAAAAGGAGCGTTTCCAAGCAACTGAAAAAATTTAGGAGGAAAGAAGGAATTCCCGAGGAAAAATCGGGACGCTTATTGCAAAAAATTGAGTTGAAGCAGTGGCAAAAGTTTCGCCGCAGCGAGCCAAAGATATTTTAAATACAGAAGATTTTAAAATAATACAGGTCCCAAAGTCTGGGATCAATAAACAAGAACACAGTGGTGTTCTACCATAAGAGGTCAAAAGTCATTTGGACCAATGAAGGCCTTAGGTGGTGTCAAAAAATACTAGGTACACGCATCCAGAACGGAAGTGGACGAAATAAAGGGAATAGCAAAAGCTAGAGAATAGAGCAAGCTCCCGAATAAAGGGTAACGAAAACAACAGGCAAACCCTTGAGGGGAGTCCGAGCCCTTTCAGCCCAAGGCCGAACGTAGTAAACCTTGGTATGGAAGGGACAAATAACACCACACATAGATTAGGGTGACCAGAATCGTAAAAGCAAATAATCAAATATAATATAGAGTAGATAGCCAACTACCAAAACGGATACAAGGGGCTCAACTGAAGACAAGTACGGGACAGAATAGACATGGACAAAGATAACATGAAAGATGCTACAAAGCACAACAATCGTGCGAATATCATCCATAAGAAATCCCAAACTAAGACAGTAAGAGGGATAAGAAATGGATAGAATATTTTTTTCTTCACTCAACGAATCTGAGTGGAAGAAAACAAAGTTATAGAAGAAAAGTACGGGACGAATTAGACATGGGCAGAGATTACATGAAAGATGCTACAAAGCACAACGATCATGCGAATATCATCCATAAGAAATCCAAAAACTAAGACAGTAAGAGGGATGAGAAATGGGTAGAATATTTTTTTTCTTCACTCAACGAATCTGAGTGGAAGAAAACAAAGTTATAGAAGACAAGTACGGGACAGAATAGATATGGACAGAGTTTTCACGAAAGGTGCTACGAAGCACAACAATCGCACGAATATCTTCCATAAGAAATCCCAAACTAAGACAGTAAGAAGAATGAGAAATGGATAGAATATTCTTTTTCTTCACTCAACGAATCTGAGTGGAAGAAAAACAAAGTTATAGAAGACAAGTACGGGACAGAATGAGATGCAAATAGTAAGAAGAGCCCGAATACCTAACTGAGATACGAGAAGCGGGTGACTTAATTTACGCGAGGGGTAGTGTATACAATATCTTAAGGTATAGTGCATTTAATTAAGTTAACGTGTAAACAACAACATGTGGGAGAGGTAGAAAAAATAATTATAGAAATTTATCAGTCAAAAATGAAATGTAAAAAGTAAGGTAATAATAGTTCAAATTTTTAAGTAGTAGACTAAGGTGACCAAAAAAAATTTTTTTTTTCACATTTAAGAATTGTTGGCTAAAAGGAGGCAACACCCACGGCCAACGATGGAGGCAAAATCGGGGGCGATTTTTAAGTAAAGGGGGGGGGGTGTCACGAAGGGCGCGTAACATAAAGTTAAACCAATATTTCCCAAATAATTAAAAAGGAACTTAATAAATTATTATATGTATTAACTTTTTGGGACAACCTATAAGTCGATATAAATCGATTGACGTCAATCACTATTATTGCAATTTGGCAGAAATAGTTTATAAATTCGCGGGCAATGCATATTTCCGGGCTTTTTTTCTGACAGAGACTCGGAGAACTAAATACCGCGGGGCGGGCGTCGCCTCGCGGAACTAAAGTTTCGGCTTTTTTCCTTATAACGAACGTTAAGACCGGGTGAGTGCGGGCGGCCACATCGAGTAACGTAATCGACTGACGATAATTTGGGCGTGAACTGGGGTTCCTAGATAACCAGCCGGCCGCAAATTCTGTTGTTTCCAGGTAAGTCCGGGTGTCGCCCCCTTAGCCAACTCCCCAACATTTGCTGTATCATTTATCGGTTCTTAGTTTTATAATACATCTTTTAACCCCCTACAGGTGTTATTTAATCTGCATCCCTTAGTTATTAAACAAAGATCTCCGTCGGCTCGAATCGAAATAACTCCGTTAGATCGATTCGACCGGCGCGGTATCATTTAAACAAATAGTTAATAACGAATAGTATTGGGGTTGTAAGGTAGTGGCTGGTAATTATCGACCGGGCAATACCTGTAACCAACCCCGCCCCCCCCCCCCCAATTCGTGACAGTATTGCCTTTTCAGCATTTTCCATTTTTTTAGTAGATATTTTAGTCAGTAATGCACCCAAGAATAGGTCTTGGGGGGACCCGAGACTCAGTTATGTCATATCTTCACCTATTATAATTTTTTTATTCATGAAATATATGGAAAGTGTCTAAAAATCCTTAGGCTTCTCTCTTTTAGTTTAATGTTTGAACATAATTCTAGCTATTGCTTTTACATTTTAGGTACACAAACATTATGGATTTGTATGGATCACATTGATTACACACTGCTTGGTTGCTAATGTTTTTTCATTTAGGTAAGTAATAGAGAAATATTGGTTAATAAGTTCTGTCTCTTTCCACACCCATTCTAGGGCCTATTCTTAAAATACATAATGCCATTTAACATATAATTATATGTTCAAAAGTAATGCTCAAAGGGGGAGCAGGGTTTGGCCTTGTATTACACATAACTTTTTTTTAATGTATTTTGTTTCTTGAAAATTCTGTACAGAGGGGGGAGGTGGGTCAACTACATAATTTAAAAATCAAACAAGTTTCGTGGCTAATCGGGCAAAAAGGAGTTTTTTTGTTTCCCTTATATTTTTCCGTGGGTAGCCTGAAAGCTAAACCTCACGGGAGTCCAAGATCTAATGGACACCTATAAGTGTTGACAGTTAACCGTTTCGTCCTTATGGGACTCCTCAGAACACTGCTGGTCGATGTGACAAATCTTGCGAAGTTAATCAGACGGTTTTGTCTCTAATTAAATGTAATTAGTGAGCAAACTATAGCAAGAGGCGCCATCTACCGAGATACGAGAGAAACAAAAAAACCAAAAGCAGGCGAAAGAAAACACTGCTATACAATATCGATCAATGAAAAGATCGAATGCAAATAAAAGAAAACAACTATAGTCCGTGACCTACGACAGCTCTTTGTCTTTCAGGCCGGATCAACACAGATTGCATTTTTACCCGTCTTCAAGACAGTGAGCGTCAATCAACGGAATTTTTAAGCCAAATAATACTAACAAACGTGGAATTTCGTACCCGTGAATTTAAAAATCAAACAAGTTTCGTGGCTAATCGGGCAAAAAGGAGTTTTTTTTGTTTCCCTTATATTTTTCCGTGGGTAGCCTGAAAGCTAAACCTCACGGGAGTCCAAGATCTAATGGACACCTATAAGTGTTGACAGTTAACCGTTTCGTCCTTATGGGACTCCTCAGAACACTGCTGGTCGATGTGACAAATCTTGCGAAGTTAATCAGACGGTTTTGTCTCTAATTAAATGTAATTAGTGAGCAAACTATAGCAAGAGGCGCCATCTACCGAGATACGAGAGAAACAAAAAACCAAAAGCAGGCGAAAGAAAACACTGCTATACAATATCGATCAATGAAAAGATCGAATGCAAATAAAAGAAAACAACTATAGACCGTGACCTACGACAGCTCTTTGTCTTTCAGGCCGGATCAACACAGATTGCATTTTTACCCGTCTTCAAGACAGTGAGCGTCAATCAACGGAATTTTTAAGCCAAATAATACTAACAAACGTGGAATTTCGTACCCGTGAATTTAAAAATCAAACAAGTTTCGTGGCTAATCGGGCAAAAAGGAGTTTTTTGTTTCCCTTATATTTTTCCGTGGGTAGCCTGAAAGCTAAACCTCACGGGAGTCCAAGATCTAATGGACACCTATAAGTGTTGACAGTTAACCGTTTCGTCCTTATGGGACTCCTCAGAACACTGCTGGTCGATGTGACAAATCTTGCGAAGTTAATCAGACGGTTTTGTCTCTAATTAAATGTAATTAGTGAGCAAACTATAGCAAGAGGCGCCATCTACCGAGATACGAGAGAAACAAAAAAACCAAAAGCAGGCGAAAGAAAACACTGCTATATAATATCGATCAATGAAAAGATCGAATGCAAATAAAAGAAAACAACTATAGTCCGTGACCTACGACAGCTCTTTGTCTTTCAGGCCGGATCAACACAGATTGCATTTTTACCCGTCTTCAAGACAGTGAGCGTCAATCAACGGAATTTTTAAGCCAAATAATACTAACAAACGTGGAATTTCGTACCCGTGAATTTAAAAATCAAACAAGTTTCGTGGCTAATCGGGCAAAAAGGAGTTTTTTTGTTTCCCTTATATTTTTCCGTGGGTAGCCTGAAAGCTAAACCTCACGGGAGTCCAAGATCTAATGGACACCTATAAGTGTTGACAGTTAACCGTTTCGTCCTTATGGGACTCCTCAGAACACTGCTGGTCGATGTGACAAATCTTGCGAAGTTAATCAGACGGTTTTGTCTCTAATTAAATGTAATTAGTGAGCAAACTATAGCAAGAGGCGCCATCTACCGAGATACGAGAGAAACAAAAAAACCAAAAGCAGGCGACGCTCACTGTCTTGAAGACGGGTAAAAATGCAATCTGTGTTGATCCGGCCTGAAAGACAAAGAGGTGTCGTAGGTCACGGACTATAGTTGTTTTCTTTTATTTGCATTCGATCTTTTCATTGATCGATATTGTATAGCAGTGTTTTCTTTCGCCTGCTTTTGGTTTTTTTGTTTCTCTTGTATCTCGGTAGATGGCGCCTCTTGCTATAGTTTGCTCACTAATTACATTTAATTAGAGACAAAACCGTCTGATTAACTTCGCAAGATTTGTCACATCGACCAGCAGTGTTCTGAGGAGTCCCATAAGGACGAAACGGTTAACTGTCAACACTTATAGGTGTCCATTAGATCTTGGACTCCCGTGAGGTTTAGCTTTCAGGCTACCCACGGAAAAATATAAGGGAAACAAAAAAACTCCTTTTTGCCCGATTAGCCACGAAACTTGTTTGATTTTTAAATTCACGGGTACGAAATTCCACGTTTGTTAGTATTATTTGGCTTAAAAATTCCGTTGATTGACGCTCACTGTCTTGAAGACGGGTAAAAATGCAATCTGTGTTGATCCGGCCTGAAAGACAAAGAGCTGTCGTAGGTCACGGACTATAGTTGTTTTCTTTTATTTGCATTCGATCTTTTCATTGATCGATATTGTATAGCAGTGTTTTCTTTCGCCTGCTTTTGGTTTTTTGTTTCTCTCGTATCTCGGTAGATGGCGCCTCTTGCTATAGTTTGCTCTCTAATTACATTTAATTAGAGACAAAACCGTCTGATGAACTTCGCAAGATTTGTCACATCGACCAGCAGTGTTCTGAGGAGTCCCATAAGGACGAAACGGTTAACTGTCAACACTTATAGGTGTCCATTAGATCTTGGACTCCCGTGAGGTTTAGCTTTCAGGCTACCCACGGAAAAATATAAGGGAAACAAAAAAACTCCTTTTTGCCCGATTAGCCACGAAACTTGTTTGATTTTTAAATTCACGGGTACGAAATTCCACGTTTGTTAGTATTATTTGGCTTAAAAATTCCGTTGATTGACGCTCACTGTCTTGAAGACGGGTAAAAATGCAATCTGTGTTGATCCGGCCTGAAAGACAAAGAGCTGTCGTAGGTCACGGACTATAGTTGTTTTCTTTTATTTGCATTCGATCTTTTCATTGATCGATATTGTATAGCAGTGTTTTCTTTCGCCTGCTTTTGGTTTTTTTGTTTCTCTCGTATCTCGGTAGATGGCGCCTCTTGCTATAGTTTGCTCACTAATTAAATTTAATTAGAGACAAAACCGTCTGATTAACTTCGCAAGATTTGTCACATCGACCAGCAGTGTTCTGAGGAGTCCCATAAGGACGAAACGGTTAACTGTCAACACTTATAGGTGTCCATTAGATCTTGGACTCCCGTGAGGTTTAGCTTTCAGGCTACCCACGGAAAAATATAAGGGAAACAAAAAAACTCCTTTTTGCCCGATTAGCCACGAAACTTGTTTGATTTTTAAATTCACGGGTACGAAATTCCACGTTTGTTAGTATTATTTGGCTTAAAAATTCCGTTGATTGACGCTCACTGTCTTGAAGACGGGTAAAAATGCAATCTGTGTTGATCCGGCCTGAAAGACAAAGAGCTGTCGTAGGTCACGGACTATAGTTGTTTTCTTTTATTTGCATTCGATCTTTTCATTGATCGATATTGTATAGCAGTGTTTTCTTTCGCCTGCTTTTGGTTTTTTTGTTTCTCTCGTATCTCGGTAGATGGCGCCTCTTGCTATAGTTTGCTCACTAATTACATTTAATTAGAGACAAAACCGTCTGATTAACTTCGCAAGATTTGTCACATCGACCAGCAGTGTTCTGAGGAGTCCCATAAGGACGAAACGGTTAACTGTCAACACTTATAGGTGTCCATTAGATCTTGGACTCCCGTGAGGTTTAGCTTTCAGGCTACCCACGGAAAAATATAAGGGAAACAAAAAAAACTCCTTTTTGCCCGATTAGCCACGAAACTTGTTTGATTTTTAAATTCACGGGTACGAAATTCCACGTTTGTACATAATTTAAGAATAGGCCCAAAGTGTACTTAGGGCAGAGCTTCAAGAGCTAAGCTCCTCCTTAAAAATTTGGTTAGCCCCTGAAATTATATTACATATAAACACATATTTCAGACAGAGTCGACACAAAGGCTTATTGGGGTGGGGGAGACAACAGCCACATTTCCTAACTAATAATTTTTTTTTTAAAACTATCCAAAATATTTTAGATTATCAAAAAGAAATGTTACCACCCAATTTTTTTTTAGTTTTTGTCGAAAAACTGTTTACTCAATTTTTTTTTGGTTTTACAGAGAAAAAGTTAATAACAGAAAAAAGGGTCCTCACTCAATTTTTCTTTTATTTTGCCTCCAAAAATCTTTCTACCTAAAATTTTATTTGTGATTTTCTACTTCTGCTAAAATTTAATATTTTGGAGAGGGACTCCCTCCCATCCCCCCTTAGCGACGCCCCTGTTCAGAAAAGAAATTAGAAAGCAAAATTAATTTGTTAGGAATTTTCAGAAAAAAACTAAATAAACATGGTTCCGCAAATGCTTTTGCGATGTTTTGCTCAAATTTGGAACATGTGTTTAGCTGCAAGGCATACATCATTAAGCTTGCCAAATATCAGGAAAAACTACAGGGTGATATTTTTTCAGGAGTCATGCCCCTTTTCCCCCAGAACTTTTTTGCAGTAAGCCAATGGTAGATTCAAATAGATTATTTGTTTTACTCAGAAACTTTTTGATCTTCTACAATTTTTTATAACTCTAACTGTTTCCAAGAAAAGACAAAAAAGGAAAATTTTAAATTATTTTAGTTTTTATGCGAGTTTTATGTAATTTCTAAATACTAAGATACAAGTTATTTTACTTTGATTTTTTTTCTGAAAAATGTTTAGATATAAAAATATTGCAGATTAAAAAATTTCTGAATAAAATAAGGAATTCATTTTACATTTTTGAATCTGCCAGTGACTTACTGCAAAAAAGTTCCGGGGAAAAAAAGGGGGCATAACCGCGGAAAAATTATCACCCTGTAGTTTTTTCCTAATATTTGACATGCTTAATGATGTATGCCTTGTAACAAAATACATGTTCCAGATTTGAGCTAAATATCTCAAAAACTGCACGAGTTATAAATAAAAAGCAAACAAAAAACTAATATTTTAATAACCCATATTTCAAAAACTAGGCATGGTTATACAAAGTTATTTTTTTTAAATCACTCAAGATAATCCTCTGAAGTTTGGCTGCATACTTTATTAACACCTGTATAAAATACCTACTATTATGAGTCCCTTGGCAATGCAACAATCAACAATGGGATAACATCATTATGTGGCCCCCTTTATTATTAAAAAACTTAAAAATGGATTTTGTGAAGTATATATGAAAATTACATTACAACATTTGAGCAATTCCACATGAACCTAGAAATTAGAAAATTGAAGACTGTAAAAGTGTGTTCTTATTTTTTTTAAATATTGGTTTTATTAAGGATTACTAGGTGGTACATGTTTAACTATTTTTAAGTTTTCTAAAAATCCACAGTTTTTTGTAATATAAACACTTATGGATCGTTCATACTCGTCTTTTGTCTAGTCTTTTGTCTTGGTTTAGTCATATGTCTTGTCATACGAAAGTTAAAACCACTGTTTCTTATGGGAGTGTTCATACAATGCTTTTGCTTTTGTTTTTGATTAGTCTTTGTCTTAAGAGTTGCCAACTTTCAATCCTTAGGACAACGACTAAGACGAGTGACAGACATTAGCTGATATTTGTTGTTTTTTTTTACAGGGCGTCCGAAGAGCGCAAGCGCGCGGCCGAAATTTTGAATTTACCGCCATTAATCATGTTTTTAACAGAAAATCTCAACATAACCTCAAAATTTTATTTCTTTTTATTTTCTTTTTCGCTTTTGTTCTTTCGTGTCTGTGTTTCGTGCACAAATTAGGTTAAATAAGATTGTTTTGTGTAGAAAATGACTTTTGAAAAGGGGCCTTTTTATTGAAATTGAATTTTTTTTCAGTGGGTTATGACTAAGACTAATCAAAAACAAAAGACGAGTATGAACAGCCGATTTTGTTTAAGACAGCTAAGACTAATCAAAGGACAAAGACTAATCAAAAACAAAAGACTAAGACGAGTATGAACAATACTTTAGTTTATACATTTAAGAAAAAACATTATATTTGTTAAATATTTTTAGATTTTTCTAAAACAATTCTCATTTTAAAAAAAATAAATATTACGTTTTTTATAAAACATTGTTTTTTATTTAAGTATTACAGTCCAACAAAGTTTGGATATCTTACAGGTTGACATGACTAAAATTAATATATTTTTGATATCCAAATTCTTTTCGTATACATGAAATTAACATGACCTCAAAAATAGCAGCTTTACTAAGAAAAAAATCTATTTAAAAAGTCCGCCGAGCCCGCCCGCGCATTCTTAATTCTTCCAGTAGCCAAGGGTGGCGCTAGCGTAAACTTGTTGCCGCTTTTGAACCATAGAATTAAGCACTCTTTTATTATTTTCTCTATGTTACTCATTCACTAAAAAATGTAAAATATAGCGGACAGCTGACACTCACTTACATCGTTTTTATTCAACAATTAGCTGGCCATATACACAGAGGTTGATCCGCCGGTTCAGAACGGCGCGTTATAAACTGGCGGATTTGTCTTTCAATTAGTGGACATTCCACGCGCCAGTTATAGCCGGTATAGATTTATCTGTGAGTTCAGACCGGCGCACTATGGTCCGAGGGATCAATATTTTGGCCAAAAATAGACTTTTGCAGTTAAACTCTCTGATCACTTAAACGCAAATCAATAAAGAAGTCTGAATTGCTAATATACAATTAAAAAGTATTTTTTATTACTCTCCCACTCTTGTCACTACCCTTTTCGTGATTTATACTGCCTAAAAGCCCTTTAAAAAAGTGTATTATTTTTAATATGGTCTGCAAATTACACAGCCTCACACAAAATTATAAGTTGCAAAATTCAGAGGGTAGACCTCCCAAATTCTCCTAATTTTGGTGCACTAAAATCCAGTTCCCCCAAAAAAAATGTTTTAATTATCGAATTTTCCCCTATTAGCCCCCCCCCCCCCTGGAGGAGGTAAAATCTAATATAAAAATTCAAAATACATATATTCTTAAGTATGTTGGTCCGCAGAACTAAAATTTAAGGATTAAAAAGTTTTGTAACCATTCAGTAACCCAATCCCCCCTTTTACTCCGTTTATTTGGGGGTTAAAACTTACTTTTTTTGATGGACATGAACATGTGTATTATGGAAATATTTTCTATTTCTATTTGCTAAATTTAACAGACAATAAAAAAAATAATTCACTCAATTATCCCCTAAGTCACCCTTAGCACAACGGCGTATCCGGGGGGGGGGGGGGAGAAGGGCAGCTGTTGAGCTGTCCCCCTTATTAACCAGGTTTTTTTAAAATCGGACATTGAAATTCACTTAGAATATGAATTCCCCCCCTCTAAATTAAGAAGGCCTTGGAATTCAAAAACATGCCCCCTCTTCTGTTTTGGGTTGGATACGACCTTGCCACAGCAACCCTTTTTCCTCCCTAAGAGGAGAAGCCGTAAACACTAAAATAAAAATTCATATAGAAGTTTAGTCGTGCCCATACTAAGGTTCATACAAAATTTATTTATAGACTCCCACTCCCACGCGTCCCCCTGCCAGGGGGATGCTAAACAGTTTTTCTTGTTCTGGTTGGATTCAGCGAATACCTAATATTGCATTAAAAACTTTTAATGTTCCTAAAAAGTGAAGTTTTTACCTCCACATACAGGGTGAAAAAGAGAGAATGAATCCGATGAATGGTTTAAATTAGGGAACTGAGGATAAATTTATATTGATCATCATATTTCAGTTTGAGGGGTAATAGGAGCAAGTTAAATAATTAAAACCTATTTTTTTTTGTTTCATCACCTTAATAATTTTTAACCTAGTTAAGCCCCCTCCATTCTAAATTGTTCTTTTCCTCCCGCAGTAAAAAGTATTCTATATTTGAATTTAGATGCTCCAAATATCCCAAAACCGATGTTAAATGTTTGCAGTTTGTACTAATTTCCTATCTATTTTAGCGGCCATCTTGAATTTTTCCCTTGTTTTTGAAAATTCATTGCTAAGACCGGAGTTTTGATATATATGATTCATTTTGCTTCTTTAAAGGTACTTTGCTCATTACTATTTCTATAGAAGACACACGGAAATACAAATTAAAATGCACTAGAATACGTACTTTGTGTTTATCAGAATATGTACGGTCATGTTTAATAACGAATTTGGAGACTATCGCACCTTTTCGCACCAACAGTTCATATACTTCGGAAAGTACATATCAGGACGAAAATATTTTCACAAAAATTTATATGAAAGTTCGTGAAAGCTTTTTTGATAGTCCAATGAAATATCGAGAAAAAAAAATTCATACACTTCTGGCACAATTTTTGTATCATTGGTATTTAAAAAATAAGTTTAAAATCCCAGTGACTAAAATTATCAAAAAATAATCTACTTACCTGTGGTTAAAAAAGCCATTTTTAATTTTTTTTATAATTCTTCGCACTTCTTAGAAATAGCACATTAAAGTTAGTATAAATAATGAACAATAAAAAAACAATTGCTGATTGTCAGGAAATGTCAAATTCAAACAACGATATTTCGAAGCCTGCCAAACAGTTTTATTGTTAAGTTAGTTTTTGCTATTTTTGGCCAAAATATTGGGGTTTCAGACTAAAGTGCGGCGGGCGAAACTTTTGGGTTCCGCGCTCGATATTTTAACCGGCGCAGACTTGTCTGTCGGTTTACACTGTGGCAGGGATACCAGACCGTTCATATAGTCTCTCTTTAATTTATTGAATATTATGGCACGTTTCCGGAATGATATAACCAAGTGCCTGTGCAGAAATTCCCACTGAAAATTTCAGATCTTCATATGATCTTCCCGTGGCAAGGAAACGAAGAGCAGCATTTATTCGCTGTTCTGGTCCAATAGCTGGCCATACACACAGAGGTTGATCCGTCGGTTTGGAACGGCACAGATAAGTCTGACCGTTTTGTCCGCAACGGTTTAAAACTGCTGCAGTCCACTAACACAAAATAAATCTTTCGAATCGATCCTTCATATCGGTCTGTGGCAGACATAACCGCGAGTTAGTGGGCGAAAACTCAAGATTTATCTGCCGGTTAGACCAAAACTGTGGAATTTCGTCAAGTCGAAAGTTTTATGCGGCACGGTATTTTAAGCATAGTGTATGTAAAATGTTTCGTGCTAAAAAGAAGCAGGCTCTGTCTTGCTCTGTGTATGGGAATGATTATGTATGTATAAACCGACAGACAAGTCTGCGCCGGTTAAAATATCGAGCTACCCACAAGTTTCGCCCGCCGGTCTGAACTCACAGATAAATCTATACCGGCTATAACTGGCGCGTGGAATGTCCACTAATTGAAAGACAAATCCGCCAGTTTGAACCGCGCCATTCCAAACCGACGGATCAACCTCTCTGTGTATGGCCAGCTATTTCCTAGTAACATTTGGAGGTTTAAATATGGCTACCATCGTTAAACCAAAATATATGATTATTTTTATTTATTTATAACCTTTGTGTGGAAATAATGTCTTTGTTACAACGAAAAAAGATGACCTATATCCCAAGGTATTTATGAACAATTTATATAAATATTAAAAACTATTGCATTCACGGGAAAAATAAGTTAAACCTTCAACAAAAATGTAGACTTGTAAACCTAGGATTGTAGCACTTAGCACTGTAGACCGTTTAGTAAATACTGGTGTAATGTTTTGATTACTAACCTTCCAATTTCTTGCTTCCAATATCAAAAAATCTGTAAATCCATTTTTGGTGAGATAGTCAGCCGCACCCCAAACAGCAATATTGGGGATTGGTCGGGATTAAATCAGCTACGGTACTTTCTTGGGTGGCTTGTGTCATACTGAAAGTAAATAAAATTTAGATCAAAGCATAGGTATAATTGTGGCTTGTGCCATACTGGAAGTAAATAAAATTTAGGTCAAAGTATAGGTATAATATAGGGCAGTGGTAAAAAATAGCGCAGGTCATAATAGCGCGCCCAAAATAGTGTCAAGTAGGAAAATTAATCAATTTAAATATTTTATAAAAACATATAATTTTTTTGGAACCCTGGGTTGTTACGTATCAAAAGTGGCGATGCAGCAGTTTTACCATGTCAATGACTTACCTACGCCTGTATGCGTAAATGGGGAAAATTGCTGTATCGGCGGATTTACCCAAATCGATGTGCGGAGCAACTCAGGGGATTCATTCAAGTTCGTGATTACGAGAGAGTCGAGTGAAAGTCAACAGAAAGATGTAAGAAAGTTTGATCACCAACTCCGAAGGCTGACGCCAAACAAATTTAGAATGAAAGCACCTTTAGGTTTACTTTTATCCATTTTTTACTTTTATACTCAAGACAAACAATCCTTAGTGTAAATAATTATAGTTTGTAAAACCGTCATACCGACTTCTTAATTTTAGTCTTAAGTTCCTTTTCCCCACTAGTATGGTAATAAGTTTTAAATCAGAAGTCAATAATTAATACTAACAATTTTCTCAATAAGTAAATTTTCCTTAAACAATATTGCTAAGCATCCCTTTTGCATTTTAATTTACGGGTACTAAATTTCACATTTTTTAATATTTGGCTTTAAACTCCGTTGTTTGACGCGATGCCGACGTCTTGATAGCGGAACAAACGCAATTAGCGTTGACCTGATCTAGAAAGGCAATGTGTGTCGTAGGTCACGGTATGGATTCTTTCTTTCAATCGATACTTTCATCGATCGATGATATAGCAGTTTTACTCGCCTGCTGCTGTTTTAGTTTCTCTCGTATTTCGGTAGATGGCGCTTCTTGTTGGGTACATGACTTTGTTTTCTCACTAACAATGTAAGGTGAGAGATAAATACGTATACTTAATTTAAGAAGGGTGTCACTTCGACCAGCAGTGTTCTGACGAGTCCCATAAGGACGCAACAGTTAACTGTCAACACTTATTAGGTGTCCATTAGATCTTGGACCCCCGTGAGGTTAATCTTTCAAGCTACCCACGGAAAAGTACTAGAGAAACAATTTAATTTTTCTTTTTACCCGATTAGCCACGACAACTAGTTTGAATAATCTTTTTTGTTGCACTTTGACTTGAGTAGTGCCTTATGTAAAGCAGTAAAAATGGCAAGTTGCAGAAATATTAAATGGCATCTGACGCAAATAGTCCACAGTATACCGGTGTATTTTTTAATTGATGACTAACAGTCTGAATTCTCGTACATAGCTTTATTCGGCCAGACGCCTAACTTTTTTCTCTGCGAAAATTCTAACAGAATGCGCGGGTGCAGAAATTTTTGAGCTTCGGACTAACTAAACCAAGCATATGATTTTGGGGACAATGTTGCCAATTACTTTAAAACACATACATTTTTTAGGCAAGAGAAAAAAACACAGCTTATAACTCTCAAATTATCTCAAAATTATAAATTACTGCGGATATTTTTTATTTTTTAATAGGTAGCTTAATTTACCGAATGTTGCCTAGGCCAATCTTACTCGTCTGTTGATTTCAGTTGTTTGGTTTTCTTTTTTTAGTTTATTAATTTGTCTCAGCCTAGTTATATATTCTTGTGCTTGTTCTATTTTCTCTTGGTTTATTCTGATCGTGATATCTACATCTGTGTTTGATATGATTTTAGTTTTAGTGTAGTTCATACTCAAACCTATATTTTTAGCTGCTGTACCCCGTTATTCCAGCATTTTTATCAGTTCTTCTTTTTTATCTGTTATTAAGGCTTTATATTAGATGGTTCAAGTATTGCCCGTTTACTTTGTTATTAGGGCTTTATATTAGATGGTTAGTATTGTCCGTTTACTTTGTTGCCTATTTCTTCCCAATCTAATTTTTTTAAAAGATCTTATAAGGCCTGGTTAAATAGTTTAGGGGATATTGTGTCACCCTGGATGACACATCTTCTTATGCGGATTGGCTTGGTTCCTTCGTGGATTTTGATTGATGTTGGTGCTTCGCTATATTGACTAATAAATCTGCGTATTCGGCTATTAATTAAAGATGCTTTTACTGCCCAGTGCTCAATGCAATCGAAAGCTTTTTCAAAGTCTATAAACGCAATATAAAGTGAGATGTATTCGTTGGCTCGTTCCATTAAAGAATTAGTACCCAGCAATTTTTTTTTAATGTGTGAAAGGCAATATTGTTCTACAAATCATATGCTTAGTTGAGTCAGTCCGATGCACGAAGCATGTCGACGCCTGCACACTATGCTAGGAATCACTTTCAAGTATTTTTGCGGGGCAAAAAGTTAGGCGTCTTGGCCAAATAATATATGTACGAAAATTTAGCCTGTTAGTAATCACTTAAAAAATAGACCGGTGTGCTGTGGACTATTTATGTTAGATGCTCTTTAATATTTTTGCAACTTGCCATTTCTAAAGCTTAACAAAGGTCACTTTTGCCAAATTTGAAGGCAACATGACTAAGTACTCAAATCAATATACAATAAAAAAATAATATATTTTTTATTGCCCCATTGCGATGTGTTTTATTACCCCACGATAGTCAAAACGAAAGGGTAATAAGAAACATTTCCATTCTGAACTACTTGTTTATGACAGGCAAAATTTAAAACAATACATAGAAAGTCTTACATTTGACAGAAAACTTAAGTATTGAAACTGAAAATAAAGTGTTTCCTTCAGACAAAAAAAAAATATTATTTGAAATGGTTTGCTTGTAAAAACCAAAGTGCTAAAACTTTATAAATATTTTAGTAGAAAATTTGAAAGGTTTTTTCAGATATCTCAAATGACAAAAGACAAACTGCAAGAGTAGCAAAAAATATTTTCAATTACTTATTACCCCATTATCCCCTATGCGAAAGAAATGGGATCCGCCAGAGTATGATTAATGTTCTTCCCTCTGTCCCTGGTGCCGCTCAACACACGGTATATAGGGACCGTTCGCTCAACACTTGTGTGACCTGTGCAACCTGCGCCACCAAATGGCGCGGAATTTAATAGAAGCTCGCTAAAACAGGCGCAGTTCTACGTATGTCAAAAATCCTTAGATAGAGCCATCACACACAAAAATGCATAAGCGCATAGCATAGCACATAGTGGTGCAAAGCCAATCAGCGATCGAATAGCAGCGGCCATATTGGATTTGCGTAAGAAAAGTCCATAAGGTTTTTGTGTGTGATCGGCTATAGTTATGCTACGTATTTTTACCAATGAACTTGTAAAAAGCTTTTTACAAGTTCATTGATTTTTACATAGCATGAGATTTGACAGTTACGCAAGCGCACTTCGTCACACCGTCGTCAAGGTAACGTTAGGAGCTTACGTATTTACGTTAGCTTACGGCAGTCTGCGGGCACCTTAACGTTACCAAAGAATAGAATTGGTTGATTGACCGATCGAAAAATGAGGCCTAGACGATAATTTCCGCTTCCAGTACAAACTAAAGTCACTTATCGTCAAGCAAGCTTTACAGGTAGCGAAGCTAACGTCAGGGTTTCTATTTTTTGGTTATTATTTTTGACATGTTTTCCTCGGTTTCGCATTGGCGGTTCTGTTTTATTTTGAAGATGTTGTTTTACACAGTATGAAGGTACCTAAACTATACATATTTATGTAATTAGAATTAAAAAGTTATGCTGCAAATTATCTTGAAACTGTATCAATAATAAATAGATCTTTAGACTGCGTTAAAACCACATTTTTAAAATAACAACGAGCCGCCAATGCGAAAACGAGGAAAACATGTCAAAAATTATAACCAAAAAATAGAAAGCCTGACGTTAGCTTCGCTACCTGTAAAGCTTGCTTGACGATGAGTGACCTTAGTACAAACGGTTCTTTGCAAATATATTCCTACTATAGTTGAAAAGACAAAAAACAAAATTGTAACATCAAAAAAACACAGTGCCGAATTCGATATTCTCTGCTATTAGTAGACTTGTTATGGTAACGTAAAAACATTCAATTTAAACTCAAATTTGGAACAAAACGTAGAGCGCTTAACGTGCAGTTTTACGTAAAAATACGTAGCACAACTTAAACTATCTATTATAGTTTAAGTTATGCTACGTATTTTTACGTAAGCATGAGATTTGACAGTTACGCAAGCGCACTTCGCCACACCGTCGACAAGGTCACGTTAGGAGCTTACGGCAAGGACTGTACACAGAGAACAGGATGGTCCACTTCGCGAAATCGTCACAAAATACTCAACGACATAACCTCACTTTTTCGTAAAATATAAACAAAAACTAATTTTAAAACGTTTTTTTTTTAAACCATGTCTCGCTGTAATGTAGAAAGATAATAATAATATACAATTTTATGTAAAAATATCCTAGGTGTATCTTCTGCAGAAAATAGTTTACAGAACCCCTCAATCATCAATAAATTTTTTCATTGTCATTCATCAGCATTTGCTTAAAAAAAACATGTTAATATTTGGAATATCATCTAGAATATTTTGTGAATAGTATTTTACTCCCCATTAGAATACCTAAGCCTATGAGGGGTGATCAGCTGCCCATAGTAGGTGTACAAAATTCATTTACAGGACACTATATTGCCCGGCTTTTTGCTGTCTTAATCACTACATTATTCTACTTATCAATTTCTATTAGCAAATCTTCTTAAGCTTTTATGGTTTTTAAGAAGCAAATAACTTACCATTATCAGAAAGTAGCATTTGTATATTATTTTTCAGGTTTACATTACATGCACCCTGCAATCCACTACAGGACCAAAAATTTATTGCTAATTCCTGTAGAACAATGCATACATTTCATTCCACTTATCACCTAGTAGTACCACCTAAAGTGAGGGGTTCATCAATATGTAAGGACCTATACAATATCTCGACACTTTTAATGACCACTCAGGACTGATAAGAATCAGGACCTGGCACAACCTTTAAGGACTAACAGGGTCAACAAAAATATGGTTTATTAAGTCCCTGTACAAAGTTTTTGCTATTGATCAGCAGAGGTATTTTTTGCACTTAAGAAATATTCACTTTCTGTCAGTAGCGGCTTGTGGTAGAACATGGCACATCAGTTGAATAGAAAAAACCAAGGACCATAAACTGACTGTCTTTGGTAAAAACGAGATATTGTTGGCAAAAATGTTCAGTTATCATGTCATTTGTACAGTATGAAACCTCATTCCACATGACATGATAAATTAAATGTTTTGTCAATACATTATACAGTTTTTTCTTTCAACTGATGTAGAGTGTTCTACAACATTGCTATGTTTAAAAGGTAATAACATGTGTACCTACTGAGGTGTGTATATTGCTCAACTTCACCTAACTAGCAGCAGTACTAGCTTTTTGTCCCTTATTATTTTAGTAATTAAAATCTCACTTTTTGTCCTGTTGAAGCAATTTGTAGTTATCAGTATTTTAACCTATTGCTTCATCTAAATGTTACATATAGGTTTGATTTTATGAGGTATATGTTAGTGCCCCCAAAGATATCATCTCAGGATACATGTTTACATATTTAAAGATAAAAAATAAAATGATTAAATAAAAGTTATTTTCCTATTTTAATTTCGACCAAATTTATTATATTTATTGATTTATAATACTAGAAATTATCTAAGTAGATAAAGTCTTTAGGCATCTGTATACATTTTTAGAATTTTTTTGTTATATCACTCATAATAGCAAAAAAATAACAAACCTGTATACAATATTAAGTGGGGTTATTGATTAGAAGCAATAAGGAATTTGTTACCATAAACATCAGGATAACAAATCCTGAATTTGATAAATGAAATGTAAGAAGAATGAACCATGGGGGCAAAAAATCTAGGACATGTAGGTAGTTTACCTTTCTAAGAAATGTCCTAGTATTTTTTACCCAACTGCAAGACCTTTTTCCTTCTCAGCATCATTTTGTTTTTATTAAGTGACATTAGCTTCTAAAGAATTGAAAAAAATATAATAATATATTACATTTTAATAATATATATAAAAAATATAAATATATCTTTAAAACAACTGTGCTAAAGCAAAATCTCCATTGTGCAAAAACTAAAATTGATAAAATTGACAAAACAAAAACTTAGAACATTATAAATAAATTATTGGGGAGGCAAAGAAAACAACTAAATTAAACTTAGAATAGATTCTGAAACTATTAAAGACACACACTAACAGTCGCAAACCAACTGAATACTCATTTTCGTACAATAGCAGACTCCGATACAAAAAATTTAACAATAACCCTATCAATTTGCACAAAACAAAAAAAAATCAGACTTTAACTAAGTAGTTTTCTTTTGTACCAACATCAACCAGCAAATGTTCCTTGATTCCGATGCTTGTACCTGCAGTTGGCTCTTCAGGATCAACTTCTATTGGTTTCACTGATAGGTTTTGACTTGGCACAGATGTATTCCTTAGTATTGTTTTGGAAGTACATAAGCCTGTAATAAAAAAACATATATAAGGAACTTTTTTAAAAATAGGTAGTTTCTACAGTGTAAATTTTGTACTCTAGTACATATGGAATTCACAAAAAAACATGAGGTTTTAGAAATTGTCCAAGTATTCAAGATTCAAGATTCATTTATTTTATAAAAAAGCATTACATTCAAATTACAATTTCCATTTGAACAGATTCCCTAAGTCACAAGTGACTTGTCGGGAATGTGTTCTTTCGTCAATCCTTATCCTTATTCCTAGTTAAAATTTATATTACAATTATTTAATCTATTGAGATCCTTATAAAAATTATTAGTAGTATAAAAAAGATATATCACATTGTTATGCCCTATTATTATTTGTATCCACTGAATTCATATACAAGAACACACATACAAAACAGGTATATACTATCACAGAACATGAGATTGCTTTTAAAAAACTTAAACCTAATAAAATTAATGATCCACCATAGTGTTTGGCCTTGAGGTGATGCTGAGTTATAATTTGTTTTTTTGTTTTAATTTGTTTTAGAAGATACTAAATCTGCCCTCAATGAGATGGGAGTTGTCCCTTATCCAGCTGTTTATTTTATTGTTGAAGGTCTTTTTACTAACTATTTTTTTTATTTCATTAGGTACCATGTTAAAGACCCTAGGCCCAACAAATGAGATGTGACGCTGACATGACACAAATTCCACCCTAGAGATATGAATATTTTTATTTGTTATTGATCTTGTTCCAATGTTATGATTTATTGAAACTCTATATTTTTGATTTTTGTGCATATATTTAGAAACTGTTTTAAAATAAAGCTCTCTAATTGTTAATAGTTTTATTTCATTAAAAAGATCCACAGTGGGATATCGTTTTGGTTTTTTTAAAATAATTTTTAGAATATATTTTTGTGTTTTTATTAAGCCATTCAATGCGGTTGTGCACGCACTTCCCCATACACCTATTCCATAACCCAGTATTGACTCCACTAGGGCCTGATACACCATCTTTAACAGTTTATGAGACATGAATTCCCTTAATTGGTAAAATTTATAAATTGTTTTTCTTAGCTTTTTTGTTATGTAGTGGATATGCTCATTATATTTTAGGTTTTTATCAATATATACCCCAAGGTATTTTATATTATCTGAAGCTTCTATTGACATGCTGCACTTGCAGTTTGCAGGGATATTTTTCTCGAAGCATTCATGGTCATGGATTTTTATGTATTGGTTTTGTGGAATCTTGCAATTAGTCATTTGAAACGGTATAAATTTTGTTTTTAAGCTATTTAATGTTAAAAGATTTTGATCCATCCATAGTTTTATAATAGTGACATATTTTTCAGCTATCTCAAATGCTTCCCTCCATGTTTTGGCTCTAATTAGACAAACTGTGTCATCACAATAACACCCTATCCAGCTATTATGTTTAGGTAATACATTTGGTAAATTGTTTATATAAATGGAGAAAAGTATCGGCCCCAGAACGATACCCTGTGGCACACCATACTCTATCTCTCCTTTTTTGCTTATACTTTTATTTATTTTAACTTGTTGTGTTCTTGATTCAAGGTAAGATTTAAAAAGATCATATTCAATGTTTTGTATTCCTATGCTTTTTAAGGTTTTTAACAGAATTGGGTGCGCCACAGTGTCAAACGCTCTGGCAAGATCGATAAAAATGCCTATGGTTTTATATCCTTCATTGAAGTTTTTTACAACATACTCAGTCATGTCCTGTAGAGCATCCTCTGTGCTTACCCCTGCTCGAAATCCATACTGTGAGTCTGACATTATATTATTTTCATCCATATAACTAGTTAATCTAAGCTTTATGCACTTTTCCAGAAGCTTGTTTATGGTTCCTGTCACCGCTATTGGTCTGTAGTTTTCTTTGTCCTGTCTGTCACCTGCTTTAAACACAGGGGTTATAATTGAATTTTTAAGTAGCTCTGGCCATCTTCCTGTTGTGATAACGAGATTTACTATGTGAAGTATAGGTTTTATTAAGCTTTCTTGGTTTTCTTTTAAAATTTTTACACTTAAGTGATCCGGTTCACTTGCCGCTTTGTCTTTTAGTAATTTTATTTGTGTTATAAGTTCATCTGATGTTAGCTTTTGAAATTTGGCAATGGAGTTTATTTTTTTTTCTGTGAATTTATATTTGTTTTGTTGTATTTTTTTGCTTAGTTTTCTCCCAATGTTACAGTAATGTTTTAGAAAAGTGTTTGCAATTTGCTTTGGTTCTGTTATGAGTGAATTCTCATCATTTAGCGAATTTATATTTGTAGCTTTATTATTTGTTTCATTAGATGCCTCTCTGATTATTTCCCATACTTTTTTTATATTGTTTTTATTTTCTGATAACTTTTTCTTGTAATAGGCGAATTTAGCTTTTTTAATTATATTATTTAAGACATTTCTATATTTTCTATATTTGTTTAGTACGTTTATGTTTAGTGGGTCTTTAATTGTTTCACGTTTTAATTTATCGCGATTTTTAATAGATCGTATGATTCCCATTGTTATCCACTGTTTTTTCTTTGTTTTATATTTTTTTGTTTTTACTTGTGTTGCATTTTGTATGATTTGTAGTAATATATCTATAAATTTATTTGTACACAGGTCAGTTTGTGAGCAATTTAATACACACTTCCAATCTGTGTTTTTTAAGTTATTAGTGATTTCTTGAAAATTTATTTTTTTAATTTCAATGGTTTCATTTATTGAGGCTACTTTTTTGTTGTTGCTCTCAAGAGTCAATACAATTGGAAAGTGATCAGTTAAACCACTCCTCAATATGAATGATTTTGTAATAATCACATCATTTTGGGTGTTTTTAACAAAGAAATGATCAATACATGTTTTATCATGGGTGGGAGCATTTATGTAGCTAACAAATCCATGTTTATGGAGGCAGTTTAAGTAATCTGTTGATAATGGCTGTGTTGTGTTTGTTTTAAGTATGTTTATATTTGTATCACCACAGAATATTTCTATAGTTTGTTTTTTTGTATTGATTAGTTCTAGTGTATCATTTAAGTTTTTGATAAATAACTCTTTATCACAGGATGGTGAGTTGTAAATTGAGGTTAAACCCATTTTTATGTTATGTTTTACAAATGTAATTCTTAGAAATTTGCTAAAGCACTTTGTGATTATGCTTGCTGAAGGAAATAAGTTTGTTTTGATTAAAATGACGGTACCATCGCATTTGTTGAGCTGGCTTTCATTATAATATATTTCATAATCAGGGATTGAGAAGTTGTTTATATTGTTGATTATATTAGTTTCAGATAAAATTATTATATCAAATTTTATACTACCTGTCTCAAGGTATGTAGTTAGGTCATCATAATGTGCATTTAAGCTACATATATTAAAGTGTATAACATTTAGCAATTCCCCTTTCGCGCTTGTTTTGATATTACTCAGACAGTCACACTCAATGGCTTCTGCACTCTGGTAGTCATCCAATAGTACATTGTAAGTCATTTTTAAGCCTAAAAAAAATTAAGTTAAGAATATATTATATCCTAACCTACTTATTTATTTTAACCTCTCAATATCTTCTTCTTTTCTTATTTTTATGATCATGCTTGTGTCTTCTTTTCTTGCAAAAATGCTTCCATTCTTGACCCATACATATTTATACCCCTTCATCTTTAATTGCTTTGTCTTTTTGAAGAGTTCGCTCTGTTCTTTAGTCATATCCTTGTTGAAATAGATTATGGTTTGTCCATGGCTTAGTATCCCACAGTCAGCTGCCTGTATTTTTCCTTTTGCTTTGCGCTCTGTTACAAATTTAGTTTTTGATGCAGTTGATTCGAATTCGATTGTTAGCGGTGCATTAGATAGTTTGGTGTTTGTAAGCCTAACTTTATATTCCTCAGGTTTTATGTTTGGGTATACATATCTTATGGCTTTCTCTGCATTTTGTTTAGTATCCTTAATCCAAGAGGTTTCATTTTCCTTGGCTTCATATTTAATACCGACAATAATCATGTTATTCTTTCTTTGTTGTGTATCTTTTGTTGACAGAATTGATTTTATTTTCAATACTTCACTTGTAAGATTTTGGGTTAGTTGCTTTAAGTTATGTATTTCATCCTCATACATTTTATTTCTGACTTTCTGCTCTTCATAGCACTCTGAGTAAAACTGTAGGTCCTTTTTTATGTCCCTAATATCTGTTTTAATCTCTTGCACTGCAGCCATTATATCCTCCAGGCTCAGGTTTTTGTTTGTTTTCTTTGTTGTGCTAGTTTGTCCAGTTTGAGATGTATTTGTTTTCTTTTTATTCATACAGCTTTTGCAGCAAAACGTCTTATTTAGCTTTTTTAGCACCCCATATTCCATTTCATTTATATCTGTACAAGGTAAATGAAACCATTTACTACAGCCATATTCTGGATCTCTACATTGCAGGCTTTCCAATGACCTAGTGTTCACATTACTTCCACATTTCCCACAAAGTAGGGAGGCATTTCTTGTAGTCGCCCCAGTCATTCTTGTTTTTATTTTTCACAGCTGTTTATTTTGTTCGGCAATCAGCTGTTTTGATCAGGAATTCCAGCCTGTTGTTTAGATCAGAAATTTTTGGGTCGTAGTTTGTGAACAGCCTCTGCTTGTCATCCTTGGTTTTAGTGTTGTTTCTCGTCTGTGACAGTATAGTAGTCGCCCGACATATGACTGACGCTTGACAGTTTTGTAGAAAAAATTTTGGTGAAATTTTTTGGAATTTATGCGATTTTTCTTACTATTTCTTTGGTTTTTTCGTCCACCTTTATCTCTATCGATGCACAAAAGTTTAGCGAATATTTTCAGTGCTCTTTTGACTCGATTTTGTCACTTTGCTCGACTTTTTTTAGCTTTTTCCGCGGACGCCACTTGAGAAAGTCTGTCTGTCAAACGTCACCGAAGATCGAAACGAATTATTTTGTTATGACATTTTTTACAAAATTACAGTAGGTGTCCCAAATTAAGTTGGCACTATTGATAACTTCACTATTATTGGAGTCAAATTAGTACAAAACAGAAAAACAATTAAATTGCACATTTACAGAAAAAAAAATTAAAAAGTATGTTTAATGTCTAATTTTTGTGGTTGTAGAGGTTTCTTCATAGACAAGGGGTGATCAGCTGCCCACAGTAGGTCTACAGGACTCCATAGGACACTACAATACACTACAGGATCAAGAATTAATTAAAGTCCTGTAGGATGGTGAACAAATTTGGTTCAGCTGATCACACCTTGTTCATAGATGAACACACAGGCCTAAATAAATTCACATGTGGCTTAGTGTTACATTAAGTAATCTCTGGGGGGGGGAGGGTTACCTTTGTGTCATAGTCTTGGCCATAGGTGGTTACACTTTTGTGACATTTTTAACCTATTTCTTTATCAAAAAATCTGAAAAATGGTATGTTGTTGAGTTGTTTTTATGAGAACATTTTTTTTGTCAACATAAGGTATGTATGTATTCGAAAGTGGTGGCAGGCCCTTCTGGACCTCCATGCACTGTGACCACATATGGATCTATTGTGCCCACATACCTACATACTGAGTTTGACTAAAGTGGCATATTTTTTTTTCCACCCAGCACTTAAAAAACTCTGCAGATTACAACTAAATGATTTAGGCTTAACACAACTAAATGATTTAGGCTTAACACAACATAAGGTATACCTACACAACATATTTAATTTTTAATATATTTGTGGTTAGGAAAGATGCTTGGAAATAGGCTTGGAAATAGGTATGTTTATGTCAAAGTCACAAAAGTGTAACTGCCTATGGCAAGGACTATACACTGAATGATTTTTTTATATTTTTCTTGAAAATGCGTTACGACAGGAGAAGGGCGGCAAAAGATCCTGAATTTTAACCTTACATAATTAAAGAATGTGGCCCTAAATAGATTTAAAAAAATGTTAAAAATGATATTTACCTAGCAATTTATCTTGAAAAGGAATTTCGAAAACTGTTCTGTAGAAATGCTTTCGTGGGATCCATATTGTCTTTTCCACAACGCCTTAGCCACTCTTGCAAAATAGTCTTGGGAACAGTCATTGGAAGGTGGAAATTTAAAAAAACTCATAAACGTAGAACTTTTAAGTTCGAATAGTTGGATTTACATCCAGAAACCGCACAGGATGCTCCTGGGATTTTGCGATTCCGAAAATTGTTTAAAATATCGAAAATAACAATACAAAACCAAGATTCCACAAATTTTTTCCCTTAAAATAAATAAAAATGCGAAATGCACGGAAAAATTAACCTCACTTTGGATTCGCGAAAAAAATCAATAAGTTCGGTTGTCCTTTTTCATTTAATGTGAATAGAAAAGGAAAGACCACCCTATCAAACAGATCAAGGGTCTTTTGAGAAGGATGAGTAGGTTCATAGAAGGATGGCTCGACCCCTTGAGGATTTTGTGACGTAGCGAAATTTGGAATATATGGGGCTTATGGAAGTGGACCGTCCTGGGACCCAATTCTTGAATCACTCGGATTTTTGTCGTATACGAGTAAAATTCGAATGGTGGTTTCGAGTGCTCGAAAAAATTGCTATTCTTGAATGCCACTCGAACGCCAATTCCGTGTACGACTTTTTTTTCGACTACACTACTTGGCAACGCTGTTTTCGTATAATTTTGGCCAACCCAACGCCGGTATGTCCGCCTAAACTTGCCGCGATGAAGTAAGGTTGACAGTAGATGGACATACTACCGCGTTTGTTTTTGCAATTTTTTTTTAAAAAGTGATTTATTTTCTAGATATATGTTTTTGTTTTAATAAAAAAAGAAGCTGTGGTTTATTTTGGTAAAGGCAATTATTGTGTAATCATTGGTAACGGTAAGTACCAAATTATAGTAATGGAAATTTGGGGCCTAGGGGCATCTAACCTCTTTGAAGTGTGGAAATTTGGGGGTGAAATTCGCAGTTGGATTTTGAGACTGCTTAAAAGAAAACAAATAAACTTCATAAGTATTCTAAAGGGGTCTTGAACTTGAGGCTTTGTTTGTAATGAGTGGCCAGTGTTTGACGAACTTGCATACATCATGCTTTGACAAAAATTGAATTGAAAAAGTGTTAAGTAACATAGGGGTTTTTACTGAAACATTTGGAGTTTGCATTTTGTCTGTAGTATAGAAACAATTTAATTTTTTGCTCCCAGAGTTTTTTCTCGGTTTCTTTTTGAGTAGAACAGTTTTGCCTTTTAGGCTGATAAGAATAATAAACATTTCAAGTAAAAATTGACAAAATCAGTAACCTTTGTTCAAAAAACCCATTTTTTTGTTTAAATTTGAATATCTTTACCTGTCAATTAACTGCAAAAAAATTTAAAACTGTTGTAGACTAAAGCAGCCCTCATATGATCAGTATGATTTGATTTGAATATGTACATTATTTTTGTAGATGTCTTTGTTTTTCAAAAGTTATAAACAAGAACATATATAAAAATCTTGCCAGTAATATGGATCCAGTGAGGTCTGCTGTGGTACACTCAATGAAAAAACTTTTTGTTACAGGTTTCTCAGAGAAGACATGAAGATCATTTTTGAGCTGTGAAGCAGTTTTTTCCTATCGGTCCTGTTGCAATGATGATCCTACTAAAAATACTCAGATGCATTTGTTGATCTATTAACTTTTAAAAAACTTTTTTAAATAAATTATAAGTAAAATAAAGTTTATTTTAGTTTTATTGTACAAAAGATTTTACAACTTCTTACATAAAGGCTTATACAGTGAGAACAAGCAAGTTGGAATACATTTTCTAGCAGGTTAAATTAAAAAAAATTTGAATAAATCAAAATCATGCCTACTGAGATTTTTAATGAGAAATATTTTTGATGAATTTTTTTGGACAGAAACCCAGAAAGGGGTCCAACAAGATAAAACTTGTGGCACCTTGTTGGAAAGCCTATTGAAAAAGAAAAATTACGGTTCACTTTTTTTGGAAATCTGTCAAATTAAATAACAACATTTTTTATTAGTTTTTGAACAAAGTGCTACAAATTGAGTCTACCAGTTGAAAAAAAAATTTTGGTATTACTGGACCTCTTGTCAGGGGTCCGCCACCTATATTTTATTAAAATTACAGGTTTTACTTTAAATGACACTTATATTCTCTAAAAATTACAAAAAAATAGAAATAATTTTCTTTTTGTTAATTTAAAAAATTATTTGATACCCTTTCTAACAAGGTGCCTTAAGTGGGGTCATTCCATCTTAAAAAATAAGTTGTATGCTAGTGGACCCCTTTCTGGGGGTCTGTCCAAAAAATATTCTGTAAAAATATTGCCGGTTAAAAATCTCAGTTAACATGTGTTTGGATTTTTTCAAAAATTTAACCGACTAGCAAGTTTATTCCAACTGGCGTGTTCTCACACTGTAGTCATATTGCATAGCGTTTTTTAATGCACTTGACAGTAAGTACTTATTATGTACTTTGAAATGTAAATAAAGAAAAATGTTTTTATATTTTATATTTATTTTTGGCCAACATAGAAAAAGTCAGAAAAAATAGTGAAACTGGTCAAAGTATAAGATTAGGTTTATTATTTACATTCAGGGGATTTTCCTACTTGAAGCAGTTGGGCCCTTATATTATCCAAAAATTAATCAAAATAAGATAAGGCGTTGTACCCAGGGGGGAATCAAGAGGTATCAATGCCCCACAAAATAGTTGATAAAGTGTGTTAAAAGAAACACAAATAAGACAAAAAAATTGCACAATACTTAAATTTGTATTGAAACTTTTTAATCCCCCCGTCCCTCCCGAAAACGCTCCTTTTATATATTTTTTCTTGAAAATGTGTTACAAAGTTGTAATTTTTTAAATTATTTTTCTTTTTTAGAGCTGTTCATTCATAAATTATTAACGCAAAAATTCAGGATTTTTCACTCTCCCCCCCCCCCCCCCCCCAGTCGTAAGGCATTTCCAAGAAAAAAAGAAATTAAAAAAACTGAGTGTCACAAGTGCCACGACCTCTTTGCGTCCTCAAGCCCTTTTATTGCCAAATCGCGTCTTTTTTTTTTAAAGAAAAATTAAACGAACACCAAAAAATATATTAAAGTAAACAAAAATGTTAGGTTAGATCACTCAGATTCGTATACGGAAATTGAGATTCGAGTGGACTTTACCACTCGACTCTATTTCCGAACGAAAAACTCGTATACGAGCTTTCAAGAATTCGAATGGTGAATATCCGTATACGTTTCGCCGAATCCGTATACGGATTTATTTCAAGAATTGGGTCCCAGCACGGAAGTCGTCACGGACTAGGCCATTTCTAATCATGTTGCGTGCCAGGGTTCGTGCTGTGGTGAGCGCATGCGTAATTGATGTGTTTATAGCTCATTTTTATTTCTACAACTGGCTGAGTGGTGAACCGCTTTATATATCATAATTAAAACATCGAGAATGGTTATGAAAATTCCAGATCATAAACATTCCAGGTATAACCACATTTTTCGGAAATGCGTATTTCTTTTGGTCGACCAAGTGCACCTTTGATATATGTTCATCTTTCTTTTACTCGTACTAATATAGGAGACATATAAAGCCAAAAAGATATCGATCGAGATTATTCCCGATACCGATCATTTAGGTGATGGAGCTGCGCATGTCTGGCACGCTGCACGGACGCCAGCACGGGCCGCAGAATTTGCAGCTTGCAAGCACGAAGGACCGTGCGGACACGGTGGTCGTCATTAGAAATGGTTACATTGATTCCCATATGCCTAGCACGCGTGTCGGATTGCAACTCTGCCAGCGAACACGATTAGAAATGCACCTTTTTAGTCGTCGGCCGTTATTGGCATGACCAAAAACTATCTATTAAAATCACGGTTCACCTAACAAAAGGTGATCCGTGTTAAAATTGTCCACATGTGCCCCCCTCTCCCCTACTGTAAAGTTAGTGGCAAGTGGCGGTTGCCTATTAATATATTTCGTTCTACTTTACTGGTCCACTACCTTTTAATTTTCGCATACTTATTTACCTAATCTGTGATTTTCGCTCAGCCAAGAAACGTCAAAACGTCACAACAAACTGAAAAAAATAACAACAAAAGGCTGTAAAAATTATACAATCTTAAATTCACAATATTTTTGATTAAATTTGTGATAAATCGCCGATAAGTAACTGCTAAAAATCAACACGAATTCACCAATCACCTTTAATTATGGGTATGTTATTTTTAATTCATATTTTTATCTTATCTTGTGTTTCTAATCTCCAGATTAATAATTAGTCATTTTTGATGCTCTAGTTAATTCGTCGTCACCTGTTATTTCTTTTGTGGTAGGAAGCAGTGAAAAAATTTTGTGCAGAACTTGTTGGTTTTTTTCATAGTGTTGTTATTTTTTCGATGATAGTGTGATAAAAATATTAATGGGGCCGGTGCACTATCCGGACACACGATTTTTTGAAAAAAATAAAAATTACCTTAAAGTAGACCTTCTAAATAACGTTTTTCCAAAAAAAAAAATTGCGGATTATCCAGTATTTTTTGAGAAAATAAATAAATAAAACCTTAAAAAACTCCTACAAAACAGCATTCTAACCATACTTTTCATTCAATTTTGACTTCTTCTTTTTTTTTCAACCCCATCAAAACAAAATTTGCCAATATCTGTGGCTTATATTTTGCAATGTTGCCACATTTCCGCAAAAATAATCAAAATAAGGAAACAAATATTATTAAATCTGTTTTGATCACACCAAAAAGGATAAAATTAACCAAACCTTCTATTCTAAGTAACCCCAACCCAGCTCTACCTAAACCAACCCAAACCAAACTGAACCAAACCTAGTACAACCTAACTAACCCCAACCCAGCTCTACCTAAACCAACCCAAACTGAACTCAACCCAACCAAACGGAACTGATACAAACGGAACCAACCGGAACCCGAACGAAAACAACCCGGACTGTACGGATCCGGAACGAAAACAACCCTCACCAAACGGAACTAACCTGAACCGAACGGAACTAACCTGAACTGACCAAAACCAACTGGTACCGAATCGAATTGAACCGATCCGAACCCGAACAGAACTGAGTCCAACCGAACTGAACCCACATCCGAACCGAACGGAACCAACCGAAACCGAACGGAACCAACCCGAACTGAACCAAACAGAACCGAACTGAACCGATCCCCACTGAACCCGAACGAAACCGAGCCCAACCGAACCAAACCAAACTGAACCCGCAACTGAACTGAATGGAACCAACCTAAACCGAACCGAACAGAACCAACCCGAACTGAACCGATCCCAACCGAACGCGAAGTGAACCAAACTGAACCAAAACAAAACAAACCAACCCATCCCAACTGAACCCAAACCAAACCTAAATCAAGGCTTCCCAGCTCTACCAAAACCAACCCAAACCCAACCTTTCTACAAATATAATGAAACTTATCCTGATCCAAGCCTTCCCTTATAATTTATTGGTTAAAAAAATATGAATGCCAGAAAGAAGGGACAATTAAATCAAAATATTTTATTTTATGCCTGTGATGTGGCAACCTCACATTTCCAGTCAGTCACAGAATATATGAATAAAACCTCAGCAAATGGCCCAAAGTCCATAGTATCTATGCCCAATATCCCTGTGTATGTTTTTTTCTGTGCATTTTAGATAGAAATTGAAAAGTGTGTTTTTTATTAAAAAAACTCTATTTTTTTAAATTTTCCGTACCTAAATCAGTTTCAAGATCCCTAAATTACTATTTTCAAAAAGAATCGTCATCAAAAAAGGTCTCGTTTTAGTGTCCGGATAGTGCACTGAAACCAATATTAATATTTTAGGTGTCCACTAAAAGCATTTTATTTCTACTGTTTTTGGTAGGGCTAAAGGCATTTTCAAGTACACAAAACTATGTAATATTTAAAAGGAGTTTTCATTGGGTTCTTTCAACATCCTGTTCAATAATGTTTATTCAAGTGAATCAATTGTAAAATTAGCAATAACAATGTAAAAACTAAATAAAATAAAGGTAAAAATCCACATTTATACACCCTCACACCCTTCCAGAAAATAATAAAATTATAATAAATTTATTTTATCCAGACTGGAGTCTACTGGGATAGTCCCCAAAACTGCTGCAGAATTTCCTCTTTGTATGGCCAAATTTATTTTTTGTGATATGTGGAGATGAGTTTTAAGTATAACAATCTGAAAATAATTTAAAAAATGTAATTTACTCCAGCTTGAACTAAGAAAATCCTCTCCACTCAAATTCTTCACCTCCATGATTTTAACCCTTATAGGATTTTTTTTTGTTGAATCAAGAAATGGAGGTATTTGCTTTGCATAAATGTTATCACAATTTTTAAAATTTGTCTTTTTGCTTGTTTAAAAATTTCTTAAAGATTTCTGAGTGGGTGAGAGCAGTGTTGAACAAAAACGGTTTAGTCTCAGTTAAAGACCCTTTTATACATGTCAACTAAAATTAAGTAAATAGTTGTAAACTTGATCACCAGTGTTTAAAAATACATCTGTGAATGGTAGAATAAAAATATGACATACAGATCGAACTACAAATATGAACAACCACCCAAATATCAAGAGACCAATCTTGATACAGAACTTAATAAGTCCATGGAAAGCCTTCAGTCAGTTCAAACATATTTGGAAAGTTTACATGATAGAGGTAATTGAATGAGTTTACAAGTATGATTTGTTTGAAACTCGTAGACAATGATTGAGTAGAAATAAAATTTTGTACTTCCATTGTCTTTATTTATTCAGTCTGTCAAATTTCAGCTTTGTAACATGTCTGGAAGTACAGTAGAATTTTGATTCATTTCATAAGCTTTATTCTTAATTTCTATTGACAAAGCAAAACATACTTAGGTTACTGCAACAAAAATATTATCACTAAATACAATTTATATTATTTTTCCCCAATATTAAAAATACACAGATTATGTTACATTTCCTTGGCAATATTGAGAGCTTTTAATTATTTAAATCCCTGTCAAACTTTTACTTAACAATATACATACCAATACTATAAAACAAGTAGGCAGGTCATTTTTTTTGTATTATTTGATTTTTCCCCCTTTATCCAGAATTTTTATGCAATATATTTTTTACACATATATTGATAACTAGCGTTTAAAATAACAAGATATTGGTCATTTAAAGTTATAAAAATACATAAAATAAAATAAAAATACAGACAACAGTAAAAAAAATAAAACAAAAAGAAACATATATAAAAGCGAATTAGGCTTGTAAAATTGACATTTAATCACACTTAACAGTTTTATAAATTAACATCACAGCAAGTCAGGGACAAACCATATTAAAGTGAACAAAAATTTTAAACAAAACTTAACTATAAAAATTTAAATATAAAGTAGACAGTTGGGAAAAATTCTTAAACAGGACTACAGCTAAAAAAATAAGATAAACAAGACAATATTAAACATGCTTTAAAAGTAGTTTTTGATGATCTATACATGAGCGAGTGAGTCACTGGCAATTCCGACGTTTTTTGAAATTAACTACTTTACGACTTTATGGAAGTCCGTAAAACTTGGAGGAAATGTTAATTCTATGAAGATGTATGACTGTGCAAAGTTTGAGTTTTGTAGCTGATTCCAAAGTAGAGTTTTAGATAGGTCAAATATGGACTGAAATGTTTCAAGAAAAGATGGTACAGCAGTTTACGCCGCGAACATGTCCGGGCGTCCCCTTAGATATGAATGCAAATATGCTCTTGGTACCGCTTAAAGCAGACTACATTAGTTTATGGATGAAACTGGCGCAAGGCACTATACCAAAAAATTTGGTTGGTTGGTGTGGAAGAGCTATCCAACATTTTTTTTAAAACCTGCATCTTTGAACGGAGGTGAATTAACAGGAAACAAGACATATTTTATTTATTTTATGAGTATTTTTTTTAACATGTGCAGTTTAGTACAGTAGACTCGCGCTAGTGTGAACACGAAAAAAATCTGCACGTTCATACCATGGAGACTGTTCACACTACGGAAGGTCTATTCTAAAACCGAAATATTATTGGAACGATATAATAAATCCATACCTATCAACTTTTAAATGTAACTATTCTAAAATGACAATATAAAGTATCGACAAATACTACAATTATGAATTTTTATATTATTTTAGGCTGAACTTATCTAGCTCACCAATGAGTGGCTACTGCTGGGTCTCAATATTTCCTAGGCTCTAACACCTATGTTGTTTTTTTCTGACTATAATGTAACCACTTTAAGTCATTCCAAGACATACTTTACTGCAACTTTTTCAAGTGTCTTCATTTCATTCTCAGATTCGCCTTCCAGACTTAATTCTGGGAGCGTGAATTAAAAACTTCTTGGTTTTTACCATTTTAAAAGCAAAACATGAAATGGTACTAGTATTTACCACAAAAAAACGATTTAAAACTAAGTAATTCTCGGTAATTTCCCTAAATCTTACCATTTGATTAACACCTTTTTTCCGTTTTCATACTATCGAGACTCGTTACTCTTTATACTACCATAATACATTGATCCTCACTGGTCACACTACTCGGAGGTTCACACAAGCGTGTGTTCACAACAGCGCGAGTCTACTGTAGTTTGTTGTATTTGACATTTATGATTTATCTCTTCACAACATTCTCGAACAAAGTAAAAGGAAACAGCAAATGGTGAATTTTCTTATACTGTTAGGCAAATTTTAAAGAATGCAATAATTTTTAAAAACTTTTTTGCATTGAGTCAATATATTGTAATGCATTTCTTTGACCTTTATAATACTATTTTGATTAATTTGATACAGTACAGGGTGTACCAATTTTGATGTTATTAAATAAGAAACTCACTTATTATAAAAGATAGAGGATTGGGGACTTCACATTACTATACTCAAATTTTGAGAGAAGAAAAAATTTGTGTGTGTCAATTTTTTCTTCTAGCCCTTGTAGTTTTGAAGCTACAAGGGAAGATTCAAAAATTCGTACTCCTAGAAATTCATTAATAGGGCAGATATTTCAATTCTGTTAAAACTTCTTTACAGAAAGGTGATTCTGTCAATAAAATGACGTTGTCAAATTGTTGGCCCGTCGAGTCAAATCCGAGATTTCAGAAAAGAATTAAGTGAAAAAAATAGGCACCTGATTTTTAAAAAAATGTTTGTAGTTAATTGGGGACCCAATGTTAAGCAAAACATTGAAAAAAAATCTACGTCCGTGTTTAAATTGTTAATTTTTTTTCTGAAATCTCGAATTCGACTCGACGGACCAAAAATTTGACAATGTCATTTTATTGACAGGATCAACTTTCTGTAGCGAAGTTTTAACAAAATTGAAATATCTGCACTGATAACAAAGATATGACCGATTTTTTGAATTCAGAATTTTTGAATTTTCCCTCGTAGCTACAAAACTATAAGGGCTGGAAAAAAATTTTGTCACATTTTTTTAGTTCTCGAAATTTGAGGACAGTCATGTAAAATCCCCAATCCTCTATCTTTTATAATAAGTGAGTTTGCCATACAATACCATCAAAAATTACATGTAACAGGTGACATCCTTTCTGTGAATTTGGTGAGAGTGACTCAAATCTCATATTTTGAAAACCCTGTCGAGTTCGGTTCTTCTTAAGGCCTATCCTTAAATTACGAAACGCTCTAGGGGTGAGGAAGCGAGGAAATGGCTCAAGAAATACTGTAGGTATTTCCTTTTGGTGTACAAAGATCGGCGATCGAGCCACCCCTCCGGAGGAAGTCTTTGGCCTTGCGTTACACTCAATGTTTTTTAATGTGTTTTTCTTGAAAATACGTTAAGAAGGGGGGCCAAAATCCTGAATTTTTGCGTTACGTAATTTAAGGACGTTCCCTTACCACGTTTTTTTAAAATTGCAAAGTTGACTGCGTAAATCGATTTATTTTGTTAATTTAAGGATTTTTATTTTTAGGTTTTTGCGAGAAATGTTTGACTCGCATCCCCTATGCCACTCTCATCGCTACAATCATGTGTGCCTTGGGTGTCGTCACATTTTGCGGCACCATGTATCGAGGAGCCACCCTATCCGTACTGATGTTCAGTGAAGTGTTTAAGTTGCAATTGATGTGGTATGGAATATAACCTTAAACCTCTACACCTTTTGTATATATACTAAAAAAAAAACAAGGTGTAAATGGTATGACTCATAAAATTTTTATGATGGACAGAGGAGGCCAAAATAATTGTATAACATGGAGGTCAAAATTCAACTGATTTTTCTCTAAATCGTGTCAAGTTTTAAAATTGAGAAGCCATTATCTTTCAAATACAAAATTTGACGTGCCCCACCGTGTCTTTAATAGATCTAAAAAACTTCCATGAGTCTTGGTCTAAAAGTTTAAAAAATAATTTAAGAAAACACAAGTTTTCTTCAAAGTTAAATAAACGGCGTCAGCACATAATTTTGGCCCACACGAAAACTTGATAGTTCAGGCCCTATGGGGTCCGATACTGCGTTTAATGATAGAAGCAACACACTTGGTATGAATAGACATAAGACTGGCCCGGAAATTTTACGAAAGGAAACCATCCCCCAGTCCTGGCAGGTTCGGTTTGGTTCGGTTCGGTTTTTTGCGAATAACTCGAAAACGATCAACTTTTCTTAAAATATTCTAAAGATTATTTTGCAAGCGGATAACATTTTATTTTTAACCGTGCTCAGTACCACGGATCATACTACCCTCTAAAGGCAGTGGTGCATGTTCTATAGGCCTACGAAAAAAGCGGAAAATCTTTAAAATATGTTTTTTTTTATTTTTCTTGTGGCATTTTGTATTCTTATAACAGATTATTTTTAAAAAAAGTATTTTTGTTCAAAAACCCATTGTATACAGCTAGTGGTAGCCGCCTTGAAATAAAAATAAATGTTTGTAGAAATCCTCATATCAAACAAAAATTTTGTACATTCATTTTTGTAAAATATTTTTGATAAGTATTAACTTATAAATCAATTTTTCGAGTTGAATTCATTTAAATTGGGGAGGGGGGCATCTCCCCTCTTGCCCCCCTCAAAAGTAATCTTTTACAGTATTTTTCTAATTATTGGAAACTTTTAACTTGGCCAAAAACAACTACGTAATAGTTATTGAGGCTAACCAAACGTCCTCTCTTACGATGTATAACACGCCCCCCTTACATCAGTGGCGCACCTTTTATAGGGATTTAGGTTCGGAAAAAAGAATATATTTTTTTTAATTTTCTTAATTTTTATTGTCCTACATGTCTGGTTTCAAAACTTATTTTTAAAGCTGAAGAAAAATCCTTTCCAAATATCAACTATGTAATTATAAACTTCCTGAATTTAATTCACTTTCCACTTTCAGGGTAGACGCAGTTAAGATGACCTTTGTGCTAATTGGAGCATGTATGGGCGCTTTAGGCTTGATGATTTTAACCGTGGGTTTCTTGGCGACTGGCGCAACCAGGCATAAAGTCTACAAAGGATGGGGCTCGCGGGTTACTGGCCGCTTGAGCTGTGCAGTCGTAAGTATTCAAAATTTAAGATCCTTTATTTGAAAAATTTACTTTGCCTACAATAGAACTATTTGTCATTTGGATAAATAAGATATAGCGGAAAAATAATAACCATGATTTAAGTACAGTGAAACCTCTCCTTGCGGACACCTCTATTAAGCGGACACTCCCTTTAGGCGGGCCAATTTGTTGGAACCAAAGCTTTTCCCTATTTCTTTACATGTAAAATTCACTCCTATAACCGGACACTCTAATAACCGGACGCGGACAGTTTTTTTTGGTTAAAAAATTGTAAAACCTCCCTTAACCGGACGCGAAGCTCTGACAACGGGACGGAGCGCTGCACGACATGTATACAACGCACTCTGCAGCCGGGGAATTACCTGTTTTCGTTTTAATGCGGGAGACTAAATACTTCTGTCGTATTTACAACATATTTTATTCGACGGAACTGCGGTTTTATTTTTATTGTTTAGTTGGGTAGTAATAGATCTCTTTGAAATGGCGCCTAGTAAAAAGTTTCTTAGTTTACGTGAAAAAATGGAAGTTGTTAACGTTTCGGAGAAGGAACATGTATCAGCACGAAAGATCGCTGAAAAATTTAATATTGGAAAAACTCAAGCAGCGGAAATTGTTAATAAATATACACACCTCCAATAAGCGGGCAAAATCGACGAAAGCATGAGTGTCCGCTTATAGTAGGTTTCACTAGGGTCAAGTGGTGTAAAAATGAGACACTTTCTAAAACTTTTGTTTTTTTAAGATTTTAGACTCCTCTGTAGGACTCAAATTTTTTTTTAGGGAATAAGCGATAATGAGAAAAATATTTCAAACGCAAAAACATAGAAATTTGACCTATAATATGAGAAAAAAATTAAAACTGTGTCTCATATTTTACCTTGAAAAAGTTCAAAAATGAGACAAGACAGGCGAAATATGAAACAGTGATAAAATTCACGTATAACGTCGGATCGCCGTCTAAACTAAAAATAAGACATTCACGGTAAAATTGAGACATAAGTTTTTGTTGTTTTTACTTAAATACAACAAATAATTGGAAATATATTTATTGATAGGAAAACCGATTTACGAACTCACACGACAAAAGTACGGTAACGTTTTTAAAAGTTTTATACCACAAATAAAGCTATAGATTTTGTAATTTTAATTATGAGCCTATTTTTTATAAAAAAATTAAATAAGTTGAGGTCCTTACAACTGCTGCTGTCAGTTTATAACAGAAAATCTATCGGAATTCAATTATTAGTATTTTTTATTTAAGTGTCTCATTTATCAGCGGGATTTTGGGTGTCTCACTTTTACACCACTTGACCCTAGGTATGTAGTTCAGCATGAGCAATAGTCGAAGCCAGTGGCGGCTGGTGACGTTATAAATTGGGGGGGGGGGCAGAAATTTATATTGCATGGAAAAGGAGATAAAAAACTTACCTACATTTTACAAACAAGCAGCTACTTGGTGTAGTTTTTAGTTTATTTGTTTATAGATAAAGTCTATTTGCCCTTCTTTTAGATGCGCATAGTGCTTGGATTAGCACTCATTATGGCCCTGTAGAGCAACTAAAACACACATTCCTCCCGCCCCCGCTCGAGAACATCCACTCATACCTTGCTGAAAAACGGGTGAAATTGAAACCTTGCCCCGCGTGGGCTTGTTATTATTTTCGCTAAAAAAGTTCACCCAATTAATCGCTCGATGTTAACCACAGATAATAAAAAGAACTAGACAATCATGTCGTAAGGGAATATTTTACTTTTTTTAAATAAATTAATTAAAAATACTGTTTGTTGTCTAGTTTTGGGAGGGCACTGCCCCGTTGCCCTCCCTGTATCAGCCGCCACTGGTCGAAGCGTTATCTAATTATTTTTCTATATCTATGATTTCCAATCGCAAATTCTTGTTACAGTTTATGGGAATCACCTACATTTTGAACATCGTGTGGATTCTCATATTTTGCTTTTTGGTCATTGTCACGTTTGTTTTTACGACATTTTGGAAAATGTGCGAGAACCCCAGAGTAGCTGCATTGCAGGATGATATTGATTTGACACAATTCTGTAAGTAATTTTTATACGAGTGTGTAGAAAATAAAATCATAAAAACATTCCATGTAAAAAAAAGCCAAGTACGCGAAAATGGCATTCCGTAAAAAGAATTGAGATAAAAGTAAAGCCAAGTTCTTCAATACAAATTTCAAAATTAAAGATTCTTACTAGTTTGGAAATGTTTTTTTAAACTTTGCTATTACAGCCAATTCATGTTCAATTTAGCACTGTGCCTAATAGTCATTTACAGCCGTAATAGCCAAGTTTAGAAAATTATTTCCAAACTAGTAAGAATCTTTCATTTTGAAATTTGTATTGGAGAATTTGGCTTTACTTTTATCTCAATTCTTTTTACGGAATGTCATTTTCGCGTACTTGGCTTTTTTTTTACATGAAATGTTTTTGTTATGATTTCACTTCTTTTTTAAAGGAATTGGATAATATTTAATTCTTAAAGTAGTAAAATATGCGGAATAATGTTGAAAACTTTTGCAATGCCTTACTTAAAATTTTGAGGTTTTTTAATTTTTTATTATAGTTTTATCATAGTTCCTATCAGCCTTCCAAAGCTCAGCTCTCTAGCGTTTCTGAAAGTGGACAATGTTACTTTTACATAACTTTACATGTATAGGGGAGGGAAGTAAATTAAAAATTTCGTGTTTTTAAATTTTTTTCTATATTTTTGTCATAGTTCCTATCAGTGTTCCAATGCTCAGCTCTCTAACGTTTCTGGAAGTGACTTTTACATAACTTTACATTTATATGAGAGGAGAGTATGGTTTTATCATAGTTTCTATCAGCCTTCCAGACCTCCGCTCTCTAGCGTTTCTGGGAGTGGGCGATGTTACTTTTATATAAATTTACATTTATAGGAGAGGGAAGTAAATTAAAATGTTGGTGTTTTTAAATTTTTCCCTATGGTTTTGTCATAATGTCCCAGTCTTAAAAACTCTTCTATAGGTTTATCATAGTTATTATCGGCCTTCCAAAGCTCAGCTCTCTAGCGTGCCTGGAAGTGGGCAATTTTATTTTTACATAACTTTACATTTATAGGGGAGGGAAGTAAATTAGAATTTTGGGGTGTTGGGGGCAATGTTACTTTTACATAGCTTTACGTGTATAGGGGAGGGGAGTAAATTAGAGTTTTGGGGATTTGGTCATAATTTCTATCAGTCTGCGAAATTTCAGCTTTGTAGCATGTCTGGAAGTATATTAGAATTTTGATGATCTATACATGAGTGAGTGAGTGAGTGGCAATTTCGAAGTTTTTTGAAATTTCGTAACTACTTTACTACTTTATGGAAGTACATGAAACTTGGTGGGGTTGTTAACTCTATGAAGATCTACGACTGTGCAAAATTTGAGTTTCGTAGCTCATTCCGAAGTAGAGTTTTAGATAGGTCAAATATAGGCTGAAATTGTTTGGTTTTCACTATCTCCAACGTCGATCACAGGTATACGAGTGATCCCCGTCTGGAACACGTCACAACAATGTAGGCGATAGCTGCGTGTTACTGTGTGGTTTTCACTATCTCCAACGTCGATCACAGGGATACGGATAGTTGTTTCTGTTGGTTTCACAAAACTTATGCTCTACACGGAGCTATCGCCTACATTCACCTGAGGATGGCCCAAAAGGTCGAAACCGGTCCGGTCGTGGATTGGCATGGATCACTTGTTCCTAACTATCAGGACGTATTCCAGACGGGGATCACTCGTATCCCTGTGATCGACGTTGGAGATAGTGAAAACCAAACAGTTTTAACAAGCTCCCAACGAAAGCATCAAGCCAGCAGTATAATTCAATGCCGGTAGGGGTATTTTCCCTCGGAGTAGTTGTTTCTGTTGGTTTCACAAAAAATGGGCTGAAATGTCTCAAGAAAAGATGGTACGGCAGCGCGAACTTGGTGAGGCCCTGCCATGCCCACAGATGTGATTTTCCACACTATTTTTAGTGCACAAAATTCTACTCTGTTCCACAAATTCAAAAAAAACTGTATAGATTTGAATGATGTAAAGGTAAGATGTTAAATTTCGTTAAAACACTTGTTTTTTGGAAGAAGTAATGCGATGAGGTGTAGATGTGTTTTGCAGAAACCTATTTTACGCTACGCAGGAAAATAGATATTTCTTACGAGTGTGATTTTTCTGCACGCAAATACCGTATTTAAGTGCGGAAGAGTAGATTTCTGAAAGTGTCGGGAAAAATTGTTTTTCTTGTCATTAGGAAGAATTTAAATTTAAAGAAAAATAAACCAAACCGACACGCCACATCGAACTTCTTTGAAAAAAAATTGATTGTTGTTTAACAAAATATTAAATCTTACAGATACACCATAGCAACCAAGGTATTTCATAGGCAATGTAATGAACAGAAACTTCAAATCTATAAGAAGTGCGGGATTTGCTTATTTCTCTTTTATGGCAGAAACCAACATTTTTACAACGAAACGGGTAATGACACATCAACCTTGCAATTCGGTTAAGAAATGAAGATGCTTTTTGTGTACCTTTTTAACCTTTTTCGAAATAGCTAACCTAGGTGAATCCTTTTGGTAGTAAGTTTTGGGGATCAAGTGAATCATATTGCCGGTGGCAGTTCTACGGAAATTTTTTTGTATTACACATTGTAATGAGGGTCTATCTATCTATCTATTTAGCCTTCTTTGATCCATCTTTGGACATAGGCCTCCCCAATATCTTCCACTCTTCTCTGTCTGTCTCCGTGTTCGTCCATCTAGTCCCCGCATGTTTCTTCAAATCGTCCGGCCATCTCATTTGGGGTCTTCCCCTTCTTCTTTTATTTCCCCAAGGTCTCCAGTCAACAATACATTTGTTCCATCGATCGTCTTTCTGTCTGATATTATGACCGGCAAATTTCCATTTTAATTTTCTACCTCTCCTTTGACATCCCTTACTTTTGTTTTATTTCTTATCCATTCATTCTTTTTGCTTTCTGTTAGTTTTACATGTAACATTTGTCTTTCCATTGATCTTTGGGCTTTTGTTACGTTATCCATGTTTGATTTTGTAAGCGTCCAGGTTTGGAAATCATATGTGAGCACAGGAAGAATACATTGGTTTTTCATTTGAAGGTATTGAGGATGTTTTTTATTATTTAATATGTAGCTTAATTTACTGAATGCTGCTCAGGCCAATCTTACTCGTCTTTTGATTTCACCCGTCTGGTTTTCCTTTTTTAGTTTAAGAATTTGTCCCAGATATATATATATATATATTGTTACAAATTTAATTTATTTAAATTTTATAATTGGAATTTATTTAGGTTTAGTGTAGTATTAGGTCGATTTATCTTAAGGTTGTATTCTTAGTCTAGGTTTTAGTTGCGTTGTCTGTGGCTTGCGGTCGCGGTAGCGCGGGAACTTTCCGGACGTCGAAGGCTGCCGGAAAGTTCGAGAGAGATGGACGATCCTATATATAGGGCCAGGGTCGCGCACCAGTCATACAGTCACAGATAACGTGCTGTGTGGTCGTGAGCTTAACACGAAGTTAATAGACCGATTATAGTAGTGAATTATTAGCAAGTTATTACTAGGTTTAAGTGCGTGTTTTTGTACATAATTTGTCGAAATAAATTGACGTATCGTTTTCAACAATTGCGAGTTTTAATTTGTCGTTGTGAACCCGTAACAATTGGTGTCAGAAGTGAGATTAAAAGAAATAAATAGTGCAAAGACTATCCTTATACAGTATCACCGGATAGGACAACTGGACAGAGAAACAGTAAGTGATTTTTCTAGAATATTCGAAGAAGTTCGATATTGTTTTATTCAAAAACTAAAAGAGATATTTAAGAACCGACTTCGACATTAACTTTACAGTCCAAAAATTGATAATTAGAGAGATTTTCTAGAATATTCTATAACATTCTACGACGTTCTATTCAAAAACTAGAAGAGATATACAAATACCGACTTCGACATTAGATTAGTAATTTTAAAAGTAAGAATCAGAAAGAATTTCTAGAACATTCCATCACTTTCTACGACGCTCTATTCGAAAACCAGAAGAAATATCCAAAAAGAGACTTCGACATTAGCTTAGTAATTTCAAAAGTAAGAACTAAAAAGAATTTCTAGAAGATTCCATAACATTCTACGACGTTCTATTCAAAAACTAGAAGAGATATACAAATACCGATTTCGACATTAGTTTAGTTATTTCAAACGAAAGAATTAGAAAGAATTTCTAGAAGATTCCATAACATTCTACGACGTTCTATTCAAAAACTAGAAGAGATATACAAATACCGACTTCGACAGTAGCTTAGTTATTTTAAAAGTAAGAATTAGAAATTATTTCTAGAATATTCCATAACATTCGACGACGGTCTATTCGAGAACCAAAAGAGATAATCAAAAAGTGACTTCTACATTTGCCTAGTAGCAGAAAGAGTAGCATTTACCAGTATATTCCAGAACATTCCATTAGGTTCTATTTAAGAATTGGAAGAGATATTGAAAAACCGACTTCGATATTCGCTTTATAGCCCTAAAATAGACGTTTTAAGTGATTTATCAGGAAGTTGATGCTTACTAGACAAGGATCAGCAAAGATGGAAGATCTAACTAAAATGATGCAGGCTCTCGCAGCTCAAATAGCTCAAAACCAGAACGATATAAGACAGACCATTGAACAAAACCAGGGCGATATGAAACGGACCATGGACGACATGAAGCAGTCCATGGAACAAAACCAGAACGACATGCAGGAAAACTTTGACCAAATAAAGAGCAACTCCGAACAGCTGAGAGAAGAGTTTAAGACTGCAACCGAAGATCTTAAGGAAGAAATAACTCAAAGAATGCATAGTGTGGAACAAAAGGTACAAAACAAAATGCAGAATGTAGAAGAAAAGGTACATAATATTGAAGAAAAGGTACAGAATGTTAGGGAAGAAGTGTTTCAAACCTTGGAAGAAAAATTCCAGGATGTGTCAAAACAGCTTATACAGCTCCAAAAAGAACACAACAAAATGAAAACTCAGGGATGTGTTGTGAATTCCAACCAAAACATTAAGCCTCCAAATTTCGATGGTACGTCTTCCTGGTCTACTTATAAACAACAGTTTGAAGCTGCCGCTGCTGCAAATGGTTGGGATGATGAGGAAAAAGCTAGAGCATTGTTAGTAGCTCTACGAGAACCTGCTCTGGGACTTTTACGGTCCATTCCAGTCGAGCAAAAACAGAATTATAACGCTCTAGTGGCAGCGTTAGAAAGAAGGTATGGAGACGAACACTTGCGAAATTTACATTGGTCAGAATTAAATATTCGTCAACAAAGGCCAGGAGAATCATTGCAAGAGTATGAAGCAGATATCAGGAGGCTGATGTATTTAGCTTACCCAGAAATGCCAGAAAATTACAGAGATCCCTTCACGGTAGATCGCTTTATTAACGGATTACGAGACACGGACTTAGCAAAGTTACTTCGTCGAGAACGCTTCCATAACAGCAGTGAAGTGTTGATTAGAGCCCTTGAAATTGAATTATCAAATAATATGTCCAGGCCAAAAGTAAGAGCTGTTTCAATTCAGGAGGGAGAAGAAATGAGCAATGGACATGAGGTCAACTCAAAAACGCTAAACCAAATGTTTCAATCACTGATAGAGAAGATTGACTCTTTGAAAGAAAGCAGACGATCCCCTCCAAATGTAAAGTGTTTCAGATGCGGACGTACAGGGCATATTCAACGCGATTGTCGCGTCCAAATAAGGTCTCGCTCGCCATCTAGCGGGACAGAGTACCGAAGAAGAGATCAGGAAAAACTAAAACTAGTCAACGCAGAGGGGCGGGTGTTGGCTAATGGGAATAGAGCCCCCAAAATTTACTCTATTAAGAGCCTAAAACATACTGCTGACAGTCTTAACATCGACGGACTCATTAATGGGAGAAAAGTTAATATAACAGTAGACACTGGTGCTGCCATATCATTGCTTAAGTTCAAAATGGCAACGAGATATAAAATTCGACCAATAGGAAAGAAAATAACACTTAAGACTGTGACTGGAGAATCCGCCGACGTGTTGGGGCAGACAGATATAGACCTACAGCTGGGAAGATTGAAGATTCGCCACACTGTATTGGTTGCCGAAATAGAAGACGAATTTATTTTGGGAATGGACTTGATAAATAAACATGGATTTGCGTTTGATAATAAACTTAATACCCTAAGATTTGGGAATGAAGAGTTCATTTTGTCAAATAGTCACTTCAATAAAGAACCAATAAAGGTCGTGGCAGTATGCACAACAAGACTAGTCGGTAACAGTGAGACCATAATTTTTGGGAGGCTGGAAAGTAAAACATCAAGCTGCGTCGGACTCATAAGCCAACAAAACACACCCAACACCTACCTCGTTGCAAAATCACTAGTTAAAACCGATAAAGACATCCCGATTAGAGTCGCCAATATTTTCCCAAATAGTGTCAAAATTAATAAGGGGGAGGTGGTAGCATTATTTGAACCAGTACAGAAAGTAACAAGATGTGAAGAGCCAACTTCCGAGGATACAAGCAAGTTACCAATGGAGGTACTTCAGCAATTTGAGTCAACTTGGCAACATCTCACTCCAGAAGAATATAGTAAAGCGAGAGAGTTTATAGAAGAACAAAGTAATATCTTCGAAACTAGGAGTAGTTCGGGACGCACAAACCTTATTCAACATGCTATCAACACTGGCGATGCCCAACCGATAAGACAACCCCCAAGAAGACTACCAATGGCCAAGCAAGAAGAAGTTCACAACCTCATTAATAAAATGCTCAGCGACGGTGTTATTGAAGAGTCATCAAGTCCTTGGTCATCTCCTGTGGTGTTGGTCACTAAAAAGGATGGAAGTACTAGGTTTTGTGTCGACTACAGGAAACTTAACGATGTGACCAAGAAAGATAGTTACCCACTGCCAAGAATAGACGACACATTAACAACGTTGGCAGGATCATATTGGTTTTCTACTCTTGACCTGAAAAGTGGGTATTGGCAAGTAGGAATCTTTGAAAGAGATAAAGAGAAGACTGCATTCTCTGCTGGAAGTGGACTTTATCAGTTTAATGTGATGCCATTTGGCCTGTGCAATGCCCCAGCTACATTTGAAAGACTAATGGAAGTCGTTCTACGAGGCCTTACTTGGAAAACCTGCCTAGTCTATTTGGATGATGTCATAGTAATGGGGAAATCATTTCAAGAACATCTAGATAATTTACGAGAAGTATTCTCAAGAATCAGGAACGCAAATCTTAAATTAAACTCAAAGAAATGTTTTCTGTTCCAAGAAAAAGTTGAGTTCCTGGGTCACGTCGTTTCCCGAGAAGGCATCCATACCGACGAAAAGAAGCTACAAGCAATAAAAGAATGGCCTCAACCTCGTGACAAACATGAATTGAGAAGCTTTTTGGGTCTGTGTACATACTACAGACGATTTGTAGAAGGATTCGCCAAAATAGCGTCTCCGTTACATAATAATGCAGATGCATTGTCCAGAAGACCTTGCCCCGAGGATTGTAAACATTGCAGGAAAATTGACCAGAAAGAAGGAATTACCTACGTATAATAAAGTTAGAACCAGATGAAGAATGGATGTCGGCTTCGATTAGAACCACACAACTTAACGACAAAGATGTAGGACCTCTCTTGCGATTGAAAGAAGAGAACAAGCCACGACCATCATGGCAAGATATCGCAAACCAAGGGGTGATATTCAAATCACTGTGGGCACAATGGGATTCACTGATAGTAGAAGAAAACATCCTTAAACGTGCCTGGGAAAGTGCCGATGGCCTTACTGTGATTAATCAAGTAGTGGTTCCTAGGAGCATGGTAGACAATATAATGGCCGAATGCCATGGTGGAAAATCAGGCGCGCACCTAGGCATAAATAAAACTATGGACAAAATTCGAAACTGATTTTATTGGGTCAATTACTTTCAAGATGTGAAAAACTGGTGCCGCCGATGTTCGACTTGTGCAGCCAGCCAAGGTCCCAAAACAAGGTCCAGAGGTCAAATGAAACAATATAACGTAGGTCTGCCATTCGAACGCATTGCTATTGATGTGGCCGGACCATTTCCAGAAACTAAAAAGGGCAACAAATACATCCTTGTTGTCATGGATTATTTTAGCAAATGGCCAGAAGTTTTTGCTTTGCCTAACCAAGAGGCCGCTACAGTTGCAGAAGTTCTGGTAAATGATGTTTTCAGCCGATTTGGCATTCCTTTGGAACTACATTCAGATCAAGGAAGAAACTTTGAATCAAAGCTCTTCCAGAATCTCTGTGACCTTTTAGGAATACATAAAACACGGACTACTGCTTTGCATCCGCAGTCAGATGGCATGGTTGAAAGATTTAATAAAACAATAGAGGAACATCTTTGCAAAGTTGTTGATGAGCACCAAACAGATTGGGACCAATATATTCCATTGTTTTTGATGGCCTATAGAACTGCCATTCACAATACGACAGGAGCTACTCCATCTAGTATCCTGTTTGGTAGAGAACTGCGTTTACCATGTGATATCATGTTTGGTTCACCTGAAGAAGCACACTTAGAGGTTAATGACTATGTCGAACGTTTAAGGCAAAAGCTGCACGATATCCATGAAGTGGTTAGAGAGCGAATAGAAATAGCCAGTGACCGCATGAAAGCGAGATATGACCTGAAAGCAAACTCTTCAGGGTTCAAAGAGAATGATCAAGTCTGGCTATACAATCCTCAACGCAAGAAAGGAAGATCACCTAAGTTGACACCACCATGGGAAGGGCCTTATAAAGTTGTTAAGAGAATTAATGATGTAGTCTACCGAATCCAGAGAAGCCCGAAGTCCAAGATGAAAGTTGTTCATCTAGACAGACTAAAACCTTACCTGGGAAATGTTGATCGAGACGATCAAACCTGAAGAGGAGGATAGTGTTACAAATTTAATTTATTTAAATTTTATAATTGGAATTTATTTAGGTTTAGTGTAGTATTAGGTCGATTTATCTTAAGGTTGTATTCTTAGTCTAGGTTTTAGTTGCGTTGTCTGTGGCTTGCGGTCGCGGTAGCGCGGGAACTTTCCGGACGTCGAAGGCTGCCGGAAAGTTCGAGAGAGATGGACGATCCTATATATAGGGCCGGGGTCGCGCACCAGTCAGTCAGTCACAGATAACGTGCTGTGTGGTCGTGAGATTAACACGAAGTTAATAGACCGATTATAGTAGTGAATTATTAGCAAGTTATTACTAGGTTTAAGTGCGTGTTTTTGTACATACTTTGTCGAAATAAATTGACGTATCGTTTTCAACAATTGCGAGTTTTAATTTGTCGTTGTGAACCCGTAACAATATATATATATATATATATATATATATATATATATATATATATATAAATATCAGCGGCGTAGCGTGCCCGAAAGGGCGGGGGGGGGGGCGACAGCTAAAAAGGGCGCCTCTGAAAACTGATGAAAAATCTTGTGACAAAAAAAAAACAAAAAGGCGCCTCTCACAAAGCAAAAAAAAAAACGGTCATCATGTGTGAGGGGGCGGCCGATAAGTCACAAGGGCGCCTCTTACGAATCTTGCGACCACAAAAAAAACAAGTCTTCATCTCGTTAGTTTCGTTTGGCACCCACTCAATTGTCCGTTACCTTAATAAAGCTTAGGGCGCTTCGGCCACCTATGGGGCGCCACTACCCTCGGGGCGGGGGGGGGGCGACGAACCCCCCGCGCCCCCCCCACGCTACGCCGCTGATAAATATATATATATATTATATTCCTCTAGTTGTTCTATTTTCTCTTGGTTTATTCTGATCGTGATATCTTCACCTGTTTGTTATGATTTTAGTTTTAGTGTAGTTCATACTTAAGCCTATATTTTTTGCTGTATCCAGTTCTTCCAGCATTTTTATGAGTTCTTCTTTCTTATCTGTTATCAAGGCGATATCGTCAGCATATCCTAATTGGTTCATGTATTGTCCGCTTACTTTGATGCCTATTTCTTCCCATTCTAAGTTTTTAAAAACATCTTCTAGGGCGTGGTTAAATAGTTTAGGGGATATTTACATACATTCACACTCTTCTTATGAGGATCTGCTTGGTTCCTTCGTGGATTTTGACTGAGATTGTTGCTTCGCTATATATATATATTGGCTATTAAACACAGTGTAATAAGGGTAGTGCCCGCAAATAATTATATTTTTACAAAAATCTCTATTTATAGATTTCCTGTTTCCTACTGGAACCAGACAAGAACATATGAAGGTATCGGGTGAACGAGATATCAAAGCGTTCTGCAAAGACTACGTTGAAAAAACTGAAATTATGTTCATTTTAGCTAGCGTGTCTTCCGTCTTAGTAATGTTAAGCATGGTAAGTTTTTGGTTTTTTTCTTAGTTACTTTTTTTTGTTTGATATTGGCTATGGAACAAAGCCCAAGGGCAAAAAAGTTAGGAATTACAGTTTATAAAATCGATACGGCGGCGTAGTCACTATAGAGTATCTTTGTCGGATCTGATCTAATATAAGATGAATTAAGTCCAGTTCTACTTTGGCCTACTTGCCAGTGGCGGCTGGTGATGTTATAAATTGGGGGGGGGGGGGCAGAAATTTAAATTGCATGAAAAATGAGATAAAAAAACTTACCGAAACAATTTTATTTTAGTATTTTCTAAACAAGCAACTACTTGGTGTAGTTTTTAGTTTATTTGTTTATAGAAGAAGTCCATTCACCTTTCTTTTTTATGGCCCCGTAGAGCAACCTCAAAAATTCCACAGAATTTTAAACAGTCTATTAACCTACTAAGTATATGTCTAAATTTTGTCACATTTTCATTATGTTCGGTAATGTTTTGCCTATAGGCACTATCCAATTGGCATCTTATATCAGTCTTGCCCAGCATAGAAAATTCTATGTGGCTATTTAAATGAATACCACTTACTTTGTGTCATTTTAACTTTTCACTAGTGCTTGATATCACACATTCCATTTGCACGAGTTATACGACCGATGTCGACCTTACCTGGAATCATCTAGAGAAACCCGACTACCTCTAAACCTACCGGAGATGAGGAGTTGCATTTCAGTTCATTTGTTGTAAACGTTTTTACCTTTAGTATTCTTAAGTCTATTATTGTACTCGCATCAATAAAAATATAGATTTATTATAAAGCATAAACTCGAAGTGGTTGTTCGATTACTTAATTCACGCAGAATCGCTTCGTGGATTGTTCATAACAAGACAAATAAAACAAAAAAAAGCATTTCTTTTTTCACAACCGCACAACCAGTTTTTATGGAACACCCTTCGGTATTACTTACACTAAAATTTCGGTTAATTTTTAGGTCCGGTCTATGTGGCCCTAAAGATTTTTTTTGTAATCAAGGTTGATATGTCAACGTATTTAAAATTGCACAGTAAATTATATAATCGACGGTATTTATTTCCATTTTATAAACAAACGATAACAAAAACAAACAATGACATGCGACCGGCAACTTTTTACTACTGACAAAAACCAAATCAAAACAAATTCATACGTCTTCACTAAGGATAAAACCGGCAACACTAGAAAGGGCAACGAACGTTTGCGCACGATGATGATGGCCGACGTCAACTAAAACAAACATTCCTCCCGCCCCGCGCGAGAACAGCCATCCATACAACGCTGAAAAACGGTTGAAACTGAAACCTTGCCCCGCCCGGCGCTGCTGCCTTGTAATTATTTACGTTAAAAAAGTTTACACAATTAATCGCTCGTTGTTAACCACACATAATAAAAAGAACTAGACAATTATGTCGTAAGGGAAAAACTAAATTATTTTAAATAAATCAATTAAAAAAACTGTTTGTTGTCTAGTTTTGGGAGGGCATTGCCCCGTTGCCTCTCTAGCTGCCGCCACTGTTCATAGGCACACTGACAGCAACAAAATCTGAAAAATGGCATATCTTTGACTTCTTTTTATCTGTGCATTTTTTTTGTCAAGCATCTTTTTATCCAGAGGCAGTGACAGTTTTACCTTTACTTTTAATACTTTTATACCAACTTGACATATTTAATTTTTAATATATTTCTGGTTAGGAAATATGTTTATTTAATATCAAAGTCACAAAAGTGTAACTGCTTATTGCCTTTTTATAACGTTTTATTTCTGTGGGCTTGTAGGTCCACTACCTGATGTGCCTAGCGGCGAACTACGCGCACATTCGCAACCAGGAGAAATTCCTGCAGTTTCAGGATTTGCAAATGTTGAATGACGGCGACATGCTGTCGGCAAAGGACCGCTTTTAGGATACGGCCCGGGAAATTCATATGCCTGAGTTGAGTTGGCAACACCGCCCGATATCATGACGGAAAAAGCTTGGTGAAAATTATACCGAACTGTAGCCAACTCGAATGTAACATTTATTTGTTTCGGTATTGTCTTAAACAGGTCAACAGTATTTTCTAAAATTAGAATAACAGGCATGTGTATTTTCTGGGTATTTTTCTTACATTTTTACTGAAAATATACAGGGTGGCGACTTTATATAAAACCGCCAGCCGGTTGTTTTTGAGAAAAATCGAAGAAGATGTCAATTTTTAACAGGAAATATTTTTTACAATTTTCTTTTCGACAACACTTTGTTGTAAAGTTGTAACATATTTGAAATATAGTCAAAATGAGTTACTGTTTGTGTTGAAGTTTTGTCTTCACCTTATAATGGTTCATTGGGGGGCTAGAAATAAACGTAGGGTAAAGGTCAGTGGATCATCATAAAAAATTACCCCAAAGGTACCTTATTTTAGTTTTTTTAAATTTTCTCTTTTTTGAAAACATGACTGGTACAACCACAGTATACTAATTTGTCTATGGGTACAACTATTTAAAGAGCATAAAATTCCCTATCGATTGGTATGTATTTTATTATTTTTGGGGAAAAATAACCTTAAGACTGTCCTAAAACTCTTAGCAAACTACCCCTAAGCCCCCCAAAGATCCATTTTTTTAGTTTTTTTGAATTTTCGCAAAAACGAAGCTTTTAAGGAAAACATGTGGGGTTAAAGTGATTACAAACCCGCCAGCGGCGTCTGTTAATTGTAGTAATTAAAAAAGTTTTTAAAAGACCAATGTTTTTTCTATAATTTATTTGATTTTTTGAAAAACCAGCTTTGTAAAAAAATGTGTTATACTTTATTGTAGTTAATAAAATGACCTTTTAAATGCTGTATAATAAGGGGAAATTATAAACAAGAAGTGAAAATAAAGAAAGAAGAATTATAAAAAAGTTTTTCTTCGGCCGGGACTCGAACCCGGATCTCTTCCTCTGTACGCAAACGCTCTTTCATTAAGCCACCAAAGATCATAAATAAGTTTTCGGAAAACTTCTACCCATGCATGTGTTTTGTGTCTCAATACAAGAACGAGAAATCGTCAGGGTATTAACTCGACCAAGCCAATTCAACTGATTTTTATAATTCTTCTTTCCCACTGTCAAAGGTATGTGAAATGAGTTTCATAATTAAAATTTTAGAGATGTCCGTCAATTAAATAAATTTTTAAAAATCACAAAATAAACCATTTTGGTTTTCAAAGATGAAAATGAAATTTACTTTTACGGTGTATCACAAAATGTGATGAAAGTTATGGCTAAAAATTACTAAAAACACATTTTTTAAAATTTTCTTAAAACTACGGTCCGTAGCATAGCAGGTAAAAAGTCAATATTTTTCCTAAGAAGATTTTTTTTTTAAATAGATAAAATATGTAACAAAAATTGATTATTTTGGTTATAAAAATTTTATTTATAAAAGAAGGCTTACATGTGACATAAACACCACATTATATTACAGCTTTTAAAAGGAAATTATATTTTTTATAATTAAGTATACAACACATTTTTCCCAAGAAGTGTAGTATTTGAGAACATTTTATAAAACCTATTATAAAAATGTTTTTTCGAAATAATCTCAATTTACGAAAGCCACTGAAGAGCTGCTTCGTTTTCCTAACTTTATGGACCAATACATCTATAATATTCAGAATTTTGTGCAAAGTGTTCTTTGCAATTGTTGCTAAAAAGGTTAGTTACCGAGAAAATTGAAAAAAAAAATAATGCACCTTTGGCGGGTTTTATTGTTGTTACTTTTAACATATTTAAATATGTAAAAAAAATTATGCGACGAAGTTTTCGAAATTTTTTTTATTTTATCACAAATTAAAGAACAAAAGTAGATTACTGGACCTTAAAATATTGCATACTAATAGCAAATCAAAATTGGCATGTTTTTGGATTTTTCTAACATACCCTATAGGTAACTATATTTAAACAACAAATGTTTGGTTGGTATTAAACAAAAAAGTATGAGTTTATTCATCCGAATAAACTTATTATTATTTCCTTTTAATGCATCGACAGCCCATATAAACATTTGTTTTTAAGATATCAAATAAAATTTGTTATAATGGGCCACTTTCTCACTTCGGATTAAGTCCTAAGTTCTACTTAATTACTACTACTACTGGTGCTGTCAAGTATCAAATTTTGGAGCTTAGCGTAAGTGGTAAAATTTGAGGACTTAAGTTAAACTTCTCACCTCAAATATTGTTTTTTTACGATATTTATCTCTATATTATTTGCATTTTTTTTGCATGATATCTATATAAAACAATATGTTGTTTTTGTTGTATGATAAAATACAGATTCTTAATATCCCCAAGGGGTAAACCGATATTAAAATTTTGTATATCTCCTGCAAAACGGTTCCATATTCTAGGTCCTGCCAAGTCCTTTTTGGGCCCGACAGGTAGTAAGGACCTACCAAGCGCGAATCTGGATCATAATCTAGGGTTTAGTGGTATATCTTTGAGCCAAAGTGTTAAGCCTAAATCATTTATTGTTGTAATCTGCAGAGTTTTTTTTATGTGCTGGGTGGAAAAAAAATATGCCACTTTAGTCAAACTCAGTATGTAGGTACGTGGGCACAATAGATCCATATGTGGTCGCAGTGCATGGAGGTCCAGTAGGGCCTGCCACCACTTTCGAATACGAATACAATACCCCCTCAAATCCATGTTTGAGAACACACACAAATCCGAATCAGGCTTTTGTGCAAAGGCTCGCTTTCCCAGGGTAAACGAGACTGCAACGAGGGGTGTACAAATTGTACAGTTGGTGCACAAATTTTTCTTCAGGACCCCACAGGATTATATAGGACTTCCCCAGGACCCCCACACAGGACAATACAAGACTTCCACAGGACTATATAGAACATGTACAGGACTATTTTACAGGACCAAAAATTTATTAAAGTCCTGTAGGACGGTGTTCAAATTTAGTTCAGCTGATCACCCCTCGACTGCACACACATCAGAATACAAGTTGTTTAAAAAAAATTTATTTAAATAATAAACAAAACAAATTCGTGCGTTGCGTTGCCAGAAATTTTGCAACTTAAGTTAAGAATAACATAAGTGAAAGATTAGAAAGTAAATAAACTCGACTTAAGTTATAGAGTTACTGCTTAAGTTAAAACTTAAGATAAGCCGAAATGAGAAAGTGGCTCATTAAGAGTAAACCCTGTTAGGATAGATTCGTTCTTTCCCAATAGAAATAAGTGATCCCTTTCATTTGTTATTGAGAGATAGGATACTAAAAGTGCAAATTTCTTGCTCAAAAAAGCAATTTTCTGCCAAATGTTTGAGTTCTGTTTGAGTTGTATTTACTGTTTACAATTTGTACATTTCCTTTGCTAAAATGGTTCTTTGTTACTTAGTGGCTAGGTTTTTTCCATGGTTCTTATTTTATTTTGAAATTTTTGATTGAACTACTTTTATCTTAAATTTTTATTTGACATCTTCCTGCAAACCCTCCACTTTAAACAATTAAGATTGGAAGTGAAATACATTGAGACTGACAAAAACATTGATATAGAAAAATAACTAGAATACTTGTCAAACCAGGGCTATCAAAACGGACGGGCCACGATCCTCCACTTTGTTGACGGCACATCGAGGCACAGTGTGCCTGAACGAAGTATAGTTTACATAAAAATGGTTCCAAAAACTAATTGCACATTTTGAATATGGACTCTTTCCTGACTTCAGCGCGATATTCATATAAATCCTAGCTGATCCGAAATTTTATCAATTTTTTGCCTTTTTTCTAGTTGGTCTAGGCGCTGGCTCCTGTCACGTGTGACCTAATATGTGCGCTCAGTTTGACTACGGGGCATTATTAAGCACCCATAGGTGTATAAAAAAAGTTTGGTCACGTGGTTGAACTCATGGTCGTTTGGCCGCCATCCTTGAAAATGGCCGCCAAATTGATAATTTTTAAAGGCTTGTTATACTCCTTTTTTACAGGCAAATAAATTTTGTAATTACACATTTTTTAATAAATCAAGTAGTCTTTGCGATATGCCAAGATTATTAGTATTTCTGCTCGCAAAATAATTAAAATAATAACCATGCTCATTTTATTGTAGCTACAATATTATTGACATTTGTTTTTTTTTTGTTACATAGAAGGCTTTAAACCTTTCACAGAAGAGGATATTGACTTTATGTTTTTAAAGTTCGATGGATGGTACCCCTAAAGACTGGATTTGCAGTGAAACGATGCATCGTAGCGAAAAACGTTAAGAATAATTTTTTATAGTACTTTTAATTCCGGTTGTCATATCATTTACAATTTTTTAAAAAAATATCGATTTTGGAGCGAAAGCATGGAATTTTTACAAAATTGTATATTTTAGCTAGCTTGTACAGCTAACTATCAAAGCTAGGATGCTAAGTGATACATCGGAAAAAGCGAAATTAAAAGATAAAAAACTAATTTTATCGTTTTTTGCTAGGATGCATCGTTCCGCTGCAAATTCACTTTTTCTATAATATTGTGAATAGTTTCAGAAACCACCCTCTTTGAGGCAGTCTTTAGGGGTACCATCCAAAGAACTTTAAAAACATATAGTCAATATCCTTTTCTGTGAAAGGTATAAAGCCTTCTATGTAACAAAAAAACAAATTTCAATAATATTGTAGCTACAATAAAATGAGCATGGGTATTATTTTAACTCTTTTGCGAGCGGAAATACTAATAATCTTGGTATATCTCAAAAACTACGTAATTTATCAAAAAATGTGTTATGATAAAATTTGGTTGCCTTTCAAAAAGGAGTAAAACAAGCTTTAAAAAATTAAAATAGAACCTCTGGGTAGGGAGATACGCTTACACAAAAAAATCTTTTAATTTAGAGGCCATTTTTAAAGATTGAGCATGAGTTCGACCACGTGACCACACTTTTTTGTACTGCTATGAGTGCTTAACAAAGCCCCGCAGTTAAACTGAGCACACATATTAGGTCACACGTGACAGGAGCCAGAGCCTAGACTAACTAGAAAAATGTCAAAAATTTCGAGAAGAGGATCAGCTAGGATTTATATGAATATGGCCCTGAAGTCAGGAAAGAGTCCATATTCAAAATGTGCAATTAGTTTTTGGAACCATTTTTATATAACCTATACTTCATTCAGGCACACTGTGGGGGGGCTGATTTTTTTTTTGATGGTCACGTCACGACACAGCTGATTGTCTTTAAAAATATGGAATGACGGTTCATGAATATTTAATTTTTTTTTAAATAAAACCGGTTTTGAATCTGTTTTTACTATATTTGTGCAGAAAAACTTTTTTTAAATGTATAGTAATCCTTAATTTTTCAGACCCGCTTCATTATCTCACACTAAAATTAAATATAAAGCAGAAGCGAATGTGACAAACACAGATGTCAAAGTGTCATGTCATAACAGTTGTCATGTGGCACATGGCGGGTAATTTGAATTCAAAATAAGGAATGCTAAATCTTGAAGATTTTAACCTTTTAATCACCTTGCATCCTTAAAAATGGAATATCGGGATGATGTCTGAGAATATTTCACTGAAATTTCGCGGAAATCTGTAGTGCCATTTTGAAAATATTATTAAAAAACCTCTGACCTCCCATAAGATCCAATGTGGCCTGTTTTTTTTTGTTGGCCTTGGTCAAACCTGCGCAGACTGGTGCAAGCAAGGTCAATTTTGACAGGCTTGATTTGAAAGGCGGCGGTCTTAAACTAAACTCGTGGTAAAACATTATATGGAGCCACTGATCTCAACTAAAGATATGTGACAGACGTCACTGCTTATTTTTCATAGCGACCTCTAGGGGTGGTGGCTTATTATACTACGCTTGTAAGGTCACTGTGTTCTGAAGCCGAAGCAGTTGGTTCAGCATAACGACCTCTAGGGGTCGCGCAGTCGTTGAAACGCTTACGGTCACTGCATCCTGGAAACGCTATCTAATTATTTTTCTATATCTTTTGACAAAAAGGGCTGAAGACCTAAATTTTTATTTTTAAATAAATTTGTTTTTTCAAAAATGTTTCCTTTTATTGTTTAGTCCAGTTAGGTTATGTCAAAACATTGTTCTTGTTACCCTTAGTAAAGACCCTGTATGTATAACATATTTTAAAGAAACAGAGACGCGAGAAAAACCTATCAAATATCAATTGAATAATTTATGTTGTCAGCGGTGAGCAACATATAAACAAACACGTTTGTCCGTCACCCCCTGTAAATGTTTGTCAAAAATAATTTATTTTTATTTTTCGATGGTTTATGAATTAACAAGAACGAGAGATGCGTCTCTCTCTCTAAATAAGACTAGAGTGACTTAAAATAAATTTGACTTTGATAAGTTTGTCTCGTCTCTATCATACATGCAGGGTCTCTAACCCTGAACCCGACTGGCCAACTGTAATGCCATAGCTACAGCCTTCCAGTTAAGTTTACATGATTGTTTAAATTCTGTCGGCAACCCGTGTAAAAATATAAAGACCGTGTCCTTCCAAGGTCTTTAGTACACAGGTTATCTACCGTGTCTAGAAAACGCAGTTTTTTTACTTTTAGAGAATATCTTTTGGTTAATCAAGGTCATTATTATAATTTAACTTAAAAATTAGTGAAAAAATTAGGGATTTATTGCAATAAAGCCAGGCAATAATAGTGCCGGGCACGATTCTGACAGATTTCCATTGAAAACTCACAGTTGATATTTCAAAATTGACATACCAAAGTCGAATTTATAAATCCAGTTGTTTATTTTCCATTAATAGTGGTGGCACTATTAATTCCGGCTCTTATAATACACAAAGGCATAATTTTGAAAGAAGACAGATGTTCGTATAATGCGGAACTGTCAGAATAGTGCCTGGCACAATTATTGCATGGCTTTATTGCAATAAGGCCCTATTCTCGAGTTTAGGAAACCCTTTATCTGTGGTTCGCAGTATTTTCGGATTTTCTTACAGACGTAATATTAAGGGGAAATTCGCTATATACAGTATGTCCCCCAATTTAAAGGTACTTTACTCTTGAGCAAAACTAATATTTTTTGACAAACCTCGTGTACCACTGAAAAAATTTGATATTTGATGACTGTATTCTAGGTTTTAGATAATGCAGAATTTTTTATGAAGAATAACTTTTTTTCCTAAAATTAATAATAAAAAAGTTTTCCATATGATTCCAAACTTAGGGGGACATACTGTATATTATTCAATGATCCGTAGTGATTTCCAGATATTTTCCAGTGATCTTCTGGTAATGTATTCTGCAATTTTCATGTGATTCCCATGTGTGATTTTCAGAAAAATGTACAGTGATTACCACACACGAATTTATCTTTGCAGAATACGATCTCTTTTTAATTCAATATTATTTGAGCAATGATGTTTCAATATTAAGATGATCTTCCAATAATAATATTAAGAACCACAACTTCAATACTTTTTCATTGATGTTTTCGTTTTCCGTCCAGTACTATAGTTTATAATAACATTCCTGTATTGATTTCTGAATGAATTGTTTTGCATTGTATATTTAGATTTTTAAATTATAAGAAACTTTAGTGGTAGAGAATTATTAAAATACAGCTAGGCTGTGCCAGGCACTATTTTGACACATTCACATTGAAAACTGACAGTTAATCCTTCAAAATTGACATACCAAAGTCGAATTTAAAACTTTTGTAATTTATTTTCAATTAATAAAAGAAGGCACTATTTATTCCGGTTCATATAGTAAACAAAGGCCGTGTGTTGAAAGATCACAGCTGATATTATAATGAAGGTGTCAAAATTGTGCCTGGCACTATTATACCCTGGCTTTATTTCAATAATTCTATATTATGTAGTTTTTACGAATATGTAAAAAAAAATTGCGTATAATCCACCAGTAATTTGCTTAGTTTTCGCATTGGTTACTGTTGAGGCGCGTATTCATTTGTAACAAATGGCCCGTAACGTAACGCCGCACAAGTTCGGCTCGTTGCAAGACGACACGGTTTGCATTTTTGTTTTTGGCCACCAAATTACCTTGAAACGTAACTAAACGAGGTTACGATACAACGACGCAAACTTTCACCCTACCTATGTACTCGTCCCATTAACGTATTAACCGGAGGAAACTGGGAAACAAACAAAAAAATCGGCCGTCTAGATAAACAATTTGTTTTAAAAAACGTACTTCTGTTTGGTCCATAGAAACTCTATTTCCTTTCTCTTTAAGAATAACCAAAATTATCCGATCTTTCCTTTACTTTTATTTCCTTTTTAAACCAATGCAAGGGAAAAAGACGAAACTGTTCTTGTTACAAACCCTTACCGGATTAATTATACACCACCAAATATGGATATAAAACGAGCGGTGATCACTTTAACTTATGCTTCCAGCATTTATTTTGCTACTCCTTCGTTTTCCTTTATTAAACCAGTGCGAGAGAAAAAAAGAAAACTATTCTCGATTACAGTCCCTCACTAAAACAAAGGAATTAGAAACATGCTGCAATGGTTTAGGCCCGCGTAAAGTATCGTATTTTGTTCCTCTTTTGTTAAACCGATGCAAGAAAAAGAGACAAAACTATTCTTGATTAGAAGGTAGTCCCTTCGGACCCATTAGTATTTTGTAAAGGGTCAAGCGGCGTTTCTGACCTATCTCTTTACGGTTCGGAATTGTTTTCGTGTTTTTTCTTAAAATATATTTTCGATCTGGCCTCAAAATTAATCTTAAAAGACTTTAAAATGGTGTGGGAGTGTATTTTGGGCTAAAATCTCGACCATCTTAATCCAGAAGTTTCGTTTTACAAGTAAGTTAAATAACTTGTTTGACCTTCAAAACAAAACAAAGACCAGGGCCGTAGAAATCAATATAAAATCAGAAAAAAAATATTAGGCTATTATATAAATAATTATTTATTTGTTAAAAGTGTTTAAACATAAGTTTAGTTAAAAATGTACAGGGTGTCCCAAGTTTTGGGGTTTTGATACTTTTAACTGAACTACGAGCCTTGATTTTTAACAGATAAGGTAAAAAAGGTATCTTATTAATATGGAAAGTAATTTCTTTACGTATACCTTTTTTATTTAACCGTTTTTTTTGTGTAAACAGTTTTTTTAGATTTGGATCGAGGCAATTTTTTAGGTTGGGTTAGTCCTTTTTACCTACTCTGAATTTTTAAGGTTGTCTAACCTAAAATAAAATACACCAAGCTAAAAGCATCCTAATCAAACATCTAAAAAGTGTAAAGACGAGGTCTCTACATGCAGATTTGTTTTTAACCCTATAAAATGTCAGCAAAATTTTTTATTCAAAAAATTTAAAAACAATAAACTATAGTTACCTACTTATTATTTTTTTCAATGTTAAATAAAATCCATTTCTAAGGATGTTTGTTATAACCCAAAAATTGATTGCAATTTATTTAAAAACGAAAAGTAAATTTCGGCCCTGGTATCTAAATAAGCCTATTTTTTACATCATTTATAAAATATTTTTTGTTCCTTATTTTTAACTATAAGCGAGACGATATAAATATGTTTTTTTATTTAACTCATTTTAAATGTTAAATAAAAAAAGTTATTTTTCAACATGGTATTAGCATTAAATGATGTGTCAAAAAATAAAACTGGCAAATAAAATTAATTTTTTAAACAAAATGATATTTTGTTCAAATTGCATTGCAAAAATATTCTGTTTAAAAGACAATTTGATTTGAAATTTTTTTCAAAAATTACTTTTTTAAATGACATTTTGTTCAAATGGCGTTTTGGTTGAAAACAGTTTGTTTTAAAACATCTTTTTCAAAAACATTTTGTTCAAACATCCACCTGATAAAAAAACTTTTGGTTTGTTGAAAAATTAGTTTTTCGAATGACATTTTGTCGAATGGGGTTTTCTTTCGAAAACATTTTTTTAAAAACATATTATTTTCGAATAACTTTTTATTCAAACATTTTGTTTGAATGTCAATCTGATTAAAAACATTTTGTTAAAAAATATCTTTGAAAGCAGTGGGTTTGTATGACATTTTGTTCAAATGGCAGAAAGCATTGAGTTTAAATAATATAATGTTCAAATTTTTTAGTTTCAAAAATATTTTGTTCCAATGACTATCTGATGGTACATTTTTTATGAAAATATCTTTTTTATATTATATTTTTTTGAAAAACATTTTGTTCAATGACATTTTGTTAAACTTTTTTAAATGAGAATCTGTTCAAAAACATGTTCAACTGTGTTTTTAAAACATTTTGTTTAAATGATAATCTGACCGAAACCATTTTGTTTGAAAACATCTTTTTTAAGTGACATTTTGTTCGAGTTGCATTTTTTTTGAAAACATTTTGTTTGAGAATCTGATAGAAAACTTTTTGTTCAAAAATTGCTTAAATTCATATGACATTTTGTCAAATTGTTTTGTTCAAAAATATCTTTTTTAAATTTTGTTTGAAAGCAGTGTGATCGATTGGCATTTTTTTTGGAAACATTGTGATCGATATTATGTGCAAATGATTTCTTTTTTGAAAACATTTTTAATTTCTTGAAATGGATACGTTTGCGATCAATTGATTAGAGTTCAGTGTGGTTAGGTTAACAGGTTAGGATCAATTGATAAAGGTACCACCGATTGCGACCTCCCAAAATGAGCTAGTTTTTCGAAGAGTTTTCTGTTCGAAGAAAATGTTTTTGAACCAAACGTTATTCAAACAAAATGTCATTCAAAAAAAATGTTTCTGAACAAATTGTTTAAAAAAAATGTCAATTGTTTAGTTCAATCAAAATCATTTGAAAAAGATGTTTTTGAAAAAACTATAATAAAGCAATTACCACAGAACAGAAATTGATATAGAAATAAAATTGTCTTTATTTATTTTAAAACACGACGTTTCGGTTAGTAAGTATCTCTAACCGTTATCAAGTGTAAACTAAACAATCTAGTCTCTAGGCTACTACTTATACTACTTGGTGTGCAGTCAGGTGTGACGGCCCGCCCCCTTTTTAATCCTAAGACGTCTGTTGTTTTCCATATGTTTGGTGTGACTGAAAACCTCCTTATTCTGCATTATAAACGCAGCTTCAATAAACTTTCGTTTCCGCCAATGCGACTCCTTATGTAAAACTTTAGCTTCTGACCACTTAATCCTGTGATCATTTGACCATGCATGATCTGCTAAACCGGATTTTTCAATATCCCCTAATTGGGTACTTTTTAGATGTTCATTTACTCTAACCTGAAGAGGGCGTTTCGTTTCACCTACATATGATTTACCACACTCACACGAGATTTGGTAAATACATTCCTTATTATTTGAGGGATTGTCTGGTTTTGTTTTAGTTACAAAACTTCTTATCGTATTTCCCGAAGAAAATACTGTTTTTATATTATAGTGTTTAGCCATTCGTCTTATGTTTTCTGAAATCCTTTGCACATATGGAATGTTAATAACACCTAAAGGATAATTATTTTGAGAATTTGGTACAGTTACGGCCATGTAGATGTTTGCTACCACTGGCGAAAGAGATGAACCCATTGGGAGTCCATCATTTAGCGGGTAAAACTTATCTTTCACTTGAAAGTAAGAGTTACGGAGACAGAGTTCCAAAAGATCCATCACCCCCTCCACCGATAGCGTTGTTCTCGCGTGAAGTGTATTATCAGTTTGTAATTTGTTTTTGATGATACTGAGTGACTCATTTATTGGCACGTTGGTGTAGAGACTTTCTACACCAAAACTTACAAATCTATCGCCGGGATCTAATTCGATACCTTTTAAAACCTCGACAAAATGTTCCGAGTTTTTGACAAAAGATTCGGACTTACCCTGTAGTGGATGAATTATGTCCAACAAAAACCTCGACAAAGTGCTGGTCGGTGAGTTTTGGATGTTCTTGTCAAACGATTAGACAGAAACATTCAAACCACTGTATATAGGAAACCTAAACACACGGGACAGTACCTAAATTTCAAGTCTAATCATTCTGTTGCAACAAAACAAGGAGTTATAAGAAGTTTGTATTTAAGAGCCGTAAATATTTGTAGTAATAATGAAGAATTAACCACAGAAATTAACAACATTAAAAAAGACTTACAAAGTTAAGTTTCGAAAACGGGAAAATGTGTTTTTAAAAAATATTAAATATAAATATAAAATAAATAAATATTGATTTTTCTTGAATTATTGGATAGATTCGGTAAAAGAAATAGGTTTCAGGTGTAAGTATAGGAACACGGATTGCGAAAATAACCCTTGATTCCAAAAAGCTAACTTGAGTTCCCAAAAATTGATAATATGATGAGAAATTTTGAAAATTTGGTATTTCTGATTTTGAATAAAATTTTTCCAAATATTCCATTAATGTTTTAAGCCCGTTTGTCGAAAGAATGCTATTATGTAAAGTATTTAATTTTGAAAACAAAATCGCGTCTTCTAAGTTGTCCAAAAATGTTATTAAATTTTGACAATCTAAATTTATTTGTGATAAAATGCCTTGAATGTTTAAATACTCTTGTAACCCATTAATAGTTGTTTGTACTGACATTTGGAGTGCTTTTAAGCCTTTTTGAATGCTTTCTTGATTTTTGTTAAAACAGTGACAGTTTTATTATAGTTAGAGATTAATTCTTTCGAAAGGGAAATTTGTGTATTGATCCCTTTAGTAATTTCTTTTTGATTTAATTCAAGATTAGAGATTGCTTTATCGTATCGTTCCCCGTCTTCGGCATCTAAAGTTCCAAATAACCATCTGTTTACGGTTCCTACTGCGTTAATTAATCCGCGTTTACGAATTTTGTGTGGGCGTAAGTTTTGCAATTTTTCAATTGTTGACTGAACTAAAAATTCCGTTCTCAGCAATAGACTCTCCGTTAAAGAGTGATAGCTTATAAAGTCAGATTTGCTCTCGATTTTGATTTGATTTTTAACATTAAAAAATAATTTTTGAATATTTTCAAATTGGCTAAAAATATCTTTTAAATTAACATAATGTAGAAAAGTATGACGACTGTATACTAAACGTGCTTTACCCAATTTTATTGGTAGAATTGGGTTGTCTAAATTGGTAATTTGGATGTCATTCCCTATTGCCTGTTTCATTAGTAGGACCAGGAATATCAGGACCATGGGGTGGCGGCACATCCTGAAAAGATTTTCTAATTTTAGTTTGTCTTTTTGGTTTCTTTGCGCGCATTTTATGATAAGAATTCTTATGTGTGTGTAATTTAATTTTTGATCGACCGGTGACCTCGACCTTCTTGTAACGCGGTAAGTGTTTTGCCCTGTGTTTTGTTCTAATGTAAGCTTTTCTTTCTCCTGAGAAATCGGGGGGTTCTTCTCTAGTTTCGTTTTGTTTAAAAATGACTTTTTCTTTCGCCTCCTGGTTGCGCTCTTTAATTTTTTCGTAAATTTTTTGGGAATTTTCTTTATGGTTTTGAACGTATGCTGAAATGATAGCGTTATCGTTTAAATCGAATGGATTCATTGATCGTATGTGGCCTGTAATGATTTCGAAAGGTGTATATTTTGTGACGCTGTGTATTGAGTTGTTATAGCCTAGGACTGCCCTGCGCATCAGCTGTTCGTTCGTTAAGTTAGGATTTTCGGCTTTTAAACAATTAAAACTTTCTACGATGGAGTTGTGAAATCTCTCTACTGGTGAGTTGGAGTTGCTATTTCCAGCTGTAGTGTAATGCAACGGTATCCTATAAAGTTTGCAAAAATCTTCTAAGTCCTTATTTTTAAATTCGCTGCCTGAATCAGCTGTGATTTTGATTGGTAAACCATGATGCGCTATGAACGTAAATATTTTCTCTACTGCTTCTGCACCTGTTATTGATGTTATTGGGTATGCTTGTCCATATCTTGAAAACGTGTCCATTATTGTTAAAAATGCGTCATAATTAATTCGAAATACATCGATGTGAATATGCTCGAAGGGCCTTGATGACGTTGGTGTTAAATTGAATTTTATGACAGGAGGGTTTCTGTCATATTTATTTATTTGACACATTTCGCAATTGTTGATATATGCTTCAATGTCTTCACAAATTTTCGGCCAATAAAATTTGTATTTAAATGCTTGTTTCATGTTCATTCCTCTATGGCATGTCTTTGTCACGTGGTATAAACTGAGCTTTTCTTGTTGGTCTTCGCGAGATTGTATATCTTCTAGGAAATTTGTACATCGGACTAATGTGAACTGTTTTTGAAGAAATTTTGAAGAGTGACTGTAAATTGTCTTGCTAAAGAATCATCTTTTATAAAGATTGCATAACGAAATTTGGGGTTGATGTATTCTTTGCAAAATCTTAAAATATCTGGTATGGGATCGTTTTGTGAGACGGTTATCGTATACCTTGAATTTGTAAAAATTGATTGATTCTTGACAATTAATTTGTCTGTTGGTCCAGTTTTTACTATTATTTGGTGTTTGTAAAAATTAACAGGTCTTTCCGTGATTGGAATATTTAGTATTGGTTCTTCTCGTGACGTATGTACTGTATCGGTTATTGATTGGTCGTCTTGGTATGGTTTTCTGAGTTGTATATTAGATTGAATAATTATTTTTGGGCTTCTTGTCAAATCTTCAAGGGTTCCTGTTGATTCGGCAGTATCAGTGGTTTCTCCTCTTTCATCTTGGTTTTGATTCTGTCCTACAAATCTTTCTGGTGTTCAAGAATTCTTTTATTACGTCATTGGTGTCTCCTGGGTTGTTGTCTACTGATGATGTCTCTAAAGCATTTATATAATTTTGGGTTCTTTGACTTTTGACAATTTGTATGGTGTTTAGTTCTACGGGAAAGCGAGATAGAGCATCTGCTGCTTGATTTTCTTTCCCTTTTTTATATTTCACCTCGTAGTCGTATTCTTCATGTTTTAGCCTCCATCTGACTAATCTTGAATTCGGTTCTTTTAGTTTAAATAACCACTGAAAAGGTTGATATGGTGAATTTTTGTCCAAATAAATAAGGGCGGAAATATTTGCATCCCCATACTATGGCAAGTAGTTCTTTCTCTATAGTTGAAAAATTTATTTCTGCTGGATTTAACGTTCTAGAGGCGTAACATATAGGATGTCCTTGCTGTGATAAGATTGCGGAAATTGCGTAGTTCGACGCATCTGTTGTCATCTCGAAGGGTTTTTCGAAGTCTGGGTAGGCTAAGACTGGCTCTGAGCAAAGTACTGTTTGGCAGGTCTTAAAACAATCTATGAATTCTTTTGTATGTTCTACACGGTTATTTTTCCCTAGACATTCTGTTTGGCAAAATTTTTAATAAATTTTCGGTAGTAACCCAAAAGTCCTAAAAATGATTTAATTTGTTTTTGCGTTTTGGGTATTGGAAATCGAGAAATGGCTTCTAATTTCTTGTTATTGGGTTTTATGCCCTCTGGGGTTACTACATGTTCTAGAAATTCAACTTCCTTTTGCAAAAACTCACACTTATCAAGTTGAATTTTTAGGTTAGCTTCTTTTAGTTTTTGAAAAATCAATTTTAAATTTTGAATGTGTTCAGTTAAGCTTGTGCTGAAACAGATTACGTCATCCATAAATACCACGCAGATTTTTCCTTGAAGGTCTTTAAGGACTTCGTCCATTGCACGTTGGAAGGTTGAAGGTGCGTTCTTAAGTCCAAACGGCATACGAAGGTACTCATAATGGCCGTTTTCTATATTGAAAGCCGTCTTTTCTACTGAATTCTGTGCCATTTCTATCTGATGGAAACCGCTGGCTAAGTCTAACGTTGAAAAATATTGTGCTCTGCCTAATTTGTCAAGTATATTGGATATATTGGGAATCGGATATCTATCGGATATCATCACGCGTCTGTAGTCGACCACGATCCTCCATTTCTGCTTGCCTGACGCGTCTAACTTCTTAGGTACTATCCAAATAGGTGAAGACCAAGGGCTGGATGATGGTCTTATTATGTTTTTATCTAGCATTTCTTGTATTTGCTTTCTAACTTCATCTTTGTGAATGTATGGGTACCTATAAGATTTGGTGTGTACAGGTATTTCATCTGTGGTCCTAATTTCATGTTTAATTTTGGAAGTAAAAGTCAGTGGATCGCCGTCTTTATAAAATATATCTTTATATTCTTGGCATAATTTTAAGATTTCAGATTTTTCTTCGGTGTTCATGTGGTTGGTTCTGATCAATTTTTCAATGCTATATTGATTGGGAATATCTAATTGATTATAGCTTGTCGAAATATTATCGAATGTGTAAAGTTCAAAGTATTCTTCTTTAAAAGGCATAACTATGAGTGGTTGTGAAAATGTAAGTGATCTCGATTCATTTGTGGGGTTTTGGACTTCGATTAGTGCGTATCCGTTATTGGCTGTGGTCAAAATTGATGGTATGTACAAATCGTTGACGTAAATTGCGGATGTCAAAATTTCTCCATAATCGATATTGATTGGTACTAATTTCAATGCTTTCTCCATCGCGCTGATTGTAATGGTCGAATTTGTTTCCATTTGTGTCTAAATTTATACGGTATAATGACATTCGTGCCTACAAGTTGTTCATTTACTACATCTATGTTTAAGCACATTCTTGTCAGGTCTGTCCCTATGACGCCATCGAAATAGTCGTGAAAATCAAATAGCACATATGTTATCTGACCGTCGTAACAAAATTCTCGGAAGGCTGGTATTTCTGCTTCAAACTGTGTGTCATTGGATCCATTAACGGTTTTTATCTGGTTAATTTTTCGGAAAATACAATTTGGGAAATATTTTTCTGCAATTATTGGTCTTAATATTGATCGACTACTACCTGTATCAATCAATAATTTGCATTTTGGGTTATTGATTTCGATATAAGGTAGTTGGCTTCTGGAATGGGTATTGATTTCTATTATGGTTGATTTTTGCTGGGGCCTGGTTTCGAAAAATTTTCGTTTTGGGCGATTTGGTTTGGTTGTGTTTCTGTCTTATTTTGTTGTGTGTTTTCTGGGTATGACTGATAGTCGGGCTCTTGGTAGTTGTATTCTGCAGAGTAATCACACTCCGAATAGCCATGATTATATCCAGTGTAAGGGTCATATGGGGTATCATTCTGCTCGAAAAATTCTTGGCTATCACCGTGGCCATAAAACTGTGAATAATGTCCCCAGTAGTCTTCTTCTTTTCCTTCGTTATGATTTTGAAATTCGTTAGAATAAAATTCATTTCTTCTGAAACCTTGATTTTGTAGTCTGTTTCTCATAAAGCTACTTGTCTGGTTAGAAATACCGGACATGGGCGTCGGTTTGGGTAAAAGATGTTCCGGTGTATTTTTTGGGCTAAAAACATTTTTTGATGGTCCAAATACATCTTGAGCATTAGGGAATCTGTGTGGCGGTAAAGGTCTTGGTTGTATGTTTAGTGGCTGGCTTGGCCATTGGAATCTTTGTGGTCCGTTAAAATTTTGATTTTGAAAATTTTGTTGATTAAAACGAGGTTGATTGAATGGTGATTGGTTAAATTGAGGACGACTAAATTGAGGTTGGTGCATTTGTGGGTTATAACGTGTGGTATTATTTGCAAAAATGTTATTGTTTGAATTTTGGCCCCTTGATGTACTAGGCCTTAAGTGAGAATTTGAATTTTGGAAAAAAATTTGATTTTGGCTTTGCTGACCGTAGAGTTTCTCCCAATTTTCGAACTCTGACACTTGGTTCATAGCCTCTTCGAGAGACTCTGGACTTTTCAGGTACAAATTATGTCGAACTTGTCCTGAACAGCCTGCTATGAATGTATTCAGTGCCGTGTTGTCGTACATTTCAATGTAAAAGGTTTTCTGTTCTGCGGTGTATTCTGCGTTACTAGAAATTTTTTGAATAATTCTACTTTTTAACAATCGCATGCGCATTAGTTCTTTTTTTTTTTACGGGTATGCGCACTCGCAAGGAGATCCCTATCACGCTCGAGAAGCGGCAAGTGCGCGGAAATGTTGGTGTGTGTTGGTTTTGAAACGGTTCAGGTTGTAACCTGCAGGGAAAACTGTCGCAGGGAGTTTATTCCACAGCGATGCTGTTCTCCAGAGATATGAATTCTGATATAATGAGGTTCTTGGTGCCTCTATTTTGACAATAAATTGATGGTTACCGTCTGTTTGACGTGTTCGTCTAGTAGGTGCTACTCCCGGGGGGATCATACATGCCAACTCTTCAGAGCATTTTCCGTGATAATACCTGTAGAAGAGAGATAGATCGCCCACAGTTCTTCGATGTTCGAGACTATCCAAGCTACGGGTAAGTGCGGGGTCATTGATCAGCTTTGATTGATTGATAGCTCGTTTTTGCACGGTGTTCAAAAGCATTAAGGTATGTTTGGGTGCCGCACTCCAAATATGTGAGCAGTACTCCATAGTTGGTCGAATCTGGGCTTTGTAGAGTGTCAGCAGTTGGCTTGGTGTATACAGATGTCTTGTACGAAATAGCACCCCAAGCTTTTGGGACGCCCTTTTAGCTATATCTGCCACGTGACTGTGCCAAGACATGTTGGTCTCTGCAGTTACTCCTAAGATGTTCAACTGGCTCTGCAATGCGACAGCACTTCCAGATAGCATGATGTTTGGCTCACCGGTGCTGGTCTTTCTGCGCGTTGAACTGTACAAGGTTTTTGTTGCCCCAGTCCTCTATTATCTCCAAGTCGTTATTTATCTGTGATATTTCAGTTAGTCTAAGGTAATGGAATTCACGTGCGGAGAGACATGTGGGTGGTATGACTGAGGAGACTACATTGCCATCATCTGCAAAGCAATAAAGTGGATTTACTGTTTTATCTATGAGGTCATTTATGTAAATCAGAAAAAGTGTTGGCGAAAGGATTGCTCCCTGTGGCACACCAGCATTTATTTGGTAAGAGTTGGAGTTCCGGCCATCCAGTGCAACATAAATGTGCAAAGTCTCGGCGACAATCCCGTTGCTTTGAGCTTGTTGAGCAGATTTTCATGCCAGACTTTATCGAATGCTTTAGATATATCTAAGGCAATTGTTCTTGTTTGACCTCGCAACTCAATCGCTTTTTGCCATAAGTGAGTGACGTATGTAAGTAAATCGCCAGTTGACCTATATTTTCGAAATCCGTATTGCTTGTTCATAATTTTGTACTTTTCCAAGTACTTGGTTAGGTGATTGTTCACAACTCTTTCCATTACTTTTGATATCACCGGAAGTAGAGCAATTGGTCTATAGTTTAACGGATCTGTCTGTTTTCCTTTCTTTGGAATGGGTTGTACTGCGGCAGACTTCCATGATGATGGATATACTCCTTGCCTATAAGATAAATTGAATAATTTTGCGAAAGTTGGGGTGAGTTCGCTAGCACAATTTTTGAGTACTATCGTGGGAATGCCATCTGGACCCATTGCTTTGTTTGTATCCAACTTTTTAAGGGATTTTCGTATTTCTCTGTGACAAAAGGGTACCTCTGGCATACTGTGGGAAACCCTTTCAATGAACGGTGGAGTTTTGTCATTTGGCACTGTTAGGTTTGAGTTGTAGGAAAAGATTATGGACAGCATATTGGCTTTTTCCTCTGATGTTGTGGCTAAGTGAGTAGTTTTATCTGTAAGTGGTGGTATGGAGGACTTGGTGAAGTTTGATCCAACGGCTTTTGCAAGAGACCAAAAGAACCTAAAACTACTTGGACAATTCAGCAACCTGTTTTTTATTCTTTGATTGTATGTTTTTTTGGCGGCATCAATAGTAATTTTGCAACTATTTCTGGCTTCTATAAATTCTGTGTGGTCTTGAGCGGTTTGTTGTCGTTTCCAAAGGTTATATGCTCTGTGTTTTTTCTGTACAGCCGTTTGACACTGGCTGTTGAACCAAGGTTTTGCATTAGCTCTGCGTTTTATTGTATGTGGGATATATACATCCATTCCAGATAAGATTACTTTTGTTATTTCATTACAGCAAATAGTGGGATCAGCTGTTTTAAAGCAAACCTCTTGCCATGGAAAATCCAGGTAAAACTGTTTAAGGTCATTCCATTTTGCCGATTTATAGTGCCACATTGTACGAGGAAGTGATTGTTGGCTTGGCTGTATGAACATTTCGCACTTTGTTCTTATAAGTTTATGATCGGATGAACCAAGTGGGGGATCTACTTGAATTGTGTACAAGTCAGGATTTGTAGTTAGGAACAAGTCTAAAACCGCTGCAAATTCACCCCTTTCTGAGATACGGGTAGGTTCATCGACAAGCTGCGTTAGACCACAACTTATGGCAAAAGTTTCTGCTTCCCTGCCTTCATTATCTGTTTTGTTGTGGTGGTTTAGCCAGGGTATATTGTGGACGTTGAAATCGCCTAAAAAAACAATTTCCGCATGTGGATAGTTAGACTGTATACTATCACAGTTTTCGGATAATGTCGCAAAAAAGTTTTGATACTCGGTGTTACTTGGCGGTCGGTAGAGGCAGCAAATGAACTTGGTCGATGACTTTGAGGTGAATTTCAGCCATATGCTATCGAGGTTCGCTGGTTCTAGCTTCTCCTCTCGATGACATGAAAGGTCATTTTTAATGTGCACACAGATCCCAAAATTATGTCGAAATCGGTGGTGTAGGTCATAGCCGGGATAAAGATAGTTCACAATAGGTGTTGCAGAACTGATTTTAGTTTCAGTGAGAACAAGGATGTCAGGTCTTTGTTCTTCAAGATGTTGGTGAACTGAATTCATGTTGGTACTTAATCCTCTTATATTGCTAAAATCAATTCTGAGTTGAGTTTTTGGTCTTCTTTTAATATCTTGTACTAAAATCTTGATATTACTACGATCTGAAAAAGTCGATATTAATTCAGCTCTTAAATCGATCCAGTTTTTAATTTCTAGTCGGTTGCCGACTAATTTTTCGGCTTTTCCAGTCAACTTTTCTTGAATTACGTCAAAAATATGCTCATTAAGATAACGATTATTAATATGTGCAAAACAGGTTACTAAGTTATCGCATCTTTTGATAAATTTATTAAGCGTGTCGCTACTGCCATCATAGAGTTTAATAGTTTCACATTTAGACTTAAACATACTTCAATTTATGTCAGGCACGCCTACGTTACGTTGACCGTTTTGTTCGTTTTGCATTTTAGATTGTCAAAAAATGGTTTTTTAAATCAATTTAAAATTTTGTAGGTTTTTCCAAATTTTCAACCTACGCTTTTTCAAAAATTTATTCCTATAGTCTTTTTCCGTACTCGTTAGTAAAGTCTATTTTACGCACGATTTTTAACGATTCTGACTACCGGATGCGCTATCCTACCGACTGCGCCAGTTAAGTTTCGAAAACGGTTTTTAAAAAATTTTATTTTTCAAAATTGACAAATACAATAGATCTTAACAGTCAAGCTGTTGGCAAAAGAATGATTTTAATTTACAGCCGTTTACTACTACTATGAACAACTAGGAATTAAATTAATGCTAAATCTAACTTTTCATTATGCTGAGTCTAGAAGTATACATACGTAACTACAACAGAATGGTTATTCCGAGAAATTAATAAACTCAACGATATTTAAAATTAAAAACAAACTAACTGTACCAAATTCTCAAAATAATTATCCGTTAGGTGTTATTAACATTCCATATGTGCAAGGGATTTCAGAAAACATAAGACGAATGGCTAAACATTATAATATAAAAACAGTATTTTCTTCGGGAAATACGATAAGAAGTTTTGTAACTAAAACCAAACCAGAAAATCCCTCAAATAATAAGGAATGTATTTACCAAATCCCGTGTGAGTGTGGTAAATCGTATGTAGGTGAAACGAAACGCCCTCTTCAGGTTAGAGTAAATGAACATCTAAAAAGTACCCAATTAGGGGATATTGAAAAATCCAGATCATGCATGGTCAAATGATCACAGGATTCAGTGGTCAGAAGCTAAAATTTTACATAAGAGTCGCATTGGCGGAAACAAAAGTTTATTGAAGCTGCGTTTATAATGCAGAATAAAGAAGTTTTCAGTCAACCAAGCACGGACATACCAAACATATGGAAACCACTCCTTAAGGAAAACAGGCGTCTTAGGATTAAAAAGGGGGCGGGCCGTCACACCTGACTGCACACCAAGTAGTATAAGTAGTAGCCTAGAGACTAGATTGTTTAGTTTACACTTGATAACGGTTAGAGATACTTACTAACCGAAACGTCGTGTTTTAAAATAAATAAAGACAATGGAAGTCCGAAATTTTATTTCTACACCATCATTGTCTACGAGTTTCAAACAAAGAAATTGATATGTTGCATTTTTTTCCAGTTTCTTTTCTAATGAAACTGCTGATGAAAACCGAGATGGTAGTACGTCGGAATAAGTGTCGCATTAACTTTTCTCAAAATAACTCGCTATAAAAAAGAGTTGTTTTTTAGGCACATATTTTTTGTAGGTTTTTGTAGACACACCTTTAATCTTACTAAAAGGGACAAACCTTTGTGTGTGTGTCGTAGGAGGCAGTAAATACAAATATATTTGCAAGAAATTTTAAATTCAGGGAAAATTGAAAAATGTTGAGTAGCATAACCAAGTAACCCCACTGATGGGTGCGTCTTAATAAATCCCCAAAGTAAGCAAATTGTCTCCCATCAAAGCAATAAATCGAGGGCTTTTTCAAAAAAAGTCCAAAATATCCTTATCCAAATAGTTACTTTTTTAAAATATTACTACCAATTTTTCATAAAAAAAAGGAACTAAAATTATATTTACTTTTTTATATACAAAAGAAAAGTAGGCACTACACATAGTATCTAGCTTTAAAATTGTAATAATGGGGGTGATCTAATTGTCGCTAGGAAAAAGAGAACCTTTAATACCGTTTTTGGCTGCTGGAGACGACTTCACAATTCTCGGTGAGTGCCCCGGTTCAAGTGGGCTCTCAAGTTTTTATTAGAGCCTGACTCCTATTTTTTTAATGTTTGACTTCTGTATTTGAGAACATAATCTCAACAATGCTATTAATGTAAATTTTTATTGTCAATGGGTATCTATTCAGCTGTAAACTAAATTAAATTGCTTGTTTTAATAAGTTAGGTATTTACTTTTAATAAATAAATATCTTGCCGCCGTCACTGGTAAATCGATCGACCATAAAGAATAAACATACGTCTGCTGTGTGTCGCACAGCGTTGCCATCGTCTTTCCAAAAAATATTTCTATTCTTTTCCAACTTATTGAAGCATCTAGGGGTCAAATCGAATTGTTTTGATGAAGGAATTTTTGCCGCGGTTCCTGGTCTCCTCCGGTTAATACGTTAATGACTCGTCCCAACTTGTTTCCGAACGTAACGTAGCAGTCCTTTGATGCGACGGCTAGAAACCGACAAATGGTGGTTCGGCTTGTAACAGTTACGCGTGTCAAATTGGTGACGCGTACCATGCAACAGAATTCCATCTCCACTAGTCGTAACGTAACATGTTCGCGGCCACGTTACGGGCCATTTGTTACAAATGGATACGCGGCTTTGGGTTTGATTTTGTTTATTCATAATCTAAATTATAAACCAGTTTGTGTCATGTGTTTATTTACTTCAATTTTAATACAAAAAGGAATTTTTAAAAAACTGAAAGTGACTATTGTAAAAATTCAGCGCCTCCTAAACGGGGCCAAATTTTTAGTTCTAGTAACCTTATATCACTCACATATGAATCATCATCAAGCCTCTTATATCAAATTTAATTATATGAAAAAAACTGTGACACTAATTTTTTAGACATTATCTTTAAGGTGTGATATTTTATACTGGAATGCCAATTATTAATGTGCACAACAGTTAATATCATATCTTGGTAAGAATTTAGTATTTTGTATATTTTTCTAAAGAGAATAATATGTATTGCAACCAAATATGCCGTAATCATCTAGTTAAGAATATTTTTATATGTTTTTTACGGTAAATAATATGCTAAATAATGGCGTGACATTTGAGTTGGGTTTTTAAAAATAATCATAAAAGCATTTGAATTTTGGCAGCATCACAGTCCAATAGTACTTTTGTTCTAAATTGCTCTGTAAAAACTCCTGTAAAAGTATGTAAAGTTTAGTTAACTCTAGAGTGTTCTGAAAACTTTTTTATTTTCTTTAAAATTACTTTGTAAAGAAGGGGTTTCGGTTAGGTTCTCCATCGCATCAGCCCCCCTTAGTGTACGCTGTATAAAAAGGGCCTTACCAAACCTTTAAATACTTATATTTTATATGCAGCGGCACAAAAATACCTTTAAAAGGCACCTCTTTGATCCGTTGCGTTGCAAGAAGTAATTGCAAGCTCAGGATGCGAAAATGCCATAAGTAACTTGACTGGGTGGCGGAACAAAGATCGAAATACAAAAGATCGAAAAACAAAAGATCGAATACAAAAGATCGAAAAACAAAAGATCGAAAAAACAAAAGATTGAAAATACAAAAGATCGAAAAACAAAAGATCGAAAGAAAAAAGATTGAAAATACAGAAGATCGAAAAACAAAAGATCGAAAAGGCAAAAGATCGAAAATACAAAAGATCGAAAAACAAAAGATCGAAAAACAAAAGATTGAAAATACAGAAGATCGAAAGTACAAAAGATCGAAAGGCAAAAGATCGAAAAACAAAATATCAGAAGACAAAAGATCGAAAAAAAATCGCAAGTAAATGAGATCGAAATATACAAAATGACGCGTATCATGTTTGCTGAGGTATATTCACATAAACAGTTTAAGCAAGGTCAGGTAAGGTAAAATTACCTAACCGTTAAATAAACCAATGGCTTGTCATACTTAACACAAATCATATAGTTCGATACGGTTCGGTTTGGTTTTACACCCTGTAGGATCCCGGGAAATATTTCAGGAAAGTTTTTTTTTTGAAAATATATGGTAGAAAGAGACCCCATTGTCGAACCGGCTCGGTTCGGTTCGGTTTAGTTACACACTCTCTAGGACCCCGGAAAAGAAATCAGGAAAGTTTTTTTTTGAAAAAACTATGTAATGCGATATTTTGAAACGCGCCATTTTCGATCTTTTGTACTTTCGATCTTTTGTCTTTCGATCTTTTGTTTTTCGATCTTTTGTATTTTCGATCTTTTGCTTTTTCAATCTTTTGTTTTTCGATCTTTTGTTTTTCGATCTTTTGTAGTTTCGATCTTTTGTTTTTCGATCTTTTGTGGTTTCGATCTTTTGTCTTTTCAACCTTTTGTATTTCGATCTTTTGTTTTTCGATCTTTTGTCTTCGATCTTTTGTCTTTCGATCTTTTGTTCCGCCATCCAACTTGACTAATATGTATAGCCCAGTCATATTAGGTGAAAAGGAAACCCTGAAACTTGGAAAAAAATAGGTGCAAGCTGGATTTTTGTATAATTATAGCTTAGCATCTGGGACAGATCACCACATATTCTCCGCCAAAACCAACCTTGAGCTTCGCTAGAAGGCCCCAAAGGTCTTAAAAATAAGTATTTTGCGATTTTCTGGAAAACTAATAACTTTTTCAAAAAAAGTGAAGAGATAAAAAATATGCAAAATAATTCGGTCTATAATTTAAAATTAAGAAAAAAACCTAACCTAACATTTTAAAAACTATATAAAAAAATATTTTTTAATTTTTTTTTCTACCCTGTAGTTAACTTGTTTTAAAATTTTATTACTTTATAACATTGAGCTTGATCCCCACTAGTACAAAACATCATGTACTTAAATTTAGTTTTTGTTTCTTAAAAGTTAAACAACTTTAATTAAGGCTTAGGCCAATGGTCAATAATATCCGGACCACCAATGGGACATGGAAAAAAATATTTTTATATAATAAAGAACTGTATGAGAAAAAAAGGGTACATAAAAAAGTTCAACTCCTTGGTAGATATGCGCAAATGTGCACACCTTTGTTATATTTGAAATTGCCCAAACTACTATTATTGATGGCAAAAATAGTGTTTCACTAAACTTTAATAGGACAAAGGGGTTTAAACAAAATAAATGTAACCTAAGAGTGGTTTTTTAAGGGTTTAAAATTATAAACATAAGTACATAAAGTTTTAACGAATAGTCGTTGTATCATGATTTTCCCCCAAACATATATGTATACTAAAAGCTTTAGTTTCCAAGATATCTACAAAAATAATTTATCCATGTACACATAGCCTGGTTTTTGACAGCCTTGGCATCAAAAAACTGATAATTGCCCATTAATACGAGTATTTGTTAAAACGTTATGTTTGTAATTTTCAACCATTAATAAACCACCCTTATAGTAGAGATCATTGCCCTTATGTTCCATTTATTTTGTCTAAACGCCTTTGTCACATTTAAGTTTAGTCAAACACTATTTTGACTAAAATTTTATAAAAATCACTTTAATATCTGTTAAGCTCAAATATCAAATTAAAGAGTGCGCATTTGCGCGTATTTTAACACTGTTTCTAACTTGAAAAATATTTTTAATATTACGCTTTTTTGTGTCGTTTGTATAAAAATTAAATTTTCAAAATCCCAATGTTGGTCCGGCTAGTTTAACTACTTTCCTAACCTTTACCTACCTAAAACTAAATTGTTAAATAGTGTTCGATACAAGTGGGTATAAAGCTTAATATTATAAAGTATCAACATTTTAAAACAAATTACTAACAGAGTGAAAGAAAATCATAAAAACTAATTTTTAGAACATTTGGGGCCTATATTAAGGAGGATTTTAGCTGATAATATGTGGGGATGTGTCCCAAATGCTAAGGAATAATTATACAAAATTCCAGCATGCACCATTTTTTTCCAGGTAAATTACTAATATAACTGGGCTAGTAAGGGGGATTCTATCATTGTAACAAAAAAATTTAAGGTTAATAAATGCTTTATCACATTAATAATTTTAAAAACCCTAACTATAAATTAAATATGTAAAGATATCCTGTAGCATAGTCGTTAATTTAGATTTTGCAGCGAATAATATTTTGTAGTTATAGGATTTTTTGTGTTTTATCGCTTATATTATCGCGATACTTTTTCTAATTGATTAAAAATCATTAGGATTAAAATTGTTTTTTTTATCGAATAGCCCACAGTTAAGTGCCCCAACAATATTCAAATGTTGAATGGGATTGATTGCGGTTAATATGTTTCTATACCATTGGGGTAAAGCTATACTGACCATGAAAATTCTGCTTAGAAAGAGAAAAAACTAATTTAGCAGGTGTTTAGATAAAAATAGAAACATAAGGAGTACCCCGATCTCAGCGAATCGCAACGATCCGTAAACTAAAATTTAAATAAGAGGGGGAAAACCAGAAGAGAAATTATAGGCAGGTAGACAAGAGCTGACTAGGGATATCAGGGTAGATCCAGCGAAGTCGCATTACGGGATCGAAATTTTCTTTTCTTTTAAATCTGCGAAACGTGAAGGAGGTAAGAATTGCGTTTTTATAAACCTTGCTAATTTCTGTCTGAGGCCTTATGCCAGCGTTAAAAATTAATATCAAAGAAAAGCCAATTTTGATTGAAAGATAACTTTATCTATTATTTAATTTTAGTTATTTTAATGCATTTTTAGCTCAACCACAAAAAAAAGGTAATAGTGGACTACAGTGACGCAGCGTGGGTAAGGGACGCGGTGGGGAGGTGAGACCCTAGGGGGGCGGGCGGGAGAGGTGGTATGGAGCCTCAAAAGTAGGTCAGCTGACCTGATTGAGTACTTTTCTCAGACAAGTATCAAAATTATGAGTAGTAGTCCTTCTTAAACCACAAATGAAAATTAAAAAAAAGGAGCAGAAAGAAAAAGTAAATGATATTGGAAACCAAATTTTCATAAAATATTGGAGGAATAATACTTTAAATGCTCGCAGGCGAAAATAGATACAAAGCAAATTTTTTTGAACACCTACAGAAAAAAGTTTGATTTCGGAAAAATACGCCGCAGGTAGCAAAAATCTTTTCACGCAACAGGCACCTTAGAAGAAAAAGAACATTTTTAAACGAAAATCGAGTAAAGTTAGGCATAACTGATAGTTCTAAGGTAAAATTGGCTAAATAATTCTTTTAACCCTTTCTTTTTAACCAAAATTTAATGCCAACAAAAGACTTCTGTATCATATTGGGTTAAAATCGTTTATAAAGGTGTTCTTGATTTATCGTGTGTATTCAAACAGCCAATTTTATTCACCGATTTCGGTGTTTTAGTTTTAAAACTCACATTTAATAAAATTAAAAAATAAAATTTTCACGTTTTTAATAGTCCACCTCTTGTATGGTGTACTAAAAATCGGGTTTTGTAATAATTCTTGCCATAAACAAATGTTTCAGGCTGTCCACCCCTTGAAGACTGCGACTACTTGCGTCTGTAATTATTTATCAAGGGTACCTTTGGCAACGCTGGAACGCTTTCGACGGGAATCGGGCATATCGAGGTCTCGTATTTCTTTTTTATGCTCTTATGGAAATTAAGCCCATATACGTATGATTAAGCCCCCCCCAGATGTGGACTTGTTCACGCGGTATCTTGAAAACAGAGGACTGCTGACTACATGTTCACAGTGTGCCTGAATGAAGCATAGGTTACCAAAATGGTTATCAAAATGGTTCCAAAAACTAATTGCACATTTTGAATATGGACTTAAACAAGTTATAACCAAAAAACTTTAAAAAACCGCCAACTTAATTATGCTGGGTATTTCGAAAACAAAAGAACTTTCTTTCTTATTTTGACCTCCTCGATCGAAATATTGTGAGTTATACAATTTACACCCTGTATAACACACAGTGTGCCTGAATGAAGTATAGGTTACATCAAAATGGTTCCAAAAACTAATTGCACATTTTGAATATGGACTCTTTCCTGACTTCAGAGCCATATTCATATAAATCCTAACTGATCCTCTTCTCGAAATTTTATCAATTTTTTCTAGTTAGTTTAGGCGCTGGCTCCTGTCACGTGTGACCTTATATGTGCGCTCAGTTTGACAACGGGGCTTTGTTAAGGACCCATAGGAGTATAAAAAAAGTTTGGTCACGTGGTCGAACTCATAGTCGTTTGACCGCCATCTTTAAAAATTGCCGCCAAATTGATACATTTTTTGTTTAAGCGTATCTCCCTACCCAGTGGTCCGATTTTAATTTTTAAAGCCTGTTATACTCCTTTTTGAAACAAATTTTGTCATTGCATATTTTTGATAAATCAAGAAGAATTAAAAGTACTACAAAAAATTATTCTGAACGTTTTTTGCTAGGGTGCATCATTTTGCTGGAAATTCACTTTTGCTATAATCTTGTGAACGGTTTTAGAAACCACCCTCTTTAAGGCAGTCTTTAGGGGTACCATCCATCGAACTTTAAAAACATAAACTCAATATCCTCTTATCTGTGAAAAGTTTAAAGCCTTCTATGTAACAAAAAAAAACAAATGTCAACAATATTGTAGCTACAATAAAATGAGCATGGGTATTATTTTAATTTTTTTGCGAGCGGAAATACTAATAACTTGGTATATCTCAAGAACTACTTAATTCATCAAAAAATGTGTAAAGAGAAAATTTATTTGCCTTTAAAAAGGGAGTATATTGCGAGATACGCTTAAACAAAAAAATCTATCAATTTGGCGGCCATTTTCAAAGATGGCGGCAGAAGGACCATGAATTTGACCACGTGACTAAACTTTTTTTATACTCCTATAGGTGTTTAACAATGCCCCGCAGTCAAACTGTACGCACATATTAGGTTACACGTGACAGGAGCCAGCGCCTAGCCTAACTAGAAAAATGGCAAAAAATTGATAAAATTTCAAAAAGAGGATCAGCTAGGTTTTATATGAATATGGCTCTGAAGTGAGGAAAGAGTCCATATTCAAAATGTGCAATTAGTTTTTGGAACCATTTCTATGTAACCTATACTTCATTCAGGCACACTGTGTATTACACAGGGTGTAAATTGTATAACTCACAATATTTTAATAAGTAATCGAGGTCAAAATAAGAAAAAAAGTTATTTCTTTTGTTTTAGAAATACCCAGCATAATTAAGTTGACGGTTTTTAAAGTTTTTTGGTTATAACTTGTTTAAGAAATACAGCAACAATATGAAATTTGGCAAAGTCGTGTATTAAAATAGGAACAATAATCAGATATAAAAATGATTTTATGCCATATCGTCGCACAGAGGAACGGCTTAGTATAATATCAGAGACATAGACCAAAAAATTTTCTTTATATTTTTATCATTAAATTCACACAATTATTTAGAAAGAAGTCCATTTATTATCATTTTATTGTAATTTTGGGTGATAGATATCTTTATGCGTTAAATTTTGGTTACAAGTGTGTCTAATTACAAATTTTACTACTATTTAAATGAAATGCCAATGAAAACTAAATATATATCAACATCTAAGTTTTTGTATTTATAAAATTTGAGATTCGACAGGATTCGATTTACCAGTAATCTCAATATAATTGCTGGAGTATTACGATCAAGAAAATATAACATTTATCTGCAACGATCTGCTACCAAGATGGCTATGGAATTAACAAAAGTTGAGTGTATGGGCAAAGCTTCATTTTTTGGCAGTTCATTATAAAAAGCGCATTCGAGTTATCAAAAAGTTTTACTAGTGCTTTTTAATTTCTAAGTTATTTAAAATTCTTATTGTGTGGAATCATTTTAGGATTTTTGTGGTAAGAAAATATTGAATACCTTATTTTATTGTTATCATAACAACGACAATTTTTATTTAGAAAACTGGATCCAACATGAATTTGATTAAAACAAATCGGGACTTATTTCTAATATTAAAGGATGCCAATATAGGAAAAAAGTAAAAGAGCTTGCTAATATTGAATTTACATTTGAGGATAGAAAAGAAGATCAAAATTTTTTGCGCAAAATTATATAGTGGAACAAGTCCTATAGAGTCGAGTCACGGTTTGTGGAGGAAAATAAGAAATGGTTAGACCACCCCTTTGAGTTTTTAAAAACTCATCCTAAAGGTATTTATAAAATATGTATATACAGAGCATACGGTAAATTTTTGTACTATATGGAAGAAAAAATCTTTTTAAAATGTTTTTGTAACTTTTTTCCATTTTTAACTAGGTATATATTTTTTTCAACTACAAAGCAATTTTTTTTATTTTAGAAATGTTACCAAATTTTTTTTCACAAAATTATCTTAAAATAGACATAGTTGTCAAATGGTGCAAACTTTAACGCGGGCACTGTATTATAAAGGGTGTCCCAATTGCCGTGCTATGGGCCACTATTGCTATCTCGGTAACTATAAGAACTACAAGGTTGGTCAAATGAGATAAAATGTATAGTTTTTGGGAGATATTAAAAATCTGGTTTCACATTAAGAAAAAATATATTTAGTACCAAGCTACGGGGCTTTTTGGAAAAATTGATCAAAACCATTTTATCACATATCTCAAAAAGTGTAATTTTTACAAAAAATTCGTAAAGAACATTTTTTTTGTATTTTTGGCTTTCTTCAATTTGGTATTTTTTATTTTTTTTATTTGACTAACTTTGTAGTTCTTATTGTTATTGTTTATTTGCCGCTGTTATTTATTTTGAAAATGGTTAGCAAATCAGATGTATATTTTTAGCTGCCTAAATACAAAAATAAATTTTTTGAATAGCTTATAGCTAAATTTGTCAGCCATCTTAATTGTTTATGAAATGTCGGAAGTGACAATTTTTTAATGTTGAAATACATAGTGGCTTTTTCAAAAATGTCTAAAATTATGAGAATTCTACAAAAATATTTGAGTAAATAGCAATTGTCAAAGGCTCATTTTTGTTGAACACCCTGTCTAGTTTCGTACTGTTTTTAAAAAAAAAATATGTTTTTATAATAAAATTCTCCTTCTTTCCAAAAAATTCAAGACGAAAACTTTAGATGACATTTAAGCAAAGTTATATGCATATAAAAAAAATAGGTTTTTGTAAAACGCACTATATTTTTGGGTCGCCCTGTATATGGTTTAAATCATGTAAAGTAACTATTTTTTTATTTATTTAAGACGTTGCTCTTTGTACAATATAACTGTGTAAAAAACTCATTTCTAGCTTTTCTAAATTAAAAGTTTCAAGTAAAAAACCTCATGTCCCTCTGTTCCCATAAGGTCGTTCCACTGTGCGTCGGTCCAATGCCAAAGTCACGAATGAGCAAATTTGGCAATTTTCGACTATGTGCAGCAGTATGTACAATTTTATTCATAGTATTCAATGCCAAAAGCGCGAAAGTGTTTGCTCTCTCTCTCCCTCTCCTTTAAATATTTAAAAAATGAAATCTATATTTCTCGCAATGTATCTTCAATGTTTAAAACGCGTTTTTCGCAAAACATCAATTATGCACATTCGTGACTTTGGCATTGGACCGACGATATTAAACGCAATATTTTTGTTGATGTTTTAAACGACTCTCTAGATAGACATAACAGTAACATATTGATATTTTTTTAAAAGTTTATGTAAGCAAAAATAAAGTTTGAGGGGGTGTCATTAACGTATTAATTAATACGTTAATGAGGGGTGTTGATATTTTGGCCTTGTCAATCGCCCATTAAAATATTGTGAGTTATACCATTTAAAATAAGCATTTTAAGAAAGAAAAAGATCTATTAAGTTTTTTTTTGTATCTTATATAAAGTAGTTTACTTAAATACTATTTACAAACGTTATTAAAGAATTACATAACCTTAAAGTTGTAAAACTTCTATTTGAATAATCTAATATTTACAAACTAAATTTACACAATAAATAAACACAATAAGAGACGCGACTTTTCGGATCATAAAAATATATTAATTAACGTTTATTTTGCGGTGGCGCAAAATATGTAAAAAACAAATTTTATTGCTTCCTCTTTCGGGTTATTCTTTTGAAAACCATACAGAGTCGTTGCACGTATATCACGTTTTTTTTTCAGTTTTAGTCAAAATTAAAAAGTTTGTTGTTTTAGACAAAAACCCTATTGGGTTATATTTTGTTTGAAATGTCTTTGAAAAACCAACATTTTCGAGTAACTGCACTATCTATGTCAAACGTATCAAAATCTATCGACTGTCAAACTTATTCTTTTACCATTTTTGACAAATTTCAATGTCAACTTTATCTTCATTTAATTGTGACATCTTAAACACTGAAGCTTGTCAAAAAATGTAGAAAACTTGTTTGACGTAAACAAGTGATAGTTACGTCAACATGTGAGTTTTTGAAAACCAAGCTATGGTTAGACAAAGTTTGCAGAATTTGTCAAAAAAGGTAAAAGAATAAGTTTTTAGACAGTCGATAGATTTTGACACGTTTGACATAGATAGTGCAGTTACTCAAAAATTTTGGGTTTTCAAAGACCTTTCAAACAAGATATCATTTAATAGGGTATTTGTTTAAGACAACAAACTTGTTAATTTTGACAAAACCTGAAAAAATAGGTTTGACAAACAGATTTAACGTATACAATTGACAGTTATGTCAAAATTTTAATTTTTTCAAAGACCTTATACAAGATATTATTCGATAAGGGTTTGAATTTAAAAATTTTAAGTTGACCACCCCTATGCCGCCTCCTAATGTAAGGGCGGCACAGCCGCCCTTTCATAAAGATATCTTGATGTTATCACTGCCAAATATGGTTCGGCTATCTTGAATAGTGAAGTTATTTGTGTGGACTCGTACTTTTGGGATACCCTGTAAATGCCGCATCTTAGAAAAACTTGGACCCTTTAAAAATTAACAACAAAAAATAAAACTTATAATTTCATAACTATTTAAAAAAATTAGTAAAATCAATATTTTTGATAAAAAAGCTGAATCCAAATGTTTGATCCCCTGTATAATATTTAAAATACATTTTTGAGTTACGGAGATCAAGTCAAACAAAAATAAAAAAAGAACTTGATATACAAGCCACGATTCTGTATGATTTTTGAAAAGAATAATCCTTTCTTTTTTTAAAACAAAAATGACAATTGCCAAAAACAAATGAAATTAATTTCTGTAAACGCGTTAAAAATAAAAAAGTAAAACCCTGTGAACCACAGTGTTTAAAAATGCTTTTTAGCTTTGCATTACTTGGTAAGTGTTATTGTAAAAAAAATATTGTTTGGTTTAAAATGTTGGTGTAAAAATTTGAGATAGAAAAAAACAGAAAGAAGTCTTTGCAAAAGATGTAATATTTTTGATTAGTCCAAAAAGTCCTAATACCATTTACCAACATATACAGGATGTCCCATAACTTAGGGGCCATAGGCCAACAGGTGATAGAGGAGGTAATATCTGATAAAAAAGTTCCTATAATGCAAAGTCAAAACTCTTTCTTTGTCGAGAGACAGAGCATCAAAGTTAGCAATTTTTTTAACTTTTTTGATAATAACTTTTTTAAAAAACGCAATAAAAATATGAAATTGGGTAAAGTCGTGTATTAATACAAGAACAATAATTTGAAATTAAAATAATTGAAAAAAAAATTATGCGGTTTATTTTTTTTTTAAACTGTTTTTTTGGTATACATTTTTATGAATGCCATTGTAGCACTCCGATGGCTCAGATTGTGTTTTGGTAGATACAGTGGACTATAATTAACATTGGCGCAAAAAATTCATTTAACTAGAGAAAGTAACTAATTTAAAAATTGTAGGTTAAATTTGAAAGAGAAATAAAATTGTGATATAGCCTCATGGAGAGGGACTTACCGCTGTTTTGAAGTTCCAAAGTGCAAGGTGTACACCTTTCCATAAGAGCTATGTGACTTGAAGTTCCAACAGGATGATGGCACGATAATTTTAATTATTTGCGGTATTTTAAAGTGAATTTGTCGTTTTCTAGACATGGCGACGCGCAGCACACTTTTTCTGTCTCTCTATCCTGCGCTTGCAGTTTTTTCGCACATGCGCACAGCACTTCCCCCTCTATAGGAATCCATATCACTATATTTTAAATTTTATGGATATGTGAAAAACACGATAGAGGACGCTTGTAGTGCCAAAGTATATAAAAATAAAGAAATAAGAAATAAAATGTTAATTCTTAAATTTAGAATAGAAATTACATTTTTTGCGTTTAATTCTCGCATTTTAATGCAATTTTGCTTTAGGTAAATTTTATAATAACTAATAGTTGACCCATTTACTTAGGATTAATATAAATTTAAGACTAATAATTTTATATTCAAGACAAAATTTTAGCCCATAAAAAATAGGAAAAATAAAAGTAAAATTCAAAATTGAAAGAAAAATAAAGAGGTTTTTTATGGAAACCGAACATATTGCCGGCCGAAAATGCTATGCATTTTCTAAAGTATCAAGTGGCAAAGGACATAGCTTTGAGATTGGTCTCTTTAACACCGAGTCCCTTGTCTTGACATTAGCAACTCGATTTACACCGTCTTTACCCGGAAAAATTTCAATTATTCTACCGAGCTGCCATTGTAGCGGGGGTATAAAATCATTCTTGATTATTACCAAACGACCAACTTCTGGAGTACAAGTGGGGTCCAGCCACTTGCTCCTTTGTTGAAGTGTATGCAAATATTCTTGCTGCCAGCGTCTCCAGAAATCCTGATGGATTCTTTGAAGTAGCTGCCAACGAGTTAATCTATTAATTTTGACATCTGTTAAGTCAACGTCAGGAAGAGCTGTCAACGGTTCCAATGATAAAAAATGACCTGGTGTCAAAACAGAAATGTCATTTGGATCCGAGGAAATTTCAGTTAGCGGTCGAGAGTTCATAATAGCTTCAATCTGACAGGTGACTGTATATAACTCTTCATATGTTAAAATTTGTGAACCAATGACCAGACTCCCAAAGACCTCCAAAATTGGGACTGTGACTTGGAATAAAATGCCATTTAATTGGACGAGAAGAATCAATCTGTAACAACTGTCTATTTGCCGAAACTAGGTTAGTTCCATTATCAGAATACATATCAGTTACGTAATTTCTACGAGCCACAAACCTACGCATTGCTGCGATGAAAGCATCGGCTGTCAAATCATTGACTATTTCGATATGTACCGCTTTCGTACTCATACAAACGAATAAGCAAATATATGATTTTAAAGTACGTGGGGCACCGCGGGTTCGGTTCATTAAAATAGGAATTGTGAGTTAAGAAACTCGTGGAAACGGAAGTGAACCCATTGGGGGTTGTACCGATTTAGGGGATAACTTAAAACAGGGGATGCATTTTGCTAAAACTTGACGAATTTTGCGTTTTGCCGCAATTATCCAATAATTTTGGCTTAGTAAAAAATGTACTGTTCTTAATCCAGCATGTAAATATTTTAAATGAAAATGTTCGATAATTAAATAAGTAATTCTACTTTCGCGGGGTAATAAAATTGGAAATTTTTTGTCATAAGAGAGAGAAGAATTGTGCAATCTTCCACCGACGCGTAATAAATTTTGGTCATCTAAAAATAGATTTAATTTTTGCATCGGTTTAGATAATTTTATATTATTTTTAAGACAATTTATTTCTTCCGAAAAATAGATCGATTGTTCGTTTTTTATTAATAAATAAAGTGCGGTTTGAATTTCTTGAAACGTTAAAAAAGTTTCAAAAATTATACTTTTATTTAGAAATTTTTTATTTATAAAACGTAAAATATACGCTAAAATTCTACAAAGTTTAGTAAAAGATGAGTTTTTATTAATAAGCGAAGTTAAAAAATTTAAGTTTGAGGTTTGCGTAGCAATTAAAGTTAAGTTTTTATTAGCTTTTTCTTCATTTAAAGTTTCAGAAGTGTCTTTTATTTCCAAGGTTATAGGCCAGTAGTCGTAATGTAATTTTAAAAATTGGGGATCTTGAAAAAATAAACTATGATTTATAAGTTCACTAGGATAGAGACCTCTTGAAGCTACATCAGCGGGATTCTGAGAAGTGGAAATATAATGCCAATTTTTAGGAGATACTTTTTCATGAATTTGCGTGACTCTATTTTGTACATAGGTTTTCCACCTAGACGGATGTCCATTTTTAATCCACGATAAAGCTACTTGAGAATCACTTCATGCGAATATTTGGTGAATTTTAAGTTTGTTTTCAAAACTATGAAGAATAAATTGAATTAAATCAGCTAATATATTACAAGCGGCTAACTCGAGTCGTGCAATACTTGTAAATTTTATAGGGGCGACTTTAGTTTTTGAGCATAAAAAATAAATAAAAATTTTATTTTTATAAATTACGCGTAAATAAACAATAGCTGCGTACGCTTTATTTGAAGCGTCTGAAAAACCGATTAATTCGTATTGAGCGTTTCCAGAAAAAATATTGATAAAGCGGGATAAGCGAAATTCTTTTAAAAGTGGTAATTCTAACCTATAGCGTTCCCAGAGGCTACTTATCGCTATGGGAGCATCTTCGTCCCAGTCCAATCCAGATTTCCAAAATTCCTGGATTAGGCATTTAATTAAAATAGTAACTGGCGTCAACCAACCAAGGGGATCATAAATTTTAAAAATTTCTGAAAGGATATTGCGTTTCGTGCAACTACGATTTAGAGGCTCTACTGAGTATGAAAAATAGTCTGAACAGGGTTGCCATCTAAGTCCTAAAATTTTTGTAGTTTCTTCTATATCAAGAGAAAGAGCTTTAGGGTTAATATCGGATTCTGGCAAGTGCTCTAAAACAGTTTTATTGTTGCTAGCCCATTTATGTAATTTAAATCCTGCGGATTTTAATAAAAGTGATAACTCCTTTTGGAGAGATATAGCTTCTTCAACGGAGCTACAACCTGTGACAAAATCGTCAACAAAATTATCTGTCATAAGAACTTTAGCGGCGCGGGGAAAATTATGCTTTTCGTCCTCAACTAGCTGCTGTAAGACTCTTAAAGCTAAAAAAGGAGCGGGGGTAGTACCATATGTAACGGTTTTTAAATTATATTCTTTTATAGGTTCGGTAGGACTAAATGTTATGCCCGCAGTAAGAAAAACGATAAATGCAATGGACTGTATAATTTAATTAATGAAAGCGCGAGCAAACATAAATATATTGATATGAAATTACGAAATAATCAAACGTCCATAGGTAAAATATTTGGTGCCACACAACGGTAATCAGATACAAATGCACTCACCAGTTTGCAGCCACTTTCTCCACGTTCTAAGGGGCCCCTGAAGTTTCTAGTTCTATGCTTCAGTACACCAAAATCGAGCACTTTCAGTTGTAGAAAATTGATATAGTTGGAGAACGAAATTAACACGCCATTTTCTCGAGGCGGTCGACAAGGATCTCCCTGGTTGTTGGTGCGCATGTCCAAATACGCGAAATGCGCTCTGTCCTTCATACAATTGTGTGGTTTTAAAAATATATAACCGCGAAATTTAGCGGGAGCTAACATAACTGCCCTCCAAAACACACAATTTTAGAATCTCAACCGGACAGATATAGATATAAGAAAAAGAATCGAACGATAAATATAAATGAATGAAAACAGATAAGTATCGTAAGTTTATTTAGAGATAACGAAATCCCGAAAAAGGCAAAACAAACAAACAAAAAATTCAAAAAAAATAAAAATAAAAAAAACCTATTGTAATACCCGGTAAAAGGTAGAAAATTAAAATTACTTTTAATTTGGCAAGAGGCACAGTTTTACAACTGGCCGCTTATAAACACCGGTAACCGTTTGTACCGTCGCAACACGCACCTGAGCGTCCCCGCCGGGATGCAGTTCGATGCCCCGACCGACCGGCCATTTCAAAGGTGATTGAATGTGATCACTTGTTATGATAACCAAATCATTTAACTTGATATTTGGGGACGAATCAGCCCATTTGTGTCGCTGTTGTAGCGTATGCAAATACTCTATAGAATACCGTTTCCAAAAATCATTATGTAGTTTTTGGATTAGTTGCCATTTCGAAAGCCGATTTAGGGGAACCTCGGACAAATCTGACTCCGGAATTTCTGAATTAAGGGGTTCAAGTGTCAAAAACTGCCCAGGGGTAAGAGGTTGAAGATCGTGTGGGTCTGAAGAGGCAGGAGATAACGGGCGACTATTAAGTACGGCTTCTATGCGACAGGTAAGGGTGGACATCTCCATGATAGACAACTTCTGGTCGCCGACAACTCGAACAAAGTGAGCTTTAAAACTTTTGACGCCAGCTTCTGCCAGGCCATTGAAATGTGGACTGAGAGGAGGTCCCAGATGCCAACGAATAGAAAGTCTGGTGGCAGCACTTCTTGCGTAATCAAGTAATTGGTTACGAAACCCTATAAAATTACTGCCTTGATCTGACCAGCATTGCGTCACGCTTCCGCGCCTGGAAATGAATTGATGGAATGCACCCACGAACCCTTCGGTGGACAGTTCCATGGTTAATTCCAAATGCACGCAATGTGTGGCCGTACAGACAAACACACAGACATACGATTTGAAAGCTTTACAACCACGGTAACGATGAGGAATCACAAAGAAAGGTCCACAAAAGTCGATAGCTACACTCGAAAAAGGTTTAAGTTGATTGATTCGATGAGCGGGAAGTGAACTCATTATGGGCGGTCTATAGGGTTTAGGGTTGATTCTAAAACATTGCAAGCACTTGGATATGGTTCTTTGAATTGCCCGTCTGGCAGATAATATCCAAAATTGCTGTAAAAGCAGATTATGTAATGTTTTAAACCCAGGATGAAGATATTGTCGATGAGCGGACTCGATAAGAAGAGTAGTTAAACGATGGTTACTCGAAAGTAAGACGGGGTGTTTTGCAGAATAAGACAAAAGGTCAGATTTTTGTAATCTGCCACCGACTCTAATGATATTATTTTCATCAAGAAAAGGTGAAAGTTTTCGTAAAGGTTTTGGTATTGGTTTATCCTTAGATAACGCGGAAAAAAGCTCAGAAAAACAAGAACCTTGAACGCGTTTGATAAGAAGGTATAACGCACTTTGCATCTCATCGGTGGTAGGAAAAACAATATTCTCAAAAATAACTTTTTGGTCCGGCGGCTTAGTGGGTTTTTGATAGGAATGGTTTTGAAAAAAGTTAACTATTCGAAGGACATAACAAATGATACGTTGAATTTTTGATATAGATGAATATTTGATAAGAAGCTGATCTAAGAAGTTGACATCAATTATCGCATTGCAACAGACCTTTGGCTTTTCCTCCAGATTAATATCTCCGAAATCAATCGGCATTTTTGATTTATGAAAATCGGGCCATTCGTTTTCGGGAGACCACAAAAACGACGGTGCGTTCCACCACATGTCATGTGACATGAGCTGTGAAGGGGTGGCCCCTCGTGACGCAATATCGGCTGCATTCAAAGCAGAAGGAATGTAGCGCCACGAGTTTGAGGGAATGATTTCTTGGATTCTACTGACTCGATTTCCAACAAAGGTTTGCCAGCGATTAGGAGGGGATGAAAGCCAGTGCAATACGACTTGCGAATCGCAGAAAGTAACGATATTTGTAAAAGTTATTTTTCCTTCATAGCTAGATAAAACGAAGTCAATTAATTCGCTTAAAAGAAATGCGCCTAGGAGTTCTAGCCTAGCCAAAGTTTGTGACTTTATAGGCGCGACCCTAGATTTTGCAGATATGAGAGAAACATATATATTGTTTTCCTCTTCTACACGAAAATATACGACGCCTGCATAGCCTCGAATTGAAGCGTCACAGAAGCCGATGATTTGACAGGTATTGGTTTTTGACAGTTTGATTTGTCGGGGTAATTGAAAGTTGGAAAGAAGCGGGAATTCAGAACGAAGTTTGTTCCAAGAGTCGATGATAGAAGAATCTGGTTCTTCGTCCCAGCCTATTTTCGATATCCACAACTGTTGCAAAATAAATTTTGCTTGTAGCAACAAGGGACAAAGAAAACCTAAGGGATCGAAGATTGTTCCTATGATAGATAAAATAGAACGTTTGGTTGGGGGTTTGTCCTTCATTCGGCATTGATAAGAAAAAATGTCGTTTTTTGGATGCCATTGAAGTCCTAAAACTTTGATAAAGTGGGGTTCCTCCTTGTCGAAAGAGAGAGGCATTTGACGATCGGACTCTGGCAATGTTGCCAATAACTCAGGACAATTGCTTGCCCATTTTTTAAGTTCAAATCCTCCCGACTTCAACAAATCATTGAGTTCTGTTTGAAGGGAGGTAGCTTCAGAAAGCGAAGGGCTAGTTCCCAAGATATCGTCGATATAGATTGACGTTTTTAGAACAGTACTCGCCATAGGAAAACGTTCCTTTTTTCTCTCTGCCAGCTCATTTAAGGTACGCATGGCTAGAAAAGGTGAGCATGTTATGCCAAAAGTGACAGTAGAAAGTTCCCACACTGAAAGTGGGTCATGTGGAGAAAACCTCCACAATATCCTTTGATAAGGACGGTGATAAGGATTGATAAGGACTTGACGGAACATCTGTTTGATGTCAGCAATGTAGGCAATAGGATTAAGACGAAACGTAAGGAGTAAAGAAGCAATATCCTTTTGAAGTTTCGGTCCAGATAACAATGTGTCATTGAGACTAATATTTTTTGGGGTGACTGCCGAACAATCCCAGACTACCCTTAATTTTGTACTTAAGCTTTCCGGCTTTAGTACGCAATGATGTGCTAAAAAACACGATACGTCGACCTTTGGTTGACTAGATAAAACTAAACTCATATGATTAGAATCGATATAGTCTTGCATGAAACTTGAATAGGCAGTGTACAGATCAGGATTTTTGATTAATCTATTTTCTAGAAGTAAAAATCTACGATAAGCTTGCGGATAAGTATTTCCTAGGTCAGGGTTTATTTTATCTTTAAACGGAAGATCTACCATGAATCTACCGCTCGGTTGCCGTAATACACTAGCAGTAAAAATTGATTCTGCTTGTTTTTCTTCCTTTGATAAGATTTGTTTTTTAGGCAAATGTTCGATTTCCCAAAACCTAGGGAGAATGACCTCTAAAGGAGGTGAATGACTCGTTAAAAAACAACTGGTTCGTTCCGTAAGACTACCTACTTCGTCAACCTTTCCCATGACGACCCAGCCAAAGATAGTTTCAAGGGCTGAAGGCTGCCCTACCTGTCCAAGAACCCTGCCCTCCTTGAATATCTGTGCGAATAGCTCGCAACCAATAACCAGGTCCACAGGTCTAGATTTGAAATAAGATGGGTCGGCAAGTTTAAGGTTTTCCAAGTGTTTCCACTGATTATCGTTCAAAGAGAATGTAGGCATATTGGAACATAGTTGTGGAACAACAATTGCTTCGAAATTAAGTAAAGGAGTGACTTGTCCTTGTGGCTTAATGTGACATTGAACGAGCCCTTTGGAAGTAAAAGAAGACATCTGATTTAATCCGAATATTTCAGTGGTGTAACTTCGCCTAGGAAGATTAAGACGCTGAATACACTTTTCACTGATGAATCCTGTCTGTGATCCAGAATCAAGCAGTGCCCTTACAGGTTGAAAATTTCCGCAACCGTCCATAACATCTATTATGGCGGTGCATAAAAGAAAGGTACCTGAAGGTCCTGAGGCATTTAATGACACATGAAGATTATTGACAGGTGGTGTGTGAATGACAGGACTAGTATCTTGGCTTCCAGACTCTTGATTAGTTTCTAAGATATGAGTTAAAGTGTGGTGCCTTTTACTATTGCAAGTCCTGCATGAATATTTTGATTTGCACGTATCTACACCATGCAAGGGATGAAAACACGCTAGACATAATTTTTTCTGCTTGACGAAAGATAGGCGATCGATCGGTGAGAGATCAAGAAATGTTTGACATTTCGAAAGCACGTGACCTGATTACACCGGAAACATTTTATTCCCGTACTTGAATTAGTTGAGGTGCCAGCCAGTCCTATAAAAGGCGAATTGGATGATTTATAGGTAGGCTTTTGCCCAAACTGATTTCGCATAGAATTTGAATTTTGATAGGTAGGCTTTTGCCCAGACTGATTTTGCATAGAATTTGATTTTTGATAGATAGGCACCTTTTTGGGTGCTGTTGATTGAGGAAGTGATTCCAAAACTTTACATCTTTTTTCTAGAAATTGAAAAAGTGACTGAAAAGTGGGAATTTCGGTATTAGTATTGGCGTGACTCATTTCGAAATTTGAACGCGTTGGAATATCCAATTTTTCTAATAAAATGAAAAAAAATAATAAAGTCCCAACTGTCAACGTCAAAGCTAAGTGATTTTAAAATTTCTAGGGATTCAGAAAAGGTGTCAATTAAATTACGCAATTCTTTAGCTGACTCGTTTTTTAAGGTGGAGTTCATAATTGAGCTTAAAGCATCATTTGCGAGATCTCGCTTGTTTTGATATCTATTGACTAATTTGTCATAAGCAATTTTATAATTTTGATCAGATAAGCTAATCCCTGATATCAATTTTAAAGGCTCATCCTCGAGATATGAAAATAAATATTGAAGTTTTCGGACGTTACTTAGACTTTGATTTTGATCTATAATGTTATTAAAAAGATCGAAAAAGCTTGGCCATAATTTTTTATCACCTCGGAATATGGGAATACCTAACTCTTTGAGTTTTGGAGTTTCAGATTCGTTTTGTCGAACATATGATCCCGAAAGGGTTGGGGCCTCAACCGGAAATATTTTAGAGTAAACCCCCTTACACGCATAAAAATATTTACGAGCTTCTGAAAGGATCGCATCCTGTGTTTTAAACTCCTCGTCGTCCGAGTCGTCTATCAACATAATGACGTCATTATGTGCCAGCATGCATTTATCGAAGGTTTCATCCAAATCGGAATACCTCACTTGAAACTCGTTTCTCGCTTTTTCATCCTTTTCCGCGGTCTGTGACAACACATAACACTCGGTGATCGCAGATAAAAAACCCTTGCGTTTTTGCGCGGCTTTTTTGACAGACATGATTTTACCTTTGAAATGACGAAATTGTCGGTAAATATACAATTAACGCTAAATTAATGCTTCTGAAATAAAAAAATGACGAATTGTCGAAAATATGCACTAATTTATCGCAATTGATGAAAATTGTTTTAAATATCGAAATGATATGAAACACCCTAACACATAAATGAGAAATGTTGTTGTTTGTTTTGTTTTGATTCCTTCGCTTTGTTTATACCACGCGGTACGCGAAAACAGGTACTGCGCCAACACCTTTCTCTCGTTTCGATACGATGCGAAAAATTCAAGGCCGCCTTGTTTTTCGGCTTGAAAGTAGTGGCCGACCTATTAATACCGTCGTATGGATTTAATTTAAAATAATTCGGCTCGCAAGGAACACTTATGTTATGCCCGCAGTAAGAAAAACGATAAATGCAATGGACTGTATAATTTAATTAATGAAAGCGCGAGCAAACATAAATATATTGATATGAAATTACGAAATAATCAAACGTCCATAGGTAAAATATTTGGTGCCACAAAACGGTAATCAGATACAAATGCACTCACCAGTTTGCAGCCACTTTCTCCACGTTCTAAGGGGCCCCTGATTGGATCTAATGATGTCACCACGTAGCTGAAGGGCTGAAGTTTCTAGTTCTATGCTTCAGTACACCAAAATCGAGCACTTTCAGGTGTAGAAATTTGATATAGTTGGAGAACGAAATTAACACGCCATTTTCTCGAGGCGGTCGACAAGGATCTCCCTGGTTGTTGGTGCGCATGTCCAAATACGCGAAATGCGCTCTGTCCTTCATACAATTGTGTGGTTTTAAAAATATATAACAACCGCGAAATTTAGCGGGAGCTAACACTAAACCTCCATAAGATTTTTTGATAATTTTGATGATGCGGGGCTATTAAAATGCCGCGAAACATTTTAGAAATATCGCAACAAAGAGCGACTTCATTTAATCTAAAATTTAATAAAATAGAACAAATGTCCTTTTGTAATTTGGGACCGGCGTAAAGCGTGTCATTTAGGGAAATTCTTCCAGTATTGGTTTGGGATACTGCGCTTGCGTTATGCATAAAGTCCGAATATTTTTGATAGGTTTCCGGTGTTTTAATTAAGCGGTTTTCGAGAGATAAAAATCTTTTTAATGCGACTATTTGGAAGTTGGCGACTATTTGGAAAACTTGGTTCACTATTTTCGCAAAAGGGTAAAGTCACGACGTAACGCCCTGTATTATCACGAAAGGTAGTATTTTTAAATATTTTTTCACATGCTTCGTCAGCCGGGGAAAGAATAGGTTTAATTTCCGGTATATTTTCAGTTTCCCAAAATTTCGATAGTGAATCATTAAGTTGATTATTTGAAATTTGGCATAAAAGGGATACCGAAGCGAGAGGCGAGTTTGTGTTACCAATTTGTCCCATTAAAATGTACCCAAAAATTGAGTTTAATGCGATAGGCTCATTTATATTACCTACAATACGACCATCTCTAAGAATATAAGGGAAAATATCGGCTCCAAGTAAAACGTCGATTGCTCCCGGTCTATAGAAATAAGGGTCCGCGAGATTTATATTTTTTATAATTCCCATTTGACTAATATTTATGTCATTTAAGGGAAGCGAAGAACAAATTTGAGGTAAAATAACTGCACTCTGTACTGATAAGGTCAGGTCAGATTGATTGCAAGGGCGAATGATCATATCAATAGATCCTAATTTTGATTGCATACTGGTCTCACCAATTCCAAAGACTTCAGTTTCAATATTAAAGCGGGGTAGGCCTAGTTTGTTGGCACATTTTAAAGATACAAAAGACAGATGCGATGCGGAATCTAAAACTCCACGAAAAGTTTGATAATTACCTCTTATATCTTTTATTTGAAAAAGAGCGGTAGAAAGCAAAGTACTAGAGTTACTGTAACTTTGTGTAGAGTAGCAAGCACCTTGATTTTGAGTTTGCGAAGAGGATGAGTTACTTATTTCATTTCTTTCCTGCCGAAACGCGTTACTTTGTTGGCTATTTACCGGCAAATCTGCATTATTATTTTTTTGCCGTTGAGACGAGGATTCGTTTACATGGCGCAAGTCAAAATGAACTGAACTATGATGCCTTTTTTGCAAAATCGACAATTAAAAGTGCTTTTGCATTGGAAGGTTTTATGACAATTAGAGGTACAGTTTTGCTTTTAATAAATTAAATCTTTGTTGAGGCGTTTTATTTAAATAATCAGGACAAAAAGTCAAATTATGAGTATTCGAATTGCATAAGGAACAATTATTTTGAGAGTTCTGCTGCGCGGTAAAAAATGCACGAGGCGTTTGGCGGGTATTATAGTTATTTTGCGGTTTTTGAGTTATATGGGGCGGTTTTGTAAATTTGGGCTTCATAGAAAATTGCGTACTGGATGTACTGGCGGCGTTAACTACAAAAAGCGAGCTACAATGTTGATCCAAAAAATTATAGATTGATTTATATGAAGGTATTTCGGTAGGCTTACCATGAAAAACTTCAAATCGCGTTTGAATCGAATCAATAGATTTCAACAACTTTTGGGCTAAGACAAAGTCCCAAAAATCTGCTTGCAAACCAACAGTTTTTAAAGCTTCAATATTTTTTGTGAATATATCAAGCAAGTTTCTTAGAGCTACGGAGTCATCAGAGTTTACTTTAGGGCAATTTTCGATAGCATTCCAATAATTTTGGGCTAAAATGCGATCATTTTTATACCTTTTTACAAGATTATTGAAAACAATAGGATAGTTTGCATCCGAAACTGGTAATTGCGTAACTAATTCCTTTGGAGGACCATCTAAATAAGTAACTAAAAGCGAGTATTTTTGTATATTTGGAATATGCGGATTATCATGAATCATTGTTTTAAAAAGATCATAAAAGGTAGGGAAATCATTGACATTGCCAGTGAATTTTTCAATGTTAATTTTCGGTAAACTTGGAAAATAATCAGGGGTTTGTGAACCTCCTGGAGAGTAGGGGTTAATAGTAAGTCGGCGACTTCCACTTTGCGAAGGCGGCGCAGTATTTTCTGCTTGAAACAACTTATCATAGATTTCTTTGACTTGAGCAACATTTGTTTGAAATGAATGAAGATGCTCGATACAAGTCTTTACTTGATCCTGATCCTGGTAAATTTCATTTAATAAAGCGGTGTGCTTTTTAAGGTATTCCTCCTGGACGTTGTCAAGCTCTTCGTAACGAATCTTAAAGTTAAGATGTTTGGTTGCATCAGTTTTAGCCAATTTAGCTACCGTTAAAATTTCATTTAAATTTGAATCTTCGATGTCACGAAAGACTTTAATTTTCTTTACCTTTTCTGACATTATTTTGTAATAAATTAGGCAAAGTAAACAAAATCAAAATTTGTAGATTAAATATTTTTAAAAAATTTAAATCGATTTAAAATAACCGTATGTAACCGTAGCCTCTTACATAGGCATGTAAACTACAGCGAAAAGAAAAAACAAATAAACATGTAGGTAAAAAACTTATATTCCGAAATTACCTACACACAGATATATCTTTCAAAAATACAAAGATAAACTTTTTTCATTTACATACACATAGCGACCCAAGACTCCAATCTCGAATATATGTCCTTGCGTTTTTTATAAAATTTGCGAGATGTAGGTATAGGTCTCGTAATACAAATTCATAGGTACCTAGGCGTCTCTTTCTTAATTTCACAATACTAGCGTTTGCTCTCACTCTAGCGAAAATGAATTTTGTGAAATTTCAAAAAGAAAATCAAAATGGAAATCAAAATCCGGCAATCGAAGTGATCAAAATATGTAGCACTCCGATGGCTCAGATTGGGTTTTGGTAGATACAGTGGACTATAATTAACATTGGCGCAAAAAATTTATTTAACTAGAGAAAGTAACTAATTTAAAAATTGTAGGTTAAATTTGAAAGAGAAATAAAATTGTGATATAGCCTCATGGAGAGGGACTTACCGCTGTTTTGAAGTTCCAAAGTGCAAGGTGTACACCTTTCCATAAGAGCTATGTGACTTGAAGTTCCAACAGGATGATGGCACGATAATTTTAATTATTTGCGGTATTTTAAACTGAATTTTCACTATTTTTTAAATTTAAATTTTAAGGTTGTCGTTTTCTAGACATGGCGACGCGCAGCACACTTTTTCTGTCTCTCTATCCTGCGCTTGCAGTTTTTTCGCACATGCGCACAGCACTTCACCCTCTATAGGAAACCATATCACTATATTTTAAATTTTATGGATATGTGAAAAACACGATAGAGGACGCTTGTAGTGCCAAAGTATATAAAAATAAAGAAATAAGAAATAAAATGATAATTCTTAAATTTAGAATAGAAATTACATTTTTTGCGTTTAATTCTCGCATTTTAATGCAATTTTGCTTTAGGTAAATTTTATAATAACTAATAGTTGACTCATTTACTTAGGATTAATATAAATTTAGACTAATAATTTTATGTTCAAGACAAAATTTTAGTCCATGAAAAATAGGAAAAATAAAAGTAAAATTCAAAATTAAAAGAAAAATAAAGAGGTTTTTTATGGAAACCGAACAGCCATATTAAATGCAATGCTTTTTTTTATATTTTTTGTTAATAAAAACAAGTCTCTAGCGAGGTATATTAGTAAAATATTATTAATATTTTTACAAAGAATAAGTCAGCAAAAATTAATTTTTTCTAAAAATAATTATTTTTTATACATTTTTGGAGGTTATTTTGACAGCCTGTATCTCCTCAATTTGTAATTTTATCAAAAAAAGAAACATCACATTTTTGAATCACAATTAGCTGAGTATTCAGCTGACTATGACAGATTTTCCTATTTTTGTAAAACTCTTTTTCCCTCCACTTCTCTAACTTTAAAAATGCTATATCTTAAAAACAGATGTGTGGGGGTCAACACATGTTATTTTAAACTTATTTTTCGGAAATAACCTCTGCAACTATGGCTTGGGACACCCTGTATAGCCACGGTAATTGCCAATGCATGACGCAAACATAACTTCTCCCGGTCCTTAAGAAAAAATGTCCTGATACGTTGCTTTCAAACACATATGCATATTATTTCCATATACAAGGTATTATTCCAATAACTACCTTACGATGCAAGATGCAAACATATTTGAAGTAGCAATATCAATGGTCATAATTCTATCCTTTTTGCGGTCCTTAACATAAAATGTCCCGATTGGTTATATTTGTACACATGCATATTATTTTACTCGTGTATTCGTCACGTGAAATCATTGACTGCATGACAAAACTCTATGTAAATTTGGTATCTATTGCATTTTTCGCATCTTTATTGATTAAATTTACCACCGCTTCACATTTTCTTAGAGGCGGAGGCACGAAGAGCAGCATACAGAATAAGGGCCAACCACCAAGATGGCAGGGCAAAAAAAGTGATATCAACAGCCCTAATTAGGGAACAAGAGTTGGACGCAACTCTAATGTATCAGACGTCATTTTCAACACGGTGTACAGCAGTTATATACAAAGTATCCTCCAGGAGAGGGAGGACTGTTAAAGAACAGGATCAATTTTTCTATTAACGATAGCTTCTGGTATACCGACGGATCCAAAATGCCGTCAGGCGTTGGATCTGGAGTTGCTGGTATCCAGGCAAAAGTCGAGATTAAACATAGTTTCGGCCAATTGGCTACTATATTTCAGGCCGAACTCGTAGCCATTGAACTGTGTGGCCGGTTTGGTTCTTTCAGGACAATAAAAATCTTCTCCAACAGTCCAGCAGCCTTAAGAGCGCTTGATTCCTATCTTATCGAGAACCGCGAGGAGCTGCAGGGATTCGCTAAATGCGCTTGGTAGCGCTAATACTGTGTCTTTAGTAGGGATACCATCTGCCGAATTTTTCGATTCCGAACTAGCTCTGAAAATATCATACAATGCTGCTAAATCAACCATATTAAAATGGATGGAGAATACCTTCCAACAATACGGGATAAATATATCAGAACTGGCTCACTATAAAAAGTTCATTTAAGGACCTTGTAGAAAAAGAGCAAGGAAAATGATAACCAGACAAAAGATACGCATGGCGGCTGGTCTTTTTATGGGTCACTGTCGACTGAGAGTACCCATGCACAGAATGGGACTAACAGAAGAGACCGAATGTAGACTCTATGTGGAGAATGACGAAACAGTCAGACATGTACTGTGCGAATGTCCGACTATTGCACGTTTACTTTATAACACTTAGAAACCTCAGAAGATCTGAACAGTGTCTTACCCAAACTGATAGCCGGCCCGGCCGTTTTGGAGGATTAGGCATACAGTGGTGAGAAACCACTCAAAGTGAACCAAAGTCGCAGTGGAGGGGCTGCAGGGCCCACTCACATATGAATCATCGTCATCACGGTATAAATCGTTAACATGGAGTATTGGAATATTACGTATATCGAGAGTAACTACAGAACCCTGTAATAAAACTTCACTAACAAAATATTTAGCATTGGCTCGTTCTACAGTGTGACGCTCCGAAATCAAAGAGACAATAGGGCAGTGGCGGATCCAGGGGGGGGGCACTAGGAGCACTTGCCCCCCCGATAATTTTTTGAATATACAAAAAATGAGTAAAAAGTATTGTTTTTGCTAATAAAAATTCAAAATTTTTACTTGCGGCGCATGAAAGTGTCTATTGTTATTATCGTCGAAATTACAACCACTGACTAATTTAGCAAAATGCTGCTTAAAAAAATATATACCGTTTTTTACCAACAGAGAATGTCACCTAAAGTGCCCCCCCCCCCCCCCCCGAGAAGCACCTCTGGATCCGCCCTTGCAATAGGGTGTTTGACAGTAGTAAAAAATAAATATATATTTATTTTTAGATATCTCTTTAGGTCTTGGGAATGCTAAAAGCAAACTTTTTTGTTTAATTTTTTCTCAAATTCATAGTTCTTTTAATTAAATAAATTCATTGAATTAAAACAATTAGTCACGTGATTCAAAATAGTCGGTCTACCAATCAGCTACGATTTACGTCACAAAACAGTAAACGCCTCGAACGAACCTATTTTCTGTATTATTTTCTTATGGATGGTAATGTTTGCTTTGGTTTAAAGTGCGAATTATCGTCCTAAATTAGATTTTATTTTGTTTTGCTTATAAAAAACATTTTCAATGGAAAACGGATTCTCCAAAGCCGATAGCTCCAACTTGCCAATGCTGAATTCCTTTATGGTGGTAGGCTTCTTTGCCAACAACAGTGATTTTTGTTCTGCGGAATTTAGAAACGTTAGAATGTTGATGTAAGTATTCGATGAGTTGTTTTGTATATAACTGAAAGATTTTTTACGATATTCTTCGCCTACTTTTACTCGTTTAGATTTTGAGGTTAGGTTATATGTTTTGCTTTTTGTTTAATATGCCAATTGCAATAGATTCAATTAAATACCCAATCATTATTATTTTAAGCATTAAGAAACAATCAAAAATTGCTTTTTAAAACAAAATTTTCTAAATACATTTTGTTTCAAAGAATTCTTATGACCCTTCATAACAAATATGCACTGCCTAGTCTTGCATATGCACTGCTCAGTCCTACATTTAGCCTGCATGTGCACTGCCTAATCCTGCATTTAGAGGTACTCCCTAGTCCTGCCTAATAACTGCCTAGCACCGCCTAAAAATGTGTACACCTTTCTGCCTATTATAGTTGTTATATATATTATAGACAGCGTAAGAAAAATTAATAGAAACAATTTACTTATACTCACATCAAAGTGATCTTCACAAATGTAAAGTGAAGATGTATTAAATAAGGCCCTTGGGTCTCTTCGAGCAAGTTCTAGCCACTTTTTACGTTCTTTTGCTGCTGTAGGCACATGCATAAATAGTTTTTCAGGTGTTTTTATGCTAGTATTCGAACACTGAGGCACAACACACCACTTATAGGACATTTTTTTACATAAAAAACAGTAAAAACACAGACCAAAAACAAATAAACACTTGAATGCCGTGTATCTGTCCGCGAGTTTACTGCGCTGTAACGTTATTGCAACGCTATGCTAGAAATGAGCGTTTTAGCGGAAATTCCAATCGGAAATTAGAAAACTTGATTTGAAATGTAGTCATGATAAAATAAACTATTTTAATAATTATGCGTAGCAAATTAGGGATCTATGTATCATTGTAACCCCTTTTCTAAAATTTGTCAAATACCCTATTTTTAATCTCGGGAGCGCGAGCGGTTTTGAATCGTTGATCGAAAACGATATAAATTGCGTTACCTTAAGTTTTACTGCTATTTGCTTTCTATGTCTTTCATACCTTGGATGTGCTCTTCTAATAGACTGGCCAAGTGTTGTCTTTTGAATCTCAAACATTCTTTTACGACCAATTTGACTATTTCAATTTGCATGTCGACATCACCTAAAATAAACAGATGTAAAAAACCCCGAAAATATTTGACTAAATTATTCAGCTGTCTGTAAGAAGAAAGCCACATCTCGATTTTGTGAAATTCCCTTATCGCTTTGAAGCAGTGCCGTCGCGTGGTGTAAAACTTTGGGGGAGCAAGTGCCACGTCAACTTTTTGGGCCATCGAGTAACTAAGAAATCGTCGAAATCAAAGCAATATGGCCTGACCAATAACGCCAAGTGGTCTCAGTGTACTAATTAAAGGTGCATATAAGCTACATTTAACAGCCAACGGTAACCGTCGACGCGGGTGGCATCCAGGGCGTGCGGGCGGCATCGATCGCCGCAATTGATTCACAAGAGCACAAACCGAAGTAATGCCCAGATTATGTGTACTGTAAAATTACACTTATGTCATCCTCCCTTTCTATATTTCGTAATTAGAATGCGACATAACATCTACGGTGCACAAAATTTGCGTCTAGCGGCCTTCCCATCCTCCTTTGAATACGAGTACAAACATATTCATACCGGGTAATAATTTCTAGTTGGTATTCAAGTCTTTGGCGAATTACTTTTGGGGTTTACTGATACTTTATGATAAAATTATTAATTAAATAATCAAATTTTAATATTTTTTGTAAGAAAAATTTGGGAGTGCACATGCACATGTATACTTATGGGGGAAACGCCACTGCTTTGAAGTAAATTTAAAAACTAAACATCACTTTTTATTTTAAAATTATATGACAATAAAAAAGTATAAACAAGTGAAATTAAAGAAAGAAAAATAAGAAAAAAGTTTTCTGTCTTCGGCCGAGACTAGAACCCGGAATCACTTGCTCTGTACGCAAACGCTCTAAACATTGAACCGCCGAAGACGATACATACATTTTTGGAAAACTTTCATTTATGCAGGCGCGCGGTGTCTCAATATAAGAACGAGAAACTCTCGGGGTATTAACTCGACCAAGTCATTCAACTGATCTCTATAATTCTTCCTTCCCACTGTCAAAGGTATGAAAACTCAAATTAGACGTACATTATCAACGTCTAAAATCATGAGATTACCTTTTCGTGTGTTAAAATTTCTGATCGCAATGGGCGATTGCCAATATAATTCTCAAATAAAAAATTGCAAATAATGCAAGGACCTAAAACTATAAACAAAAAGTGAAATTAAAGAAAGAAAAATAAGAAAAACGTTTTCTGTCTTCGGCTGGGACTCGAACCCGGAATCTCTTGCTCTGTACGCAAACGCTCTAAACATTGAACCCTCGAAGACGATACATAAATTTTCGGAAAACTTTTTTCGATGTTTTTCTGGCGACCCTAAAGATGGTAGAAATTAAATATTTGGTTATCCTAGAGACCCTGTATGTAAAACATATTCTAAAGATAAAAATATGTCATACATACAGGGTCTCTAGGTTATCCTACTATGGGGTAATGAATAAAATAAACGGCTCAAAATTTGATTAATATTACCTACCTTTTAAGGCTTTAATATTATCAAACAGCTCTGTAAAATTTTTGCCCGGTCTTCGAACCAATCTGTTCAGGTTCTTTCTAATTTCGATATGTTCACTTTCAAGGTCATCTTCATCCAGAGGTGGATCTTCGATCTAAAAAAAGGGGGTTATGTATCTCGGAAACGAAGCTTTTTCGGTCCCATGTTTATATAACATTTTAGTTATGAAATAAGCGAAAGAATCGCCTACTTTCGGATGTACCATTAATTTAGGAACACCCTGTATATATATAAAACCAATCATAAAAAGACAAGAAATTATTCCATCAGATCAATTTGGGTTTCGAGATAAGCATTCCACGATACCAAGTACACAGAATTACTAACATAATAGAAAAAGCATTAGAAGAGGGAAAAGTTTGTTGTGCAGTCTTTCTAGATGTAGGACAAGCATTTGACAAAGTGTGGCATAAAGGTCTTAATTTTAAACTAAAACGTTTTCTGCCAAAACAGTCTTCTGATATTTTGGAATTATACATATCTGATAGAAATTTCAGAGTAAAACAGGAAAACTTATACTCAAATTTAGGAGAAACTCAATCAGACATGCGCACTAAGCCCTTATATATACTTATTATTGACCTGCGATATCCCAACGCCTGAAAATTGTCACTTTGCCGTTGATACTGGTTTATTGACGGTAGAAAAATCTATTAAAAAATCAATAGAAAAACTAAAGAGATAAATTTCTAGTTTTTCAAAATGTTGAATGCATCTTGGTACGTTCGAAATAGTGACCTTCCTGGGGACCTAAATATCGAAACTGTAGCAGAGACTATAAAAAAGTACGCAAAAAGGCATGAAGATAGACTCCATCGACATATGAATATGGAAGCAATAGTAAATTAAGTTAAAACAAAATTGCTAATTAGTCATTGAATAGATTGTAATACAATAAACACAGTGTGTTTGACAAATAAAAAATTATCCCATAAAAGCGAATGTTAATACCATATCCATACCTTAACTTTGTTTTCCACAACTGGTACAACAATCTCCTTTTCTTTTTCTTTCTCACTCTTTTTAGACAAAGCTTCTTTCTTATCTTTCTTCTCTTTTGCTTTTTTGTCCTTTTCTTTTTTCTCCTTTTGTTTCTTCTCTTTTTCCTTTTCTTTGTTTTCGTTATTTGTATGGTTAAAATTGGTCTCCTTCAGGATTTGCGAAATTCTGTGGAAAGAAATTAATAGAAATTACTTTTATTGTGTTAGTTTGAAACAATTTTTAAACAATAGGGTGTTTGACAGTAGTAAAAGATATCTCTTTAGGTCTTGGTAATGCTAAAAACAAACTTTTTTGTTTAATTTTTTCTCAAACTCATAGTTCTTTTAATTAAATACATTTATTGAATTAAAACAATTAGCCACGTGATTCAAAACAGGCGGTCTACCAATCAGCTGCGAGGGACGTCACAAAACAGTAAACGCCTCGAACGAACCTATTTTCTGTGTTATTTTCTTATGGATGGTAATGTTTGCTTTGGTTTCAAGTGCGAATTATCGTCCTAAATTAGATTGTATTTTGTGTTTTGCTTATAAAAAATATTTTCAATGGAAAACGCATTCTCCAAAGCCGATAGCTCCAACTTGCCAATGCTGCATTCCTTTATGGTGGCAGGCTTCTTTGCCAACAACAGTGATTTTTGTTCTGCGGAATTTAGAAACGTTAAAATGTTGATGTAAGTATTCGATGAGTTGTTTTGTATATAACTGAAAGTTCTTTTATGATATTCTTCGCCTACTTTTACTCATTTAGATTTTGAGGTTAGCTTATATGTTTTACTTTTTTGTTTAATATGCCACTTACAATAGATTCAACTAAATACCTAATCATTATTATTTTAAGCATTAAGAAACCATCAAAAATTGCAGGACAGGGAGGCAAAAAGTATACAACGGCCAGCAATACTTAAAGTACTGCATAGGTTACACTGCATAGTTCTGCGTAGGTACTGCCTAGTCCTGCCTAGTCTTGCATAGGCACTGCTTAGTCCTACATTTAGCCTGCATGTGCACTGCCTAATCCTGCATTTAGAGGTATTCCCTAGTCCTGCCTAACTGCCAACACCGCCTAAAAATTTGTACACCTTTCTGCTTATTATAGTTGTTCACCCCTTGTAATAAACATAACCTCAAAAATTTAATCGTCATTTACGAAATAGTTATATATATATCATAGACAAAGTGAGAAAAATTAATAGAAACAATTTAGTTATACTCACATCAAAGTGATCTTCACAAATGAAAAGTGAAGATGTTTTAGATAAGGCCGTTGGGTCTCTTCGAGCAAGTTCTAGCCACTTTTTTCGTTCTTTTACTGCTGTAGGCACATGAATAAATAGTTTTTCAGGTGTTGCTATGCTAGTATTCGAACACTGAGGCACTACACACCACTTATAGGACATTTTTTTACATAAAAAACAGTAAAAACACAGACCAAAAACAAATACACTTGAATGCCGTGTATCTGTCCGCGAGTTTACTGCGCTGTGACGTCATTGCAACGCCATGCTAGAAATGAGTGCTTTAGCGGCAAATTCAAATCGGAAATTAGAAAACTTGATTTTAAATGTAGTCATGATAAAATATACTATTTTAATAATTTTGCGTAGCAAGTTAGGGACCTATGTATCATTCTAAACACTTTTCTAAAATTTGTCAAATACCCTATTGTGTCGATAAAAATTTAATTTAATAAAAACTTTTTGAGGCACTGCACCGCAAACCTGTTTTTGTCAAGTCTTTTGACTATTTCCTCGCAATATCCCTATTATTACAAGCTTTTATTTAACTTCACCTGTATGTATGTATGTGGGTATGTATGTAATCAAATCTTGCAACTCATTTTTGAAGAACTTCAAAACATCCGATGTACTTAAAATTTCGCATAGCGTTTTAGTTCCGATGACAATACAATAATATGGTTTCATCGGGACCTACCTCCCCCCTAACCTGGGCGGTGGAGAGGGGGTAAAACTTTAGTTTGTCCGATTTCAACCAAAATTGGTATCTGGTGGTTTTTGAGGATGAGGATTACGAATTTTGGATCAGATTACAAAAATTCAATATGGCGGATTCAAAATGGATGATTTAATAACGAGTTTTTCTGATTACTTTTAACTGACTTCCACGTAGGTATCTGATTGAAAAAGTGGGGGGGCGTAGAAGAGGTAAGGCTTTAGTTTGTTCGATCTCGACCAAAATTAGAAATGCATAGACTTAGACAAATCTAAAAATTAAAAAATAAATTTAGAAAAAAAAAGTTTTTGAAAACAAGCTTTTATAAAATGGATTAAAAAGCATTAAATAATTTTTTGAGTGTTCTGATATCATAATAATAAAAGCGATGGGCATATTAAAGAAAATTTACCCGTTTTTGTTTTAGCCTTGTTAACTCGAAGTTTAGTGAAAATCCAAATTCATTATATCATAGCAAAGAAATGTAAGGGTAGACAATTTAACCCAACCCAACCCTACTCAAGCTACCCTTACATTTTTCTGATATGGATGGACATTATTACGCCTGCTTCATATTAGGCAGATCATCCGCGACCGGCAGTGTGTCGATTTATTTTGTCACATTGAAAAAGAAGAGTCGGCCCATCATCGGTTGTAGACGATCCACCAAATGCGCATTTACCTAATATTAAATACGCCCATCGCTTTTATTATTATGATATCAGAACACTCAAAAAATTATTTTATGCTTTTTAGTCCATTTTATAAAAGCTTGTTTTCAAAAAGGTTTTTTTTTTAATTTATTTTATTGTATATTTCCAGGCTAGGATATTTATTGAGACTGATTATATCTGTCTCCGTCGTGACGTCAATTCATGTCTGCGCTCAGTGGGCGAAAATGTTTGCATTTCATGACTCGTTTTCATATCCATCTCATATGGTTATGCTCAAACTGATATATCCCAATAAGGACGAAACACCGGCGTCTACGAGCTACCCTGTCCCCCTTTTGAGGAACTGCCCGCAGATCTTCATGACATTTGATCTTCTTTAGTAAATGTTCGCATTTCATAACTCGTTTTCAGATATTTTATTTTTTTGAATAAACATTATTTATTATTATTATTTCATCTCCATCCCATATGGTTACGCTCGAACTGATATATCCCAATAAGGACGAAACATCGGCGTCTACGAGCTACCCTGTCTCCCTTTTGAGGAACTGCCCGCAGATCTTCATGATATTTGATCTTTTTTAGTAAATGTTTGCATTTCATAACTCCTTTTCAGATCTTTTATTTTTTTGAATAAATATTATTTATTATTATTATTTCATCTCCATCCCATATCGTTACGCTCGAACTGATGTATCCCAATAAACACGAAACACCGGCGTCTACGAGCTACCCTGTCTCCCTTTTGAGGAACTGCCCGCAGATCTTCATGACATTTGATCTTTTTTAGTAAATGTTTGCATTTCATAACTCCTTTTCAGATCTTTTATTTTTTTAAATAAACATTATTTATTATTATTATTTCATCTCCATCCCATATCGTTACGCTCGAACTGATGTATCCCAATAAACACGAAACACCGGCGTCTACGAGCTACCCTGTCTCCCTTTTGAGGAACTGCCCGCAGATCTTCATGACATTTGATCTTTTTTAGTAAATGTTCGCATTTCATAACTCCTTTTCAGATATTTTATTTTTTTGAATAAACATTATTTATTATTATTATTTCATCTCCATCCCATATGGTTACGCTCGAACTGATGTATCGCAACAAGGACGAAACACCGGTGTTTACGAGTTACCCTGTCGCCGTTTTGAGGAACTGCCCGCAAACCTATTTTTGATAAGTCTTTTGACTATTTTCTCGCAATATCCCTAATATTAGCTCACACAACTACTATAGACCAGGTAAATTACACTTTGAGAGAAAGAAAATTATTAATAGGACTTGAAGCATTGGAAATTATAGAGCGGCGAAAAACGAAGTTAAAAAAAATAAATGCGTGAGCAGGGGCGTTGCGGGATAGGTTTGGGGGGGTAAAAAGGGGCCGGGAATCGTATTATTGCGATTTCCGGCGAAAGCTGACGTCGGAGAAAAAAGTGACACCAGACAAGTCATAGGCCATGAAAATATCTAAAAGTTTTGTAAATGTCATTTTTTACATAACCTCAAAATGTTCGAGAAAAATTTAAAAAACCGTTATTTATTTTTTGTTGTTTTTTTTTGCAAAAATAATGTCAGTTTAACAAAACTGAGATGTACTTTTTGGCGAATTAAAAAAAGATAATATGCGTCATTTAAAAACATGTCCAAAAATATAAAAAACTTTAAAAAAAAATTTCACAATATTTTTCTAAGTTATCGGAGTTATTTTATAAGTTTTAAAACATTTTTTAAAACTGACTATATTACTTAATTTCACGCAAGATAAATGGCTATTATTATGGCTAAAAAAAATTAGGCTACCTGCCTTGCTTTTGGAAAATTAATGTAAATATATACATTATGACAAAAATTTTTTCTAATAATTTTTTTTATAGCTCTGTATGTTATTTTTAATTTCTTTCTGAGTTTTATCGCCCCCAAAAAGTGCCGCCTAAAGCGAAGCACCCTGTCATCCCCTAGTTAAGCCAATTTCTATATGTACAGGGTTTTCCCGTATACTTTTACACCATATCTAAAACGTTTATTTGAATAGATATCAAAATACTATAAATACAAAAGTTTTATAATTTTTTACAAATTTTAGGAATCTTAGAGTCAGAATGTAATGTTTTTTTCTAAATGTCAAAATTTGACAGGTTGATTGTTTTTTTTTTAAATTGAACACCCTATATATTATTTTAGATTTTTATAGATCTTTTCTTCCTGATTTCAAAAATATATATGTTATGATTATTTCGTTTATTAATTTTGGAGATATATGCGTTTAAAAGTTTTAAAAATTAAATTGATATTCTTTAAAACATCAAAACCATGAAAAATACAATTCTCTTGTAGAATTTGAAGTGTTTTCAAACCTGTTCAAATTCTACAAGAGAAAATAGAACAGATATTTGTCGATCTCAATGGAAATTCTGCGTACTCTATCTATTAAGCTATTTACAGAAAATTTATAAGAATTATTCAAAATTAAATAATAAAGGAGACTATGTAGCAAATTATCAATGATATTTATATTTAAAAAAAAATGTATTATTTTTTGCTTTAACTGGCTTGCGGCGCCCCACATTACTGCGCAGAATCACCACAAATGGAAAATATTAGTAAATTATGTACCTTACAAAAGCAACAGCTCATTTTTTCTGTCAATTCGATTGTCTTTTTCATGGCTGAAACTTAAATTTTTTATAACTTTTAAACGCATATATCTCCAAAACTAATAAACTAAATAATCTCAACATATATATTTTTGAAATCAGCAAGAAAAAGTCTAATAAAATCTAAAATAATATATATGTTCAATTTAAAAAACTGTCAAATTTTGACATTTAGAAAAAGATTCTGACCCTAAGATTCTTAAACTTCGTAAAAAATTATGAAACTTCTGTATTTATCATATTTTGATAAATAAACATTTAAGATATGGTGTAAAAATATATACGGGAAAACCCTGCACATATATCAGCAGCTTAACTAGGGGGTGGCAGGGTGCTTTGCTTTAGACGGCACTTTTTGGGGGCGATAAAACTCAGAAAGAAATTAAAAATAACATACAGAGCGATAAAAAAAAATTATTAGAAAAATTAAAATTTTTGTCATAATGTATATATTTCCATTAATTTTCCAAAAGCATGGCAGGTAGCCCAATTTTTTTTTAGCCATAATAATAGCCATTTTTCTTGCGTAAAATTAGGTGATATAGTCAGTTTTAAAAAATGTTTTAAAACTTATAAAATAACTACAGTAACTTTAAAAAATACTCTGCCAATATATGGGTACCTAAGCTCACACTAGGTTTTATAGTTTTAGTGTTCGTGTGAGCTAATATAACTAAAATCTAAAATATATTTTAGTCAACTCCAGCCTCAATTACCTTTCGTTTGATACCACACAAGCCATGTTTTAAGTTAAGCTCTAATTTTTGAAATCTACCCCCACCCTTTTTTTAAACTAAAATATATTTTGTTTACCTCCAGACCCATTTAACTTTCGTTTGATATCACACACGACATATTTTCACTTAAACTCTATTTTTAAAATCTACCCCCACCCTTTTTTTTAACTAAAATTTATTTTGTTTAACTCCAGACTCAATTACCTTTCGTTTGATATCACACACGCCATATTTCCACATAAACTCTAATTTTTGAAATCTACCCCCACCCTTTTATTTGGCTTGTGATCGATGGATTTCGTTGGATTTTTAAATGGGACCATCCCGATCCAAGACCCATCCTAGGTACCAAATTTGATTAAAATCGGGCAAGCGGTTTTTGAGTTATGCGCGACGCGATGCAGACAGACAGACAGACAGACAGACAGATAGACAAACAAACAAACAAACAAACAAACAAACAAACAGACAGACAGACAGACAGACAGACAGACAGACAGACAGACAGACAGACAGACAGACAGACAGACAGACAGACAGACAGACAGACAGACAGACAGACAGACAGACAGACAGACAGACAGACAGACAGACAGACAGACAGACAGACAGACAGACAGACAGAAGTTTCAAAATCATCTGAAACGCAAAGATATATAAAAAATTTTGAAATCGGATCAACTTTTTTTTTCTCGAAAAAATTAGCTCACACTACTATAGTATAGTAGTGTGTGAGCTAATATTGTGACAATTTTTTTTTAGCTTTTCCCTTTTTTGGAAATTAGCTCACATATACTATACTATAGTAGTGTAAGCTATAGTGATCCTAATTTTTTCGAGAAAAAAAAAGTTGCTCCGATTTCAAAAATTTTTATATATCTTTGCGTTTCAGATGATTTTGAAACTTTTTTGTCGCTCTGTCTGTCTGTCTGTCTGTAACGACCAACGCGCATAACTCAAAAACCGCTTGCCCGATTTCAATGAAATTTGGTACCTAGGCTGGGTCTCGCGTCGAGATGGTCCCATTTAAAAATGAACAAAATCCACCGAACAAAAGCCAAGTACAAGGGTGGGGGTAGACTTCAAAAATTAGAGTTTATGTGAAAATATGGCGTGTGTGATATCAAACGAAAGGTAATTGAGTCCGGAGTTAAACAAAATAGATTTTTGTTTAAAAAAAGGGTGGGGGTAGATTAAAAAAATTAGAGTTTACGTAAAAATATGGCGTGTGTGATATCAAACGAGAGGTAATTGAGTTCGGAGTTAAACAAAATACATTTTAATTTTTGTTTTTTTAAAGGGTGGGGGTAGATTTCAAAAATTTGAGTTTAAGTCCAAACATGGCTTGTGTGGTATCAAACGAAAGGTAATTTAGCCTGGAGTTGAACAAAATATATTTCAGTTTTTAGTTATATTAGCTCACACGTACACTATAACTATAGTACCTAGTGTGAGCTTAGGGGCCCATATATTGGCAGAGTATTTTTTTAAATGATGCATATTATCTTTTTTAACTCACACTACTACTATACTATAGTAGTGTGAGCTATGGTGATCCTAATTTGTTCTCGAAAAAAAAGTTGCTCCGATTTCAAAAATTTTTATATATCTTTGCGTTTCAGATGATTTTAATTTTTTGTCGCGCCGTCTGTCTGTCTGTCTGTAACGACCAACGCGCATAACTCAAAAACCGCCAGTACCAAGGCTGGGTCTTGGGTCGAGATGGTCCCATTTAAAAATGAACAAAATTCACCGAACGCAAGCCAAATAAAAGGGTGGGGGTAAATTTTAAAAATTGGAGTTTATGTGAAAATATGGTGTGTGTGATATCAAACGAAAGGTAATTGAGTCTGCAGTTAAACAAAATACATTTTAGTTTATTTTAAGAAAAGGGTGAGGGTAAATGTGAAAAATTAGAGTTTAAATGAAAATATTGCTTGGGGGTATCAAACGAAAGGTAATTGAGTCTGGAGTTAAATAAAATACATTTTAGTTTTAAAAAAGGGTGGGGGTAAATTAAAAAAATTAGATTATCGGTCAAAACATGGCTTGTGTGGTATCAAACGAAAGGTATTTGAGTCTGGAGTTGAATAAAATATATTACAGTTTTTAGTTATATTAGCTTACACGTACACTATAATTATAGTACCTAGTGTGAGCTTAGGTGCCCATATATTAGCAGATTATTTATTTCGCCAAAGAGTATATCTCAGTGCCAAAAACTGAGTACCAGCAGAAATGGATACGATGATTTTCTGAAGGAGAAATTTCATTTAAAAATAAAGTGTTTTTGAGCGAAAAAAACAAATATCTTTGAAACAACTTAATTTTTTTGTTTGTAAAATATTGTAGACATTTAGCACCCAAAGAGCTCTACTCTCACCAAGTTTTGTTAAACTGACATTATTTTTGCAAAAATAAAAAATAAAAAACAAAAAATAGAAAAAATTACGGTTTTTAAAATTTTTCTCAAACATTTTGAGGTTATGTAGAAAATGTCATTTACAAAAGATTTAGTCAATTTCATGGCCTATGACTTTTCTGTATATGACTTTTTTCTCCGAGGTCAACTTTCGCCGGAAATCGCAATAATACGATTCCCTGCCACTTTTTACCCCCCCAAACCTAACCCGCAACCCCCTGCTCAAGCATTTATTTTTTTTAACTTCGTTTTTCGCCGCTCTACAATTTCCAATGCTCCTAGTCCTGTTAATAATTTTTTTTTGCCTTAAAATATGGTAATTTCACTGGCCTACTATACTATAGTAGTGTGAGCTATGGTGATCCTAATTTTTTCGAGAAAAAAAAAGTTGCTCCGATTTCAAAAATTTTTATATATCTTTGCGTTTCAGATGATTTTGAAACTTTTTTGTCCCGCCGTCTGTCTGTATGTCTGTCTGTAACGACCAACGCGCATAACTCAAAAACCGCTTGCTCGATTTGAATGAAATTTGGTACCTAGGCTGGGTCTTGGGTCGTGATGGTCCCATTTAAAAATGAACAAAATCCACTAAACGCAAGCCAAATAAAAGGGTGGGGGTAGATTTCAAAAATTAGAGTTTATGGGAAAATATGGCGTGTGTGATATCAAACGAAAGATAATTGAGGTTGGAGTTAAACAAAATACATTTTGGTTTATTGAAATAAAAAGAGATTTCAAAAATTAGAGTTTAAGTGAAAATATGGCGTGATATCAAACGAAAGGTAATTAAGGAGTTAGGAGTTAAACAAAATACATTTTAGTTTTTTCTTATACAGGGAGGGGGTAGATTTAAAAAATTAGAGTTTAAGACAAAATATGGCTTGTGTGGTATCAAACGAAAGGTAATTAAATCTGAAGTTAAATAAACTATATTTCAGTTTTCAGTTATATTAGCTCACACGTACACTATAATAACTAAAGTGCCTAGTGTGAGCTTAGGTGCCCACATATTGGCAGAGTATTTTATTTAATAAAAAGTTTGCTTTGCAAATGCTTTTAAAACTGTTGTAGCATTGAATTTCGGCAAACGCCTTGGCTGCGGCGAAATTTTGTGTACAATTATTTACAAAAATATTTAAAAGAATTTCTGTTGGTTTCGTGCAATACCGTTTTGAGTATTATTTTAAGATTTTATATTTCACACTTTGTCGCATTTAAAACTTTCCAACCGGGATTTCTCGAGAACTGCTGAAAATTTTTAAAAATCCCGAGACACGTCGGTTTTGTTTGCGAGGGGGGCACTTTTTAACTATCTTGAAATTTTTGTAGCACGCACAACCTTCGAAGGGTATACTTTACCCCTATATTTTGAATAGGGAAAGTGGGTCTGGTGATACAAGTGGTTTCCATATGTTTGGTATGTCCGTGCTTGGTTATAAGGTTATAAACGCAGCTTGAATAAACTTTCGTTTTTGCCAATGCGACTCCTTATGCAAAACTTTAGCTTCGGAACCACTGAATCCCGCTAAACCGGATTTTTCAATATCTCCTAATTGGGTACTTTGTAGATGTTCATTTACTCTAACCTGAAGAGGGCGTTCCGTTTCACCTACATATGAATTACCACACTCACACGGGATTTGGTAAATAAATTCCTTATTGGTGCAAACACACCAATTCAGCGAAATGACAAGAAAAGAAGTGATAAAATTACCGGTCAAAATTCGAGTTATTGGTCCAATCTTACCTCCTGTCAGCTTCCTCGTTGATCCAAGTCACAGCACAGATGGTAGCTTCCATTGGGCACCAAAACACTCAATTTTATTGGTAAAAGTTTGATGGAAAAATCGGTTTTGAAACGCCGAATTGCTCGGCATACGTTTCGTTGAATTGACTTTTTAGTAGTGTCGACGGTTTTGTAGTTCACACAATGACCGTGGTTTTTATGTGGATGGCGCGCGGGTTAAAGGGGATCTTTCCAATAACAAATACGCGCCAATTTGAATTTGAAACGAAAGTTTAGAATATTTAAGGTAGGTTTTGAAAATAGAAAAATAAAAAGAAAAACTTCTAGTAATTTAAAGTCTAGAAAGTAGACTTTGAATTGAAAGGGAAAAATAATATAAAATAATTCGTATTTATTATTTACAAAAAGTGTGTCCGGAACACTTATTATTTGAGGGATTTTCTAATTTTGTTTTAGTTACAAAACTCCTTATCGTATTTCCCGATGAAAATACTGTTTTTATATTATAGTGCTTGGCTATTCGTCTTATGTTTTCTGAAATCCCTTGAACATATGGAATGTTTATAACACCCAACGGATTATTATTTTGTGAATTTGCTACAATTGGTTTGTTTTTAATTTTAGAGATAGGTGAGTTTATTAATTTCTCGGAATAACCATTCGTAAGTCCTTTTTAATGTTGTTAATTTCTGTGGTTAATTCTTCATTATTACTACAAATATTTACGGCTCTTAAATACAAACTTCTTATAACTGCTTGTTTTGTAGCAAGCATGTGTGTAGGTTTTCTATATACAGCGGTTTGAATGTTGTCTAATCGTTTGATGAGAACATCCAAAAAAGGTAAGGACAAATCTTTTTCAATTTCCATGGTGCATTTAATAGTTGGTCGAATACCGTTTAGATGGTGTAGAAAATTCTGTAGTTCATCATTTTCCGGCCATATAATAAATGTGTCATCCATCTATCGTCGTAGCCATAGTTTTGGTTTGACTTTTGCTGTGTTGATCACATGGTCCTATATCACTATATGTATCGCACTGACGTTTTCAGTTTAGGTTAGGTAAAGATTGAGGGTAACTTTTAGCAACAAAATTCGATCAGTGCCGCCCTCTATGTTCCTATACGCAGAATATAAAAGAAAGCCCTCCTACTTACCTATCCTGACTTTCCGTGGACGAGGAACTCGACATACTCGGATAGAAATCATTGTAGGAATTGAGGTTATTCGAAGATGAAGAATTGTAGCTATTGCTCGTATCTACAGATGCTGAAGAATAGCTGAAGTGGTTGTTGCGAGAACCAAAGTTTAAGTCGTTCACGTTGTAACCTGGAGAGGGCGGCAGGTCCAATGGAGGCGATGGGGACCTACAAAAAAAAAGCATAATGATTAGGAGCATTTAAAGTTATCTAGTCTAGCAAAAAATATTTCTTGGGGAACTATTATTATGCAAGGGTACAGAGCATAATTTCGTACGGGTTTATATGTCAAAAACGCATCATAAGAGGCATGCTAAATCATGCACAAGAACATCATGCAAACAGCATTTTAAAAATGTTATAATACTGCCTGAAATAAGCCAAGCGGAAATTAAGAAAGCTTTAAAGAAAATGAAAAATAACAAATCGCCAGAAAACGACTGAGCAACGGCAGGAATGCTGGTAAAGCTGTAGCTGGTACCCTACATATTTTTCTGAATAAAATACTAAAAGAAAAAATAATCCCAAACAACGGAAAGAATCAATAACCATTATTCTACACAAGAAAGGCGATAGAGCAGACCTAAAAAACTATCGACCTATAACACTGCTCAACGTAATTTATAAGCTTTTCACGAAAATATTGACGGATATCAATCAAAAGAACAAGCAGGCTTCAGAAAAGGTTTCAGTACAGTTGACCACCTATTAGCCATGAAAATCCTAAAAGAACGAGCCAACGAATCATTAATTAATAGCCGAATAGATCACAGATACACAGACTTAAATGGCCAATATATACAGCCAAGCAACCACATCAATTAAAATCCACAAAGGAACCAAGCCAATCTTCATAAGAAGAGTTGTGAGGCAGGGTGACACAATATCCCCTAAACTATTTAACCAGGCCCTAGATGTGTCAAAAACTAAGTTTGGGAATATATTGGCATCAAAGTAAACAGACAATACTTGAACCACCCAAGATATGCTGATAATATTGCCTTAAAAACAGATAAGAAGAACTGATAAAAATGCTGGATGAATTGGATACAGCAGCTAAAAATATAGGCTTAAGTATGAACTGCACTAAAACTAAAGTCATAACAAACACAGATGAGGATATCACGATCAGAATAAACCAAGGGAAAATAGAACAAGTAGGGGGCAGCATTCGGTAAATTAAGCTACCTATCAAAAAATATCCTCAGTACCTTAAAACGAAAGTGTATAACCAATGTATCCTTCCTGTACTTACCTATGGATCCCAGACTTGGACACTTACAAAAATCAAACATGGATAAGGTAACAAAAGCCCAAAGGTCCATGGAAAGATAAATGTTACATGTAAAGCCAACAGATAGAAAAAGGAATGAACAGAAAAGAAATAAAACAAAAGTAAGGGATGTAAGAGGAATAGTCGCAAAATTAAAATGGAAATTTGCCGGTCATAATATTAGACAGAAAGACGATCAATGGAACAAGTGTATTGTAACCTGGAGACCCTGGGAAAATAAAAGAAGTAGGGGAAGACCCCAAATGAGATGCGCGGACGGTTTGAAGAGACATGCAGGAGATAGATGGATGAACACGGCGAAAGACAGAGAAGAATGGAAGATATTGGGGGAGGCCTATGTCCAAAGATGGACCGAAGAAGGCTAGATAGATAGATAGATAATACTGCCAGCGCCATGCCTTTATTCTTTATAGTTTTATGTCTGGGATGAAACAACTTTACTTACCTTGACCTGTCACTGGCTGATGGACTATCTAGACCATTAATCATCACGTTTAGTGGCTCTTCGAATTTGGGAAGATCCTTTTCAATTGCAGCCAACCTAGAAAAATATTGTTGAGTAAGATTTACACATAATTTATACATTTTTACAGGAGCTGATTTTAAATTATAGATTTCGTATATCTTTTCGGCTGTAGTTTTTTTACCCATTGTTAGATTTTTGTAATTTTGGTATCTGTCAAGAGCTAAGGCTTAAGACTTTATGATTTTTTTGTAAAAATTGACATTTCTTTAAAATTTAGCCATTCTGCAGACCCCGCGCCAAATTTTTTCCTCAATTTTAAACATCCACCAAAGAGCCAAGTCTTTGCCGTGCACAAAAAGGTATCAACTGAAAAAATGTCAAAAAAATGTTTTGTAGTTCAAAAAATTTAACTAAGGGCGTGGAAATGAACCAGCGTGGATCAATCATAAGTTTTCGAGGGAGAGAAATAAAATTAGCCCAGTCATATTAGATGAAAAAACCCTGAAACTTGGAAAAAAATAGGTGCAAGCATATTCTCCGCCAAAATCCTCCTTGAGCTTCGCTAGATATAAGGCCGTGTCCTAAAAATCGAATTGCGATTTTCTCGAAAATTAAAAACTTAAGAAAAAAAAATACGCAAAATCATTCGGTCTATATAATATAAAAAAAACCTAACTTACATTTTAAAAAATAAATTTAAAAAAACGTTTTTTTTATATTTTTTTCTTACCCTGTAGTTAACTGGTTTTGAATTGTTAATACGTTATAATATTAAGCTTGATCCCCACTTGTACAAAACACCATGTACTTAAATTTAGTTTTTGTTGCTTTAAAGTTAAACAACTTTAAGTAAGAGTTAGGTCAATGGTAAAAAATAACCGGACCGCCAATGGGACATGGAAAAAATATGTTTATACAATTAAGCACTGTACGAGAAAAAAAGCGTAAATAAAAAATTTCAACTTCTGGGTAGAAACAGCTTTAAAGTATGCGCAAATGTGCACATTTTTATTAAATTTAAAATTTTAGCCAAACTGCTACTGATAGCAAAAATAGTGTTTCACTCAACTTTAATGGGACAAAGGGGTTTAAACAAAATAAATGTAACCTAAGGGTAGTTTTTTTAAGGGTTTTAAATGATAAACATAGGTACATAAAGTTTTACCTAATAGTCGTTTTATCATGACTTTTCCCCAAATATACATGAATACTAAAGCTTTAGTTTCCAAGATAGCTAAAAAAAGTAATTTATCCATGTACATAAAAATCTGAAATTTCCATATTAATGAGTATTTGTTAAAACGTTATGTAAGTACCTTTGTTTATAATTTTCAACCTTTAATAAACCAATCTTATGATCCATTTATTTTGTGAAAACCCCTTTGTCACATTTAAGTTTAGTCAAACACTATTTTTCCTAAATTTCTTAAAAATTACTTTAATATCTGTTACGCTGGAATTCAAAATAAAATAAAAGTGTGCGCATTTGCGCGTATTTTAGCACTGATTCTAACCAGAAGTTCAATATTTTTAATATTACGCTTTTTTTCTCGTACAGTTCCTAATTGTATTAAAATAAATTTTCAGTTGTTTAACTTTAAAAAAACAAAAACCTAATTTTAGTAAATGGTGTTCGGTATAAGTGGAGATCAAGCTTAATATTATAAAGTATTAACACTTTAAAACAAGTGTCCTACAGAGTGGGAAAAAATTAAAGAAAAATAAATAATTTTTTAAAAATATATGTTTTGAACAGTTAGGTTAGGATTTTTTCTCAATTTTATAGTATAGACCGAATGATTTTGCGTATTTTGCGGGAGAGAAAATCCCGACTTTTTTGAAAAAATTATTGGTTTTCGAGAAAATCGCAAAAAAAACTGATTTTTAGAACATTTGGAGGATTATGGCGGAGAATATGTAGGGATGTGTCCCAGATGCTAAGGAATAATTACACAAAAATCCAGCTTGCACCTATTTTTTCTAGGTGAATTCCTAATATTTCCACGAAAATTAAGAATAGTGCTACTTGAGTCAAAAGAACTTACCAGGGAATTGGTGACGGTTGCGGAGAAACTAGTGGACTAGCAGGGGGGCTTAAACTAGGCTCGGAAAGGGTGCCGCTCGGTCTTCTTATGGTAAACGCCTTGGGTAGAGGCCCTGGTTTCCGTTTAAACGGCAACAGCCTACCGCCATTGTCGCCTGCATTCGGGTTGGGTCGTTTGTTGTTTCTGCCGGTGCCGCCCGGTGAACTGACCGGGTTGGGTTGAGCCTGATCGATATCAGCTTCGTCGACCTGTAATAGTAATATATTGTTAGGATAGAAAATAATGTCCTATTAACTAAATGGCACAAGTTACGTTTGTATGCAGGTGCACATTAACCCTAAACAATCTAAGGAAATAAACTTCTGTATATAGTTCAATTTGTATTAAAACGTGTAATAAACTGTATACCCAATTAAAAACAAGAAGCGATTAACCGGTCATCGATGATGTTTATACAGGAAACAAAACACACATCGATATCCTATCAATGGCAACGGTTTTTAATAAAAGCATCTCCAAAAGAGTTTAGTAGTTAGTTGTAAGCTGAGAACGTAACGTCCTACACGTATATAAGTTAAGAGTTAAGACAAGTAATAGTCAGAAGTCGAGCGATCTAGAGGATACGCATTTTGTTAGCAAACCCCCTCGTGAAAATATTTTATTTTCCATAATTTTAAAGAAAATAAAAATCGAAGTGGAATTTAAGAATACAAAAGCAAAAGTATACAGGGTGTCCCATTAAGGATGGCAGCCGGATTTATCTCAGATACTAGTACAGCTACGACTTCGAGAAAAAATTTTTTATGACAAAATCGGGCCTTGTGAATTCACCTAAAATATTTTTGTTTTTATAGCTTCCCGCTAGGGGGCACTAATAACATCTCCCAACTGTAAACATTGAATTTTATGACAAAACTCTATGATAAACATACACAAATTTTACCATATTCGTATTCCTTTAAAGATTCTGCATAATATCTCTCACTTGTATATCTTTCTCACTTCCCCACATGGATGGAATGAAAATGTCACTTTTTATTGACAAAATAGTTACTTCTAGGTGGTATCTAAACCGACTCTTATTATTTATTTGACTTATTAATATAACCCTAAAAAATGCAAATGTTCTTGATTTTTGGTTTAAAGTAACATTTTTTCGAATCAGGAAATTTTTTAAAACAACCAAACCAAAAAACTTAAATTTCTTACAAAATTCAGATGCAAACCTATTAATATTTTTCCTTGAAGTTGTCAAACGATTTAAGATATTACTGAAATCCGCAAGTCAAGATATGACTTAGTTTTGAAGATATTTAAAAAATAGTTTTGTTTGTGTTGTATGTATTATGTGGTGAGACGAGACCTTATTTTGTTATATTTGCATGTGTCACACCTGTTATAATTTTTTGACAATTTAATGTTTATTGACGTTTTATAATTCTTTATGTCAAAAACAAATTATAAAACGTTAATAAACATTAAATAGTACAAAAATTATAACAGATGTGACACATGCAAATAACAAAATAAGGTCTCGTCTCACCACATAAGACACAAACAAACTATTTTTTAAATATCTTAAAAACTAAGTCATATCCTGACTTGCGGATTTCAGTAATATCTTAAATGAATAACGCTTGACAACTTCAAGTAAAAATATTAATGGGATTGTATCTGAATTTTTTAAGAAATTTAAGTTTTTTGGTTTGGTACTTTTTAAAAATTTCCTGTTTCGAAAAAATGTTAATTTAAACAAAAAAATCAAGAATATTTGCATTTTTTTGGGTTTTCTTAATAAGTCAAATAAATAATAAGAGTCGGTTTAGTTACAACGTAGAAGTAATTATTTTTAAATAAAAAGTTACATTTTCATTCCATCCATGTGGGGAAGTGAGAAAGAGGTACAAGTGAGAGCTCCAAATTATGCAGAATTTTTCAAGGAATACGAATATTGTAAAATTTGTGTATGTTTATCATAGAGTTTTGTCATAAAATCCAATTTTATAGTAGGAAGGTGTTATTACTGCCCCCTAGCGGGGAGCTACAGAAACAAAAATATTTTAGGTGAATTCACAAGGCCCGATTTTGTTATAAAAATTTTTTTCCCGAAGTCGTAGCTGTACTTATTACCCGAGAAAAATCCGGCTGCCATCCTTAATGGGACACCCTGTATATCTGACCTTTTTTAAACTTAAAAATATTCTAACAAAGGTAAGTTTTAGTACCCGTGAAATCAAACTAGTTTTCGTGGCTAATCAGGTTTTTTGTTTCTCTCATATTTTTCCGTGGGTAGCTCGAAAGGGGGTCCAAGATCTAATGGACTAAAGATGACCCCTGAGTCGAGGATTCGATACATTGTTTCGAAACAGTGCCGTGTCTCACTGTTTCGAATCACCACATTGCCTGTGTTTCGACACATCGAATCATCGATCTCTGTAACCCTAGTCCCGGGCCCGGCGAGCCCAAGCGCAACTATTCTGCTGCATGTATCGTTGCCGAGAGCGCTCGATAACCAAATCCGGAATCACTGCGAGTCGATACTCGAAAGAATCCGGATATAGCCGAGCCTAGCCGACTGAACGTCCGGTTGGCGTTCATGATTCATGTATTTTGAATTTTTGCAGAGTTTCGTAACGCGTTCAGTTCGGTTGTTTCGTGATGGCCCCTGAGTCGATGATTCGATACATTGTTTCGAAACAGTGCCGTGTTGTTTCGTGATCCCTAGTAGGAATTGTTTTGCTGTTTCGGTTCACGTTCACATTAATCACGATTGTTTAACTGACGCTTAAATGATATTAAGTATTATTTTTAAAGCTTATTTTATGAAGTAGTTGTATAAAAAATATTTTTTAACATGTCTGGATTGTTGGGTAATAAAAGGAGTTCTGTTTGGGACTACTTTGCCAAACTTAGTAACCAGGATAAGGCAAAGTGTAATATATATGCGTCGGGCCTTACGCTTTTGCTGTTGGTGCGGACTGCAGTAGCGGTAGTCGAAACATCGAAACGAAGATGTTTCCGAGCTAAAAATGCGAGAATTCAGATGATTCGAAACACTGATTCGAATCATTAAATTGAATCAATTCGAATGTTTCGAAACAGTAAAATGATTTGAAATGCCCATCACTATAATGGACACCTAATAAGTGTTGACAGTTAACTGTTTCGTCCGTATGGGATTCCTCAGAACACTGCTTGGTCAATGTGGCACCCTTGCCTCCCATTTTGTCTTTCATCCTACGTCTGTGTGTGAGAAAACTTCCGCAAGAAGCGCCATCTACCGAGATACAAGAGAAACTATAACAAAACAGACGAGTAAAAAACTGCTATATATATCGATCGATGAAAAAATCGATTGAAAAGAAAAGATCCGTGACCGTCGACAGCACTTTTGTCTTTCAGGTCAGATCAACGCTGATTAAAGTTTTTACCCACCATCAAGACGCGAGCGTCAATCAGCGGAATTTTCAAGCTAAATAAATACTAAGAAACGTAAATTTTAGTACCCGTGAATTTAAAAATCAAAAAAGTTTTTTGTGGCTAATCGGGTAAAAAGAATTATCCACAATAAATCTGCACAATTAATTTTAGAAAAAGTACAAACTAAAAAAGAAAGACATGGAAAAGTGGAGGTGAAATCAAAAAGGAAATTCGCACTTTTTTGTATGCTTGAATCTCATGTGTTAGAAAGAGAGAAAGAGAGAGAGGGAGAAAAGCACGGTGGATAGAATAGACCGGTGTTCGGATTTTATATATATATATATATATATATATATATATATATATATATATATATATATATATATATACAGTGCTCGACATCGAACGTTTAGGCTTTAAGAAAAGCGTATAAAAAAGGATGAACTTATGGAAAACAAGAAGTCAGTGAGGGACCAAAGACGCGCATATTTAGGAGCGTTTGCTGCTGTGACTCAAAATTCATTAATAGTTTTTTATTACTAAACAGGAGCAAACACAGTAAGATTTCCACTTTTAAAAGACGAAGAAATAGTCAATATTATTTATTTCGTTATTTTAGTTTTCATCAGGAAACATTAAATCAAGAAAAGTAGAATTTTTTTATAATTTTTTCTGAAGACATTAACCTTGCTCATTTATTAATGTTCGCGCTGTTCGATCTGCTAGCGGCGGCTTACTAGGTAAGTCAAGTTGCTAAAATAGTACAGGCCCTACGGGGTCCGATACTGCGAACCGAACCCCCCTTAAACGTGCTTTTTGACAGTTTTTTGCTAATAACTTTTTCAAAAATCTTCTGAAGATCATTTTTCAAGCGGATACAATTTCCTTTCCGATCATGTACCTAAGTACCCTCTAGTACCGGCAGTGGTGCACATTCCATTAGCGTACGAAAAAAGGGGAAAATTTTTAAAATATTTATTATTCTCTTTTTTGTTGTATTTTTTATCCTTAACACAATTTTTATTTCAAAAAAATATTTTTGTTTAAAAGCCCATTGTATACAGTTAAATACTTATTAAGGTAGGCATGTTTTTTTTTAAATAGCCGCCTTGAAATAAAAATAAATGTGTTTGTAGAAATCCTTAAATCAAACGAAAATGTTGATCATTAATTTTTTTAACTGAGTAAATAAAAATGAGAGTGAGTAAAAATTATTTTTGGTTAGTAATAACTTAATACTGACTTTTTCTAGTTAACCACCCGCCTCAAAAGTGCTCTCTTACAGTATTTTCCCAATTATTTGCTTTTAACTTGGAAAAAAACCACTGAGTAATAACTATTAAGGCTCATGAAAAGTCCTCTCTAACGATGTATAAGACATCAGTGGCGCACCTTTTATAGGCATTTAAATAAATTAGAGGTGTGGAAAAAACTTGTTTTTTTAATTTTCTTAAATTTTACTCTCCCACATATCGTCGTTGATCTTACAAACTGACGTAACTCATTTATTGTAATTTTACAAGAGAGCAATTTCAAGTTTTAGGGAAAGTTTATATTGGATTTATATCACTAAAAATGTTCTTGGATCTAATGATTTTTATGCTATTAAAGGATTTTTATGAGTTACGACACTTTGTGGCATGAAAGAACGACACAAATAAGGTAGTATTATGGTATTATCTCAAAACTGAGATACGTCAGTTTGTAAGATCAACGACGATATCTGGTTTTAAAACTTATTTTTGAAGCTGAAGAAATTGCCTTTCGAACGATGTACAGCGTGTCCCATTTTCGATGGGATTAAATGGGAAACTCGGTTATTATTAAAGATATCGATTTTCTGATTGCACCTTACCGTGCTCTTTTTTGGAGCCCTTAAAAATGGTGTAATCAGATTTTTGCTATACCCCGTGGTTTCGCTAATACAGGGAGTTTTTGAAAAAATTGCATTTTAATTAATTCCTTGTATCTCGCTTATTTTGCAAGATATTTTTATTCCGTAAAAACCTTTCTATGGCAACTTTTTTAGAGCAAAATAATGACGTTGTCAATTTTTTAAAATATTGTTTAGTTTTTGAGATATGGTATTTATCATAAAAAAATTAAATACGGACCTGGATTTTTTTAATAACTATTTTGATTGGTTCGATGCTATTATTACCTTAAAATGATAAAACTTTAATATTTTTTTGATTTAAGGTTAAAAAAAACTATTTAATATTTGAAGAAAAAATTTATAGTCCAATCCTGGAAATTTCCAACGTAATTATAAATTAAAAATTGCAAGACACACTAGTTGAACGATTTTTAGTTTATCTGTTTTGAAATGATAATTAAAAGATTTATAAATAAAGTAAAAAACGTTAAAAAGTTACAAAAATAATATCATACTAATTATTTGATGGTAGCACTGCAGGTCGTGAAATTTACAAAACAAAAGCGTGGAATTGACATTGTCATTTTGGGCTTACAATTATTTTAAACTGGCTAGAAATCGCCCATATCCAGATTTTGAAAAATATGCTTCATTCAAGCAACAAAATCCCAATATTTAAATGGCAGAAATATTTTGATGCAAAATGCGTTAAGAAAAATTACTCAAAAATGCTAACTATGTCTTACACATAATGGTAATCAGAAAAATTAGTTATTTTTTGTAATGTGTTTTTTTTTGTATTAGCTCACACTAGTAGTGTGAGCTATGGTGATCCTAATTTTTTCGAGAAAAAAAAAGTTGCTCCGATTTCAAAATTTTTTATATATCTTTGCGTTTCAGATGATTTTGAAACTTTTTCGTTGCGCCGTCTGTCTGTATGTCTGTAACGACCAACGCGCATAACTCAAAAACCGCTCGGCCGATTTTAATGAAATTTGGTACCTAGGCTGGGTCTTGGGTCGAGATGGTCCCATTTAAAAATGAACAAAATCCACCGAACACAAACCAAATAAAAGGGTGGGGGTAGATTTCAAAAATTAGAGTTTATGTGAAAATATGGCGTGTGTGATATCAAACGAAAGGTAATTGAGTCTGGAGTTAAACAAAATACATTTTAATTTATTTAAAAAAAAGGGTGGGGGTATATTTCAAAAATTCGAGTTTAAGTGAAAATATGGCGTGTGTGATATCAAACGAAAGGTAATTGAGTCCGGAGTTTAACAAAATACATTTTAGTTTTTGCTTTTTTTAAGGGTGGGGGTAGATTTTAAAAATTTGAGTTTAAGTCAAAACATGGCTTGTGGTATCAAACAAAAGGTAATTTAGTCTGGAGTTGAATAAAATATATTTCAGTTTTTAGTTATATTAGCTCACACGTAAACTATAACTATAGTACCTAGTGTGAGCTTAGGGGCCCATATATTGGCAGAGTATTTTAATTTGTCTGTTTCAAGCCCGATTTTCATCTTTAATATTGATTTTGGTAGTTCACCTACGCACTGTTGACTTCCACGGTTCCTTAGCCATTGTTTGTTTTCACTACAAACCCATTAATCAAAAAGCTTCAAACTTTCTATCTCGGTTATGTCGATTTAAAAAAAGTAATATTTACCGACCAAATGGTTATATTATTATGTAATCAAATACTAAAAAAATATTATTGGTGTTTCAAAAGATGTAACGTATCATTTTTACGTTTAAGCCAATGTTACATATTTGTTTATTCAGGTAAATAATCAAGGCTCTTCGACTCGTCTTTCTGTACACAAATTAAGGGTATTTTATAGAGCTAGGTTTGGAGGTTATATAGTGTCCAAAAAGTTACCTTATAAAGGAGACATTCCATCGAATTACTGTGGACACTACGCACATCGCATTATCTGGACATCGTAATTGGAATTTAGGATCACAGGTTTCGGAAAAATCACATTAAAACTTTTGATTGTTTGTTTATCTGGGGAATTTCATAGTTTCGTTGACGTTCACGAAATTAAACAGCTGGACTGCTGGGGAATGGCGGCGTTGCCGCATCACAAATGGTTTCAGTAACAGGAAGGAAACATTTAGATGAACATTTCATTCCCTTACGTTTATTCTCGAGGATATTGGGACAATCCGAACCTCATAGCTAGTTGTGATAGCACGAAAACATATTTAGGTCCACGGTTTGACCAGTAACAACCGAGGCTCCGCCCACTTTGATATCTTTATTAATTTGATAAAGAGAAGATAAAATAAATACGAGTTATGCACTTTCGTAAATGGAAGATAAACGAGGAATAAAAACCAGGACTAAAAGAGTAAACAAAATCGTATTTTTATATTATATAAATTTATATATAATCATAGTTATGTAAAGTTAATAACTAGCTCAGTTAGTCGGATTGAAGGGTTTGTAGGGCTGGCTAGTGGTGAGCAAACTTAACATCTGAACACTCTTGTGCCGAGTTTGAGCAGTAGTTCAATGTGTATTTTTAAGTTCAGGTTCAGAAACAACTTTATTAATGTAGAAATGTTTTACAAAAATGGCGTCAAACCATATGAATCTTAGAGAAAACATTTATAAAGAGCAAAGGAAACTTTTGACTAAGACTGTAACTAAAATACAACGAAATTCTACACTTAGTACAGCTTTACTCATATGGGAATTGGTTGAGTGTTCGAATATTCCTGGGTTTGATGCAAGCTCTGATCTCCAGTAATTGATTTTACAGTTGATGGTTTCAATGCTGAGCTTCTTATAGTCCGTCTGGTTATTTTCCTTCTACTTGCTATGTTGGCAGGGGGCCGGTAGGCAAATGTTCGGTCTATGTATGAAGGGTGTCTCGACGTCCTTGTTATAAAAATTTCAACCGTGGAAATACACCCGACAACACCTCAATGCGCGTTTTACGTATTTTTCAATATCCCCTTGGTCGGTGCTGCCCCCTATATACCGGTATAGAACTATTGGTGTATTTCCTCATTGGTTAGTTTGAAAACCGCGGGTCTTTTCTTCCAGTCGTGTCGTTTGACTGTCATTTACAAAACGGTTTCCGGTGGCTTCATTTTTTTTTGTGTTCTCGACAAAGTGCTTTGTCTCTTGCTAACGAATTTTGGCTGGGTCGACAACAGTTTCTGGGATCGCCTTTGTTTTTGGTTTTTGGCACTGCAGCAATTGCAGGAGATATCCCAGAAACTGTAGAAGTGAGTCCGTCGTGTTTAGGCGAATCCTGAAGTGACGCTCATACCCTTTTGAAGGGGATTTAAGTCGGCCTACGCCATTTGTACGGGAAAGAGCAGCGGTAAGTTTTTTCATTTTTTTTATTATTTGAGGACTCTTCAAGATAATATTTGCCTCCCAAATTGTAATTATTTTTCGTGTGAAATGTACTTTTTTTGACAAACCACGTGTTGGATAAAAACTATATATTGTTTTTCTCCTTTGTCTACAGCCCTGTCCATTCCATCGACAGCTGTGCTGGACGCTGGTGGGAAGCCGGACGAGCCAGTTGTAACCCTGGGAAAGGTACGTTAGGGTTATTTTAGTTCATCTGTTTAAATCTACTTTATTTTATTGAGTCGACATGGGGTTCTCGATTTAAGTTACTCGGTGTAGGGGAACTTCGTGCAAAATTGACGAATTCCAGGAAACTGAAACATTTCATTTTCCACAGGGTTTTACGCTCGGGCAAGAAGCCAACAACCTTTTGACCACCATGTGCTGCCCTAGCACCATGTGCTAAGCAAGCACGAGGGGAGACGCGAGCAAACCAGAACAGCAGTAGCAGCGAGAATGCCTGGAGAAACACCACTTTTCCAGGTTTACAGAAAATAACATAGTAATTAGAAAATAAAAACAGGACCAAGGTAGGAGTTTCCTTCAATTTCATGCAAACAACCATTTTTTTTGATGTAATTATTTTTCTCCATAAATTTTATAGTATATTTCAACATTGCTTGTAAACGCAAGATAAGGTATGACGTCATAACCTCAATTTTGCGGCATATTTAAGTAACATTTTTTCTTCGAAATTCAAAGTGCTTTGCGTTTATTTATTTTACTCTGTCCTATAATATTTCAGCACCATCTTTTCCTCAGATTTTAAAATACACAAGATGAACTAAATTTTTGTGTTATTTGTACAATCCCAATGACCAACTTTGCAGAGACAAAAAGAGAGATGAGGTTATATTTTTTAGCGGTTTCCTTACATTGTTTTACCTCATGGGGTAGATCTCGGACTGGGTTGCTGTCTGTCTCATTCTACCTAACGTAGAATGATGACAGCAGATATTTGGTCCAGATCTCCCCTATGACAGAATAATTTTGGAAGTATATTTTTTTTAAACAATCATTTATATAACTGAGTCTCACACTATTGACTCAGATGTAGGTACACTATGACCTGTTAAAGGAGTCCATCTACCTGTAAAGGGCTCCTAGTTTTGTCTCGTAATTCAATCTTTTAGAATTTTATTTTGTCTATTAGTAAATTTTTTTTTTTTTGGTTTTTTAATTACACAAATACTCTGGAAGCCTCGGAAGTAGGTAGAATTTCATTGTTTGGCTACAACGTTTGGGTTAAACTGTATTTTATTTAAGATCTTCTTTGTAAAACATTGGTATTAAATAATGTGGCGCACTTAAAATTTTCTTATTTCTGAACCCCCCCTTCTCCACTGTATAAAAGTTACCGGGCATATCAATGTTTTACCTAGCTGGAAAATACAGTTCTGCTTCCAGATATTTGTTTAATTATTCAGTGGTTTTGTTGTGTCACAAGTTGGCAAGTTGTCATTATTCTAATTACAGTGTCACAAAATGGCGGCAACGTCTTTAAGCTGCCACAAATGTCATCCAGTGCATTTTAATAGGCCACAAAGATTACTTATCTATAATAAGTAAACCAAAGAAATGGGCGAATTTTTGTTTTATTTTTGGTTAAAATAAAATAGATAAGAGAGTTAGAGCTTATAACTATTTTTTGTAAATAAAATATAAAAACACATTTCGCAATACTCAATAACAAGAGTAAGTACTCGTGAATTGTTTTCATAATAAAACTATTTTTTTTTTGAATAATTTAATTTAAAAATAACAATCAAATTAGCATACCATTGCAAGGATGTATCACTTAGATGATACAATAGGATGGGTGTAACCCGTTTTTCCAGCCTTGGAGTACAATTTTTTATTTTTTTTTTGCTAAATTGCTATTAATTCGTGTAATGTAATTTATAGTTATTTTATTGTTCTTTTCATCTATATCAACATGTTAGTTTAAAACATGATTCTTTAATTTATTTTATCTTAGCTCACACATATACTATACTATAGTAGTGTGAGCTATGGTGATCCTAATTTTTTCGAAAAAAAAAAGTTGCTCCGATTTCAAAATTTTTTATATATCTTTGCGTTTCAGATGATTTTGAAACTTTTTTGTTGCGCCGTCTGCCTGTCTGTCTGTATGTCTGTCTGTCTGTCTGTCTGTCTGTCTGTCTGTATGTCTGTAACGACCAACGCGCATAACTCAAAAACCGCTCGGCCGATTTTAATGAAATTTGGTACCTAGGCTCGGTCTTGGGTCGAGATGGTCCCATTTAAAAATGAACAAAATCCACCGAACACAAACCAAATACAAGGGTGGGGGTAGATTTCAAAAGTTAGAGTTTATGTGAAAATATGGCGTGTGTGATATCAAACGAAAGGTTATTGTGTCTGCAGTTAAACAAAATACATTTTAATTTATTTAAAAAAAAAGGGTGGGGGTATATTTTAAAAATTAGAGTTTAAGTGAAAATATGGCGTATGTGATCTCAAAAGAAAGGTAATTGAGTCCGGAGTTTAACAAAATACATTTTAGTTTTTTGTTTTTTTTTAAAGGGTGGGGGTAGATTTTAAAAATTTGAGTTTAAGTCAAAACATGGCTTGTGTGGTATCAAACAAAAGGTAATGTAGTCTGGAGTTGAATAAAATATATTTCAGTTTTTAGTTATATTAGCTCACACGTACACTATAACTATAGTACCTAGTGTGAGCTTAGGGGCCCATATATTGGCAGAGTATTTTTCGTAGACCTTGTTTCAAATAAATCTGTAAATTAACTTAAAACCATTTTAATATGCTAAGTATCAAAACAGTTAAACTAAAAATTGTTTAACTAGCAATTTTTAATTTATATTGTATGTTGGAAATATCCAGGTTCGGACTAATTTTTTTTTAAATATTAAATTTTTTTTGTTGCCATAAAACAAAAATTTTTAAAATTTTTATTATTTTATGATAATACTAGCATGAAACCAATCAAAATAGTAATAAAAAAAATCCAGGTCCGTATTTAATTTTTTTATGATAAATACCATATCTCAAAAACTAAACAATATTTTAAAAAGTTGACAACGTCATTATTTTCTTCTAAAAAAGTTTCCATGAAAAGGTTTTTACAGAATAAAAATATCTCGCAAAATAAGCGAGATACAAGGGATTATTAAAAATACAATTTTTTCAAAAACTCCCTGTATTAGCGAAACTACGGGATATAGCAAAAATCTGATTACGCCATTTTTAAGGGCTCAAAAAAAGAGCACGGTAAGGTGCAATCAGAAAATAAATATCTTTAATAATAACCGAGTTTCCCATTTAATCCCATCGAAAATGGGACACGCTGTATATCACTCTCCCGTCCAGGCAGCGCTAGATCTAGCATAGTCGCACTAAAAATGGTCAAATTTGGTATACACTTGAATCTTCATTTAAGACAATCTTTTTGGAACAGTATTAATACACACACTACGTTCAATGAGAGAAGCAACACAATTGGTATGGATATACAATATACTCCCCCCAATAATATAACAAAGGGGATCCACCCGCCTACTCTAGGCGGGGGGTGGTCCCCTTAAATATTTTTTTCACAATTTTTCTAATAAACCGAAAATTGTCAAAAAAACATTTAGGGTAGGGATAGCCCCCTCACCAAGGGTGGGCGGGTCGTTCCCCGTCGTTATATTTTCGGGGGAGTATACTGCATATTCATACCAAGTGTGTTGCTTCTCTCATTGAACGCAGTGTCTGTATTAAAACTGTTCTCACATGGTTGTCTTAAATGAAGATTCAAGTGTATACCAAATTTGACCATTTTTGGTGCGTCTATGCCAGATCTACCGCTACCTTGAGGGGGAGCGATATAAATCGTTGAAAAGGAAATTTCTTCAGCTTTAAAAATAAGTTTTAAAACCGGACATGTAGGACAGTAAAATTTAAGAAAATTAAAATACTCTGCCAATATGTGGGCCCCTAAGCTCACACTAGGTACTATAGTTATAGCCCAAGTAACATTTCTTTATTTATAGCAGAAGCTAAAAGGTTGCCAGCGCCTTTCCTTAAAACCATTAGTTTCAATGTTTGGTCGCTAGCACGTTCCCATTACACTTATATACCCCTTGGACCTCCTAAATGGGACTCCCCAATTGGTGGTGGCAACCTATGTATTAAACTCACTATAAAACCATAAGAAATAAACTCCAGCTTCGCCTACTAGCGGTTCCACCAGTATAGAACCTTTTAGAGCCTAAAGCTATTATGCCAGGTTCTAAAAGCAACTCAGAAATGTCCTCTATCCTATTATAAAACTAGATTCGGTAATTTGGTATCCTGGCGATTCTGTTGAATACCATAAATGAACAAGTTTCCCAACTTGTTTTTATTTTTGTAAATAATTATATTCTCTAATTTTCACTTAAAATTAGAGAAGCTATCTCTCTTAGTTTTTAAATATTTTTGGGTTACATTTTCTACGCTTACAAGCGTTTTTAGAATATTATTTTGATTTACTTTACGCTATATCTTTCCATATTTTAAATTTAAACTTCGCGCGCTTCTCCCAGCAATGAAGGATTTGAGATAAGCGGCTAAATTCGGCCTAGCAGACGAAAACGCCGATTGTCTGAGCGAACAACTCAACCACGCGCCACGTGCAACTAAAGTCACCGCACCGCTATTATTTTATATTAAAATTGTGGAAACTATTAATTTTACGCTTTAGTTTATTAGATATTAGTGTTTGGAACATTTTGAACTATAGAACAATGGAGAGTCTGGTACTTCGCGTATAATCGGGCTGGCCAGCCAAGTAGCTACGAAGGACATCTAATGGTAAGTCGTTTCTTGAGAATTTTTCATTGCTACGCTATTTTTTAGTATTTAAGTTTTTAGGCTCTTTTTTCCCTGTCGGAGCCCTGTGGAAAGATACAGTCCCTCTTAACTCCCACACGTTTTTCTCGAGCTATCTCGAGTGGTCCTTCGGTATATTTTATTTTCTACAGAAGGCCTGACCTCACCATTTGGTCCAGGTTCGAGCCTGATAACAGGACCCCGGGAAAAATTAAAGTCTAAATCGCATTTTTTTAAAAATAAAATTTTTAATAAATACGCATGACCTTGATCTGTTTGCTGTGCTAGCAGTAAAAATAACAAGTAAAAAAGTACCGAACGCGCATTGTTTTCGCGCATTTCCTACCTCTTTTTGGCTTGGCGTCACCTGCACGTAGGAAAAGTTTCCACCACATCGCTGTAAAAGATCTTAGAGAGGTAAATGAGACTTGTTTACATTGTTTATCGCCTATTTTCTTTTCTTTTTAAACGCTTTTAATTTTTAAATATTAAAAATTTCGGAAACTAATCGTTCACCTGTTTTAACGGAGTTTTTTAAAAACATTACAATGAGTACGCAACTTAAGAAGTTAGAAGCACTCCGTAATGTGCAACATAATCGCATTAATACTCTTCATAACTTAGCTAATGCTTGCCTAACGGATGATACAAAAAAACCGTGTTTACAGGTTCGACTTATCGACCTTGATGAAATGAAAGAATCATTTTTTATTTATCAAAATCAAATAATAGAGGCTTATTCGGCAAGTCCGGAGAGACTGGAAGAAGAAAATGAACGCCTTACTGAGTTTGACGACAGCTTCTATGATATTAAAAGAATTCAAAAACAACTATTTGAGGCGAAAATTGAAGCTCCTCAACCTCAAAACTTAACGCAAATTTCAAATTCTTCTGATCCAGACCGCTTTATGGCGTCTTTAATGCCAAGACTGCGCATTGTCGAATTTCATGGCGACATCACTAAGTTTCCAACCTTTCTAGATATGTACAATAGTTCTGTACACAATAATCCTAGTATTCCTACAAACGCTAAATTTAATTTGTTACTGTCCTACCTCAAAGGACCGCCTTTAAACGTAGTTAAACATTTACAAATAACCGACGCTAATTATATAATCGCTTACAATACGCTTCTAAAACGCTATCATAACCCCCGCTTATCGGCTCAAACTTATTGGCGCTCCGTGTATAATTTTCCCGCTCTCAAAGACGACAATCCAGAAACGCTGCGCACGCTGCTTGATGTTTTTTCAGAAAACATTGAGGCTTTAAAAACTCTAAATTACGACACTGATCAATGGTGTTTTCCGCTCGCCAACATTTTACTAGATAAATTGCCTGAGGTACTACTTTCACGCTTTGAACTAGCTAATTCTAGGTCTAATGAAATGCCCAAATATCAAGAAATTTATAATTTCCTTGAAAGTCAATGTAATTCGCTTTATTCGCTACAATCTAAAAATAGATTTAAAAATAATAAACAGTTTTATAAAAATAACGCCTCGCTTTATTATACAAAAACGCTACTTGGTACGGAAAATACTCATTCTAAAGATAGATGCGCTTTTTGTGATTCTAACACACATTCAATATATTTATGTAACGCATTTAAAGGTAAATCTCCCTACGAACGCTATTCTTACGCTAAAAATAAAAAACTATGTTTAAATTGTTTAAGCTCAATACATTTAACAAATTCTTGTCAAAGTCTACGCTCATGTCGCTATTGCCCTGGTAATCAAAGACACCACTCATTAATTCATTTTGAGCGAAATTATAATTACGCTAATTCTCAAAATCAAAATAGATCACATTTTGATGCTAACGTGAATCCCAACGCATCTCCAAGTAGTTCACCACGTGGTTACTTCGCCAGCCAGCAAAGTTTTAGATCCCCGGCTACTGGGTGTCCGCTTCAAAATTACTCTACTCAAAATAATAACAATTTTACTTCGACGTCTTCTAATTCACAAGTACCAATCGCAACTCCTTCGGGTTCTAACCCCACGCATTGTGGTTTTATTTCTGCGCAATCGCAAGTTTTATTGTCAACTATCCTAGTAAAAATTCAAGATGTCCGCGGTAACTTTCAAACAGTTAGAGCCGTTTTAGACAGCGGTTCGCAAAACAGTTTTTGTTCTCAAAAATTAGCGCAACAATTGGGCCTTCCCAGACAACCCTTATGTTCAAATATACAGGGGGTTGGAGGCAACTCTCTTACTTCTGATCTAGGATCGATTTTTATTAAAATTTGTAATTTTCAAAAACCAGATATTTTTGTGTCTACGCAAGCGATTATTTTGCAAAAGGTTTGTACTGATTTACCGTCAGTAAAAATAAATACAGAAAATTGGCATTTTATAAAAAATTTACCCTTAGCAGATCCCACTTTTTACAACCCTTCGCCTATAAATTTACTAATTGGTATGGATCTATTTCCACTAATTATACAGGGTGAAAAAATCGCTAGCGATGATCCAAATCATCCCTTTGCTATGGGAACTATTTTCGGCTATATTTTGATGGGACAAATAAATCAACCCTTAATTTCTACCCCGCCAATTAATGCTCTTTTTTGTCAAAATGAAAATGACTCGCTTTCGCAATTAATTTCAAAATTTTGGGAAACCGACTGCGTCCCCCAAAAAACTCATTTGAAACCAGAGGATGAAATTTGTGAAAATTATTTTAAACAGAGCGTGTCGCGTAATCAAGAAGGCCGGTATACTGTCTCCCTTCCCTTTCGCACATTTGAGAAACCACCGCAGTTTCCTACAATAAAACAAGTCGCGCTAAATCGTTTCTTATCTTTAGAAAAAAAACTGCTTCGCGATAAAAACTTGTATTGTGAATATTCTAAATTTATGAATGAATATTTGGAATTGGGTCATATGGACTATGACTCAGAAAAAGAAGACGATTCAGACAGCTATTTTATTCCACATTTCGCTGTTGTTAAAAATGAAGCTATCACTACTAAGACAAGGGTAATTTTTAATGCGAGTGTTACCGACCCTTTTACGCATATTTCGCTTAATCAAGTCTTATTATCGGGTCCCAAACTACAAAAAGATATTATTCAAATATTATTACATTTTCGCCTTAACCCTGTGACGCTCACCTGCGATATTCAAAAAATGTATCGTGGTATAAATATCAACCCTGATCATCAAAAATACCAAAAAATATTTTGGCGGTTTAACCCTAATGAAAAAGTTTCCGTTTTTAAACTACGAACTGTCACTTACGGAGTGAACTGTTCACCATATCTCGCTTTACGCACCCTTCAGCACTTAGCTGAGTCCGAATATGATAACTACCCTCACGCTGCTAAAGTTATACTTAACGATACCTATATTGATGACGTCACTACTTCATGTAAAACGGTTCAAGAGGCGTTAAATTTGCAGCAAGAGCTTACGGAGTTATTAGGAAACGCTGGCTTGAAATTACACAAATGGTCTAGCAATCGCTCAGAAGTGATCTCTCATTTAGATCCCTCCTTAGTCAACCCCGCAGTTTTATCTCTCGATTCGGATGACGTCACTAAGGTCTTAGGCCTGTGCTGGCATCCTTCATACGACGAGTTTCGATTTAACATATTACCTAATCAGCAAAGCTGTACTAAAAGGACGCTTCTCTCTTTTTTAGCACGCTGCTATGACCCCCATGGTTATCTTACCCCAGTAACATTCACTTTAAAATATTTGATTCAACAAATTTGGTTACATGGTATTTCCTGGGACGCCACGCCTACTTTAGAAATAGTTCGTCAGTGGACACTCTATCAATCTGAATTTCAAGTTTTAGAAAAATTTAGTTTACCCCGCCACATTGACATCACCAACGCCGAATCCATCGATCTCTGTGGTTTTTGTGATGCGAGTGAACGAGGGTACGCATGCGTAATATACTTACGTGTCTTACGAAACGCTAAATATCACATATATTTTGTTCTTGCGAAAAGTCGCATCGCTCCACTTAAAAAATTTGTTAGTATTCCGAGAATAGAACTTCTAGCCGCTACTCTTTTATCTGAGGTCTTAAAATACACATATGATATCTTTATAAAAAGGTTCACAATAAATAATATTTACGCTTTTTCGGACGCAATGGTTGTTTTACACTGGATAAAATCCCATCCAAGTAAATGGAAAACTTTTGTCGCAAATCGTGTTAGTCTTATCCAAGATAATATTAATCCAGAATGTTGGTTATATACCCCCACCTTTCTCAATAGTGCCGATGTAGCCAGCCGCGGCTGCTCGCCGAGTGAGCTTTTAAATCATCCCCTATGGTGGGCCGCCCCTAGTTTTTTACAAGAATCTTTCGATAAATGGCCAACAAAAACCCCGCAAGTCAAAATAAATGACAGTTTAGAGACTGAGGAACGAAAAAATGTTGCTCTGATTTCTTGTGACCGAATAACGGAAAACTTTTTAGATTCGCTTTTAAATAATAAATCCGATTTTTACGCTATTCAACTACTTTTAGCCCGCAGTTTGCGATTCATAAATAATTGTAGACTATCCGCAGACGTCAGAAAAAAGACAAATATAGATTATATCGATCTCTTTAACGCTTTAAAATGTTTGGCTAAGCACGAACAACAAAAATACTTTTCTGAAGTAATTCTTAACCTTCAAAACCAGAAAAAATGCATAAAACCCATACAAAAATTGAATCCCTTTTTAGACCAGGATGGTCTTATAAGAGTTGGAGGACGCATTCAACAAGCCATGACTATTTCTTACGGACAAAAACATCCTCTTCTTTTACCCAAGGAAAGTAGACTTTCTTATATTTTTATTGAATATATGCACAAAAAATATTTGCATGTCGGAGTGCAAACAGTCCAATATCTCATTAGTCAAATTTTTTGGATTCTATCTGCCAAACGCTTAATTAAAACGGTTTTATCCAAATGTGTTCGTTGCTTTCGCGTCAAACCGCATTCTTATGAGCAAATCATGGGACAAATTCCGTCCTACCGCTTGATTCCACAAAAGCCTTTTACTTTTAGTGGAGTAGATTTTAGTGGTGCTATCACCTATCCTATCACTCTCAGTAAACACAGAGGTGTAAAAACACAAAAAGCATATATCTGCCTTTTTATTTGTCTAAATACTAAAGCTTTACATCTCGAGTTAGTGTCAGATCTAACTTCGGACGCTTTTTTAGCTGCGCTACGTCGCTTTGTTGCCCGAAGAGGTTACATAAAAACTCTTTTTTCAGACAATGGCACAAATTTCGTTAAATCAAGCAAAGAATTGCTTGATCTTGCAAGAAATGCTTGCACGCAACAAGCTATCGCCTGGAATTTTATCCCTCCATCAGCTCCCCACTTCGGCGGGCTTTGGGAGTCAGGGATAAAATCAGTAAAAACTCACTTAATTCGTACCATTGGCTCGCAAATTCTAAGTTATGAGGAGTTGTACACGGTTCTTTGTCAAATTGAGGCGATTTTGAATTCTCGCCCCTTGACCCCGCAATCTGCCGACTGTAACGATCTACAGGTTTTAACACCGGGACATTTTTTAACACATGGACCTTTAGTTTCTGTTCCTGATGAAGATTTTTCAAGTAAACCTGAGAATCGGTTATCGCGATGGAACTTGGTCCAACGAATACAAGCCGATTTTTGGCGTCGTTGGAGCCAAGAATTTTTACATACCCTTCAAGTACGACATAAATGGTTGGAACCATGCGCAGAGCCAAAAATAGGTACCCTCGTTCTTATCAAAGACGAGTTATCACCGCCCCTTCAATGGCGGGTAGGTCGCATTATTGAAATTTTTAAAGGGCCTGATGGGCACGCTAGGGTGGCAAATGTTCGTACCGCGTCCGGTATCTTTAAACGACCTTTAGTCAAGCTTTGCCCCCTTCCAATTGATTCAGATTCACCTACCGAAAAATGATGCTCATTTTGGTGGGCCGAATGAACAAGTTTCCCAACTTGTTTTTATTTTTGTAAATAATTATATTCTCTAATTTTCACTTAAAATTAGAGAAGCTATCTCTCTTAGTTTTTAAATATTTTTGGGTTACATTTTCTACGCTTACAAGCGTTTTTAGAATATTATTTTGATTTACTTTACGCTATATCTTTCCATATTTTAAATTTAAACTTCGCGCGCTTCTCCCAGCAATGAAGGATTTGAGATAAGCGGCTAAATTCGGCCTAGCAGACGAAAACGCCGATTGTCTGAGCGAACAACTCAACCACGCGCCACGTGCAACTAAAGTCACCGCACCGCTATTATTTTATATTAAAATTGTGGAAACTATTAATTTTACGCTTTAGTTTATTAGATATTAGTGTTTGGAACATTTTGAACTATAGAACAATGGAGAGTCTGGTACTTCGCGTATAATCGGGCTGGCCAGCCAAGTAGCTACGAAGGACATCTAATGGTAAGTCGTTTCTTGAGAATTTTTCATTGCTACGCTATTTTTTAGTATTTAAGTTTTTAGGCTCTTTTTTCCCTGTCGGAGCCCTGTGGAAAGATACAGTCCCTCTTAACTCCCACACGTTTTTCTCGAGCTATCTCGAGTGGTCCTTCGGTATATTTTATTTTCTACAGAAGGCCTGACCTCACCAATAATACCTTTAGAGTAAAGAAGTTTTCCTATAAAAGCTATGGCGATATTTTAGATTCACAATGGCTATATATAATAATTTAGGTCACAAAATTGCCAAAAATGTGAAAGTCCCAAAATTATTTTATCACATAAAAATATACCGAGTTTGTCGTTTGTTGATGATCAAATTGCCTGCCAGATTAATTTTTCTGATAAAATCGTATCTGAACGATACAAACAAGTGCGCCAGCTCAAGAATGCTTTTTAATAGTTTTTTGATAACAAAATAACAAATATTTAAAATTAAAAAAAAAATCATTTACACTATTCACCATTAAAAAAGTCTGTTTAGTTTACATAAATCAAAATTAAAGTAAAATTATTATTAAAAAACACTGCTTAAACGACTAGATAAATATTTTCTCTTTACAATATTTTTTAAATAAATTTATATACGCCATTATGGTTTTATAGTGGTCACTTGGTTTTATTTGTTACTGTATCGCAACAAGGATTTTTTAGTGCCCTTATGAAACCTACAAAAAAGAACAATGTAAACATAGTCAACATAACCTCACTTAAATTTTTTGTTTTTGTTTTTAAAGTGTTTAAAAGCATATAATTCAACACTTAAATGTTTTTTATCGTGCAATTTCGACACAATCAAGAGGGCGAGTGCAATGATATTCGTTGTGCCTGCAGGTTGGAGGGCAACCTCTTATATTGGCCGTCTAAACAGGCCTTATCTAGGCCTGGGTTTCCAACCCAGGAGGACGGAAACTGTACAATTATTAATTATTGGCTTTAATTAATCAATCTTGCAATAGGTAGGTACCAATCTGTACCTACATAGGTATATCTATTATTTTTACAAGAAATTACTAAAAAAATAAAACATGAAAGTATTTACTTCTGTTAGATCCCTTAAGGAAACAAGGTTTTATATGGCCGCTTATTTAAATAATATGTAATATACAGCTATGGGTAACTATAAATACAAAAGAATTAAGATTACCTTTAAGCCTTCCTATAAAACCTTTTTAAAATGCCTAAAAGTAATGGCAAAAACCAAAAGTCTAAAGTTTATATTTACCACTTTTAAAAACCTTAAGGAAACTAGGTTCTATATGGCCGCCTATCTAATCATATTGACTTTTAAACTACTGGTAACTATAAAAACAAAAGGATATAAGATAACCTTTTAGCTCTATTATAAAACACTTTTGTGATGACCTAAAGTAATAAAAAAAACTAAATGACCAAAGTTTATAATTATTTCTTTTTAAAAACTTTAGGTAAAATGGTTTTATAAGACCATCTTTATAAATCAGAAATCAATAAAACCAAAAGTATTTAAAAGGAACAGAAGGAATATGAGTTTTATTATACTCCCTTTATAAATCACTTTTTGGTTGTATAACACCCCTTTAGGTAATAGGCAATATAAATTACCTTTATGTAGCCAAATTGATCCTAAAACCCTCTAAATAACCTAGGAACCAAATTAATAAAACCTTGAGTGGTAATAATGTTACTTGGGAGGGTACGTGCGAGCTAATAAAACTAATACCTGAAGTATATCTTATTCAACTCCAGACTAAATTACCTTTTGTTTGATACCACACAAGCCATGTTTTGACTTAAACTCAAATTTCTGAAATCTACCCCACCCTTAAAAAAACAAAAACTAAAATTTATTTTGTTTAAATCCGGACTTAATTACCTTTCGTTTGATATCACACACGCCATATTTTCACGTAAACTCTAATTTTTTAAATCTACCCCCACCCTTTTTGAAGAAGAAAAAACTAAAATGTATTTTGTTTAACTCCATACTCAATTACCTTTCGTTTGATATCACACACGCCATATTTTCACATAAACTCTAATTTTTTAAATCTTCCCCCACCCTTTTATTTGGCTTGTGTTCGGTGGATTTTGTTCATTTTTAAATGGGACCATCTCGACCCAAGACCCAGCCTAGGTACCAAATTTCATTAATATCGGCCTAGCGGTTTTTGAGTTATGCGCGTTGGTCGTTACAGACAGACATACAGACAGACATACAGACAGATAGACAGACAGACGGCGCGACAAAAAAGTTTCAAAATCATCTAAAACGCAAAGATATATAAAAAATTTTGAAATCAGAGCAACTTTTTTTTTCTCGAAAAAATTAGGATCACCATAGCTCACACTACTATAGTATAGTATATGTGTGAGCTAAAAAAAACAAGTTCTTTCCACACCTCATTTATTTAAATGCCTATAAAAGGTGCGCCACTGATGTAAGGAGGGCGTGTTATACATCGTTAAAAAGGACTTTTCATCTGCCTCAATAATTGTTACTTAGTTAAAAGTTTGCAAATAATACCACATAATAATAATACCACAAAAAATAGATAAAAAAAAATATTTTAAAAATTTTCCCTTTTTTTCGTACGCTAATGAAATATGCACCACTGCCGTTAAAGGGTACTAAGGTACATCGTTGAAAAGGAAATTGTATCCTCTTGAAAAATGATTTCTAGAATATTTTTGAAAAAGTTGACTGTTTTCGAGTTATTAGCAAAAAACTATCAAAAAGCACGTTTAAGGGGGGGTGGTTCTCTTTCGTAAAATGTTCGGGCGAGTCTTATGTCTATCCATGCCAAGTGTGTTGCTTCTATCATTAAACGCAGCACATGGCTGTAATCTCGGATGTAGGGCCTCGAATTGTCGAATTTTTACGTTATTGGTGGTCCAGCTGATTTTTGTAAACAAAGGTTAGATATGATATGAACAACTAATATTTTTTGAATTTTTTGAAAACTAAGGCAATTTTCCTACTATTTTTTAGTATATTCTTTTAAAATATTTTTCAGACATACCAGTCGTTTTTTTTTTAGCCCGCTTCATTTCTCTTTACACAAAAGTTAAAATTCGAAGAAAATACTGTGTTCGTTTCAGCTTCAAAAATAATCCGCTGACTTACATCTTTGTTTACGTCCCAAGTCCTCGGTTCACCTTTGATACTAAACGATCACATTCAGTTTGACTTGTAGTTTAAGATTTGTATAATAAAAAATAAAGCGGGCTAAAAAAAATAACGACAATACGTCTAGAAAATTACATTTTATAAGGATGTACTAGAAAACTGTAGGAAAATTGCCTTAGTTTTCAAAATATTCAAAAAATATTAGTTGTTCCGTTGCTCATATCATATCTAACTTTTGTTTGCAAAAATCAGTTGGACCACCAGTGACGTGAAAAATTCGGCATATACGAGGGTGGATCAAATATAAACAAGCCTTTTAAACTTACTAACGGAAAAGGCATTCAAGATGAACGTGGCCGTTATAATTTTAAAGTAGGGATATTCAGCATCTGATAGTGCCGCGATGTTCATTTGGCCAGCAACAGCAGTGTTGCGCAAAGAATAATCATTAAATTTCTTACACGCGAAAACCTTAAACCTGCTGAAATTCGATGCAGATTGCGAGCACAGTTCGGAAATAAGACGCTTTCGTAGGTACTTGTAAAAACTTGGTGCAAAGAAATTAACGACGGCTGTGTGTCGACAACGTGAGTCAACCACATCGTCTTTACCATCATTTCTGCAGTCAAAGTTTTAGCGACCGTTTTCTGGGACTGGAGAGGAGTTTTGTTGGTCGATTTTTTGCACGAGCGAAAAAAACAATAAACGCGGCTTACTACTGCAACTTACTCGACCAGATAAAGCTTGATTATCACCAAAAGAGGAGAGCACACCCCATCCAAGACGTGTTGCTCCTGCATGACAACGCTAGACCTAATACGGCAGTTTTAACACAGCCCAAATTCAATGAAATGCACTGGACTCTGCTGGAAACCCCTCCATACAGTCCAGATTTGTCACCTTGCGATTTTCATGTTTGGCCCACTCAAAGATTCATTGGGAGGCGAGCAATTTCAGACCAATGAAGAGGTGGAGGTATTCGTGCGCAACCGGTTAGATACCCGCCCAGCTTCCTTTTATGAAAACGGGATTAAGAAACTCTCAACCCGTTGGGAAAAGTGTATTAACAGAGAAGGGGGATGTGTAGAAAAGTAAAAAAAAATTCTGTTTTGTGTCATGTTTCTAAATAACTAGTTTATAAACAAAGGCTTGTTTATATTTGATCCACCCTCGTATATATAAGATCCGAACACCGGTCTATTCTATCCACCGTGAAAGAGAAGAACTAGAAGGATTTGTTTCTGGTTAGTTTTCTAACCTACTAGAGGTAGTATCCCCAGACGCACGTTTTTATGTGTTTCACATCATCAGTGGAGCTGTTCTCCAAAAAATGAACTATTTTTAGTATAAAAAAAATTAATATCTTTGTTAGTTTTTAAGATTTAAAGCTAATTCTACTATCTTAATTGCTGTTCTCTTACAAACAACGTATTAACAGTTTTTCTGAAAAACGAATTTTGCAAAAGTTATAAGCCAGAGTTTGTGAAAAAAACAGCCCATCTTACCCCATCACACAGGCGACTTAATATTGATTGGTCTATCACCAATCGATCAAGGGTATTCCAAAACCGAAAACATTTATTAAATTTCTTTGTTTAAAACTTTCTTGCTCAATCTTGAATTTTTATAATTTTTTTTAGTATTTAAAAAAATTTCAATATCTTTTAAATACTACCTTGAGATATAAAGCCCATTAAAACAATAATAAAATTATTGTTCTTTTGTGAACAAATCATAACCCATACAATTATTCTACAAAATTGATTTGAGAAAAGTTAAAAGCAAAAGTTTGTGAAAAAACATAGAAAATCTTGGATTTATGACAGACAGGCGCACATTCTCAAATTTTCGATTTGGTGTGTAGTCTAAAACTTCCTTCTTCAATTTTTTTTTGCAAAGAATGTTACTACTTTTTGTATTTTTCAAAAAATTAATATTTTTCTTAGTTTTTGAGATATAAAGCTAGTTACTTACTACCTTAGTTCTATACAAAAACACAATTTTTTATTTTTAAAACATCTTAATATGTTTGTTATTTTATGCATTTCTTTTTTATATAAAATATGGTAAACCCTGTGCAATGCAGTGGATCACACCGCGACGAATGGCCGGGCCCGCTGGCTGCCGCAGAGTGTGTGAGGGTGGAATGTGTACCACTTGTCTGCTGGCGCCGTCGAACAGAGAGAGATTTTTACCAGTGGCCTATATGAGCGACAGAGTTGGGAAATTTTTACATGCTTTTAATGGACAGCCAGTTAGTCGCGTGTTTTTGCGCGTGGAGCTTGTATGCTTTAATTTACACCCTCTAAATTGCGCAACAAAAAAGATACCAGTATAGTCTGCATATCGTTCTATTTTTTAAGTGCGTGTTAAACAACTCTTAGTGTTTTTTCGCAAAAGGAAAAACTAAAAATTAAAGAACTAGGCCCGCCACTACATGATTTAAAAATTGAGTGCAACTGGACAAAAATCGCGTTGTCGTAAATTTAATAAAACTATTTATGATAAAAATAATTGATTGTGCGGTTGTGAGGAAGCAAACAAACTGTTTTGTAAATACCTATACCTAGAGACTCCCCATGAATCTATGACCAACTATATGTAAGGGTTAGAAATCCTAAAAATAGTAAACATATAATACAAAAGTATGCGCCCTTGGTTTTGCGCCACTAAAAAAAATTGATCGAGGCATGTTTTTCAACGAATTTTGGGCAAAAATTTGAGGCAGCACCCCGAATTTTTATAGGACATGCCCATTCATTCTCACCCGCGATGCTTGAAGCCAGGACCCCTATTTAATTTTTAATGTTCCTTTTTCGGATAGACCCGATTTCGGTTACTGCGCATGCGTCAGTTTTGGTAGTTTTGGAACATACTCCGTTACGTCACTACATTTTTTGACAATTGACAAATTTTTAGGGTTATGTCTATTATTTCTTTTAAAAACTAGTTGATTGGGTGAAAATTTATCAAATTGTGGATTAAAATTGTAGTTTGTTTAAAACTAATTGTGCATGTTTATTGTAGATACACTGAAGAGTGTTTAATGGCATTTATAAACCACTCTTAACTTTATTAAAAATTATGAAGAAAAACACAAGTACAGTCGAACCTCTATAACTCGAACTCAAAGGGACAACCAAAACAGTTCGAGTTATGGAGAGTTCGAGTTAGAGAAATTCGAATTAAAGAGGTTCAAATACATAAAAAAAGTGCAGGGGCCACTTAAAAGGTTGGAGTTATAGAGGTTCGAGTTAGAGAGGTTCGACTGTAGTTACCTATGGAACGGCACTCCCTTACTTATCCCGGGCATTTTTCCACAAGCCGCACATGTTTTACGTGAATTATTTCCCATTTTTCATAGAAAAATACATAATTTTACACGACAAACGCAAAACACCGTAAAATGTAAATAAGCAACAAAGATGGCCTTCACCCACACAGCAGCTGTGTGTCTACATGACAAGACACACGCATGCGCAGTTGAAAATTCGCCTTCGCGAATTTAAAAGTGCCATTGTTTCCAAAGCCAGCTATGAGGGCTTCACTTTTCGATTCTTTGAACATGTTTTTGGGTAAACTTGACTTACCATCATCATACGCTTATCAATTTTGAATGGATTGCCGAACATATGCTGTCTGACAGGTGCCGACTCTATCTCTCGCAGTTGCGGCGTTTGCTTCTTGAGGTACTCCTGATAGTTGCCCATTTGAGAAATCGGCAACGAATGCGCGCTATCCTGGTCTTGAGATATCCAGTCTGGTTGCAGGAAATTATTGCGCATTCGCACAACCTGAAATATATAAAAGGTAGGCAATTTTCTTGTCTCAAGGAAGATTTAATTTTGCTTGATACTCTTTTGTCAGGGGTCTTTTAGGGTCACTGCATCCTGGAAGCCCGGCGTCTCCAGGGGTAGCAACACCAAACATAACCTCATTTACAAAAAACGCAAATTTGACACTGTCAGGAGCGTAGCTTTTTTATGTTCAAAAAAATTAAATAGTTTACAAATGTTACGTAAAGAACTGTCCGTCACACCCGGTATATAAATTTGACTGTCCAAATAAACAAACCTAAAAGACTAAGTTTTTTATGATTTCAACATTTATTAAGACCCTGTGTTAGGACCCACACAGCACAAGAAACCAAAAATATAGTTTGCATGTTTTATATATATTCTAAAATATAGAAAACTATTATGTTGGGTTTTGTATTATTTAGTAAATTTTTTATGCTCTCTAGGGAATAAGTGTACGCTTAATCCCTTTTTTCATGGGCTAAGGTAGTATTTCTTGTCCCCAGTGATTAAAAGTAATTTCTTTAAAACCATAAAGGCAAAATATAGGTTTTTGGATTATTTTTTTTATCATAATACAAAAAACAAAAAGGAATCAAGATATATAAACGATAACGATTATTTTGTTGTTGTTCCAGCTTGCCGTAAGCTTACTGTACTTTGCTGATGACTTGGTTCGTTTCGATTCGAGTGTCCTTCGGCATAGAATATTGCTTCCATATAAACGAAGCATTTAACTTTCTAGACTTCTCCAGGATGTAAACCAGGAATACCGTTTCGGTGAAATTTTCAAAATTCTGTTTATTGCATCATTTTCGGTACTGAAAGTTTTCTTTCTACGGTGGCCTTTCCCATGCCCATCTCAAAGTAAAAATATGCTTTATTCTTTGGCCCCTTGTTTGTTCCATCTTCGAGAAATGTAATTCGAACTTTTTCTCGACTAAACTGATTTAGTTTGTTATGAAATAAATATTATTTTTTCCACATTGTTTGTTAGCATCTGAATGACAACTATCACTGCCGACTGTTTTATTATATACGGGGGGTTGATATGCTAAAACTACAGTACGGTAAGTGGTTTAATACCTATTTATTTAGTTTATTATTATTATTATATTTTTTAGTATGTAAAAATAAACCTTGGCATTAAAGTCACTTAGGGTCCAAAGAATAAAGTCACTTAGGGTCAGTCTTAAACTGTATAAAAACGAGTTCTTTTTCACCAGTATTTACTAAGATGGTTTAGGGTTTAAGTTTAAAGTTTAGGTTTAACTTTTAGTTTATCTTTTGTGAAACGTTTTAACTGAATTTCTTTCAAACTTAATAAAAGTGAATGGAATTTTGGACTAATTATAACTACATAGGTTATATCGCAATGGAAAAAAACCGGTTTAAATAAGAATCTGCAAGGATTTCGTAAAAAACATGGAAAAAACGGAAAAGAAATGGTTTAAACTATAGGTTTAAGTTTGTAGGGAACGAGGTTTAAGTGAAAATGCAGCGATATTTAAGTGAATTACTTACATTTTTCAATTTACAATTACTTCCCAAACTTGACATTGTCGGAAAATGTGTTCTAATTTCGTAATTTTTATTATATAACTTGCACAAACAAAGCGAAACTAAAAAATACATTTTTAAATTTATTAAAATGACGTAAAAGTGACTTGACTGACACTTGCTGCACTAAGTACTGGGATTGTCATCTGCTGCCATCTCGGTGCACGTACATTTTAAATATATCTGTATGTAAATGACTGCTACAATAAATAAATAAATAAATAAAAACATTTTTTATTATATTAATTTAAAGATTATTTGCAAATAAACAAATCGCGTGTGAGTATATTTGGATTTTAATCTGAAGATCGTTTTTTTTACTTTCCTCGTCAAGGCAAATATCGTTTAAAAGCTACATGCTAAAATATAAAAGAGATATCAGAATTTAGTACTAAACGGTTTATCCAGCCTTGTGTACATTGCCCTAAAAAACTCGCTCTAATAGTTAATTGAAGCTAAAAATCGTATAAAATTTTGTCATATCGTTCCTAAATATGATCAAATTTTACATTTGTAACAAATAAATTAACAAAAACGTGATTGTTTTCAAGTTACAATGAGATAAACCACCCCCCGGAGGTAGTTTAAAATTTATGACAAGTTTTAGTCGGAATCCCAGGACCTAGGGGTTTAAGGTGACGTAGTAGACTAAATTAGACAGTTGTAGAAAAATCAGTTTTCCATATTTTCTTCTTTTTTCCGGTCTAGATGGTCCATTTCAAGAACAAATCGTCTTAAATTTCAATTTTTAGGACATTTTATCGTCCATACAGGTAAAAATACCAAACCAATTGCGGCCTGTTTGGGCAAAAAATCAATTTTTCCAAACCAATGCACATTTAAATTTTAAACCTAAACCCTAAAATTAAACCAAAACCTAGACTAAAACTTACGCCTTAGTAAATACTGGTGTTTAAGTTTTATTAAAACATTTTTTTTTCTCAGACTGTATAAAAATGAGTATTTTTCACGAACGTCTATGGAATTTTGAGTACGGTTTTGACACTCGTGTCGCTACCTCTGGGAGACGCCAGGCTTCCAGGATGCAGTGACCCTAGGGTCTTTATCGTGCCAGCGCCATCTACGCTCTTAACCGACCATAACGTACGTGACTTCCGAACCACGGCCTTGTATTGATCATCATCGGGTATCTTTAATAAACACACCACGATTTTATATCGAACTTAAAAATATACAGGGTTTCCCAGATAAAAGCAACTACATGAGGATTTCGGAAACGGTAAGAGATACGAGTTTGTTTAAATGAGAAAAAAGTTGCGCTATTCTAAGCCCAATCCGGTGGTGTATCAATATTAAAGATATCTACAGGGGTACTAAAATACCGAGTTTTTTTCAAATCATAGCCAACTTTGTTATTTCGTATGACCGCCATATTGAATTTATACGTCAATAGAATGATGGAAAATGTGAATTTATTTAATAAACTGTTTTTCACTTGGTTGGCTGTGAAACAAAGGCCGTAGTTGCGTTTGTTGTCATACCTATGTAACTATCTGTCAAAACTTTGTCATTTATTTGATTTATCTGTTGGAGTTTTAAAGTTTCTAAATTACTTAAGATTTTTTTAAGTCACATTAATCAAATTTAACATGGAAAGGTTTCCAAATTGGGAGAAAGTAGATATGTATGAATGTTATATTTTGTGTAATAAGAATCCAGAAAGACGACAACCAGGTTTGTCAATCTTCAGAATACTTAGAAATAATTTAATTGAATATGGTTCCTTTAAAAAACAAAATCGTAATCGACAACCTGATGAAAATATTGAAGCTTTACAAAGTGTCGTTGACAATCCTCGCATCTCCCTTCGTGAACTGGAAAATTATGTTGAAGTACCCATATCAATTGCACAAAGAAGTCTTAAAAAATTTAAGTATCATCCATATGCAACACATATTAGTCAAGCACTCCGAGATGGTGAATTAGAAAGAAGAACCTTGTTTTGCAATTGGTTCATACAAAAATCGCAAGAAAACCCTCAATTTCCGCTTAAGGTTCTGTGGTCCCATGAAAGCAGGTTTGCAAACTGCGGGGTGTTTAACAGACATAACTACGTGTACTGGGCCGATGAAAATCCGTTCGTAAATCGTGAGGTGCACCATCAAGTTAGGTGGGGTTTGAATATTTGGCTAGAAGTCATAAACGGACACATACTATTTAAAATTTTTCATAATAATTTGACGACACCTCGATATCTACAAAATTATGTTGACCAAATTTTAGAAAATTTTGTTTATAAAATTTTACTGTCACCAGATCAAATCATAAGTCTGAAAACTGCATTTTCGCATCGGTTTTGGTTCAGTAGTTCTGAATTTCCCCTCTTTACACCCCTCACCAATTTCCGATTTTATTTAAAACAAATTGTATTGTTATCACATGAAATCATAAATCTAAAAACTGTTGGTTCCCAAGTTATGAATTTGTCCCCTTTACAACCCCTCAACCATCCCCCTTACCCCAAATTTTTTCATAATATTGTATTGCCATCGGACCTACATTACTGTGACAAATTTCATCAAAAACCGATTTATGGGAAGTGTGTCAAAAATGAGTCGCAAGCTTTGATAGACAGAGAGACCCATGGCAGACAGACAGACAACCAGGCCCTGTGAAGTTAAATAAAATCATTTAATTATAATGGTATTAATAATTTCTGAATACTTTGCAAAGCATGTTGCTGATTTGAGGGGTAGAGCGGCGGGACTGTAAGCGCGCTGGTCGTTTTATAAAATCTGGGTGCAAAAATCCTTAAAAGGACGATGTAAAAATACTAATTTTTCCGAGCCACACAAAGACAATATAGAGGATTGGCACTCACCTTTTCAGTTGTTTCCGTCGTCCAGAGGAGCTCCTCTCGCTGGCCCAGTCGTTGCAGTCGATCTACACTAGAATCACTTGTTTGTGTAATGGTTTAGTTTGATTTTCTAAGAATGTTATTGGATTTTTTGGTTAATAGAATTTATCACCATGCTGCGTGGTGATCTCGATAGAATACGACAGACGAATCCTTTTTGGTTACGCCTTTTTTCGCAGATTCATTTTTCGTAGATGGCGCTGGCGTTTTGCTTGTGCCAATCAAAATTGAAATTGTGTGGGTTTTCCGAATACGGGAATTTGGCGCAAAATTTGAATTTAAATTAAAGTTGCACGAACATTTTCCGCCCACTTAAAACGAAGTTTTACATTGAGATTAATTGAATAAACAAATGGCTATATAAAAAAAATATAAGTTAATTCAAAACCTTAAAGGGTAGGTTATTAAAATCCGTTTTAGGTTTATAGATCAAAAAGGAAAAAAAATGGAAAAAAAAATATATATATATTCTAGATAACGACACACGAAACAAAAGAAGTTGCTTGGGAGTTCAGTGCGCATCTAAAGGTAGTGGGCACAACTTGACCACGGGACGAGTGAAAAGTCCGTGTTGTGTTTTAACAGTAGCAACTCGAATGTGATTATCCCGACCAGGATGTACAGATACTATTCTACCCAGCAACCAGTGTAATGGCGGCCTAGTTTCATTCTTAATTAACACAAGCGTATCTAGCTTGATTTCAACCGAAGGGTCCGACCACTTAGAACGCTGTTGTAAAGTATTTAAGTACTCGAGTTTCCAACGCTTCCAGAAATCGGCATGAATTCGTTGGATAAGTTGCCAACGCTTAAGGGTATTAACTTTAAGGGTAGAAAGGTCAGGATCAGGACACGAATTAAGGGGTTCCATTGTGAGGAAATGACCCGGAGTCAAAGACGTAAGATCGTTTGGGTCAGAGCTTTGCTCCCAAAGGGGTCGAGAATTGAGTAATGCCTCTATTTGGGCGAGGAGAGTATAGAGCTCTTCGAAGGTTAGTATCTGGTCACCGATGACCCGATACAAATGTGTTTTTATAGATTTGACTCCTGCTTCTGCTAGACCATTTAGGTGGGGGGCTCCCGGACTATTAAGACACCATTTGATTTTTAAGCTCTCAGAAGCTAATTTCGAAAGATTATGGAGCTCCTTAATAGCCCCAACAAAGTTTGAGCCTCTATCACTTGTGATTTGGACACAAGTGCCACGTCTAGCGACAAAGCGTCGTAAAGCAGCGATGCACGCCTCTGTGGTTAAATCCGAAACAAGCTCGATATGGATTGCCTTGACAGAAGTATCGACAAAGACTGCGATATATGATTTACCAACTTGTGCTCCACGACGTCTCTGACCTACAAAGGTTTTGATTGGGCCTGCATAGTCTAAGCAAACGTGTGAAAAACATTTTAATTGTGACGTTCTAAAAGAAGGTAAATCCGACATGTACGGAGTATACGGTTTTGGTTTTAAGCGAAAGCAGGGAATACATTGCAATAAAACCCTCTGAATAGCTCGACGTGATGACATAATCCAAAACTTTTGACGAATTAAGTATTGGACTGTGTTTATTCCGGGATGTAAATTTTCGTTATGAGTTTGAAGAATGATCAATTGGGTTAATCTATGAGATTTCGGCAATAATAAGGGATGTTTTGCCTCAAAGGAGAGTTGAGAATGCTGTAAGCGTCCGCCCACTCTAAGGAAACCCAATTCGTCCAAAAGGGGCGCGAGTTTGCGAAACGGCTTAGGTAATAGCTGAGTATTTTGAATTTTTTGAATGATATCCGAAAAACACTCTTCTTGGACCCTTTTAACTAAAACAAGTAGAGCCTTGTGTAGTTCAAAAGCGGAAAAAACGCCGGATAAAGGGTCAACTGAGGTTTTTCGATTGTGAATAAGTCTTAGAAAATGACAAATGATTTTTTGAATGGTATTTAAATTGGATATTTTATCGATTAATCTATCAAAAAAGTTTTGATTTTGAATTTCTGCCGTCAGCACCACTGAATTTTCCGGTTTTTCTTCTTTGAGAACCTCGTCTGGAACTCCCAAAGAACGTTCATTTATAAACCTTTGAATTTGCCACTCCGTAGTGGGCAAGGTAATCCATGGAGGGCCGTGAAACCAAAGAGGGTGATTTATTAAGTTATTGGGCGACAACCCTCTGCTAGCGCAGTCGGCAGGGTTCTCGAGTGAAGTAATGTGATACCATGGGACTTCGGGGATTGTTTCTTGAATACGACTTACGCGGTTTGCCACAAAGGTCTTCCACTTGTGAGGTGAAGATGTGACCCAATGAAGCGTGACCTGTGAGTCCGAGAACGCAAGAATTTCATCGATTACGAGTAATGATGAATAGGTGCGAATAACTAGTTCGAGTAAATCAGCTAATAGAGTAGCTCCAAGTAGTTCCAAACGTGGGATTGAAATAGTGTGTAAGGGAGCAATCCTTGACTTGCCCATGACTAGAGCAGTTTTGATAATTTTATTTGGTAATTCGACGCGAACGTATACGCAAGAAGCGTATCCTAGCTCGGATGCATCGCAGAAACCTAGCAATTGACATCGTTGAATATTATTCGAAAAAATATGTCTAGGTATACAAAGATTCGAAAGAGTGGTTAATTGATTATTGAATTGATTCCAAAGAGTTTTGATTGGATCGGGGGGTATTTCATCCCAATCAGTTTTGCATAACCAAAGTTTTTGCATAATCACTTTGGCTAAAAATGAAACAGGCGATAAGAAACCTATAGGATCCCAAATTTTAGCGATAGCCGATAAAATATTCCTTTTGGTGCAAGGTTTTTCACAAGGGGTACAAGAATAGGTAAAAGTATCTGTAGAAGGGTGCCACTGAAGGCCCAACACCTTAATCGATGTTGAAGAATCGTCTTCAAAGGTAACAGGGATCTGACAATCAGCGGGCGACAAATGTGAAAGAGTTTCGGATTATTTGATGCCCATTTTCTTAATTCAAATTTTCCCAATTTAAGCAACGCTATGAGATCCTTTTGAAGTGATAAAGCACCTTCTAGAGAGTTAGCTCCACAGCAAATATCGTCCATGAAAATGTTATTCAAAAGGACCTGGGATGCTTCAGGATAATTCTTAGCCTCCAGGATGGCTAGTTCTCTAAGAGTTCTAATAGCTAAATAGGGACTTGAACTAACACCAAACGTCACTGTATTAAGCCTGTATTCCTGCAGGGGTTCATTGGGATCAAATCGCCAAAGTAGCCTTTGGTAGTCCCGATGAATTGGATTAATTTGAATTTGTAAAAAGTGCTGTTTTATATCAGTCAAAAATACGATAGAATAAAATCTGAATTTTAATAGAATTTCGGAAATATCGGCTTGTAATTTTGGTCCTATTAAAAGAGTTTCGTTCATGCTTAGGCCTTTCGAACCCTTAATCGAGGGGTTAAAAACCACCCGGAGTTTAGTCGTTGATTTGTCAAGACGAAGGACTCCGTGATGTGGTAAATAAGAACATAACTGAGGTCTAGGTTCGGATTTTGGAATTAAAGACATGTGCTTGTTTTTGAGATATTCTCTCATAAAATCCGAGTACATACTATAGAAATTTGAATTTTTTATTAAGCGAGATTCCAGAGACAAAAATTGACGATAGGCCACTGAATATGTGTCTCCTAGGTCAGGAGGGTCAATGTGACGAAAAGGCAAATTTACAGTAAATCGGCCCGAAATATCTCTAGTGGTAGTTTTTTGGAAAATCTCTTCACATCTTTTTTCTTCGGGTGAGAGAAACGTTTTTGACTTAATTGATTCTAGCTCCCAAAATCTGCGAATATTAAAGTCGAGAGACTGCTCACAGGAAGTAAAGTAAGAATTGACTTGAGGTGAAATATTTATGTTTTGAGTTTGGCCCATCAAGACCCACCCAAAAACTGTCTCAAAAGCGGAGGGTAGGCCGTGAGGTCCTGGAATTCTACCTGATTGGACGATTTCTGTGTAAAGTTGTGCACCTAAGAGTAAGTCAATTGGACCAGGGTTGTAAAATTGATTATCTGCAAGCTTTAGATTTGAAATATGACTCCAATTGGATGAATCTACCTGTATTGAGGGCATATTCGAACAGAGTTTCGGTAAAACGAAGACTTGAATAGAAAAGGTAGGCTCTTGTTGGCCTAGGGCTCGAATAGTGCAAGTAGAAATGCCGTTAGTGGCCGATGAAGATTGATTTAGTCCCAGAACAGGGATCGAAATTTTGTTTCTTGGCAAGCCTAACCTGTTAAGACAAGCTTCGCTTATCAGGTTAGCTTGGCTACCGCTGTCCAGAAGTGCTCGGACAGGTTGGTAGTTACCCCGACTATCCAGTACCTCTAATTTTATAGTCGCTAGAAGCACTGTCGTACGGGGCGTCAAGGTGGATAACGAAGAGTATTGATTTGTAGATGTATTTGGATTCGAATTGATTTGAATTGAATTTGAACTGGGTTGAACAAAACTAGGGTTCTGTTGGCTAAGAATTGAATTTGAATTCTGGTACGATAAGTTTGTGCCTGTGCTTGGCACGGCCACTTGATTTGAATTAAAACTTTGATTTAAGTTCGAATTTTGATTTGAATTTTGGCTTGAATTAACAAAGGATTGACTTGAATTCGGACGGATTGAATCTGTCATTTGCGATAGATGAATAAGACTATGGTGCCTATGTCGACATACCCTGCAGTTGTAGGTACTACTGCAGTCAATTACTTGATGATTTGAACGTAAACAGTTGATACATAACGATTGTTGTTTTACATAAGTAAAACGATCTGAAGGAGATTTGGAAATAAAAACACCACACTGCGAGAGTGGATGAAAAGAATTATTGCATAATTTGCACTTATAGGGTTGTTAGTTTTGTCGAAATTGAATATTGGATTGTTTATTTGATACTTGTGAGTGCGTATGCGCTAAAAAATTTGATGGAGGGCTTGATTTGTACTGATTATTTGAATAAGAATTATATTTTTGGTTACTAGAATTCGAATAATTTGGTTTTTGCTGTTTGGAAGTCGAAGGTTGCATTTGCGTATTTTGGGGAGATAGCTGTACTGTTTCAAGAGCACGGCATTGGTTAATAAGAAACTGAATTAGATTTTGATATGTTGGAATCTCGGTAGTACTATACTTTAATTCGAAAGCGGTTCTTGTGGTTTGATCGATATTTGATAATAAAATTGAAAATAAACAAAAACACCACGACGTTACTGGAAATTCAAGATTTTCGAGCGCCGCAATATTCTCGGAAAAGGTATCTACCAAGACTCTAAGATCCTTTGCTGACTGGTTTCCCTTTAAAGAATTTGCATAGTAGATTGAGTTCCAGTAGGTACTGGCTAAAAGTCTTTTATTTTGATAGCGATCTGTTAATACCTTCCAGGCGATTGCGTAATTACTTGCCGTTAATTTTATAGAGCTTAAAATATTAAGTGGTTCGCCCTCAAGGAAGGTTAGCAAATGTTGAAATTTCCTTATATCGGAATAATTAGAGTTTTCGTGAACCAAACAAGAATAAACATCGTAAAAGGTTGGCCACTTTTTTACGTTTCCATTAAAGCAAGGTACCTTTAAAGGGCCCAGATCATCGCTACGTGAATAGTGTGAAGTTGCGGGGGTGAAATTTGAATGAACTGAATCGGAACATAAACTCGAAAAAAGAACTTTAGCTTGGTGGTAGAATAGATCCGTATCTTTCCTAATTTTGTCCTGTACTTCGAATTCATCATCGTCGTCGTCTTTCAAGAGACCTATGATGTCATTATGAATGTTTTTAAATTGTTCATAGTGATCATCTAACGATTCGTAAAACGCCTTAAAAATTGGCAAGGAAGAACTATCTGATTTAGCTTTTGTTCCCAAGTTATACGTTTCCGTAATACGAGATATTGAAACTTTGCGTTGATTCTCAAGCTTTTTTAACGACATATTGTTAATTAAAAAAATAAAAAATATTTAAAAGGAATAAAACTAACACTTGACCCCTATTGACTTTAATCAGTCCAAAAGAGTTCAACAAGCATATATTTTATTATCGATTTCTCGAATAAATGCAAGAACTTATCAACAGCTGTTATCCTAGGTCGCGATTTTTCTCCCAGAATAAATGCACACAAAACAACTTGTACCTACTACCGCTTCTCTTATTATTTACAGGTAAATACTAATTCTACTAGATGTGTTTGTTTACCTGTTAAATAAGAATAAAGCATTTAACTCACAAGCACTTTTGTTGGTTTGAATAACTATAACATATTATTTAAACAAATAACTATTATTTAAACAAATTTCGATTTTTGAATCAAAACAAACGACGTACCAAGTGCCAATTTCGGCTGCAATGAAATGTGAGTGGAGCCACCGTTAAGCCACGCAAGGGGGGACGGAACCTCCTTTCTAAACTGGACACGGCAACAAACGAGCCAAAACGGCGAGGCGAAAATCTAATATTTTTAGCAAACAAATTTTAAAAAACTATCCGGCTCGAAGGACCAGAAAATGTTGCTGATTTGAGGGGTAGAGCGGCGGGACTGTAAGCGCGCTGGTCGTTTTATAAAATCTGGGTGCAAAAATCCTTAAAAGGACGATGTAAAAATACTAATTTTTCCGAGCCACACAAAGACAATATAGAGGATTGGCACTCACCTTTTCAGTTGTTTCCGTCGTCCAGAGGAGCTCCTCTCGCTGGCCCAGTCGTTGCAGTCGATCTACACTAGAATCACTTGTTTGTGTAATGGTTTAGTTTGATTTTCTAAGAATGTTATTGGATTTTTTGGTTAATAGAATTTATCACCATGCTGCGTGGTGATCTCGATAGAATACGACAGACGAATCCTTTTTGGTTACGCCTTTTTTCGCAGATTCATTTTTTGTAGATGGCGCTGGCGTTTTGCTTGTGCCAATCAAAATTGAAATTGTGTGGGTTTTCCGAATACGGGAATTTGGCGCAAAATTTGAATTTAAATTAAAGTTGCACGAACAAAGCATGCAAAACTATATAAAAATCTACACTGATGCATCAAAAACTCAGGGAGGCCCAGGAGCCGCCTTCGTTGTCGAAAATCAAGATAACTATCATCTTAAATTAAGCAAATTTACCAGTGTATACAGCGCAGAACTTTATGCTATATATCAAGCTTTGATTTATGTAGACAGCAAAAAACAGAAATACAGTATAATAGTAACTGATTCCATAAGTGCCCTTCAATCAATCACCTCCGTTTACTCAACGCACAACTTATCAAAGAACAGCTTTTTAAAATCTAAAATTCCTCGTTGACTGTGGTTCTTATGTGGGTTCCTTCCCACGTAAATATTAAGGGAAATTAGCGGAATTAAGCGGACTTACAAGCTAAAAACGCGATAAGTAACATAAACTCTAAAGTTTTAAAGCAAACTGTAGGTAGTGATTTTAAAAGGTGGCTAAAATCTAAAATACAATCAATGTGGCAAGAAAGGTGGGATAATTCTACTTTAAAATTACACGAAATGAAAAAATCCGTAAATAAGTGGTCATTTTTACCGAAATCTCGTCGAGTTCAAATAATAACAATCAGGTTAAGAATAGGTCACATAGAATTAACTCACGAACATATTTTTTTTAAAATCAATGCACCTACATGCGCCCAGTGCTGTGAAATAATTACATCATATATTAATTGACTGCCCAAACTACAACAACCAGAGACACAAACACAAATTGTATCATTGTATTAAACTATTGTAAACTTATTTGAGTGCGCTAATGACCTTAGTGGTCGATGCGCCTTATATAAAGAAAAATAAAATAATAATAATAAGAGATTACCTGTTCAGCCAAGCGATCCCTAGGAATGTCAAAGGGATTCTTAAAGCTAACAGTCTGTCTTTCTTTATCCACTGTAGTGACGAAAAGGCTGCCCTGCTCTGCCACTTGCTCCTTGTGCACCTGAAATTTATCCTGTAGCAGCGGGTGCGTTATCAGCTCTTTCTTTAAGGTCACTCTGGGTAGGACCCTGATTTGCTCTGGAGTGCTCAGAGATACTTTAAGGTTAGTCTGAAATTTACAAAAATTAGAAATAATCTTAACTAAATAAATTAAAAATACAATTTATAACAAAACATTTTTAGGATTCTCTACACATTTTGATTAAGGGTAATTCCTTGGTAACGGGTGCGACATTTTGTAATTTTTAATTTAATTTCTTCACTCTTGGATTATTGATTCTCCAAATTTTCGATGAAACTTACTCGACTTATGTTGATTAAAAACATTAAGTAAAAAAAGTGCACAAATAAGATTCGAGAATAAAGATATTTCAAGAAAAACACGGGCAACGGGTGCGACGATGTTTTTCATACTTTTTTTACTAGGACTATGTTTGATGCGCCCTTCATAAAAGTTTATACATAATTAATATTAAATAATATTGAAGGAGATTAAGAATGCATGACAAATAAATGTGATGTATTGTTTTCTAATATAACATTTGTCTTGTTCTTTTTTTTAGTTTTAGGATATTGTTACAAATTTAAGTTATTTAAATTTTATAGTTAGACTTTATTTAGGTTTAGTGTAGTATTAGGTTGACGTATTTTATGGTTGTATTCTTAATCTAGGTTTTAGTTGCATTATCTGTGACAAACTGGTAGAAAAGGGTGGAATGATTCCGAATCGAACAAGGATGGAAAATTTTCGAATAGTAGGCAGACCCTCATATATAGGGCCGGACGTCGTGCATCGGGCAGTCAGAGATAACCAATGGTAGTGATCGCTAGATGTTAACGCGAAGTTAATAGGCGTTTTTTTGTACAAAATTTGTCGAAATAAATTGACGTATCGTTTTCAACAATTGCGAGTTTTAATTTGTCGTTGTGAACCCGTAACAATTGGTGTCAGAAGTGAGATTAAAAGAAATAAATAGTGCAAAGACTATCCTTACACAGTACCACCGGCTAGGACAATTGGACAGAAGAACAGTAAGTTATTTTTCCAGAATATTCGAAGAAGTTCGATATTGATTTATTCAAAAACCAAAAGAGATATTTAAGAATCGACTTCGATATTAGCTTAGTTAGTTAAAAAGTAAGAATTAGAAAGTTATTTTTCTAGAATATTCGAAGAAGTTCGATATTGATTTATTCAAAAACCAAAAGAGATATTTAAGAATCGACTTCGATATTAGCTTAGTTAGTTAAAAAGTAAGAATTAGAAAGAATTTCTAGAATATTCCATCACTTTCTACGGCGCTCTATTCGAAAACCAGAAGAAATATCCAAAAAGCGACTTCGACATTAGCTTAGTAATTTCAAAAGTAAGAACTAAAAAGAATTTCTAGTGGAGTCCATAACATTCTACGACGTTCTATTCAAAAACTAGAAGAGATATACAAAAATCGATTTCGACATTAGTTTAGTTAATTCAAAAGTAAAAATTAGAAAGAATTTCTAGAAGATTCCATAACATTCTACGACGTTCTATTCAAAAACTAGAAGATATATACAAATACCGATTTCGACATTAGTTTACTTATTTCAAAAGTAAGAATTAGAAATTATTTCTAAAATATTCCATAACATTCTACGGCGGTCTATTCGAGAACCAAAAGAGATAATCAAAAAGTGACTTCTACATTTGCCTAGTAGCAGAAAGAGTAGCATTTACCAGTATATTCCAGAACATTCCATTAGGTTCTATATAAGAATTGAAAGAGATATTGAAAAACCGACTTCGACATTCGCTTTGTAGCCCTAAAATACACGTTTTAAGTGATTTATCACGAAGTTGATGCTTACTAGACAAAGATCGGCCAAGATGAAAGATTTAACTAAAATGATGCAGGCTCTAGCAGCTCAAATTGAACAAAACCAGGGCGATATGAAACACACCATGGACGACATGAAACACACTATTGAACAAAATCAGAATGATATGAGACAGACCATCGAACAAAACCAGAACGGCATGCAGGAAAACTTTGACCAAATAAAGAGCAACTCCGAACAGCTGAGAGAAGAGTTTAAGACTGCAACCGAAGATCTTAAGGAAGAAATAACTCAAAGAATGCATAGTGTGGAACAAAAGGTACAAAATAAATTGCAGAATGTAGAAGAAAGGTACATAATGTTGAAGAAAAGGTACAGAATGTTAGGGAAGAAGTTTTTCAAACCATGGAAGAAAAATTTCAGGACGTGTCAAAACAGCTTATACAGCTCCAAAAAGAACACAACAAAATGAAAGCTCAGGGATGTGTTGTGAATTCCAACCAAAACATTAAGCCTCCAAATTTCGATGGTACGTCTTCCTGGTCTACTTATAAACAACAGTTTGAAGCTGCCGCTGCTGCAAATGGTTGGGATGATGAGGAAAAAGCTAGAGCATTGTTAGTAGCTCTGCGAGAACCTGCTCTGGGACTTTTACGGTCCATTCCAGTCGAACAAAAACAGAATTATAACGCTTTAGTGGCAGCGTTAGAAAGAAGGTATGGAGACGAACACTTGCGAAATTTACATTGGTCAGAATTAAATATTCGTCAACAAAGACCAGGAGAATCATTGCAAGAGTATGAAGCAGATATCAGGAGGCTGATGTATTTAGCTTACCCAGAAATGCCAGAAAATTACAGAGATCCTTTCACGGTAGATCGCTTTATTAACGGATTACGAGACACGGACTTAGCAAAGTTACTTCGTCGAGAACGCTTCCATAATAGCAGTGAAGTGTTGATTCGAGCCCTTGAAATCGAATCATCAAATAATATGTCCAGGCCAAAAGTAAGAGCTGTTTCAATTCAGGAGGGAGAAGAAATGAGCAATGGACATGAGGTCAACTCAAAAACGCTAAACCAAATGTTTCAATCACTGATAGAGAAGATTGACTCTTTGAAAGAAAGCAGACGATCCCCTTCAAATGTAAAGTGTTTCAGATGCGGACGTACAGGGCATATTCAACGCGATTGTCGCGTCCAAATAAGGTCTCGCTCGCCATCTAGCGGGACAGAGTACCGAAGAAGAGATCAGGAAAACTAAAACTAGTCAACGCAGAGGGGCAGGTGTTGGCTAAAGGGAATGTAGCCCCCAAAATTTATTCAAGCTTAAAACATACTGCTGACAGTCTTAACATCGACGGACTTATAAATGGAAGACAAGTTAACATAACAGTAGACACTGGTGCTGCCATATCATTGCTTAAGTTCAAAATTGCAACGAGATATAAAATTCGACCAACAGAAAAGAAAATAACACTTAAGACTGTGACTAGAGAATCCGCCGACGTGTTGGGGCAGACAGACATAGACCTACAGCTGGGAAGATTGAAGATTCGCCACACTGTATTGGTTGCCGAAATAGAAGACGAATTTATTTTGGGAATGGACTTGATAAGTAAACATGGATTTGCGTTTGATAATAAACTTAATACCCTGAGATTTGGGAATGAAGAGTTCATTTTGTCAAATAGTCACTTCAATAAAGAACCAATAAAGGTCGTGGCAGTATGTACAACAAGACTGGTCGGTAACAGTGAGACCATAATTTTTGGGAGGCTAGAAAGTAAAAGATCAAGCTGTGTCGGACTCATAAGCCAACAGAAATTATCCAACACCTACCTCGTTGCAAAGTCACTAGTTAAAACCGATAAAGACATCCCGATTAGAGTCGCCAATATTTTCCCAAATAGTGTCAAAATTAATAAGGGGGAGGTGGTAGCATTATTTGAGCCAGTTCAGAAAGTAACAAGATGTGAAGAGCCAACTTCGGAGGATAAAAGTAAGTTACCAACGGAGGTACTTCAGCAATTTCAGTCAACTTGGCAACATCTCACTCCAGAAGAATTTCGTAAAGCGAGAGAGTTTATAGAAGAACAAAGTAATATCTTTGAAACTAAGAGTAGTTCGGGACGCACAAACCTTATTCAACATTCCATCAACACTGGCGATGCCCAACCGATAAGACAGCCCCCAAGAAGACTACCATTGGCCAAACAAGAAGAAGTTCACAATCTCATTAATAAAATGCTCAGCGACGGTGTTATTGAAGAGTCATCAAGTCCTTGGTCATCTCCTGTGGTGTTGGTCATTAAAAAGGATGGAAGTACTAGATTTTGTGTCGATTACAGGAAACTTAACGATGTGACCAAGAAAGATAGTTACCCACTGCCAAGAATAGACGACACATTAACAACATTGGCAGGATCATATTGGTTTTCTACTCTTGACCTGAAAAGTGGGTATTGGCAAGTAGGAATCTTTGAAAGAGATAAAGAGAAGACTGCATTCTCTGCTGGAAGTGGACTTTATCAGTTTAATGTGATGCCATTTGGCCTATGCAATGCCCCAGCTACATTTGAAAGACTAATGGAAGTCGTTCTACGAGGCCTTACTTGGAAAACCTGCTTAGTCTATTTGGATGATGTCATAGTAATGGGAAAATCATTTGAAGATCATCTAGACAATTTACGAGAAGTATTTTCAAGAATCAGGAACGCAAATCATAAACTAAACTCAAAGAAGTGTTTTCTATTCCAAGAAAAAGTTGAGTTCTTGGGTCACGTCGTTTCACGAGAAGGCATCCATACCGACGAAAAAAAGTTACAAGCAATAAAAGAATGGCCTCAACCTCGTGACAAACATGAATTGAGAAGCTTTTTGGGTCTGTGTACATACTACAGACGATTTGTAGAAGGATTCGCCAAAATAGCGTCTCCATTACATAGACTTACAGAAGATAAAGCTTCTTACAAATGGAATACCGAATGTGGCCAAGCATTTAGAAGACTAAAAGCAGCATTATGTTCTAGTCCGATTCTTGCATATCCCATTCCCAAAGGTAAATTCATATTAGATACTGATGCGAGCAACGATGGCATAGGAGCAGTACTCTCCCAAGTACAAGATGGAGAAGAACGGGTCATCGAATTTTTCAGCAAAAAGCTATCCAAACCAGAGAGAAATTATTGTGTTACCAGAAAGGAGCTCCTAGCCATCATTAAATCCGTAGATCACTTTCACAAATATCTCTATGGACAAGAGTTTCTGATTAGAACGGATCATGCTGCGTTACAGTGGCTCATGAAAATGAAACAACCTGAGGGGCAAGTCGCGAGATGGATAGAAAAGCTACAACAATACCATTATCAAATTAAGCACCGAGCGGGAAGGGTGCATAATAATGCGGATGCATTGTCCAGAAGACCTTGCCCTGAGGATTGTAAACATTGCAGGAAAATTGACCAGAAAGAAGGAATTACCTACGTGCGCCAGATAAAGTTAGAACCAGATGAAGAATGGATGTCGGCTTCGATTAGAACCACACAACTTAACGACAAAGATGTAGGACCTATCTTGCGATTGAAAGAAGAGAACAAGCCACGACCATCATGGCAAGATATCGCAAACCAAGGGGTGATATTCAAATCACTGTGGGCACAATGAGATTCACTGATAGTAGAGGAAAACATCCTTAAACGTGCCTGGGAAAGTGCCGATGGCCTTACTGTGGTTAATCAAGTAGTGGTTCCTAGGAGCATGGTAGACAATATAGTGGCCGAATGCCATGGTGGAAAATCAGGCGCGCACCTAGGCATAAATAAAACCATGGACAAAATTCGAAACCGATTTTATTGGGTCAATTACTTTCAAGATGTGAAAAACTGGTGCCGCCGATGTTCGACTTGTACAGCCAGCCAAGGTCCCAAAACAAGGTCCAGAGGTCAAATGAAACAATATAACGTAGGTCTGCCATTCGAACGCATTGCTATTGATGTGGCCGGACCATTTCCAGAAACTAAAAAGGGCAACAAATACATCCTTGTTGTCATGGATTACTTTAGCAAATGGCCAGAAGTTTTTGCTTTGCCTAACCAAGAGGCCGCTACAGTTGCAGAAGTTCTGGTAAATGATGTTTTCAGCCGATTTGGCATTCCTTTGGAACTACATTCAGATTAAGGAAGAAACTTTGAATCAAAGCTCTTCCAGAATCTCTGTGACCTTTTAGGAATACATAAAACACGGACTACGGCTTTACATCCGCAGTCAGATGGCATGGTTGAAAGATTTAATAAAACAATAGAAGAACATCTGTGCAAAGTTGTTGATGAGCACCAAACAGATTGGGACCAATATATTCCATTGTTTTTGATGGCCTATAGAACCGCCATTCACAATACGACAGGAGCTACTCCATCTAGTATCCTGTTTGGTAGAGAACTGCGTTTACCATGTGATATCATGTTTGGTTCACCTGAAGAAGAACACTTAGAGGTTAATGACTATGTCGAACGTTTAAGGCAAAAGCTGCACGATATCCATGAAGTGGTTAGAGAGCGAATAGAAATAGCCAGTGACCGCATGAAAACGAGATATGACCTGAAAGCAAACTCTTCAGGGTTCAAAGAGAATGATCAAGTCTGGCTATACAATCCTCAACGCAAGAAAGGAAGATCACCTAAGTTGACACCACCATGGGAAGGGCCTTATAAAGTTGTTAAGAGAATTAATGATGTAGTTTACCGAATCCAGAAAAGCCCGAAGTCCAAGATGAAAGTTGTTCATCTAGACAGACTAAAACCTTACCTGGGAAATGTTGATCGAGACGATCAAACCTGAAGAGGAGGATAGTGTTACAAATTTAAGTTATTTAAATTTTATAGTTAGAATTTATTTAGGTTTAGAGTAGTATTAGGTTGACGTATTTTATGGTTGTATTCTTACTCTAGGTTTTAGTTGCGTTATCTGTGACAAACTGGTATGCGAATGGTCCGGTTCTAGAAAAGGGTGGAATGATTCCGAATCGAACAAGGATGGAAAATTCTCGAATAGAAGGCAGACCCTCATATATAGGGCCGGACGTCGTGCATCGGGCAGTCAGAGATAACCAATGGTAGTGATCGCTAGATGTTAACGCGAAGTTAATAGGCGTATTAAAGTAGTGAATTATTAGCAAGTTATTAGTAAGTTTAAGTGCGTGTTTTTGTACAAAATTTGTCGAAATAAATTGACGTATCGTTTTCAACAATTGCGAGTTTTAATTTGTCGTTGTGAACCCGTAACAATATGTTTCTGTGTTTCTTTCGCATGACATTTTAGTGAGAATTATTTTTCGGGATTTAACAGCTGTCCTTTTTGCCACAGCGCCAATAGCTCCTTTTCCGTGACCTGTTGCAAATATTCCGCCAATATGTGTCATATAAAGGGATTCTAGTTGCAAAGAAGGACCACGTCAAGGTCACGGTGGATAGAATAGACCGGTGTTCGGATCTTATATATATATATATATATATATATATATATATATATATATATATATATATATATATGTCGAATTTTGCACGTCACTGGTGGTCCAGCTGATTTTTGCAAACAAAAGTTAGATATGATATGAACAACTAATATTTTTAAAAATTTTTCTTTCATTCTTATAAAATATAATGTTATAGACGTATTTGGTTATTTTTTTTAGCCCGCTTTATTTTTTATTACACAAAACTTAAATTACAAGTCAAACTGAATGTGATCGTTTAGTATCAAAGGTGAACCAAGGACTTCAGAAGTAAACAAAGATGTAGGTCAGCGGATTATTTTTGAAGCTAAAACGAACACATTATTTTCTTCGAATTTTAATTTTTGTGTAAAGAGAAATGAAGCGGCTAAAAAAAGTAACGACTGGTATGTCTAAAATATATTATTTTATAAGAATATACTAAAAAATAGTAGGAAAATTGCCTTAGTTTTCAAAAAATTCAAAAAATATTAGTTGTTCATATCATATCGAACTTTTGTTTACATAAATCAGCTGGACCACCAGTGACGTGAATATTTGACATATATTTATAAGATCCGAACACCGGTCATCCTTTGGTTTGCACAAGTTATGTCATGTCCGTTTTTATAGCCTACTTGACTAAAACTGTTGTCAAAAGCCTACTTGACTAAAACTGTTGTCAAACAATATGAAGATGTGATTATTATATGATACGATAATGTTTTTGATAGGATTTGAGGTAACGGGTGCGACACTAATAAAGTATGGATATTTGACAGGTTCAGAGCTCTATCGGAAAATTTTTTTGTTAGAAGCTATGCCCTTTTTATACGTGTTTACGTTGTATACTTTTATAAAGCCCCCCAAATTCTCTACAATCTGAGCGCATCTCTAGCTTTCTAGGCTCATTGGTTGCAGAGATACGTGTACTCTAAGATGTGCAGTTTTTTACAAAAACTGAAATTTTACCGGAGGGTCAGTTTCTAAGCCTCGTACCTTAGTTCGGGGCCTAAGAGGGAAATTTAGGGGCTTGTCAGCATTTTCGCGTACCGTGACGAAATTTGGCACGGAGGTACCAGACACCTAGAGATGCCATTTTAGAAGTGGTGCTCCGATGGAACTTAGTGCAGGGCCAAGATACAGGGACGTACTTGAGGTGGGACAGGAAAAGCTGATAAATTAAATATAAAGCTAGTTTCGCGTACAATTTTTGTTTCTTTAACTTTATAGCTATGTAGCTTATAAATTCAAAAATCTATAAAAATGTAAGGTTGAAAATAACGTTTCTTTTTTGAGTGCAAAAGGTGTGAGAATAAATTGATAAAATTTTATTTCGTCTGTGGTGTATCGATTTCTAGGTAATTTAGTATTCTAAAGCAAAATAAATATCAATTAAGTCAATACGTCAAACTGTTTACATTATATGTCAAAAACTGACACCTAAATCTGCCAGTGATTATTAAAAATACCTGACCAGGCCTAAATTAATAAAATTTGATAACTTAGTGTAGTGTAGTAGTAAAAGTGAAAATCAAATTTCTAGAATTTTTAATTTTTAACATAATGCAACAACAAAAACAACCAATTCTTAGGTACCAAAGCATACACTTTTAATAAAATTACATAATTGCATCCTGTATGAGATTGGTTGTCAGAAATGATAATTAAATAGATATTTGAGAAATAATGATAATACACATTATGTAAAAAATATTTTTTATACAATTAAAATTACTGTATTTCATTAATAACTTTTACTTAAGAAGAAAAAGTCATAAGACAGCTTTTATTTAAATATCAATTTTTTATGGATTGCTGGTACTGTATAATATGCGTATCTTTTAAAAAGTATTTCTTTACTATAACTCACCTACGCGTCGTTTAATTTTGTTCTTGTTCCACCAATTTAGTTAGCGGAAAAATATTAAAATTTTGTCTAATTAACTGACCTTGTAGTTTTGGTACTAACAAAGGTAACAATATTACCGACTTTAATTTGAATACCCTGTATGTTTTAAAGTCTCTAACTAACAGCTACATAGGTGATTCATATTTTAACTTTCTACTGCATATTTTCTAATTTTATAAGTGCTGGGAATAACGTTTAACGTATTAAAAAAAATATATATTGACAAAAGAACATCTTGTATTTTCTTACAATTACAAAGCTAGGTAAAATAATGTACACCATGTAAAAAAGGCATTCTTCTAGTTATAACAAGTAGTAAAATTTAGAAGGTATCTTAAACTGCATAACCGGCATACCTAAAAGTTTGAGACTACTACTTTTTACATGATTTTTATAATTTCACCCTGTATCTTTTAGCATATTATAAAATTACACTAACCTAAATTTTGTGTCATAGCCTGTAATAAGCCGACAAATTGTGCCAAGTTTCGTTGCAAAATTATTATTAACGCAGTAGCTACAACAAATAATGTAAAAAAACAGTAAAAATGACAGCAAAGTTGTTGTGGCCCGGTATATCCATTCAGAAAACGGTAATGATGGAGCACTTATTACAAAAATTGAGTCCGATAAATGGTTTATAAACGAGAATATAGTGATTGCAATGAGATGTTTATTTGACATATCTAGAGTTATTTGAATTTTCAGCACTAAAATAAAAAATTACGAAAAAACTTTATTGTCTAGTTACTTTTTAACACATTTATTTAACAAAATAAAAGCTATACTAGTATTGTTGTAAAGTGCTGACTCTCAGTTTTCCATAGTGATTTGTAACGTCGTCATAAAAAAACTACTTAAAATGATCATTAAAGTTTTACTTATTTTTAAAAACACCTGTATTTTTAACAGTTCAAACTAATTTCTATTTTCTTTTCGTAAAAAATAAATAAAAGCCAAATATCTTTTATCTGGTATATATTTTTTGAAAATATCCTTACGTCTAAGAAATCCACATACTTGTCCATCTTTTTAGATTTTTTAAATTTAGAATTATTAAATATAACCCCCCTGTACTCCGACCCTGTATATGTCACACCCGTCCGGCAATTTTGATTTTAAAGGTAAATAATTTGTTTATGTCCTCATCAAATTTTAACACCTTATCTTGCATAACTAAGCTCGTGGAATTTTTTTTCTACTCAATACCCACACCAAAAATTTCTCAAAAAAAAATGAATTATATTTTGTTTCTTGGAAAAAATAAAGCAGTATAATTTTTTTATCACTTAAAATAAAACTGTAATTGTCCTTAAAATCGGTGCCATGTTTCATTGCTCTAGCTTTATATTTGAATTTTATACAGAATTTTAATGAGATAGATACAATTAAAAATTAAACACCCTGTATCTTTGCTCTGCACTAAGTTCGGGATGAGCACCACTTCGTGAAATAATACTATAGTGTCGTACATTATTTGTGCCAAGTTTCATTACGGTACGCAAAAATGCAGACAAAAGTGGCTTAGGTTCCGGACTATATTAAACTAACTGTCCTAGAAAAAAAGTGATAGAAAAGGAAATTATAGACAATTCTATTGGCTTTAGCACGATACTAAAATTGAGTCTCTTATAGCCCATCGCACCGACTTTTTTTTTCGTTACTTAGCCTTAAGCGTTCCTTATTACGTCATATTATGATTATATTAAGAAACACTTTAACCTAAGTAACGAAAAAAAAGTCGGTGAGATGGACCCTAAGTATTATAGTTTGAGCAGAAACGAAAAAAACAGTATAAATCGATGTTCCAGAAAACAAAAAAAAACATTGTACTATACTATTTATTTGATAAAGATTTTATAACACCAATATATATATATATATATATATATATATATATATATATATATATATATATATATATATATATATAGCCAATTACACACACAAAAATGCTAAAAAGTAGAATTTCCAAATATTTCTTTCATTCTGAACGGTTTAGGTTAGAGTAATGCGCAATGGCCTTTAGGTACTGAATTTTCAGGTGTCAAAAAAAAATTACAGATTGGGCCTCGTATGGGGGAAAGATGTGTTTTTAGATTATCCCTTATATCTTCTAGACTATTACACCTGTACAGGGTGTCTCATTTTATTGTTTCCCACCCTTTTAGACGATTAATAATTGATATAACAATATAAAAGAAATTGTGTTCGAATCCGCGAAATTTTTACTTTTAAATTACATCTTGACTTTATTCCTGATGCTTACCATATTTTACAGGCGCTCAAATTTATAGTTTTTGTAAATTGAATGCTCCTTATATTATTTAATTAATAGATTAGGCTTGGAACATATTTTCCAAAAATACCCGATATGCCGTAGTTTTAGAGCCATAGTTTCTGAGATATTAGCAATAACAGTACCGCTCTTTTGTTAATTTTAGTATCCTTATTCCAAATTATGTTAGTACCCATGTATCAACAGTGACAATGACACAACTTTGTTGTCGTTACCGGTTGTAATTTTGAGCGTCATTTAAAAAAAAATAGTTGTCATTGTCACTGTTTATACATGGGGACTAACATAGTTCAAAATAAGGAGACTGAAATTAACACAAAAGTGGTAATGTTATTTTTTTATCCAGGGCTATCTTGTTGGCCTTGTTTTATCATTTAAAAAGTTTATGGCTAATATTTCAGAAACTATTTATCAAAACTGCGACATATGGGGTATTTTTGGAAAGTATATTCCAAGCGTAAACTATTAATTAAATAATATAAGGAGCATCCAATTTACAAAAACTATAAATTTGAGTGCCTGTCAAATACGGTAAGCATCAGGAATAAAGTCAAGATGCAATTTAAAAGTAAAAATTTCGCGAATTCTAACACAATTTCTTTTATATTCCTGCATCAATTATTAATGGTCTAAAAGGGTGGGAAAACATATAATGAGACACCCTGTACATTTAGGTCTCACAAAATTGGTAGCTCACACAATTGCTAACAGGCCTGCTATATAAAAAAAAATTCAACGCTGTTAGTAAGGCGCCTAATTAGAGGTAATTTTTTTTGTTATTTATGATAACAAAAAAATAATTGACTTATGATTGCCCTAGGTCATCGAGATTGTACCAAAGTAGTGCGGTCGACCACTCCTTAATTTTAAATACTTTATAATTGGCCCCGGCCCCGAGGGGCTGTAAGGGCCCAAAATCTTATTTTGATGAAGCTTTATAACTAATGGACCTTTTGAACCACTTCAGTTATTTTTTGTAAATTAGTAAGCATGTAGTAATTGTATGAATTAACAATTAGGTCAGACAATAGAAATATTAGGGATAATCTAAAAATACATTTTGCCTCCATACGACCCTTAGGGCCCATAAATGTATTTTTTTTGACAGCTGAAGAATCAGTACTGAAAGGTCGATATGCGTGTCAAGTTTTATTACTCTGGTTTAAACCGTTAAGATCTTTAAAAAAAATTAAATTGTGGGGATTAGTAGTCGATCAATACAGGTGTTATAAAACCTTTATGAAAAAGCCACGGAACGTTAGTACCCGAAAAATGCTTCCTTAAGATGTTTTTTTTTCCAAAAAACTAAAAAAAGTACAGGGAAACCTCCTATAAGCGGACACTCACTGTTTCGTCGATTTTGTCCGCTTATTTGAGGTGTCCGCTTATGAAAGAGAACTGCCAAATTTTAATATATATTTATTAACAATTTCCGCTGCTCGAGTTTTTCCGATATTAAAATTTTCAGCGATCTTTCGTGCTGATAGATGTTCCTTCTCCGAAACGTTAACAGTTTCCATTTTTTCACGTAAACTAAGAAGTTTTTTGCTAGGCCCTATTTCAAAGAGATCTATTACTACCCAACGGAACAAAAAAATAAAACACAGTAGTCCAGCCGAATAAAATATGCTGTAAATACGACAAAAGTATTTAATCTCCGCATTAAAACGGAAAGAAGTAATTCCCCAGTTGCAGAGTAAGTTGTTGCCAACATACTACATAACATTTATGCCCATGTCGTGCAGCGCTCCGTCCCGTTGTCAGAGGTTTGCGCACAATGATTATTACTTACATTAGCCTGTCGTTGTATGATTTCGCTGCAGAGTTTGTCGTGTTCGATTTTGGCCTGTGTTTTGACCCTCTTCAGGTAGTTGTTGACAGAGAAACTAAGGCAGCTTTCAGAGGTCTCCGGTATGAGAGTTGCAGCCAGTTGAACCGGTGTTCCCATTCGAGTCAGCGCTCGTCTTAGAGGACCAGCATAGTAAGCTGGGAGATTCCTGGTGTAATTTTGAAAAGCTGTTCTCCAGTCGTTGCTGGGTTTCCATCTGTGGATCTGTAAGTCAACAAAAGCATATTATGTTCTGGGCTCTCAACCACGGCTTATAGAACATTGACGGATTGGATTTGTAGAGCTCTCAACAGATAAACAGCAAAATAATATAAAATTTTTAAATAAAAATATGAAATTAGGAGAAAATAAATTGATCCATGACGGATCTGATACCTTCCTAGCTAGCCTATTTTCACACTTCAAGTGAAGCCATGACAATATATTAGCCTTGAAAATAGTTTTTTGTAAATATCTCAGAAACTAAAGCTCCTACGAAGTTTTTGAGCAAAATAGGGTCTACTATATTCCGAAAACATTGTATTGATACGATGCTCCGTTAAAAAGTTAGCATTTTTTTAAGTTCTTAATTCTGAAATAACTCTCATTAGCATTAATGGATTTTGACCAAAATCTAATCAGCTCGTAAGAGTGTCGAACACTATTTTACCTAAAAATTTTATGACAATCGCTTCAAGGGTTTAGGAGCTATCGTGTTACGGACAGAAATAATATACACACATACAGACACACACACACACAGACAGACAGCACGACGATATTGCTAAGATACATCAAAATAATACATTTTTGGCGTTATCTCAAAAAAAAAATTTTTCGTCGAAAATAATACCTTCTCTAGCCATTGCTACGCGGGCTAGGAAGGTAAAAATATGAATAAAAAGTCAATTTTTTTTGGTTTCCTACCAGACGGCCGGTTAGGCCAAATCCTATTTTTTTTACGAAAATGCTTTTACTAAGAATTATTGTTTTTTTTTAATGGGATTAAATGGGAAACTCGCTTATTTTTGACGGAATGTGTAGTTTTTGAGATACGGACATGCAAATCTTTTTCCGACGTAAAAATGACTCAAAATTAGTAAAAGTTTTAACATTTTATTTTTTGACATTTTAAAAAATTACTTATTGTTTAATGCTGCCAGTTATTTTTGTTTTTGTTTTATTTTGAATTTTTTGGAAAACCTTAAAGTTTGTTTTGATATTTTTGGGCTTTCAGCGAAATGAACCGAACCGAACCTTCAAAAAATAAAGTCCTTGTTTGGGAAAAATTCCGATCAGGTGATAATTTCTTTCTTTGTTGAAAGTTATTTTCTTTTTAATCACCTGATCACTTTGGTAAAATCATGCGCGCTTTTGCACACGCTGGGATTTTGAAGCGCCACCCTGTGTTTGACAGTGGAATGAAGAAATCACTTCCGACAAGAAACTGAAAGAAGTCACACGTGTTGTTAAGTTTAAGACCGAAATTCCAGCAACAAGAACAGGCCGCGGCCGCGAAAAAATGTGGAACTGCTGTTAAATGAAAGAAGGTAAGCTTCTAGCGTGTTGCCGATTTTTTTTCCTTTGTTTTTAGTTTAATAGACGTCTGTTTTTCCCAGACGGGGCAAATTTAACTTTGAGGTAATTTTTTTTGGGATATCTCCTGTTTTCTCCCCTTCAGGCAAAGCCGTCTTGGTCCTTGCGACCAGTCGTTTATTTGGCCATTCGCGCTCAGATGTTTACTTATTGTTTTTTATTAAGGAATGCCAAAAATTAAATTTTATGTAAAAAAAAAGTGGCTACAAAAATGTTTTTAAATAATTAAAATATCTTGTCAAATAAGCAAGACATTTAAAGGTTGGTTGAAATTAGGGTCTTCTCAAAGAAGATAAGGTATAATAAAAACTACAGCGTATGGAAAAAGCTAAAAAAATCATTTTTCAATCTATCTATCTAGCCTTCTTCGATCCATCTTTGGACATAGGCCTCCCCCAGTATCTTCCAATCTTCTCTGTCTGTCGCCGTGTTCATCCATCTAGCTCCTGCATGTCTCTTCAAATCGTCCGCCCATCTCATTTGGCGTCTTCCCCCACTTCTTTTTTTTCCCAACGTCTCCCCAAGGTTACAATACACTTGTTCTTTCTGTCTGATTTTATGACCGGCAAATTTCCATTTTAATTTTGCCACTTCTTACATCCCTTACTTTTGTTTTATTACTTATCCAATCATTCCTTTTTCTATCTGTTAGCTTTACATGTAACACTTGTCTTTCCATTCTTCGGGCTTTTGTTACCTTATCCATGTTTAATTTTGTGTGTCCAGGTCTGGGATCCATATGTAAGTACAGGAAGGATACATTGGTTATACACTTTCGTTTAGAGGTACTGAGGATATTTTTTATTTTCCAATGTGTAGCTTAATTTACTGAATGCTGCCCAGGCCAATCTTACTCGTCTCTTGATTTCAGCTGTTTGGGATTCCGCTACTTGTTTTATTTTATTATTATTTAGTCGGTTTAGAACGTTTTTCTACGTTGTCCGACGCCTATTCTCCACCTCCTTCGATCCTGACAATCATCTTTCGTCAGATTTTTTTTGACTCATTGATCTTTGGATTGACTGTTGCCATTCTAGTTTAGGACGCCCTCTTTTTCTGCTCTATTGGTTGCCATTCTAGGACCTGCTTTGGTAATCTTTCGTCGTTCATCCGTTGTACATGGCCGTACCATATCAGTTGTCTTTTAGTGATGTCATCCGTTATGCTCCCTTCGATTCCCATTCTTTCTTTTATGATCTCATTTCTTATGTGATCTGTTCTAGATATTCTCATTGATCTTCTTATTGCATCCATTTCGACACTTTCCATTTTTGTTTTGTATTTTTCTGTTACGCGACAAGTCTCTATTCCATACAACCGCGTGCTTTTCACCATTGTTTCATATATGTTAAATTTTACATTCTTTTTTATCTCTCTGCTCCATAAAATACTGTTAAGACATCCAATAACCTTTTTTGCTTTTACTATTATTTTTTCCAGTTCTTTACAGTCTGTTCCTGTCTTATCAAATGTGACACCCAAGTATACATACTCATTGCTTGGAGATACTACTTGTCCATTGCCTAGTTCTAACTCACTGGATTCGTTTCCAATACATAAGGACTGTGTCTTGTCCACGTTCACTGTTAATCCCCACTTTTGGTATTCTTCCATTAACTTTCTCATCATATACTCCATGTCCTCTTTATCATTAGCTACAATTACTTGGTCGTCAGCAAACTGTAGTGTGTATATGGTAAATCGGTCGTTAAGTTGTATTCCCATGCCGTGCACTTTCCGTTTCCAGTTTTTTAGAGCTACTGCGATATATATTTTAAAAAGAGTTGGAGAAATACAACATCCCTGTCTTAAGCGTTTTTTTTACCAGGAATTCTTTTGAAAGTCGATTTCCAATTTTAATTTTAGATTTTGACCCTTTGTATAGTTCTTTTATCGCTTTTATGTATGTATGATTCATATTAGTCTGCTCTAGCACTGTCCATAGTTTTTCTACTGGAACGGTATCATATGCTTTTTGTAGGTCCACAAAGGTAACATGAGTCTCTATATTTCTGGCGCTCCTTTTCTCAATTACTTGTTTAAGACAAAAAACATTATCACTACAAGATCTGCCTGCACGAAACCCACTTTGCTCTTCTTCTTCTTGTTCATGAAAATCCTTCTCTATTAGATCTCTAAGAATCCTACCGTACAATCTACTGAGAGTACTAGTTACTGAAATTCCTCTGTAATTGTTGCAATCCAGCTTGTTTCCTTTTTTATGTATTGAGGATATGAATGCAATTTTCCAATCATCAGGTACTGGATGTCCGATTATGATTGAGATTTTCGATTAGTTTCTCTGATCCATATTTGAGCATTTCAGCATATATTCCTCCAGGTCCGCTAGCTTTTCCGGATTTAAGCTTTTTAATACTATTTTTTATCATTTCTTTTTCGATGATTACTTCCTCTCCGTGTACTTCTATGTCTCTCCTCGGAGAGGCTGCCAGATATTCGGGTCTCGTTTCCTGCAGCAGTCCCTTGTAGTGTTCTGTCCATTGGTCTGGTTTGATGATCTGGATGTTTACTTTTTCTTTTGTTGGGTTTTTTACTGTAGAAATGAATATCCATACTTCAGAACTCTGCCTACCTCCTACGTGTGTATTGATATCGTGGCATTTGCGCTCGAACAGTTCATTTTTTTCTGTGCGTATCAAATTTCTCAGCTGTCTTTTGGTTTCCCTGTAGATTTCTAGGTCTCTTTGTTCTTTAGTACTGAGCCATTTCAAGTATGTGCGTTTTTTCTCTTTGACCATTTCCTGTATTTTTTCCGTCGACCACATCTTCCTGCTATTTCTATTATCTTGGTATCCAACAGCTTCGATGCTTGCTTCCTTCAAGCTTTTTATTATGTTTGTATATATCTCTTCAAATGAGTGTTCTGTGTTTATTAATTTTTTATCTAATCGGTTCTGATACAATCTTTGAGTACTTTCGATTTCTAGACTTCTAAAGTTGTATTTTTGATTGTCTTCGATGCATTCTAGGTTTTCATTTTCTTCAATACTTTCGTCCTTATGTGTTTTTCTGAAAGGGAATAATATTTTTGCTTTTACCAGATGGTGGTCAGATCCACAGGTAATACCACGAAGTGTTCGCACATCATACCACTTAAATTGCGAGTGTTGTCCACCTATAGCATAGTCAATGATTGATTTAAGATTTCTTGTTGGCTGAATCCAGGTATATCGATGAATATCCTTATGCCTAAAAAAACCATTATTTATTTTTAAGTTGTGGGTTTCACACAATTGCATCAGTCTCAAGCCATTATCATTTGTTACTTCTTCTCCAAATGGTCCTATCACTTTGCTCTGGGTTTGTCTACCAGTTCGGCTATTAAAATCGCTAAGCATAATTATTTCTCTGGTATTACCGATTTTGGTGATAGTCTCATCAAGTTGGTCAAAGAACAGTTGTTTTGTAGCTACTTTTTCGTCATCTGATGGTGCGTAGACTGCTATTATGCTTATATTATGACCAAGCATCTTCATGTTCACTCGAAGTATGTTTTCACTAATGCAATCGTAGTCGGTAATCTTATTTTTTAGGTTTTTCTTTATTAATAAGGATACCCCTCTGGCTGCTCTTCTTTCTTTTGAGACTCCAGTGAATATATGGACGAAATTGCCGACACTATTTGTACCTGTTCCTTTCTTTTTTGTCTTTGTAAGTGCAATGATATCGATCTTACAATTCTGCACTTCCGTTGCAATAAGGTCCAACTTTTGATTCACTCCCTATACGTTCCATGTAGCTATATTCATAGTCCTTTGTCTTTGCTTTTTTCGTCTTTGAGAATTTCCATCTATTGCTCCGAGGCTTTGTTTAGGCTTTTTGGTAATTGCTTTATTTTACAAGTATTAGAGAACCAGTCTAATGCCTCAACCCCCTACTTGGAGTGCCCGGATTTTTAATCAAGGTTTTTCTCCTCTAGCCTTTGACGAGCCAACGCCATACTGTAAGGCAACAGCTGTCTTTTATACTATCCCTAAAAGAAAGGGTTGCCACCTACGCTATGATCACCGTACCGAGGTCCATTCTCTCCGCCTTTCATATCGATGTGGTCTTCTCCCGTAACCCTGGGAAAGGGACCCTAGACAGGTGCTAACTCTCCGGGTCGGAGAGTACCTGGAATCTACGGAGGGCAGGGGTCTATTCATTTCCCCTGATAGACATCTGACGAGGTCTACCCGTACCCTTGTTCTATTTTCTTTTGGTTTATTCTAGTCGTGATATTTTTATCTGTGTTTGTTATGATTTTAGTTTTAGTGTAGTTCATACTCAAGCCTATATTTTTAGCTGCTGTATCCAGTTCTTCCAGCATTTTAGTCAGTTCTTCTTTCTTGTCTGTTATTAAGGCGATATCATCAGCATAACTTATAGTTGATATTGTATTAAAGTGGCACCGCGTCATAGCTATGGTAAACCAAATTTTGAGGCAAAATCTAAGTAAAGAAGCCTTAAAATTAGTGCTTCACTTTGTACATGTAGTGTGCCGCTTGGGGTTTAATGTTCAAAGGATAAAAGACCAAGACCTTTTAAAGGAGAGATCAAATAGGTACTTACCTAATAAATAAAGATCCGAAACATAAAACAGTATCCAAAATTATATTAAAATGTGCGCAAATATTGATTTAGTTGCAAAAATGGTAATTTGTTTTGTAAAAAGCTCCGTCGTAATTCGTTTGACATAAACAGTTAAAACAACAACGAATAAAAAACGTCAAAGCCCGGCTAAATCAGTATGTTCGTAACAACCAGATAAGAGTATATGTTTCTTTCTAATGAAATCGTTTAGAAGAAGACATCAATAAAAAGCAAGCAAAATAGTAAGCTAATGACTAATTAGTGCGGTGCCTCATTTTGGGAATTATTATCAATAAAAAAATCAAAGAAAGTGCGTGCCACTGTATGTACCCCTCTACTCCCTTCCCGACAATCAAGGTTTTGATGACGCGGTGTCACTTTAATACAATATCAACTATAGGTGGTTCAAGTATTGTTCGCTTACTTTGATGCCTATTTCTTCTCAATCTAAAAACATCTTCTAGGGCCTGGTTAAATAGTTTGAGGGATAAATAGTTATTCTAGATTAACTTACCTTACATAATTCATCCAAAAGAGGCAAGAGGACGGGATAGTTGTACGGCATGACGAATAAGTTAACACAGCTTAGATTGGTGCTTGCTTTGAGGTATCCGAACGGATGTCCGACCTCGGTGTTCTTGTAACTATTGGCTACGAATACCTAAGAATAATAATTGTATGTGCAATCTAATTTCCAAAATATTTTTAATGGGTCGCGAAAATTTGTTTGAAAACTATAGAAATAGAAAAATAAATATCAATGGGTGAAAGGCAAAAGGGCATAAGCGACACATTATTTGAAATAGAGTTTTAAGCGTAAAAATCTTTTTATTATTTTTTTTCTGCGTCGAATGAGCTATTATTCAGGCTTCGACGATGATTTTTTTGTCGCTTAAGTCGAATGAAAAAAGAATGGATCCTGGTTTTTTTTAACTAGGCGACAAATAATACTTTAAATGGCCCTGCTGTAAAGTTTAAAAAATGTCGCTTATGACCTTTTACCTTTCAACCATCGATATATACTCTATTCGCTTAAAGGCCTTCATGCACTTTTCGTGTTAATGCAAAGTTGACTCCTGGGGTTGAAAGCCCTTACCTTTGGAAACACAATTCTGCTTATTGGACATCTGTCAAACTCATGCCAAATACAATATGGCGGATCAAAAATGAAACACAGAAGAATGTTAGAAAATTCAGAATTTTTTTATTTTTGAACCGATTTTTTTTAACTAATTTTATTTTATTTGGACTATAGTGCAATTTTATAAAAACTATAAATTACTTTTTTGTTTTTGTGTCTCAAAAAAAATATATTCCTTACATCATGCTTTTTTTGTGCTTTTTACGTTTTATGGAGAAATTGCTGATTTTACCAAAAAATCACAAGATACAAAAAGTTGTATCCATAATGAATTTCATTTTACCATAAGTTAAAAAGTTTTTTAGTTATGATCAAAAAACTACGAAATTGGCGTGAGGGTAGCCCTAGACATCAAAATTTTACTTTTTCATGAAAGTTTTCCATTCTTAACGACGTGAGCTAATTTTTTATTTTTTGTAGTCTATATTCTGTCAAATTTGACGACCCACGATTTTGCACCAATGTTTTCCCGACTATTTTTTATACCTTATTATAACCTCTAGGAACCTAAAAGGCACATCGGTGGAAAGGTAAGTTAAAGGTTTTAAAAAAACTATTATACTATTTTTCTCATAAAATTACAGTTTTTGTCAATAATCTAAAAACTTCATATCATATTATATTACTATCTAATCGTTTGGAGACCACCGTTATTTTTGCGTGCAAATGCAAATTTGACGTCATTTAGCGAATTTTAGAGTAGGAAATCCCATAAGACCAAAATGGCCAAATTTTGAAAATTCATATTTGAAAAACTATACAGTTTATTAACAAAAGCACCGAGTTGCAGTGTGGTGGGGCCATAGAGATGCGAAAAAACCACACCCAAAGTTATGATTCGGAAAAATGTCATTTAGCGAATTTTAGGGTAGGGAATCCCATATGACCAAAATGGCCCAAACTTTGAAAATTCATATTTTGAAAAATTGTAGAATTTATTAACAAAAGCACCGAGTTGCAGTATGACAGAGCCATGGAGATGCGAAAAAACCACACCCTGAGTTACTATTCGAAAAAACTTCATTTAGCGAATTTTAGGGTATGGAATCCCCCCATAAGACCAAAATGGCCAAGTTATGAAAATTCAAATTTGAAAAACTATACAGTTTATTAACAAAAGCACCGAGTCGCAGTGTGCCCCACCACACCATAGTGATGAGAAAAAGCTACACCCTGAGTTGATTCGAAAAAACGTCATTTAGCGAGTTTTAGGGTAGGGAATCCCATATGACCAAAATGGCCAAACTTTGAAAATTCATATCTTAAAAACTGTAGAATTTATCAACAAAAGCACCGAGTTCTTCTTCTTCTTTCTAGATTTTTGTCCTTGACTGCTATGGTCATGCGGGACAGGTACCGTTGTCTTTTATTTTCTTTAACTCTAATTAAAAGTTCCTTTTTTTTTACTTTTTGGGTGGTCACTTGAACTTATATTAGAGTTTTGTTAACATTTAACATTTACTATTTACAAGCACTAAGCAACATTAATTTCGTGTAAGCTACGCGCACCAAAACTTTTACTGTATCACTAACAAACATTTATTTTATTTATTTTTTTTCGTTTTATTTTACTTTGTACAATTTGTTGTCATGCAAATTTACCAAAGCATGAAGGTTAGTTGCGTTTCATTTATTCCTCCTTAAAGCTAAATCTTGTTCCATGCAGTTACTTTTATCTTTTTTATATATATGTATATTTTTTTCCTTACATGCTAGCATGCAGTTTCGTTTCTACAGTTTTTGGTTGTTTGTTTGTAAATAGTGCATAATGCACTCTATTTGTTTTTTGTTTCTTATGTGAAAGAAAATATCGTGGATGCTAAGTGGCAGGTTTTTTTTGTGTATTTAGCAAGCTGTGTGTAAAACTCTTTTACCTGTGTATTATTCTGGCATGCAAAAATGACATACATTAAGCTACCTTCCTCTCCACATTCACACTGACTGTTAGTTTTCACGCCGATTTTGTTAAGATGTTGGGGAATGCAGCAGTGCCCAGATCTGACCCTGCATCTCATTGATATGTCTCTTTTAATTAGACCTTTTATTTTGCTGAACCAAGGGTTCTGAGTGGTTGTTTCAGTGTTTTTGTGTATTCTCTACCCTTTCTTTGGCCAATTTCAAGAAATTTATCCTTCCATTTATTGTAGAAATGTTCATATATTTTGGGGAGTAGTACTTTGTAGTCTACTTTAGGAGTGTTGGGTTCCTCTAGCTTCTTCATTGCCTGCTATTCCTGAGTGGCTAGGTATCCAGGCTAATTTTGTATTGGGGTTTTGTAACAATTTCTCTCTTGTGTATAGTGTCATTTCCTCGCTTTTTGCAGATATTCCTGTTCTACATATCTTTTCCAACGCGCTCCGGAAGTCCGAGAAAATTACTGTTTTCTTGTCACTATTTTGTGCCACTTCTGTGGCTCTTCAAATTGCGTAAACTTCAGCATTGCAAATATTGTGGTAACTCGGTAGCCTAAATGACATTTTTGTATTTTTTCCAAATACACCTGCACCAATCTGGCCTGCCTTATCTACTGATCCATCTGTGAATATGTATTCATAGTCTTTTTTGGGCCACATTTCTTCAGCTTGATGAATGAACGCTTGCTGATTGTTCTCTTCCTTTTTTAGTTCCATTTTTGTGAATTTTATTTCTTTAATCTGTGTATTCATTGAGTATGTAAAGCATGGCCAGTTGGGTAATACTCTGACCTCTTCTATGTGTGTGGACACTATGTCAAAGGCCTCTACCATTGGTGGTACTCTTCTCCAAAAGTTTGACTGGTTGTATTCTGTGTAATACTCTATAATTTGTACTTGTAATGGGTTATCATACGACATGATTTTCATCACTTTGGCAGCTAGCCATTGCCTTCTTATCTCCATCGGTAACTCTCCACTTTCTGATAAAAGGATTGTGGTTGGTGTTGACCTCATCATTCCCAGTGCAATGCGTAATGCCCAAAATTGTGGTCTGTCTATTTTATTTAGAAATTGTTTCGGTGCTCTTGAGATCAACTGACTCCCATGGTCCAGATGGGAACGTACCATTGATTTATATATTAGTAGCTGGGAGGGAGGGTCTGCTCCCCACCATGTTTTAGATAAGGCTCTCAGAATATTGATACTCTTGGTCGCTTTACTGCATATGTAATTGATATGTTGCTTCCATGACATTCTGTCATCCAAAATCACACCAAGGTAGTTGGCACTGTCTGTCCAGCATATTGGAGTGTTATTAAACATTATTTGAGGCACTACTGGCGCATGCACTCCTCTGTGGAATAAGATCGCTTTGCATTTTTCTACTGATAAGGTGAGGTCATGTTCCTCCAACCAAGTTTTTAAGTTGCCCAATACTTTATTTATCGTTGTGACAAGTTTTTTTGGATTTTTTCCTGTGATCAGCAGCCCTTTATCGTCTGCAAATTCCAGCACCTTGACGTCCTCTGCAGCTATTTCTTTCACTGAGTCGCTGTAGATTTTGAATAATGTTGGTGATAGAGGAGATCCCTGGTGTAATCCTCTACTTGTGTCCCGTGGGCCTAATAAATTATTTGTTTTTGGATCTTTTAGATAGATTGTTCTTCTTGTGAAGATTCTCATTATTAGCTTAGCAATGTCTTCCGGTATGTTGATCTTATGGAGTTTTTCCCAAAGGATCATTAAATTGATATTATCGTATGCTGCTTTAATGTCAAGCATCACCAAAACCGAGTATTCCCCTTGGCTTAGCCCTACTTCTATCTGTGTAACAATTGATATATGGTTATCCAATGTGCTCTTTCCTTTTCTAAATCCGGCCTGCCATGGATTCAGACTTTTTTGTTTTTCTATTTCCCATTCTATTCTTTGCTTTATTATATTTTCTAATAGTTTACTTGGACATGATGCCAAGCTTATTGGCCTCCAGCCCTGCATGCTTTCTAGGTCTTTTCCGTGTTTTGGTATAGGGCAAATTAGATGTGTCTTCCACTGCTCTGGTATTTTTTTCTCTAGATTTTTTAAAATCTTATTGTAAAAGTCTATCAGTGATTCCTTGAATTTGGCTGGTGTGTTCTTGATCATATGGTTCGTAATCCTGTCTAGCCCAGGTATGGTTTCCTTTATATTGTTGAGTATTGCTTGCATTTCATCCAGTGTAAATTGTGGACTTTCCTTGACTTGGAAATCTAATTCTATAAGTTTAGGGGAGACTTCTACTGGTGTTATGCCTATCAGAATCTGTTCTCCGATCTGATCAGACATGGGTTTTTGTTTTGTGTTGCCTTTTACTGAATTGGAGAATCTTTTAATCTGTTTCCAGACTACTGCACTTGGAGTCCTGTGTGAAATGTTCTCACAGAAGCTTTTCCATCCTCTGTTCTTTTTTCTCTGAGAGTTTTCCTTGTGTTTGCTGATATTCTTTTATATTCTATGTAATTTTCCATTGTGTTTTCTCTTCTTAAAATTCCTAGTGCTTCTCTTTTTTGCTTAATTGCTTTTGAACATTGTTCATCCCACCATGGGTGGTCTATTACTCTATTTTTTGAGTATTTTTTCTTTGGAATTGTGTGTAGGGCAACTTCATGCACTGTATTGATTAATTTGTCATATTCCTGACATTTTTGAGTCTTCATTTGTTCATCTATTTTGTCTCTGTATAATGTCCAGTTTGCCTTTTTTGTGTTATACAAGTTAGGCCCATCTTCATTCTGTGTAGTACTGTTTGTTTTAAATGTTACTATCACTGGGAAGTGATCGCTTGTGCCTCATAGCTGATTTGTTTTAAATTCTAATTTTGTGGCTAATTCAGGGTTGCAGGTTGCTAAATCCGGGGCACTCCTTCTTTCTCCTGGTCTGGTGATCCTTGTTGGTTCTCCATTGTTTATGTAGACCATGTTTTGTCTATCAAGAATTTCTACTAGTACTTTTCCATTTGCGTTCTCAAAATCTGATCCCATGCTGGGTTTTGTGCATTTAGGTCTCCCAAAATGAGTATGGGTTTTGTGTTTAGGGCTTTTATTCTGTTTAGAATGGCCCCATTATGCTACTACTTATGTTTATATCCGGTGGGATATACATTGTGACTAGGTTAAGGTCTTCCATTTCTAAAAGGAGAGATTCGGTGTATAGCGAGTGCTACTCCACCATGTCCTTGTGCTCTATCTTTTCGTATTAGATTGTATCCTGAAAGCCAGTTTTCAGCCATGTTTCATTTAAAGAAATCACTTTTAGCATGTGATCTCTAATAAGGCATATTAAAGTGTCTCTGTTACTTCGATAGCTTCTCATATTCCAGTGTAGAAGATTTTGCTCCATTTTTGTTTGTTTTACTGTTTGTGTTTACTTTTTCTTTGTTTTTGCCTTATTTTTTTTTGTTCTATTTCTGTTTTTAGGTCTTTTGTTTATTGTTCTTTTCTTGCTATTATTTTCCTTGCTCTTAGTACTTTTATTATCTTGTCTCTCTCTCTTTTTCCCTTCTATTGGGGCGATGAGGTCGACCCTCCAGAAGTGGATCCTCTATCCATTTTCCTCTCTTCATCCAATGTAATCTGTGTGCTTATATTCTGTATCTCCATAATTTCCTCTTCTGTCTGTAAATTTTGGTTGTATAACCTTTCATATTGGCTGGAGAAGGTAGTGAATTGCGGTATCTTCTCTACCACAAGCTTTTCCGTCCTACTTATGTTATTGCTATTCTCGGCTGTTGTTCTGTTGGGGCTTGGCACAACTTATGTTCTGCGTGAATTTGTACCCTCCCGAGTGCTCTCCACTAGCTGCTCTCGGCTGAGGTCTTGGTATATTTTGAAATTTGGGGAAATTTCTGTTGTTCAGTGCCAGTTGCGGATTGCTCTGATTATTCCTTGTCTTTTTATTTTTTCTTGGACATTCTTGTTCTGCTTCATATTTGGATAGCTTTTCATATGCCATCAATTCATTTATGCGCTTCTGTCTTGAGTACTCACAATTAAAACATGTGGTTGTTATTTGTCTGCATTCTTTGTAGAAATGGCCAGATTCTCCACACCTGGAACAATGTTCGCTTTTTGATTTGCATCTCTTTTTTGAATGCCCAAACCTTAGGCATTTGTAGCACTGTATGACTTGGTTGACATATGTGTACACTCTGTAATGTGCCCCATACAGAATGATTTCTTCTGGTACTTTCTTTCCTTCAAATGTAACTAAGACTTTTCTTGATGGCCTGTAAGTAATCTTACCATCGTCTCCCTTTTTCTTATAGGCAAACCTTTTCATATCTGCGATTCTTGTCTCACATATGCTGTATGTTCTGAAGTCTTCTATATCTAACGAGTATCCCGGTGGTGCGGGTCGTTGTAGTTGTTATGCTCTATGCAGACTTGCAACTGACAGGGGATAATAATTCAACTTCTGCTGCGCCTGCCTCCCCGTGGCACCACTGGATGTCGGTGATATGTATCACAAGTTCTCTTGCCTTACATACCACCTAACCAAAGACGCCTGCAAGCACTACACATACATCACCACATCAGACAAAACATCACCAACACGGCATGCAGAGGAGGAGGCAGGACCTCTTTTACAGGGACCGACGAGATCCTCAGGTCAGGTGCCGAGTCAGGAGAGGTAGCTAGGAAAAAGTGGGTTAGCGTGCCCATGCCGCACGACTGGGAGGGGCCCGCGGACTCCCTAGCTAGTTGAACGTAGCTGCCCCATCGTCGTCGCGAAAAATTTTGAACTTTGTAGTAGTGCCAGGTGGCGCCTGGATGGGACCCTGCTGCAGAGCTTGGATGCTTCCCAATGCGATCGCCTACCTTCCCCTGTTCCTGAGACAAAGGGTCTAACTGGGACCAGGAAAGACAAATGCCGATACCTTTTGGCAAACATGTCCACGCAAAAACACACACAAACACAGCGTCTCGGACGCACCATGAGCGACAAACAAGGAGATATCGTTAATGCGCAAAAAAAAGGATGAAGAGGACAAAGAAAAGGAGACAGGGTGTCCCAGCCCTAACAGCACTGCCAGCATGGCCTCCACCACAAAGGAGACCTGCCTGGCAGAAGAAGAGCTGCTCAGATCGTCTAGCATATCGTCCAGGTCTGATACTTTTTCTGTTTCAGGTATGGAGAACTCTGACAGAGAGCAACAAAGGCGCGACAAAGAGAGGATACCGCAGAGAGCCAAAAGACAAAGGAAGGAGCAAAGAGAGCGGGAGGAGCAGATGAGGAAAAGGGGGCAGAAGTTACAGTCCCAGGTTCCCCAGAACCAGGAGCTGGCTTCTGCCCCCGGACCCTCGGGAAGAACGCGGAGTGGAGCGGCCGGGGTCAGCTCCTCAGGGGGAGCAGACCTCCGCTGGCAAGAGGCGGGTTTACCCGAAAATAAGTAAAAGCCAGCGGAGGCCTGCTCCTCCCCCTCCGAAACATACGAGGGGTACGAAGGCCAGGGACGAGAAGAAGGACGATCGCAGGCGAGAGAAGCTGTGGAGGTGCATCGACCTTCCCAGTGCCCCCAAGAGGTGCAGGGAAGACAGCAGCAAGACGCCACCCGAAAAACCAGCTTCCAAGAAGTTCCGAGGAGGGCAAACCCGGCCAGCAAAAGACCGGAATCTCGATCGTTCCCCACTCTTGAGGGACGATCGTAGAAATCCTGGGGAGCAAAAGGCCGGGGGAATGCCATCTGGTAGCAGAGGTCCCCCACCCAGGGAGGACAGATCACTCCAGGTGGTATTCCATTCCGATCGGGAAAGGGGTAATGTACTGCAGGAGGAAGCCTTGCCCCTGAGGAGAGCAATTGTGGAGGCGATGATCCGGACCATGGAGGGCCCCCTGGAAGGGGAACCAGGTCCGGAGCTTCGCTTCCACAATTCGGGGGTGGTCGACCCGGACTGGTTTTTGGTCACCACCCACGACACTCTCACCAGGGACTGGCTTCTACAGCAGACCCTTTCTGTCCAGGGTGCGTCGTTTATGCCGATAAGAGCTGACGAGGCCCCCTGGCCAGAAAGGATCAGCTTCTGGGTACGGAGCCAGGAAGAAGTGGATGTAGGGTGGCTGCTGCGCATCCTCCACCTCCAGAACCGCTCCATGGACGTTCCTGGGTGGAGACATGTGGCCACAACAGGAGGACCTGGGGGTGGCATCTCACTTTCCGGGTGTCTAGAGAGGTGGTGGACCGATTAGAGGAGGCCCGTTGGACGCTCTACTATGAGCTCGTGACCTTTGCCGTTAGCAGAGGTCACGGCTATAGTTCGGCTGCCCGACGCGCCCCCGGAGGGCCCACCGCCCCCCCCACCAGGAAAGTAAAGGCCGAAACCCCCCATGGAGAGGACCGCCACCATGGAACGTATAAGGGTAGGTCAGATCAATCACCACCACGAGCATGCAGCAACCAGCGAACTGGTTTGCAAACTTGCTCGCAAAAGGTGGGAGGTTGTCTTAATACAAGAACCACTTCTTTTTAGGGGAACAATAAGTGGTCTAAGGATGGCCGGATACAACACCTACACCGGCAAAGAGGAAGCGGAAGGACCAAGGAGCTGCATCGTGGCAACCAGGAACCTCAACGTGATACCGTTACCACAACAAGGTTCCAGGGATGTCACAGCGGTGCGAATTGAGTACCAGGGGAGTGGTAGAAAAAGACACATTATTTTATGTAGTGCGTACCTCCCATATGATAGCGCACAACCACCACCATCTGAAGAATTAATTGATATTATTAGGTATGCTAAAGGTAATGATCTGAAACTCGTAATAGGATGTGATGCAAATGCACATCACACAGTGTGGGGTAGCTCCAATATAAACGGGAGGGGGGCAGCTCTACTTGAATTCCTTAGCGAGGCATAGAAAAGGAAATTATAAACTGGCGTGTCTCGCCAGAGATATCGAACTCGGATCACAGGATGCTTGAGTTCGAGATCACAGGTGAGACACAACCACCAGAACTAAGAAGAAACCCAAGACTTACAAACTGGGCCACCTATCTGGAAGGTCTAGAAAACAGTCTTAGCGGGACATTTAGGAATGTATCTTCAAAAGAAGAATTAGAGGAAGCTCTAACGCGGGTGCAGGGCAGCATAGTCTGCAACTATGAAAAGGTGTGTCCTAAAAAAGCTCCCCAGAAAAAGTTACCATGGTGGAACAATGAGCTAGAGCAGCTTAAAAGGAACACCAGGAACACCTTCAGGAGAGCAATGAGAGAGGACACAGAAGAAGCCTGGGATGCGGACAAGGCCGCCAAGAACAACTTTAAAAACGAGGTGAGGCGAAGCAAACGCAAGTCGTGGTGGCAATTCTGCGAAGACTTGGAAAGCCTTCCAGACGCCGCCAGACTGATGAAACTGCTAAGTCAAGAAAAGGAGGAAGCTATAGGCGTATTTAAGACACAGGAAGGAACATGCACGAAATCTGCAGAAGAGTCTCTCGAACATCTCCTGGCGACACATTTCCCAGGCGAGAGGGACCCCACAGAGGCTGCCCAGGACGAAAACCACTCAATAACCGTCTCAGATTGGAGCCTAGCGGCCGAAATCGTAACCGACGAAGCGGTATCCTGGGCAGTCCAAAGCTTCCTTCCGTTTAAGGCAGCGGGGCCGGACGAAATCTTCCCAGCTCTACTGCAAAAGGGCCTTGAGTTGCTGTTACCCCACCTGAAAGGGATATTCCAGGCAAGCATAGCTTTAGCCTATGTCCCACAAATGTGGAGGAAAGCCAGGGTAGTATTCATACCCAAAGCAGGGAAGAAAGATTACACCACCGCAAAATCATTCCGGCCCATAAGTTTGACATCATTTTTGATGAAGGCATTGGAGAAAATGGTTGACAGGTACCTCATAGAGGTACCACTCAAAGCATCCCCTCTCCATAAAGAACAGCATGCATACTGGAAAAGTAGATCTACGGATACAGCCCTCCATACAACCGTGCAAAGGATAGAAAAAGCTCTCGAAAACAAGGAATATGCACTGTCAGTTTTCTTTGACGTCGAAGGAGCCTTTGATAAGGCAAGAACAAGCTCAATAAGTCGAGCAATGCAGAAAAAGGGCATCAACCCGGTCCTCCTATCATGGACCGAGATGGCCATGCCGGAGAGAGAAGTGGAGGCAAGTATGAAGGACGTCCAGGTCAAGAGGAGGGTAAAAGGAGGCTGCCCCCAGGGCAGCTGCCTATCTCCACACTTCTGGTGCCTTATAATGGACAGTCTACTTCACAAACTGGAAGAACAAGGATTTGACGGCAAAGCGTACGCCGACGACGGACTGGTTATAGTACCAGGGAAGTTCCTAGGCGTAATTTGCGAAAGGATGCAAAGGGCGTGCAAACTAATAGAGAACTGGTGCCAAGAGAACGGCCTCTCCGTCAACCCCAGCAAGACGGAAATGGTTCTCTTTACAAAGAAGAGGAAGATAGTAGGCTTCAAAGCACCACAAATGTACGGAAGACCACTTGCACTATCGCAAGAGGTTAAGTACCTGGGGATGGTGCTAGACAGTAAACTAAGCTGGAAACAACATATAGACCGACTCACAACAAAGACGATAAAAACATTCTGGCAAGTAAGAAGGGTGGTAGGAAGAAAGTGGGGACTCAACCCAAGGATCATGCACTGGATCTACACGGCCATCATAAGACCGAGGATCCAATACGGATCCGTGGTTTGGTGGCCGGGGGCAATGAAAACCACTAACGCCAAAAAGCTCGAAAGCATGCAGAGGCTGGCGACCTTGAGCATCACCGGAGCTCTAAGGTCTACTCCTAACATAGCCCTGAATACGATCCTGGGTCTCCCATCGCTGTCCACCTGGATAAAGAAGGAAGCGATGGCAGCATACCTTCGGATAAGGGACGCGGGCGTGTCCAGAAGGAGCGGTGGACAAAAAGGACATTCGGAGATCGCGACTGTGACGGAAAAGGAGATTCCTTTATCGACGTACAGGCTAGCGATGCCAGAAAAGCGGTTAAGGGAGAAAAGGAGATACCGTGTAACCATACCACCAAGGGATGCATGGAAGGAGGACGGAGCTGAACTCCTTAGCGACGCCACGGTCTGCTATACAGACGGATCAAGGCTGACAGACCGGAATTCGACCGGTGCAGGAGTGTACGTGGAAAGCAAGAGCATTGGAAAAAGCTACCCGCTGGGATCCAATGCAACAGTCTTCCAGGCAGAGGTTTACGCTATACTGGCGTTAACATGGGAGGAAGAAATTAGGAACGAAACAGGAAAACGCCTCTGCATCTGTTCAGACAGTCAAGCTGCGCTGAAAGCACTGTGTAAACCAATACCATGTCCGCAGGTTTGGTGCAGGAGTGTGCGGATGTACTTCAGGAATTGGCCGGCGTAAGAGAGGTAGAGCTCGTATGGGTCCCAGGCCACGTGGGAGTCCCCGGAAACGAGAAAGCGGACAGACTCGCCAGGGGAGGATCCCAGCAGAAATGCGTCGGGCCAGAACCGTTCCTGGGGCTCACAAGAGGGCAAATGAAGTCGGCCCTAACAGAGTGGACCCAGAAAGAGATACAAAGGGAGTGGACCAACACAGGAAACGCCAGACAGGCGAATGAGTATGTGACAGGCTACAGCAAATCCCGTAGGGACTGGCTGCTCCGTAGAACACGAAGAGAGGTGGGAGCCATAGTGGGAGTCCTGACCGGACACTGCGTCCTACAAGGACACCTGGCAAAGATGAGAGTGAAGGAGGACGCGACGTGCGAGCGATGTTGGGCCGAGGACGAGACCTCGGCGCATTTTCTCTCATCATGTGAAGCATACAAGGAGGCAAGAAGAGAGGTATTCGAAGAGGAAGCCTTTGAGACGGAGGACCTTCTGAATCTGAGGTGGCCCGATATTCTGGCCTTTGTACAGAAGACGGGCAGATTCCTTAGCGAAAGAAGGACGCAGTAGGGGGGATGCCCGGGGGTTGGCGAAAAGGGCGCTTCATGTGCCAAGTCGCCAGGCCTAGAGCTTACCCCACACTACTACTACTACTACTAACGAGTATCCCACTTCTGTTATAACCCCTTTGCTGTAAAGTAAGTTGTGAGGAATGTATGCCTTTAAGCCTTGTCCTTCTAGTGTTTCATTTTTTAACAAGTTGTTTGCCATTCTAGGGCTAGAAAATTCTACCCCCACCTGATTAAATCCCTTTTTCGAGACCCTCTTTACCCCCAACACTCCCATTTGGAAGAGCTATTTGCTTATATCTGAAAAATGTAAATCTGTCACACTTCTTTCTATCGATTCCAATAACACCAAATATGGTGCTCGTCTGCTTCATCGTATTCATATTTCTGCTTGTCAGCTCTTTGGAGCTTTTTTAGTAGCTCCCTGCCTTGTTCATAGCTTTTCTCATCCACTGAGTCCTTCTTGTTTTTAAGAAACTCTTCCACTTGCTTAATTGCCTCTGGTAGCACTTTTTTGATGCTGTTGGTCAAATTAAATATTGATTTACTCAAGATTTCAATCTTTGGGTGAAGGAACCTAAAAACTGTTGGTTCAATACGTTTTCGAATCCTGGGGTGGTACCCCAGGATCCGGTGGTTGCATCTTCCTAACCTAACCTTATTTTTGTTTTTTAATTTTTATCATCTTAATAGTCCTAAAATTTACAAACTTATTGTTTAATGTCTATTCACTAGCTTAATTACTAGTTCACTCACCCTTTTCTCTATGTTTTAGTTCAAGGATGCACTTGATTTTTTTAAATTTTATTTTATTATCCACAATTTGCGTGTAGTGACCACCCATGCGCAAACTCGAATCTTCCAGCGACTCAACAAGAAAAACATAAAATTGATTTCAGCTGTGACACTTTATTTCAAAGCACCGAGTTGCAGTATGACAGAGCCATGGAGATGCGAAAAAACCACAGCCTGAGTTACTATTCGAAAAACCGTCATTTAGCGAATTTTAGGGTATGGAATCCCATAAGACCAAAATGGCCAAATTATGAAAGTTCATATTTCAAAAACTATACAGTTTATCAACAAAAGCACCGAGTTGCAGTATGGCGGGGTCATAGAGATGCGAAAAAACCACACCCAAAGTTAAGTTTCGAAAAAACGTCATTTAGCAAATTTTAGGGTAGGGAATCCCACATGACCAAAATGGCCAAACTTTGAAAATTTATATTTTAAAAACTGTAGAATTTATCAACAAAAGCACCGAGTTGCAGTATGACAAAGCCATGGAGATGCGAAAAAACCACACCCTAAGTTACTATTCGAAAAAACGTCATTAAGCGAATTTTAGGGTATGGAATCCCATAAGACCAAATTGGCCAAACTATAAAAATTCATATTTTAAAAACTGTACAATTTATCAACAAAAGCACCGATTTGCAGTATGGTGGGACCATGGAGATGCGAAAAAACCACACCCTGAGTTACGATTCGAAAAAACGTCATTTAGCGAATTTTGGGGTAGAGAATCCCATAAGACCAAAATGGCCAAACTTTGAAAATTCATATTTCATAACCTATACAGTTTATCAACAAAAGCACCGAGTTCCAGTATGACAGAGCCATGGAGATGCGAAAAAACCACACCCAAAGTTAAGATTCGGAAAAATGTCATTTAGCGAATTTTAGGGTAGGGAATCCTGTAAGACCAAAATGGCCCAACTTTGAAAATTCATATTTTAAAAACTGTAGAATTTATCAACAAAAGCACCGAGTTGCAGTATCACAGAGCAATCGAGATGCAAACAAACCACACCCTGAGTTACGATTAAAAAAAAAAACGTCATTCAGCGAATTTTGGGGTAGAGAATCTCATAAGACCAAAATGGGCAAACTTTGAAAATTCATATTTCAAAAACTATACAAAATATGAAAGAAATTTTTTGAGGTGTGGTCATAGACTAAATAAATTAATTTACGGGCTGGTTCATCTCTCTCTATGACCAAGTAAATAAATCGGTTAAGTGGTTCCCACAAAGTCTGATTTTGTTTTAACCATTGTTTTACAAATTATACGATTGCATGGCCAATCCTGTCTGCATTCAGTTCTTTATAAATAACATTATGGCGCAAACTGATTGATCTTTAAAGTTTGCAGCATAATGTTTTTTTATTTCATTAAAATTGGTTCAGTAATACTGAATTTATAAAATGCAGACAGGATTGCCAATACAATCGTATAATTTGTAAAACAATGGATAAAAAAAATCCGATTTTGTGAGGACCGCTACACCGATTTTATTAATTTGTACCTCTTTATGCGGGATGAAAGTAGTGTTTTTCTATAAATAAAAAAAAAAACTAAAACATTTTCGCAAAATAAGAATAAACACGCCATTTTGAAGAATCAAGTATGATTCTGGGCGACATCTTAATTTCCAAGATGGCGGAAAATTTCGATAAGAATCTTTAAAGAGCAATCAATTCTTACAACGATTTTTTTTATTTCGCTAAAAATGGTTTAGTAATAACGAATTTATAAGGAAATTAATGCAGAAGGATTGGCAATGCAATCGTAGAATCTGTAAAATAATGGTTGAAACAAAAATAGATTTTTTGAGAACCACCACACCGATTTTACTAATTTGTACGTCGTTGTGTGAGGGAAAAGTAGTGGTTTTCTATAAATTAAAAAAAAAACTAAAATATTTTCGGAAAATAAGAAGAGAGGCCATTTTGAAGAATCAAGTATGATTCTGTCCGCCATCTTAAATTTTAAGATGGCGATAAATTTTGATCATGTTCTTTAAAAAGCAATCAATTCTCAACAGGATGTTTTTTACTTCATCAAAATCGGTTTAGTAGTAATGAAGTTATAAGGAAATAAATGCAGACATGATTGGCAAGGCAATAGCATAATATGCAAAACAATGGTTGAAACAAAAATATATTTTTTTAGAACCACCGAACCGATTTTGCTAGTTCATACCTTGCTGTGCGTGGCAAGAATGCAGCCTTTTAACTAATTTACAAAAATAATTAAAACATGTTTGCAACACAAAAATAAACGAGCATCTTTGAAGGGTACATTTTAATGTCGTCCGCCATCTTGGATTTTGAGACATCGGACAAAAAAATATATTTAGTCAAAACTCTAATTAATTCTCTATCAAGTGCAGTTTGTCCCATTAAAATCGATTGTATAGTTCAAAAGCTATAATGAAAAAAAAAATTGTCCGGTTTATTTGGCCCACCCGGTATATACTCGAAAATTAAACGCGCGATATGCAATGGAGAAGGGACGCAATATCATCGTTACGTAATTATGTCGAAACGTAAAAAGATCCAACCATAAAAAACTTGAATTGAAAACTCGTCGATTTTATGGGTCGCGGTTCGTTTGTCGAAAACACGTTTATCGAAAACATCTTTATCAAAGACATTTTGATCAAAAACTTTTTCGAATGACTTTTTAATCGAAAACATTTTTAAAATATCTGAATGTTATCGAAATATGCCGGCGGCCCGCGTTATGCGGCCCGCATATTTGTAAACGACGTCCATGATTGCGATTCGGTTGTAGCCCGAACGCTGCCGTAACCGTGTCAATGAAGCCCTATTCTACATTGACACGGTTCGGTTACGTTGGCGATCGATTGACAACGGTTAGGTTTCACATTCTCTAGGATCCCGGGAAAGAGGTCAGGAGAGTATGTTTTAAAAAAATATATGATTTTCGATTAAATTGCTATTCGATAAAAGTGCCATTCGAAATTAAGATTTTCGATCAAAATGTCATTCAAAATTAAGATTTTCGATCAAAATGTCATTCGATCAAAATTTCATTTAAAATTAAGATTTTCGATCAAAATGTCTTCGATAAACGTGTTTTTGACAAGAGAACCGCGACCCGATTTTATAAAGCAGCTGCAAAAACCTCCTCATGTTGCCAAGCCTAACCTAAGAGCCTATTCCTGTCAGCGCCAGTTTAACGAATTTAGCCAAGAAATTTTGCTAAATATGGCAATATCGCATTTTCATTTTCGACTTTTCTACTGTTCGATCCTTTTGGGTTTCGATTAAAATAAGTTTCGATGATTTTTGCGTCTCTTTTCCATTGCGTATCGCGCGTTTAATTTTTGACTATATTATTTTGACATTTTTGCGGATCGACAAAATTACGATTCGATTAATCTATTTTCGACAATTTTACGGATCGACAAAAATATGTTTCGCTTTAATTGCTTTCCTCTTTTATTTTTTGATTTTTTTATTTTTCGACTTTTTCCCGGTTCGCCAATCAACGTTTTGACTGAACTCTGTTTCGAAGCTTTTACGTTTCGACTATATTATTTTCGAGATTTTTACGGGTCTACGAAATTACGCTTCGTCTAAATTATTTTCGAATATATTGTTTTCGACAATTTTACGGATCGACAAAACTACGTTTCGTTTAAATTAAACCCAATTACGGTACGGTACGGTTCGGTTCTCTCTTTTTTCGACTATTTTACGTTTTGATAAAACAAATGTCAATGTTTTGGTGTGTCGCCAACTTACTTGCCAACACGTTTTCGGTTGTTTTCTCGACAAAATGTACTGAGTCAGCGGCGATGGTTCAAGCTCGTATTTGTCGAACGGAAGATTTTCAATGACGAGTGGTTCCGAATTCGTGCAGGTGAACTTGACGTTGGGGTGGGCGGATCTGGGTGGTAGAACCGATGCAGTCACTTCCGGCCAAAACGATTCTGGGATTGGCCAGAATCCTAAAATATTCAGCTTTCTTAGAATAGGATTTATACATCTTTAGCCATTATGCGAAAACATTATTCTTAAAACTCGAAACTCAGAAATGGCTCAACTTAGTAGAGTAAACTTGAAAAAAAAAGCTGCAAAATTAATTTAAAATAAATGGATCCATGACGGACCTGACACCTTCCTAGTTAGTCTATTACCACACTTCAAGTGAAGCCATGATAATATATTAGCCTTGAAAACAGTTTTTTTGTAAATATCTTAGAAACTAAAGCTTTGAGCAAAATATAGCATACTGTATTCCGAAAACAGGGTTTTGAATTGTCAAAAAACTTTCATCAGCATTAATGGATTTTGGCCAAAATCTAATCAGCTCGTAAGAGGTTTGAACACCTAACACACCTAATTTTACCTGAAAGTTTTATGAAAATCGGTTCAGCGGTTTAGGAGCTATCGTGTTACGGACAGAAATGCCATACACACACACATAGACAGACATCACGACGATATTGCTAGGATAGTTCAAAATACATCCAAATAACCCATTTTTGGTTCAAAGAATTTTTTTTCGTCGAAAATAATACCTTCTTTAGCCATTGCTACGCGGGCTAGGAAGGTAAAAATTAATACGATGTATAATGTAATTTTGACTCCTTTTGGCCCGTGAAAATAACCCCCTATCCGCCACCCGGGGACGCGTTCGATTGGAGATTCCCACCCCAGTCTAACACCTCTGAACAAAACAAAGTATAATGTATTTTTTTGATCTTCATGCACAATTGCTTTTAATATTGTACCACACAATATTCTCATTCTATAATACCATATTTTCAGCAAAATTATAATTTTTGAAATCAACCTTGGTTTGGCCCATATGCGGTAGATTTTATTTATTTTTACTAATATAAAAACAGTATTTTCATCGAAAAATACGATAAGGAGTTTTGTAACTAAAACAAAACCAGAAAATCCCTCAAATAATAAAGAATGTATTTACCAAATCCCGTGTGAGTGTGGTAAATCATATGTAGGTGAAACGAAACGCCTTCTTCAGGTTAGAGTAAATGAATAACTAAAAAGTACCCAATTAGGGGATATTGAAAAATCCGGTTTAGCGGATCATGCATGGTCAAATGATCACAGGATTCAATGGTCTGAAGCTTTGGCGAATCCGAAAGTTTATTGAAGCCGCATTTATAATGCAGAATAAAGAAGTTTTGAGTCAACCAAGCACGGACATACCAAACAACGTCTTACAGCCGGTTCCCACCTACGACTTTCTCGTGGGTGCCCGCTCACGCGTCGCATGATCTCAATATAAAATTTTATGACAGTCAAGTGACGCGTGCGCGGACACGCACGCGAATGTCGTAGGTGGCAATCGGATTTTAGGATTAAAAAGGGGGCGGGCGTCACACCTGGCTGCATACCAAGTATTATAAGTATTAGCCTGTAGACTGGATTGTTTATTTTACACTTGAAAATGAGATACTTTCTAAGCGAAACCTCGAAACGTTAAAATAAATAAAATCAATGAAAGTTCGAAATTTTGTTTTTTCTTCGGTTCGGTTCGGTTCGGTTCGGTTCTTTTACGCGTCTAGTATCATATGAAAAAATAAATGGATCCATGATGGACCCGATACCTTTCTGACCCATAAGTAAATATCTTAGAAAAAGAAGCTCTTACGAATTTTTTAATAATAATATAAATTATTAAGAAAAACATGTTCTAATATTTGCCAAAAACCGCATATTGGTGCAATGCTCCATTAAGAAGTTATCATATTTTCAATTGTTAAACTGTCAAACAACTTTAATTAGTATTAATGAATTTTAACCAAAATCTAATCAGTTCTTCACAGCATTGTACATTATTTTACCTGAAAATCGATTTATCGGTTTATGAGCTATCGTGTTACGGACAGACATGCACACCATAGAGTAATACTATATTACTCTATGATGCACACACACGGACAGACGTCACGACGATATTTTTAAGATAGGTGAAAATACAGCAATTATTTATTATTAAAGATATCAATTTTCTGATTGCACCTTACCGTACTCCTTTTTATGCCTTTAAAATGCTGTAATCAGATTTTTGCTAGTTTCGCATATACAGGGAGTTTTTGAAAAAATTGCATTTTTAATAATCCCTTATATCTCGCTTATTTTGCAAGATATTTTTATTCTGTAAAAATCTTTTGATGGCAACTTTTTTTAAGGAAAATAATGGCATCAATTTTTTAAAATATTTTTTAGTTTTTGAGATATTTTTGGTATTTATCTTCAAAAAAATTAAATATGGACCTGATTTTTTTTATTACTATTTTGATTGGTGTCATTCTATTATTATCACAAAATAATAAAAATCTAATATTGTTTTGTGTTAAGGGTAAAAAAAACATTTATTATTTAAAACATTTTTTTTGTCCAAACCTGAAAATTTCAAACGTAAATATAAATTAAAAATTGCTAGTTAAACGATTTTTAGTTCAACTGTTTTAATACTTAGCAAATTTAAATGGTTTTACGTTAATTTAAAAATTTAATTGACACGACAAATACAAAAAAAATAACGAATTACAAAAAATCATAACTAATTTTTCTTTAATGATATAAATTTTCATACTGCTTACCATTATGTGTAACACATTCTTAGCATTTTTAAGTAATTTTTCTCAACGCATTTTGCATAAAAATATTTTTGCCGTTTAAATATTGGAATTCTGTTGCTTGAATAAAGCAGTCAAACATATCAGATTTTTTTTTAAATCTGGATATGGTCGATTTCAAGGCATTTTAGAATAATTTTGAGTGAGCCATTCACAAAAATGACAAGTGAAATGACAATGTCAATTCCACACTTTTGTTTTTCCATGTTGAAGTATATTTCATGAGTTACTGTGCGACCATCAAATAATTACTATGATATTAATTTTGTAACTTTTTAACGTTTTTTTCTTACTAAAAATCGTTCAACTAGTGTGTCTTGCAATTTTTAATATATATTTACGTTGAAAACTTCCACAGTTTTTTTAAATTTTAAATATATTTTTTTAAATCTTAAATAAAAAAAAATATTAAAGTTTAATCACTTTAAGATAATAATAGCATCATAACCAATCAAAATAGTAATAAAAAAATTCAGGTCCGTATTTATTTTTTTATGATAAATACCATATCTCAAAAACTAAACAAGACTTTAAAAAATTGACGTCACTATTTTGCTCTAAAAAAGTTGCAACAAAAAGGTTTTTACAGAATAAAAATATCTTGCAAAATAAGCGAGATACAGGGAATTATTAAAAATGCAATTTTTTCAAAAACTCCCTGTATTAGCAAATCCACGGGGTATAGCAAAAATCTGATTACACCATTTTTAGGAGCTTAAAAAAAGAGCACGGTAAGGTGTTATCAGAAAATCGATATCTTTAATAACAGCCGTGTTTCCCATTTAATCCCATCGAAAATACGACACGCTGTACACCCAAATAGCACATTTTCGGCGTTATATGAAAACAATATCTTTTCTAGCCAAGGTAATAAAAACCTTTACTTACCAACACAAAATTGTTTGCTAGCCTTGGGTACATAAATCATCCTCCTACACGTGTGCCACAAAGTGTTTGTGTTGGATCTGTCATCAGCTAAATCAATCAAGTCATCTTTGTCGTCTTTGTTATCCACCAGAGGCGGGTCTGGTCCGATCTTTTCGAAATTTATCACTACTCCGTTTTGAACCTAAGCAAAAGTAAATAAATATGTTAAAGTTTCAATGGAAACTTTTCCATATAGTAGAGTAAATTTGTGGGGTATTTCAAGAAAATGCTGCAAAAAGGGTATATTTTTTTATATTTGGCGTGGTAGTAACTAACATCAAAAGCTAAATTTTTAATCGAGGATCCCCTATTTTCCGGCATCAGAATCCAAGATGGCGGCTGCCAAAGTTAAGAAAAAAAATGAATTCTCTGTTTTAAGAGAAATTAAATTATTTTGATAAATTTACTTTAAGTGGGACCTACTCAATTCAAAAATATAAAAAAAAGTTCACCTGTCACTTTAAAACAAAATGGCGGCTACATTTTAAAAAAATCGTTTTTCTTCTATATTTTATTTCATTTTTGCGCGATATTTATTTTTAATACCTTTAAAGCCACGGACCAGCTCTTACCGAAGAACAATTATAAGTTTCCCAGCCGACACAAAGATGGCGCTTAATACGTCAAAAATAAAAGAGACCTTTATAAAATGTAGACCAAATTAAATTTTTACAAAAAAAATTTGCATTTTATCAATAGTAAGCCAAGTTTTGTAAAAATTTATAAAAAGTTACAATTTGACATTTAACATTTTAAGATGGCTGCCGAAGTTCAGATAAAAAAGTTATCTTTTTTGTTCTTGTTTGACACAACTAGTATTGCCGTGTAATATATCGATTTATACTAAATAAGGATCGCCTATTTTAAATATTTCATAATAAATGATACATGTCTATTAATAATCAAGATGGCGGCGCACAGTGCGGACAAAAATAGGGTTTTTGGACAATAATCAATATCTTTGTCGTTTTTCAAAAAAGTTAAAAGTTTTTTAAATATTCGCTCACACAAACACCAGAATAATTTTTGGCATATATATTTTAAGACTGATAGCAGTATTTTTATAATTCTATTGACTACCTCAAATTATTGTTTTTGTGCGTTCCCATTGACAAAAAACGGCCAATACGATATGCGATTCTAAAATATTTAATTTTCCATTTTGCTCACAGTAGTATAGTAGTAGTACCATAAATAATTTGGGAATTTATTTTAAATTTATTATCACCTATAACCACTCGCCATCACCGAATAATAGGCCTCATATCTTCTCTAGATTTAGTGCCATTTTTGACACCTTGCTGCCACCATTTTTGACGTTGAGAGAGCTGTCACAATTTTATATTTGTCCAAATGGCGATAAGACTGGTTTTAAGGGTATACCTAAACAGGAGATGATGTGAGGCCTCTCAACCTGGGTGGTAACCAATGTGTTATAAATTAATAGGATTGAAATATATTTTTAAAAAAAATACAGCACCCTTAGTAGCAGCCAGTAGCAAAAAATATTTATGCTCCCTTTTTGCTAATTCATTGGACTAATATTTAGGATATATGCCAGACCTTGCAAATCTTTGCAATTTTTTATAACCTTAATAAAATTTAAAAAATATTTTTTTTTGCAATCATAACAGTTTTAATTAAATTATTTTAAAAGCGAGACGTCAATTTGAGAAAATTTTATTTAAACAAATAGCGTAAATATCACTTTAATACTTAAAGAAAAACATTTTATATTTAAATGCAGAACCAGTAAAATTAATTTTCTGATAGGTATTTTATACGATTTTTTGTACCTGTTTTAAAATAACGATTAACTATTTATTTTGTTCACTTTCGCAAGTGTGACTAAAAAATAGGTTATGATTACAGATAAACTGGACATTTATCTATACATTTGCAATATTAAAACTTTTAAAATGTAACCTCAGTTTTTCGAATATTGCCCACAGGAGTCCGCACTGTGCGGCGTTCAAAATATAAATACAACAATATCTTTTTGGTTTGGTAACTTTTTTTACCAAGATATGTGGTTTTATAATAATCTTAATTAGTTTTAAATTGTAGTGTACAAAAAAAATATAATTTATTTATTTTTTAAAGATGGCGGCCGAAAAAGTAAAACAAAAAACATTTTTGTTTATTTTTTCGAAATTTAACAAAAAAAACCAGAAAAAACAAGACATCTCGTTAAACAAAACACAGATATTTTAAAAATGTCAAAAAAGTTGACATATATCACTTGCCGGGTGATTCGAATAAATTGATCATATTTTACTTAATAGCTATCTCCGTTAATATTGATCTAACAGAAACGTTTAAATTAGTAAAGTTAAATAATTCTTCCTAAATCATCAGAACCTGATGTCAAAAATGACATATGTCATACACTTGTCAAACTATTGACATATGGTTTATTTTTTAAATAAAACACCCTGTATATAATTTTTTTAATTGATAAGGCTCCTCTGTCTGATTTCAAAAATATATTATATGTTGACATTTAGTCCAGCGGTTATTGAAATATTTGCATTTTAATAACCTAAATAAATAATAAGGATGTTGCCATTTTGTTAATGAATATAATTGTTAAAATGTAAATATTTCAACAACGGCTGAAATAAATGCAAACATATTATATATTCTTGAAATCAGAAAAAGGAGCCCTATCAATTAAAAAAATTATATACAGAGTGTTTTATTTAAAAAAATAAACCATATGTCAATAGTTTGACAAGTATATGACATATGTCATTTTTGACATCAGATTCTGATGATTTAGGAAAAATTATTTAACTTTGCTACTTTAAACTTTACTGTTAGATCAATATTAACGGAGATAGTTATTAAGTAAAATATGGTCAATTTATTCGAATCACCCGGCACATGACATATGTCAACTTTTTTGACATTATTAAAATATCTGTGTTTTGTTTAACGAGATGTCTTGTTTTTTTTTTCTGGTTTTTTTGGTAAATTTCAAAAAAATAAACAAAAATGTTTTTTTTTACATTTTCGGCCGTCATCTTTAAAAAATAAATAAATTATATTTTTTTTGTACATTACAATTTAAAACTAATAAGATTAATATAAAACCACATATCTTGGTAAAAAAATTTACCAAATCAACAAGATATTGTTGTATTAATATTTTGAACGCCGCCATCTTGGATAATAATAGACATATGTCATTTATTATGAAATATTTAAAATCGGCGACCCCTATTATTTAGTATAAATCGATATATTACACGGCAATACTAGTTGCGTCAAACAAGAACAAAAAAATAATTTTTTTATCTGAACTTCGGCCGCTATCTTAAAATGTTAAATGTCAAATAGTAACTTTTTATAATTTTTTACAAAATCTGGCTTACTACTGATAAAATCCAAAAATGTTTTTTATAAAAATTTAGTTTGGTCTATAGGTGTAAAGGTCTCTTTTATTTTTGACAAATTAAGCGCCATCTTTGTGTCGGCTGGTAAACTTATCATTTCTTTTAAGCAACTTCAAAGAGCTTGTCAGTAGCTTTAATATGAGATACTAAACATAAATATCGCACAAAAAATAAAGAAAATATTGAAGAAAAACTATTTTTTTAAATTATAGCCGCCATTTTGTTTTGCCGTGACAGGTGTAAATTTTGTGTACATTTTTAAATTGAGTAGCCGCTATCTTGGTTTCTGAGGCCGGAAAATCGGAGATCATCATCATATCGAAGAAAAACAATTTTTTAAAATTATAGCAGCCATTTTGTTTTGCCGTGACAGGTGTAAATTTTTTGTACATTTTTAAATTGAGTAGCCGCCATTTTGGATTCTAAGGCCGGAAAATCGGAGATCATCAAATGAAAATTTAGCTTTTGGTGTTAGGTACTACTATACCAAATATAAAAAAATATACTCTTTTTGCAGCTTTATTTTACAAAGTTACTCTACTATAAGGTCATTTGGTCAAGGACCTCCCAGCATAAATGTCTGTAATAATCAATTTAATAATCTATGACCGAAACTATTATTTTCTATATGGGGCTTTCCATGTGAACCCGGTCATCTTTTGCACTTAAAAATTTTGATTTTAATAAAATTCGATTCCTTAAATCTACAGGGTGTTTTAACTTCTTAATTGGCCAAAACATATCTATGGTTTATAATTTTTCCTGAAAAAATACGAACAAGAAAGCTTTAAGAAAAATAATTGAAAATGACAAATAATCGCATCAGTGACAGTACAAGACAATAAATTCGCCATTTTGAAAATGTGAGCCCTTCAATTTTTTATATTTTTTTGAAAAAAGATGGTTGGAGTGGGCCAAGAAGAATAAATGCCAAAAAGAAAAATTCTTGTGTAAGTGCGCAGAGGCCTTGGCCGTACTTATACGTATATGGGCAAGCGTCTTATTGAGGCGCCCGGGGTGTGAATCAATATTCACTTCATTAAAAAAAGTTGTTTAACTTTAAGAAAAAAATATTTTTTATTCTGCATATGAGATCAGCGGCGTCACATTGAAGGGCCAACACGGGTCTTGGCCTTCCACTGTTTAAAACCTTATCGGCTACCATAATTGTGGCACATTTTTCTAATTAGGCTAGGTACCACACTCGACGCCACTATACAGGGTGTCCCAAATTCGATTTCTTTGCGAAGTCTCGACCCTCACTTCCGAGTGTCCGGTAAAAAGAAAAGCGGTTTTTTTTAACTCTGCGTTTCGGGAATCGTCCTTTCTTTCTATTTTTCCCAATTATCAAGCGACATAAGATATCGCTATTAAAATATACAGTGCACAAAATGTGGACCAAGACGCGCGTTTCTTATGCCGCCTTCCCGGTCAGAGCCGACCGACGCCGACGCCCATTGCTGATTACGATTATCCCTCTCTCTTTATAAAACATACGGAAACAGAGCACGTAAAAGAACACCAACATTTTCGTAGTGTAGTAGTAAGCTTTGTTTTAAACCTTTTTATTTTTAAACCTTAATTAATTTAAACGATGAAGATGATTGAGCATCCTATAGGAAGTTATACAATATGATCTGCCTCTGGTCATTTCACACATTAAACCAATTTTTTTATATAGGAGTAGACTTTGTTTTAAATCTTATTTAATTAAACGATGAAAAGAAGAGAAAAATTAATTTACCCTTTGTACTAAACTGTCAATACATTGATTGAGCATCCTATGGGAAGTGATTGCAATATGATCTGCCTCCGGTCACTTCGCACATCAAGCCAAAATTTTTATTTTAATAGAAGTGAGCTTTGTTTTAAACCTTACTTAATTAAACCATGAAAAGACCAGTATAACCCATTTACCTTTTATGCTAAACTGTCAATACATTTACTAAGCATCCTATGGGAAGTTATAGAATATGATCTGCCTTCGGTCACTCCACTCATCAAACCAAAATTTTTATTTTAGTAGGAGTGAGCTTTGTTTAATTAAACGATGAAAAGAGAAAAAATCATTTACCTTTTGTACTAAACTGTCAATACATTGATTGAGCATCCTATGGGAAGTGATGCAATATGATCTGCCACCAGTCACTTCACACATGGCATCTATTGGACTACTATCACTGGGAACCAAACCGGTATCTCTATCCACCGCGGGGGTGCCTAGATAATTAATAAGTAAAACTTAAAAAAAAATATATTTAAAAGTTTAAATTTACAACCACTATCCCAGATGCCAAGGTATACGTTTTTACTATGATCTTAAAACTTAGCACTTAGGACAGGGTCTAAATCTATAGATTTGGCCTCGATTGATTTAAGTGTATTTTTTTAATACTTATCGTTCAAGTAACTGCAAGAATTTGGTTTATTTCAACGTGCAATAGGATGATTTAGAAATAAAGAAAACCAAATAAAAATTTAAGGATATGCCATGCCAAGAAAATAAAAGAAAGAGTCAAGAAATTAAATGAGAGGGTTATAGAAAATAACAGAAATATGAAATGTCTAAGGTCGGCTCTAGATAGATATGAAATAATTAAAATAAAGGATAATAACGGCATAGAAACGTTAAAGATGATATCATAAATATCACACACCTATTCTATGCAGAATTATACCAAACAAAAACGGAACCATCACGAGAGACCACGAAGAAACTTCAAACAAAAATAAAGAACATCTCAGAGCTACAACCTGAAATAAGCAAAGCGGAAATAAAGAGAGCATTAAAGAAAATGAAAAATAACAAATCACCTGGAAAAGACGGAGTAACGGCAGAAATGCTCAAGTACGGTGGTATAGCTGTAGTTAATAGCCTGCATATTCTCCTGAATAAAATACTAAAAGAAAAAGTAATCCCAAACAACTGGAAAGAATCCATAATCATTATTCTACACAACAAAGGTGATAGAGCAGACCTAAAAACATTTCTCAATGTAATTATAAACTTTTCACGAAAATATTAACAGATCTAACAACAAAATTTGACGGATATCAATAAAAGGAACAAGCAGGCTTTAGAAAAGGTTTCAGTACAGTTGACCACTTATTAACCATGAAAATCCTAATAGAACGAGCCAACGAATATAACATTCCACTATATATTTCGTTTATAGACTTCGAAAAAGCATTGAGCACTGGGCAGTAAAAGCATCTTTAATTAATAGCCGAATAGATCACAGACATACAGACTTAAGAGCCAATGTATATTGTGAAGAAATAGGCATCAAAGTAAGCGGACAATACTTGCGCCACCTAAGATATGCTGATGATATCGCCCTAATAACAAACAAGCAAGAAGCACAGATAAAAATGCTGGAAGAACTCGATACAGCAGCTAAAAATATAGGTTTGAGTATGAACTACACTTAAACTAAAATCATTACAAACACATTCGAAGATATCACGATCAGAATAAACCAAAAGAAAATAGAACAGGTAGAGCAATATATGGCATAAATTATTAAACTAAAAAAAAGAACTGCTGAAACAGCTGAAATCAAGAGATGAGTGAGATTGGCCTGGGCAGTATTCGGTAAATTAAGCTACATATTAAAAAATATCCTCAGTACCTCAAAACAAAAGTGTATAACCAATGTATCCTTCCTTTACTTACCTACGGATCCCAGACCTAGACACACAAAATCAAACATAGATAAGGTAACAAAAGCCTAAAGATCAATGGAAAGACAAATGTTACATGTAAAGCTAACAGATAAAAAAATAAATAAATGGATAAGAAATAAAACAAAAGTAAGCGATGTCAGAGGAGAAGTAACTAAAATGGAAATTTGCCGGTGATAATATCAGACAGAAATACAATCGATTAAACAAATGTATTGTAGATTTGAGAACTTGGGAAAATAAAAGTAGGGAAAGACCCCAAATGAGATGAGGGGACGATTTTAAAAAACACGCGGGAACTAGATGGATGAACAAGGCGACAGACAGAGAAGAGGGAAAGATATTGGGGGAGGCCTATGTCCAAAGATGGATTGAAGAAAGCGAGATAGATTGCTAGAGATTCTATTACCTGTTAGTCTTAGAACCAAAGCGAACAATCTTTGATCCCATCTAAATGGTTCTCTGGTCAACTCCGTTCCTGGAATGACAGAAGTCATAGGCAAATTGAATTCTTCTTGTACTCCGTTCGCTAAAAATCAAATTAGGTTTACGACTTCTTCATACATTTGATGCAGGATGTGAAGGATATACAAGTAATATACCTATCATAATCATCACAAAAACATTTCATGTAAAAAAAAAGCCAAGTACGCGAAAGTGGTATTCCGTATAAAGAATTGAGAAAAAAGTAAACCCAAGTTCTTCAATACAAATTTCAAAATGAAAGGTTCTTACTAGTTTGGAAATGTTTTTTTAAACTTTGCTATTCCAGCCTAAGAGTCATTTGCAGTGATTTTTAAATGCGATTTTGCTCTTGGCATAAAAATCGAATAATTTTCGAATTAACTTACTTGTAGTAAGTTTGCCTCCATCAGTAATTAACACTATCACAGCCGTTTCAAGAAAAAACGGACATCTGCCTTGTCCGTAAGTGTCAATACCTGACGTCATTCTGTTGATGTTTAAAATATCGAAAGCTTGTTTCACTGCCACCCCCATCGTGGTTAATGAATAACATTGCAGGTTTTTCAGTTCGTTCATAAAGGTAGCTAAATTTTCCTTCCAACCTAAAAAGATAATTGACCTAAATCCAAAGTCTTACAGGTTACCTACAGAGTTTGAAAGGTCATTGAACCCGACTGGCCAACTGTAATGTCATAGCAATCAGACTCCGGGCTATCAAAACGGACGGGCCACGATCTACAACTTTGTTGACGTCACAGCGGAGGCTGAATTTTTTTGATGATGGTCACGTCACGCCACAGCTGATTGTATTTAAAATAATAAAGTTGGAATGACGGCTGATGAATATTTGAATTTTTTTTTAATAAAGGTTTGGAAATTGTTTTTACTATATTCTTGTAAAATAATTTTTTTTAAATCTATTAATTTTTTAGAGCCGTTTCATTAGCTCACACAAAAATTAAATTTAAAGCAGAAGCGAATGTGTTCGTTTTGGCGTGGAAAGTATTCGCCTCATATACACCTATCTGTTTATGGCAATTTTTAAAACTTATTTATAAAACATCAAAAAAATTATTTGTTTGTAGTGCAATTTTGTTTTAAAAAGATTACCACTGGTATTTTTGAATTTTCAATATGCTTTATTGTAAAAAATCATTAAAAAATCGAACAGGTTTTACATATCAAGCAAATAAATAAATGCCATGAAATGACAAACAATAACAAAGTCATATCCATGTCAAATATAACATTTGGCGTGCGGTGTATGACTGTGGGTGTATGACCGGCAATTTGAATTCAAAATAACTGCTAAATCTTGAAGTTTTTAACCTTTTTACCATCTTTCATCCTTACAAAAGTTTGGTGAAATATCGGTATAGTGTCTGGGAATATTTTACTGAAATTTCGCAAAAATCTGTGGTGCCATTTTAAAAATATCACAAATAAATCTCTATCCGCCCATAAGACCCAATTCAAAATTCAACCCCCCAACAACAGCTGATTTTTTCAGGGTCGTGGCCTGTATTTTTTTGTTGGCCTTGTCAGACTAAATGAGGAGCAGAAGTAACAAAAAGGCTAAGTGCCACTTTTCCTAAAAACGAGATTTTTACATAGAAAGGTTCTATGGGCCATCGACTATATCCTATCAAACGTGCAAATTTGTAGGACTAAAACAACCCATATAAAAAGAGTGGGTACACCATGCGGTTGACATTACCTTTGAAAAAGCGAATAATTAGTTTAGGTAGCCTAACCAAACTTCGCCAAACTCGCTACACTTTAATTTTATCGCGGCCTTGTCAAAAAGGCTGTCAGTGGTTGTAATTTCTGTTGTTTTTTGTTGGAAAATAAAGTAAATCTTGGACTTTTTCTACTCTAATAGAAAGAGTAATGTTTTAAGACCCTGAACAGTTTTGACAGTTAAATTTTAGCCGACAAATAAGGCGCTGACTGTGACGTAGCACGGCACCCCGACACAAAATATGATTCCGGAACGTACCAACAACTAATCTAATCGTGTTATTGACTGAACTTACACATTATGATCCGATTATTTACCATCTCTTTTTAAACTAATGTATTAGTAAGGGCGCATAATAATACTAAACACACATGAGTTTAATAACTAAACATTGGTCTACTCGTTTTATTTACTAAACTCATACATTGTCATCCAGCTACTTACTCTCTCTTTTTAACTCAAAGTAGTGGGACGGGTGCAACCAATCTAAAACAGTCATGCCATTTTGACAATCAACGTCAATGAATTTTCTGATGCACACAGTGGGCTCGCAGATCTAATTTTTGGCCAAAAAGGGTTAAATTAAAAACATACTGAAACTTCTTAATACCTTTACAAAAAAGAGTAGATAGTCCAGCAGGCCTTGAAAAAACTATGATTTAATTGACGTAACTTTCAGTTATTTTTTAGAAGTGTCATTTCTCCTTTCAAAGGAACGCGTTAAAGTACCATATTTGTATGGCGGTTTGATCCAGATTTTAAGCCATTTTACGACAATATTTTATGTTGTATAAAATTCGCATAAAATAAATCTAAAAATAGGTAGGGGAAAGGGGGGCGCAAAATCGGGTACGCGGGTAAAACGTGATATCGCAGTTTTAAGTAAATTGCGTAAAAATAAAACTTTTTAATATCAGATGTTTTATCCCTATAACTGGTTCAACTCTCTGCAATATAATTGGTGCCGGTCGGCTGAGCTTAAATTGGTTTTTGCTCAACATGTGATGTGCGCTGTTTATTGTAAAAATAACTTGCGCATTTTGTGACAGTAAGTAAATTTTTTACAGACTTTTTAAAGTTTTGTTTACATTGAACGATTAGTGGGTTTATGTATTATTCATAATTAAACGCATCGCCCGTAAGATTAGTCCTTTACTATGTATGATTTTTGTTTGAATTTAACTGGTGCTTTGGGCCAATACGGGGTTTTTTCATGGGGGCAAAATGGGGTACCTTATTATACCTAGTAACCTATACCCCAAAAAAATTTTTGTTTTTTGATAGCATCACTAAAACTCGTATTTTATGTTGTCTTTGCAAAAAATTGACGCAAAATCCGTGTAGGAGAGTCGACAGCGATGACTTGGTCGCTGTAATTCTTTATAAATTTTGTAATTACTAAATTTAATTATTATAAATGTATTTACAATATATTACAACTTTTTATTTTTTAAATAAGTATTTTTAACTTGTTTAGTATTTTAATAAATAAGACTGGTCTTACAAAAATATTAATTCTAAATTACACAACCGCCCCGCCCGTTTCGCCACATGGGCACCCCATTTTACCAAAGGCAACTTTTTACAAAAACAAAAATAAAAGTATGATGGAGTTCTAAATCGTTTAAACTGAATACTAGAACATAAAGATTAGACGTATCTAGCCAACTTAATTTCAAATTACCATTTAATAGTAGAAAAGGGCCTATAAAATTAAGTATCCCATTTTGCCCCCCTTTCCCCTAATTAGACTTTCTACCAGTACATTTTGATTCCAATTTTGATATGTAGACAGGTCAGACAATGGTTTTTGCTAGGCATTTCTGAAATTTTATAAAAATATAGATTTCTTATAAATGTTGGACAAAAATTTTGCTTCCCTCATCAACCATGTTTTAAAAATTTTTATTTTTATAAAAAGTATGTATACATATTTTTCAAAAATTGTACTTTAAAATCTGCTGCTACAAAAGGATTTGTCTATTATTTTTAAAGCTGTTTAGGCTAAATTAAACAAATAAATATTGAAAAATATTAATAAAAAATATAAATAATGTATAAAAATACTAACTATATACTAATTTCAAAAATCAAATAAAAATATGGTCACTCCATAATAAAAACCAACTGCAATGTCTCAAAAACCAAAAATTACAGATAAAATTAACTTTTACAGGTGGATTGTTTATGAAAGACGAATTAGGTAAAAAAGCTTTTAAGGTAAACGGTTCGATCTTAAATCATCAGCAGTTTACCAAACCTGACTTTTAACAAACTAGTATAAAAAAGTGGACGCTTTAAAAATATTTATTTTGTTGCACTTAAAAACAAATTTTTCTAGAAAAGTCATTCTTATTTGATTATGCATTCATTAATTAAACTTGCAGGTTCTTATCCGCTACAAAGTCAGGGTTACGTTCGTATTATTTTCTAGTTTTTGGTAGAGCCAAAAAATAATACCGTTTAACTTTTTTTAATATTTTAAAATTTTTTGTTTGATTTTTAGCTTATGTTAGTTAGTTATGTAAACTCCTCATCCTTTTCAACGCAGCTTTTTTCCACATTACACGGTGAGCTTTAACCTTAAATAATCTAGTACTAGGTTCGCCACAAATTTATAAATATAGGATAGTCTATAGGATAAAGATTTTGGGTCCGCCGTGCAAGTTAAAAAAATAATAAGCGACGTTAAACACCGCAGAGTTCCAGATTTAATACATATCGGTTCATAAATGTAAAAGTTCTCCATTTCGGATCCGCCATAATATTTTTTATAGGTTTGAGTGAGAAATCTATCGGCTTTATACACTCGAAAGTTCCAATTTTGATAAATATCGGTTCACAAATAGAAAACTCTGCCCTTTTGGATTCGTCATGTAATTTTTAAGTTTGATTTCATAATTATACTCTACGACTTTAGACACGCCAAGGTTCCAAATTTGAAACCAACTGGTAAATAAGTTTTTTTATATTTAGGTCAAAAATCACATTTAGCGAATATTAGCACTAAATTTCAAACTTACCGGTTCATAAATAGGAAACTTCGCCATTTTGGATTCGCCATTTTGATTGATAATTACTTCTTTCTCATTTCAAAACAAAATATTGTGACAAAACCTATTTTTCTAATTTTGGTCAAAAATCAGATCCGGGAGCCCACTGTGCAGCGCTATGAGTTGGACAGCAATAAAAAATAAGCTGTGCTTTAAAAAGAGATGCAAATGAGTATGTTCCAAAATTACAATTTATATCGGGGTGCTAATGTCAACCTACGTCACGAGTCAGCGCCTAATAGGTCTTCACGGGCTAAGGTGTGCCAAAAGTGCAGGCAGGTTGTTCATAAACTACATTATCAGGTGAGCTCTTGATTCAGCTGATAATCCGTCGGAGCTTGAGCCGCTTGATATTTGCAGGGCTGACGGGAAGCGGGCTAATGGCATATCTGTGGTTTGTTGGAAGGCGGGGCAAGGCCAACACAAAAATAAAGGCCACGACCCTGAAAAAATCAGCTGTTCTCAAGGGGGCTGAATTTTTCATTGGGTCTTACAGGAGGTCAGACTTTTTTTATGATATTTTCAAAATGGCACTACAGATTTCCGCGAAATTTTAGTGAAATATTCACAGACACCATCCCGATATTCCACCAAAGTTTTGTAAGGAAGCAACATGATTAAAAAGTTAAAATCTTCAAGATTTAGCATTCCTTCTTTTGAATTCAAATTACCCGCCATGTACCACATGCCAACTGTTATATTTGACATGTATTTGACTTTGTCATCTGTGATTGTCACATTTAATTTTGCTTTAACTTAATTCTTGTGTGAGCTAATGAAGTGACTCTAAATAATTAAAGATTACTATAGATTTTATAAAAAATGTTCTGAAAGAATATAGTAAAAACAATCTCAAAACCGGCTTTATTTAAAAAAAAAGTCAAATATTCATGAACCGTCATTCCAACTTCAATATTTTAAAGACAATCAGCTGTGTCGTAACGTGACCATCAAAAAAAATCAGCCCCGGATGTGACGTCAACAAAGTGGAGGATCATGGCCCGTCCGTTTTGGGGGAAGTGCTTAGTTTGGGATGCCACGTGTAGGCACACAATTGTAAGTCACCGGGTGTTTGCCTCCAATTTGAGTGGGAGGGCCTGTGTGATGGCGGTTTTTTTAAAATGTTTTTTCACAAATTTATAACTTTTGGTAAATTAGTTTCACAGAAAAACTGTCAATATGTTTTTCTTTGCAAGAGAACACCGATTAATAAAGTGAAGAAATTAGTTTTATATCATGAAAACTAACAAACATATTTTTTTTTAATATCAAATAAAATAAAACTTTTTTACCCAAAAAAAATTGAAGGAGGAAGTTTAAGACTACCTCAAATCGACTCGTTATGGGTCACTCAAATTTGAGCAAGAGCGCCTATGTGACGTCATAAATCCAAGATTGCGCTTTTTTCCACGTTTTTTCAGATTTTTTTTTTAACTTGTCACATCAACTTTAGACAAAAATTGTATGGGATTTGTTCGCAACAGAACGGCAATTTAATTGTCGTTCTAGCAAGTCTTATTTATCAAGAACTAAAAAAGATATATATTTTTTTTAAATATTAAAACCATTATAAAAATTCTAGATTGAGCAAGAAAGTTTTAGACTACCCTCGAGCGATTGGTGATGGATCATTAAATGTTAAGTCGCTGGGTGCTTGCCTCCAATTTGAGTAAAAGGGCCTTTTTGACTTTATAAATTCAAGACGGCGACTTTTTTCATATTTGTATTTAAAAGAAAATATATTATTTTTTTGCTTGTGGTCAAAACATTTGTTTAACTGATTTAAGATTTTGAAACAAAGTGCGATAGCGACATAATAAGTAGGAAGATGAGCGTCAAAAAAAGAATGCAATAAGAAATGTTTTTGCAGAGTTTTTGAGAAAATGACATTAAACATTGGGGTGTAAAAATTGCCCATTTTTTGTTTTCTTTATGTAAGTTCAAAATACATACCAGCTTTTATATTGTTGGGACTTTCTTCAAATGTTAAAAGCATGTATCTGTCAATTCTGCTATCTATGCTTCTTTGTCGAATTTTAACAAATGTCTCGACAGCAGATTTGGCTACGTCTAGTAATGTTGTTCGGCCTCCAATGTATGTCCTAAAGAAAACCAATATACATTATTAAGGCTGGATCTCGCATGGGACAAGGCCGTGTGTTCTTTCTAAGCAGAGTATAGAGAGACAGAGAGAAAATGAAATGAGACAAACTTGCCGGGTCACTATCCATTTTTTAAACACCCACTTTTTGAAAACACTTTTTTCGGCGAAATTTTCAATCAATCAATCAAAAATACTTTATTGTCACAAAAGAAAATAAATTTTCACAAGACAAAGCAGGATAAATCTAAGACAATAAACAAAAAAAAGTCAAAACAATAAAAAACCAAGAGTGAATTTCTATCCTATTAATAACTAATTATTGATTTAGTTATTTAAGATATTTTTGAAGTTTACCTTTAATAAATATTTAATAATCCTTAGGTATCTTGGTTTATACTTATAGCCCGGAGCCTAAGCCACTTTTGTCTGCATTTTTGCATACCGTAATGAAACTTGGCACGATTATAGTACAACAGTATAGTATAATTTTACGAAGTGGTGCTTATCTCGAACCCAGTGCAGAGCAAAGATACAGGGTGTTTTATTTTTAATTGCATCTCTCTCCTTAAAATTCTGTATAAAATTCAAATGTAAAACTAGAGCAGTGAAACATTGCACCAATTATAAGGACATATACACTTTTATTTTAAGCGCTAAAAAAAATATATTTATTTATTTTCTTCCAAGAAATATTTTTTTTTTTTTTTGATAAATTTATGTTGTGGGCGTTGGGTAGAAAAAAAAATCCAGGAGCTTCGTTATGCAAGATACGACATTAAAATTTAATGTGGTCATAAAGAGATTGTTTGTCTTTAAAATAAAAATTGCTGGATGGGTGTGACGTATACAGGGTCGGAGTACAGGGGGGTTTTAAATAATAATTCTAAATTAAAAAAATCTTAATAGATGAAAAGGTATGTGAATTTCTTAGACGTAACGATATTTTAAAAAAATGTATACTAAATAAAAGATACTTAGCATCTATTAATATTTTATGAAACAAAAAAAAATAAGGTTTGAACTGTTAAAAACACAGGGTGTTTTTAAAAATAATTAAAAATTTTATGACCATTTTAAGTCATTTTTTTTATGGCGACGTTACAAATTCCTATAAAAAAGTCAAAGTCAGCACAATACAACAATGCTAGTACAGCTTTCATTATTTTAAATAAAAAATTTTGTACAAAGTGTTAAAAAGTAACTACAGATTAAAGTTTTTTCGTAATTTTTTAGGTTAGTGCTAAAAATTCAAATAGCTCTAGATATGTCAAATAAACATGTCATTGAAATTACTATATTGTCCTTTATAAACCATTTATTGCCCTCTATTTTTGTAATAAGCGCTACATTATTGCCGTTTTCTGAACGTTTATACTGGGCATCAAATACTTTGCTATCATTTTAGTGTTTTTTTACGTTATTTATTGTAGCTACTGCGGAATTTTGAAACAAAACTAGGCTCAACTTGTCGGTTTATTACAGGCTGTAACAAAAAAATTTAGATTTGCTTAATTTTGTACTATGAAAGACACAGGGTGATATTAAAAAAATCATGTAAAAAGTAGTAGTCTCAAACTTTTGTTCATACCGGTTACACAGTTTAAGATACCTTTTTAACTTTACTACTTATTATAACTAGAGGAACGTCTTTTTAATTTGGTGTACACTGTTTTACTTAGTTTTGTCACTGTACGAAAATACAGGGTTTTATTTTGTTAATATATAAAAAATTTTAAACACGTAAAATTTATAATTTTTAGCTCACACATATACTATACTGTGTGAGCTATGGTGATCCTAATTTTTTCGAGAAAAAAAAAGTTGCTCCGATTTTAAAAAATTTGATATATCTTTGCGTTTCAGATGATTTTGAAACTTTTTTGTTGTGCCGTCTGTCTGTCTGTATGTATGTCTGTCTGTCTGTCTGTCTTTAACGACCAACGCGCATAACTCAAAAACCGCTTGGCCGATTTTAGTGAAATTTGGTACCTAGGCTGGGTTCGAGATGGTCCCATTTAAAAATGAACAAAATCCACCGAACACAAACCAAATAAAGGGGTGGGGGTAGATTTCAAAAATTAGAGTTAATGTGAAAATATGGCGTGTGTCATATCAAACGAAAGGTAATTGAGTCTGCAGTTAAACAAAATACATTTTAATTTATTTAAAAAAAAGGGTGGGGGTTTATTAAAAATAAACATTAGAGTTTAAGTGAAAATATGGCGTGTGTGATATCAAACGAAAGGTAATTGAGTCCGGAGTTTAACAAAATACATTTTAGTTTTTGTTTTCTTTAAGGATGGGGGTAGATTTCAAAAATGTGAGTTTAAGTCAAAACATGGCTTGTGTGGTATCAAACAAAAGGTAATTTAGTCTGGAGTTGAATAAAATGTATTTCAGTTTTTAGTTATATTAGCTCACACGTACAAAATAACTATAGTACCTAGTGTGAGCTTAGGGGCCCATATATTGGCAGAGTATTAGCTCACACATATACTATACTATAGTAGTGTGAGCTATGGTGATCCTAATTTTTTTGAGAAAAAAAAAGTTGCTCCGATTTCAAATTTTTTTTATATATCTTTGCGTTTCAGATGATTTTGAAACTTTTTTGTCGCGCCGTCTGTCTGTCTGTCTGTATGTCTGTCTGTCTGTCTGTCTATATGTCTGTCTGTAACGACCAACGCGCATAACTCAAAAACCGCTTGGCCGATTTTAATTAAATTTGGTACCTAGGCTGGGTCTTGGGTCGAGATGGTCCCATTTAAAAATGAACAAAATCCATTGAACACAAGCCAAATAAAAGGGTGGGGGAAGATTTCAAAAATTAGAGTTTATGTGAAAATATGGCATGTGTGATATCAAACGAAAGGTAATTGAGTATGGAGTTAAACAAAATAAATTTTAGGTTTTTTTTCCTCAAAAAGGGTGGGGGTAGATTTGAAAAATTAGAGTTTACGTGAAAATATGGCGTGTGTGATCAAACGAAAGGTAATTAAGTCCGGAGTTAAACAAAATACATTTTAGTTTTTGTGTTTTTAAGGGTGGGGGTAGATTTCAAAAATGTGAGTTTAAGTCAAAACATGGCTTGTGTGGTATCAAACAAAAGGTAATTTAGTCTGGAGTTGAATAAGATATATTTCAGGTTTTAGTTTTATTAGCTCGCACGTACACTATAACTATAGTACCTAGTGTGAGCTTAGGGGCCCATATATTGGCAGAGTATTAGCTCACACATATACTATACTATAGTAGTGTGAGCTATAGTGATCCTAATTTTTTCGAGAAAAAAAAAGTTGCTCCGATTTCAAAAATTTTTATATATCTTTGCGTTTCAGATGATTTTGAAACTTTTTTGTTGCGCCGTCTGTCTGTCTGTCTGTCTGTATGTCTGTCTGTAACGACCAACGCGCATAACTCAAAAACCGCTTGGCCGATTTTAATGAAATTTGGTACCTAGGCTGGGTCTTGGGTCGAGATGGTCCCATTTAAAAAAGAACGAAATCCACCGAACACAAACCAAATAAAAGGGTGGGGGTAGATTTCAAAAATTAGAGTTTATGTGAAAATATGGCGTGTGTGATATCAAACGAAAGGTCATTGAGTCTGGAGTTAAACAAAATACATTTTAATTTATTTAAAAAAAAGGGTGGGGGTATATTTCAAAAATTAGAGTTTAAGTGAAAATATGGCGTGTGTGATATCAAACGAAAGGTAATTGAGTCTGGAGTTAAACCAAATACATTTTAATTTATTTAAAAAAAGGGTGGGGGTATATTTAAAAAATTAGAGTTTAAGTGAAAATATGGCGTGTGTGATATCAAACGAAAGGTAATTGAGTCCGGAGTTTAACAAAATCCACCGAACACAAACCAAATAAAAGGGTGGGGGTAGATTTCAAAAATTAGAGTTTATGTGAAAATATGGCGTGTGTGATATCAAACGAAAGGTAATTGAGTCTGGAGTTAAACAAAATACATTTTAATTTATTTAAAAAAAAAGGGTGGGGGTATATTTCAATAATTAGGGTTTAAGTGAAAATATGGCGTGTGTGATATCAAACGAAAGGTAATTGAGTCTGGAGTTAAACTAAATCCATTTTAATTTATTTAAATAAAAGGGTGGGGGTATATTTCAAAAATTAGAGGTTAAGTGAAAATATGGCGTGTGTGATATCAAACGAAAGGTAATTGAGTCCGGAGTTTAACAAAATACATTATAGTTTTTGTTTTTTTTAAGGGTGGGGGTAGATTTCAAAAATTTGAGTTTATGTGAAAATATGGCGTGTGTGATATCAAACGAAAGGTAATTTAGTCTGGAGTTGAATAAAATTTATTTCAGTTTTTAGTTATATTAGCTCACACGTACACTATAACTATAGTACCTAGTGTGAGCTTAGGGGCCCATATATTGGCAGAGTATTAGCTCACACATATACTATACTATAGTAGTGTGAGCTATGGTGATCCTAATTTTTTCGAGAAAAAAAAAGTTGCTCCGATTTCAAAAATTTTGATATATCTTTGCGTTTCAGATGATTTTGAAACTTTTTTGTTGCGCCGTCTGTCTGTCTGTATGTCTGTCTGTCTGTCTGTATGTCTGTCTGTAACGACCAACGCGCATAACTCAAAAACCGCTTCGCCGATTTTAATGAAATTTGGTACCTAGGCTGGGTCTTGGGTCGAGATGGTCCCATTTAAAAATGAACAAAATCCACCGAACACAAACCAAATAAAAGGGTGGGGGTAGATTTCAAAAATTAGAGTTTATGTGAAAATATGGCGTGTGTGATATCAAACGAAAGGTCATTGAGTCTGGAGTTAAACAAAATACATTTTAATTTATTTTAAAAAAAGGGTGGGGGTATATTTGAAAAATTAGAGTTTAAGTGAAAATATGGCGTGTGTGATATCAAACGAAAGGTAATTGAGTCCGGAGTTTAACAAATAACATTTTAGTTTTTGCTTTTTTTAAGGGTGGGGGTAGATTTTAAAAATTTGAGTTTAAGTCTAAACATGGCTTGTGTGGTATCAAACAAAAGGTAATTTAGTCTGGAGTTGAATAAAATATATTTCAGTTTTTAGTTATATTAGCTCACACGTAAACTATAACTATAGTACCTAGTGTGAGCTTAGGGGCCCATATATTGGCAGAGTATTTTTCTTTGGCACCATTTAACCATCTACTATACTATAGTAGTGTGAGCTATGGTGATCCTAATTTTTTCGAGAAAAAAAAATTGCTCCGATTTCAAATTTTTTTATATATCTTTGCGTTTCAGATGATTATTTTGAAACTTTTTTGTTGCGCCGTCTGTCTGTCTGTCTGTCTGTATGTCTGTCTGTCTGTATGTCTGTCTGTAACGACCAACGCGCATAACTCAAAAACCGCTTGGCCGATTTTAATGAAATTTGGTACCTAGGCTGGGTCTTGGGTCGAGATGGTCCCATTTAAAAATGAACAAAATCCACCGAACACAAACCAAATAAAAGGGTGCGGGTAGATTTCAAAAATTAGATTTTATGTGAAAATATGGCGTGTGTGATATCAAACGAAAGGTAATTGAGTCTGCAGTTAAACAAAATACATTTTAATTTATTTAAAAAAAGGGTGGGGGTATATTTTAAAAATTAGAGTTTAAATGAAAATATGGCGTGTGTGATATCAAACGAAAGGTAATTGAGTCCGGAGTTTAACAAAATACATTTTAGTTTTTGTTTTCTTTAAGGATGCGGGTAGATTTCAAAAATGTGAGTTTAAGTCAAAACATGGCTTGTGTGGTATCAAACAAAAGGTAATTTAGTCTGGAGTTAAATAAAATGTATTTCAGTTTTTAGTTATATTAGCTCACACGTACACTATAACTATAGTAGCTAGTGTGAGCTTAGGGGCCCATATATTGGCAGAGTATTTTTAAAGTCTTGAGAAATATTATTGATTGAAAACCTAATTGTCGAATGACTTTTTTTCGAAAACCTAATTTTTTCTGTATGACGTTTTGTTTGAATGGGATTTTTTTCAAATACATATACATACACTATTTTATAAAAAACCTTTTTTTTGAAAAAGAAAACTTTCCTGACTTCTTTCCTGTGAAATCGAACTGACAAAAATCTTTTCAAAAAAATGTTCTCGAAAAAAATATCATTCAAAAAAAATGTTTCCAAAAAAAACATCATTTGAAATAATTGTTTTTGAAAAAAATGTTTTTGAAAAAAATTTTTTGAAAAAAGTGTAATTCAAAAATAATGTCACTCAAAATCATCGAGGATTTCAAATTTTTTTAAAAAATTACCTACATATTAGCTCACACATATACTATACTATAGTAGTGTGAGCTATGGTGATCCTAATATTTTCGAGAAAAAAAAAGTTGCTCCGATTTCAAAAAATTTTATATATCTTTGCGTTTCAGATGATTTTGAAACTTTTTTGTTGCGCCGTCTGTCTGTCTGTCTGATTTCAAAAAATAGAGTTTATGTGAAAATATGGCGTGCGTGATATCAAACGAAAGGTAATTGAGTCTGAAGTTAAACAAAATACATTTTATTTTTTTAGCTCACACATATACTATACTATAGTAGTGTGAGCTATGGTGATCCAAATTTTTTCGAGAAAAAAAATCGGCTCCGATTTCAAAATTTTTTATATATCTTTGCGTTTCAGATGATTTTGAAACTTTTTTGTTGCACCGTCTGTCTGTCTGTAACGACCAACGCGCATAACTGAAAAACCGCTTGGCCGATTTTAATGAAATTTGGTACCTACGCTGGGTCTTGGGTCGAAATGGTCCCATTTAAAAATAAACAAAATCCACCGAACACAAACCAAATAAAAGGGGGGGGGGGTAGATTTCAAAAATTAGAGTTTATGTGAAAATATGGCGTGTGTGATATCAAACGAAAGGTAATTGAGTCTGGAGTTAAACAAAATACATTTTAATTTATTTTAAAAAAAGGGTGAAGGTATATTTCAAAAATTAGAGTTTAAGTGAAAATATGGCGTGTTTGATATCAAACGAAAGGTAATTGAGTCCGGAGTTTAACAAAATACATTTCAGTTTTTGCTTTTTTTAAGGGTGGGGGTAGATTTCATAAATTTGAGTTTAAGTCAAAACATGGCTTGTGTGGTATCAAACAAAAGGTAATTTAGTCTGGAGTTGAATAAAATGTATTTCAGTTTTTAGTTATATTAGCTCACACGTACACTATAACTATAGTACCTAGTGTGAGCTTAGGGGCCCATATATTGGCAGAGTATTTTTATTAACAATTTATTTACAATGTAAATTATTTTAGGGTTTTTTTCATTGCAAACATAAGATCAAAGTGTTTGGAATGTATTCTGGTGAAAAGGTTAAAAATATGTACAGCAGATTTTTGGGAAAATAAGTTTTAAACCCTTGGTCTACCTTTTGGAGCAAAACAGAAAAATTTAAATATCTCAAAATATATTAACTTATGCATAATGATATTAGGGTTAAGTTTACTCCTTAGCACCACCCCTATCACATCACCAAAGAAATGTATCGAATGACCAGTGCGCCTGTATACAGGGTGTTTTAAGTTAAGTATCCACCATTGCTAACTTTGTTATTATTAAGGATAGAAAAAAGTTTAAATTGGCAAACTAGTAGAATTTTCGACGCTCATTAAAATGCTAAAATAAAAGAAAACAAACATCGCGTTTTCGAGTTTTTTTAAAAAAACATTAAACAAATTTTCATTGAACTGTATCTGTATCATCTGTTGTATTTTATAATTTTTTTTATAGGTCTTTCAATTCTAAACAAAAATTATCTTTTGATTTTGTCCCTAAAGTTAAAACTAACGATATCTCAAATTTAAAATTATGGTTAGACTTCTTTCAACCAAATAAAATTTCAATACCAACATAATTTTGATTTAAAATATCTTAGTTATTTTTAACTGTAGGAAAAAAAATTAAAAGACAATTTTTGTTTAGAATTAAAAGAGCTGTAAAATACAGGGTGTTTAATTAATGTTTTTAAAAAAACCTGAAAACTCCAAAAAGGGATGATCTATTTTTTTTTGATTGAAGTATCTTAAAGAGCATCTTAAATTCTACTAGTTCCTCATTGTAAACTTTTTTCTATCTTTAATAATAAAAAAGTTAACAATGTTGGATACTTGGAACAAGCTGTATGGCAAAAGGGTTGTTTCATATCAAATCAGCCAGAGTTGGCAGACCATCTCACCGATTTTAATAATTTTTGTACATTCATTCTGCTCATAAAGGAGAAGAAAAATCTCAAATTTAAAATTTCTCTGATTGGTAGTTTTTTATAATAACATTTTAAAATCAAAAAAACTGCTTTGTCTTAAACATTTGAAATTAAAAACGGACAAATTGAAAAAATATATAAAAAAGACACTAATCACCAAGGAAAATCCCAAGACTAAAAAGTTAACAATAAGTATATGACCCATATAGAGTGGCAACTGGCAAGCTTTGCAACATTGAGGGTAGATGGCGCTGAAATAAATTCGTCTAGTACGCAATATTCAGAGACAAGTACTATGATCTAATGGCATTTATATGACAGACATGAACCTCGCAACTCGCACATGCAACTAAATCGTACTAGTAGTCTCTGAATATTGCGTACTAGACGAATTTATTTCAGCGCCATCTACCAGCGGCGTAGCGTGGGGGGGCGCGGGGGGTTCGTCGCCCCCCCCCGCCCCGAGGGTAGTAGCGCCCCATAGGTGGCCGAAGCGCCCTCAGCTTTATTAAGTCGGGCCGGTAACGGCCAATTGAGTGGTTGCCAAAGGAAACTAACGACATGAAGACCTTTTTTTTTTTTTTGGTCGCAAGATTCGTGAGAGGCGCCCTTGTGACTTATCGGCCGCCCCCTCACACATGATGACCTTTTTTTTTTTTTTGGTCGCAAGGTTTGTGAGAGGCGCCCTTTTGACCTTTTTGTTACAAGATTTTTCATCAGTTTTCAGAGGCGCCCCCCCCCCCCGCCCTTTCGGGCACGCTACGCCGCTGCCATCTACCCCTCAATGTTGCAAAGCTTGCCAGCTGCCACTCTATATGGGTCATATACTCAATGCTGCCACATGAATACAGCAAGTCTCACAGTGACATTTGCTTTAAGCCACATAAATTATCTGTGATCGAGTATGGGATTCATGTAAAAACACTTAAAACTTTGTACATTTCTATCTGTAGCTCATGTAAATATGAAATAAATGGATTAGCACACTTGAAGTAAAGCCAGGATATATCAGCCTTGAAAACTGTTTTTTGTAAATATCTCAGAAACTAAAGCTCTTACTAAAGTTTTTGGCTGCTACAAATCATTGAGCAAAATGTATTCTACTATATTCTGAATACCGCGTATTGATATGATGCTCTGTTGAAAAGTTAGCATTTTAAAAAAGTTTTAAATGTCAAAAAACTGTTTGTTAGCATTAATGGATTTTGACAAAAATCTAATCAGCTCGTTAAAGTGTCGAACACTATTTTACCTGAAAATTTTATAAAAATCGGTTCAGCAGTTTAGGAGCTATTGTGACAGACAGACAGAAATAATATACACACACACAGAAAAACATCACGACAATACGACAATATGGCTAAAATAGGTCAAAATACTCCCAAATAACACATTCTCAGCATTATCTGAAGAAAAAATTTTTGTCGAAAATAATACCTTCTCTAGCCATTGTCCAAGTATCTTGATGGCATACACACCTGATTTCAAAGACTACTTTATTATAATAAGGCACATGTGTCTCCATAACTATAATATGTGTCTGTTTAGAATTGGTACTTCATGTTGTATTGTATATACCTAGCCATGACTTGGTTACATCAGAACTTTTAAAAAAATCTTTTAATTTACAAAATTTCTTGTAGAGGGAGTCAGTAGTACAAAAAAGCCAGATTACCAGAATACCTTATTTGGTTTTATAAGGGTTGTGTCGAATGCGGATGGGTGGAGGATTTAAATCATTTATTTTTTGAATGTCCAATAAATGAAATTCAAAATTTTAACATTTATAAGGCACTCGCAGAACCTATGGGGGCCCCATTTCTTTAGAATTGGTTTTAAGTCATATTACTTTGAGAAAAAGCAACCTCATTTATGCAATTTTTAGATATAAATAGGATTAAGCTGTAAAAAGCAAATTTGTCTACAATTAATATAATTTCTTTAAGGTTGCTGGTCTGCGTTTTTGTTTTTTGGGATCGCTAACCCCGATCCTTTTAATCTGTTGTATTTTGTCTAAGAGTGAATGAAAGAATGGAGTGAATGAGGAAAAAAAATAAAATAAAGTTTGATAAAGTCAGTAGAAATTTAACAACGAAAAAAAAAAAGAATAATACTGAAGAACAGAAGAAAAAGAAGAACAGAAGAAAGAAGACTGAGGAGAGAAAAAAGAAGATATCTGAAGATAGAAGACTGATTAGAAAGAGAAATTAGAATAAAGGGGGGAAAAAAAAAGAAAAAGATAAAAAATCAGAAAAAAAAATAGAAAAAGAAATCTACAAAGATTTAAAAATACCCATTAGATAGATACCTACCTATATCACAAACCAAAAAACGGATCTACAGAGATTTGAAAAGAAATAGAGAGAGAATTGGAGGATAGAGAGAAACAAGATACACAGAAGTATAAAGTAAGGGCCTCAAGTGGTTACAAAACCAGCCTTTCTTGAAGCCCATGGTATCGATCTGGCTAACTGTCCTAGAAGGACAAAGCCAATACTCAGGAACAGAACAGAACAGAACAGTATAAGGGTTGTGTCAATGTTCTTATTCCTCTTATATGACTCAGTAAGGTTACTTAAAGGTATTTAAGAATTATATAAGGGTTGCCACCACCACAATGCAAACATTTTAGGTTTTATTAGAGGTTTATAAATAGGTTGGTATAAGGGTTCCAAGAACATTTTCACCATCTCACTATCCAAAGGAAAAAAATAATAATTTTGTATTGGGGCAGGTTAACTCAAATCCAGAAAAAAATACAAAGAACATTAGACATGACATCTTGCACCTTGCATACCAATACTGGTTGTATGCATTAAAAGAATCTATTGATCTATAACAAAAAACCTGTTGTTACTTTGAGGTAAATTAGTAAATAACAGTTATAAAACTATGCCCTAATGCCTGGTTTTTACACATAAAAAAAATATATATTAAAACAAAAATGAAAGTTAACTGTGTAGATGTTTATACAGAACCAGATAAAAATAAAAATTAAAATAAAAAGTTGGCCAACTTTTATCTTTTTTATTTTTATCTGAAAATGGATCTGCACATCACTTCACATAACCTTTTTCTTGTTGTTTTAGTGCAGAATTTTGTTTTGTAATTGTTTTTTAGTACCATTTATCCAACATTAAGAAAGTAGGGGTTTAATCCAATGAGGTTTAATCTTGTTGGTTTAATCCAAAAATGCTTTTACTGAGGGGTGAACAGCTAACCCAAAATGTGTACACCGATTGTGAAAATTCACAATCTTTTGCTAAGATTGTGTAAAGATTGTGAGGGATTGTGGTAAGATTGTGAGGTATTGCGAGAGATTGTGGAGGACTGTGCAGCGGTGTAGCGTGCCTGACGGGGCAGGGCCAACAGCCCATTAAAAATTCTTGCAAAAAAAAAAAAAGATCTTCATGTCTATAGTTTCCTTTGCGAGGGATTGTGAAGGACTGTGGTCCGATTGTGCGGGGTTGTGAATGCTTGGGGCAGACTGTGTAAAGATTGTGAAGGATTGTGGGATGCAGGGATGCAGGATTGTGAAAGATTGTGGGTGATTGGGATGGATTGTGTAGATTGTGAAGGATTGTGAGGGATTGTGAAGGATTGTAGTAAGATTGTGACAGATTGTGAGTGATTGGGAGGGATTGTGTAAAGATTGTGAAAAATGTGTACACCGATTGTGAGAGTGGTTCACCCCTCGGCTTTTACAGTGTTTTTTTACAAAAACATTGATAAAACTTAATTTTTATTTGGCTATATAAACAGAAAATATTTTATTTTTCTTTTACCCAGAATTTCTCACCCTGAATGAAACTGACACAACTTAAAATTTGGAAATTTTTACCTTTCATGATAAAACAACAAAAATAAGTGCCCTCTATCATTATCATACATTACCTGGTGATAGCCAGCTGAAATTTAAGTTTAAATTAAGAATTATATAAGTACAATAAAAACTTTAAATTTGCATCGTTATACCGGAAGTATTAGAAGTAATTTTTTGGAGTTGTGTCAGTTTTGCTCCAAGGGTCCGATATGTAAGTGACTCACACAGGAATAAATATATATTAGCCTGGGGGACGGCCCTGAGCCCTCCCTCAGGTAAATAAAAATGTTGCGCGTATGTTTACGTCTATGCTTCGGTCTATTTGAACATAAGCTTACCTCTTCGAAGGTTTGGCCTTAAAATCAAAACATAACCTACATATGCAAGTGAAAAATTTACCTTTGAAGCATTGAGGCCGAAGTGTCGATTAGAAAAACGATAATCGTCATTTTGCAGAACCAGTATTGTTGAGCTCACATTGAAAATCAAATATCCATTTAATCCATTAAATATTCTAAAAACTAGAAGAAAAAAACTTGGCAAATGTAAACATTTTTGTGTGAACGAAGTTAAGTTACCCACAGATTAGGTAAATAAGTATAAAAAAAGATGGGACACTCATTCTATGCCTCTTTTTTTAGTTCCTGACCTATCGAGCGCGGCGCTGCAATCGCCCAGCTGGCGCGGCGGCGGCAGCCGCCAATTTTAAAAATTAAATTTTGATTGCACCAAAATGTTTGCATTGTTTCATATCAAAAATGAAACAATGCAAATATTTTGGCAGTAAATTCAGAAAATAAAACTACATTATGTATGTGGGTAGGTATTTATTATAAATAACTTATTTAAAACTTTATTAAAAGAAAATTAATTAATTTTTTATTGTATAATTCAAAACACTAAATATGTAATACCAGTATTATAATTAATCTCTCTTAATAATAAACATGTGAGTTCCTTACATATATTAGGGGGCTAGCTCAGTCACAATATATCATATTTTATATAACACTTCTGTCCAGAGGTGGTTCGGTTGCTAATTTTAGTACACCATATTTGCCCAGGTAGAATATCCTCCGTCACATAGTGAGTGCTGCTCTCAGATACCTACCTTAGCATACACACCAAATTACCCTAAATGATCTATCCCGCTGTTATAATTGGTCTCGTTTTTAAAAATGTGAATTGTGAATACGAGCCCCACTCTATGTGCATGTCAGTCATGTCTCCTTTGGAGCAGCTTGAAAAACATTACCTGAAACAATATAAAATTATAATATACTGTTACAAATTTAAGTTATTTAAATTTTATAATTGGAATTTATTTAGGTTTAGTGTAGTATTAGGTCGATTTATCTTAAGGTTGTATTCTTAGTCTAGGTTTTAGTTGCGTTGTCTGTGGCTTGCGGTCGCGGTAGTGCGGGAACTTTCCGGACGTCGAAGGCTGCCGGAAAGTTCGAGAGAGATGGACGATCCTATATATAGGGCCGGGGTCGCGCACCAGGCAGTCAGTCACAGATAACGTGCTGTAGGGTCGTGAGATTAACACGAAGTTAATAGACCGATTATAGTAGTGAATTATTAGCAAGTTATTACTAAGTTTAAGTGCGTGTTTTTGTACATAATTTGTCGAAATAAATTGACGTATCGTTTTCAACAATTGCGAGTTTTAATTTGTCGTTGTGAACCCGTAACAATTGGTGTCAGAAGTGGGATTAAAAGAAATAAATAGTGCAAAGACTATCCTTACACAGTACCACCGGCTAGGACAATTAAAAAGAAGAACAGTAAGTGATTTTGCCAGAATATTCGGAACTGAATAGGGCAAAGACTACCCTTACATATTACCACCGGATAGGACAATTGGACAGAAAAACAGTAAGTGATTTTTCCAGAATATTCGAAGAAGTTCGATATTGTTTTATTCAAAAACTAAAAGAGATATTTAAGAACCGACTTCGACATTAACTTTACAGTCCAAAAATTGATAATTAGAGAGATTTTCTAGAATATTCTATAACATTCTACGACGTTCTATTCAAAAACTTGAAGATATATACAAATACCGGTTTCGACATTAGTTTAGTTATTTCAAAAGTAAGAATTAGAAAGAATTTCTAGAAGATTCCATAACATTCTACGACGTTCTATTCAAAAACTAGAAGAGATATACAAATACCGACTTCGACAGTAGCTTAGTTATTTTAAAAGTAAGAATTAGAAATTATTTCTAGAATATTCCATAACATTCTACGACGGTCTATTCGAGAACCAAAAGAGATAATCAAAAAGTGACTTCTACATTTGCCTAGTAGCAGAAAGAGTAGCATTTACCAGTATATTCCAGAACATTCAATTAGGTTCTATTTAAGAATTGGAAGAGATATTGAAAAACCGACTTCGACATTCGCTTTATAGCCCTAAAATAGACGTTTTAAGTGATTTATCAGGAAGTTGATGCTTACTAGACAAGGATCGGCAAAGATGGAAGATCTAACTAAAATGATACAGGCTCTAGCAGCTCAAATGGCTCAAAATCAGAACGATATAAAACAGACCATGGGACAAAACCAGAATGACATGAGACAGACATTGGATAGCATGCAAGAAAACTTCGATCAGATAAAGAGCAACTCCGAACAGCTGAGAGAAGAGTTCAAGACTGCAACCGAAGATCTTAAGGAAGAAATAACCCAAAGAATGCATAGTGTAGAACAAAAGGTACAAAATAATTTGCAGAATGTAGAAGAAACGGTACAAAATGTTAAAGAAGGTACAAAATGTTGAAGAAAAGGTACAACATGTTGAAGAAAAAGTGGAGAACGAACTACAGAATATAAGGGAAGAAGTTTTTCAAACCATGGAAGAAAAATTCCAGGACGTGTCGAAACAGCTTATACAGCTTCAGAAAGAACAAAACAAAATAAAAGCTCAGGGATGTGTCGTGAATTCCAACCAGAACATTAAGCCTCCAAATTTTGACGGTACGTCCTCCTGGTCCACCTACAAACAACAATTTGAAGCTGCCGCCGCTGCAAATGGTTGGGACGAGGACGAAAAAGCTAGAGCGTTGTTAGTAGCTCTACGGGAACCTGTACTCGGACTTTTACGGTCCATTCCAGTCGAACAAAAACAGAATTATAACGCTTTAGTGGCAGCGCTAGAAAGAAGGTATGGAGACGAACACTTGCGAAATTTACATTGGTCAGAATTAAATGTTCGTCAACAAAGAGCAGGGGAGTCATTACAAGAGTATGAAGCGGATATCAGGAGGCTGATGTACTTGGCTTACCCAGAAATGCCAGAAAATTACAGAGATCCCTTCACGGTAGATCACTTTATTAACGGCTTGCGAGACACGGACAAAATTACTACGTCGAGAACGCTTCCATAACAGCAGTGAAGTGTTGATTCGAGCCCTTGAAATTGAATCATCAAATAATATGTCCAGGCCAAAAGTAAGAGGTGTTTCAATTCAGGAGGGAGAAGAAATGAGCACTGGAGATGAGGTCAACTTAAAAACGCGAAACCAACTGTTTCAATCACTGATAGAGAAGATTGATTCTTTGAAAGAAAGTAGACGATCCCCTCCAAATGTAAAGTGTTTCAGATGCGGACGTACAGGGCATATTCAACGCGATTGTCGTGTCCAAATGAGGTCTCGCTCACCATCTAGTGGGACAGAGTACCGAAGAAGAGATCAGAAAAAACTAAAACTAGTCAACGCAGAGGGGCGGGTGTTGGCTAATGGGAATTTAGCCCCCAAAATTTACTCTATCAAGAGCTTAAAACATACTGCTGACAGTCTTAACATCGACGGACTTATTAATGGAAGAAAAGTTAATATAACAGTAGACAATGGTGCTGCCATATCATTGCTTAAGTTCAAAATTGCAACGAGATATAAAATTCGACCAACAGAAAAGAAAATAACACTTAAGACTGTGACTGGAGAATCCGCCGACGTGTTGGGGCAGACAGACATAGACCTACAGCTGGGGAGGTTGAAGATTCGTCACTCGGTATTGGTTGCCGAAATAGAAGACGAATTTATTTTGGGAATGGACTTGATAAGTAAACATGGATTTGCGTTTGATAATAAACTTAATACCCTAAGATTTGGGAATGAAGAGTTCATTTTGTCAAATAGTCACTTCAATAAAGAACCAATAAAGGTCGTGGCAGTATGCACAACAAGACTAGTCGGTAACAGTGAGACCATAATTTTTGGGAGGCTGGAAAGTAAAACATCAAGCTGCTTCGGACTCGTAAGCCAACAAAACACACCCAACACCTACCTCGTTGCAAAATCACTAGTTAAAACCGATAAAGACATCCCGATTAGAGTCGCCAATATTTTCCCAAATAGTGTCAAAATTAATAAGGGGGAGGTGGTAGCATTATTTGAACCAGTACAGAAAGTAATAAGATGTGAAGAGCCAACTTCCGAGGATACAAGCAAGTTACCAATGGAGGTACTTCAACAATTTGAGTCAACTTGGCAACATCTCACTCCAGAAGAATATAGTAAAGCGAGAGAGTTTATAGAAGAACAAAGTAATATCTTCGAAACTAGGAGTAGTTCGGGACGCACAAACCTTATTCAACATGCTATCAACACTGGCGATGCCCAGCCGATAAGACAACCCCCAAGAAGACTACCAATGGCCAAGCAAGAAGAAGTTCACAATCTCATTAATAAAATGCTCAGCGATGGTGTTATTGAAGAGTCATCAAGTCCTTGGTCATCTCCTGTGGTGTTGGTCACTAAAAAGGATGGAAGTACTAGGTTTTGTGTCGACTACAGGAAACTTAACGATGTGACCAAGAAAGATAGTTACCCACTGCCAAGAATAGACGACACATTAACAACGTTGGCAGGATCAAATTGGTTTTCTACTCTTGACCTGAAAAGTGGGTATTGGCAAGTAGGAATCTTTGAAAGAGATAAAAAGAAGACTGCATTCTCTGCTGGAAGTGGACTTTATCAGTTTAATGTGATGCCATTTGGCCTGTGCAATGCCCCAGCTACATTTGAAAGACTAATGGAAGTCGTTCTACGAGGCCTTACTTGGAAAACCTGCCTAGTCTATTTGGATGATGTCATAGTAATGGGGAAATCATTTCAAGAACATCTAGATAATTTACGAGAAGTATTCTCAAGAATCAGGAACGCAAAGCTTAAATTAAACTCAAAGAAATGTTTTCTGTTCCAAGAAAAAGTTGAGTTCCTGGGTCACGTCGTTTCCCGAGAAGGCATCCATACCGTCGAAAAGAAGCTACAAGCAATAAAAGAATGGCCTCAACCTCGTGACAAACATGAATTGAGAAGCTTTTTGGGTCTGTGTACATACTACAGACGATTTGTAGAAGGATTCGCCAAAATAGCGTCTCCGTTACATAGACTTACAGAAGATAAAGCTTCTTACAAATGGAATACCGAATGTGACCAAGCATTTAGAAGACTAAAAGCAGCATTATGTTCTAGTCCGATTCTTGCATATCCCATTCCAAAAGGAAAATTCATATTAGATACTGATGCGAGCAACGATGGCATAGGAGCAGTACTCTCCCAAGTACAAGATGGAGAAGAACGGGTCATCGAATTTTTCAGCAAGAAGCTATCCAAACCAGAGAGAAATTATTGTGTTACTAGAAAGGAGCTCCTAGCCATAGTTAAATCCGTAGATCACTTTCACAAATATCTCTACGGACAAGAGTTTCTGATTAGAACGGATCATGCTGCGTTACAGTGGCTCATGAAAATGAAACAACCTGAGGGGCAAGTCGCGAGATGGATAGAAAAGCTACAACAATACCATTATCAAATTAAGCACCGAGCAGGAAGGGTGCATAATAATGCAGATGCATTGTCCAGAAGACCTTGCCCCGAGGATTGTAAACATTGCAGGAAAATTGACCAGAAAGAAGGAATTACCTACGTGCGCCAGATAAAGTTAGAACCAGATGAAGAATGGATGTCGGCTTCGATTAGAACCACACAACTTAACGACAAAGATGTAGGACCTATCTTGCGATTGAAAGAAAATAACAAGCCACGACCATCATGGCAAGATATCGCAAACCAAGGGGTGATATTCAAATCACTGTGGGCACAATGGGATTCACTGATAGTAGAAGAAAACATCCTTAAACGTGCATGGGAAAGTGCCGATGGCCTTACTGTGATTAATCAAGTAGTGGTTCCTAGGAGCATGGTAGACAATATAATGGCCGAATGCCATGGTGGAAAATCAGGCGCGCACCTAGGCATAAATAAAACCATGGACAAAATTCGAAACCGATTTTATTGGGTCAATTACTTTCAAGATGTGAAAAACTGGTGCCGCCGATGTTCGACTTGTGCAGCCAGCCAAGGTCCCAAAACAAGGTCCAGAGGTCAAATGAAACAATATAACGTAGGTCTGCCATTCGAACGCATTGCTATTGATGTGGCCGGACCATTTCCAGAAACTAAAAAGGGCAACAAATACATCCTTGTTGTCATGGATTATTTTAGCAAATGGCCAGAAGTTTTTGCTTTGCCTAACCAAGAGGCCGCTACAGTTGCAGAAGTTCTGGTAAATGATGTTTTCAGCCGATTTGGCATTCCTTTGGAACTACATTCAGATCAAGGAAGACACTTTGAATCAAAGCTCTTCCAGAATCTCTGTGACCTTTTAGGAATACATAAAACACGGACTACTGCTTTGCATCCGCAGTCAGATGGCATGGTTGAAAGATTTAATAAAACAATAGAGGAACATCTTTGTAAAGTTGTTGATGAGCACCAAACAGATTGGGACCAATATATTCCATTGTTTTTGATGGCCTATAGAACTGCCATTCACAATACGACAGGAGCTACTCCATCTAGTATCCTGCTTGGTAGAGAACTGCGTTTACCATGTGATATCATGTTTGGTTCACCTGAAGAAGCACACTTAGAGGTTAATGACTATGTCGAACGTTTAAGGCAAAAGCTGCACGATATCCATGAAGTGGTTAGAGAGCGAATAGAAATAGCCAGTGACCGCATGAAAGCGAGATATGACCTGAAAGCAAACTCTTCAGGGTTCAAAGAGAATGATCAAGTCTGGCTATACAATCCTCATCGCAAGAAAGGAAGATCACCTAAGTTGACACCACCATGGGAAGGGCCTTATAAAGTTGTTAAGAGAATTAATGATGTAGTCTACCGAATCCAGAGAAGCCCGAAGTCCAAGATGAAAGTTGTTCATCTAGACAGACTAAAACCTTACCTGGGAAATGTTAATCGAGACGATCAAACCTGAAGAGGAGGATACTGTTACAAATTTAAGTTATTTAAATTTTATAATTGGAATTTATTTAGGTTTAGTGTAGTATTAGGTCGATTTATCTTAAGGTTGTATTCTTAGTCTAGGTTTTAGTTGCGTTGTCTGTGGCTTGCGGTCGCGGTAGTGCGGGAACTTTCCGGACGTCGAAGGCTGCCGGAAAGTTCGAGAGAGATGGACGATCCTATATATAGGGCCGGGGTCGCGCACCAGGCAGTCAGTCACAGATAACGTGCTGTAGGGTCGTGAGATTAACACGAAGTTAATAGACCGATTATAGTAGTGAATTATTAGCAAGTTATTACTAAGTTTAAGTGCGTGTTTTTGTACATAATTTGTCGAAATAAATTAACGTATCGTTTTCAACAATTGCGAGTTTTAATTTGTCGTTGTGAACCCGTAACAATACAAACAATATTCTTTCTTCGGAATGTTATAATTCCTATTTACCAAAAGTGCTAGATAAGCAAACCGAACCCAGCCCAAGGTTTGAAATTTATAACCCACAATCAGAGGATAGACATCAGCGTAGCTAAGGGGGGCCTGGCCCCCTCTGTTGGATCTCAGGCTGCCCTTATGTATTGCAGGGGTCCCCTGGATCAATACTATTAAAAAAATACAGATACAATATATGTGTATCACAGAAAGCATAGACGTAGGCCGCAGCCCCCTTCAGGCTGGCCACGCCGATGAAATTGGGCCTTTTGTTAAAATAAACCATGCAAATTTATTTTATAGGTTATGTTATATACTTACTTGAGATTATTAACAAATTCTTGAATTTTTGGCTGGCCGGTAAAATTTGGTTTCCTAAATACCAAAAATGTTGGTAAAAGCCGTAAAAATTGCAGTAAAAAACGAAAAAATGGAATTCCAGAAAATTCGAGACCGATCAGCTGGTTTCTACCGAAAAGATACGAGTCGTTAAATACCGAGATGAATTCCAAGACGTGCGCAAGCGTTGATTTGTCACTTCTGCCAACCAATCAACTGAGAGATATTTCAGTATGGTTTTATACAGCAAAACTTTAATAATTCCCAGTTCTTTTTGATGAAAATTCGTCGTTTTTGTTCTGTGAAAATGCCGGTGACGTGCAAGTTGTGTGACAAATTATTTAGTGCCCAATTTAATTTGAATAAACACTGTCATCGGGGTTCTACTGTATGTCTATGCTACGATAAACATTTTTTTTAAAGATTTAGCGCATTTAAATTTGTCAATACTCCCATGGCAAAACAAAATAAACGTGAAATGCATATAGAAGAAATACTGCATATACCTCAAAAAATATTAATCGCAGCACATAGATATTGTATATGTTTGAAATCAAAAAGAAAAAACGAATCTTAAAATGCAAAAATATACAGGGTGTTCCCTCTCAAAAAATCGACTTTATTGTCACACCCTGTACAGGGTGTCCCAAATTCGTTGTTTTTTTGTGGTGTCGGGTATTTCTAGGGGAGAAAGAAAAAACTGAGCCCCCTTTGCGACGCTCAAATTTTAAGAGAAGCCTAAAGGTGAAAACTACATTTAGATATAGCAAGCCGTTTTTAAGCTACGGAGTGTTTTTGGCTGCATTTTGCTTTTGTGTAAATAGCTTTCTTATAGATCTTTTCTTGAAGAATTTACAGATATCAACGGTTTTTATTTATCTCTTTTGGTTTTTAAAATATTGCATAAAGTTGTTATTTTTCTTACAGAATAACTCTAAAACTCTCTCTAAAATTTCCTTTAAAATGATGTATCACACTCAATATTTTAATTTTTAATTTTTTTAAATGTTTTCTTTATTTTTATTTTTTAATCACCTCTTTATTATTTTTTAATATTAAGCAAACTAAAATATGTGGTAAAAATAAAAAAAAAAACAAAAATATAAAGAAATCCCACTAATCCCATAAAGAAAAATTAATTTTATGTGATATCTCAAAAACTAAACGTGACAAATGAAATTTAATTTAACAGTTGAATTCCTCTTAAAAAAGTGTCTAAAGAATGTTTTCACAGAAATAAAAATATTAATAAATAAACAAGTTATAGACCCCTTCCCAAAATGCAGACTTTTTAAAAACACCTTGTAGTTTAAAAACGGCCTGCTATATCAAAATGCGATTTTCACCTTTAAGGTTCTTTTGAAATTTGAGTGTCGCAAACGTTGATGAGGTTTTTCTAGTTCCTCTAGAAATACCCGAAACTCCCCAAAAACATCGAATTTGGGACACCCTGTACATGGTGACGGATAGAAAAAATTTATGTTGGCTTTTAAAGTTCATCATCATCATAATTAACCAAAAAAAATCTACAATTTATTATAGCCCTTTATTTTCAATGATAAAGTTGCTGAGTGCTCCGGTTATAAAAAACCACCCGGTACCTACATAAAATCATACCTAAAAATTAGAATTGACCATTATTTTATACCTTGAATTTTTTATTATACGTTAAGCTCTTCGATCTCGCGCCAATCCCGGTATTCGCGCCAATAATTTAAATTAGACATTTTGACGTTAATTTTGGCGCATGCTCCTTTGATGGAATTCATCTCGGTATTTAACGACTCGTGAAAAGATGGGCAGTAGCGGGTTGGGTGAGGATGAGCGGGGGTCTACGGTGGCGCCGCCATCGACTGGTAAGTAAAGCTCGAGTGACCAGGCCCTGAAGTTACCTAGCAGTGACAGCTGGCTCCAGAGAAGTGCAATAGTGTTTATACATCTTGCTCAGGCCCACGCTCTCTTGAAGCTTGGAGCCCAAGGTGTTCAAGAAAGACCTTGCTCGGAGCCCTGCTTTACGTTTGCAAAACCTAGTAAACGCAGCCTTCGTAAACTAACGAAGGCTGCGTAGGAACGCGAGTTACTATGTTGTAAAACATCGGGACATTTTTGAAACCAGCAGAAAAAACTGCATATGCGATTTGGGCCTTTTCTATTAAGGAGAGTTTACACATGCATGAATTTAGTGGCGCCAGTGTTCGCGCCAGTTCTATTTGCACGCCAGTAAAGGTTTACACTATTGTGCGAAAATTAAAAAGACTGGCGCACTACAGTTTCATTTTTAAAGTGTACACGATACGCGATATGTCGGCTGAACTCTCGGAAGCCTGCAAAATAGTCGCTAAACTTTTATTGAAAAAAAAATTAAAGAGATTCAGGAAAAGGAACAACAAAAAGGCCGTATCTGCATGGGTTAAAGCATGGATTGCTAGTCGATCTACTTTGGGTGCTTCCGAAAAACTTTTAGGAGAACTTGCAGCAGAAGATCCTGCGAGCTATAAAACCATCTTCAAATGACAAAGCAACATTTTGATATTCTTCTAGAGTTTCTCTTATTTAAACAACATTCTTTAAAATTCGGTCTGCTACTTAAAACCATGGTATTTTTGGGGTGTATACTTTATTTGCACCGGCTCCGGAACGTTGGCTTTTTTTAATTTTTGTCAATTCCAAAGCATATGTGTTTCTTATGGATCATATTTTTGCTTTTACTTCTGCAACTTCAAAGCCTTCAATAGTCATTATTTTACTAATTCTTTGGGAAGCATTATCTCGACTATCTTTGTTTTTATACGAACTACTGTGTACATCCCATAAACAAGGAAAACATTCATAGCCTTCAAGAAACTGTATGGTCAGTTCTGCTGACCACTTTTTTTAGCCATATTAAGCTATAAAAACAAAAATAAACAAAATTTTTAAGCTCAAACACAATGAAAATAAAAAATAATGTAAAATAATGAACTTAAAACTGGCGAGCCGACGTGCAAGCACTTGTTTACACATGAAAATTTTCCTTTTCTACGCGCATGCGTCACCACTGGCGCCAGCAAATTCAGTCAGCTGCAGACTTTTTTGATACATGCATGCAAAAAAATAACTTGTGTGCAAGTCAGTGTTTACACTTGCAAATTTAACTTACTGGCGCGCCAGTTTTTATTGGCGCCAGCAAATCCATGCATGTGTAAACTCTCCTTTACACATGCATGGATTTGCTGGCGCCAATAAAAACTGGCGCGCCAGTAAGTTAAATTTGCAAGTGTAAACACCGACTTGCACACAAGTTATTTTTTTGCATGCATGTATCAAAAAAGTCTGCAGCTGACTGAATTTGCTGGCGCCAGTCGTGACGCATGCGCGCAGAAAAAGAAAATTTTCATGTGTAAACAAGTGCTTGCACGTCCGCTCGCCAGTTTTAAGTTCATTATTTTTTCATTTTTCATTTTCATTGTGTTTGAGCTTCAAAATTTTGCTTATTGTTGTTTTTATAGCTTATTATGGCTAAAAAAAAGTGGTCAGCAGAACTGACCATACAGTTTCTTGAAGGCTATGAATGTTAAGCCTGGCTAACTTCAGGGATAAATTTTGGAATTGTACATTTTGGTACACAATGCAAAGAAATTGCAATGATGCAAAAGAATCTCCTGTTGCAAGATATCTTAATGTCACTTCCCATTTCAATTTTGGGGTTAACGCATCTCTCATGTGGGTATCCATTTTTATAATTCGTGGCGTCACACACTCTAGAAGAATATCAAAATATGTTGCTTTGTCATTCGAAGATGGTTTTTATAGCTCGCAGGATCTTCTGCTGCAAGTTCTCCTAAAAGTTTTCCATGCTTTAACCTAGATACGGCCTTTTCGTTGTTCCTTTTTCTGAATCTCTTTTATTTTTTTTTCAATAAAAGTTTAGCGACTATTTTGCAGGCTTCCGAGAGTTCAGCCGACATATCGCGTATCGTGTACACTTTAAAAATGAAACTGGCTTGCCAGTGTTTTTACTTTTCGCACAATAGTGTAAACCTTTACTGGCGTGCAAATAGAACTGGCGCGAACACTGGCGCCACTAAATTCATGCATGTGTAAACCCACTTTAAACTCTCCTTTAAACTCTAGCTAATAGTGGGTTTACACATGCATGCATTTAGTGGCGCCAGTGTTCGCGTCAGTTCTATTGGCACGCCAGTAAAGGTTTACACTATTGTGCAAAAATTACATTATCAAACGAACTAGTGAAGTTCGATATTAATTCTACATAACACCTTATCCTTACAGATCACTATGTAGTACTCCAATTTTGGTGTCATAAGTCACAACTTTTAAAGAAGAGAAAAAAGAAACCTAGCCCTAGTTTTCCTGTTTTTCTATTGTTCTGTGATATTTATTTTGTTTTTTGCCATACTTAGTTACTCAACTAAATAAATATTTTATCTTAGTTTGAAGATCTTTAATTTAAAAAAAAAATTGGGTTTTTAGGGTTGGGTGGGACGTGATCTGTAAGGATAAGGTGTTATGTAGAATTAATATCGAACTTCACTAGTTCGTTTGATAATGTAATTCTACTACACTTCCTTATCCTTACAGATCACTATGTAGCTTTTTAAAGATAATTTTTTTTTTAAATTGATTCATTGAGTAATAAAATTCCATAAACAACAAACAGTTACACTAAATGGAATTATATACAAAGTATTTTAACAATTGAAAATTGTTTAATTAAAGGTATTTATATGATAAAATACATTAATTATTTTTAGCTATTAAAAAAACAGAACTGATAAATGAAGTATTAACATTATCAACTACAGGACAATTATAAAATTTTGCAAATACAGAACAGTCTTTAGTCAGTCCTAGGAAACCCCACCTCTACAAGCAGCACTTGTAGAGGCATGTCTTTTTGAATAAGCCGAAACTAAGGTGGTATTAATACCTGCATCACTTAAGGTAGATTTAATCCACCTTGATGAGGTATTTTGATGAGCTTTTGAATATGGTTCAGTTGTTTTTAGAAATAAAAATACTTCAGTATCTTTCGTTATTGATCTAGTTTTTTCAACACAAATTTTTCAATCTGGTAAAAAGGGCAAATTCAATGCTGGTTGGTGACTTCCAACTTTTTATGTTTTTATGTCTGGGATAAAGATAACTGCTCATTTGTCATTAAAAATGATATTTTCATCTTTAATCAAACTAAGTGTTTGTATATGTTGGCCTGTTGCAAGAGCTAATAATGTGCAAAGCTTTTTGCTTAGATTTAGTAGAGAAAGGAAATAATTTTTTTTTTAATTTTTCCCATGATTTATGAATATATTTGGATCCCAAGTAACTTGATATTTTGAATTAGGAGGTCTTATTTTTGAGATCCCTTTTAAAAATCTTCTAATCAACAAATTTTCAGATAAATCAACTGATAATAACAGGGAAAAAGCTAATCTATGTTGGTTAAAAGAACCATAGGAATAATTTTTTACATTAAATTCATTTTGTAAAAATTTTAAGACATCCTGTACATTACAACTAAATGGACAAATTTTTTGGTTTTCACAGAAATTCCACCATGCTTTTAAGGATGTATTGTATTGCTTAACTGTACCAACAGACAGTGACTTGAGGGTAATTTCAACTGCTTCTTTAGGACAGCCTTTCATTATGAGCGCTTGCCAAAGAGCTTCCCAGCCACCAGTGAAAGGTTGTGATGCATTGGGTGTTTCCTGTTTAAAGGAGATTTTAACAAATTAATGTTTCGTTCTAGAGTTACAACAGGGTGATGATAATAATTTAATAAACAGAGGATACCATGCCTGACTAGGCCAATATGGTACAACGAATATGCCTTCTGCTTGATCGACAATAATTTTGTTTAGTACTCTTAAGATGAGCGAAAAATGGTGGAAATGCATAAAAGAAAAACTGCCAAGAAATAGTAAAGGCATCAACTGCATATGATTCTGGTCTTTATACCAAGATAAATATATTTTATATTTATAATACAAATTTGAAGCAAAAAAGATCCACATTAGGTTGTCCCGATTTATTAACAATTTTTCTAAATCATAATCCGATAAGGAGCATTTAGTTTCTATAGACTTGAAGGTTTATCTGTTTTATTAAATTTAGTGTTAACATGCTTGTAGCCAAATATTCCTTGACTCTGACTATTTTCAAATTTCTTTAGATTATTTAGATTAGATTTTATTTACATCTGATAAAGCAGTAGTGTTATCCACTCTGACATTACAAAAAATGCCCATATTTGCTGGCATCTGAAAAAATCTTCAGTTTAAATAAATCTTGCCGAATGCAATTAGAGTCAGTTAAAAACATTTTTATCCACCATTTTTGGTCCTCTAAAATATTATTTGGAACTTTCTAAAAACCATTATAATTTTGTCCCAAAATTTTGTCCTGACTTGTTTAGTGTGAAAAACATTATTCCCTCAAATTCTTTAATAATATATAGGTTACTATACTTTAACGCTGGACAAGCAGATATCAGTGTCCCAACTATTTTTGCAAATTGCCTAATTTTAAGGATTGTTCCAACTGATAGAATTTAAATTAATTTTAGAACTTTTAATCTTTTATCACTTGGAAATCCAATAGTTATTTTTATGGTGTCTAGTTCAAAACCAAGAAATTGGCATTTTTGCAAAGGATTTATACTGCTTGAGTTTATTAGAAAACCTAAAGAAGAAAGTTTATTCATTACATAAGTAATGTGTTGTTTACAAACTTCCCTAGATTCATGAATTATGATAAAATCATCCAAATAAGCAACATATAAAATGCCTTGTTGTCTAAAGTGTGTCTGAATAGGTTTTACAGTTTTTGTAAATATGTAAGGGACTACAAATAAACCAAAGGGTATCACTTTAAACTGCATCAATAGATTCTATCCGAAAACTTGTGGATCAGTATCTGAAAATATGCATCTTTAAGATCTGACCATAAAATAATTTTTATTTAACAACTTTAAAACAGTTCCAATATCATTCGAAATGAGGAGGATTAATAAATTTATTTAACTTTTTTAAATTTAATATGAATCAAACAAGTTTAATGGCTAATCGGGCAAAAAGGAGTTTTTTGTTTCCCTTATATTTTTCCGTGGGTAGCTTGAAAGCTTAACCTCACGGGGGTCCAAGATCTAATGGACACCTAATAAGTGTTGACAGTTAACCGTTTCGTCCTTATGGGACTCCTCAGAACACTGCTGGTCAAGTGACAAATCTTGCGAAGTTAATCAGACGGTCCTGTCTCTAACCAAATGTAATCAGTGAGCTAACTATAGCAAGAGTAAAGTGTTTCAGATGCGGACGTACAGGGCATATTCAACGCGATTGTCGTGTCCAAATGAGGTCTCGCTCACCATCTAGTGGGACAGAGTACCGAAGAAGAGATCAGAAAAAACTAAAACTAGTCAACGCAGAGGGGCGGGTGTTGGCTAATGGGAATTTAGCCCCCAAAATTTACTCTATCAAGAGCTTAAAACATACTGCTGACAGTCTTAACATCGACGGACTTATTAATGGAAGAAAAGTTAATATAACAGTAGACACTGGTGCTGCCATATCATTGCTTAAGTTCAAAATTGCAACGAGATATAAAATTCGACCAACAGAAAAGAAAATAACACTTAAGACTGTGACTGGAGAATCCGCCGACGTGTTGGGGCAGACAGACATAGACCTACAGCTGGGGAGGTTGAAGATTCGTCACTCGGTATTGGTTGCCGAAATAGAAGACGAATTTATTTTGGGAATGGACTTGATAAGTAAACATGGATTTGCGTTTGATAATAAACTTAATACCCTAAGATTTGGGAATGAAGAGTTCATTTTGTCAAATAGTCACTTCAATAAAGAACCAATAAAGGTCGTGGCAGTATGCACAACAAGACTAGTCGGTAACAGTGAGACCATAATTTTTGGGAGGCTGGAAAGTAAAACATCAAGCTGCTTCGGACTCGTAAGCCAACAAAACACACCCAACACCTACCTCGTTGCAAAATCACTAGTTAAAACCGATAAAGACATCCCGATTAGAGTCGCCAATATTTTCCCAAATAGTGTCAAAATTAATAAGGGGGAGGTGGTAGCATTATTTGAACCAGTACAGAAAGTAATAAGATGTGAAGAGCCAACTTCCGAGGATACAAGCAAGTTACCAATGGAGGTACTTCAACAATTTGAGTCAACTTGGCAACATCTCACTCCAGAAGAATATAGTAAAGCGAGAGAGTTTATAGAAGAACAAAGTAATATCTTCGAAACTAGGAGTAGTTCGGGACGCACAAACCTTATTCAACATGCTATCAACACTGGCGATGCCCAGCCGATAAGACAACCCCCAAGAAGACTACCAATGGCCAAGCAAGAAGAAGTTCACAATCTCATTAATAAAATGCTCAGCGATGGTGTTATTGAAGAGTCATCAAGTCCTTGGTCATCTCCTGTGGTGTTGGTCACTAAAAAGGATGGAAGTACTAGGTTTTGTGTCGACTACAGGAAACTTAACGATGTGACCAAGAAAGATAGTTACCCACTGCCAAGAATAGACGACACATTAACAACGTTGGCAGGATCAAATTGGTTTTCTACTCTTGACCTGAAAAGTGGGTATTGGCAAGTAGGAATCTTTGAAAGAGATAAAAAGAAGACTGCATTCTCTGCTGGAAGTGGACTTTATCAGTTTAATGTGATGCCATTTGGCCTGTGCAATGCCCCAGCTACATTTGAAAGACTAATGGAAGTCGTTCTACGAGGCCTTACTTGGAAAACCTGCCTAGTCTGTTTGGATGATGTCATAGTAATGGGGAAATCATTTCAAGAACATCTAGATAATTTACGAGAAGTATTCTCAAGAATCAGGAACGCAAAGCTTAAATTAAACTCAAAGAAATGTTTTCTGTTCCAAGAAAAAGTTGAGTTCCTGGGTCACGTCGTTTCCCGAGAAGGCATCCATACCGTCGAAAAGAAGCTACAAGCAATAAAAGAATGGCCTCAACCTCGTGACAAACATGAATTGAGAAGCTTTTTGGGTCTGTGTACATACTACAGACGATTTGTAGAAGGATTCGCCAAAATAGCGTCTCCGTTACATAGACTTACAGAAGATAAAGCTTCTTACAAATGGAATACCGAATGTGACCAAGCATTTAGAAGACTAAAAGCAGCATTATGTTCTAGTCCGATTCTTGCATATCCCATTCCAAAAGGAAAATTCATATTAGATACTGATGCGAGCAACGATGGCATAGGAGCAGTACTCTCCCAAGTACAAGATGGAGAAGAACGGGTCATCGAATTTTTCAGCAAGAAGCTATCCAAACCAGAGAGAAATTATTGTGTTACTAGAAAGGAGCTCCTAGCCATAGTTAAATCCGTAGATCACTTTCACAAATATCTCTACGGACAAGAGTTTCTGATTAGAACGGATCATGCTGCGTTACAGTGGCTCATGAAAATGAAACAACCTGAGGGGCAAGTCGCGAGATGGATAGAAAAGCTACAACAATACCATTATCAAATTAAGCACCGAGCAGGAAGGGTGCATAATAATGCAGATGCATTGTCCAGAAGACCTTGCCCCGAGGATTGTAAACATTGCAGGAAAATTGACCAGAAAGAAGGAATTACCTACGTGCGCCAGATAAAGTTAGAACCAGATGAAGAATGGATGTCGGCTTCGATTAGAACCACACAACTTAACGACAAAGATGTAGGACCTATCTTGCGATTGAAAGAAAATAACAAGCCACGACCATCATGGCAAGATATCGCAAACCAAGGGGTGATATTCAAATCACTGTGGGCACAATGGGATTCACTGATAGTAGAAGAAAACATCCTTAAACGTGCATGGGAAAGTGCCGATGGCCTTACTGTGATTAATCAAGTAGTGGTTCCTAGGAGCATGGTAGACAATATAATGGCCGAATGCCATGGTGGAAAATCAGGCGCGCACCTAGGCATAAATAAAACCATGGACAAAATTCGAAACCGATTTTATTGGGTCAATTACTTTCAAGATGTGAAAAACTGGTGCCGCCGATGTTCGACTTGTGCAGCCAGCCAAGGTCCCAAAACAAGGTCCAGAGGTCAAATGAAACAATATAACGTAGGTCTGCCATTCGAACGCATTGCTATTGATGTGGCCGGACCATTTCCAGAAACTAAAAAGGGCAACAAATACATCCTTGTTGTCATGGATTATTTTAGCAAATGGCCAGAAGTTTTTGCTTTGCCTAACCAAGAGGCCGCTACAGTTGCAGAAGTTCTGGTAAATGATGTTTTCAGCCGATTTGGCATTCCTTTGGAACTACATTCAGATCAAGGAAGACACTTTGAATCAAAGCTCTTCCAGAATCTCTGTGACCTTTTAGGAATACATAAAACACGGACTACTGCTTTGCATCCGCAGTCAGATGGCATGGTTGAAAGATTTAATAAAACAATAGAGGAACATCTTTGTAAAGTTGTTGATGAGCACCAAACAGATTGGGACCAATATATTCCATTGTTTTTGATGGCCTATAGAACTGCCATTCACAATACGACAGGAGCTACTCCATCTAGTATCCTGCTTGGTAGAGAACTGCGTTTACCATGTGATATCATGTTTGGTTCACCTGAAGAAGCACACTTAGAGGTTAATGACTATGTCGAACGTTTAAGGCAAAAGCTGCACGATATCCATGAAGTGGTTAGAGAGCGAATAGAAATAGCCAGTGACCGCATGAAAGCGAGATATGACCTGAAAGCAAACTCTTCAGGGTTCAAAGAGAATGATCAAGTCTGGCTATACAATCCTCATCGCAAGAAAGGAAGATCACCTAAGTTGACACCACCATGGGAAGGGCCTTATAAAGTTGTTAAGAGAATTAATGATGTAGTCTACCGAATCCAGAGAAGCCCGAAGTCCAAGATGAAAGTTGTTCATCTAGACAGACTAAAACCTTACCTGGGAAATGTTAATCGAGACGATCAAACCTGAAGAGGAGGATACTGTTACAAATTTAAGTTATTTAAATTTTATAATTGGAATTTATTTAGGTTTAGTGTAGTATTAGGTCGATTTATCTTAAGGTTGTATTCTTAGTCTAGGTTTTAGTTGCGTTGTCTGTGGCTTGCGGTCGCGGTAGTGCGGGAACTTTCCGGACGTCGAAGGCTGCCGGAAAGTTCGAGAGAGATGGACGATCCTATATATAGGGCCGGGGTCGCGCACCAGGCAGTCAGTCACAGATAACGTGCTGTAGGGTCGTGAGATTAACACGAAGTTAATAGACCGATTATAGTAGTGAATTATTAGCAAGTTATTACTAAGTTTAAGTGCGTGTTTTTGTACATAATTTGTCGAAATAAATTAACGTATCGTTTTCAACAATTGCGAGTTTTAATTTGTCGTTGTGAACCCGTAACAATACAAACAATATTCTTTCTTCGGAATGTTATAATTCCTATTTACCAAAAGTGCTAGATAAGCAAACCGAACCCAGCCCAAGGTTTGAAATTTATAACCCACAATCAGAGGATAGACATCAGCGTAGCTAAGGGGGGCCTGGCCCCCTCTGTTGGATCTCAGGCTGCCCTTATGTATTGCAGGGGTCCCCTGGATCAATACTATTAAAAAAATACAGATACAATATATGTGTATCACAGAAAGCATAGACGTAGGCCGCAGCCCCCTTCAGGCTGGCCACGCCGATGAAATTGGGCCTTTTGTTAAAATAAACCATGCAAATTTATTTTATAGGTTATGTTATATACTTACTTGAGATTATTAACAAATTCTTGAATTTTTGGCTGGCCGGTAAAATTTGGTTTCCTAAATACCAAAAATGTTGGTAAAAGCCGTAAAAATTGCAGTAAAAAACGAAAAAATGGAATTCCAGAAAATTCGAGACCGATCAGCTGGTTTCTACCGAAAAGATACGAGTCGTTAAATACCGAGATGAATTCCAAGACGTGCGCAAGCGTTGATTTGTCACTTCTGCCAACCAATCAACTGAGAGATATTTCAGTATGGTTTTATACAGCAAAACTTTAATAATTCCCAGTTCTTTTTGATGAAAATTCGTCGTTTTTGTTCTGTGAAAATGCCGGTGACGTGCAAGTTGTGTGACAAATTATTTAGTGCCCAATTTAATTTGAATAAACACTGTCATCGGGGTTCTACTGTATGTCTATGCTACGATAAACATTTTTTTTAAAGATTTAGCGCATTTAAATTTGTCAATACTCCCATGGCAAAACAAAATAAACGTGAAATGCATATAGAAGAAATACTGCATATACCTCAAAAAATATTAATCGCAGCACATAGATATTGTATATGTTTGAAATCAAAAAGAAAAAACGAATCTTAAAATGCAAAAATATACAGGGTGTTCCCTCTCAAAAAATCGACTTTATTGTCACACCCTGTACAGGGTGTCCCAAATTCGTTGTTTTTTTGTGGTGTCGGGTATTTCTAGGGGAGAAAGAAAAAACTGAGCCCCCTTTGCGACGCTCAAATTTTAAGAGAAGCCTAAAGGTGAAAACTACATTTAGATATAGCAAGCCGTTTTTAAGCTACGGAGTGTTTTTGGCTGCATTTTGCTTTTGTGTAAATAGCTTTCTTATAGATCTTTTCTTGAAGAATTTACAGATATCAACGGTTTTTATTTATCTCTTTTGGTTTTTAAAATATTGCATAAAGTTGTTATTTTTCTTACAGAATAACTCTAAAACTCTCTCTAAAATTTCCTTTAAAATGATGTATCACACTCAATATTTTAATTTTTAATTTTTTTTATTGTTTTCTTTATTTTTATTTTTTAATCACCTCTTTATTATTTTTTAATATTAAGCAAACTAAAATATGTGGTAAAAATAAAAAAAAAAACAAAAATATAAAGAAATCCCACTAATCCCATAAAGAAAAATTAATTTTATGTGATATCTCAAAAACTAAACGTGACAAATGAAATTTAATTTAACAGTTGAATTCCTCTTAAAAAAGTGTCTAAAGAATGTTTTCACAGAAATAAAAATATTAATAAATAAACAAGTTATAGACCCCTTCCCAAAATGCAGACTTTTTAAAAACACCTTGTAGTTTAAAAACGGCCTGCTATATCAAAATGCGATTTTCACCTTTAAGGTTCTTTTGAAATTTGAGTGTCGCAAACGTTGATGAGGTTTTTCTAGTTCCTCTAGAAATACCCGAAACTCCCCAAAAACATCGAATTTGGGACACCCTGTACATGGTGACGGATAGAAAAAATTTATGTTGGCTTTTAAAGTTCATCATCATCATAATTAACCAAAAAAAATCTACAATTTATTATAGCCCTTTATTTTCAATGATAAAGTTGCTGAGTGCTCCGGTTATAAAAAACCACCCGGTACCTACATAAAATCATACCTAAAAATTAGAATTGACCATTATTTTATACCTTGAATTTTTTATTATACGTTAAGCTCTTCGATCTCGCGCCAATCCCGGTATTCGCGCCAATAATTTAAATTAGACATTTTGACGTTAATTTTGGCGCATGCTCCTTTGATGGAATTCATCTCGGTATTTAACGACTCGTGAAAAGATGGGCAGTAGCGGGTTGGGTGAGGATGAGCGGGGGTCTACGGTGGCGCCGCCATCGACTGGTAAGTAAAGCTCGAGTGACCAGGCCCTGAAGTTACCTAGCAGTGACAGCTGGCTCCAGAGAAGTGCAATAGTGTTTATACATCTTGCTCAGGCCCACGCTCTCTTGAAGCTTGGAGCCCAAGGTGTTCAAGAAAGACCTTGCTCGGAGCCCTGCTTTACGTTTGCAAAACCTAGTAAACGCAGCCTTCGTAAACTAACGAAGGCTGCGTAGGAACGCGAGTTACTATGTTGTAAAACATCGGGACATTTTTGAAACCAGCAGAAAAAACTGCATATGCGATTTGGGCCTTTTCTATTAAGGAGAGTTTACACATGCATGAATTTAGTGGCGCCAGTGTTCGCGCCAGTTCTATTTGCACGCCAGTAAAGGTTTACACTATTGTGCGAAAATTAAAAAGACTGGCGCACTACAGTTTCATTTTTAAAGTGTACACGATACGCGATATGTCGGCTGAACTCTCGGAAGCCTGCAAAATAGTCGCTAAACTTTTATTGAAAAAAAAAATAAAGAGATTCAGGAAAAGGAACAACAAAAAGGCCGTATCTGCATGGGTTAAAGCATGGATTGCTAGTCGATCTACTTTGGGTGCTTCCGAAAAACTTTTAGGAGAACTTGCAGCAGAAGATCCTGCGAGCTATAAAACCATCTTCAAATGACAAAGCAACATTTTGATATTCTTCTAGAGTTTCTCTTATTTAAACAACATTCTTTAAAATTCGGTCTGCTACTTAAAACCATGGTATTTTTGGGGTGTATACTTTATTTGCACCGGAACGTTGGCTTTTTTTAATTTTTGTCAATTCCAAAGCATATGTGTTTCTTATGGATCATATTTTTGCTTTTACTTCTGCAACTTCAAAGCCTTCAATAGTCATTATTTTACTAATTCTTTGGGAAGCATTATCTCGACTATCTTTGTTTTTATACGAACTACTGTGTACATCCCATAAACAAGGAAAACATTCATAGCCTTCAAGAAACTGTATGGTCAGTTCTGCTGACCACTTTTTTTAGCCATATTAAGCTATAAAAACAAAAATAAACAAAATTTTTAAGCTCAAACACAATGAAAATAAAAAATAATGTAAAATAATGAACTTAAAACTGGCGAGCCGACGTGCAAGCACTTGTTTACACATGAAAATTTTCCTTTTCTGCGCGCATGCGTCACCACTGGCGCCAGCAAATTCAGTCAGCTGCAGACTTTTTTGATACATGCATGCAAAAAAATAACTTGTGTGCAAGTCAGTGTTTACACTTGCAAATTTAACTTACTGGCGCGCCAGTTTTTATTGGCGCCAGCAAATCCATGCATGTGTAAACTCTCCTTTACACATGCATGGATTTGCTGGCGCCAATAAAAACTGGCGCGCCAGTAAGTTAAATTTGCAAGTGTAAACACCGACTTGCACACAAGTTATTTTTTTGCATGCATGTATCAAAAAAGTCTGCAGCTGACTGAATTTGCTGGCGCCAGTCGTGACGCATGCGCGCAGAAAAAGAAAATTTTCATGTGTAAACAAGTGCTTGCACGTCCGCTCGCCAGTTTTAAGTTCATTATTTTTTCATTTTTCATTTTCATTGTGTTTGAGCTTCAAAATTTTGCTTATTGTTGTTTTTATAGCTTATTATGGCTAAAAAAAAGTGGTCAGCAGAACTGACCATACAGTTTCTTGAAGGCTATGAATGTTAAGCCTGGATAAATTTTGGAATTGTACATTTTGGTACACAATGCAAAGAAATTGCAATGATGCAAAAGAATCTCCTGTTGCAAGATATCTTAATGTCACTTCCCATTTCAATTTTGGGGTTAACGCATCTCTCATGTGGGTATCCATTTTTATAATTCGTGGCGTCACACACTCTAGAAGAATATCAAAATATGTTGCTTTGTCATTCGAAGATGGTTTTTATAGCTCGCAGGATCTTCTGCTGCAAGTTCTCCTAAAAGTTTTCCATGCTTTAACCTAGATACGGCCTTTTCGTTGTTCCTTTTTCTGAATCTCTTTTATTTTTTTTTCAATAAAAGTTTAGCGACTATTTTGCAGGCTTCCGAGAGTTCAGCCGACATATCGCGTATCGTGTACACTTTAAAAATGAAACTGGCTTGCCAGTGTTTTTACTTTTCGCACAATAGTGTAAACCTTTACTGGCGTGCAAATAGAACTGGCGCGAACACTGGCGCCACTAAATTCATGCATGTGTAAACCCACTTTAAACTCTCCTTTAAACTCTAGCTAATAGTGGGTTTACACATGCATGCATTTAGTGGCGCCAGTGTTCGCGTCAGTTCTATTGGCACGCCAGTAAAGGTTTACACTATTGTGCAAAAATTACATTATCAAACGAACTAGTGAAGTTCGATATTAATTCTACATAACACCTTATCCTTACAGATCACTATGTAGTACTCCAATTTTGGTGTCATAAGTCACAACTTTTAAAGAAGAGAAAAAAGAAACCTAGCCCTAGTTTTCCTGTTTTTCTATTGTTCTGTGATATTTATTTTGCTTTTTGCCATACCTAGTTACTCAACTAAATAAATATTTTATCTTAGTTTGAAGATCTTTAATTAAAAAAAAAAAAATTGGGTTTTTAGGGTTGGGTGGGACGTGATCTGTAAGGATAAGGTGTTATGTAGAATTAATATCGAACTTCACTAGTTCGTTTGATAATGTAATTCTACTACACTTCCTTATCCTTACAGATCACTATGTAGCTTTTTAAAGATAATTTTTTTTTTAAATTGATTCATTGAGTAATAAAATTCCATAAACAACAAACAGTTACACTAAATGGAATTATATACAAAGTATTTTAACAATTGAAAATTGTTTAATTAAAGGTATTTATATGATAAAATACATTAATTATTTTTAGCTATTAAAAAAACAGAACTGATAAATGAAGTATTAACATTATCAACTACAGGACAATTATAAAATTTTGCAAATACAGAACAGTCTTTAGTCAGTCCTAGGAAACCCCACCTCTACAAGCAGCACTTGTAGAGGCATGTCTTGTTGAATAAGCCGAAACTAAGGTGGTATTAATACCTGCATCACTTAAGGTAGATTTAATCCACCTTGATGAGGTATTTTGATGAGCTTTTGAATATGGTTCAGTTGTTTTTAGAAATAAAAATACTTCAGTATCTTTCGTTATTGATCTAGTTTTTTCAACACAAATTTTTCAATCTGGTAAAAAGGGCAAATTCAATGCTGGTTGGTGACTTCCAACTTTTTATGTTTTTATGTCTGGGATAAAGATAACTGCTCATTTGTCATTAAAAATGATATTTTCATCTTTAATCAAACTAAGTGTTTGTATATGTTGGCCTGTTGCAAGAGCTAATAATGTGCAAAGCTTTTTGCTTAGATTTAGTAGAGAAAGGAAATAAATTTTTTTTTAATTTTTCCCATGATTTATGAATATATTTGGATCCCAAGTAACTTGATATTTTGAATTAGGAGGTCTTATTTTTGAGATCCCTTTTAAAAATCTTCTAATCAACAAATTTTCAGATAAATCAACTGATAATAACAGGGAAAAAGCTAATCTATGTTGGTTAAAAGAACCATAGGAATAATTTTTTACATTAAATTCATTTTGTAAAAATTTTAAGACATCCTGTACATTACAACTAAATGGACAAATTTTTTGGTTTTCACAGAAATTCCACCATGCTTTTAAGGATGTATTGTATTGCTTAACTGTACCAACAGACAGTGACTTGAGGGTAATTTCAACTGCTTCTTTAGGACAGCCTTTCATTATGAGCGCTTGCCAAAGAGCTTCCCAGCCACCAGTGAAAGGTTGTGATGCATTGGGTGTTTCCTGTTTAAAGGAGATTTTAACAAATTAATGTTTCGTTCTAGAGTTACAACAGGGTGATGATAATAATTTAATAAACAGAGGATACCATGTCTGACTAGGCCAATATGGTACAACGAATATGCCTTCTGCTTGATCGACAATAATTTTGTTTAGTACTCTTAAGATGAGCGAAAAATGGTGGAAATGCATAAAAGAAAAACTGCCAAGAAATAGTAAAGGCATCAACTGCATATGATTCTGGTCTTTATACCAAGATAAATATATTTTATATTTATAATTCAAATTTGAAGCAAAAAAGATCCACATTAGGTTGTCCCGATTTATTAACAATTTTTCTAAATCATAATCCGATAAGGAGCATTTAGTTTCTATAGACTTGAAGGTTTATCTGTTTTATTAAATTTAGTGTTAACATGCTTGTAGCCAAATATTCCTTGACTCTGACTATTTTCAAATTTCTTTAGAAATAGCATGCATTTTTTCATGTTGAACACTACCCATTTTATTTACATCTGATAAAGCAGTAGTGTTATCCACTCTGACATTACAAAAAATGCCCATATTTGCTGGCATCTGAAAAAATCTTCAGTTTAAATAAATCTTGCCGAATGCAATTAGAGTCAGTTAAAAACATTTTTATCCACCATTTTTGGTCCTCTAAAATATTATTTGGAACTTTCTAAAAACCATTATAATTTTGTCCCAAAATTTTGTCCTGACTTGTTTAGTGTGAAAAAACATTATTCCCTCAAATTCTTTAATAATATATAGGTTACTATACTTTAACGCTGGACAAGCAGATATCAGTGTCCCAACTATTTTTGCAAATTGCCTAATTTTAAGGATTGTTCCAACTGATAGAATTTAAATTAATTTTAGAACTTTTAATCTTTTATCACTTGGAAATCCAATAGTTATTTTTATGGTGTCTAGTTCAAAACCAAGAAATTGGCATTTTTGCAAAGGATTTATACTGCTTGAGTTTATTAGAAAACCTAAAGAAGAAAGTTTATTCATTACATAAGTAATGTGTTGTTTACAAACTTCCCTAGATTCATGAATTATGATAAAATCATCCAAATAAGCAACATATAAAATGCCTTGTTGTCTAAAGTGTGTCTGAATAGGTTTTACAGTTTTTGTAAATATGTAAGGGACTACAAATAAACCAAAGGGTATCACTTTAAACTGCATCAATAGATTCTATCCGAAAACTTGTGGATCAGTATCTGAAAATATGCATCTTTAAGATCTGACCATAAAATAATTTTTATTTAACAACTTTAAAACAGTTCCAATATCATTCGAAATGAGGAGGATTAATAAATTTATTTAACTTTTTTAAATTTAATATGAATCAAACAAGTTTAATGGCTAATCGGGCAAAAAGGAGTTAAGCAGGTTTTTTGTTTCTCTCGTATCTCGGTAGATAGCGCCTCTTGCTATAGTTCGCTCACTGATTACATTTGGTTAGAGACAGGACCGTCTGATTAACTTCGCAAGATTTGTTACTTGACCAGCAGTGTTCTGAGGAGTCCCATAAGGACGAAACGGTTAACTGTCAACACTTATTAGGTGTCCATTAGATCTTGGACCCCCGTGAGGTTAAGCTTTCAAGCTACCCACGGAAAAATATAAGGGAAACAAAAAACTCCTTTTTGCCCGATTAGCCATTAAACTTGTTTGATTTTTAAATTCACGGGTACGAAATTTCACGTTTGTTAGTATTATTTGGGTTAAAAATTCCGTTGATTGACGCTCACTGTCTTGATGACGGGTAAAAATGCAAAATGCGTTGATCCGGCCTGAAAAGACAAAGAGCTGTCGTAGGTCACGGACTATAGTTGTTTTCTTTTATTTGCATTCGATCTTTTCATTGATCGATATTGTATAGCAGTGTTTTCCCTGCTTTTGGTTTTTTGTTTCTCTCGTATCTCGGTAGATGGCGCCTCTTGCTATAGTTAGCTCACTGATTACATTTGGTTAGAGACAGGACCGTCTGATTAACTTCGCAAGATTTGTCACTTGACCAGCAGTGTTCTGAGGAGTCCCATAAGGACGAAACGGTTAACTGTCAACACTTATTAGGTGTCCATTAGATCTTGGACCCCCGTGAGGTTAAGCTTTCAAGCTACCCACGGAAAAATATAAGGGAAACAAAAAACTCTTTTTTGCCCGATTAGCCATTAAACTTGTTTGATTTTTAAATTCACGGGTACGAAATTTCACGTTTGTTAGTATTATTTGGCTTAAAAATTCCGTTGATTGACGCTCACTGTTTTGATGACGGGTAAAAATGCAAAATGCGTTGATCCGGCCTGAAAAGACAAAGAGCTGTCGTAGGTCACGGACTATAGTTGGTTTCTTTTATTTGCATTTGATCTTTTCATTGATCGATATTGTATAGCAGTGTTTTCCCTGCTTTTGGTTTTTTGTTTCTCTCGTATCTCGGTAGATGGCGCCTCTTGCTATAGTTCGCTCACTGATTACATTTGGTTAGAGACAGGACCGTCTGATTAACTTCGCAAGATTTGTCACTTGACCAGCAGTGTTCTGAGGAGTCCCATAAGGACGAAACGGTTAACTGTCAACACTTATTAGGTGTCCATTAGATCTTGGACCCCCGTGAGGTTAAGCTTTCAAGCTACCCAAGGAAAAATATAAGGGAAACAAAAAACTCCTTTTTGCCTGATTAGCCATTAAACTTGTTTGATTTTTAAATTCACGGGTACGAAATTTCACGTTTGTTAGTATTATTTGGCTTAAAAATTCCGTTGATTGACGCTCACTGTCTTGATGACGGGTAAAAATGCAAAATGCGTTGATCCGGCCTGAAAAGACAAAGAGCTGTCGTAGGTCACGGACTATAGTTGTTTTCTTTTATTTGCATTCGATCTTTTCATTGATCGATATTGTATAGCAGTGTTTTCCCTGCTTTTGGTTTTTTGTTTCTCTCGTATCTCGGTAGATGGCGCCTCTTGCTATAGTTCGCTCACTGATTACATTTGTTTAGAGACAGGACCGTCTGATTAACTTCGCAAGATTTGTCATTTGACCAGCAGTGTTCTGAGGAGTCCCATAAGGACGAAACGGTTAACTGTCAACACTTATTAGGTGTCCATTAGATCTTGGACCCCCGTGAGGTTTTCAAGCTACCCACGGAAAAATATAAGGGAAACAAAAAACTCCTTTTTGCCCGATTAGCCATTAAACTTGTTTGATTTTTAAATTCACGGGTACAAAATTTCACGTTTGTTTAATATAAATCTCATTGAACCATTAGGCTTCCTAATTAAAAAAGTAGGGTTACAAAATAATCAGCACTTTTTCCTTTGTTACAGGATTCTATAGCGCCCATCTCTAGTAATTTGTGTTAACTTTAATTTTTGTATCTTTGAAGTTTGTCTTTTACTCTCCCATCATTAAAAACAGGGGTTCATTAAAAAAGGAATCATATCCCTTTATCCAGTTTAATATTATAGAATTTTTTGACAAAATCTTTAAAAAATTGAAGTCTACCTGCCAAACTAACCTTAGTTATTTCCTGTTGCTGCATGGGTTGTTCTCTCGGTAGTTCCGGTAACTGTTTCTCCCCTGATGTGTTAGGGGTCTGTTCCTATTGCCCATTTGTCTGCTCGCTTGCTGCCTGTAGTGAGCTGGGCTCTTGTAGTTTAAAGGCTGCTGTAATTTAACCTGAGAATTGCGATTAAAAGTGGGCCTTATTTCATGTACAAACATATTTAAAGCTTCACTTTCTTTTAATTTTTCTGTTAAATCTTTGCCAAATAAAAATTTGTCAGGACCTGTAGAAGCCACAGCTTCTCTTATATCTCTGTTTGACGCAGAAATAACATACGCACGTTGATCAATAGTTTTTTGATGAAAAACATCATTGAAAATTTTAGCAAGATCGCTCAGTTTAGCAATTATATTATTTTTATCGATATTTTCATTAGATAATAATTCTGTCAAAATCAATACTAATAAAGAAGAACCTTTTTCTAAAAAATTTTGAGTATTTTCTGCAGATTTGTCTCTGCGAGAGGTATAGCCTGACAAAGCTTTAATTTCGAAATTAAGCATGCGGGAGCCTGAATGGCTCTTAAATTTTTAGGGGTATAATATTTGTTGTTTATGGAGGCTCTATCTTCCTTATGTAAGCCTTCTTTAATTTGTTTGGACCACAAAGTCAAACACACCTAGTGCTTCTAGGACATCAGGATTTAAAGACTCAAATATATCGACATTTTTATCCTCATATCGAATACAAACAGGCAAATCAATTGCACTCATTTCTGAAAAGAGGGATGATGCTCTATCATGCTTACTGACACAGGTGATGGCTCTGTGTGTACCACAGAAGAAATATCTCTGTCTGGACTCGCTTGTTTTTATAACTTTTCTCCTTACCTTTTCTATGTTGACTTTTTGACTAGGTACTAAATATTTTTTATTAGAATAATAATCATTGTAAAATTTTTTGTAAAAATAATAAATACTAATACTAATACTTGTTTCTCTGTCTCTGCTATTATGAACAGGCTGATTTTTTCTACACTTATTGTCTCTACTTCAATTATCTGAAGCAGGTGTATGGTCTCTGCTGTGTGCAGGCTTTTTAATCATTTTTTCAAGCTTTCTTATCTTGTTTTGAAGTAGTATTAAGCGTTTATCTTCGGATGATGAAGAAGATGTAGAAGAACCAGGTGAAATAGATCGCCTCCTTTTTTTACCCATGGCTAAAATTGTTTATACGTATAAAAAAATAAAAATTCTACACGCCGACCCCAAAAGATCTGCGGTATTATCTTAATTTTATTTATAGGGCTAGGATTATACCTAAATAATTTGAAAAATATTAAAATCTTTCAATAAGATGTAAAAATGTTAAAAAACTTACCTAAGCAAATTTTTGGTGACGAATGACAGCACAAAATTTGAAAGATAAAATATTTATTTAGTTGAGTAACTAGGTATGGCAAAAAACAAAATAAATATCACAGAACACTAGAAAAACAGGAAAACTAGGGCTAGGTTTCTTTTTTCTCTTCTTTAAAAGTTGTGACCTATGACCAAAATTGGAGTACTACATAGTGATCTGTAAGGATAAGAAAGTGTAGTAGAATTAAAAAGACTGGCACGCCAGTTTCATTTTTAAAGTGTACACGATACGCGATATGTCGGCTGAACTCTCGGAAGCCTGCAAAATAGTTAGCTAAACTTTTATTGAAAAAAAAAATAAAAGAGATTCAGGAAAAGGAACAACGAAAAGGCCGTATCTGCATGGGTTAAAGCATGGATTGCTAGTCGATCTACTTTGGGTGCTTCCGAAAAACTTTTAGGAGAACTTGCAGCAGAAGATCCTGCGAGCTATAAAAACCATCTTCAAATGACAAAGCAACATTTTGATATTCTTCTAGAGTTTCTCTTATTTAAACAACATTCTTTAAAACTCGGTCTGCTACTTTAAACCATGGTACTTTTGGGGTGTATACTTCATTTGCACCGGCTCCGGAACATTGGCTTTTTTTAATTTTTGTCAATTCCAAAGCATATGTGTTTCTTATGGATCATATTTTTGCTTTTACTTCTGCAACTTCAAAGCCTTCAATAGTCATTATTTTACTAATTTTTTGGGAAGCATTATCTCGACTATCTTTGTTTTTATACGAACTACTGTGTACATCCCATAAACAAGGAAAACATTCATAGCCTTCAAGAAACTGTATGGTCAGTTCTGCTGACCACTTTTTTTAGCCATATTAAGCTATAAAAACAAAAATAAACAAAATTTTTAAGCTCAAACACAATGAAAATAAAAAATAATGTAAAATAATGAACTTAAAACTGGCGAGTCGACGTGCAAGCACTTGTTTACACATGAAAATTTTCCTTTTCTGCGCGCATGCGTCACCACTGGCGCCAGCAAATTCAGTCAGCTGCAGACTTTTTTGATACATGCATGCAAAAAAATAACTTGTGTGCAAGTCGGTGTTTACACTTGCAAATTTAACTTACTGGCGCGCCAGTTTTTATTGGCGCCAGCAAATCCATGCATGTGTAAACTCTCCTTTTTACGCTCGTTCGAAATTGATTGTAAATCTAGCTTAATCCTTTTTCCTCGAGGTTACTAGTCACTCATTTAAGTTACTCGAAATTACGTCACGGTTACTCGGAGTAACCGCTGTATGACGTCAGACAGTCAGCTGTGGATGACATTTCCAATTGTTTGTTTTTATTTTAAAGGCCTTCACACACACAATTTACGTAATCCGTAGCATGGCGCATAGCGGGCTTTCAACCAATCAGCGATCGAATAGCAGCGGCCATATTGGATTTACGTAAGAAAAGTCCATAAGGTTGAACTTCCTACGCGTTATGTTTTTTTGTGTGTGATCGGCTTAAAGCTTAAATGAGTGACTAGTAACCTCGAGGAAAAAGGATTAAGCTAGATTTACAATCAATTTCGAACGAGCGTAAAAAGGAGAGTTTACACATGCATGGATTTGCTGGCGCCAATAAAAACTGGCGCGCCAGTAAGTTAAATTTGCAAGTGTAAACACCGACTTGCACACAAGTTATTTTTTTGCATGCATGTATCAAAAAAGTCTGCAGCTGACTGAATTTGCTGGCGCCAGTGGTGACGCATGCGCGCAGAAAAGGAAAATTTTCATGTGTAAACAAGTGCTTGCACGTCGACTCGCCAGTTTTAAGCTTTAAGCCGATCACACACAAAAAAACATAACGCGTAGGAAGTTCAACCTTATGGACTTTTCTTACGTAAATCCAATATGGCCACTGCTATTCGATCGCTGATTGGTTGAAAGCCCGCTACGGATTACGTAAATTGTGTGTGTGAAGGCCTTTACCAGCAATTTCCGAAATGCAGAAAATAATAGGGCTGTCTAACAAAACATATGATCAAATCCAAGATGTCTTCCATAGGACAAACAAAGCGATTTCCCATAAGCCGTAATGTTAACAAAAAAGTACATTTTCAAAAACGACAAGAGCTTTAGTCTCAAAAACTAATCAGTTTTAAGAACGGATCCTTTGTGCGTATGAGAAAAATGAGTTTTTCTTAAAAATATTAAACTAAAGTGAGAAAATCTGAAATAAAAGGGACCATGTTTTCTTTAAAAAAGTAGGTTATGTTTTTGTTTATTTTGATTTTTTTAAACTTTTTTTCTAGTTTTTTTACTTATTTTGAATTATTACATGGGCGCACCAAGGGGGCGGGGGGCTAGGAGCCCGGACCCCCCCAAACCACATATTTTTTTAGATATTTTCCATATATTTCATGAATAAACAGAAAAAATAGCATAAAGTATGACATCATGAGACCTCTGGGGGCCCCCAAAGGTATCGGGCTCCCAAAGGTTTCGGGTCCCCCCAAGACATATTTCTCGGTGCACCACTGATTATTATGTCAAGTTTTTTTGCTGTTGTGAATTGTGGCAGCTGAGGAAGTAATGATAATGTAAAGGGGCCTACAGACACGCGAACATTTCTAGAGAATAGTACGCGCGTACAAGTTTGCGCATACTAATCTCTTCGTGTGTAGACAATATCTGCCTAAAATATCTCTCGAAGATTAGTTCGCGCGCACGATGTACGCGAGCAAATCTCTCGATGTCTAGGCAAAACGCATTGATAATATCGTGTTTATGTTTGGAACGTTTAATTTTGTCTTCGTGTGTGTAGGCAATTCCACCAAACATACATGTATGCAGAGATTAGTTCGCGCATACTAATCTCAAGAAATGCTCGCGTGTCTGTAGGCCCCTTTAGTTTTCATTGAATTTGAAGTTTTTTGACCATTGAATCAATGAACTATCAGCTCAAGGTAGGGGAAAGTGGATAAGCAGTTCTATTAAAAGAGCTCACTTCAAGGGTCACTTGACAGAGACGAAATTGAAATAGACTAAACTTTTCTCATCAGATTCAGGTTTTCTATTAGGATCTTTTGTTGTACTTGACTAAACCTTTTGCTAAGTAATAGGCCTTCTATAGCGTTAAACTGTGAAAAATATTTCACTATGGTTTTTAGGTTTAGACAAAGTTTAATTGTGTTAACCCGTAGTGACATGAAAAAGAGGCACAACTTATAGGTAGGTCAGTCCAACAGATCAATATGCACATATGAGTTCCAACCCAGGTTGGTCAAGCAAACTTCTAATAAGTACTTTACAAAATATGTTTATTTAAAAAAATATAAGTAAACATTATATAAAAAAAAACTTGCAAAATTAAAATACAGTTTTTCTTATGATATATGATTTTCCATGAACTATAATACATAGGGCTTAAGTACTGTGAAACCTAAGGTTCATCAGCTCACAACAGTACTGTTCAAATTTTACAACAGTAGAATATTCACTGTTGTATTACTACTGTTACTATTACTTTTGTTACTGTTTTTTTGTAACAATATTTGCTCAATTATGTATCTAAAAGTTTAAACAAATAAATATATACTCGACAATTGGGCGTAACAGTATATGAACCATTAGGACCCAAGTTTTTTTGAGAGAAATAAAAAAAAAATCTGAGAGAACTTATTTGTTTTTCATGTGGTCATCAAAGTCAACAAAAATCACTTTTTTCCATCTATTTTTTGATGCCATAAAAAATTTTTTTTGGTTATAAGCTCAGTAGAAATTTCACAACAGGACTTGTAGTGGGTCCAGTCAGATGCTATACAAATTTTACAGTGTACAAGTTTCTGATGTCAAAAAGAATCGAAATAAAGGAAAATTTGCACCAAAATATTTTAAGATAAAAAGTGGTTTGAGTTACGGAGATTGTCAAATTCACCAGTTTATTCTAAACTGTTTTGAGGTCTGTAAAATAAATATTTATTAAAGAAAAAGAAACTTTGATGATACAGGCCTTCACTGGACACTATACAGGACGCTACACTACCAAGAGTTTATTTAAGAGTTCTGTAGGATGGTGTACAAATTTGGTTCAGCTCATTACCCACACTTTAACCTCATATTGTTTTCCTTTTCTTTCTTCTCTAGACCCTTTTCTCAACCATAATTTTTTTAATTTTTCAACCGTTTTGAAACAATAATCCATTCAGGAGAGACCCAGTCAGGATCATTGCTGTATTCTAGTTTTGAAAGTTGCTTGCCTAGAATAGTAAAAAAATCATAGTGAAATATTTCTTACAGTTTAACACAATTCTATGTTACACTTCTGCAAAAGGTCAACTCAAGCACAAAAAAAGATCCCAATAGAAAATGTTGCCAAAATGGCAGTTACATATTTATCCAAAACAAACCTGACAAAAAACTTTCGAATATTTCAATTTATCCTCTGTTAAGTCAGGTAATAGAGCACTTATCCACTTTCTTTTCCCTTCTTTGAGCTGATACCTAGTTCATTTAAATCAAGATGATTTTTTAAGGTCAAAATACTTGGCATTCAATCAAACCTAACATTATCAAGATTTCCACAATTCATAACAGCACAGAAACTAATAATAATGATTCAAACTGAGTAAAAAACTGGAAAAAAAGTTAAAAAAAAACAAAAGTAAATAAAAACATAACCTGACTTTTTGAGATTTACTGGCTTTATTTGATTTTTTTAAAGAAAAACGCATTTTTCCCTTGTGTACAAAGGGTCAATACTTAAAACAGCATCTTTGTTGTAAATTAAATCGTTTCACTTTTTTTAAAAATTACGTTTCTGTTAACATTGCGGCTTATGGGAAAACGCTTTATTTGTCCTATGGCAACCAGCAACACAGAAGACCACGGTTCGGTCCGCTTAAATGAACCGAACCGAAACGAGTCAATATGTTATGACCAGCAACTGCCGAAAAGATAGGGCCGCGCAGCCAACAAGTTCCAGTAGCGCACAGCGCTGCAATCGCGGACTATGTTTCTATTTGTATTTAAAACTAATTTTATTCTGTTCGATTGGGGTCGTTCACAAATTACGTAAAACTTTGAGAAAATAGTCTATCACATAACGCTTAGTATTTTCCTAATGCCATTTGTTGTTAGAAATGGTTTACTATGTTGAATTGAATTGAATAAATCTTTATTAGCAAATCATGCTATTTCAAATTACAAACATAAATATAAAAAATACATTTAAATGTTAATACATACACCAGTATTTCTATAACAAAACAAATCCAAACTTATAATACTAATAACTATTTACTTCTAATTATTACATAATGGATAATATATCTCTGGAGAACAGCATCGCTGTGGAATAAGCTTCCTGCGACACTTTTCCCTGCAGGTTACAATCTGAACCTTTTCAAAACCAACATACACCAACATTTCCGCGCACTTGCCGCTTCTCGAGCGTGATAGGGATCTCCTTGCGAGTGCGCACCGTAAAAAAAAAATTATTGAAATAAAGCCAGGTTAAATAACAGCAATTTTTATTCAACTGAATTAGGATATAAGTCATTGTTTTATAAAGGAATCAGATTGTATAACAAATTACCATTAGACATTAAAAATTGCAAATCAAATAATATGTTTAAGAGAAAACTTAAGAAGTACTTGTTGCCTAGTCAGCCTGATTGTTTATGTAAACCACCCTTGGTACTATATTATATTATATTATATTTTATTATTTTAGTCTCCATATTATTTTTTTGGTGTGTTTTAGTATAGTGACCTTTTCTCATAAAGAAAGATGGCATCAATGTTTTTTTTTAGGATAGGATTAAAAACATTTTACAGTACAGTATAAGTACTTGATAAAGCTGTGTGTTACTAGATTATTCTTTTAGTAGGTAGGTGATCCGTGGTATAGGTATAGTTAGTTCTGTTGGGAATGATACAGGAATGTGCTTGTAATGGTTTTTCGGTATTATTAGAGAATTATTGAAATATAGCCAGGCTATAATTGTGCCAGGCACAATTTTGACACCTTCACATTGTAATATCAGCTGTGATCTTTCAACACATGGCCTTTGTTTACTATATGAACTGGAATAAATAGTGCCTTCTTTTATTAATTGAAAATAAACGACGATAGTTTTAAATTCGACTTTGGTATGAATTTTGAACGATTAACTGTCAGTTTTCAATGTAAATGTGTTAAAATAGTGCCTGGCACAATTATAGCCTGGCTATATTTCTCTAATAATACCGAAAAATCATTACAAGCATTCCTGTATCATTCCCAACAGAACTAACTATACCTACCTACTAAAAGAATAATCTAGTAACACACAGCTTTCTCAAGTACTTACACTGTACTGTAAAATGTTTTTAATCCTATCCTTAAAAAAAAACATTGCTACCATATTTCTTTATGAGAAAAGGTTACTATACTAAAATACACCAAAAAAATAATATAGAGACTAAAATAAAAAAATATAATATAATATAATATAATATGATACCAAGGGTTTACTTAAACAATCAGGCTGACCAGTGGCGTATATATGCCCGCCCCCCCCCGAAGCTAAGATTTTTTTAGATATTTTCCACATATTTCATAAATACAATTATAAAATAGTATAAAATAAGTCTTTATAAGGTCTGCCCCCCCCCCCCGAATCTTTTTCTATATGCCACTGAGGCTGACTAGGCAACAAGTACTTCTTTTTTTTTTCTCTTAAACATATTATTTGATTTGCAATTTTTAATGTCTAATGGTAATTTGTTATATAATCTGATTCCTTTATAAAACAATGACTTATATCCTAATTCAGTATTTATACTGTTTAAATAAAAATTGCTGTTATTCGTTGTTGCATAGGTATGAACATCTGTAACATTCATCAATCAATGTTAATAGAAGTTGCAACCAAAAAAATAAATAAATAATACAGGTATTCTACCCATATTACAAATTGCAAGTCATTTTTAAAAGCAAGTTACAAGTATATTGTAAACGCAGTCGAGTCAAACCTAACCTCAAATTCTTGGTTTGTTTTTCTGGAATTTTCGGATGCAAAAATTTTGCTACGAAATAACTTTTTCACTACAAAGAATCTTATTTAACCTAATCTGTGCTACAAAGGAGATCTGTTTTGTGTTAAAGCGCGTGTTATCAGACAAAACTGGTCTTGTTTTGTGACTAAGACAAGGTAAGAAAGATAATTTATGTTATTGAAGTTAGGGTCGATTTATATACTTGTTATACAGATTGACACTGAACATATACATTGGTTTTAGATAAAATGTGTCAACTTAGTATTGGTGTATTGTGTATTCGGGAGGGGTGATCATCTGTCCACAGCAGGTATACAAATGTTTTTAACAAGACTGTGTAGGACTCCACAGGACACTAAAATACACTACAGGACCAAGAATTTATTTGAGTCCGGTAGGATGGTGTACAAATTTTTTTCAGCTGTTCACCCCTCAGTTATGGCAGGGGTGGATCTAGGAACTCTATTTAGGGGGGGTAGATATCATAATAAATATTGCATAAAACAGTTTTGCATTGTGACCAGGATGTGTATTCTGTATGTAAAAACTTAATATAGTTTGAGATTTGGGGGGGGGGAGAATTTCCCCTCCCGTAGATCCTTATGGGTCATTGTCCATATAATTTTATTATTATTGATGTATTGCCTTTTCGGCATTTTCCATTTTTAGTTTTAGTAGATATTTTAGTCAGTAGTGCACCCAAGAATAGGTCTTTGGGGGACCCGAGACACAGTTATGCCATATCTTCACCTATTTAATTTTTTTATTCATGAAATATGTGGAAAATGTCTAAAAATCCTTAGGCTTCTGTCTTTTAGTTTAGTGTTTGAACATAATTCTAGCTAGTGCTTTTACTTTTTAGGTACACAGACATTATGGAATTGTATGGATCATTACAATCACATTGAGTACACACTGCTTGGTTGCAAATGTTTTTTCATTTAGGTAAGTAATAGAGAAATATTGGTTAATAAGTTCTGTCTCTTTCCACACCCATACTAGGGCCTATTCTTAAAATACATAATGCCATTTAACATAATAATTATATGTTCAAAATTAATGCTCAAAGGGGTAGCAGTGTTTGGCCTTGTATTACACATAACTTTTTTTTAATGTATTTTGTTTCTTGAAAATTCTGTACAGAGGGTGGAGGTGGGTCAATTACATAATTTAAGAATAGGCCCAAAGTGTACTTAGGGCAGAGCTTCAAGAGCTAAGCTCCCCCTTCAAAATTTAAACACATATTTCAGACAGAGTCGACACGAAGGCTTATTGGGGTGGGGGAGGCAACAGCCACCTTTCCTCAGAAACTTTTTGATCTTCTGCAATTTTTTGTAACTCTAACTGTTTCCAAGAAAAGACAAAAAAGGAAAATTTGTACTCTGCATTATTTTAATTTTATGCGAGTTTTATGTAATTTCTAAATAGCAATTGAAGATACAAGTTATTTTATTTTTTTTTCTGAAAAATGGTTAGAGATAAAAATATTGCAGATCAAAAAATTTCTGAATAAAACAAGGAATTCATTGTACATTTTTAAATCTGCCAATAACTTATTGCAAAAAAGTTCTGGAGAAAAAAGGGGGCATGACTGCGAAAAAAATATCACCCTGTAGTTTTTCCTAATATTTGACATGCTTAATGATGTATGCCTTGTAACAAAACAACAACAACATGTTCCAGATTTGAGCTAAATATCTCAAAAACTTCACGAGTTATAAATAAAAAGCAAACAAAAAACTAATATTTTAATAACCCATATCTCAAAAACTAAGCATGGTTATACAAATATAAAATACCTACTATTATGAGTCCCCTGGCAGCTTTTTTTTTGCTTTTTAGTTATCCAATGCAACAATCAACAATGGGATAACATCATTATGTGGCCACCTTTATTATTAAAAAATGGATTGGAGAATGGATATTGTGAAGAATATATGAAAATTACATTACAACATTTGAGCAATTCCACATAAACCTAGAAATTAGAAAATTGAAGACTGTAAAAGTGTGTTCTTATTTTTTTTAAATATTGGTTTTATTAAGGATTATTAGGTGGTACATGTTTAACTATTTTTAAGTTTTCTAAAAATCCACAGTTTTTTGTAATATAAATACCTAGTTTATACATTTAAGAAAAACATTATATTTGTTAAATATTTTTAGATTTTTCTAAAACAGTACTCATTTTTAAAAAAATAAATATTACATTTTTTAAAAAACATAGTTTTTTATTTAAGTATTACATTTTCGAGGTCATGCAAATTTTTATGTATGCGAAAAAAGTTTGGATATCTTACAGGTTTACATGACTAAAATTAATATATGTTTGATATCCAAATTCTTTTCGCATACATGAAATTAGCCTGTCCTCAAAAATAGCACCTTTACTAAGAAAAAAATCATTTAAAAAGCCCGCCGAGCCCGCCCGCGCATTCTTAATTCTTTCAGTAGCCAAGGGTGGCGCTAGCGTAAACTTGTTGCCGCTTTTGAACCATATAATTAAGCACTAGCCGTTTTCAAGCGAATAACTAGTAATTACCTCTGGTTATCCCTTGGTTGACATTAAAAATCAGCTGTTAAGGCCCTTAGCCTATTACCACAAAAACGCCGCTTGAATAGCTTTTTTTATAACCGGTTATTGTTTGTTGTTGCTTTTTGCGATTTTTTAAAGAAGTTTAGTTGGTTTTAGTTTAGATGAATAATAATCTTCTTGCCATTATTGAACTTAAGTTCTTCTCGACCGACTCTGAAATACTGGCGTATTTGATCGGAAAAGGGCATAATTTGGAAAAAAAATAAGTATGATAAACTGTGGTTAGAGGACTACAATGATACTGTTTTTTTATGATATTTCGTGTATTAGTCCACATTGGGTAAATTCGAGTAAGCCAAGGGTTGATGAAAATAAAATTTTGGCAAGACAATATAGAGGAGGCCATCACTTTGTACAATTTTCCTTCATAATTGAGGCACACATGATACATTTCACTCATTTCAAAAATTCACAGAACATTTTTCCGAAAAAGAAACAAAACAAATGATTGTGAGGTTAGAAAACGCAATAACCTTCCTCAAAAGTGTGGTAATTACCGGTAATAAACGATGACGTCCAAAGGGCTCATTTATGACGTCACTCTTCAAGGAGTGGTATTTACCAAGGCCGCTTGAACGGCAGTGGTAAATACTAGTAATTACTAGTTATTCGCTTGAAAACGATTTTTTATTATTTTCTCATTTTCTCTATGATGGCAACCATCTTGGATCGAAAAACAGCTGATCGTGACAGTTCGTTAGACAAGCTAATTCATTGTTTCCACCAATGCATGCCCACCCTGATTCAAAAAACGTATTAAGGGCCATGGATTTGCACCAGTTATAAATGCAGCGTTACCTGATGCGTTTTAGCTCACACTACTACTATACTATAGTAGTTAGCTCACACTACTACTATACTATAGTAGTGTGAGCTATGGTGATCCTAACTTTTTCGAGAAAAAAAAAGTTGCTCCGATTTCAAAAATTTTTATATATCTTTGTGTTTCAGATGATTTTGAAACTTTTTTGTTGCGCCGTCTGTCTGTCTGTCTGTCTGTCTGTCTGTCTGTCTGTCTATATGTATGTCTGTCTGTCTGTATGTCTGTCTGTAACGACCAACGCGCATAACTCAAAAACGGCTTGCCCGATTTTAATGAAATTTGGTACCCAGGCTGGGTTTTGTGTCGAGATGGTCCCATTTAAAAATGAACAAAATCCACCGAACACAAGCCAAATAAAAGGGTGGGGGTAGATTTCAAAAATTAGAGTTTATGTAAAAATATAGCGTGTGTGATATCATACGAAAGGTAATTGAGTCTGGAGCTAAACAAAATACATTTTAGTTTATTAAAAAAAAAGGGTGGGGGTAAATTTCAAAAATTAGTGTTTAAGTGGAAATATAGCGTGTGTGATATCAAACGAAAGGTAATTGAGTCTGGAGTTAACCCATTTATGCCCAGTGATGCATTTTCGCACCACCTAATTAAATATTTTTTATTTTCCAGAATTATTTTTTTTGTTTGAAATTTTCAATTTAATTTAAGAAAACAACAACGGTACTGTCATTAAAACCCGAAAAATTTAATTTTTTATTCAATTTAGTACGAAATTCAGTGACTTTGAATTGCACCAAAAAATAATCTTTTTTTTTTGTCATATTAAAATTATTTAAAAAATGGTTTTAGTTTTTTTTTTTTAAACAAACACTGTTTTCTAAATATATAGACCCAATTCCTTGCAAATCGCGTCTTACACGAAACATTTTAGTGATATGAAGTGAATAGAAAAGCAACAAAATATACTGTTGCAAAAACGCATCACTGGTATAAAGTATGAAGTGTAAGGCGAATATTTCATGTTATATCCTGTCAAGACCTGAATGATAGTCGGAATCCAGCGTTCTTAGATTTGCAGTCTATCATTAGAATTTGTGCTGTACGGATCGGCAGGCGTTTGAAATGGCTTTTAGGCGGTTTCTTACCCAAAAAGAATTAGTGGAAGCTATGGAGGAGGCTGTTATTGAGCTAGAGGAAGGTAAGTTATAAAATTTATGCTATTTTGAAGCAGCGCTGATATGTTTCGCGCTATTATGTTGCGCACTATTATGTAGCAGTGCTGTTGCGTTTTGCGCTCTTTTGACGGCGTTTTTCATATAAAAATCTTTTTCAGGGCATGTTGATGGGGTTTATATACCACCAGACGTCGACACTCTCACCGACGAAGAGACCATTGATGATGAGGCAAACTTATGCGAAGCAGGGGAACCTGAAGATATAGCAGGAACTTTTGAGTTACATGGTCCGTCAGACCAGGATTTCCTAGATGAAGCTGAGGATCTGCAAATTTTTCCAGGTGCTCCCAACTCAAAGGAACCTCAACAAAATTTGAGTGACGACTCATCCGACGATGAAACGCTTGCTTCCCTTCGGAGAAAACTAACTGCAGCTAAAGTGCCTCAGGAACCTCCTGCAGTGAAATGGGTAAAAGGTGAGATCAAATACACTCACTCCCCGACTTCAGTTGAATTTTGTGATAAGGAACACTTAAAAAATTTGTACGGTGGAAAGAGTCCGTTAGAAATTTTATTTTTATTTTTTGATGATGAGGTTGTGAACCTAGTGTTAGAGTTTACGCTAAAATATGCTAAAGATAATAACCGCCATAGCTTTTCATTGCAGAAAGAAGAATTGTTAAGTTTTATTGGCATTCTCCTTTTATCGGGATATCATAAGCTACCACAAACTAGACTTTATTGGTCCAATGATGAAGATAAGGGTGTTGATGTGGTAAAAAAATGCATGAGTAGAAACAAGTTTCAAAGCATCAAACGAAACTTGCATCTTTCTGACAATGAAAAGCTAGACAAAAATGATAAGTTTTCAAAGGTGCGTCCTTTTTTAGATATCCTAAACAAAAAACATATGCAATTTGGCGTTTTTGTTCACAATTTATCTATAGATGAACAAATGGTACCATATTTTGGCCGGCACTCTTGTAAGATGTTTATAAAGGGTAAACCAGTTCGATTTGGTTTCAAAATGTGGTGCCTTTGTTCATCTGGCGGTTATCTATTTTATTCTTTGCCATATGCAGGACAAGATCCCACTAAAAAATACTCTTCGCTTGGACTTGGTGGCGACGTAGTAATGAGCTTGCTTTCGGTGATAGAAAAACCTATAAATCACCAAATATTTTTTGATAACTTTTTCTCCTCGTTCAAGTTATTTGTGCACTTGAAAAACAATGGATTTTTTGCAACTGGTACTATTCGAGACAATAGAACTAGCAAATGCCCAGTTGAAGACGTAAAAAAAATAGGGAAAAAGGAGCGTGGCACTCACTCCACTGCATATGACAGTTTATCAAACGTCTCAGTTGTTCGTTGGAACGATAATTCGGTGGTGACTGTTGCAAGTAATACGTTTAGTGTTGAGCCTCTTGGTCGTGTAAAAAGATTTGATAGGAAAAAAAAAACTGAGATATTCGTTCCTCAACCCAGCGTGATATCTGAATATAACAAGTATATGGGGGGCGTAGATTTACACGATAATGGCATTGCTAATTATAGGTGTAGTGTTCTTGGAAAAAAGTGGTGGTGGCCTTTGGTCATCAATGGAATTGACAGCTTAGTTGTCAATGCGTGGAAATTTTTTAACATTGTCAATGATACATCAATGCCTCAACTTGATTTTAAATCCAATGTTGCACTTCGTCTTATAAAAACTGAAAGAACAGCAATAATCAGAAATCTTGCACCAAGCATCAACGAATTACGTTACGATAATATAGGCCATGTAGTGATGCATTGTCCCGACAAAGCACGTAGGAGGTGTAGAATTTGTCACAGCCAAACTGTATTTATCTGTCAAAAGTGCAAAGTGCACTTACACACTACTTGCTTTGCTGAGTATCACTCTGCGCCATAAGATTTACTACCAAATAGTATATAGTATCGTCCCAGTGATGCGTTTTCGCAACATTATAAAAGTTAAAATATGTTGTTTGTAACTATTTTTTTATAAAACATTTGTGTATTTTTATTATAATAGATTAACGCTAAACTGTCTGTAGTTGTTATTTTTTTATAAATTAAGTTTTTTAGAAAATAAGGACAATTTTTTTTAACCTTTGGTCCCAGTGATGCGTTTTCGCCACAGGTTTTTTTTACAAAAAATAATATTTTTTTTTTTTTTTAATTTCAGACATTGTTCTTAGAGGTGAACCAATAAAGAATGTATAAAAAATTATTTAATTTTAGTTTTATTTTTTCCCTTGGGCATAAATGGGTTAAACAAAATACATTTTAATTTTTTAAAAAAGGGTGGGGGTAGATTTGAAAAATTAGAGTTTAAGTCAAAACATGGCTTGTGTGGTATCAAACGAAAGGTAATTGAGTCTGGAGTAAAATATACTTTAGTTTTTAGTTATATTAGCTTTCACGTAGATACACTATAACTTTAGTATCCAGTGTGAGCTTAGGTGCCCATAGATTGGCAGAGTATTTTGAATCGGGGTGGAAACAGGGTGCTCCTTTGGTATTCTGTGGTAAGGCCGCAGTACCACAGAGCACCAAAGGCAGTACATTTTAAGACTAGTTGCAGTTGAATTGATATAGTACCAACTTCAAGACACAGATTAGGTAAATGCTTCAAGAGACATAGATAAAGGATTTGCGGCGCGGTTCAGTGAATTTTTATTAGATAGGCAACTCCGGCTGTTTGACAGGTCGTTAGCTCTGTGGCGCCCACTGCAGAGCTTAGTGACGAACTAAAAGTTAAGGCGGGAAATTTGAATCGCCTTTTATAATAAATTTTCGTTAATTTAAAAGGTTTTTTTTAAATTTTTAATCAGTCAATATTTTATAAAGACATACACTGTCTTTATAAGATATAAATATATTGAAAATGATATATAAAGTGCAATAAATAAAACATTTTTTAAATGAGTTTTTATTATTACAAAAAAAGCTACAAATTAAAGACTAACTATTGATGAAATAATACATAGTCTATTTGATTGGTAAAATAAAATATAATGAAAAACCAAACACTATCTAGCATATTTAAATTTGCTTTTAACATTTCTGGTGAGTGATGAGTGAATAAATAATGAAACAGTTGTTTGTGAAGAGAATCATTCTTAAATGTCTACTTTTTAACAGCTTGACGAAAATCTGACATGATTTAAAAGTACCTCCTTGCCTTGGTTGTAAGTTGTGTAGGGTATGTTTCAAAGTAGTATATACATAGCTTATCAGTGGTCGCACATATCATCCAAAAGCTGAAAACAATAAAAAAATCAACTTATAACCACATTAATCATAGGTACTAGATTATGGAAAGATAAAGATTTAAAATTAAGGAATAAATTTATTCAATGTACATTACGCTGCTGGGTTTATCCATCAATTAAGCACAAATTTAGTGTTAATTTTGTATGTGTCTCCCTTTTACTTAATATCAGAAGAAAGGGATAGACATAAATTAACACTAAATTTGTGCTTAATTGATGGGCAAATAAGGCACCTATCAGGCATTGGAAACCTGTATTCATAGTTCCGTAAAGTAAGCGATAAGAAGTTAAAAAGACACTACCAATACAAATTTTATCAAATGCCAATCTAACCTCAAATGAGAAAATAAGAAAACTTACCTTAAAATGTCTCGGAAAACTATGCATTTTATCCTCGTCTGAACTTTAGACACTTCACCCAGAAAAGCAACTAGAAATTCTTATTCTTTTATATTTAAAAGTGCAAAAGTTTCAAATTTAACAAAATTTAATTTTAATGCGTCACAGCAGCAAAGATTACCTACATAAGCCAAAACGACAGATTAAAAATGAACCCGAAATAAAATGCGGTGGAAGAGGTTTTTCTACCTGAAAAAAAGGGGGACGAAAAATCCAAACCACAGATAATTCTCAAAAAAAATAGAATAAGGAACAAACGCGCGACCGCAGCGCCTCGTTTGAGCTTAGTGAGAACTTTAACCTAACGACCTGACAAATTGCATTGAGTTTCCTAGGCATGTTCAAGAGATGTGCTTCATTTTCTACCGTTACCAAACCTAATTCGTTGTTAATATATATATTAAAATCAAACATTTTGAAGAAAAAAAACAAAAAAAAAACGATCTTAACCTCAAAATATTTTAGCAACCACGTCTGCTAGGCTGGTTACACTGTGTGGTTACTCGTGACGTCATAGTTAGTGTTACTCAGGGAAGAAAAACAGAATTACCTGGTAACTTGTAGTTACTGCGAGGATGTGGCCAAACAACCTTGGCAATAGGTATATGTTTGTAATTTTTTTAAAGAATTGTTTTTTTTATAAGCTATTAAATTTAAAAAAAAGATTTTTGTAAATATCTAAAGGCCCGTTATTGAAAACAGAAAAAGAAAGAAATATTAGAACTAAAATTATTAAGATCTAATATGGCTTACTAAATCCTATTTGACCATCTACCCAACAAAAATGTAAAGTTGTTACGACGAAACCCCAACTAGAAAGTATTTCTTAAAAGTAACCGCAACGTACTCCCGCTACGTCTCAGTATACCATACAGCGACGTTATAATTCCCTAAGTGGGGAACCAACTTCTGGTTATACCTACTTGGCCAAGTGTTTAAAGTCACTGTAGTAACAACTACACTACTACGTCGTAGCCAGGTATCTACTACGTCGTAGAGGCTGTTTTTTTCCGTAATGGCATAAAAGTTGCGATGTAGTTGCAAATAATATAATCGTTTCTTTTTGGTAGAATTGTTACACAATATGGTGGACACAACAGTAAACAGACTCGCTTAGTTTTTTTGTTTGGTTATGGTTATAATATGTACTATCTTATCCAAAAGTGTGAGAATTTACGAGCAGAGGATCAAAATTCGAGTGCGACGCAAAGTTTTTTGTATAACATGCATTATATATATATATTGCAAAAAACCGGTGCGCCCGTAAAATTGAGCCGTTTTCTGGTAGCTGATGGATTTTTTGTGTTGTGATTTTGGAGGTTATGTTTTCATAATCGACAGTTAACTCCAACAAATAGTGCTTAAAAAGAGCATTTTTGGTAAGCTTCAACTAATTTGTTTATAAAATAGTATAGCTCTTTAATATGAGCTCATAAAACGACAACAAAAATATTAAATTTTGATTCTTACATAAAAACATGGCGTCCCAAACTATATTCCCTGATAGTCGAAAGGGTTACTTGAAAGTGAGCCTAAGTTACGGCAACGTGTCACTTACGACTTTTATGTCGGCATTCCTTTTTAGTTCTAGATAACACACTCGAATTTCTACTCCTTCGTTGCAGAAACGTATTATTAACTAGCTTTCGCCACTAGAAAACGTCTACAGAGTGATAGGAACCACGCGATAAGTATAACTACTACCCTCAAGTTATTGGGGTGTCGCCACTTGTCATTTGCCGTTTCTACGAGTCGTTAAATACCGAGATGAATTCCAAGACGTGCGCAAGCGTTGTTCTCACTTCTGCCAACCAATCAACTGAGAGATATTTCAGTATGGTTTTATACAGCAAAACTTTAATAATTTCCAGTTCTTTTTTATGAAAATTCGTCGTTTTTGTGCTGTGAAAATGCCGGTGACGTGCAAGTTGTGTGACAAATTATTATCAAAGTAAACATCGCATACAAAAACAAAGGTATTCCTATGCAGAAAGTGTTTTTATGTTTAGATGCCAAAAAATCGACTTCATTGTCACACCCTGTACAGAGTGTCCCAAATTCGTTGTTTTTTTGTGGTGTCGGGTATTTCTCGGGGAGAAAAAAACTGACCCCCCTTTGCGACGCTCTAATTTCAAGAGAAGCCTAAAGGTGAAACCACATTTAGATATAGCAAGCCGTTTTTAAGCTACGGAGTATTTTTGTCTGCATTTTGGGAGGGGGTCTATAACTTTTTTGTTTATGAAAATTTTGTTTTTGTGTAAATAGCTTTCTTATAGATCTTTTCTTGAAGAATTGACGGATGTAAACGATTTTTATTTATCTCTTTTGGTTTTTAAAATATTGCATAAAGTTGTTATTTTTCTTACAGAATAACTCTTTTTTTATTCGATTTTTAAAATCAGCTTAAAATTTCCTTTAAAATGATGAATCACACTCAATATTTTATTTCTTTATTGTTTTCTTTATTTTTATTTTTTAATCACCTCTTTATTATTTTTTTATTTTTATAATTTTATATTAAAATATTTTAAACCCATTAAGCAAACTAAAATATGTGGTAAAAATAAAAAAAAATACAAAAATATAAAGATCCTACCATAAAGAAAAATTAATTTTATGTGATATCTCAAAAACTAAACGTGACAAATGAAATTTAATTCAACAGTTGAATTCCTCTTAAAAAAGTGTCTTAAGAATGTTTTCACAGAAATAAAAAATATTAATAAATAAACAAGTTATGGACCCCTTCCCAAAATGCAGACTTTTTAAAAACACCCCGTAGTTTAAAAACGGCTTGCTATATCAAAGGGGGATCAGTTTTTTTTAGCCCCTCTAGAAATACCCGAAACTTCCAAAAACATTTAATTTGGGACACTATGTACATGGTGACGGATAGAAAAAAATTATGTTGTCTTTTAAAGTTGTCATAATTAACCAAAAAAATCTCAATTTATTTTCAATGATAAAGTTGCTGAGTGCTCCGGTTATAAAAAACCACCCGGTACCGACATAAAATCATACCTAAAAATTAGAATTGACCATTATTTTATACCTTGAATTTTTTATTATACGTTAAGCTCTTCGATCTCGCGCCAATCACGGTATTCGCGCCAATAATTTTAATTAGACATTTTGACGTTAATTTTGGCGCATGCTCCTTTGATGGAATTCATCTCGGTATTTAACGACTCGTCCGTTTCTGCCAACAACAGCACCACTGCTTATAGGTTATGTACGAACGTGAATTTGTTGGAGGTTTTAAAACAAAAACAAGATAAATTAAATTCCATTATAACAATAAATGAAGTGCCAATAAAAAGTGTTTTTTAAAAATGTATGTTGCAGTCGAGAGCATGATCCCTATTCTAGAATTTCTAGGAAGTGTTGGTCAAGGAACTAAAAGAACGTAGTCATATCAATGAAATCAACTTATTGTTACTTTTTTTATTTACACATTGCTCTCACAATTCGTATGTAGTATTTTTTATTGTTTTTAGATATTTTGGCATTGTGAATATTCAGTAATTTTTATTATTATAAGCCCTATAAGTGTAACGTGTCATTTTTACGTTTAAGACAACGTTACATATTTGTTTATTTAGGTAAATAATCAAGGCTCTTTGATTCGTCTTTCTGTACACAAAGTAAGGGTATTTTATAGAGCTAGGTTTGGAGGTTATATAGTGTCTAGGAAGTTACCTTAAAAGGAGGCATTCCATCGAATTACTGTGGACACTAATTGGAATTTAAGATCACAGGCTTCGGGAAAATCACATAAAAATTTTGATTGTTTTGTTTTTATCTGTGGAATTTTGTGATTCTCTTGTCGTCATGAAAGTTAAACAGCTGTTATGCTGGGGAATGGCGGCGTTGCCGCATCACAAATGGATTCAGTAACAGGAAGGAAACATTTAGATGAACATTTCATTCCCTTACGTTTATTTTCGAGGATATTGGGACAATCCGAACCTCATAGCTAGTTGTGACAGCACGAAAACATATTTAGGTCCACGGTTTGACCAGTAACAACCGAGGCTCCGCCCACTTTGATATCTTTATTAATTTGATAGGGAGAGGATGAAATAAATACGAGTTATGCACTTTTGTAAATGGGAGATAAACGAGGGATAAAAACCAAGACTAAAAGAATAAACGAAATCGTGTGAGTTAACATCTGAACACTCTTGTGCCGAGCTTCTTAGCAGTAGTTCAGTGTGTATTTTTGGGTTCAGGTTCAGAAACAACTTTATTACAGTAGAAATGTTTTACAAGAATGGCGTCAAACCATATGAATCTTAGAGAAAACATATATAAAGAGCAAAGGAAACTTGTGACTGAAACTGTAGCTAAAATACAACTAAATTCTACACTTAGTATAGCTTTACTCATATGGGAATTGGTTGAGTGTTCGAATATTCCTGGGTTTGCTACATGCCCTGATCTCCAGTAATTGATTTTACAGTTGATGGTTTCAATGCTGAGCTTCTTCTAGTCCGTCGGGTTATTCTTCTTCTACTTGATAAGTTGGTGGGGGTCCGGTAGGCAAATGTTCGGTCAAATGTATGGAGGGTGTCTCGACGTCCTTGTTATATAAATTTCAACCGTGGAAATAGATCCGACAACACCTCAATGTACGTTTTACCTAATTTTCATGTCCCCTTGGTCGGTGCTGCCCCCTATAGACCTGTATAGAACTATTGCTGTACCTCATTGGTTAGTTTGAAAATCGCGGGTTTTTCTGGTTGGTTGGTATTGCGTTTTACTGTCCCCACTCCCCACCAAATTTACAAAACGGTTTCCGGCCACCTCGGTTTTTGTGTTCTGCCTGTTCTTTGCTAACAAATTTTGGCTGGGTCGGCAACAGGCTCTGGGATCGCCATTGTTTTTGGTTTGGCGCTGCAGCGAATTGTAGGAGATACCCCAGAGGCTGTGAGGAGTGAGCCGTCGTGTTTTAGTCGTAATCTGAAGTGACGCTCGCACCCTTTTGAGGGGAAATTAAGTCGGCCTACGCCATTTGTACGGGAAGAGCATCGGTAAGTTCGATTTTATTTTTTTTTCATTTTTTTTATTATTTGAGTACTCTTCAAGATAATATTTGCCTCCCAAATTGTAATTATTTTTCGTGGGAAATGTACTTTTTTTGACAAAGGACGTGGGGAATTGTTGGCGTTTTTATATTTTTCTTTTAACCACGTGTTGGATAAAAACTATATATTGTTTTTCTCCTTTGTCTACAGCCCTGTCAATTCCAGCGACGGGACAGTTGGGCTGGACGCTGGTGGGAAGCCGGACGGGCCAGTTATAACCCTGGGAAAGGTACGTTAGGAATATTTTAGTTCATCTGTTTAAATCTACTTTGTTTTATTGAGTCGACATGGGGTCCTCGATTTAAGTTACTGTGTAGGGGAACTTCGTGCAAAATTGACGAATTCCAGGAAACTGAAACATTTCATTTTCCACAGGGTTTTACGCTCGGGCAAGAACCAACATTTTGACCACCATGTGCTGCCCTAGCGTGATGTGCTAAGCGGGCATTAGGGGAGGCGCGGGCAAACCAGGAGCAGCAGTAGCAGTGAGGAGGTGTCTGGACAACTCTAGGTTTACAAACTAGAACACACATTTATACACAAAATAATCAAGGACCAAGGTAGGAGCAAGCCTTAACTATAATTTTTTTCCTCATATATAAATTTTTAATATAATTTAGACGTAATCTTTTCATATATAAGTTTTCACAGTATAATTTCAACATTTCTTGTAAACGCAAGATAAGGTATGACGTCATAACCCTGGTTTTGCGGCATATTTACTACATTGACTTGTTTCCTTCATTTCATTTATTTAAGATAATTTTACTGTCAAATTTAAAGTGCCTTGCTATTTTGGCCCTGACTTGTTTGGTATTTTTCTCAAGTTTTACAATCTAATTATACAAGATGAACTAAACTTTTGTGTTATTTGTACAGCCCAATGACCAACTTTGCAGAGACAAAAGAGAGATGAGATTATATTTTTTTGTTAGCGGTTTCTTTACACTGTTTTACCTCATGGGGTAGATCTCGGACTGGGTTGCTGTTTGTCTCATTCTACCCAACGTAGAATGATGACAGCAGATATTTGGTCCAGATCTCCCCTATGATGGAACGATTTTGGAAGTATATTTTTTTTTACAATCATTCATATAATTGAGTCCTATGCTACTGACTCAGATGTAGGTACACTATGACTTGTTAAAGGAGACCATCTACCTGTAAAGTACTTCTAGTTTTGTCATCATAATTCAATCTTTTAGAGTTTTATTCTGTCTATTAGTCAATTTTTTTTGGTTTTTTAATTACACAAATACTCTGGAAGCCTCGGAAGTAAGTGGAATTTCATTAGAAATAAAATTTCGGACTTCCATTGTCTTTATTTATTTTAAAAACACGACGTTTCGGTTAGTAAGTATCTCTAACCGTTATCAAGTGTAAACTAAACAATCTAGTCTCTAGGCTACTACTTATACTACTTGGTGTGCAGTCAGGTGTGACGGCCCGCCCCCTTTTTAATCGTAAGACGCCTGTTTTCCTTAAGGAGTGGTTTCCATATGTTTGGTATGTCCGTGCTTGGTTGACTGAAAACTTCTTTATTCTGCATTATAAACGCAGCTTCAATAAACTTTCGTTTTCGCCAATGCGACTCCTTATGTAAAACTTTAGCTTCTGACCACTGAATCCTGTGATCATTTGACCATGCATGATCTGCTAAACCAGATTTTTCAATATCCCCTAATTGGGTACTTTTTAGATGTTCATTTACTCTAACCTGAAGAGGGCGTTTCGTTTCACCTACATATGATTTACCACACTCACACGGGATTTGGTAAATACATTCCTTGTTATTTGAGGGATTGTCTGGTTTTGTTTTAGTTACAAAACTTCTTATCGTATTTCCCGAAGAAAATACTGTTTTTATATTATAGTGTTTAGCTATTCGTCTTATGTTTTCTGAAATCCCTTGAACATATGGAATGTTAATAACACCTAACGGATTATTATTTTGAGAATTTGGTACATTTAGTTTGTTTTTAATTTTAAATATCGTTGAGTTTATTAATTTCTCGGAATAACCATTCTGTTGTAAGTCCTTTTTAATGTTTTTAATTTCTGTGGTTAATTCTTCATTATTACTACAAATATTTACGGCTCTTAAATACAAACTTCTTATAACTCCTTGTTTTGTTGCAACAGAATGATTAGACTTAAAATTTAGGTACTGTCCCGTGTGTGTAGGTTTCCTATATACAGTGGTTTGAATGTTTCTGTCTAATCGTTTGACAAGAACATCCAAAAAAGGTAAGGCCGAATCTTTTTCAATTTCCATGGTGCACTTGATTGTTGGTCGAATACCGTTTAAATGGTGTAGAAAATTTTGTAGTTCGTCATCATTTTCCGGCCATATAATAAATGTGTCATCCATGTATCGTAGCCATAGTTTTGGTTTGACTCTTGCTGTGTTGATCGCATGGTCCTCGAACCACTCCATGTAGATGTTTGCTACCACTGGCGAAAGAGATGAACCCATTGGGAGTCCATCATTTTGCGCGTAAAATTTATCTTTCACTTGAAAGTAAGAGTTACGGAGACAGAGCTCCAAAAGATCCATCACCCCCTCCACCGATAGCGTTGTTCTCTCATGAAGTGTATCATCAGTTTGTAATTTGTTTTTGATGATACTGAGTGAACCATTTATTGGCACGTTGGTGTAGAGACTTTCTACATCAAAACTTACAAATCTATCGCCGGGATCTAATTCGATACCTTTTAAAACCTCGACAAAATGTTCCGAGTTTTTGACAAAAGATTCGGACTTACCCTGTAGTGGTTGAATTATGTCCAACAAAAACCTCGACAAAGTGCTGGTCGGTGAGTCCCTGGAGCTGGTAATTGGTCGCAGTGGTATATCCTTTTTATGGATCTTTGGTAATCCATAAAAATGTGGTGCCTTACTGTGGTGTGGAGTCAGGCGGGATCTAACAGCGTCGGAGATATTTTCAGCGTACTTCTTCAAAGTCCTGTAGATGCGTCCTTCTATGGTGGTGGTTGGATCTTTGGGTAGTTGCTTGTAGTCTCCTTTCTCCAGAACTTCTTGGATCTTTTTGTCGTAAGTCTCGACATCCATGATCACCGTCGCGTTTCCTTTGTCGGCTGGTAGAATCTTGATTGATTTGTCTGCCTGCAGGTTCTTGATTGCCCGTTGTTCTTGACTGGTGATGTTGGTCTTTTGTTGCTTCTTTCTGTCCAACGTGGTTCTTACTTTATGGCGAAACTCATCAGCTTCGGGTTGAGGTAGACTAACGGTCTCTATTGCCGCAATAATTTCCAGTGTCGGTGTCTGTGCCGGTGCAATGGCGAACTTAAGTCCCTTACTGAGTACCAATTCTTCGTTGGTGCTCAGAGTCCTTTTGGAGATGTTCACTATAGTGCTTGGTGTTGTTGAGCCTGTTCTATCTTGAGTACGTGTCTGTAGTTTCTTAAGTTTTTCTCGGTGAGTTGATCTTATCTTCTGTCGTTCTCTGTTGCACGTACTGTCAATTTTACTCAGTATCGGTTCGTAGTCTTCCTCCCATGTGTGTCGTCTAATTTCGTCAAAACGCTCCTCCATGTCGGTGTTGAAGTTGGCTTTTCTCCATCGATGGTAACTGATTTGGGATCGGATTAGTGCTTGGCTGGTCCTCTCTAAGATCTTCTTCGTTCTCACTCCCGGAAAGTTGGCTTTTAGGCGAAAACCAACCGGAATGACACCACTGTCGCGCGCCTCGCACAAAAATGAAATGTGTTCTTCTTCCTTTATCACTTTAAGTTTGGTCTTCTCGTAGCCTCTGAATAGATTGTTGATTCCGGGTCCGTACCGTTCTTCAACTCTTTGTTTGAAACTCGTAGACAATGATTGTGTAGAAATAAAATTTCGGACTTCCATTGTCTTTATTTATTTTAAAAACACGACGTTTCGGTTAGTAAGTATCTCTAACCGTTATCAAGTGTAAACTAAACAATCTAGTCTCTAGGCTACTACTTATACTACTTGGTGTGCAGTCAGGTGTGACGGCCCGCCCCCTTTTTAATCGTAAGACGCCTGTTTTCCTTAAGGAGTGGTTTCCATATGTTTGGTATATGGAAACCACTCCTTAAGGAAAACAGGCGTCTTACGATTAAAAAGGGGGCGGGCCGTCACACCTGACTGCACACCAAGTAGTATAAGTAGTAGCCTAGAGACTAGATTGTTTAGTTTACACTTGATAACGGTTAGAGATACTTACTAACCGAAACGTCGTGTTTTTAAAATAAATAAAGACAATGGAAGTCCGAAATTTTATTTCTACACAATCATTGTCTACGAGTTTCAAACAAAGAGTTGAAGAACGGTACGGACCCGGAATCAACAATCTATTCAGAGGCTACGAGAAGACCAAACTTAAAGTGATAAAGGAAGAAGAACACATTTCATTTTTGTGCGAGGCGCGCGACAGTGGTGTCATTCCGGTTGGTTTTCGCCTAAAAGCCAACTTTCCGGGAGTGAGAACGAAGAAGATCTTAGAGAGGACCAGCCAAGCACTAATCCGATCCCAAATCAGTTACCATCGATGGAGAAAAGCCAACTTCAACACCGACATGGAGGAGCGTTTTGACGAAATTAGACGACACACATGGGAGGAAGACTACGAACCGATACTGAGTAAAATTGACAGTACGTGCAACAGAGAACGACAGAAGATAAGATCAACTCACCGAGAAAAACTTAAGAAACTACAGACACGTACTCAAGATAGAACAGGCTCAACAACACCAAGCACTATAGTGAACATCTCCAAAAGGACTCTGAGCACCAACGAAGAATTGGTACTCAGTAAGGGACTTAAGTTCGCCATTGCACCGGCACAGACACCGACACTGGAAATTATTGCGGCAATAGAGACCGTTAGTCTACCTCAACCCGAAGCTGATGAGTTTCGCCATAAAGTAAGAACCACGTTGGACAGAAAGAAGCAACAAAAGACCAACATCACCAGTCAAGAACAACGGGCAATCAAGAACCTGCAGGCAGACAAATCAATCAAGATTCTACCAGCCGACAAAGGAAACGCGACGGTGATCATGGATGTCGAGACTTACGACAAAAAGATCCAAGAAGTTCTGGAGAAAGGAGACTACAAGCAACTACCCAAAGATCCAACCACCACCATAGAAGGACGCATCTACAGGACTTTGAAGAAGTACGCTGAAAATATCTCCGACGCTGTTAGATCCCGCCTGACTCCACACCACAGTAAGGCACCACATTTTTATGGATTACCAAAGATCCATAAAAAGGATATACCACTGCGACCAATTACCAGCTCCAGGGACTCACCGACCAGCACTTTGTCGAGGTTTTTGTTGGACATAATTCAACCACTACAGGGTAAGTCCGAATCTTTTGTCAAAAACTCGGAACATTTTGTCGAGGTTTTAAAAGGTATCGAATTAGATCCCGGCGATAGATTTGTAAGTTTTGATGTAGAAAGTCTCTACACCAACGTGCCAATAAATGGTTCACTCAGTATCATCAAAAACAAATTACAAACTGATGATACACTTCATGAGAGAACAACGCTATCGGTGGAGGGGGTGATGGATCTTTTGGAGCTCTGTCTCCGTAACTCTTACTTTCAAGTGAAAGATAAATTTTACGCGCAAAATGATGGACTCCCAATGGGTTCATCTCTTTCGCCAGTGGTAGCAAACATCTACATGGAGTGGTTCGAGGACCATGCGATCAACACAGCAAGAGTCAAACCAAAACTATGGCTACGATACATGGATGACACATTTATTATATGGCCGGAAAATGATGACGAACTACAAAATTTTCTACACCATTTAAACGGTATTCGACCAACAATCAAGTGCACCATGGAAATTGAAAAAGATTCGGCCTTACCTTTTTTGGATGTTCTTGTCAAACGATTAGACAGAAACATTCAAACCACTGTATATAGGAAACCTACACACACGGGACAGTACCTAAATTTTAAGTCTAATCATTCTGTTGCAACAAAACAAGGAGTTATAAGAAGTTTGTATTTAAGAGCCGTAAATATTTGTAGTAATAATGAAGAATTAACCACAGAAATTAAAAACATTAAAAAGGACTTACAACAGAATGGTTATTCCGAGAAATTAATAAACTCAACGATATTTAAAATTAAAAACAAACTAAATGTACCAAATTCTCAAAATAATAATCCGTTAGGTGTTATTAACATTCCATATGTTCAAGGGATTTCAGAAAACATAAGACGAATAGCTAAACACTATAATATAAAAACAGTATTTTCTTCGGGAAATACGATAAGAAGTTTTGTAACTAAAACAAAACCAGACAATCCCTCAAATAACAAGGAATGTATTTACCAAATCCCGTGTGAGTGTGGTAAATCATATGTAGGTGAAACGAAACGCCCTCTTCAGGTTAGAGTAAATGAACATCTAAAAAGTACCCAATTAGGGGATATTGAAAAATCTGGTTTAGCAGATCATGCATGGTCAAATGATCACAGGATTCAGTGGTCAGAAGCTAAAGTTTTACATAAGGAGTCGCATTGGCGAAAACGAAAGTTTATTGAAGCTGCGTTTATAATGCAGAATAAAGAAGTTTTCAGTCAACCAAGCACGGACATACCAAACATATGGAAACCACTCCTTAAGGAAAACAGGCGTCTTACGATTAAAAAGGGGGCGGGCCGTCACACCTGACTGCACACCAAGTAGTATAAGTAGTAGCCTAGAGACTAGATTGTTTAGTTTACACTTGATAACGGTTAGAGATACTTACTAACCGAAACGTCGTGTTTTTAAAATAAATAAAGACAATGGAAGTCCGAAATTTTATTTCTACACAATCATTGTCTACGAGTTTCAAACAAATGGAATTTCATTGTTTGGCTGCAACGTTTGGGTTGAACTGTATTTTATTTAAGATCTTCTTTGTAAAACATTGGTATTAAATAATGTGGCGCACTTAAAATTTTCTTATTTCTGAACCCCCCCTTCTCCACTGTATAAAAGTTACCGGGCATATCAATGTTTTACCTAGCTAGAAAATACAGTTCTGCTTCCAGATATTTGTTTAATCATTCAATGGTTTTGTTGTGTCACAAGTTGGCAAATTGTCACACAACGCATTTTAATAAGGCCACAAATTGGCGCCCTACGTGGTTTTTGGCTAGTTTTTTAACATCTGATGTAATTTTTTATTGTTCTTTTTTGATTTGGAAAAAAAAAAGAAAAAATTTTTTTTTTGAATTTTCTGGAAATTTTCTAAAACATAAAATTTTTGTGGTACAGCCAAAGCCAGGTTAAAGGCTTTCAGTGGCTGTCGGTGGTTCTGATACCCAATCAATTTTTTTTAATGAAAAACAAGATCATTGGTTTTTGGAAATAACATTTTTTTTAATATTTTTTTAGTAATATTTGAACGTTGATTTGGAACTCGGTTTGTTGTTTTAGTAATCCTCTTAGTTTTTTGTTAGCTTATCTTCACAAGTTTTTTTTCTTGGAAAATAAAATATTCATTTTTATTTATTAAGGAAGAATAAGTGGATAAAAAAACATAGGAGTTTTTATTCAACAGCGTCCGAATCATGTTCTTAATTCTTTAAAGTTTTGGTAGGAAAAACACATTTTAATTTTTTAAGAAAAATAAATACAACAATGTAAATTTACTTCAATTTTTTTTTTGTTGATCTATAGGTGGATGGACCTCCAGACATGGTCTTTTTATGTTTTAAATATATGACATAGGTAGTGTGTTTTTTCTAACAATTTTTTTCTGCAGGTTCATTTATTTATATTTTATTATTTCCTGCTTGTGATAAGATAGAAATTGTTTCACAGATTATTTTTTAGTACAGTCAATTTATTTAGGTCAACAAGTTATTTTTTTTTGGTGATTTTAATTTTTTTGTGGGATATCAACACTTGGTATTTGGAATATTTTTACAGGGTTTCACACAAATTTTTCTTGGCTAGGTTGTTTTAGGGTAAATATAGCTTAACAGCTGGTAGCTTTGTTTAGTTGAAAGTATTAATTAGTAATAAAGGAAATGGAAAATGAGTTTATTTTGCTTTGTCATTTTCTTTTCTTGTTTTTTTGGTGGTAACTGTTGGATGACAATTAAGACCTTACGTCACTCAGTTACATCGGGTCAGAGGAGGGTACTACTACTAGTGTCGGCTCGGGAAGTTAGGAAACACAAGGCTAAAACCCTAGAGCGACATATTGGCTGAAGATCAACGCCAGAGGTCCAGTTAACATTTTTTTTTGAGGTATTTTTTTTTGGAGCAGTTTTTTTAGGTCTTTGGTTGCCAGTTTAGTTGTCTAGTTGTGTTTTTGTGACTGGTCAAATTTTTTTTGGTAGAAAATACAGCGTTGGGCTTTGGAGTGCATTTTTTTTTAAAAATGACCTACGGGTATTTCTATCAATTAAAGTTTTCTGGTTCACAATTATTTTTTTCTGTATTTTTTTTCTGCGTTCAGGTCATAGCTTGGTCATGGCCATTGGAGAGCAAACATTTATGTTTGAGCCTTGAGAAGTTTTGCCTGCTCCAGATTGAATACAGAGAAAATGAATTTGAAGCCCAACTAGATATAATATCACAAAAGAAATGTTTAACTGAGACAGATATAGATATAAGTTTTTTTGATTTTTTTTAGTTCATTTGTAGAGTTCATTTGTAAAGTTCAGTAATTTTTTTTAAGTAATGTCATTTTGAGTCAGTGAATTTAAGAGAGACTTTCAACTAAATATAAATGCTAGTCGGTGGTAATTGGTAAAAATATTTCAAAATTTTACTTTTTTTTAAATAATTTAATCTTTCTTAAAAAGATTATTTTTTTTTCTGTAAGCATAACTTCTCGAATTCTTGTTTTGGTCAAAACGGTTTGTATAGGGGTCGTAGTTTTAAAGGGTGACCAGACAGGTTATATTTTTTTTAGGGGACCAAACGGGAACTTCTTGAGTTACAAAAAGGTGAACTTTTTTTTGTCTTAGTTGATCAGGCAGGAATAAATAAATCTTTTACTTCCAAATCATAATTTTAAATAACAAGATTTATTGGTTAAGTGTTTGGGTCTTATAGAAAAAAAAACGTTTTGTTTTTGGAGGGTACTGGTATGATATGAAATTATTTTAATTTCATGCCAAATGTTGTTTGACGGCAGATATGCTAGTCTTCAGTTTTTTTGTTAGTTTGCAGTTCAGGACAGTGGCGTGTACTTAAAGGGGCCTTCGTCTGCGCCCATTGTAAAGCAACTTCCAACATACTTGCTTAGTTTTCACTTAATCTTCGTTTTGTTGCTTCTGAAATTAAAGCGTTATGTTGGATAATGATGGATGGTGTTAGACTGAAAAAGTACCTAGGTATTTAGGGATGAAAACTTGGAAGTTGTGGACAATTGGGAAATAATTTTTTTTTATTTCATTTTTTTTAATTTTAAAATAATTTCATACTGGTGACCTCAAATAATGAAGCAAATTTTTAAAGTACAATACACTGTTGTGGAATAAATGGGAAAGTGTTCAGGTTAAACAATAAATTTAAGATGATTGATTTAAAAAAAAAAAGATTTCAACCTAAGAATAAATTTAAAAACAATAGGTTTTCTTTGATGTGACTAAACAATGATGAGGGCATATATTTTTTTTTGTTATGCATAATATGATAGTAGTACCTTTCGTATTGCAATAATTAGGGGTTTTCCTCCCGCGAGCTGGGTGGAAATGGAAGAAATGTTTGGTTCGGAGTGTAGAAATCGAGGAACGAGGACTTCCTGCTAATCTTTTTAGGATTTCGCAACTTCGGTTTTCGCTAAATTAAAATACATCCAAATTTGGCCTACAGGCTGAATCTCACATCTTCCAGGACCTTGCAGATTTGCGGAGAAAGACAATTTTTGTGATCTGTTTAGTTATGATAGGAATTAATATAATATAATAGTAACATGCATATGAGGGAACTAGATATATTTAGGTTAAAAAGTAGTAAGAACACTGATCTGAACAATTTTCCATAATAGTGTCCTATTTTCACAGGATGCTTCAAAATATCTTCACCCTTTCTTTGAAATAAGATATTGTTTCGCCTGTGGGTGTTTGACCGTTTGAAAAATATATAGGGTCCAGATGGGATTGGAATGGAAATCACAAGTTTTTGAGTTTTATTGACATTATACATAGGGAATAGGGAAAATGTCTAATAAAAAGGTTTTGGTTTTAGGCCGAGTTTTGTTGAGATAACAAAAATTTAATTGGGGCCGGGAGTTTTATTATGCTCTTTTAAAATTAATGTAATAGTTTTTGGTTCTTGATTTTGTTCTCTGGTTTTTACGCAGGATTATTCCCAACTGTTTCATTTCAAAATATCATTTGTAGGTGATGGGGTCTCATTAGCCCTTGGACATTTGGTAGATTTGCTTTGACTGATAGTTGTGGAGTGGGCCCAACTTAATTTTATATCTCGTAAACACCAGGAATAGGGATCTGAGAATGCATTAGGCAGTAAGTTTTTTTTTGATTATATGTTGTGTGTAAAGACACTTGAGTAGGCAGATTTAGTTTTACAACGTTATAGGTGAACCTTGGAATTGTTTTCATATTTGGTTTTTTGAAAGTGCACACAAGATAATTCTTTACGGAGTTGAGTGCAAAGGTTCTTCACATTATAGTGGTACAGTAAATAAGTACTAACGTTGCTTATTTCCTTTAGTAATAATTTTAAACAAATATACTAACTTCGTTTGTTTTTTTGTAACATAAATATTTTTTTAACTTTTCCTAAACTGATTGTTTTTTTGCAATTACGATTTTTATACCTTATGATTCTTAAGTAAATTTAATTTTCAAATTTTTTTTTGTATAGTAAATTAATTTTTCTAGCTCATTCACTTTTCACATTCACACAGTTTTGGGAGAGGAAAGGGAATTGACAACTGTTTTTTAAAGGAAAAGAACAAAAACTGTTGCATGACAACTCGAATAAGATCTTTCTGGTGTTGATTTTATTTAATTTTTTTTTAAGGTTCACTAATAGGAGCTGCAAACCCACTTAAACATTTTTAATTTTTTTTTGAAAATATTTTTTAATATTTTTTTAATATTTTTTTTAAATTTTTTTTAAGAAGGGAAACTTGATTTTCTTGTTGCAAAAAATTTTTTTGGTGCATAGTAGTACCTTGTCCCTACAATGGTTCTACCAGTTTATTTAAATATTTTTTTTTCTGAATTAAAATATAATTTTATTTCGAACCCTCACGTTTTAACAACCTATCATCATTTGTTTAAAATTTTTTTTTTCTTCTCCCTACTCCAAACCACCTATCAGAGTGGAGTAATTTTTTGAAAATTTTAGTGAGTCACTAATTAATTTTTTTTGACTATTGGACTACTGTGGTCGACACCAAAAATTTTTTTAAAATTTTTTTTTGGACACCTTTCGGCACGATCCTAGGGTCTTTTTGACCATGACCATGGTTTGCATCAATTTAGTTTAAGTTTTGGGAATTTCATTTTAATGAAGATTAGAGAGTTGCAGTCCTACCAAGACGTTATTTGTATAAATTTTTTTAATACCATCGGTAATTTTTTCAAATTTTTTTTAATTACACACAACATCCTTACTAGTCTAATTCGACGCAATTTCAGCGAGCGGATTTTTTTTAATTGAGCATATTTTACGATTTCTATAACATGAACATCTGTTCCGACGTTTATTGCGTTCACTTATATATTAAGGGATGATGTGACCTTAAGCAATGCATGTTTCGTGTAAACTCAGAGTAGGTAAGCAGGTTAAAGTGGGTTTTGATTTATTCTTTTTAGAAAAATCATTGTATACGGCGATTTGGGTTTTTTTTGAGGAGTTTATTAGTGGAGCCGTTCTGCAATAGCAGGAGTATACCCTAGCGTTAACTGTGTACAACAGCTTTGGGATTTTTGTTATAGGTAGTCTGTTGTACGTTCCATTTAGGGATAAATTTACCTATTCGGTTGCTGAGGTAAACAAACATCACTTAACTTTAATTTTAATCCAGTTCAGCTAGGATAAGCGCAATTATTTTTTTTTGGTTTTACTCACGCAGGAGTGGAACATAAGACCTAAACACTGCCAAAACTCTTGTCTCTCTTTTATTTTTTTAAACTTTTTTTTTATGGCTACTTGTTAATTCTAATTTAGGATTTAAGTAGTTATTTCTCTCTGCAAGGTTGGACGTCATAGTTGGTTGTACAAATACTTAACCTAAATTATGATTACATTTTTAAATGCAAATAAATTTTATTTTCTTACTGCTCCGGTGTTTTTCGGTTTTGTTCGCGTCTGCCCGTATTTAAGTTTTATATTTTCTACATTTGTGAGAAAATTTATAGTGATTTTCACTGGTGAATTTAAAGTGAACTTTGTGTTTGTTATTGCGTGGTTTAGTTTTTATAATTGGGAGGTATAATTAACAGTTTTAATTAAAGTTTAAAGTTTGAAGATAAAAGGCACTATGGCTATTTCTTTGAGTCGGTTGTCTGACGTAAGGTACTTAGTCAAGGACGAATTAATCTATGAGTTAACATGGAGAGGCATAGCTATTGGATCGGTGGAAGAGATGAAACAACAGCTTATGTTGATCAAACAAAGAGAAAAGACTGATGCAAGTATGAGATACCCTCCGTATCCCTTTAAATTTGGCCAAGATGCTTTTAGCTGCATGAAGAAGCTTGATAGTCTGGTACCGCTGGTAGAGAAGTTCTCTGGTACGAGTAAAGGGGGAGAGTTTAGAAAAATCGCTGTGAGGTTGGAACACGTGTTGGCCAGGATAAATAACATGAATCCGTCTAACTTTGAAGAAAGTCAAACCAAAGGCATACTGGTTGCGGAAACCTTGAGTTTGATTGGGAGGTTGCAGAGCCAAGCAACAGATTTATTAAGAGTTGGCGTGACCTCAGATGATGATAAAGCATCTGAAACTCAATCAACGAGTCGAAGCTCAGACCACTCAACAAATGCTGGCAACACACCTAACCAGTCTCATTTCCCGCAACCACAGCACTCGAGCACACAAAGACCAGCTCAACAGCCCACAAATCAACCGTCGGTCATTGCTCCATTGCAAATGCAAGTGCTTACAAACCCAACTCAAACATCAGTACAAGCACCACTTCCTATGCCGATTGAGAATTACGGTACAACAGCTTTTCAGTATCAACAACCGTCTACCGTTCCTTTGAGTTTAGCTGCCCTCCAAAGTAGCATAGCACCAATTGCTCAGTCACGACCATTTTCATGTTCGTCGCCAGTACCAATGTCAAGTGATCCTGGTACTTCATATCATGTTGCACCTGTACCTCCGCATAAGTGGAACATAAAGTTTACAGGCGAGAGGGGTACGATCTCCGTCACCGCATTTTTTGAGAGAGTGGACGAGTTAAGTCAGGCGAGAGGAGTCAGCAAAAAGGTTTTACTGAATTCGGGCATTGATCTTTTTGAAAAGTCAGCTTATACTTTTTACAAAGATGTTCGAGGAGAAGTCCATACGTGGGAACAGCTGGAACAGAGGTTCATGGCAGAATATCTTCCTTCTTCATATGGCGAGAAGCTATTGAAGGAGATTCAAAAACGTAAACAAGGCCCTGGAGAGTCTATAGGGACCTATATTGCTGTCATGAACACATATTTCCAAAGACTTGGCTGTCCTGTTTCCGAAGAGGCGAAATTAGCTATCGTCTTCAGAAATATCGCGGACATCTATAAAAATGGGTTAATTGCTACTGAGGTCAATAGCCTATCACATTTAAAGGATCTGTGTCGTAGAATAGACCAGAGATATGGTTTAGAAGAGGAGAATTTTACACCTAGGAAAAACCAATCTATTGAACCTGACTTGGCCTACGTTGACGTAGAGAGCGACAGTGACGATTTTTCAACAGGGGTTGATGCAATTCAAATATCAGGTGCTGGGACATCAAACCAACAGAATTTAAATCATCCTGCTAATAGATTCGACAGAAATAGGCAGCAGCCAGCAAGCAATTTTGCTGCTAGGGCTGATAGAGATAGACAGCAACCAGCTAGTGGTCAGTCTAGTGTAAATGACAGGGATGTACAACCACAGGGTGTTGGATCTGGTAGGGCGAACAGGGACGTTGTTTGTTACAGATGCAACCAAACAGGGCACATGGCAATCGGGTGCGCACTACCTAGAGGCAAACAGTGCTATTCGTGTGGTCAGGCAGGGGTTACAGTAAGAGAATGTCGTAATTGTAATCGTCAGGGAAACGGACCCAGGCGCTCGTAGGTGGTCGACCTTCGAGTCAGCCTGAACAAGCATCGACCGATAGGCTAACGTACGTTTTAGATTATGTGATAAGTCATGCTCGCAAAGATGAGAGGCCTTATTTAGAAGTGGATGTGCTCGGAAATAAGTTATTAGGTTTGTTGGATTCCGGGGCTTCACGTACCTTTTTAGGGAATCATGGTTGGTCAATCATCGAGAGGTTTGGTTTTTCACTTGATACGACGAAGAAGACGAGTTGTATTGTGGCAAATGGTCAAAGCACGAGTAGTATTGGAACAGTGCAGCTTCCTATGCGAGTTCAGGACAAATTTAGGTTAATAGAGGTCGTCGTCGTTCCTGAGTTGCCGCACACTTTGATTTTAGGATTAGATTTTTGGATTTCGATGGGTATAGTACCGAACTTCAGTACTAATGAGTGGCATTTTGCCGATAATAAAGATGTGATTTGTTCTTTAGAAACATCAGACCAACAAACAACTCTTACACCTTATGAATCAGAACGACTAGAGGAATTGGTCGTTAAATATAAGACTATTATGGGTGACTCACTGGGATGTACAGACAGAGTAGAACATAAGATTACAACAAATGCAGCACCGATAAGACAACGTTCATATAAGGTCTCACCGGTCATTCAAAAACTTATTGATGACGAAATCGACGAAATGCTGAAAATGGATGTGATAGAACGTAGTAGTAGTTCATGGGCTTCACCAGTGGTAATGGTACAAAAGAAAAACACAAAGAAATATCGTTTCTGTGTAGACTACCGCAAATTAAACTCAGTGACGGCGCGTGATAGTTATCCTTTACCACTCGTATCCGAGACTCTTGACAAATTGAAAGATGCTAAGTACTTGTCAACTTTAGATATTAAGAGTGCTTATTGGCAAGTACCAATGGAAGAATCATCGAAGCCACTAACAGCATTCATCTGTCGACGAGGTCTCTTCCAATTTAAGCGGTTACCATTTGGTCTTCATAATGCACCTGCAACTTGGCAGAGACTCATAGATAGCATCATAGGAAACGATTTAGACCCCTACGTGTACGTATATCTCGATGACCTCGTAATTGTCACACAGAGCTTTTCTGAACATCTTAGAATTCTTGAGGAAGTCCTACGAAGATTGCAGAATGCAAAGATAACGGTAAGTTGGGAGAAATGCCAACTGTGTAGGCCAGAAATGACTTATTTAGGTTTCGTAGTGGACCGTCGAGGCATCCGAGTTGACCCTAATAAAATTAGAGCCATGTTAGAGCTCCAGAGGCCAAGAACTGTCAGAGAAGTTCGTAGAGTTGTAGGTACAATATCCTGGTATAGACGTTTCATAGAGAATTTTTCAGCGATAATAGCTCCGATTACAGCTCTAACTAAGAAAAATCAAAAGTTCGATTGGACTCCAGACTGCGAAAAGGCATTTATTAAGATTAAGGAACTTTTAGTGACTGCACCGATTCTTACATGTCCAGATTATACCAAGGAATTTGTCATTCAAACAGACGCCTCAGGATATGGAATAGGAGCATGTTTAACGCAACCTTATCCTGAAGGAGACAAAGTCATATGCTATTTGAGTCGATCTTTGACTAAGCAAGAACGTGTTTACACGACCACCGAGCGAGAATGTTTGGCATTGGTTTGGGCGATAGAGAAGCTCCGGCCTTATATTGAGGGGATCTCATTTAAGGTCATAACAGACCATTTTAGTTTAAAATGGCTTCATAGCTTGAAAGAGCCCAGTGGAAGACTTGCTCGTTGGTCTGTAAAACTGCAGCAATATGATTTTGAAGTAATCCATCGGAAAGGGAAAGATTTAGTTGTCCCGGACATGTTGTCTCGTGCAGTACCCATGATTGATACAATTTCGCAGCCCAGAGATGTTTCAACAGCAATTAAAGATCGATGGTACCAAAAGATGGTAAAGAGGGTCGTAGAATCACCGTTAAAATTTATGAACTGGAGATACACTGATAATAAGTTGTATAAATATGTCAAACAAGAATACCCTCAACTTTCACCATCTAACGAATATTGGAAAGAGGTAGTCCCCAAAGATCATAGGCGTAGAATTATTGGAGAAGCTCACGATCCTCCTACCGCAGGGCATATGGGTGTGTATAAAACCTTCCACAGACTGGCAGAAAAGTATTATTGGCCAAAAATGCGCCAGGACGTGGCAACTTTTGTAAAGAAATGCTTTGTCTGTGCAGCTCATAAAGGTGATACACAAGGTGTATCTGATCAGATGATATCTCACCCAAAACCAACTCGTCCTTGGGAAATTATTTCGACTGATTTATGTGGACCTCTACCTCGTTCAACAAAGGGTAATTGCTGGATTCTCGTCGTTACGGACTATTTGAGTAAGTTTTCCTTAGTTTTTCCAATGCGAACAGCCCCTACTCAAGCTGTTGTTAAGCATCTTGAGGAGCAAGTATTTATGGTCTTCGGAGTACCCCGTTTGATACTTTGTGATAATGGCCCTCAGTACAAAAGTAATGAGTTTAAGCGTTTTGCTGAGAGTTATCAGGTTAAAATTCAGTATAATCCGTACTATCACCCCAGAGCGAATCCAACAGAAAGGACGAATCGCACGTTAAAAACCATGTTATGTTGTTATGTGAAAGACAACCACAGGAAGTGGGACGAACAAATACATAAACTTGCCTGCGCGATTCGTACTGCAACCCATGAGACAACCAGGATGTCTCCTTTCTTTGTTAATTTTGGTAGGAATATGTGTTTATCAGGTAAAGATTACTCCAACCCAGTTTTGTTATCTGAAGAGAATGGTGTACAATCCGCAGCTGAAAGTAAGAACGAAGGTTTCCGGAAGCTCTATGCTGATGTTAAGAGAAGGTTAGAGGTGGCTGGAGAGAAAAACGTAGTTCAGTATAATTTGCGTACAAGGGTACCCAACTTTGCTGTGGGTCAGCGTGTTTGGAAGAAAAATTATGTTTTGTCAGATGCTGCGAAGTTTTTCTCGAAGAAGTTAGCACCGAAATTCGTTGGTCCTTATGTGATTAGGAATAAAATTTCTCCATGGATATTTGAGCTTCAGGAACCATCGGGTAAAGTACTGCCAGGGAGTTGGCATGCCAAAGACCTTAAGTCGGCAGCGGACCTCTCCGATTAACCTTTTTAGGTTAATCGTCTTGAAGTTGGGGGGGGGGATTATGTAACGTGTCATTTTTACGTTTAAGACAACGTTACATATTTGTTTATTTAGGTAAATAATCAAGGCTCTTTGATTCGTCTTTCTGTACACAAAGTAAGGGTATTTTATAGAGCTAGGTTTGGAGGTTATATAGTGTCTAGGAAGTTACCTTAAAAGGAGGCATTCCATCGAATTACTGTGGACACTACGCACATCGCATTATCTGGACATCGTAATTGGAATTTAAGATCACAGGCTTCGGGAAAATCACATAAAAATTTTGATTGTTTTGTTTTTATCTGTGGAATTTTGTGATTCTCTTGTCGTCATGAAAGTTAAACAGCTGTTATGCTGGGGAATGGCGGCGTTGCCGCATCACAAATGGATTCAGTAACAGGAAGGAAACATTTAGATGAACATTTCATTCCCTTACGTTTATTTTCGAGGATATTGGGACAATCCGAACCTCATAGCTAGTTGTGACAGCACGAAAACATATTTAGGTCCACGGTTTGACCAGTAACAACCGAGGCTCCGCCCACTTTGATATCTTTATTAATTTGATAGGGAGAGGATGAAATAAATACGAGTTATGCACTTTTGTAAATGGGAAATAAACGAGGGATAAAAACCAAGACTAAAAGAATAAACGAAATCGTGTGAGTTAACATCTGAACACTCTTGTGCCGAGCTTCTTAGCAGTAGTTCAGTGTGTATTTTTGGGTTCAGGTTCAGAAACAACTTTATTACAGTAGAAATGTTTTACAAGAATGGCGTCAAACCATATGAATCTTAGAGAAAACATATATAAAGAGCAAAGGAAACTTGTGACTGAAACTGTAGCTAAAATACAACTAAATTCTACACTTAGTATAGCTTTACTCATATGGGAATTGGTTGAGTGTTCGAATATTCCTGGGTTTGCTGCATGCCCTGATCTCCAGTCATTGATTTTACAGTTGATGGTTTCAATGCTGAGCTTCTTCTAGTCCGTCGGGTTATTCTTCTTCTACTTGATAAGTTGGTGGGGGTCCGGTAGGCAAATGTTCGGTCAAATGTATGGAGGGTGTCTCGACGTCCTTGTTATATAAATTTCAACCGTGGAAATAGATCCGACAACACCTCAATGTACGTTTTACCTAATTTTCATGTCCCCTTGGTCGGTGCTGCCCCCTATAGACCTGTATAGAACTATTGCTGTACCTCATTGGTTAGTTTGAAAATCGCGGGTTTTTCTGGTTGGTTGGTATTGCGTTTTACTGTCCCCACTCCCCACCAAATTTACAAAACGGTTTCCGGCCACCTCGGTTTTTGTGTTCTGCCTGTTCTTTGCTAACAAATTTTGGCTGGGTCGGCAACAGGCTCTGGGATCGCCATTGTTTTTGGTTTGGCGCTGCAGCGAATTGTAGGAGATACCCCAGAGGCTGTGAGGAGTGAGCCGTCGTGTTTTAGTCGTAATCTGAAGTGACGCTCGCACCCTTTTGAGGGGAAATTAAGTCGGCCTACGCCATTTGTACGGGAAGAGCATCGGTAAGTTCGATTTTATTTTTTTTTCATTTTTTTTATTATTTGAGTACTCTTCAAGATAATATTTGCCTCCCAAATTGTAATTATTTTTCGTGGGAAATGTACTTTTTTTGACAAAGGACGTGGGGAATTGTTGGCGTTTTTATATTTTTCTTTTAACCACGTGTTGGATAAAAACTATATATTGTTTTTCTCCTTTGTCTACAGCCCTGTCAATTCCAGCGACGGGACAGTTGGGCTGGACGCTGGTGGGAAGCCGGACGGGCCAGTTATAACCCTGGGAAAGGTACGTTAGGATTATTTTAGTTCATCTGTTTAAATCTACTTTGTTTTATTGAGTCGACATGGGGTCCTCGATTTAAGTTACTGTGTAGGGGAACTTCGTGCAAAATTGACGAATTCCAGGAAACTGAAACATTTCATTTTCCACAGGGTTTTACGCTCGGGCAAGAACCAACATTTTGACCACCATGTACTGCCCTAGCGTGATGTGCTAAGCGGGCATTAGGGGAGGCGCGGGCAAACCAGGAGCAGCAGTAGCAGTGAGGAGGTGTCTGGACAACTCTAGGTTTACAAACTAGAACACACATTTATACACAAAATAATCAAGGACCAAGGTAGGAGCAAGCCTTAACTATAATTTTTTTCCTCATATATAAATTTTTAATATAATTTAGACGTAATCTTTTCATATATAAGTTTTCACAGTATAATTTCAACATTTCTTGTAAACGCAAGATAAGGTATGACGTCATAACCCTGGTTTTGCGGCATATTTACTACATTGACTTGTTTCCTTCATTTCATTTATTTAAGATAATTTTACTGTCAAATTTAAAGTGCCTTGCTATTTTGGCCCTGACTTGTTTGGTATTTTTCTCAAGTTTTACAATCTAATTATACAAGATGAACTAAACTTTTGTGTTATTTGTACAGCCCAATGACCAACTTTGCAGAGACAAAAGAGAGATGAGATTATATTTTTTTGTTAGCGGTTTCTTTACACTGTTTTACCTCATGGGGTAGATCTCGGACTGGGTTGCTGTTTGTCTCATTCTACCCAACGTAGAATGATGACAGCAGATATTTGGTCCAGATCTCCCCTATGATGGAACGATTTTGGAAGTATATTTTTTTTACAATCATTCATATAATTGAGTCCTATGCTACTGACTCAGATGTAGGTACACTATGACTTGTTAAAGGAGACCATCTACCTGTAAAGTACTTCTAGTTTTGTCATCATAATTCAATCTTTTAGAGTTTTATTCTGTCTATTAGTCAATTTTTTTTGGTTTTTTAATTACACAAATACTCTGGAAGCCTCGGAAGTAAGTGGAATTTCATTGTTTGGCTGCAACGTTTGGGTTGAACTGTATTTTATTTAAGATCTTCTTTGTAAAACATTGGTATTAAATAATGTGGCGCACTTAAAATTTTCTTATTTCTGAACCCCCCCTTCTCCACTATATAAAAGTTACCGGGCATATCAATGTTTTACCTAGCTAGAAAATACAGTTCTGCTTCCAGATATTTGTTTAATCATTCAATGGTTTTGTTGTGTCACAAGTTGGCAAATTGTCACACAACGCATTTTAATAAGGCCACATAAGTAAAAAAACAATCTCTGAGACTTGTTAGATCGCTTAGAAATCCGCATGTAACCACGATATATCTAACTTGTTTTTTTTATTAGCCGCAAACAGCGCAAAAGTTCCTAGATGAAGTCTAGCATATCCCAGAGGTTATTTTAGGGGCCGTGCATAAATTAGATATTAGGGACCTATTGCAATAAAGCCTGGCAAAACACAGCACAGATTTAAGTTTATTCACTTTAAACCAAGCTTTAACAACAGCACAAATTTGAAGAAAACCAAAAAGACAAATTAGCAAGCTCAACACATAAAATGAATCTCAGTGAGACACGACACGTCAGTAGAGATGGGCGATATATCGATCACTGCGATTCAGTAACAGTGAAACAAAAATCACTGGCGCTACCGGTTATCGAAATTCTGCACAAACAGTTATTCAGTGATTGGTAAATATTATTACCGGTATCTGAGGAACGTCGCGTCTCACGGCGTCGTCGTGTCGCTGGTCGCACCCGAACGCATATTTGGCAGTGAAATCGCGTTTCACGTAACATACGAAAACGGTGATTTTCAACTAGCCGGTTAAATCATAAACAGCACTACCGAATATTAGGTAACCTTTTTCGCGGCCGAAATAACTGTATAGCCGCAGCCGCAGGGGATGCTCTCCGTAATACTAGGTAAAATAGTGAATGAAGAATGGATAATAGAAATATTTTATACAGTGATTGAAATCACCGTTAAAAATCACTGGTTACTTATAAGTCGCTGTCGCTACTTCACCGGTTAGTCGAAAATCACTGTTTTGCCCAACTCTACACGTCAGCACAAGAGGCATAGATAAACGAATTCGGTTTAGTCCGCACAAGAGGGTTACGATCACGGATCACCTATTTGTTAGGTGATCCGTGGTTACGATGGCGATAGGGTGGTGCCACAGCACAAACCACGAACGACCGTAAAGACAGTGAATAGAACAGCAACAAGAAGCGTAAAAGATTAAGGATGGTGATTAAGCATGGACCAGGGAATTCTTAAAATCCGTGTGCGGTACTCGATACTTTGGATCAATATTTTGCATTTTGATTGTTTTGCAAAATGGTCAAGCAATGAGCTCGAAAAAATGGACTGCTCAAGGTAGTTAAAAAAATATTTGCAAATTGCAAATTTCCCATATTATAAAAGGAGCCACAAAAAGTAGGGTTAAGAATGTGTGCGACAAAGATGCGACTTCAAAAAGTCTACGTTTTCAAAGTAGAAACAGGAAGGAGAGATTACTTTAAAGGATCGACATTAAAAAAAAGTCAAAGTAGTTGCGGCTTTAAAGTTAATCCACAAAGTTATTTTGTCTACATTGTTACATCAGATGTTACTATGATGACACAAACTTTTGTGGTAAAAATTAAAGTTATAATGTAGTTGTCGGATACACTTGTTTGGGACTCCAATGAAGCTTAACTTTCTAGTGGTAATTAAGTAGGGTATAAAAGTCAGGGCAACTACGAAATAACGACTAAAAAGAAAGTAAAACTTTAGCAACGTCCTATTGTGGTAGAGAAGACTATCAGAATCGACTATCAAGAAACAATCCTAAGAAGTAGTTTAGAGGGTCGTTTTTACGAAACATCTACTATTTCCTAAATAGTAGTTAGAACTAAAAAGTAACAAATTTTGGTTGGGATCACCACATTTCTACTATAAGAAAGTAACAAAAGCCTTAGAACATGTGGCCGCTACTATAAATGTTAGTTGGGTATAAAGGATTGCTTTTTCTTATGCTGCGAGATACTTTTTGATTTTTTAAAATTTATTCAAAAGATCTAGGTCCTACACGCACAAAGAGGTACTAATCATCAAAAAAACTATTCCTTGCAGCATACGAAGAAGCGATCCTTCATGGCGAGACAATTTTTTCCACTATAATGTTTTTTTTTTGTCATTGTCATTTTGAAATCGGTTCAGTGAATTTATGACGAAATTAATAACGACAGACACAAAGATTGTTTTAATCAAATTATTATTTAGAGAACCGCTAAACCCATTTTAAAGATTCATACCTCGTTATGCGCGGCTTAGACAAAGTTTTTCTACCATCTTAAAAAATATTTAAAAAATTTTATTTTGTCTGTCAATGTAATTTTAAAATAGCGGAAAATTATTTTGATATGGTCCTTAAAAAAACCGATTGTCATCATATTACTTTTTATTTTTAGTGGAATGGGTCAAGCAATAATGAGTTTATATGGAAATAAATGCATACAGAATTGATAAGGCAATCGTATAATCTGCAATCGTATAATGGTGGAAAAAAAAACTAATGTTTCGGAAACCACTCATCCGATTTTAATGATTAACACTTTTTGTAGGTGCCAAAATCAGAGCTTGCCAATTCAAATAAAAATCCATCTGTAATACAAGAATTTAGCGTTTTTGAAGGGGCAGTGTCTATTGGTCCTGACGTGGGGTGATGCTCATTCTCACTCTCACTCGTTTCAAGAACACTGGACGTTTATTCTTGACGGCCCTTGAGGTGATGCCAGGACGTTTATTTTTGACGGCCCGTGACGTGATGTGAGGTGAGCGCTCACCTCTGTGGATTCATTTACCGTGCAAAAAGGTAATGAAAGTATTCAAATTCCACCCGTAAAAGTGAACTTTTCACTCACCTCTCCGCACCGGCAGTCAAGAATAAACGTCCAGGAGGCCGTATTCTTGACGGTCCGTGAGTCGAATGTAGGGTAAGTGCAGCTATCCTCTCTTGCAATCACCTGGTGCTGTATTCTTGAATCCCGTGCCCGTGAGTGAGTAGCTTCTCACTTACTTTAACCCAGGTGATTGTGAGAGAGGATAGGTGCACTCACCCTGCACTCGACTCACGGCCCGTCAAGAATACGGCCTCTGATGTGTTAAAGTAATGCCATATTCCATTGAGAAAATGAGTGCAGCACTGACACTGAAACGGTGCTGTCAAAAATTTGCACCGAGTGCAGTTTCAATGGAACACGCGGAAAATCAAAAATCGCACTCGTGTGGTATAATATATATAATATATCACGAAGTTCCTAACATCGTGATATAGTGACCTTAGTGTGGTATGCCATTATGAGCTGTAGAACTTCTTTTTTATTCTTGCTTTAAGCAACGTTAATATAACATTTTCTTGCAAATAATTTTTTATATATATCCATTATGAATAGGGCAAATTGATTATGCAAAAATCTCATTTTTCAAAAAAATGTCACACAACCTGTAGTTTTATCAGGCCAACGACGATATCCATTTTTATTTGTTTCAAAGTTACACGCCGATAAATATTATTCTAAGATAAATAAAATTCGTCAAATAAATAAAATGATTTTATTTAAAAAAAGTTAATAAGAATATTTTAAAAATGCCCACCACCTTGTTGAATGCAGGCTTGTACTCGTATACCAACAGATAGAGTAGTTATCTATATTTCGCGCTTGTTTTTCAAAAAACCCTAACCAGAAGTATACTTTATGCTCCCAAAATTTGAACATAATTATTCGAAACACCTTGTATACAAATATAATATTTCACAAGTTTCTTTCAACTAAACCTAACTTTCCTGCCTTGCGGAATTTGGTCAAAAACATGTTGTTCAAAATCCATTTGTTCGAAGGTAATATTAATACTTCAATAACATTTTCTTGAAAAGGAAAATTATTTAAAAACCTTTCCTTCAAACAAAAAATTGTTTGAAAACATTTTATTAAATTTTTTTTGTTCAAAATGAAAGTAATTTTTTTTCATAAGTAAAATTGTTCAAAAAAGTTTTTGAAGAAAATATTTTTGAACAAATTTCCATTCAACAAGAACATAACCTAACCTAACAGCTAAACGTAAGGGTGTTTTAACATACCATAAAAATGGCAAGACATGTGCCTCAGCGCTAATGGGGTTTCATGTCCCTTGTTCTTTTTTTGGACAAAATTGAGGCTACTTGAATTTATTTATGAGAAATTCTGCAGTGCTCATCTCGAGCCGAAAGTGTTTCTTGAACTAAAAATTCCATTTATTTTTACTTATAATCATAGCTGCCAGAAAACCCGAACTGTCGGAAAATTAGCCCCAGTGCCCCAGTCAACCAAATCCATACAAATCTACTTACCTGTTTGTTGTTAAATCGGTAAACCACATTTTCAATAAAGTTTTTTATTTTTGGGGTTTCCGTTCTCATTGTTTTTTTTTTCACAAAACTGTTCTTCTTCATCTTCATCGCTGCTACTACTTAGCAGCGAAGAAAATAATAAAAAATCGCTAACAACTTTATTTTCACTTATTTTTACGTCCCACGACAATAATAAGCGTTTAAAATTAATGGCGGGAAAAAGTTTTCGGTGCGGCACGAGCCCTCAGAGCCGGTGTCAAAAAAGCCGCACTCAGTGCAAAACTTCCTCAATGGAATACGAAAACTGAAAAAGTGCATGTCAATGGAATGCAAACACCGAGCCAGTTGTGCACTAGTGCTGCACTCATTTCCCCAATGGAATACGGCATAAGTGAGAAGCTACTCACTTATGGGCACGGGATTCTAGAATACCACACCAGGTGACCGCTTATCTCGGTGGATTTATTTCGAAGTGTAAAAAAATTCTGAAAGTGTTCCAAGTTCGCCCGTAAAAGTGAAAATTTTGCTCACCTCACCCCACTGGCAGTCAAGAATAAACGTCCTGTAGATTCATTTTCCGTGCAAAAAGGTGATGAATTTGTTGGCTATTCTCGGGTGAAACTACATATTTAAAATTAACCCGTAAAAGTGAAAATTTGACTCAGGCCGTATTCTTGACGGTCCGTGAGTCGAGTACAGGGTGAGTGCAGCTATCCTCTCTCACAATCACCTGCACCCGGTTTCCACCTATGCATGCCTACTCTGATTCAAAAAACGCTTCGGTGACGCTGCATTTAAAACCAATGCAAATCCATGGGCCATCACGTGATGCGTTTTTTGAATCGGGGTGGTCATGCATCACGGTGGATAGAATAGACCGGTGTTTGGATCTTATAGGGTACGTTCAGATTGAAACGTCGGGCGAGACGTCTTGCCGAGCGAATGACGTCATGGGTAAATCGCCGGACGTCTTGCCTTTGTGAACGGTATGGATGTAATAAACTAACCCTAAAATATATTTTTTAAAAATTGATAAATTCGATCGAATATATGACACAAAAACTAATAGAAGAGTACAATAAGTGGGGACTAGAGGTTAATCTTAATAAGACAGAGTATATGTGTATCGGTGGAACGAAACAGGATCTAATCTTAAATACCGGGCAGCGAATTCAGTCCTGTGATGAGTATAAATACTTAGGTCTAAAAATTACAGCTGACGGGACACTGGACAAAGCTATAAAAGATCGAAACGTACAAGGAAGAAAAGCAATAACTTTATTAAATGGAATAATTTGGGACCAAAGTATATCAAAACATAACAAAAAGCTTGTATATAACACCATTGTAAAAAGTATTATTACATACGGCGCAGAAGTATGGCCAATCAAGGATAGAACAGAAAAAATGCTTTCCGCTACGGAGATGGACTATTGGAGAAGAGCAGCAGGGAAATCAAAAAGAGAAAGAGTTACAAATCAAAGAATAAGAGAAATTATGACAGTGGTGAACGTACTTTAGTGGATGATATAAGAACAAAACAACTGGTGTGGTACGGATATGTACAAAGAATGAATGATGAAAGACTACCTAAACAAATCCTACAATGGAAACCACCTGACCGAAGAAAACGAGGACGGCCAAGGAGAAGCTGGAGATAAGGAAATAGACAGTGAAATAACAGAAACGAGTGGAAATTGGGTATTGGAAGACGTAGAACGTTGTGAAACCGATAAATATATATAAATTCGATCAGATTTAAAAATTTGTTACAGTTTATTTAGTAGAGTTAACATAAACGCAAATAAGTGTTTTTTGGTTTTGAAAAATGAAAATGGAGTATTTTGGAGTATCCGACTTTTGGTGGCTGACAGAGTTTTATTAGACAAATAAAGTTTTGTTTTAGATTTAAAAGTTGTAATTTCCGTAAATTTATTTTCTTTGTTGTACGTACAAGCAATACAGGTTTTAAGTGCTCAACACTTTTAAAGGAAATAATTAAATTTGAAATTAATAGTTACATGTGCAATATAATATAATAGCGTTTGACAGTGACAATGCGAAAGAAGACAAATTCTCAATCATTAAGTGTTTGCTGGAGCGTTGAGAGATCTTTAATTACATTATGTCAAACCTCTTTATATGGTTACATTATCTACTATTAAATAAAGAATACAAATAAACATAGTTTAAATGTCTTTTATTTTAATTTGAAAGCACAAAGTAATATCTAGATATTATTTATATTCCTATAACAACTTGTCCAAATAAAAATAAACATCCATTCCCTACATTCTCCTAAGTAGAAACTAAACAGTCAAAATGAAATTCTATAAAGGATCCATTTAATTGCATCTGAAAGAGTGTTTTTAAGTAAAAATTGATTATTTATTTATGGAAAATGCCACTTTTATATAATGTTTTCGAAAAAATATATATTTTCTTTTAATTGGGGGGGGGGGGTTGGTTTATATACCTACGAGCGTTTGTCACCCACCTCATAGAGAAGGGTGTAAAAGGCGATTCGCCCGACGTTATTTTCGACCAATATGAACGAGAGTAACTTTCACCTAGTTTTCAATCTGAACGGATTTGAGCGCGCCCGACCACATCCGACGTGCTATGTGAACGTACCCATAAATACATGTTATGCCGTATTCCATTGGGGAAATGAGTGCAGCACTGGTGGTGCACTGACACTGAAACGGTGCTGTCAAAAATTTGCACCGAGTACAGTTTCAATGGAACACGCGGAAAATGAAAAATTGCACTCATTTGGTATTAAGGTCACTCATCGTCAAGCAAGCAAAGCTTGCTTTTACGATGAGTGTCCTTATGTGGTATGCAAGCCAATATTTAACCTAATCTGTGCAATAACCTCATATTTTTTGTTTTGTTATATATTGTGGTTGGTTCGATAAAAAGTGCTTTGTGTTAAAAATGAAATTTTACAGGAGACACAAAAAACTCCCTATGACTATTATGAGCTGTACAAATCCTTTTTTATTCTTGCATTAAGCAACGTTAAGATAACATTTTTTTGCAAATAGTTTTTTATAGGATATCAATTATGAATAGGGCAAATTGATTATGCAAAAATCTCAGACCAACCACGATATCCATTTTTATTTGTTTTAAAGTTAGGATAATAATAAAAATTCGTAATGTAAATAAATAATGATTTTATTTTAAAAAAAGTCAAAAAGAATATTTAAAAAATGCCCACCTCTTTGTTGAATGCAGGCTTGTACTCGTATACCAACAGATAGAGTAGATATCTGTATGTTTTTCAAAAAAACCTAAACAGAAATGTACTTTATACTCCCAAAATTTGAACATAAGGATTCAAAACACCTTGTATACATATATAATTTTTCACAAGTTTCTTTCAACTAAACCTAACTTTCCTGCCTTGCGGAATTTGGTTGAAAATATGTTGTTCAATAACCATTTGATCGAGTGCAGTATTAATACTTCAATAACATTTTCTTGAAAAAGAAAATTATACAAAAACATTTTCTTTAACCAAAAAGTTGTTTGAAAACATTTTCTTAAAATTTTGTTGTTCAAAAACATTTTCTTGAAAAGGACAATTATTCAAAAACATTTTCTTCAAAGAAAAAATTGTTTGAAAACATTTTTTTAAAATTTTTTGTTTAAAAACATTTTCTTTGAAAGTCATTTTTTTTCATAACGAAAAATTGTTAAAAAAAGCTTTAGAAGAAAATATTTTTGAACAAATTTCCATTTAACAAGAACATTATCTAACCTTACAGCTAGGTAAGGGTGTTTTAACATACCTTAAAAATGACAACACGACATGTGCCTCAGCACTAGTGGGGTTTCGTCTGTGTTCTATTTTTGGACAGAATTAACACCCTTTGAACTTGTTTATGACGAATTTCTCATTGCTCAACTCGAGCCGAAAGTGTTTCTTGAATTAAAAAATAATGTTATTTTTACTTATAATCATAGCTGCCAGAAAACCCCAACTGTCGAAAAATTAGACCCAGGGCCCCAGTCAATCAAATCCATGTAGATTTGTTGTTGAATCTGTAAATCACATTTTCAATAAAGTTTATGATTTTTGGGGTTTCCGCTTTTATTGTTTGCATTGCACAAAACTGTTCCTCTAATAAAAAATCGCTCACTACTTTATCTGCACTCATTTTTACGTCCCACGACAATAATAAGCGTTTAAAATTAATGGCGGAAAAAAGTTTTCGGTGCGGCACGAGCCCTCAGAGCCGGTGTCAAAAAAGCCGCACTCAGTGCAAAACTCAATTCATAAGTTCCTCAATGTAATACGAAAACTGAAAAAGTGCATGTCAATGGAATACAAACACCCCAGTTGTGCACTAGTGCTGCACTCATTTCCCCAATGGAATATGGCATTAAATTTTCACGACACTGGTGGTCCAGCTGATTTTTGTAAACAAAAGTTAGATATGATATGTGTTGCGTTGATTTGAGTTTGGTAGAGCCGCGGGACTGTAAACGCGCTGGTCGTTTTATAAAATCTGGGTGCAAAAATCCTTAAAAGGACGATGTAAAATATTAATTTTTCCGAGCCACACAAAGACAATATAGAGGATTGGCACTCACCCTTTTAGTTGTTTCCGTCGTCCAGAGGAGCTCCTCTCGCTGGCCCAGTCGTTGCAGTCGATCTACACTAGAATCACTTGTTTGTGTAATGGTTTAGTTTGATTTTCTAAGAATGTTATTGGATTTTTTGGTTAATAGAATTTATCACCATGCTGCGTGGTGATCTCGATAGAATACGACAGACGAATGTTTTCTTGGTTACGCCTTTATGCGCAGATTCATTTTTCGTAGATTGCGCTGGCGTTTTGCTTGTGCCAAGTTGCACGAACATTTTCCGCCCACTTAAAACGAAGTTTTACATTGAGATTAAGTTGAATAAACAAATGGCTATATAAAAAAATATAAGTTAATTTAAAACTTTAAAGGGTAGGTAATTAAAATCCGTTTTAGGTTTATAGATAAAAAAGAAAAAAAAATGCAAAAAAAATATATATATATTCTAGATAACGACGCACGAAACAAAAAGAAGTTGCTTGGGAGTTTAGTGCGCATCTAAAGGTAGTGGGGACAACTTGACCACGGGACAAGTGAAAAGTCCTTGTTGTGTTTTACAGTAGCAACTCGAATGTGATTTTCCCGACCAGGATGTACGGACACTGTTCTACCCAGCAACCAGTGTAATGGCGGCCTAGTTTCATCCTTAATTAAAACAAGCGTATCTAGCTTGATTTCAACCGAAGGGTCCGACCACTTAGAACGCTGTTGTAAAGTATTTAAGTACTCGAGTTTCCAACGCTTCCAGAAATCGGCATGAATTCGTTTGATAAGTTGCCAACGCTTAAGGGTATTAACTTTAAGGGAAGAAAGGTCAGGATCAGGACACGAATTAAGGGGTTCCATTGTGAGGAAATGACCCGGAGTCAAAGATGTAAGATCGTTTGGGTCAGAGCTTTGCTCACAAAGGGGTCGAGAATTGAGTAATGCCTCTATTTGGGCGAGGAGAGTATAGAGCTCTTCGAAGGTTAGTATCTGGTCACCGATGACCCGATACAAATGTGTTTTTATAGATTTCACTCCTGCTTCTGCTAGACCATTTAGGTGGGGGGCTCCCGGACTATTAAGACACCATTTGATTTTTAAGCTCTCAGAAGCTAATTTCGAAAGATTATGGAGCTCCTTAATAGCCCCAACAAAGTTTGAGCCTCTATCACTTGTGATTTGGACACAAGTGCCACGTCTAGCGACAAAGCGTCGTAAAGCGGCGATGCACGCCTCTGTGGTTAAATCTGAAACCAGCTCGATATGGATTGCTTTAACAGAAGTATCGACAAAGACTGCGATATATGATTTACCAACTTGTGCTCCACGACGTCTACAAAGGTTTTGATTGGGCCTGCATAGTCCAAGCAAACGTGTGAAAAACATTTTAATTGTGACGTTCTAAAAGAAGGTAAATCCGACATGTACGGAGTATAAGGTTTTGGTTTTAAGCGAAAGCAGGGAATACATTGCAATAAAACCTTCTGAATAGCTCGACGTGATGACATAATCCAAAACTTTTGACGAATTAAGTATTGGACTGTGTTTATTCCAGGATGTAAATTTTCGTTATGAGTTTGAATAATGATCAATTGGGTTAATCTATGAGATTTCGGCAATAATAAGGGATGTTTTGCCTCAAAGAAGAGTTGAGAATGCCGTAAGCGTCCGCTCACTCTAAGGAAACCCAATTCGTCCAAAAAGGGCGCGAGTTTGCGAAACGGCTTAGGTAATAGCTGAGTATTTTGAATTTTTTGAATGATATCCGAAAAACACTCTTCTTGTACCCTTTTAACTAAAACAAGTAGAGCCTTGTGTAGTTCAAAAGCGGAAAAAACGCCGGATAAAGGGTCAACTGAGTTTTTTCGATTGTGAATAAGTTTTAGAAAATGACAAATGATTTTTTGAATGGTATTTAAATTGGATATTTTATCGATTAATCTATCAAAAAAGTTTTTATTGTGAAGTTCTGCCCTCAGCACCACTGAATTTTCCGGTTTTTCTTCTTTGAGAACCTCGTCTGGAACTCCCAAAGAACGTTCATTTATAAACCTTTGAATTTGCCACTCCGTAGTGGGCAAAGTAATCCATGGAGGGCCGTGAAACCAAAGAGGGTGATTTATTAAGTTATTAGGCGACAACCCTCTGCTAGCGCAGTCGGCAGGGTTTTCGAGTGAAGTAATGTGATACCATGGGACTTCGGGGATTGAATACGACTCACGCGGTTTGCGCAAGAATTTCATCGATTACGAGTAATGATGAATAGGTGCGAATAACTAGTTCGAGTAAATCAGCTAATAGAGTAGCTCCAAGTAGTTCTAAACGTGGGATTGAAATAGTATGTAAGAGTGCAACCCTTGACTTGCCCATGACTAGAGCAGTTTTGATAATTTTATTTGGTAATTCGACGCGAACGTATACGCAAGAAGCGTATCCTAGCTCGGATGCATCGCAGAAACCTAGCAATTGACATCGCTGAATATTATTCGAAAAAATATGTCTAGGTATACAAAGATTCGAAAGAGTGGTTAATTGATTATTGAATTGATTCCAAAGAGTTTTGATTGGATCGGGTGGTATTTCATCCCAATCAGTTTTGCATAACCAAATTTTTTCATAATCTGGCTAAAAATGAAACAGGCGATAAGAAACCTAGGATCCCAAATTTTAGCGATAGCTGATAAAATATTCCTTTTGGTGCAAGGTTTTTCACAAGGGGTACAAGAATAGGTAAACGTATCTGTAGAAGGGTGCCACTGAAGGCCCAACACCTTAATCGATGTTGAAGAATCGTCTTCAAAGGTAACAGGGATCTGACAATCAGCGGGCGACAAATGTGAAAGAAGTTTCGGATTATTTGATGCCAATTTTCTTAATTAAAATTTTCCCAATTTAAGCAACGCTATGAGATCCTTTTGAAGCGATAAAGCACCTTCTAGAGAGTTAGCTCCACAGCAAATATCGTCCATGAAAATGTTATTTAAAAGAACCTGGGATGCTTCAGGATAATTCTTAGCCTCCAGGATGGCTAGTTCTCTAAGAGTTCTAATAGCTAAATAGGGACTTGAACTAACACCAAACGTCACTGTATTAAGCCTGTATTCCTGCAGGGGTTCGTTGGGATCAAATCGCCAAAGTAGCCTTTGGTAGTCCCGATGAATTGGATTGATTTGAATTTGTAAAAAATGCTGTTTTATATCAGTCAAAAATACGATAGAATAAAATCTGAATTTTAATAGAATTTCGGAAATATCGGCTTGTAATTTTGGTCCTATTAAAAGAGTTTCGTTCATGCTTAGGCCTTTCGAACCCTTAATCGAGGGGTTAAAAACCACCCGGAGTTTAGTCGTTGATTTGTCAAGACGAAGGACTCCGTGATGTGGTAAATAAGAACATAACTGAGGTCTAGGTTCGGATCTTGGAATTAAAGACGTGCCCGTTTTTGAGATATTCTCTCATAAAATCCGAGTACATACTATAGAAATTTGAATTTTTTATTAAGCGAGATTCAAGAGACAAAAATTGACGATAGGCCACTGAATATGTGTCTCCTAGGTCAGGAGGCCCAAGTAACACAAATTGCTAAAAAACAGCTACCAAAACACTTTAACAGCAAAACTGAAAGTAAAATAGCTATTACAGCTGTATGCCGTTTCACTGCTAAGCAGCTTCTAAAGTGTTGTCGTTGCTGATTAGGCAATCTTTATTTAGCTCTCACAGTGTCCATGACAGCTCCAAAATATAGCACGTTAACATTAAAGTAATTTTGTCTAGAAATAAATAAGAAACAATGGCAACTATTGCAAAATAGCTATTTCCTGTAATGGACAGAGACTTTTACTCAAATGGCTGACGAAAAACTTGTTATGTTCTACACTACTGTGATATAATCGCGTAAAAAAGGCGGTTCTCATCGTCAAAATATTTGGCAGGTTAACTTTTCTGATAAAACAGGTCAAGATAGCTTGTCAAAACGCAAGCGCCTCGAAAATTCAGAATAATAAACGTTTTTTTTCGGTGTTTGTTTTTAGGTTAGAAATTATTTTATTACCATTATCCTCAAAATACCCTATAAATCAATTCTTAGTCATATTTTATTGAATTAAATTGAATTGAAAGTGCTACTTTCTAGAATTTATTTAGGCCCGGGATCACCTGGAAATTAATATTTTTTTAGTCCATAAATTTAAAGAAAAATAAATAGGAAAACTATCATGGCCGCCTCGGCCGTCTCATTGGTTTCAGCAGTTTAACTCTAGACAAGCTATTTTTTAATACTTAAGCCTAAATAATGTTGATTTGTAGCTAACTTGCATTCTAACAATTGGCCCATTATGTAATACGAAAAAGAAAAGAAGAGTCACAGATGTTACCTGTCATCTTGGGCGCTGTCACAATAACAAAATAAACAAATATCTCAATTAAAAGTTGTGCAAACGTTAGAAGATAAAGTTATTACGTGCCCTACCACAGTACCCCACCAGTGGGCAGCAAAAAACTTATTATTTTGGCCACCGCCTTCAGAAACCCTTAAGTTGGGTTTATACAGAAACAGCATAACATAAGACATAGCATGACATAAGATATCATTACAGAAGGAAACCATAAGGCTGTGTATACAAAAAATATAGTAACATGACATAACATACAAGCTTGGCCCAAATACTTTAAATGAGGCCCCACACACTCTAAGTAATTGGTAATTGCAAGGGGAGAATTCCCAAAGTGGTCGGTGCTGGCAATTGACTCTGGTGCACTTTGCTTGGAATCAGCTGAGTCTAAATAAACTGACTACTAAAGCCTCTTGACTTTGCTTCGTCCCGGCGTTTAGTTTTTAGAGACATTTATCTAAATTAGAATGCTTTTTATATTCTTTTTTTTTGCTAGAGTTATGCTAAAACTTTATACTTAAAGTTACTTTTATTTCTTGGTTTAAACTAATTTAGTTACTAAGATATGCCTTGCCTACAAAAAGGGTAAAAATTTGAATTTGCGCGGTGAATTATATGCTCAAGAATGCATTGACTTTACTTTATTATTTTTGCTTTTTCTACCTTGAGTATATCCATTTTCCATCCTTTTTTAATTTAAGTTTTCCCTAATTTTATACATACCTTTTTACTGCTATATTGCTACATACAGCAGTGCTCCAACGTCCGTCTTGCTATACGGAGCTCATGCGAATATTTGGGGTACTCTCCATACCAGTGATATATATTGATCGCCAAGTGAAATCACATGCGTGCTTTTTAAGACCGCGGTCGTGTATAAACATTTATGGATTGCTTTGATGTGCTACTGCTACTACTTTGATTGGAATTATTTGGATTCGACTGTGCAGTTGTCCATGTACCAAGTTCCTTTCATCCAAGGGTAAGTCAAAGTGTTTTTGAGCTGCGTTTCTTTACATTTTTTACTTATTCCCTATGCTACTATTCCTAACTAAAAACACAAAAGTGTAACCTAAGAGTGGGAACTATTGGACTGGAGATCCCTATTGCTACAGTTCGGTTGGTTTGTTGACTTTTTCATGCGAAAGACGTCTCGACCGACCATTTTTTGGTCCTTCGAGCCGGATTTCCCGTTCTGCGTAATAGGTGCTCTCAGAGTTGCATAATTGTGTTTGAAGTTAGGACTTTACTTTGCGTCTTTTTGAGACAAGGCATATCTTAGGTTTTACATTTTATCTACGGTGTGTCTATTGTACGTTGCACGTACCAACTTGCATTGCATTTTTTTATTTGTGCAATATACAAATTGCATACAAATTTTGAAAAATTTATTTTTTTTCAAAATTAAAATTTATTGCGCTGTCGATGTATGTAAGGCTTGCGTTTCCTTGCGTACCTACACAAATATAGAAACTCTTATCAGTTGCTAAATTTTTTGTGCATATTTATTAGCATTTATACTTTTTGCTAAAAACTTGCTGTTCTTTACTCAATATTTGCTAAAAGCCGCTGGCCTTTTAATATTGCTTTGAATCTTGGTTTACGAGGGAATTTGAAAAGTACTACGATATATTTTTTAAATTTGCTTCCCTTATTAACTATTGCTTTACTTTGCACTTTAACCTTTTAAAATGGTAAACGATACCGAAAAAAAGGTAAGCTCGGCTAAGGCCTTGCGTCAAACTGCAATCAATCAGTTGAGTGTGCTTGAACACTATGCCAATCAGGCGAAAACAAATCCAGCTGCTCACACAAAGTTTAAAGTTAACTTTAAAAAACTTTCTTCTTGTTGTAAGAGCTTTGAAAAGCATCATAATGCTTTACTGATCTTGATTTCAGACGATTCTGAAGCTCTGGAAGCTCAGAATAAAATACAAAAAGATTTTTTGGATAGATGCGTAGAGGTTGAGGCTTTGCACTATGATTTATTTGAGGTGGAGGCTGAAGAAATAAATCGAAGCCACCATGAGGTAAATAATCAAACAATTATTTTTCCGGAACCAGAATTTTCTCTTCCCAAGTTAAATGTCCCTCCTTTTTCGGGCGATGTTGAGGAGTTTCCAAGCTTTATTGAGATTTACAATGCGGTTGTACATACGCGTAAGAGCTCGGACATTGAGAAGTTTAAATATTTACGTACGATTTTAAGAGGCCCTGCTTTAAATTTAATTAAAAATATACCTCTTGAAGGAAATAATTATTTACTTTGCTACGATACGCTGATTTCCAGATATGACAATAAGCGCTTGCGTGCGGTTTCTTACTGGAAATCTATCGAAAACTCACCTCGGCTATCCAATGATGCCGTTTTAGAATTGCGCAAAATGCTAGATACGTTCAAGGAAAACCTTGATTGCTTAAAAAATATGGGATATGCGACCCATAGTTGGTGCTTTATTACTGCGAACATGCTTTTGGATCGATTAGATCCGGGAACGCGTAAGTTATTTGAACAAAATCACGCTTCTAATTTAATGCCAAATACGAAGATATTTACAAATTTTTAGAGCAACATTGCACGTCTCTTGAATCTTTATCTTTGTCTATGAAACAAGATAATGTTCAAAACTCACGACCAGGGAACTTCTCGAGATCCCCCCGTAATCCACGAAATAAAACAGTTTTACTTGCAAACAGACAGTCACAAAAAAATCCAAATTCCAAACAAAACACGTGTTTCTACTGCAAAGCAAAAAATACACATCTGATTTTTAGCTGTGAATCTTTTTTAATGAAACCAATTCAAGAACGCATTGATTTTATTAGAAATAATAAGGGATGCACCAACTGCATGGCTAGTTTTCATCAAGTAAACTCGTGCACTTCACAAAAAAGATGTAGATTTTGTTTTTTAAATCACCATAGTCTTTTATGCCTAAAAAATAACTCCCCTGCTTCGGTGATTGCTTCTTCTTCTGTGACGTCTAGTGGATCACAAACTAACCCCGTAGAAAATCAGATTACTGAAAATAAATCTATTCACGCGGGTACTGTGCTTGGCGACTATGACACGTTGCTTTGCACTGCTTTGCTGCACATCCGTGATGCATACGGAAATTGGCACGAAATACGCGCCATCTTGGATAATGGCGCCATGTGCTCCTTTATAACGAAAAAATGTGCGAATGCACTCGGACTTCCTAAATCCAACATTTCGCTTAATGTAAACGGGTTAGGAGATATGTCTACTACTACGCGCCATGCGGTGCATTGTAAAATTGCTGCTATCGATAATAAATCGAAAATTTTTAGTCTAGAACCTGTATTAATAGACCAAGTTTGCGATAAAATGCCAAGTGTATCTTTTAACCAAAATTCTTTGCACTACTTAACTGGTCTAAAATTAGCTGATCCCAGTTGGTATAATCAAGCTGGAATTCAGCTTCTTATTGGCGCGGACCTTTATGGATCACTTTTAGAAGAAGGTAGACTTTATTTCGGTCCAGACACCCCCTCTTGTATTAATACAGTCTTCGGATGGACTTTGCTCGGAAAAATGCCTCTGCAAAATGCTGCTTTTGCATCAAAAAGTATTTCTACTTTTATGGCAACTATTTCCACTCCTGATTTAAATAATACCTTGCAAAAATTCTGGGAGTTGGAAGAGGTTCCTACGGTGGAGAAAAATTCACCTTCAGATATTTTTTGCGAAAAATATTTTGAAAAAACTACTATACGCGATGTGGACGGTAAATACACCGTTTCGTTGCCTTTTAAAATCAATCCCGTTGATTTCGGCGATACCCGAACCCTTGCTTTGCGTCGGTTGTACTCGCTTGAAAAACGTTTGCTAAATGATAAAAAATTATTTACTTCTTACTCACAAGTAATGCAAGAATACTTGGATATGGGTCACATGCGTGCAGTTTCACCCCCTAATAACTCAGAAATTCATGAATATTTTTATATTGCTCACCATGCGGTTATAAAAGAAAGCTCGAGTAGCACGCCTGTTCGTCCTGTCTTTGACGCATCGAGTCATTCTTTAAATAAGCCTAGCCTAAATCACGCCCTTCACACGGGTCCTAAACTACAAGGAGATTTAGTTAAAATTTTGCTTAATTTTCGGCTACATAAATATTGTTTTGTTAGCGATATTTCTAAAATGTACAGAATGATAAATGTGGAGGAAAATCAACATAAATACCAACGAATTTTATGGCGTTTTAATTCTGAAGAAACGGTGCAAGATTACGAATTGAAAACTTTGACTTTCGGGGTAAACTGTTCTCCATATTTAGCAATTCGAACCTTGCTTAAATTAGCCGATGATTATCAAGACTTACCGTTGGCTTCTGCGATTTTAAAGGACAGCGTCTATATAGACGACTGCGTAGTAAGTTGCAATGATTTTGATCAAATCATGCTTATGAAAAATCAATTAATTGAGCTATTAGGACGAGGTGGATTTGAACTGAAAAAATGGGCATCAAACGAACCCAAATTGCTTGCAGACTTGCCTGCAACCCACATACAAACCAAAGACTTTTCTTTGGATCGAGAGGATGCAAACTCTCTAAAAATTTTAGGCTTGAGGTGGAACCCTCAAAGTGATAACTTTTTTTATTCTTTTAATTATAATACAAAAATTTGCACTAAGCGTAATTTGCTTAGTACCCTTGCGAAATGCTTTGACCCTTTAGGTTTTCTTACACCGGTTACGTTTTTTGCAAAAAATTTAATCCACTACTTATGGTTTATAAAGTTAGATTGGGATCAGTTAGCACCCCCGGAAATAATTTCCAAGTGGAAAAAATTCGAAGAAGAACTCAAATTATTTTCTGCTTTTTATATCCCAAGAATGATTGATCTCTCTAATTTTCAATTTTGTCAAATTGTTGGATTTAGCGATGCATCCGAGCGCGGTATGTGTGCGGCGGTTTATTTTCGTATTGTTTATCAAAACGGAGATATTAAAACGTATTTTGTGTGCGCAAAATCGAAAGTCGCTCCCATAAAAAGAATCAGTATTCCCCGTTTGGAGCTCTGTGCGGCAGTTTTGCTAGCTAAACTCATTCAATTTATTCAAAATACTTTTGCTAATAAAATTGCTTTTCAAAATACTATTGCTTTTACGGATAGTATGGTAGCGCTCTCTTGGATCAAAGGATCACCACATGCGTGGCGCACTTTTGTATCCAACCGAGTCACATACATACAAGAAAAAATTCAGCCTTGCGATTGGAACCATGTTCCTTCTGAATTAAATGCCGCGGACCCCGGGTCACGTGGTCTATTGCCTGCAGATTTAATTAATTGTTCCCTTTGGTGGCAAGGACCCGAGTTCCTTTGTAAGCCACAAGAGACATGGGATTTTACTAAAAATAATATTACTACACCCAAAGAAGCTCTCGAAGAGGAGCGAAAATTGGTGTTTGCTGCAACAATTGAACCAAATTTTTTGGATTGTCTGCTTAACAAATTTTCAAATTTTTTGCGTTTAATTAGACTTGTTGCTTTTATACTACGTTTTATTCACAATCTTCGCGCGCGTAAATTTAATAATGAGAAAATTATTATTAATTCTACGTGGTTAATACAATATGAGTTACAAAATGCAATATTTGTGCTTATAAAACACGTGCAAAATAAATATTTTCAAAACGAGATTTCTTTACTTGTCGATAATAAACCGTTGCCAAAGGTTTTTAGAAAATTAAATCCGTTTTTGGATCAAAATAATATTTTACGCATTGGCGGAAGATTATGCAATTCGGAATTAGATTATGACAAAAAATTTCCTATACTTTTACCCGGTGATTCTCAATTTACAAAGTTATTGATTGCGCATACTCACGAGAAACATATGCATACCGGCATAAACACGACTTTATTTTTACTTTTTCAAAATTATTGGATTTTTGCAGCTAAAAGGCATATAAGAAAAATAATTTCGCGTTGTTCTACATGCTGGCGCACGCGCCCCAATAATTATCAACCCCCTGTTGGAAATTTGCCAAAATTTCGCGTTTCACAAGCAAAAGCTTTTCAACACGTTGGCGTTGATCTTACGGGAAGTTTTGCTATTACAATGAGCCGCATGCGCGGTGCAAAACGACTTAAGGCTTATGTCGTTCTATTTATTTGCGGTTGTACGAAGGCGGTACACTTAGAAATTGTGTCAGACTTATCAGCAGACGCTTTTATGGCAGCGTTCCGACGTTTTATGGCCAGAAGAGGACGCGTGGAAGTAGTCTACTCGGATAACGCGTCGAATTTTACGCTTTCTGCTAAAATGCTTAACGAGATGTTTGCTGAAGTTGCTAATCGCGAATCAATTCGTTGGCACTTCAACCCTCCATCCGCACCCCACATGGGCGGTTTGTGGGAAAGTAACATCAAAAGTGCAAAGTCTCATTTACTACGAGTAATTGGAGAACAGGTGCTTACTTTTGAGGAGCTTTATACTGTGGTTACGCAAGTAGAAGCTATCCTCAACTCTAGGCCTTTGTGTCCAGTCAGCACAGATCCAAATGATTTGACTGCACTGACGCCCGGTCATTTCCTTAGCCTGGAACCACTTACGACTGTTCCAGACCTCGATTTTGACCAAGTGCCTTTAAATAGGCTTTCTCGGTGGCAGTTGCTGCAAAAACTGCATCGCGATTTTTGGCGTAGATGGCACAGAGATTACTTACATACATTGCAACAACACGCTAAAGTGAATCAAGACAAAATTGATCCCATTGCGATTGATACGATGGTTTTGATCAAAGATGATCAAACCACTCCCTTAAATTGGGTATTGGGACGAGTAGTAGGATTGCACCCTGGTACTGATAATGTAGTAAGAGTTGCTACAGTTAAAACCTCCAAAGGTTTATTCAAGAGGCCTTTGGTGAAATTGTGCCCTCTCCCTAATGCTTAGTTCAGAAAATACCATGCCCTGGGTATTTTCAGGGGGGCCGGAATGCTTCGTCCCGGCGTTTAGTTTTAAGATATAAAATTTAGAGACATTTATCTAAATTAGAATGCTTTTTATTTTCTTTTTTTTTGCTAGAGTTATGCTAAAACTTTATACTTAAAGTTACTTTTATTTCTTGGTTTAAACTAATTTAGTTACTAAGATATGCCTTGCCTACAAAAAGGGTAAAAATTTGAATTTGCGCGGTGAATTATATGCTCAAGAATGCATTGACTTTACTTTATTATTTTTGCTTTTTCTACCTTGAGTATATCCATTTTCCATCCTTTTTTAATTTAAGTTTTCCCTAATTTTATACATACCTTTTTACTGCTATATTGCTACATACAGCAGTGCTCCAACGTCCGTCTTGCTATACGGAGCTCATGCGAATATTTGGGGTACTCTCCATACCAGTGATATATATTGATCGCCAAGTGAAATCACATGCGTGCTTTTTAAGACCGCGGTCGTGTATAAACATTTATGGATTGCTTTGATGTGCTACTGCTACTACTTTGATTGGAATTATTTGGATTCGACTGTGCAGTTGTCCATGTACCAAGTTCCTTTCATCCAAGGGTAAGTCAAAGTGTTTTTGAGCTGCGTTTCTTTACATTTTTTACTTATTCCCTATGCTACTATTCCTAACTAAAAACACAAAAGTGTAACCTAAGAGTGGGAACTATTGGACTGGAGATCCCTATTGCTACAGTTCGGATGGTTTGTTGACTTTTTCATGCGAAAGACGTCTCGACCGACCAGACTTGAAGTAAAAAAAAAACAGAAAGCGAGTGTCATTCAAACCAATGAGATTAAAAAAATATTTTTTGATCTGATGGATTCAAACATTGTGTCCCTGAATGACAGGTTTTCATAATTTGTCATTAAGAAACACTATTTTTTTTTGAACATTCTGATTTGACTGTTTTTTACTAAACATACTCTTGACTACCAATTTTCACTTGTGCCAAGTAAGAAAAAATTAAAAAAGCATGTTACATTGCCTTGGTTTTTTTAATTTTTAGTTAAAAAAGTTTTATTTACATTTTTTAATTTTAGAAAGCAGTTAAAAGAAATGAAGTACAAAGACCAGAAAGCATCCCAGAATGGGGCCCATTTGCTCACCCCTTGGAAATGTGAGCAAGGAAGCCAATAAGGGGGACTGCTTGCAATTGACTCCAACTCATTTTACACATTTTTTTTTATAATTATTAAAATTAAATTATATAATGTACAGGAAATTAAACATCTTTGCTTTAATACCACGAATGAATGGTAGTGGCGATTAGCACCCTTAAAGGATCTAACCTGGCACGTAGACATGCGTTTCTGGGTATGTTGTGCACAAATGTATGTATTGTGTATGACTCGGATAACAATTTAAATTCTATCTAGTAAATAGAACCCAGTAGACTTCAAATTATATTTAAGGCCAGAAGCTTAGTCATCATGATATACCACATAATGCCATAGTTAAAGCCTTAGACCACTGGTGGGTCATATACCTTTTGACATAATCAACAGGGTAGGGAGAGCCACAATGTGCCTGCACTAGCTGTTAGTTCCAAATAGACTCCATATACCCTGTATGTGGTGATTTCCTGAATGGCCAGGTCACCAAATCCATTCAGAGAATCACCAGATTAACCCACCCCCCTCATATCTATATTTTTTACATACTTGTCAAAGCTTGTCCATTACTAGACTACCCATGGGTCAAGGCTTCTTTAGTTAGCTCTTACGACAGGCCTGGGGATTACCTTGGTGCTATTATGCATATTCATAATCTAAAAAAATCTGATAAGAAAGGGGTCCCTCTTGCCTCTCCAACCCCCATGAATACACCATTGTATCAAATGTGTATTACATTGGTGAGTGGTCAAACAGAGGGGTTCCAGAGACACAACAAAAAGGAGGACAATTTAGATTTTTTGAACATACATTGTATAGACTTAAAAAATTAATTAGGCAGTATATGATTTTCTTTTATAAAAAAATGTTTTTTTTCTAACATGCCAAAAGTTTTTTGTACCTCTAAAATTTTCTAAATACCTACTTTAAAATAAATGGAAATTCTTGAGAAACCATATTTATTACACAATAAGTATTACCAAAATAGTTTTTTTACTCAGTTACATAGGTAATACACCAGAATGTGCCTTTGTATTTTAAGTTCTCTAGAAACAGGTGGGGGAAGTGATAGCCTCCATTCTCTCTGGGATCACCACTGGTAAGGCAGACCTTAGTAGGAATAGGTAGAGGAAATTTTTGTTTTTAAGGTAGCTAGGTAAATAAAAAACAAGAAATTTATTTATTTAGTTATTCAACTGATAAACTGGGTTCTTAATGCCCAGGGTGCAACACCTTAGAGGGCCTAATACAATGGGTTAAACAAGTGGGTCCATACCTTATTTGTGAGCCTGGCCTGATTATCTGCTAAGGTAAACCAAGTCTACAGTACTCTACTAGTATTTGTACACTTGCTGTCGGCAGCTCACATAGTGCACAATGGTGACAAAGTTAGTGCTTAATTATATATCATCTTTTAATGCTAAGCAGGCAGAAAAATGAAGGACCAATGTACCAAAATCATGCATGTTTGGCCATGGTGCATTATGGTGTTATATAAACCAACCCTTGAGTTACACCAAAAAACAGACAGACTGATGAAAAAATTTTGACAGCACTTTTAAAGTTCACTCAGGACTGATAACACCAGGCAGGGACCCCTTGATTGGCCCCATTGTGCGCTCCCTGACAAGGCATCGCACCAGGGTTTCAAGGAACCAGTCACTGTTTACCCAACTTTAGTTCCCTCTCAAAGATAAAGGGATACTCTAAAAGATGGGCAAATAAACTATCCTTGAGTGGACATTTGTTTAAACAAACACCAAATTGCTTGTTTAAAAAAAAAACACAGCCACAGTTTAGGTTAGAAAAGAAAATAACAAACAGAAGGCACGGTCCGTAAAGAAACCGGTTGCGTAACTCGGTGTTTAGGCGGCCGGGTCGTGACGTCAGGGCTACGTCACAGTTTTCCTAGAAATCAGCAGTCAAACGCTGTTTATATCGAAATTTCATCTTTTGCCAGGAAATTTTGAAATTTTTGGGTGTTTTCGTCTTGTAAGAGTTTAAATACCTGTTACGTGCTTACTATAAATGTATTAAAAACTAAGTAAAAGAACTGGTGTGGTTTTAATTATAATTTAAATTTTAACAAACACAAATTTTTCTGTGTCGGTTGTTTCCTACCCATACAATGTGGGTCATACAAGGTTACAAGGGGAGCTGGAAAATAGACCTTGAGTGGAATGGGTTTTCTGTCTATACTGCATCTGATATCTGCAACCAACACATAATGTTTAAGATAACTTTTTGATAGTTATCATCACAATCAGTATAGGCCAGGACAAAGATTATGAAATGAACTTTACATACTGTAGGGGTCAGCTAACAGCTTAATTTTAAAAATCTACAATGGCAACTTAATTAATAATTTTACTCAGTTAGAGGTTGAACCGTAAAGAAAATTCATTTATTTTTAACACTCACTATTGTACGATATTAAATTAAAGTAACTCACGTTATTGTATTCAACCCATCACATCACTTAACTTTGACTTTAACCACTGACTAACACTTGACAACACCTTACTTGTAGAGACTGTGAGCTTAAATTAAATAAAAAAAGAATAGATCCTAGCCTTTTTATCAACTCGGTTCGATGATGAAATATCCGCCAAATCAAGGTTCTAAAGCCTAGAGAAAAAAACGGCGCCAACCTAATTTTAATTAGGACAGCCAAACAAGGCAAAATCTTTACTCTGTGTTTGCATGGCTTTGCGCATTGCTAAAAATAAAAGCGGGCAGACCTCGAGGTTAATCCCACTAGGCCAAACTTTGATACTTTGTATGACCTTAAATGGTGTTAGAAACAGAAAATCACGAGCAGGAAATCTTGATGTTGTCCCCACTTTAAGACTTGTTATAAAAGCGCGATCTGGATAGCAAAAGAGATCAATCGGAGTAGATCAATCGGAGTAGATCAATCGGAATAGATTAATCAGAGTAGATCAGTTGTAATATTTAAATCAATCGGAGTAGTAATTTTAATCGGAGTAGATCAGTCGGAGTATTAATTTTAATCGGAGTCATGATCTCTGTTAAGATCAGTTCAAATCAGTCAAAAACTTAATATCATTCGTAATAAGTTATGATTTTTGAATCCAAACCAAAAAGTGAAAATAAGTAAATAAATAATAGAAGTGACTAAATGTGCCAAAGGTAACTGTAATGCCACAAAACAAAAAAACTAAGTAGTGTTAAATATTAGTGGTGGCATTCTGGCTGTAATTATGGTGAGAGATTTATTTTGAACTTTAAACTATCGGTTGTTGCTTAAAAATTCGTGGACTATGAAAATTGACTTTGAATCATTTTGTTTTACCATACAAACTTTTGCTCACAAGAGCGTTTTGCTAATATGTTAACTGATAGACTATGGTTAAAAAGAGTTTATTGAAAAATATGATTTTAATGTTATAAATTTAACTTTTGTGTGACTTGAATAAAAATAACGACATGCAATACTTTGGAATATGTACTATATTTTATTTATCAATATATAATAACTTGCTTTAAAGAAAGTGTTTAATTTATATCAATAACACGGTTGCAAACAAAGCAATATACGCTAAAACGCTTACGCTAAAAAGATGGTAAAGATTTTGTAACTGCACCCGGGGTAACTTAGAAAAATATTCGCTCGGTTTTCACGAAACCCTGGGGCAGCTTCACAATACACATAGAAAATTACTAATAGTTTAAAGAATACTCAATGTTGTTGGCTGCTTTTAAGGCGCCTACTAAAAATAGTTCTTAAATGATGTACCTATTACACAGCATACTCACATTTTCTTGAAAAAAAAATTAAACTTAAAAAAAAGTAATTTTAATATTTCTTAAAAATTGAGGAAAATAATTTTGCTGTTAATTTATTTTAAATATTTGATTTATTTTCCTAAAGTTAAAAATAACGAAAATATTCCAAATTCAAAATTAGGCTTAGACTACTTTCTACCAACTAAAATTAAAATACTTACGTAATTTTGAATTTAAAATGTCTTCGTTATTATTTTAAACTTTAGGCAAATTTTTTTTTGAAAAAAATTGTTTAGAGTTAAATGCCCTATCAAAAAAAAAAAAAAAAAAAAAATACAGGGTATATAAATTTTTTAAAATGTTTTTTGAAAAACTCAAAAACTCCAAAAAGCGATGCTCTATTTTTTTTAAAATTTGAGTACCTTAAACAGCATTAAAAATTCTACTAATTTGCCAATTTAAACTTTTTGCTATCTTTAATAATAAAAAAGTTAGCAATGGTGGACACTTAACTTGGAACACTCTGTATAACGCTCAAGCAGGAGTGAAGTAATATTAGCCTTGCGTTACAGTCGATGTATTTTTTATGATATTTCTTGAAAATGCGTTAAGATGAGGTGATCAAAAATCCTGAATCTTTGCGTTATGTTATTTATGAATGTTCCCTTACTGCCTTATTGACTAGTCATTTTAACATCCTTTTTAAAAAAAATTTTGATTACATTTTACACAAAAAAATCTAGTTTTAGTTATTTCCTACACACCAAAAAAAAACCAATAATATGTGGCTAGTTTGCTTTAGAGTTCGGCGTAAAAATTTAATTAAATTGAACAAGAGAGTAGCAAAAGTATTTATAATCGTGTCCTGAATCTGATATTTATAAAACTATTGGAATTTTTATCATAAATTTTTAAATTATTTAATTTTTTAATAAATGTTGGTATTTTTCCTACTTTTAAATAGACCTATCTTTATTTCTCTCATAATGTAACGTATAGGTCTTTCTTTGTTGACCGTGGAGCAGGCAAAATGCCGCGTCATTGGCTGGGAGTTACCACACAACCGGTTTCTTTACGAACCTTGGATCAGGCCTGACACAATTTGACAATAAATCCTCCTTTTTTCAACAGTCATAATCGCACTGGTCTTCTGGCCAAGCATTGTTAGGGGCTGTTCAAAAGTTTTGTAATAAACAGCTTAAATTGCTAAATTGCCGCTTTTTGTAGCTAAATAATAGGAATAAGAGCTTAAAATTTATGTTATTTAGCTAGCTAAATTTTAGCATGCTTATTAGCAATTATTTAACTTTAAAAGAGCAAGTCCTGGGTAATATTACATCAATGGCCATTTTATCCATAAACACCTGCTATCAGAGAGGTTCTATAGCTAAAATAATTTCTAAACCACAGCTAGCTGTTTTACAGCAAAAACTAAGCTCTGACAACACTTTCACAGCAGAGTTTTTGCTTTTAAACTATACTGTCCAGTTTGTGTTACTTGGGGGGTCAATGTGACGAAAAGGCAAATTTACAGTAAATCGGCCCGAAATATCTCTAGTGGTAGTTTTTTGGAAAAGCTCTTCACATCTTTTTTCTTCGGGTGATAGAAACGTTTTTGACTTAATTGATTCTAGTTCCCAAAATCTGCTCACAGGAAGTAAAGTAAGAATTGACTTGAGGTGAAATATTTATGTTTTGAGTTTGGCCCATCAAGACCCACATTTTAACTATTTACATTGAAAACTGACAGTTTTTTTTATTTTTTATTTAATTTATTTATAACTGACTCCAAAGCAGTGTTAAATACTGGTACCGGAGCCTTAAATTACAATCAAAATAAAATAATTATACAATAAGCTTGGTATTTTATGTGAGTCTTTTTAAGTTTAAGTAGAAAATGAAAATTGTCACTGTAAATATATTTTTAATTTCTGACAAAATTGTTTTATTGTTTTTGCTTCAACAATCACTTTTGGTATAGAGTTATAAGTTTGAATAGAGCTATATAATGGCGATCTTTGTACTTTGAGAGTTTTTGAAAAATTAGTTCGAAATTCATTTGCACTACGTGTATTGTGGCTATGTAGTTGTTTCACTTGTCTTATATCTAAGTTACTTTTAAGCAGTTTATTTTTTAAGGAATATATAAATTTTGTTTGTTCAAAAGTCACTATTTTTTATGTCTCATGTTTTTGTTGTTTTGTACACCATTTCTGTTGGAGTAAGACGGTTTATTTGAAATATGGTTTTTACTGTTTTGTTTTGAGTTCTTTGTAATTTATTTTGTAAATAGGTGGGAAGATTTCCCCAGCATGGAATTAAGTACCTTATATGAGGTGTAATAAAACTGTTATAGAGTAAGAGTTTAGATTTATTGTTTAAACTATCTGTACACCGTTTTATTGCACCAACAATGGGAACAATTTTTTTTATAATTTGGTTCACATGTATGTCCCACTCAAGTTTATTTGTTAAGTTTAGACCTTTAAAAGTTAGACATTTAAAATTTTGTACTTCTTTTAGTTTAACATTGTTTAGGAACAAGTTTATATCACAGTTTTGTTTGTTTTTTTGTTTGATGATCATATATACAGTCTTATTTGTATTTATTGATAACTTATTGTAAAACAACCATTTATGATAACTGTTTAAGTCCTCATTTGCACATTTTTCTAGTTCTTCTTTACTTGTTGCTGACAGAACTAATACTGTGTCGTCGGCGAAAACGAAATATCTTGCTGTTAGTCCCAAGTATTGAAGGTTTTGTATATAGAGTAAATATTGTAGAGGTCCAAGGACCGACCTTTGGGCAACACCTACGGTTAGCTTCCTTTTTTTACTTTTTGATTTGTTTATTTGTGTGTAGTGTTTGCGGTCTTTGGAGTATGTTTGGAGAAGTTTTTGCGCAACTCCTCTGAAGCCCATTTTTTGTAATTTATGAAGCATTATATCAATGTCGACCGTGTCGAATGCTTTTTGCAAATCGATGAATATTGTTAATACATATTTATTTTTGTTAAGCTCTCCTGATATGTGTTCTAGTAGGTCTGGTGATGCTCCTAAAGTACTGCTGTTTTTTTGGAAACCGTATTGGTATGGATCAAATTTGTATTGTTTTTCTATAAATTTTACTATCCTTTTTTTAATTATTTTTTCTGTTATTTTTGAAAACGTATTTAGGACAGAAATTGGCCGATAATTGTTAAGTTCTTTTGGTGATTCTTTTTTATATACTGGTGTTATTTTTGCAGTTTTTAGTTCTTCAGGAAACAGGCCAGTTTCTAGGATATTGTTCACAATGTTTACGATTTTTTCTCCAATGACATCAAAAAGTATTATCAAGTCTGCTTTTGTTATGCTGTCCTCCCCGGGTGAGCTGTTGTTTTTAAGGTCCTTTAGGGTGTTATGAATTTCTAAGTCTGTGGGCTTAAGGTAGATTGACTCCTTACATTCTTCTTCTCGAAACTGTTGATTTATATTAGGATTAATTTTTGAAGCCAAGTTTTGTCCAATTTCTGAGAAGTATGTGTTGAACTCCTCAGTAATTTTTTGTTCATCTTTAATAGTTTCTCCTGTCATGCTCTTTATTTCTCTTATTTTTGTTTTCTTTGATGTTTTCATGCACAGACTGTTAAAAACGTCCCACATTTTTTTTGGGTTTGTTCCAGCTTCATTCAGTTTTTTTTTCTACATAGTTCTTTTTGAGTTTTTTTCTTAAGTTGTTAACTTCGTTTTTTAGTTTTTTAAACTCTCTTTCAGTTTGTATATTATTCAGCAACTTCCATCTTTTGTAGAGGTTGTCTCTTTCTTTGAGTTTTTCTATAAACCTAACATTTATCCAGTTGTTGTTATTGTGTATTTTTATCTTACGTTCGCTTGTGCATTCAGTTTTTGATGTTGTTATTATTTCTGTTAATTTGTTAAATGTTGTTGGTTCTTGACTTTGTAGTTTAATTTTTACTGTTTCTTTCCATTTTTCTGTTTGTAGTTTTGTTTTTGTGATGTATTCTTTAGTGTTTTTTATGACTTTTTTGTTTAGTTTAATGATCATGATTTTGTGATCAGATATAATATGATCTGAAAGATAAATATTACAGTTCATGTTTTTATTTGTTAAGACATGGTCTATTATAGTAGCTGTTTCGTCAGTTTTTCTTGTGGCATTCTCCGGACCTAATATGTTCTGTATTTTAAAGCCATTCATTTTGATAATATTCATATACTCCTTTGTTTGATCTGATTCATCAAGTAAATTTAGATTTATGTCTCCTACAATAACACATTGTGATTTTTGAGCCTCCATAATTTTATCAATATCATGTATAAAAGCTACATTTCGGTTTTTTGGTGGTCTATATATAGTAATGATTGTACAGTAAACTTGAACAAGATATATGCTTATTATGTTACAGTCATTTGTTTCGATTTCTGGAATAGTGGTTTGTTCATATTCTAAGTTTTCTTTAATAAATAGACACACCCCTCCACCCCTGGAGTCTCTACATTGATGCACAGCATTAAAGTTCGGGAGATTAAAATATGGTATCTCATTTTGGTTAAGTTAATTCAAAATTCATACCAAAGTCGAATTTAAAACTATCGTCGTTTATTTTCAATTAATAAAAGAAGGCACTATTTATTCCGGTTCATATAGTAAACAAAGGCCATGTGTTGTAAGATCACAGCTGATATTACAATGCGAAGGTGTCAAAATTGTGCCTGGCTATAATTATATAATAATACCGAAAAACCATTATAAGCACATTCCTGTATCATTCCCAACAGAACTAACTATACCTATACCACGGATCACCTACCTACTAAAAGAATAATCGAGTAACACACAGCTTTATCAAGTACTTATACTGTACTGTAAAATGTTTTTATTCCTATCCTAAAAAAAAACATTGATGCCATCTTTCTTTATGAGAAAGGGTCACTATATACTAAAACACACCAAAAAAATAATATGGAGACTAAAATAATAAAATATAATATAATATAATATAGTACCGAGGGTGGTTTACATAAACAATCAGGCTGACTAGGCAACAAGTACTTCTTAAATTTTCTCTTAAACATATTATTTGATTTGCAATTTTTAATGTCTAATGGTAATTTGTTATACAATCTGATTCCTTTATAAAACAATGACTTATATCCTAATTCAGTTGAATAAAAATTGCTGGTATTTAACCTGGCTTTATTTCAATAAAAAATTTTTACGGTGCGCACTCGCAAGGAGATCCCTATCACGCTCGAGAAGCGGCAAGTGCGCGGAAATGTTGGTGTATGTTGGTTTTGAAAAGGTTCAGATTGTAACCTGCAGGGAAAAGTGTCGCAGGAAGCTTATTCCACAGCGATGCTGTTCTCCAGAGATATATTATCCATTATGTAATAATAAGAAGTAAATAGTTATTAGTATTATAAGTTTGGATTTGTTTTGTTATAGAAATACTGGTGTATGTATTAACATTTAAATGTATTTTTTATATTTATGTTTGTAATTTGAAATAGCATGATTTGCTAATAAAGATTTATTCAATTCAATTCCACATAGTAAACCATTTCTAACAACAAGTGGCATTAGGAAAATACTAAGCGGGGTCTACTACGTTATACCTCGATGCTTGAAAATGGGTGTTTCTTTTTTTAATGATAAGTTGAGGTCGTTTTATACTGTTTTCAAGAAAAAAAAATGCGGATTTTTCGCATTTTTTTTAGAAATTTAAAAATTAAAAAATTAGTAAAAACTCATACAAATTGCTATAGAAATAATTTATTTGACGTTTGTTATTTCGAGAAAGAGCGGGACGGCTCACAATCGACGGAGCTTTAAATAAATGGTAATTTAGCCAAAAATAAGGTGACCAACTGTCTAGCAAGAGGCGATAAAAAGTTTTTAAGAAATGTATTTACGCATAGAAAAATGGTTACACCAAATTTTTGAAATCTAATGTTCGGCCTGACATCTTGCTCTTTTAATTTGTCGCGCATTTTTGACTCCGTAAAATCGTCCAAAATCGTCTATTGAGCATTTATAATGAAAAAAATGATGCAGAAGCAATTATGATAATGATGATTTACAGAAATTCAGCAGTTCGGTTTGGTTCGGGTCGATCTTAGATTAGGTTGGCTGTGTCTTAAAGTAATTCAGCAGGAGTCGGCTGCGCCGACTCCTGCTGAATTACTTTAAGACCCAACAAACCTAACCTAAAACCAAACCGAACGGAACTTAACTGAATCAAATTGAACCAAACCGAACCGAACTAAACCAAAACGAACGGAACCGAACCAAACCGAACCGAACCGGACTGAACGGAACCGAACCGAACCGTACCGCACAAACAATCAGCAAGAATCGGCTGCGCCGATTCTTGTTGAATAGTTGTAACTAAATAATTTCCTACGCTCAGATGCACCGTAACAAGGCTTTGCTGATCCATTCTCTATCTTTGTTGTTTTGTATGTGAGCAACAAGGACTTAATCGCGATTAAATCCATGATCGCGCTTCAGTGCTTACGGTGCATCTGAGGGTAAGTCAGCGTAAGCAAATCCAATTGGGAAATTTGAAATGGCCGAATGACCTGGAAAGTGTCGGCCAAGCAAAAACTCAATCAATGTGTCAAAACATCTGTGGGAAGGTCAACTGTACAAATTTTCAAAATTATGTGAAAAAACCGAGAAAAAACACGAAAAACTAGGTATGTAATTAATTTAAAATTGTTAAATTATTAATCCTAAGCTAATTCATAAATTTATGTCGAAAATTTGACGATGCAGTGATAGAAATTGATTTTTTTCAACCAAAACAAGTCAAAGAAAATCACTATGTAACGTTTTTTAAAAAATTATTTTTTTAAAAAACCATACTTTTTTTTTTAATTTCCCGTATCCAAATCGACTAAAAATAGTCCAAAGAATCATTTTCATACAAAAAAATCGTTATATAGAACGTTTTGACGAGCGAGGTATAACGTAGTAGAACCACTAAGCGTTATGTGATAGACAATTTTCTCAAAGTTTTACGTAATTTATGAACGACCCCAATCGAACAGAATAAAATTAGTTTTAAATACAAATAGAAACATAGTCCGCGATTGCAGGGCTGTGCGCTACTGGAACTTGTTGGCTGCGCGGCCCTATCTTTTCGGTAGTCTCTTTTTATTATTTTGTCTCTGGCAGTCTCTTTTTATTTGTCTCTGGCTAGTTATTTTCATTTTTTTGTGGTATTTTTCACAAATATTATTTTATTTAAGTGCTTTAACAGTATTTTAACAGGTAAGGCTTATTTGATAAGGTAACAGGCTTTTGGTTGTATATGACTTTGTCAATTTCTCATCGGTACTGAAAAATAATGGGATTTCCAGACAAATTGCAGCATCCCACACGTTAGGGTTCTGGACTAATCTATAACCGACACGAACTTGTATGGCCTATGTTTGTGTTATTTGTTAATTTATAGGCTTTATTCATTCATTTGTTGATATTGCTTTGCTGTGTGTTTTTAACCTTTAATTAGGTATGTAGGGCATTGTGAACACCCAGGGCTGTAGCCAGAACCAAACTTTTGGTAGTAGGTAGGGTTACCAGACGTCCGGATTAATCCGTACATTTCCGGATTTTTACTACGTCCGGGTGGGTCCGGACAGATTTTAAAGTAGCCGCCTTTATAAACATCAAATAATGCAAAATAAACTAGTTTCAAAAAATGTAATTAAACAATAATCATTTAGCAGTGTGAATTCACCTTTAAGTGGGGTCTTCATATAACGTTTTACCTTACATCTTGCCTGTTCAGTCAAAACACATCAACAAATCAAAATAATGAAGTTCCCACACCTATGAATTATGATTGTCTGGAAGCATCTACCGGAGTAATGGTAGCACAGCTTTTTGCATCATATTTTTCATCATTGTATAAAAATAGTAATACAAGCAATGACAATTTATCAGGCTTTTCACAAAACTCATTAAATATCCATAGCATGTGCATTGAAATTTCTCAGATTTTTGAAAGGTTGTCATGTCTTGACCTAAGTAAAGGTCCTGGACCTGACAAGATTGGACCAATGTTTCTTAAAAACTGTGCTTTTCCATTGTCGAGACCATTATGGTTGCTTTTTAATCAATCACTTTCAAAAGGAGTATTTCCAGATATGTGGAAAACTTCGTATGTTTCGCCGATTTACAAAGGCAAGGGAGGCAAGAATAATGTGGAGAACTATAGACCAGTTAGCATTATTTCCCAGATACCAAAAGTTTTTGAATCCATCGTCAATGATTACTTAAAGGAAATATTTAAAAATGTCATAACCACAAAACAGCATGGATTCATGAGCGGAAGATCTAGGTACTACCACCAATCTTCTTGTATATGAGAATGTCTTGACAGAAGCCTTGGAGAGTGGGTATGCAGTGGACACTGTATATACTGATTTTTCCAGGGTGTTCGACAGGGTAAACCATTCCCTATTAAGAAATAAATTAGGCAAATATGGAGTCGGGGGAGTTTTGCTTAACTGGATCTACTCTTATTTATCAGACTGTTCTCAAATAGTCAAAATAAATAATGCTTTTTTATCATCACCTTTTTTAGTAAAATCAGGAGTCCCCCAAGGTGCACATCTTGCTCCTTTGCTTTTTAATATTTTTATTAATGATGTTGTAGAATGTTTTATTAATAGTGATTGTTTAAATTATTGTGATGACATAAAGTTTTTTAAAATAATTAAATGTAAGAGTGATGCCGAATTAATGCAAAAAGATATTGACCGATTTACTGAATGGTGTGACTTGAATGATATGGTGTTAAATGTTTCAAAATGTAAATATATTCAATTTTCTCGTAGCTCAAAACCAGTCTCAAACAAATACTTAATAAACAAAATTCCAATTGAGGAGGTTGGTATTATTCATGACCTTGGTGTGATGTTTGACTCAAGACTCACATTTTCTGAACATATAAGTTGTATATGTAAAAAGGCCTTTAAAATGCTAGGTTTCTTAAAGAGAAACACAACAGACTTTAATAATGTAATTGCTCTAAAAACTCTATATACATCACTCGTAAGGTCACATGTGGAAAGTAATGTAAATGTTTGGTCTCCTCTTTCTAAAAGTCATATAGATGCTTTCGAGAGAATTCAAAAGAAATTTTTGAGATATGTTGGCTATAAATTGAAAATTCCACAAGAAATAATAGACTACAATCAGATATGTAGGCTTTTAAATCTGGATACACTTGAGAATCGAAGGAAAAACGCAGATATAACTTTATTGCACAAACTGATACATTGATAATTGACTGTCCAGAACTGGTAGAAAAAATTAACTTTTATGCACCTATTGTGTGTTTACGTAAAACCAATACATTTCTTCCAAATCAACATAGAACAAATTATGGTCAGCATTACTCATTTTCAAGGATATTGAGAAATTCAGAGATTCATCTCGATATCTTTTCAACAAAATTAAATACTTTAAAAAACCATTTAAAGAAAAATAAAGTGTTGTATAATATGAAACCTTAACTTTACTTTTGCTTTTATTTATGAATGCATTATTTATGACTAGCTACTTTAAAATTATAATTAAATTTATATATATATTTTGTTAATACTATATACTAATAAGTGAAAAGTTCTAGATATTCTTATGTAAGATTTTTCTTTTTTGTAAGTGGATTTGTATCCGTAAATAAATAAAATAAATAAATAAATAAATAAATCAAGTAAAACTTTGTGTGTAGACGGAAAAACGGACGTTTTACTTGAATTGATTTAAGGAGGAAGACCGCCTAGAGAACTGACCGGATCACGCATTGTTTTCCAATAAAACTATCGTTTTGTATCAAAAACTGATCTAAAAACGTATGTTAAAACTATCAAGTGTCTACGCTACTCTTTCAACCGTCATACTTGACCCTTTTGACTGACAGGCAAGACGTAAGGTAAAACATTATGTGAAGACCCAGCTTAAAGTAGTATTATTAATTTCGCCTTGTTGAAGTTTACTCTTCTGCCATGTGGTCTTAAGCACACACAATTTTTTTGATGAAGTTTGTAATCTAAAAAAGTACATATCAGACAATTCTACTTCTGATGACCACAATCTGCCTACCCACGAAAAATGGGCAAAATATTTTAATGCAAGTATTTCTATCCAGTGGACCAAAGAAAGAAATAGGCTGCTTTTATCTTCTGTAAAATGAATACTCATGACTTCATACAATTTAAGAAATATGAGCTGGTCAGAATTTTACTATTTTCTACTTCTGCCTAAAAATTCAACGCTGTTGAATAAAATACAAAGCAGTGAAAAGTACCTATAAAATAGTAGGTATATTATGTTATTTATTAGTTATTGTTTCAATAAAAAAAAAGTTGATTTATTGTGTCTGACATCGAAAAAATTTTGACGTCCGGATTTTGTCCGGATTTTCTTGACGGCTGGTCCTGGTTAGAGACGTTTTCATCTGGTAACCCTAGTAGTAGGGCTATTAGTATTAGGGCATTAGCTATTAGATTTCATACCAGAGCCCATATTCTCACACTAAAATAAATTATTTGTTTGTTAGAAAAGTACACAAGGCATCACATAAAAGGTATATGCCAATTTAATGTGGTAACGGATAGGTGTACATCATTTAAAAGAAAATTGTATGTCCTATACACAGTGTATAATGTTTTCCCAATAAAGCTTAGTTTAAAAAACTAATTAAATAAAAAGTATTTTATTTAATATAAAATTAATAATAAAAAGTATTTTATTTAAACAAACCACTCTGAAATATGACGCCTTTGAAGTTTTAAATGTAACCCTAACCTTAACACTGTTTAAAAGAAAATTTTATTGCCTGTTATACAGTCTTTTGAATTAGTTTTAAAAAAAATTAAATAAAGCAAATTAGAAAAAGTGTTTTTAAAGCATGAATGTTAACAGCTTAGCTACGACACTACTTTGTAACATATCATTTAAAAGAAAATATTATTTCCTATCAGAAAAATGTTCCTAAAAGATTTTAGTCTAAATTCCTTAGTACTCAGAAAATTGAATAAAACCAAATCAAATCAAATCAAAAATATGCTTTATTGTCCAATGATTTACATCAGTGTAACCCTGTTGACAAAGCAAATTTATAGAAAAAAAAATTACAGTAAATAATTAATGTTTCCAATAATTTATCACCAAAGGGTCATGGAATAAGTTTCCTTGTCTCTGATATCAAGCTTCATTGTCTTTGATATCACTAAAAACACAGTCAACTGACCACCATGTGCAAGACCTTAAAATTATTATTATTAAAATGACAAAAGCACTGTTTAGTAATTTTTTTGTGATATCTCTAGTTTTCTCCCCTTCAGGCACAGCCGTCTAAGCACAGAACAACACACTAAAAAGTGATAAAACCATTAAAAAAAAAAACAACCACAACAAACCAAAAAAAAAAAAAAAATAAATGTGAATGACTTAATTTATGCTATCTGATAGGAATTCCTCTACATTATAGTATGCCTTGCAGGCCAACAAGTTATTTACATTTTTTATATAAACTCTCTAGAACTCTCTATCTTTTTTTTATTTTTTTGAGATCTACTATCAATGTTGAATGTTGTTTGTAAAAGTAATGTAAATTTGTTGTTTTTAGTATGTTTTTAATAGTGCGAGTTACCTAGAAACGCGGACCAAGGTGTCACACACTGAAAAGTCGTCTTACATTCAGAGATTAAAATGCAACTCAACATCATTAGCTGAAGAAGCGGCAAGATCAGAGGAGAATGATCAGCACCACATTGTAAGGCTTGAAAAGGAGATTGAGAGATTACGCAAACTAATAGATGATCAAGAAATTTTCAAGACGAAAAAACAGTGCATATTAGTCGATAAGGATACGCAAACATTTTGCAACTTGCACAACCAGTTTGTTCAAGCTTCTGTGGTGACTTATTCAGTGCCTTCTCAGACGATCTCAACATGTATCCTGTCTGATTCTCAAACTCAAACTGACTTGCTGGAGTTGGGCAAAAGGGAGAAAGCTATTGGCGAGCCCAACTGTTGGGAGGTTCCACTTCTGAAGGAATTAGAACAAACTAAGTTAAGAAATGACCAATTGCAGAGTGAAATTGTTGTTCTAAAGTCAAACTTAAAGTCGCTTAACGATGAAATTTCTCTATTAAACTCATGTGCTGAAAGAATGAGAGCTTCTGGAGCGGTCGACAAACTGGAAATTATCAATAGCAACCTACGACTCTCACTTTACACTTTAGAAGATGAGCTTGATAAATATTACATCGAAAATGGAGACCTAAAATGGCAAATCGAGAGTTTGTGCAAGCCATCATCAACAACTAATGGGGGCAAAGATAAAACCAAGGGAATCTCCTCCCACTCCAGGAACAAGGTTCTATTACTTGCAGATCAGATGGGCAGGGGTCTAGCAATAGAGCTGCATGATAAATTATTTCCTTCAAATTATGTTGTGGATAGTGTTATCAAACCTTTTGCTCTAATGAGGGACGTTTTTCATGATGTGTTATTAAAAATTGCTGATTTCGGTGAAAATGATTATTTAATAGTGTTTGGTGGGTACAATGATTTCTGTAAAGGTGGTGTCCCTAGTTTATCATACTTTTTAAATTTGTTAAAACAGTCCGTCCATACAAATGTTATTGTCTTATCTACACCTATTTGTTTTAAGTATTTTAATAAATGTCAAGATTTTAATAGTAGGGTAGCAAATATAATGTATAATTTAAGTACTGACCAATTTTCTTACAATACGTTAGTTTTTATCAATTCATGTAGCATTTTAGGTAAGAAGCATACAAATTTGAAAATTTCTGAACAGATCACCGATATTGTTCTCTTTCCTGTAAGGAATAATCGTATTTATATTAGAATGGAAAAATCCTGATGAAAATATCAGCATTTGTCTAAATTTAACCTCCATCTCAATTTATTCAGATTCTAATGTAGATATCGACTCGGATATGGGTATATCCCATAATTCTTGTAATTTAAATAATGTCTCAGTCTGTAAGCGATACAGGTTCGAATTTTTATCAGGAGATGAACATAATGGCAAACACTTAAACAACAGTATTTCAATATTTTATCAAAACTGTTGTGGTGTTAAAACTAAGATAAATAAGTTTGGTCATGGTCTGTTGAGCAATTCTTTTGACATTATTGCAGTATCTGAAACGTGGCTTAATGATTCAATTAATACAGCAGAGTTTGCCATTGATGATAGAATTTATTTTCGTAAAGATCGCAATAAGTTAATAACAAATGTTTGTTTTGCTGGGGGTAAAGAGTAATTTTTCAGTTGTAGAATTTAAGATATTTGACGACGATCAGGAAGCAATATGTGTTAAAATAAAGTTAGATTCTGTTTTGTGTCTGTATGTAGTTGTTGTGTATTTTGTTCCTGAAAGTTCTAGTGATTTATATGAAAGATTCTTTGAAAAAATAGAATTAAATTTTTCCAATAAAAGAAACTTGAAATTATTATTGTTGGGGATTTTAACATTCCAAGCTATATAAATGAGTTGTCATGTAATGATTGTTTAAACACGTTAAAAGCTTGTCTTGCTTTCAATAACTTGGCCCAGTTGAACAAAATAAGAAACCACAATGATGTTATTCTACCCTATAAAAAAAAAATGGATAAAAAAGGATAAAAAAAAATGAATCCATTTTCTATCCGCTTTTTGAAATCCTTTTTCTGACCTTTGGGGGATAGAAAGTGTTAAGTATTAAAATGGATAACAAATTTTTAATTCATTTCAATACAGATCCTGGCATACAAAATAAATCCATTTTGAAACATTCTATCCTTTTGTATACACTATTTGGCATTCAAAGTAAATCCATTTCAATACACTTTTTGGCATTCAAAAGGAATCCATTTCTATGTCATTAAGGGGATTTATTTTTAATCCCCTTTAATCCATAAAATCTTTAACCTTTTGAATCCCCTTTTAAGAATAGAGAATGAATACATTTTAATACCTTCGAGATCTACATTTTCAATCCTTTCTTATCCAAAAAAAGGATTTCAAAAAGCGTATGCAATTAGCATTAAAAAGTATATAAACATTCCATCCATTTCAATACACTTTGTGGCATTCAAAAGGAATCCATTTCTATGTCATTAAGGGGATATATTTTTAATCCCCTTTAATCCATAAAATCTTTAACCTTTTGAATCCCCTTTTAAGAATAGAGAATGAATACATTTTAATACCTCCTAGATCTACATTTTCAATCCTTTCTTATCCAAAAAAAGGATTTGAAAAGGCGTATTAAATTGGCATTAAAAAGTATACAAACATTTCATCCATTTCAATACACTTTCAATATACTATGTGACATTCAAAAGGAATCCATTTCTATCCCATTAAGGGTTGTTATTTTGAATTCTCTTCAATCCATAAACTATTTATCCTTTTAGGTCTCCTTTTAAGTATACAGAATTAATACATTTTAATACCTCCAAAATTCACATTTTCAATTATTTCTTATCCAAAAAAAGGATTTGAAAAGGCGAATTAAATTGTCATTAAAAAGTATATAAACATTCCATCCATTTCAATACACTTTTTGGCATTCAAAAGAAATCCATTTCTATGTCATTAAGGGGATTTATTTTTAGTCCCCTTTAATCCATAAAATCTTTAACCTTTTAAATCCCCTTTCAAGAATACAGAATGAATACATTTTAGTACCTCCTAGATCTACATTTTCAATCCTTTCTTATCCAAAAAAAAAGGATTTGAAAAGGCGTATTAAATTGGCATTAAAAAGTATACAAACATTTCATCCATTTCAATACACTTTGTGACATTCAAAAGAAATCCATTTCTATCCCATTAAGGGTTTTTAATTTGAATTATCTCCAATCCATAAACTATTTATCCTTTCAAGTCCCTTTTTAAGTATACAGAATTAATACATTTTAATACCTCCGAAATTCACATTTTCAATTCTTTCTTATCCAAAAAAAGGTTTTGAAAAATCGTATTAAATTGTCATTAAAAGTATAAAAATATTCCATCCATTTTAATACACTTTTTGGCATTCAAAAGGAATCCATTTCTATGTCATTAAGGGATTTTATGTTTAATCCCCTTTAATCCATAAAATCTATCCTTTTGAATCCCCTGTCATGTATACAGAATGTATACATTTAATCCATTTCAATACACTTTGTGGCATTCAAAAGGAATCCCCTTCTATCTCATTAAGGGTTTTTATTTTTAATCCCCTCCGATCCATAAACTACTTATCCTTTTAAATCCCCTTTTAAGTATGCAGAAAGAATACATTTTAATACCTCCTAGATCTACATTTTCAATCCTTTCTTATCCAAAAAAAGGATTTGAAAAGGCGTATTAAATTGCCATTAAAAAGTATACAAACATTTCATCCATTTCAATACACTTTAAGGGTTTTTAATTTGAATTATCTCCAATCCATAAACTATTTATCCTTTTGAGTCCCTTTTTAAGTATACAAAATCAATACATTTTAATACCTCCGAAATTCACATTTTCAATTCTTTCTTATCCAAAAAAAGGTTTTGAAAAAGCATATTAAATTGTCATTAAAAGTACAAAATAAATCCATTTTGAAACATTCTATCCTTTTGTATACACTTTTTGGCATTCAAAGTAAATCCATTTTAATACACTTTTTGGCATTCAAAAGGAATCCATTTCTATGTCATTAAGGGGTTTTATGTTTAATCCCCTTTAATCCATAAAATCTTTATCCTTTTGAATCCCCTTTCATGTATACAGAATGTATACATTTGATCCATTTCAATACACTTTGTGGCATTCAAAAGGAATCCCTTTCTATCTCATTAAGGGTTTTTATTTTTAATCCCCTCCAATCCATAAATGTTTTTACTTATCCTTTTAAATCCCCTTTTAAGTAAGCAGAATTAATACATTTTAATACCTCCTAGATCTACATTTTCAAGCCATTCTTATCTAAAAAAAGGATTTAAAAAGGCGTATTAAATTGGCATTAAAAAGTATACAAACATTTCATCCATTTCAATACACTTTGTGACATTCAAAAGGAATCCATTTCTATTTCATTATTATTGGGTTGTTATTTTAAATTCTCTTTAATCCATAAACTATTTATCGTTTTAAGTCCCCTTTTAAGTATACAGAATTAATACATTTTAATACCTCCAAAATTCACATTTTCAATTCTTTCTTATCCGAAAAAAGGATTTGAAAAGGCGTATATATATATTTCACTACACTTTTTGGCATTCAAAAGGGGATTTATTTTTAATCCCCTTTAATCCATAAAATCTTTATCCTTTTGAATCCCCTTTCATGTATACAGAATGAATACATTTCATCCATTTCAATACACTTTGTGGCATTCAAAAGGAATCCCTTTCTATCCCATTAAGGGTTGTTATTTTGAATTCTCTTCATTCCATAAACTATTTATCCTTTTAAGTCCCCTTTTAAGTATACAGAATTATAACATTTTAATACCTCCGAAATTCACATTTTCAATTCTTTCTTATCCGAAAAAAGGATTTGAAAAGGCGTATTAAGTTGACATTAAAAAGTATATAAACATTCCATCCATTTCAATACACTTTGTGTCATTCAAAAAGAATCCATTTCTATAGCATTAAGGGTTTTTTTAATCCCCTTCAATCCATAAAATAATTATCCGTTTGAATCCTCTTCCAAGTATACAGAATAAATACATTTTAATACCTCCGAAATTTACATTTTCAATCCTGTCTTATCCAAAAAAAGGAATCCATTTCTATGTCATTAGGGGGTTTTATTTTTAATCCCCTTTAATCCATAAAATCTTTAACCTTTTGAATCCCCTTTCAAGAATACCGAATGAATACATTTTAATACCTTCTAAATCTACATTTTTAATCCTCTCTTATCCAAAAAAAGGATTTCAAAAAGCGTATGCAATTAGCATTAAAAAGTATATAAACATTCCATCCATTTCAATACAGTTTGTGGCAATCAAAAAAAAGATAATAATAAAATTACTTATCCTTTTAAATCCCTTTTTAAGTATGCAGAATGAATACATTTTAATAACTCCTAGATCTATATTTTGAATCTTTTCTTATCCAAAAAAGGATTTGAAAAGGCATAATAAATTGGCTTTAAAAAGTATACAAACATTTCATCCATTTCAATACACTTTCTGACATTCAAAAGGAATCAATTTCTATCCCATTAAGAGTTTTTATTTTGAATTCTCTCCAATCCATAAACTATTTATTATTTTAAGTCCCTTTTTAAGTATACAGAATTAATGGGCAGTTCTTCAGAAAACCTGTGAAATGAGCTTCCCTTTTTTTTGAAAAATATAATAATAAAAAATAAGCTTTTTATTGTCTGTTAAAAAGAAAATGCTTTAATATTTTGCATAGAGTATGTTTCCCAGAAAAAAAATGTATATTTTTGGAGAAAAAGTAAAAATAAGAAAAAGTGATTCATCAAAGCTGAGGTTATGTTAACAAAGCTGATAAATTACTTAGAAAATATATGTAGTGAACAAATTTTACATAAAAAAGTCATAACAAAACAAAAAAAACTACTTTTTATCAAAAAACACAGCAAAAATAGAAGAATTTAAAAAAAAAAGTATATTAACGAAACTGAGGTCAAGTTAACAAAGCTGATAAATTACTTAGAAAATATATATTGCAAAGCTTATTGTATTTAAATTTCTCATAACTAAATATAAAAAACTACTACTACCAAATAAACAAAAATAATTATAATGAACAAAAAACCTAAAACCTATTATTTTCAAATTTTTAATCTCTTCTTAAACCACTTAAATCTTAAATGAGCAACAATATAAAAAGTTAATCTACACATAATGGTTTGATGCTTTCGTTGGGAACTTGTTAAAGCTATTTGGTTTTCACTCTCTCCAACGTCGATCACATGGATACGAATGATCCCCGTCTGGAACACGTTCTGACAATCAGGAACAAGTAATCCATGCCAATCCACGTCCGGTTTCGGCCTTTTGGGCCATCCTCAGGTGAATGTAGGCGATAGCTCCGTGTAGAGCATAAGTTGTGTGAAACCAACAGAAACAACTACTCAGAGGGAGAATACTCCTACCCGTATTAAATTATACTGATGGTTTGATGCTTTTGCTAAGGAACTTGTTAAAACTGTTTGGTTTTCACTCTCTCCAACGTCGATCACAAGGATACGAATGATCCCCGTCTGGAACACGTTCTGATAAGGAACAAGTGTTCCATGATCCCCATCGTACATTCTCTAGATTTTGCTTTTTTTTCATCTGCATCTTTTTTTTGCCATTTTTCTAGAAATCAAAAAATTAATGTTTATAAAAAAGTTTATATGTCAAAAAAAATGTACCTATTTTTTAAGCTTTTATAAAATTCACTAAAAAGTTAAAAATTAATTTGTTGGTATTCCGATATCATAATAATAAAAGCGATGACCGCCTTGTAATACAGTCGAACCTCTCTAACTCGAACCTCTATAACTCGAACCTTTTAAGTGGTTCTGCACCTCAGACTAACAAATTTATTAATCTAAGTTCTGCACTTTTTATATGAATTTTAACCTCTTTAACTCGAATTTCTATAAGTCGAACTCTTCATAACTCGAACTGATTTGGTTGTCCCTTGAAGTTCGAGTTATAGAGGTTCGACTGTAATTTTGACCATGATTTTTTGATAAGATATGTTATTACATTTATTATTGTTTGAAAAAATGTTAATTCGCTATAACTAGCAAAGAAATGCAATGTTAAGTAAACCCAACCTGACCCAAGCTACCGTTAATTGACTTTTTGTGTTAACGAAAAGGGCCGAAACGTTTCAACTGTCGTTTCTGCCTAATAATTGACCCCAATAATTCGAAAATACTTTTTATTTTTTTGCTACCTAAGCTTTTTCAGTAAATTATACTATAATATTCAACTTTGTTAACACATCCTCAGCTTTGTTACCACCAGTATTAACAAAGCTGATATTAACGGAGCTGAGGAATCTATTCATATTTCCCGCCTAACTCCTTAAAAACAAAATGTTGGGATCTGTTTTTTTGCCCTGTTTTTTATTACGTTTTGCGCATTATTAAGTCACATTTAGATTATTTAAGACATTTTTTGTATTGTCAAGAACTTGACAACAAAGTTGAGAAAGTGTGCTTGTCACTTACCTGTTTTGTCACTTCAAAATTTAAAAAAAAACACCAACACTTCACACTGGACGCTCCACCTGCTTCTTGACAGCGAAGAATGTGACTAAAGTAAACGGAACAATGCAATGGCGGCTGCTTGTGTTGCCAAACAAAGCTGATGCAAAGAGGGTGTGACAACAATATTATTTTAAAAAAATCAGAGTGTCTTTTGTTGAATATTATTATTTTGGCTCAAAATAGTTTTTTTTTTGAGTTGATCTTGTTAGAACTTAACTATATTAATGTAAATCATTAACCATAACTTTAAAAAATAAGTCGGAATGTGCTCACCTTGGGGTTGTGACATTAACAAAGCCTGAGACCTCAGCTACTGTTAATACAGCAAAAATCCTTAATAATTAAAATATTTTTTTCTTTTTTTGGTGAGGTAGCAAATTAGATTGCATTTTATCCTATTTTAAATTAAAAAGTAGGTTTCTGCTTCAAAAAATGAGATATTTACCCCTGTGACACTGTTTCACAGGTTTTCTGAAGAACTGCCCTAATACATTTTAATACCTCCTAAATTCACATTTTCAATTTTTTCTTATCCAAAAAAAGGTTTTGAAAAGGTGTATTAAATTGTCATTAAAAAGTATATGAACATTTCATCAATTTCAATACACTTTGTGTCATTCAAAAAGAATCCATTTCTATACCATTAAGGGTTTTTTTAATACCCTCCAATTCATTAAATAATTATCCTTTTGAATCCCCTTTCAAGTATACAGAATAAATACATTTTAATACCTCCAAAATTTACATTTTTCCCATTCTTAAAACTGAATAATTTTTGAGACTCAATCTCTTGTTGTTTTTGTACAATTTACGTTTTTGTTAACATTACGGCTTATGAGAAATCAGTTTGTTTGTCCTACGGAAGATATCTTAGATTGGATCATATGTTTTGCTAGACATCCCTATAAGTACCTAGTTAAACAAAAAAAAATAATAATAACACCAACCAAATACCTAACCTAGAAAAATGTTTCTATTTATAGATTGGCAATAACTCCAAAAAACTGTTGTTCTTATTTCTTCTATCCTACCCATGTATACAATTTATACAGGGGCTACCATAATTAGCAGAACACCTCAATATATTAGAAACTAGCAGTTTTCAAAAAACTGTTAAACAGGAGATTTTTACGGTTAATTCTTAACTGAAAAATTTCTCTGGATTAAGTTCAAAGCTTCTCTCAAAACTCTCCTTTTAAACATCTTTCTAACTGCTAGTTTCCTATTTGTATATAAGTTTATACATATTATATAGTTTCTTATTTGTGTTCTGATATTTATGGTGCAAAAAAATAATAAAGAAGAGGACAGATTCAAATTAACCAACCTTTAATTCATAATTTCTATTCACTTAGCTGAAAAACATCCTTAGCAAAATGCCACTATAAATACTATCCTTGATTTAAAATCCATATATACACTATCCTTGAAGCTGAGCCACAATAGACCCGATAGTAGTCACAGTAGAAGGGCTCCAAGGCCCACTCACATATGAATCATCCTTGAACCTCTACCAAATGGAAAAATGGTCTCATATAACGCGTACTGTGAGAGGAAGTTCACTGGAATGTCCCTATTAAAACAAAACTTATGACTTGACTTGTTCTAAGCTAATGTTTTAAGCAATAATCACCTACCAAAAGTCTCTAGCTCACTGAGAAGTATAAAAAATATCTGTTGCAAGATTTAAAAAGTTAGGTAAAGATTCAAGTTAAAAGAAAACTTTTTGATATAAATTTTCTCAAAATTTATTAAATAAAAAAAAAATGCTTTTATATAAGACACTCCAGAACTAAAATAATATTTGTATTTGTCAACTAATTTATGGTAAAATTGACTGCTAAGAACCTTTCTGATTTCTCTTATACATCTAGTTTATAAATAGGCACTTAACTACCCTCCTTTCTAAGTAGGGGCCTTACAGAACACACGGATTCGAAATGAAATTTGAAACAACGTACCTGGCCAAACCGATCTGGCAATCCAAAAAACACAAGCAAAGACCAAATTGAAAACTCAAGAAGAGGAAAAACCTTAGAGTAATAATGGAAAAACTGAAAAACATTCAATTTCATTGATTTTAGCACGTAAATATTGACATAACCACAGATTAGGTAAATAAGGACGTAGTCACCCAACCAATATGAATAACACCACCATGTCTATGGTGTATTCGAAGAGGAGCCGCTCAAAAATTAATAAAATAAAATTTGAAAAAGTGACACTATTTTTAAAGGATTCCGAATGCTCCCCCCGATGCGAAGATTTTTTTTGGTATTTTCCACATATTTCATTAATAAAAACATAAAATATGGCAGTGGCGTATATAGAAAAACAACCCAGTTTTGGGGGCTCTGGTACAAAATAGCGCAGGACAAAATAGCGTGGACAAAATGGCGCAGGACAAAATAGCGCAGGACAAAATAGCGCAGGACAAATTAGCGCAGGACAAAATAGCGCAGGACAAAATGGCGCAGGACAAAATAGCGCATGTCAAAATAGCGCACGTCATAAATCCCAAGTCGATTTGCCCTGTCCAGCCGAAGTGGACCAGGGGCCGAGGATAGGTTAGGTTAGTATCCCAACCTGACCCGGTTAGGTTTTAAAAAAAAAAAAACTAGCCTGAACAGATCAGGTAAGTTTTTTTTGTAAATAAACCTAACCGGGTCAGGTTGGGACACTAACCTAACCTATCCTCGGCCCCTGGTCCACGTCGGCTGGGGCAGTTTGAGTGATAAGGTTTGACCTTCACTGTTTATTAAACTAACCAAGTAAGGTTAGGTTATTTTTTTAGTATCTCCGAGGATAGGTTAGGTTAGTATCCCAACCTAACCGGGTCAGGTTGGGATACTAACCTAACCTATCCTCGGCCCCTGATCCACTTCGGCTGGTGCAGTTTGAGTGATAAGGTTAGGCCTTCACTGTATATTAAACTAACCAAGTAAGGTTAGGTTATTTTTTTAGTATCTTTTTGAGATCTGCGCTATTTTGTCCTGCGCTATTTTGTCCCGGGCTACTTTGTCCCGCGCTATTTTGTCCTGCGCTATTTTGTCCTGTGCTATTTTGTCCTGCGCTATTTTGTCCCGCGCTATTTTGTCCTCGCTATTTTGTCCTGCGCTATTTTGTACAAGAGCCATTTTGGGGGGGGGGGGCGAGACCCCATGAGGCCGTAGTTTATGCTATTTTATGTTTGTATTCATGAAATATGTGGAAAATATCTAAAAAAATCTTAGCTACGGGGGGGCCCGGGCCCCCCCCCTCATATACGCCCAAAACTGTCTCGGGCCCACCCCGAAGCTTTTTTCTATATACGCCACTGATTATGACCAAATTAGGAACCCTGGAACGCCACAGTCAGAAAGATCGGTTATAAATTACTTAAACAGTTTGACACGCAATCACATCGTTGATTGAAAAAGTTATTCAATCAAAATTTGTAAAAATGATCTCGGCTGTGACGTCATAATTTTTTAGAAAAAATCGTCCAGCTATAAGAATTTAAGCAATTTTCAACAGGTATTTAATTATCATTTCAATTTAGAATTTTTAGAATATTCTTTACACAAGGTACCTATACTTAAAATGACCAATTCTCTAAAAAGCAATATTTTTGTACAGTTTTATTATTCAAAAATGTTTAAAGAATATTGTAGTGTTTTTTGTAGAATGTATTCATGCCATAAATATTATTAAAATATATGTGTACTTTCTAGTGCATTCCGGAATATTCTTAGCATGTTAATCTCAGAATATTCTTGGCACGTTCATAACTGGTATATACTATGGATGAACTAAAGTGAAACATTCTCACATGGTATATGCCAAGAATATGGTATGCTGATTCCTAAAAGAAGATCCTTTACAGTATATTCATCGCATATACTTGGGATGTGAATCTTCTTTTCAAAATATGCTAAGCATATCACTAAAAGAATATTCTTTAAAGTACCTAAAAAGCATATACAAAGCATTTGAATGTTCTTTCAATGCTATGTGGGAAATAATGAATTCATAAAAAGTGATTTAAATGGATTGTTCTATAGCGTATTAGTATGTATTCAAATGTATTAGAAATGAATCCTTCTATGTTTATTCGGTTGCATTGAGAAAGGAAGGAATTAAAAAGTATTCATTGGTATAAATAATGATTACATAAAAAGGTATTTAATTGGATTGCTTTAAAGAGTATAAATATGTATTCAAATATATAGAAAATGAATACTTGAAAAGTTCATTCAATTGTATTAATAAGGGAAGGTATTAAAAAGTATTCAACGGTATAAATAATTAATTCATAAAAAGTCATTTAAATGGATTGTTTTATAGCGTATTAGTATGTATTCAGATGTATTAAAAATGAATCCTTTTATGTTTATTCGGTTGTATTGAGAAAGGAAGGAATTAAAATGTATTCATTGGTATAAATAATGATTACATAAAAAGGTATTTAATTGGATTGCTTTAAAGAGTATAAATATGTATTCAAATATATAGAAAATGAATACTTGAAAAGTTCATTCAATTGTATTGATAAAGGAAGGTATTGAAAAGTATTCAACGGGATAAATAATGAATTCATAAAAAGTCATTTAAATGGATTGTTTTATAGCGTATTAGTATGTATTCAGATGTATTAAAAATGAATCCTTTTATGTTTATTCGGTTGTATTGAGAAAGGAAGGAATTAAAATGTATTCATTGGGATAAATAATGATTACATAAAAAGGTATTTAATTGGATTGCTTTAAAGAGTATAAATATGTATTCAAATATATAGAAAATGAATACTTGAAAAGTTCATTCAATTGTATTGATAAAGGAAGGTATTGAAAAGTATTCAACGGGATAAATAATGAATTCATAAAAAGTCATTTAAATGGATTGTTTTATAGCGTATTAGTATATATTCAAATGTATTAGAAATGAATCCTTCTATGTTTATTCGGTTGCATTGAGAAAGGAAGGAATTAAAACGTATTCATTGGTATAAATAATGATTACATAAAAAGGTATTTAATTGGATTGCTTTAAAGAGTATAAATATGTATTCAAATATATAGAAAATGAATACTTGAAAAGTTCATTCAATTGTATTAATAAGGGAAGGTATTAAAAAGTATTCAACTGTATAAATAATGAATCCAAAAGAAGTCATTTAAATGGATTGTTTTATAGCGTATTAGTATGTATTCAGATGTATTAAAAATGAATCCTTTTATGTTTATTCGGTTGTATTGAGAAAGGAAGGAATTAAAATGTATTCATTGGTATAAATAATGATTACATAAAAAGGTATTTAATTGGATTACTTTAAAGAGTATAAATATGTATTCAAATATATAGAAAATGAATACTTGAAAAGTTCATTCAATTGTATTGATAAAGGAAGGTATTGAAAAGTATTCAACGGGATAAATAATGAATTCATAAAAAGTCATTTAAAGGGATTGTTTTATAGCGTATTAGTATGTATTCAGATGTATTAAAAATGAATTCTTTTATGTTTATTCGGTTGTATTGGGAAAGGAAGGTATTAAAATGTATTCATTGGTATAAATAATGATTACATAAAAAGGTATTTAATTGGATTGCTTTAAAGAGTATAAATATGCATTAAAATATATAGAAAATCAATACTTGAAAAGTTCATTCAATTGTATTGATAAAGGAAGGTATTGAAAAGTATTCATTGGTATAAATAATGATTACATAAAAAGGTATTTAATTGAATTGCTTTAAAGGGTATAAATATGTATTCAAATATATAGAAAATGAATACTTGAAAAGTTCATTCAATTGTATTAATAAGGGAAGGTATTAAAAAGTATTCAACGGTATAAATAATTAATTCATAGAAGCTCATTTAAAGGGATTGTTTTATAGCGTATTAGTATGTATTCAGATGTATTGAAAATGAATTATTTTATGTTTATTCGGTTGTATTGAGAAAGGAAGGAATTAAAATGTATTCATTGGTATAAATAATGATTACATAAAAAGGTATTTAATTGGATTGCTTTAAAAAGTATAAATATGTATTCAAATATATAGAAAATGAATACTTGAAAAGTTCATTCAATTGTATTGATAAAGGAAGGTATTGAAAAGTATTCAACGGGATAAATAATGAATTCATAAAAAGTAATTTAAATGGATTATTCCATAGCGTATTAGTATGTATTCAAATGTATTAAAAATAAATCCTTCTATGTTTATTCGGTTGCATTGAGAAAGGAAGGAATTAAAAAGTATTCATTGGTATAAATAATGATTACATAAAAAGGTATTTAATTGGATTGTTTTAAAGAGTATAAATATGTATTCAAATATATAGAAAATGAATACCTGAAAAGTTCATTCAATTGTATTGGTAAAGGAAGGTATTGAAAAGTATTCAACGGTATAAATAATGAATTCATAAAAAGTCATTTAAATGGATTGTTTTATAGCGTCTTAGTATGTATTCAGATGTATTAAAAATGAATCCTTTTATGTTTATTCGGTTGTATTGAGAAAGGAAGGAATTAAAACGTATTCATTGGTATAGATAATGAGTACATATAAAGGTATGTAATTGGATTGCTTTAAATAGTATAAATATGTATTCAAATATATAGAAAATGAATACTTGAAAAGTTCATTCAATTGTATTGATAAACGAAGGTATTGAAAAGTATTCAACGGGATAAATAATGAATTCATAAAAAGTCATTTAAATGGATTCCATGGCGTATTAGTATGTATTCAAATGTATTAAAAATGAATCCTTCTATGTTTATTCGGTTGCATTGAGAAAGGAAGGAATTAAAAAGTATTCATTGGTATAAATAATGATTACATAAAAAGGTATTTAATTGGATTGTTTTAAAGAGTATAAATATGTATTCAAATATATATAAAATAAATACCTGAAAAGTTCATTCAATTGTATTGGTAAAGGAAGGCATTGAAAAGTATTCAACGGTATAAATAATGAATTCATAAAAAGTCATTTAAATGGATTGTTTTATAGCGTATCAGTATGTATTCAGATGTATTAAAAATGAATCCTTTTATGTTTATTCGGTTGTATTGAGGAAGGAAGGAATTAAAACGTATTCATTGGTATAAATAATGATTACATATAAAGGTATGTAATTGGATTGCTTTAAATAGTATAAATATGTATTCAAATATATAGAAAATGAATACTTGAAAAGTTCATTCAATTGTATTGATAAAGGAAGGTATTGAAAAGTATTCAACGGGATAAATAATGAATTCATAAAAAGTCATTTAAATGGATTATTCCATGGCGTATTAGTATGTATTCAAATGTATTAAAAATGAATCCTTCTATGTTTATTCGGTTTCATTAAGAAAGGAAGGAATTAAAAAGTATTCATTGGTATAAATAATGATTACATAAAAAGGTATTTAATTGGATTGCTTTAAAGAGTATAAATATGTATTCAAATATATAGAAAATGAATACTTGAAAAGTTCATTCAATTGTATTGATAAAGGAAGGTATTGAAAAGTATTCAACGTGATAAATAATGAATTCATAAAAAGTCATTTAAATGGATTGTTTTATAGAGTATTAGTATGTATTCAGATGTATTAAAAATGAATCCTTTTATGTTTATTCGGTTGTATTGAGAATGGAAGAAATTAAAAAGTATTCATTGGTATAAATAATGATTACATAAAAAGGTATTTAATTGGATTGCTTTAAAGTGTATAAATATGTATTCAAATATATAGAAAATGAATACTTGAAAAGTCATTCAATTGTATTGATAAAGGAAGGTATTGAAAAGTATTCAACGGTATAAATAATGAATTCATAAAAAGTCATTTAAATGGATAGGTTTCAAAAGATATTGAGAAGTATTTAAATGTATAAAAAATTAATTCAGAATTTGGTATATACATGTAACCAAAACAGTTTTGGATAAAAAAGTATTGGTTGGAATAAATTCTGAATACCTATCCTCTGCTCAGGGAATTGAGCAGGATACATAGTTATTAAAAGGTATAAAAACTGAATACTTTTTAATGCCATTGAATCCATTATTTTTTATAGGGTAGACCTCGTGATTTCGTCTAACGAACATGTTCAGGTAGACAAAACAGACGAAATTTTACTCCCCTTAGACAAACATCATCCTAGTTTAAGCATCTGCCTTGAAACTAAAACTCCGGTGGAGTACTGTAAAGTAGTTTCAACGACCAAGTTCAATTTTAAAAAAGCAAATTATTTACAAATGTATAAACTCTTTCAGGAACAAAAATGGCATGTGTTAGATGATTGTGTGAGTGTGGCTGTTGATTGCTTTTACTCAATTCTTGACACTATATTCCAAAAATGTGTTCCCAGATCTACTCAAATTGAAAAAAAATATCCTGTTTGGTTCAACAAAGAAATTATAAACCTTCTAAGACAAAAGCATAAATGTTTTCTGAAATCAAAAAAATGTAAATCCCAGTATTGGAGGCACAAATTCAACTCTTTGAGGGAATCTATTAAAGTAGCCCATTCCAATTCAAGGGCGGATCCAGAGGTGCTTCTCGGGGGGGGCACTTTAGGTGACATTCTCTGTTGTTAAAAACGGCTACAAATTCAGGATAATTTATTAATAAAAGTGGTTGTAATTTCGATGATAACAACATTAGACACTTTCATGCGCCGCAAGCAAAAATTTTGAATTTTTATTAGCAAAAACGTTACTTTTTACTCATTTTTTGTATATTCAAAAAATTCTCGGGGGGGGGCAAGTGCCCCTAGTGCCCCCCCTGGATCCGCCACTGTTCCAATTACCTAAGGGATGTTGAATTAAGTTTGAAAAGTAACCCCAAATATTTCTGGTCATATATTAAGAGCCTTAAAGATTCTCCAGATATTCTGGAGGAAACGGTGTTTGGTAATAATACCTATAGTGGCCCCCAAAATGTTGCTGATGGTTTCGCTGATTTCTTTCGATCAGTATATATTGATGATACTGATATTAACTGTAACACAAGTAATTTAAAGTCATTTTTTTGTGAAAAATCCATAGAGATAGAAGATATCAGGGTAGCCATTGGCAAACTTAAAGCCAATAAAGCGATTGGTCCTGATGGAATACCATCTTACATTTTGAAGGGATGTTGTAAATATTTATTGTATCCACTTAAAATAATTTTTAACTTAATTCTAAAAACCTCTAATTATCCAAGCAAGTGGAAGACCAGCAAGGTAATACCTATTTATAAATCAGGAACCAAGCAGGATATTAGCAAGTATCGTCCAATTTGTATAGTAAGTTCGGTGTCAAAGGTCTTTGAGATAATAATTTTTAATATGTTATATGGTGAAATTTCTGGCGGTATCTCTTCACACCAACATGGATTCTTACCGAAGAAATCGACTCTCACTAATTTGACAGTTTCAGTCAGTATGTCCATGAAGCCATAAATAATAAATCACAAGTAGATGTAATTTATACTGACATGGAAAAGGCATTTGATCGGGTAAGACACTGTGCAATAATTAAAGCTTTAAACGATATGAATGTCACTCCATATTTGATTAATCTTGTAAAATCTTATTTAACTAATCGTTTTCAATATGTAGAAATTAAGGGATGTAGGTCATTTTTATTTAGAGGCACTTCAGGTGTCCCCCAAGGCTCCAACCTAGGACCGCTTCTTTTTTTAACAACAATTAACCAGTTAGTTGGTAACCTCAAAAATGTTCTAGGTGTTTTATTCGCCGATGATTTTAAATGTTTTTTTCAGGTAAACAGTACTGAAGACTGTCAAACTCTTCAGAGTGATTTTTGTGATATTGCAACTTGGTGTGATAATAATAGTTTTAAGTTAAACGTTAGTAAATGTTCCTGTATGTCTTTTTCCTTAAACCAGGATATTATGTTTTATGATTATTCTTTAAATGATACAAAGTTGCAAAGAGTAATACAGCAAAAAGACTTAGGTGTAATATTTGATCCCACTCTTTCGTTTTCGTCGCATATATTAACTAAGATTGAGAGTGCTCAAAAAATATCAGGCTTTATTGCTAGGAACACCAAAGAATTTAATATAGAGGTTGGCTTGCACCTTTTTGACAGCCTGGTCTTGCCTATATTGGAATATGGTTCTATTATCTGGTCGCCACAGTATAATGTGTGGATTTCACTTTTAGAGAGGGTACAGAGAAAGTTTCTGAAATGTATGTATTTCAGGAAATATGGTATTTACCCTCAAAGGGGGTGGGATAATGATAACCTTTTGGAAATATTTAATCGGCTTTCTCTGAATGAAAGAAGACACAAAATACTGTTATGTACAATGTTTAGAATTTTAAAGGACGCTGTCAACTGTCCTGAAATTCTTGCACAGTTACCATTTGCTTTGAACCGTGTTAACTCTCGTAATGCCAAAATATTTTATTTGTCTTATCCGCGAACTAACCTCTATAGGAATTCACCTATATATAAAATGTGTAATTTATTTAATTTGTATGCTTCAGAGATAGATATAGATACTACTACTCTCTATAAAGTTCTTAGGCTGGGTGTCCATCTGAGAGTAATACTTTCGAGAGCCACACTGTATGAGGGTCGATTAGCGTTTTTTTTTTTGAGTATCTAACAGTTGTGTCAATATGCAAGAAATGGATACTCTTGGGAGTGCTTCTCTCAGATGAACGCGTTGCCTTGATCAGTATCTGTAATTGGCATTTAAGCTGTTGATACTTTGAATAAATAAATAAATAAATAAATAATTAAATAAATAAATAAATAAATTAATCTTACTGACAAAGGAAAGTTATTATAAATTTTGACACTAAGGTAAATAATACAGTTCTTTGTTTTTGTCATTCTCTGTATGGGCAATGGTAGGCTTCTTCTTTGTCTAGTTATTCAATTTGGTGTTCTGTTTAGATCACTCCTATATTTTTTGTGTACTAGACACACTGTTTTTAAAATAAAAAGACATGGAAGAGTTACAATCTGGGCTTGCTGAAATAATGGCTTGCCCCCCACCCTGACCCTGAATAAATTCCTTACTGCTCGTTTTTGTAAAACAAAAACTGAGTTAAATAAAGCTCTTGAAATGTGTCTATAAAAACATGTTTTGTTTTCATGATTTATAAAAATAAACCCAACATTGTGGCGCCCATATAGTGCTAACTATTAACTTGGACCCAGGTGAGTGATACATTGTTAAATAGGCAATTTAATATCCTAAAACAAAGTTTTTATCGAGGGGTGATCAGCTGCCCACAGTAGGTGTACAAATTTTTCTACAGGACCCCACAGGACATCCACAGGACTCAACAGGGCTATACAGGACTTCCACAGGACCCCACAGGACTATACATGACTTCCACAGGATTATACAGGACTGCCACAGGACTATACAGGACACCGAGGGTATGGCATGTAAGGGGTGCCCTAAGCATGATAAGACATATTTTGGTCATAAATTTTTTTCTGGCTGCCTTTTTAGCCACAGGACTATACAGGACCCCACAGGCAGGACTATACAGGACTTGTACAGGACACTACAGGACCAAAAATATACTAAAAGTCCTGTAGGAGGGTGTACAAATTTGGTTCAGCTGATCACCCCTCGGTTTTTATACAATGGGCGCTGTTGAAGTTTTAAACACAGAACATTTTAAAAATCTAACCTTAACCTTAACAAGTTATTCACTGATAAAAAAAGTTGTCTATAATCCAGTCTTTGGCTTGTTCTTCCAGATTTTTAAAGAATAACCTCAATGGGCGGACGCCCCTGGAGAGTTAAGCTTAGCAACGACACAACTTTGTTTTATTTTTTATTTTATTTTTTATTTTTTTTTATTATCAATGGTCATGCCATTTACAAAAATTTAATAGTATGAACTATAACTAACAGTATTATGTAGTAATAATTATTGAGCAAATTTTTTCACAAACTTGTTGGATTGTTGTAAAGTTACATTAAATAAATCTACATCGATTTTATTTAAAGAATTTGCCATTCTAGTAAGAGGAGAGTTTATCCCATGTGCAGTTCTATGAAATTGCACAAACAATAAAGAATAATTTCTAGTCTGTCTTTGTGGAACTTGAAAAGAGATCATTTCTAATAAGTTAGGACAATCAACATTATTATTTATAATTTTAAACAGTAATCTGGTATCCATCAATAAATTCTGTAGAGATGTGTAGTCAATATGATCTTTTGGGATTTTTAGTTTGTAGATTATTAACCTTAAAAACCTACGCTGAATTTTTTCTATCATATCTATATATTTAAAATAGTGTGGATTCCAAATTTGACTAGCATACTCAATCATTGATCGCACCAGAGAACAGTATAACAATTTAAAGCAATATACGTTATTGAATTCCTCTAAAGTATGCGATATAAACCCTAACACTCGTAGACTTTTGTTGTAAATATTTTCAATGTGCAAATTAAATTCAATTTTTTGATCAAAAATAACACCTAAGTCCTTAATTTGATCCACACTGTTTAAAGTAGTAGAATTTAAGATGTAGTCAAATATTATTGGTTTATGAATTCTGAAATATCTCATGACACTACATTTGTTTAAGTTCAATGATAACTTGTTATTTTGGCACCATAAATTAAAGCAGTCTAAATCTTCTTGAATTAATAGGCAATCTTGATGACATCTAATTACTAAATATAATTTAACATCATCTGCAAATAGTAAGCATTTACAGTTTTTTATACAGAAATAGAGATCATTGATAAATAAATTAAATAAAAGTGGTGACAAATGTCCCCCTTGAGGCACTCCTGAGCAAACTTTCTAAATGAATGAATATTATTTATATTAACCATTTGATTTCTTTTGCTTAGGTAGCTCATAATTCATCTAAATAACCCTCCAGAGAAGCCATGATGTTTTAACTTACTTAAGAGGATCCTATGGTTAATTTTATCAAAGGCTTTAGAGAAATCCGTGTAGATTGCATCTACCTGACAACGGCTCTCCAAAGCCTCCGATATATATTCTGTGTAAATAAGAAGATTGCTTACTGTCGATTTACCTCTCTGAAACCCATGTTGTTCTTGGCAGAGAAGAGGTGATAATAAAGGGGTTATTTTATTTGTTACTATATGTTCAAATATTTTGCTAAATAAACTTATTTTCGAAATCCCACGATAATTTTCGATTTTTTCCTTATTACCACTTTTAAATATGGGAGTTAAGAAGCTAATCTTCCATTTTTCTGGAAATTCCCCTAATGATAATGACTTAGTAAATATTTTGTGTAAAATTGGTGCCAAAATAAACCTAGTTATATATGAAATCCCGAGGAATGCCATCGGGGCCTTTTCCTAGAGATCTTTTGAGTTTTTCTATTGCATTATATACATCAATTAAATCTATATTTATATCACATAAGTTTAAGTCGGAGGGTATGCCATGATTAACCTCAAAATCAATGCCATTTTCTAAATCAGATTCATAAACATCGCCAAAAAAAGTGGCAAACATGTTGGCTATATCTTGTGCATCTGAAGATGTTTCATTACCATATGACATAGTATTAGGTAAGGAACTGGAATTGTTTTTATTTTTTGCATATCTCCAAAATTCATTTGGATTGACTTGCATATTTATTTCTAGATTGTTGATAAATAATTCCCGAGACTGTTTGTATAATTCTTTACAGTCACGACGTGATGTCATAAACTTGATATAGTCATCGATCGAGCCACTCTTTTTGTATTCCTTGTGCAAAATTTTTTTGCTAATTATCAATTCTTTTAAATTATTTGGCATCCAGCTTGGAAAATTTGACTTCTTTGCCTGACAAATTGGCACAAACTTATCTATTGTATATTGAAGTTCATTATAAAATTTATCAACCGTATTGATATCTGATTCAAACATATCATCCCAGTTGGAGCATGCTAAATGATGATTGATGCCTTCATAATTTGCATATTTGAAATTGTAAAATTCATAATCAAAAGAAAGAGATGGTTGCTCAGGCTGAATGTCAATATTTATCTCCAATGCTGGATGCTTCTGATCTAATCTTATAAATGGATCATGTACTACTACTACACTTAAGTTATTTTGATTGCTAAAAACTAAATCTAGAGTATTACCATATATATTTGGTACCTTGTTGTGCTGAAAAAAGTTCAAAAAAGAAAAAAAGTCGGAAATACATTCAGACTTATTATTCATTTGACCAGTTGCCCAATAACCATTTTCCATATTGCACCAATGTATCCTAGGCAAGTTGAAATCGCCAAGCAAAAATATATGATCAAATTTTTGACTGCACAAAATATCTTCAACTGAGTCACAATATGCTTTATATTTTTCACAAGGTGTAGATGGGGATAGATAGACACAACCTAATAGTACTGTTTTGTTTCCAATAGTAACTCTAATAAACAAATTTTCAATACAGTCATCAGAACCAAGAACAACAGAGCAATAGCATTTTTTAATAGCAATCATGACGCCACCCCCTCTCTCACAATTACTGGTATTCTGAGAACGATCACATTTAAAAACATTATAATTACCTAATCCCAACATATCAGGTGTTATTAAATCATCCAACCAGGTTTCTGTAAAAAGAAATACATCATATTGATCTATTACAGCTGTTTGCTGGACATCATTTTTTTTGTTTTTAATACTACAAACATTTTGATAGTATAATGAAAGTTTTACTATTGAAGCCTTTTTGGAGGCATGCTTTGAAAATTTCCCACATTCTGACGATTTTGGATTCTCCTACCGCCAAAATTGAATCTTCTAATCATCACATTTCTTGGCCAAAAATCTGGATCCATAAGTTCATCTGCAATTGCAAAATCTATGCCCACCTTGAAGGATGAGCTATAGTCCCCTTCATTTAATAATTTGACAACTATTTTATCTTCACCTGTTAATCCAGTTTTATTTAGTAAATAATCTCTAATAACAATATCTGTGGTTGTTTTTGCCACTCTACCGACATAAAACCATTTTTTTGAGGGAATTCCAGCAAAACTGTTGTTATCTAGTTCATTACTTGACATTTGCCTTTGCCCTCTAAAAGAAAATGATGGTTTTTTGAAATTTTGACTAGCATTTTTATAGTGCATAGCATTTTGTATTGAGTTATTAACCTGGCTCAGTGTGAAGGTGGAAGCTTTGTCTATATTTTGATCTTGATTTACTTTTTTTTTAATGGGGGGTTTGGGTATTGGATCATGTGAGTTTTCATTGTTTGTGGCTTCCTTATCTGTAGGAACATGGTTAGATTGGCTTCGAAAGGATGGTATCATCATATCTACACTGTTTATTTGATGATGGTGATAGGTTGAAACACTCTCTTTTTGGTTAGACATTATTTTGACCAGCTCTTTGTTGGATTCAATGATATTAGATGAGAATTTAGAGAATTTTTCGTAGATTTGGCTTTCTACCTGACTGACTGCATTTTTTGTAATTTTCTGGATATCCTCAATTAAGCTCTTGTACTGATTTACATCAAAAGAGGCAGAGGCAGCTCCTCGTGTGTCTACATTCAACTCATGCATCTCCTCACTCATCTGATCTATAATTTTCTGTTTTTCGAGAATCTCATCCTTTAAGTTTTTCACTTCATTCTCAAGAGTCGAAATGAACTCATTCTGGTTATCCTGTTTTTTCTTCCTCTCAAGACAATTACTGCTACAAATGATTATGTGATCTTTTATTTTTTGAGAACTCCTAAAATCACGCTCCAAGCAACTTGGATGGAACACATCCATGCATATCATGCATATATAGTGCTTAATTGAACTAGTACCATGACATCTTAAAGATTTGTCCACCATCCGATTTTTTAGCTTTTGTTTTGGTTTGAGAAGAGGCATCCCCTGATTTTTGGGATAATTCACTGTCACTCATTTCAAACATCGATTTGAAAGAACATTTTACTTCCTATCAAAAATTGTTCCTGAGACTTTTGTCTAAATTGCTTAGTCTTCAGGAAATTGAATTAAACCTATAAAAACCCGTATTTTTTAAAAGTGATCTGTAAAAATAACCCAACATTGTAAGACCTATATTCGGCTTACTATTAACTTAAACCCTGTTAAGTGACACATAGCTAAAAAGGCAATTTAATTTCCTATAACAAGATTTATAAAATTTAGTGTAATAACTAGAAAATTTAATATTAAAACATTTTAATTTTTCTTCTTTGTTTCAGACTTTTTTTTTACAAAACTCAAAAGAATCTCATGCAATGTTCACAAAAGTCGCCCTATACGTATGTCTGTTGAGCCTGGCCACAATCACACAATGTCTTCCAAACCAATCTGAGCAACACCATTATGAAAACAATGAACACAATGCTGAATACGATCACAACGCCTTTTTGGGCCCCGACGAGTCTAATGCTTTTGATCAGTTGCCGCCTGAGGAGAGCAAAAGACGCCTTGGGTAAGAAAATAAATAGTGCTTCTGATCACAAATCAACCGAACCAAATCGAATATCGCTTGCTATAGTGCCAGGTTCAAATCCCTGGTCTGGGAGTAATAACTTTAAAAAAAAGTCATAAGTAAAGAAATATGCACAATCATTCGGTCTATACTATAAAATTAAGAAAAAAACCCTAACCTAACATTTTAAAAAATATATTTTAAAAAAATGTTTTTTTTTAATTTAATTTTTGTTTCACTCTGTAGGTAACTTGTTTTAAAATGTTAATACTTTATAATATTAAGCTTGATCCCCACTTGTATCAAACACCATTTACTAAAATTTAATTTTTGTGTTTTTAAAGTTAAACAACTTAAAGTAAAGGTTAGGAAAGTAGCTAATACTAGCCGGACGATCATTGGGATTTTGAAAATTTAATTTTTATACAATTAGGAATCGTACGACACAAAACAGCGTAATGATCAAAATATTAAACTTCTGGTTAGAAACAGTGTAAAAATACGGGCAAATGCGCATACTTTATTTTATTTGAAATTCCAGCTTAACAGATATTAAAGTAATTTTTATAAAATTTTAGAAAAAATTGTGTTTGACTAACTTAAATATGACAAAGAGGTTTAGACAAAATAAACGGAACATAAGGGCAATGATCTCATAAGGGTGGTTTATTCATGGTTGGGAATTATAAACAGAGGTAGGTACTTACATAACGTTTCAACTAATACTCATTAATAAGCAATTTTTAGTTTTTTATGTCAAGATTTTTCACCAAGGCTGTCGAAAACCAGGCTATATGTACATGGATAAATTATTTTTTGTAGATATTTTGGAAACTAAAGCTTTTAGTATACATATATATGTGAGGAAAAATCATGATCAACGACTATTCGGTAAAACTATATGTTTATAATTTTAAACCTTTAAAAAATTACCCTTGGGTTACATTTATTTTTCTTAAACCCCTTGTCCCGTTAAAGTTTAATTTTTTTTTATTTGTCAAACACAATTTACTAGAAAGGTCAGATTTAAACTTAGGGTTCACTCAAAAGTAACTCACAATTGTGTTGTGTCTATATAGCATTATTTTGTTTTATGTAATTCACTTAGTTTACTAGCTCAAACGGCTTCACTCTTTTTAGTCTTCGAACTAGCATAGTATTGTCTAGAAGCAGAATTGCTTCCACATTCACATGCTGATGGAGTCTATCTTCATGACTTTTTGCGTACTTTTTTATAGTCTCTACTACAGTTTCGATTTTTAGATCTTGATGAAGGTCACTATTTCGAATGTACCAAGGTGCATTCACAATGTTTCTTAATACTTTATTTTGAAATCTCTGTAAAACTAGAAGGTTACTCTCTTCAGCACAACCCCATAGTTGAATACCAAATTGTCCATACTGGTTTCAGTATTTGTCTATAAAGCAGTAACTTATTATGAATTGTTAAATTGGACTTCCTTCCAATTAGCCAGTTCATTTTTCTATACCTTCTCAAGTTCTTCTCTTTTTTTCTTAACATGTGCTTTCCAGCGTAATTTGGCATCAAGTGTTATACCGAGATATTTTGCCTGACTTGAATATGGTACGGGAATGTTGTTAATTGTTATTTGTATGTGATTTATATTTTTGTTTGTAAAATCAACATGAATTGATTTGGTTTCATTTAATTTTATTCGCCACTTTGTGGTGCAACTGTGAACTTCGGTGACTGCATCCTGACGTTTTTCTATGCATTTTTCAATAGACTTTTCTACCGTCAATAAACCAGTATCATCGGCAAATGTTGCTAAGTGACAATTTTCTGGCTTTGGAATTTCGCAAGTGAATAATAAGTATAGATAAGGGCCTAGTACGCTACCCTGGGGCACGCCTGCTTTAATTTCTCTTAAATTTGAGTGAGTCTTCCTGTTTTACTCTAAAATGTCTATCAGACATGTATGATTCCAAAATATCCGAATATTGTTTTGGCAGCAACTGTTTTAGTTTAAAATTAAGGCCTTTGTGCCACACTTTGTCAAATGCTTGTGCTACATCTAGAAAAACTGCAGAACAAAATTTTCCCTCTTCTAGTGCTTTTTCTATTTTATTAGTAATTCTGTGTACTTGATCTATCATGGAATGCTTGTCTCGAAAACCAAATTGATGAGATGGAATAATTTCTTGTCTTTTTATGATGGGTTTTATTCTTTTAAGCAATAATTTTTCATAGAGCTTGGATATAATTGGCAGCAAAGATATTGGCCTGTAAGATGACACGTCATGGAGTGGTTTTCCCGATTTTGGAATCATGATAACTTCTGCAACTTTCCACAGTTTAGGTAAATACCTAAGCCTAAAGGACACATTAATTAGGTTACAATTTTTTGTGGGCCACAGAAAAGTGTAGCCTATTCGCTATTACTCTAATTGGCCTTATTTGTTTGTTTTCGTATTAGTGCCATTGATGCTTTATTTCATTAAGCATTTTAGTAACCAGTGTACCGGGATAGGGGTTTTCAAACAAGCAAACGCAGAAAAGTGGTTCTTGAGTTGGTGTAATACTGCAAAAGCAAAAAAAATACAAACAGAATAGTGTGACTAGTTAATAGTTAGTCATAAGTTAGGATATTACAAAAATAAGAGATAAATCTCTACCGGCAAAAGCACCAGGTCACTAATTCTATTATAAACACAATGGAAAAAAGCAAAACCAACAAGGCTGCCTCTACGTATTAACACCAATAGTTTTAAATACCGAATCTAAAGTGTCGCACACAAACGAAACGCGATAAAAACTGAGATCTCGAATAAAACAAAAAAAACAGCGCGCCGAGAAAATAAATAGGTAAGGAGGAAGCAAAACAAATATTTAATAGTTGGATATCATAATGGGAATTATTCGTTACAACTGCCCCCTCTGAAGCCGTAGAATTTCCTAGGAAGTAACGGCGGCTTCACGAGTAATATATTGTCGCAAATGGCTGGCATGAAACGTGCCTCTCTCCCTGTTGGTGTCGGTATTACATAGCACATACGTAGCAGCCCCCACCCTTTTCTTAATCCGAAAAGGACCCTCAAAAAGCAGCATGAGTTTTTTTGTTTCTGAATTAATCGCAGAAGAGGTTGGATTAGCCCTCAATAAGACCAGCTCTCCTTCATTTAGAGGCTCATGTGGCTTTCTGGGGTTACGAGCGCATCTACGGGCAGCACTACTCTCCAGGGTCTCGCGTGCCAAAACAATTTTGGTGTTAACATCAGTTGGTTCCATTTTGTGGTATTTATCAGGGCGCAGGCGCGGAGGTAAAAACTTAATTTTGTCCTGTCCAAATTGTAGCTCATTAGGAGCGAATCCCTGAGATTCATGAACAATGCTGTTCAAAAGATTGGCGAACTTGGGAACCTCGAATGCCCAGCGTGTGTGTTTATCGCAACAATAGGCTCGAAAAAGTCGACCTAGCTCACGCATGCATCGTTCAACTGGGTTCGCTTCTGGGTGCCTAACAGAAGTGTATATGATCTTTACGTCCAAGGCGGTAAGGGCGTTTTTCCAACGAGCCGAGGTAAATTGCGTGCCCTGATCCACTAGTATACTACCGGGGCGACCGAAATTTGGAAAGTAATCAACCATAAGGCGATTTAGGCAAGCTCGTGTAGTGGCTTTTTTGAGCGTATATAAGGCAAGATATTTAGTAAATACGTCAAGTACGACAAAAATATAACAAGCGCCCGCGCGACTCGATGGCAGTGGCCCATAAAGATCCGCGGACAATAACTCACCCTTGCTCGCAGGCAGGATCGGGATTAATGGCGGCTTCGGCATGGGAATCATCTTTGATTTCTGGCATAGATCACATGACTTGATTACCCGTTTGACATCCTTGTATATGTTTGTCCACCAACACTCAGACTTAAGGGCCGACCAAGTCTTATATGCTCCAAAATGGCCTAAAGCCTCATGATAAGCAATAATAAACTGATCGCACAAGCTTCTAGGTACGCATAAAAGGCAAGGCTCATCCTCGCTAAGGCGTGTATATAAAATCCCGTTATAAATTACAAATTTTCGTTGTAGGCCCTCATCAGTGCTAAGTGCCTCGCGAATGTCACGTAGTTTTTTGTCAGTTAACTGATATTCCTCAATTTTACGTAAAATTTTGAGGAACTCTGATGACAATTTTAGTAGCGAAAATATCTGAAATGTTTTATCTGAGGGACTGGCAAACGTGAGCAAGCGTAGCGCGAAAGAGTATCTGGAATAATATTGAGACTTCCCGGTATGTACCGTATCTCAAAATCGTATTCTTGTAAAGCTAGAGCCCATCTGCTTATGGGGGGTGATAAAAGTCGACATGAATTGAGGTATGTCAAAACCTTATTATCCGTGTGGACAACAAAATGTCGACCTAGTAAATATACACGATACCGCGTAAGCATAAAAACAAGGCTCAAAACTTCCTTCTCGGCCGCAAAATACCGTCTTTCTCTCTCCAAGAGCAAACGGCTGCCCCAAGCTATAACGTGTCGTTGCCCATTGCTGATTTGGAAAATTTGGCCCGCGATACCCGTTTCACTTGCATCGACCTGAACATGAAATTCTAGGTTATGGTCGGCGTAATACAACAAAATAGCCGACTGTAACTCTTTTTTGATACCCTCAAAAGCTTGTTCCTCACGCTCGGCCCATCTCCAGGGGGTCTTTTTGCGTAGCAATGACGTAAGCGGCTTGGTTAAATCGGCAAATTTTGAAGAGAAGCCACGATCAAAAGTACAGAGGCCCAGGAATTTTTGTAACTCTTTTTGATTTTGAGGTCGCCTATAGTCAGCGATGGCCTGTATGCGCATTGGGTCAGGTTGGATGCCCCGGTCGTTTATATAAAACCCGACGAAGCGCATTTCGTTTTTGAACAGGTTAGTTTTCTTCAGCTTTAGAGTAAGCCCCGCGGATGATATGCGGGTGAATACGCAGTCCAAATGCTCTAAATGTTCATCAAAATTAGCCGAAAAAATACCAAGGTCATCTAAGTACGAGGTCATAAAGTTATTAAATTCAGCGCCGAAAATTTGGTTAATCATTCGAGTAAACGACGCGACCGCCGTACTAATCCCAAATGGGAGTACCCGGAACTGATAGCTTTTATTTTCAAACAAAAATCCCGTATACTTACGACTATTCGGCGAAAGAGGTACCTGCCAATACCCATGCGTTGGGTCAAGAGTTGACATATATTTAACATTAGGCATGGTCCGTAGGAGATCTTCAATTTTTTTCGGCCGTTCGTGGTCCTTTACCAACAATTTGTTCAAAAAACGCCCGTCAAAACATTGCCTTATCGACCCGTCTTTTTTGAGGGTAGTAACTAAGGGTGAGATATAAGGGGTTGCCGCACGCTCAATAACGCCCCAGGACTCCATTTGATTAATGATTCTTCTAACGGACTCTCGATGAGCGATTGGAATTGGGTAAGGTTTTATAAAAAATTCCTTATCAGCTTTTAAGACAATTTCATGATAATATTCATGTGTTAGGCCGGGCTTATCGGAGAAAATGTTTTTATGCTTTTCGAGTAAATTTAAAAGGCACCTTTTTTGCTCTTCATTTAAATTGGATATATTATTATTTATAAACTCAGAAAAGACCGAAGTGTTTGGGGATTTTAAATTTGTATTTTGAGGGGGTCCTACATCATTCAAGCTCGTGCTAGAACAATCGCGGACTACCCTATATATATCTTTTTACTCATTACTAAACGTGAATTAGTCGCGGCCGGAAATTCAAAATTATATCCGGGGTCTACCTCGGAAAATTCCAATTGCTTATTTTCCACCAAAAGAAAAACTTTTTTATTTTTTAAATCTAAGGAGACCCCAAAACGCCGCAAAAAGTCCGATCCTATGATAACTGGATAAGACAACCCATTAATAATTAAAAATTCATGGGAAAATTCCATTGGGTTATTATCCAAATTAAAGGAAATATTACTTTGAAAATTTACTTTTTGTTGTCGAGACTGGAACGCACCGCTTACGCGCACTCCAGTGCATGGAAATGTTGGAAAATTCTCCCGAAAATCAGAGAGTTGTTGCCACACTGTTTCTGATAAGCAACAAATCGTACTGCCCGTGTCGCAAAGGGCCGGAAAAGTAAAATTACATATTTTAATAAGTAAAACTGGCGAGCGAACGTCCTGGTATTTTTCGCACAGTTCCGGTTCGTCTAAAAGTTGATCACGGGGGTTATTTTCCACACTTAGCATTTTCATAGCCCTCAAAACCCTTGGTGGCACCGTTGGGCTTGTAGGTGCTGGGTTTTTTAGTTTTTTGAACTTTTACCTGCATCATAGTTATTATTGTCCGAAGACTGACTAACTGCAGGGGATCGCGACCTATAATTTTTTGACCAGCTATTAGATCTACTTCTTGAGTCGCTAAAATGAACTCCATTCTCGCGATAACTCTCGCGGTTAGTTGGGTCACATACGGACTGACCTTCAAAATGATATTCGGCCTCCTGAAGGTGTTCTAAAGCCTCCAAAAGGGTGTGACACTTAATTAACGTCAAGGACAAAGTTGATGGAAAATGTCTCGCTATTTTTGAAATGAGTCGCCTTTCCGACAAGGGAGGATCTAGGTGTCTCGCCTTGGCCACATATCTACTAAAATAATCAACTAATGAACCCTCACTATCCGTATATTTACCATTTATTATTTCGTCTCTAACTTTGTCTTGTTTTGCTTCACCCCAAAACCGAGATAAAAACGCATGCTTAAATGACGCATAATTTGGAAATTTATGTAAGAACCCCTCGGCCCAATGTTTAGTTTGTTCAGTAAACAATTCAAGTGCCATTTTGCAAAAGTTTTCGTATGTCATCCTTTCCACACCAAAATTTGCCTCGAGTTGATTTAAAAAATCTACTGGGTGTACCAAATTATTGTCAAAGTAAGGCAGCTTCTTATTGGTTTCTAACATATTTCTATTCCCTAAACTAATATTTTGTAACAGACAAGAAAACTGTTCTTCTGACAAGCAAATTGGTTGATTTTGAAAGTTTGGATTAATTGCAAAATGGGGTTGAGAGGCCGAGTTGCTAGAAAACATCGGCTGTAAATTGGAAAAAACAGGAACATTTTCCATATTTAAAGAATTTGTGGAAAAAATCGGTTGCGAATTAGAAAAAACGGGAATACCGTGCGAATTAAAATTTTGTTGAGACGTTGAGGTTACTATTGGATTATTGTCATTGGAAATTGATGAGAAACTGTAGTTTGAGTGGGGAGAAAAGAACGTTGGTTTTGAAAAATACCCTGCGAGTTCAAAAAATATGGGTTATTTTGAGAAACTGATGTTAACAAAGGCAAATTATTATTTTGACTATAGCTAGGTAATGGAAAACTATGGCTACTACTACTTGATCCATTACTAATCGACGAAATAACTTCTTGCACAGGTTCATGGGGTGGTGGTGATAAACCCACCCTTGGCTGACGTTCTCTGCTAGCTGAATTATTAACTATAAATCTCCTACCTTGATTCTGTGTTTCATTTAATACCTCTGGAACCACAGGTGTTCGAATGCCCCTTCCTCTACTGAGCCTTCGATTTAGTAGCTGTTCATCTCCCGGGGTTCCAGCCCGGGATGTAGTTTGAGGGATGTTGTTCTGGTAACTAGCAAATTGACTTTGTTGGTCGTTTCCGACACTCTCCCAGCGGCGGCTACGCAAATTATAGCCTGATGGATGGCTAGGTGTTCCATTCATTTTCTGCTTGCTTGTCCCGTCGTTGGAGCGCCAAAAGATGTACCGGGATAGGGGTTTTCAAACAAGCAAACGCAGAAAAGTGGTTTTTAAGTTGGTGTAATACTGCAAAAGCAAAAAAAATACAAACAGGATAGTGTGACTAGTTAATAGTTAGTAGGGGGCTCTTCATTTTGTGTTTTATTGGAGGGCTCTCCAGTGCCCGAGCTTTTTTGTGGTGGTGATAGTGAAGTATCCATTCGACGTTTTTTCCAACCTTCTCCTTTTTGTCTGATCCACTCAGTTTCTCTTGCCAGATCGTCCTCATCAGTAATGTAGTCCATGTCAGACTCTTCTTTTTTAGTGACTTTTGCAAATTTTTTTTGCATACTTTCCAGTTGACTTAAGTGAATTTTTTTCGTTTTGGGATTTTATCCATTCGCTATATAAAACTTAAAGTTGTTTAACTAAGAAGCAAAAACTAAGTTTAAGTACACGGTGTTTTGTACAAGTGGGGATCAAGCTCAATGTTATAAAGTATTAAAATTTTTAAACAAGTTAACTATAGGTTGAAAAAAAAAAAAAAACTAAAAAAAACATTTTTTTAAAATATATTTTTTAAAATGTTAGGTTAGGTTTTTTCTTTATGTCACATTATAGATCGAATAATTTTGCGTATTTTTTCTCTCTTCACTTTTTTTGAAAAAGTTATTAGTTTTCGAGAAAATTGCAAAATACTGATTTTTAGGACCTTTGGGGCCTTATATAAGGAGAATATGTCGGATGGTGTCCCAGATGCTAAGGAATAATTATACAAAAATTCAGCTTGCACCTATTTTTTTCCAAGTTTCAGGGTTTTTTCTGAAGTAGATTTGACGGTAGGACAACAATTTAGAAAAAAAGCATTAAAATTGTCTAAAATACCCGTTTTATTTTTGTTGTATTGAAGACTACTAAAAATTGACTGGTCTTAACATAATATGCTACCTCTAGTGAGTAAATTTAAATAATTTCAGTTAGATTGGCCATATTTTGCACTTGTATATTTTGTTATAGAGTCATAGTCGACAAAATCGACAGCAACAAAGATGGTTTTATCTCCAGAGAAGAGCTAAAAGACTGGATACAGTACACACAAAAGAGATATATTTCAGAAGATGTCAACCGACAGTGGAAGCACATAAATCCCGAGAATAATCCAACCATGACTTGGGATAAATACCAAAAAACGGTAAGTAGGATAACACACGTGTGGCTCAAAACTTTATGGCCTTCAACATACTCCACTTATTCATCTCTTCATAACTCTGCTAACTGGAAGAGTTCGATATTAACTAGTGTAGCGAGACGATTCGAGACGAGAGAAGACTTTCTCGTCTCGTCTCGTTAGGCGAAAGAAAATGGGTCTCTCGTCTCGACGATAGGAGTCTTCTATCGCTCGAGAGAGCCTTTCTTTCGTCTCGTCTCGTCTCTCGTGATTTATATCAGCTATAAAAAGTTTTTGAGACACCCTATGTTATTATGTTTGTGTTATAAAAGTTATTTTACTTTGAAAAGGTCACGTCTTTGTTTTTGATAAATAATTTTAACTCTGTATAAAGGCTTTAGTAACCTTATTTTAAAAATAATAACCAAAAATATTGATTATGCCAATTATTGTCAGTCGTTTCTTTTATCAAGTCTGTTCTGGATTCTTTTGATTTTATATGATTACTGGGTTACATGGGTGATAGATAACGCCAGATAGGTAGTGCAGGTTGACAAGGACATATTACTAATTTTGTAACCCGATTTATTTTAAAATAAAACTCGTTAAAATAATAATTAAAGTCTTGATATATCACTTAAAGTCTAGAATAAACATTAATAAAGATCTAAACAAAAGATAGAACAGAAATAAAACATGGTGTTAGTTGTTGAAGAACCTAGATTCCAAAGAAAAAGTGAATGACAAGCTTGTTTGAAAATTGAAGAAAATTAATTGAAAAAAAAAATAGAAAAATGGATTTCAAAAACCTAAATGCTTTTGAGAGAGGTAATGATTGCTGTTTATGGAAGCAGAGATTCGAAATGATTTTAAAAGTGGAAAAGAAAATCAATCTGAAGGAGTAAAGATAGCACTTTTGTTAACAAATGTAGGTGATGAAGGCTCTGAAATCTATAATATGATGAAAAAGATACCTTGGAAAATTTAATGAATAGTTTTGATAAACAGTTCATGCCAGCGAAGATAACTCCAATGGAATCGTTTAAGTTTCACAATATACTACAAAAAGAAAGTCAAGATATAAATAATTATTTCTCAGAGTTAAAGAAACAGGCAAAAAATTGTGATTTCATTTGCACAAATACTAAATGTAACAGGTCATTCGAAGATAGAATGACTAGAGACCAGATGGTATTAGGTATAAAAGATAAAGAAGTACAAGAAAGACTTCTTCGTGAAAAAGATCTAACAACCGAACAAATAGTAAATTACTGCAAATCAGTGGAATTAAGTAAATTAAATATAAAGCTTTTGGATAATGAAAAAAATGAAGTTAATTTAGTTCGAGAAATAAAGAAGATAAAGTGTAAAGTCTTTTCGAACATTACCCAAATAAATGCCCGGCCTATAATAAAACGTGTGCTCTTTGTCAACGAAAGGGTCATTTTGCAAAGGCATGTTTTAAAAATATAAACCAAGAAGCTGGTGAGTCAAGCAGTTATGAAAAATCATGTAAATGTAAAAAACAGCCAAAAGTTCAAGAAGTTAGTGACAACAACAAATGACAGCGAGGGGAAAAATATTTATTGAGTAGAACAAGATAATGAAGAACACATATTTGTAAATATATGTAAAACTAAAAGATTACAAGTAAGTCAAAGGCGGTATGAAACATTAATGATTGAGAATATACCTGTAAGATTTAAGCTCGATTCAGGTTCTGATATAAGTACACCATCATTTTCAGCGTATAATTCTTTGCCATATAAACCAAAATTAATAAAACCTGGTACACCTTTAGTTGCTTATGGTAATTTTAAATTTGAACTCCTTGGGGAAGTAACATTAAACATTAAATATAAACAGCAATATTTTTCGGTAAAGTTTTTTGTTGTTGATTTTCTGGGAGAGTCATTTTTAGGTTTGAGTGACTGCTTGAAATTAAATTTGTTAGAGAGGGTAGATTTATTAAATTTAGAGAGTTTTCCTAAAACTAAAGATGATCTTTTTGTAAAGTACAAAGTATTATTTGAAGGCATAGGTGATATTCCAGGCGAATGTCACATTAAACTAAGTCCTAATGCAAAAGCTGTAGTCCAAGCCCAAAAAAAAATACCACTGTCGCTTTTGCCTAAATTAAAAGAAACTTTGGAAAATTTGATTGAAAAAAATATAGAAAAAGTTGACTATCCGACAGAATGGGTCAATAGTTTAATTTTTTTTCGTTCGCCCATGCTATTTGTTATGGTAAACAACTGAGAACTGTCAAAAAGCTATCTCAAAAATTATGATATGGAGTTTAGTATACTGTAGCCCGGAGTACCACCAGTCTAATGGCTTAGCAGAAAAATATGTTAACATTTTAAAAAACATGCTTAAAAAGTCTGATAGTGACCTTTTAGTTTTACTTATGGAATATCGCAACACTCCCTTATTTGACCTAAATTATACGCTATCACAATTAATGTTTAATCGACAAATTAAAACGAAAATCCCTATTTCAGAAAATAACTTGAAAAATCAAAATCAAATTTGACAAAAATACGAAAAACATAAAGAATATTATGACCGCTCTGCTAAAGACTTAAAAAAGTTAAATGTTGGCGAAAACATATTAATACAAAAAAATTAAAATTGGATAAAAGGAAGAGTAGAAGATGTAGTTAATAAAAGATCATATATTGTTCAAGATTCTTTTGGCAAAAAGCTTCGGAGAAACAGAAAATTTTTAAAACCTACTCATTTGCCATTTATATTTAGGAAAAAGATTATATGAATTTGAAATTTTAAATCAGAGTTTAAGTGTTTAGAAAAAGCTACACCCTCAACTTCTTCTCATCCAAAAGAAAATAATCTTATGCATCTTATTGAGCAAGATGACAGCAACAATACTGACAGTTTTGAATTTTTTGAGGGTTTTGGGGTCAGTTTTCATAGTGAAGACAATAACATATCCTCAAAAACCTCCAATGACTCTGATGAGACTAATAATAAATCTTTTGAATCTTTCAATTACTCTGATGAGACTAATAATGAATCTTTTGAACCTTACAATTTAAGAGATTATTGTTACAATTTTGCACAAGATAGTTCGTTAATGCTTGTTTATAACAGCTATCTGATAAATGGGTTTTAATGATTTTGAAGTTAATTTCTAAATAAAACATTTTTTTAATTAGTACTTTGATTTACTTGTAATTGTCATTTTGTATTTTTTTTATCTGTAAAATAATTACTTACTTGATTAATTTGATAATAATTTTAGATATAATTTAGCAAGCCGATTACCTATCTCGTTTAAAAAAAAAAGGAAACTTGTGTTATAAAAGTTATTTTACTTTGAAAAGGTCACGTCTTTGTTTTTGATAAATAATTTTAACTTTGTATAAAGGCTTTAGTAACCTTATTTTAAAAATAATAACCAAAAATATTGAATATGCCAATTATTGTCAGTCAGTTTAATTTTATATGGTTACTGGGTTACGTGGGTGCTGGATAACGACAGATAGGTAGTCCAGCTTGACAAGGACTGTAACTCGATTTATTTTAAAATAAAACTCGTTAAAATAATAATTAAAGTCTTGATATATTACTTAAAGTCTAGAATAAACATTAATAAAGATCTAAACAAAAGATAGAACAGAAATAAAACAATATTTATGGTTTTTACTTTTTTCCAAAATAAAGTCCATTCTGGGATATACTTTGTATATGCATACATACAATAAATACAGAAGTAAATACAATACATGTACTAAAATACCACGTTGATGCCGATGAAATAAAAGCTGTGGACCTTATTTATTTAAAACTGTACCTAAAATCCCAAGTGTTCCTTGATAAAAGATTATTTTGTGTTTTGCCAATAACATAAATCCTTAAAAATAATCATTGTATTTAGGTAAATTTTTGGGTAAAACCATTAAATAGCTCTTTAATGCATGCCTACGCGACGGCGCGGCGACGACGAGATAGCAAAGCAATTGAGATAATAAATTGGAAATAAAAATAAAGGGATATTTTTACCACAGGTTACCCAACAAACAGATAAATAAGCCGGCTGTCGGTCTTTGATCTCGGTGTTAATAAAATATGTTAATAAATATAAATGTTTCATATTGTTTCTACGAAAATAGTGTGTGTTTTTTAGCTAAAGATTAATGTGATGTAAAAAATTTATTAAAATTGATCTCTATAGCTGTGTCAACTTAGATAGTGTGACAATTTGTTGTATTTTTTGAGCATTATACCAATAATAATACCATTCTGGACTTAAACACGTTTAGCTAAATTTTATTTCGCTAAACGCTTACATAGAACTATTTATTTGCAGGTCGTAAGTTATAGTCTCCGGTTTTAACATTATACTTAATTTTATTATTATACAATTATATTTAACTTCCAAGTAAGAGCAAAATTTGTTTTTCCAGTAAATATAATTTTCAACCCTTTAGCAACGAGGCCTTTCTACCTACTCTTAAGTCCTATAGAAGTGCTGATGAGTTTTATCTACAGGGTTTTTCCGTTCATTTTTACCAACTAAACTAAGAGTTTTTCAAATAGGTACTAAAAGATGAGTAATACGTTTTATGTCGTAATTTTCTATAAAGAATTTGCTGGCCAAAATATCTAATCCTTTTGGTAAATGTCATATTTTAATAGGAGGGATATTTCTTTAATCGAAACACCCTACATTTTTAGATTTTTGTCTCCTTATTTTAAAAATATTTACAGCGTTTTCAGATATAACGTATTAATAACAGTAATAATGAATTTATCAGAGCATACATGTTGTCAATGAAGGTATATAATATATTACTATTTTTGCATACCTTTTATTTAAAAAAAAACCGTACATAAATATCAGTCTAACTCTATAATAGGTCAATAGGATCAGATGGTAAATCCTAATTTAAAATGTTTTTCTTTCTCATAACCAATTTAGATAAGTAATACCTCGGTGAGAGAATAAAGTATGGGGCTTTTGCCTAATTGACAGATTCGCACACAAGGTTTTCGAAGGGAGGGGGGGGTAAAATCTATCTATTTTTTAATGCTGTCAGCCCTGGATTTTTGACATATATCAAATTTTGACTCACGCCAAGAAAGTTTCATCTTTTTTCAACCAGAATAGTTCAATAGTGACAAATTTTTTGGCCCATCCTATAGTCCTTGCCATACGGAGTTACACTTTTGTGAGTTTGACATGAAATAAACATATTACCTAACCAGAAATTTATTAAAAAGTAAAGATGTCATGTTGGCAAAAAATTAATTTTCATAAAAATCAGCTTAAAATCGTCGAAACAAAATTTTCAAAATCGACTTATAAAATCAGAGTTGGCTGATTTTTCTGAATATTAAGAGTCTGCCGTCACTTTGATATTACTTTTACCTTCCTAGCCTGCGTAGCAATGGCTAGAGAAGGTATTATTTTCATCGACATTTTTTTTTTGGAAAACGCCAAAAATGTGTTATTTGGATGTTTTTTGACTTATCCTAGCAATATCGTCGTGATGTCTGTCTGTGTGTGTGTGTGTGTATATTATTTTGGTCGGTTCGGTTCGGTTTTAGGTAAAATAGTGTTCGATACTCTTACGAGCTGATTAGATTTTGGTCAAAATCCTTTAATGCTAATGACAGTTTTTTGACAATTAAAAACTTTAAAAAATGCTCACTTTTTAACGGAACATCGTATCAATACACTGTTTTCGAAATATAGTAGACTATATTTTTCTCAATAATTCGTGTTATAACCAAAAATTTTGTAGGAACTTAAGTTGTTTTCAAAGCTTATATATTATCATGTCTTCACTTGAAGTGTGATAATAGGCTAGCTAGGAAGGTGTCAGATCCGTCGTTGATCCATTTATTTTTATTTATTGATTTCAACGGTTATAACTTTATTGTTTCTTTGTCAATAATTTATTGAAATAAATGTTTTTTTATAGGTGTATGGATTCTTGGAGGCTAGTGTTCATCCCTCAGACAGTGAGGAGGCCAAGTCTTATCACAATATGCTTAAAAGGGATAGAAGAAGGTAGGTTAATCTTGTTTTAGTTTATTTCTTTTTCACAAATTGGTAATCGTAATTTTATTAAAAACAAACAAAAACAAAACAAAACGAACACATTATTTTCTTTTAGTTTTAATTTTTGTGTAAAGAAAAATAAAGCGGGCTAAAAACAATAACGACTGGTATGTCTCAAACATATTATCTTATTAGAATATACTAAGAAACAGTAGGAAAATTGCCTTAGTTTTCAAAAAATATTAGTTGTTCATATCATATCTAACTTTTGTTTACAAAAATCAGTTGGACCACCAGTGACGTGAAAAATTGAACATATATATATTTTTTAGACATAGCAGTCGTTATTTTTTTTAGCCCGCTTCATTTCTCTTTACACAAAAATTAAAATTCGAAGAAAATACTGTGTTCGTTTCAGCTTCAAAAATAATCCGCTGACCTACATCTTTGTTTACTTCCCAAGTCCGAACCTTTGATACTAAACGATCACATTCAGTTTGACTTGTAATTTAAGTTTTGTGTAATAAAAAATAAAGCGTGCTAAAAAAAAATAACGACAATACGTCTAGAAAATTACATTTTATAAGGATGTACTAGAAAACTGTAGGAAAATTGCCTTAGTTTTCAAAATATTCAAAAAATATTAGTTGTTCCGTTGTTCATATCATATCTAACTTTTGTTTACAAAAATCAGCTGGACCACCAGTGACGTGAAAAATTCGACATATACAGGGTGTTTTAAAATTCAATAACATAATTTTAATGTTAATTTCCTTGAATGATTTCAAGATAAAAAGTTCATATAAACATAGGTTCACAAACGCTTAGTTTTTGAGATACAGGGTGATACAATTTTGTTTTTTTATAGCTCTTACAGTTTTTGAGATATTTAGCTCAAATTTGGCATGTGTATTTAGTTATAGGCACTACACTATTAGATATGCCGAGTTTTATTTAATTTGTTTATTTTGATATACCCGCCATACCACATTGAGCATTTTTTATTTTATTATAGCAGCCTTTGATGCAACAGCGATTTTCTCTAAAACGGTTAAAGATGTAAAAAAATTGAAGTAGACAGTTAAATGAAACAAGGATTTTATTTCTTTTAATAAACTACCGACTTCTGGCTACCAGTGGCTTATAACGGAAAAAATACAGTGGAAAAGGCGACATGACCCCTGAAAAATCACTCTGTAGATTTGTACTATTATTTAACATGTCTAACAGTATAGTGCCTATAACTTAATATACGTGCCAAATTTGAACTAAATATCTCATAAACTGCACGATCTTTAAACAAAAAACGAAAAAGAAAATGAAACTTTGTCACTCTGTATCTCAAAAACAAGGCGTTTGAGGACCTATGTTTATATGAAAATTTTGTCTTTAAATCACTTAAGGAATCCAACACTAAAATTATGTTATTGAATTTTGAAACACCCTGTATATAAGATCCGAACACCGGTCTATTCTATCCACCGTGATCCACTGCTATCTCATTGCTCAGCTGTGGACGGCCATATTGCCTACATACAAATTCGCTGGTTTGCCGTTTCACTCATAAAGGCCTTCACACACACAATTTACGTAATCCGTAGCATGGCGCATAGCGGGCTTTCAACCAATCAGCGATCGAATAGCAGCGGCCATATTGGATTTACGTAAGAAAAGTCCATAAAGTTGAACTTCTTACGCGTTATGTTTTTTTGTGTGTGATCGGCTTAATATGCACACTACAATATTTCTTCAGCTAATAGTCCGCAGATTATCCCTCATTGTGATAATTTTCAAAATTTGAATAATCCATTATAATATGCACAAAAAACTAACATCTGTTGGTTTTGCTCCATAGATGGAGCGCAGCAGATTCCGATGGCGACGATGAATTGTCAAAAGAGGACTTTGCCATTTTTCTTCACCCCGAAGAGTCCGTACACATGCGCGATATTATTGTGTTGGAAACAATGGAGGACGTGGATAAGGACAAAGATGGAAAGGTACTTATGACTATGTATGGCATGCTTTAAGTTAAAATAAATCAGAAAGTGTCAAGAGTAAAGTACCTTTGTTTTAAGAGATATCAGAGAAGGTTATAATGAAAAGTTGTTTCGAATTAAAAGTCACGACTGATTCTTAATTTTCATAAAAATCAGCTTAAAATCGTCGAAACAAAATTTTCAAAATCGACTTATAAAATCAGAGTTGGCTGATTTTTCTGAATATTAAGAGTCTGCCGTCACTTTTAAATCTAAACGACTCTTCTCAATAACATTTTCCGATATCTTTTAACATAAAGGTATTTTACTCTTAACACTTTTTATCAAATCAGCCTACTAAACCACCCTGTAGATTAATTGATTTGATCCATGTTTGTAACAACTTAGTTTCAGACTAAGCAGGCGCAATTCCCAGAAGATCAGAATCTAAATCGAACATTTTTTGTCATTTATACTTTATATAATCAAATCAGCCTACTAAACCACCCTGTATATTAATTGATTTGGCTCATTTTTTTAACATATTAGTTTCAGACCAAGTAAGCGCAATTCCCAGAAAATCAGAATCTAAATCGAAATTTTGTTGTCATTTATACGTTACCCGAACTCAATCCGTGGGCGCACTGTATAAAAGCATTTAAAATATGTGTAAATAATATTTTGTAGGTTACTGTAAAAGAATACATCGGCGACATGTATCAAGGCGAAGAAGGCGATGAAGAACCAGATTGGGTCAAAAGTGAGAGAGAACAATTTAGTATTTATAGAGACAAAGACGGGGATGGGTTTATGGATGAGGAAGAGGTAAGTTTTTTTAAGCTGGATATATTTAAGAGTGAGAGAGAGTGTACAGCTTTAGGCTTTGTCGCTCTAAGGCTAATTTACTTAAGGCTCTTGATTGTGAGAGTAGAGGAGAGAAAGGGGCCTTATTACCAGACGGGACTTATATCACGGCACTTGCAATAAGGCAGAAGGAATGTTAAACGTGACTTACAACCAGACTAGTGCACTTGCTGTAAGTCGGAAATAAGAACTGGCAACCAGGCTAGGCACTTGCTACGAGTTTTGAGTAAAAGACCTATACCCAGACGAAGCACCTGCTATAGGTTTAAGTAAGAACTATATAGGGACCAGACGGTGCACTTGCTACTATAAAGTTAAAGAATATTGTCAGAACGCAGTCCCACGCTCTGCTAGCAGGTATGCTAAGCCGAAAATAGACTTGGGCACAACAGTGAGAAAACAACAATCAGTTTGAATCAGGTTGTAAGTCACCTTTAACATTCCTTCTGCCTTATTGCAAGTGCCGTGACATAAGTCCCGTCTGGTAATAAGGCCCCTTTCGCTACTCTACTCTAACAATCAAGAGTCTTAAGTAAATTAGCTTTAGAGCGACAAAGCCTAAAACTACAGAGAGAGAGAAGAGTTCAGCACAGTTGACGGTACTATTCGCCACTTTGTCGCCATAATTTAAAATTGCTTTCGACGTGAAACCCAAACATAAGCTTTTTGTCTAAATAGACACCTAAATCCTTGAAAACTTCAACATTTTTTAACTGGAAATTTGAAACACGCTAATCAAAGTTTATTTCTAATTTTTTTAACGCATTTATCTATAATTAGTATGAGCCTATTTTGCGCACAGTAGTCAACAAATGAACTTACATCACTTTGCGTCTTGGATATTTCGAATTAACTCGACTAGTTTTAAATTATCAGCAAAGTCTGTTTTTAAACCAATTGGACAATTCATTAATAAATAAAGAAAATAAAAGATGTGTTAAAAGTTTTTAAACATTTTTACCATATAACTTTGACGGTTACCAATTTAGATCAAAGAATGGATCCTGCCCGATAACTTTGACCACGCAGACGCCGAAGCGCGCCATCTAGTTTACGAAGCCGACACTAATGCCGATGAACAGCTTACCAAGGAAGAAGTCATGAACAAGTTCGACTTGTTCGTCGGCTCCCAAGCTACGGACTTTGGAGAAGCTCTTAATCGACATGATGAGTTTTAATTGGTAAGGATTTTACAGGATGTAAAGATAATGACGTATCATCTTTGATATACAGTACAAAGTTATAGCAACAAATCATACAATTATACAGAACAAAATATTAAGTAGAATATTAAGTACATTGCAGTACATTACATCAACATATTGAAAGAGCAGATATTTTCTAAATCGGACGAAATAAAAACTCGTCTTTATTTTCTTTGACTTGGAAAATTTTTATTATTATTATTATTTATTATTAAACTTACTACACTTCTCTGCTGGCTTTGGAGAGATAAATTGTTGGTATATTTTTGTCTAGAGTAAGTCCACATCAATTCAACCAATTTAAAAATATTTTTGAACCTTGAGTTTTTTGATAATGGTAAGTTTGTGTGTAGTTATTCTCCGCCTGAGTTATGCGTTTCCAAAAATAAAAATATTGGCCCATTTTTCGCCTGCATCGGTTTCTTTAAACTTCTATAATTTGTAATCCGCTTAAGATAATTAGCTAAAACTTGCTGTCTATAGAGAACGATTCACAAACTAAGCTTTGATTTGTTGATAGCCACATTGCCTAAAAAAAGGACAAAGGGTCTATGTCAAAATTATATTTTTGATAAAATATCAAAAACATATTTTTTTTGTTTTTCTTAATTTTTATAATTTCTTTTCTTAGACTATTTGTTTACATGTATGCTAAATTTTACCTTGGGATGATAATGGGATCATAGTTTAAAAAAACATAAGAATTATTGTTTGATATTTTTATTACTATAAAAATTAATATCTAAAGTGCACATATTGTTATGAGGCATCTTATTTATGTAGCATGTATATTATGAAAAGGTTGACACCATGAGCATTTGGTTTTGGTACGTTGACATTTAAATAAAAAAATAATTAATTAAGAAAACGTACTTACATAATAATAGGCTAACAGAATAATTGAGAACCTGTACATAAATGCACCCTTTTCGCCCTTTCTCGCAGCGCTGTTTGACATTAATGAAAATTGTTACATTATTTATCTCCTAAGCAGTGGTGTAAAACTGTAGGGGTGCACACCAAAAAATAATTGCGGCCACACCCAATTTTTCGGGTCATCGAGTAACTACGAAATCGTCGTAGTCAAAACAATACGGCCTGACCGATAACGCCAAGTTGTTTCAGTGCACTGATTTAAGCTGCACCTTTCACTGCCATTACCAACCGGTGACGCGGGTGACATCACAGGGGGGGCGGGCGGCATTGATTCACAAGAGCATGAACCAAAGTAAGGCACAGATTCTGTGTACTGTAATATTATGTTGTCCTCTCTTTCTATATTTCGTAATTGGATTGCGACATAAAATCCACGGTGCACAGAATTTGGATCCAGTTAAGCGGCGCCGGCGGTAGTCGATCTACGCATCCTTGTTTCAACTCAAATACAAACACATACATGCCGGGTATTAATTTTTAGTTAGTATTCAAGTCTTTGGTGAATTCCTTTTGGGGCTTAATAATACTTTATGATAAAATTAATAATTAAAGAATGGTCAGATTTTAATATTTTTTAAAGTAAATTTTGGGAGTGCACGTGCACTTATGGAGGAACCGCCACTGCTTTTAAAATAGTTGGAAAATCGGCCATAAGGTAATTAAATATCAGAGGTGGCGTATTATTTCGACTGATGACTTTTTGTCTCCAAAAACAAAAGTTGCGTAAACATGACGCTCCGTGGGTGTTTTCTCAGTCTGTTTAAGGGTCACTGTATCCTGGAAGCCTGACGGCAGGCTAATGGTAGATTGAAAATTGAAAAAATGGTATATTAAAAATTGAAAAAAATATCCCACGATAGTGAGAAATTCCAGAAATGTGACAGAGTGGATGTGTAATCTTAACTTAGGCGTCGAAATAAGTAAGTGAAACTGATTAAAAACTTTTGAAATAGTATAATTCCAGTCACGGCTAATGTATAGTTAAAATATTAAAGTAAGGGAATTGTCAAATAGTTATATTTAAGGTAAAATAAAAGAATTTTGAACAACATCAATTCACAAAAATAAATTTTTAAATAGGAACCCACTGTCATCCCATGATAAAACTTGGCCCACATGTAAATAAATAGTCTAGAAGACAAATATAGAAAAATTGAACAAAATTAAAAATTGAGACCCCTGCATTTTTTTTACAAGAAGGATGCCACGCGGTATACCAAAATTAAGCTTGTATACCTACTTGTACTTGTACACGGCAACTTTTACCTCGATATGCCCAAGACTTTATGAATAACAAGGGTTGAAAGAAATCAAGTCAGTGCTCAAAAAGACGATATCAGGCATTTAAAAAAATTAATAACTCAAAAACTAGACTTAAAAAATCAAAAAATTTTCATTTTTAGTTCTTTCTACTAAGTAAAGAACTTTACCAAAAATTATGAAAATTAAAGGTGACAAAGTCCAAACCATTGGTTAATTTGATATGGACTTACCCTCTAGTAGAAATGTGTAGAAAGTTAAAAAAGAATATTTTTCCAAGCAGAAAAAATAAAACAAGGTTTTCTTATACGATTTAGAAAATATGAAAGTCAATTTGTATTCCATGTACAATTTGTAGTACATGTACTTAATATTCTGTTTTGTATATTTGTATGATTTGTTGCTATAATTTTGTCCAATTAAAGGTACATATAAGTCATTATTTTTCTGTATTACTTTTGGGTGCTTAAAAGAAGAGCGAATTGATTTTGGTTAGTTTCCAACCTACTCAATGTACCATACGTTTCTGTGATTAGTAACCCTACCATTTTTTCTTTACGAAAAAACGGGACAGCGTCCTGGGACAAAAGAGTCTTTAAATAACTTTAGAGTTTATTAATGTGGACAGTGGCGGATCCAGGGGGGTGGGCAGAGGGGCCCAGGCACCCCCTTCTTCCAGACAAAGATAATTTTTTAGTTCTGCCGCATCATTTATTTAAATTTGTTAGCCAAATCTACTTAAGTTTTCAAAAATTTTCGCTTGCGGCGCATTTGAACCACCTTTTGGCGCCAACTTTACAGCTCAGACCTGTGAAAGACCACTTTGGCCCCTACCCCCAGGAAATCCTGGATCCGGCACTGAATGTGGGCCTTCAGAGCAATTGAAAAGCTTAATTGCTCTATTGTAACTTAACAGGAACACTTAAGGGAGAACGTTGGGCTTACTCAAATACGTTAGAGCATAAATATGGGGCATACCCATGCATTCTCACAGGCGATGTTTCCACCAATGCATGCCCACCCTGATTTAAAAACGCGTCAGGTGACGCTGCATTTAAAACCGTTGCAAATCTATGGGCCATTATGTGATGTGTTTTTGAATCGTGGTGGGCATGCGTTGGTGGTGGAAACAGGGTATTAACGTTTCTTTTTCGGCTAGACAGGATTTCGGTTACTGTGCATGCGTCAGTTTTGGTGGTTTTGGAACATACTCCGTTACGTCACTACATTATTTAACAATTATTGTCAAATGTTTAGGGTTATATCGAGGGTTATATCTATTATTTTATTCTAAAAACTAATTGATTGGGTAAAAGTTTATCAAATTGCGGATTAAAATTGAATTTTTTCTAAAACTAATTGTGCAGATTTATTGTGGACACCACGAAGAATGTTTAATGTCATATATAAACCACTCTTAACTTTATTAACAAATTATAAAGAAACATAGCAGTAGTTACCTATGGAATGGCACTACCCTACTTCTTCCAGACATTTCTCCATAAACCGCACATGTTTTAAGTGAATTATTTCCAATTTTTTACAGAAAAAAGCATAATTTTACACGACAAACGCAAAACACCGCAAAATGTCAATATGGCCCCCACCCACATAGCAGCTGTGTGTCTACATGACAAAAAACGTATGCGCACTTGAAAATTCGCATCCGCGAATTAAATTTGCCATTGTTTCCAAAGCCAGCTATGAGTGCTTCTCTTTTAGATTCTTTGCACATGTATAACTATAACGTATTTGGGCTTATTATAGTTTCTTCTGTTTTTATGCCAAATTATTATTAGGTTAGGTTAATATTCTTTAATGCTAGACTTCAAAATGTTTAGGCGAGTTAAAAGTAAGTATGTAGTTTTTACATATGTATATATAAATTTTACAAAGAATCTCTTAAAAACTTTTTATAAAATAATAGTTATTATATACTTCTCATTTGTGCAATATTTTAATTAACAAAAACAAAATATATTTTGTGCCATTTAGATAAAAATGTTATATTTATTTTATTCTACTCTGAGCTGTTGTAACGCATCACAACTGATTACAAAGGGAATGGGACAATTCGCCGCGGCCGATTCGCCGCGGCCGATTCGCCGCGGGGACAATTCGTCGCCGGCCGATTCGCCGCGTGGACAATTCGCCGCGAAATTTTTTGTTTTATGACATTACCATTGGCAATTGTTTAAACAGCTTTATTTAGCTTGACTTCATATATTTGTTTGATCATAACTTTTTTCAAACTTTTTCTTTAGGTTTTTGGTAGTTAATATACAATAAAAAAAAAATTATTAGAAAAATAAATAAAATGGCGGATCCAAAATAGCGGATTTTTCCATTTATGAACCGATATGCAGCAAACTCGGAACTTTGCGTTTTTTCAGGTCGCTGCTTATTATTTTTAACTTAAATTTATAAAAATCAAAATGGCAGACTTTCCAATTTACGAACCAATATGCATCGAATTCGGAACTTTCAGGTGTTTTAGGTCGCTGATTATGATTTCTAACTTAAACTAAAAAAAAAACAAAATGGCGGGGACAAAATGGCGGATTTTCCCATTTATGAACCGATTTGCATCAAACTCGGAACTTTGAGATCCTTCAGGTCGCTGATTATTATTTTTAACTTTAAACCAAAAAAAATCAAAATGGCGGTTTAAAAATGGCGGACTTTTCCATTTATGATCCAATATTTATCAAATTCAAATATCAGCGACCTAAAAGATCGCAAAGTTCCGAGTTTGATGCATATCGGTTCATAAATGGAAAAATCCGCCATTTTAATTATTTTTCTAATAAAAAAAACGTTAAATTGTATGCTAACCACCAAATACCTAGTTGGAAAAGTGTGAAAGGATATGATCAAACAAATATACAATTACCTATATTATATGAAGTCAAGCTAAATCAAAACGGCCGGCGGCGAATTGTCCCCGCGGCGAATCGGCCCTCGGAGAATCGGCCCACGGCGTATCGGCCGCGGCGAATTGTCCCCTACCCGATTACAAACCCTATTTTCGTGCTTAAAAGTCTTTGGGACTCCTTAGAGCAGTGCTTAACCACGAAAACTTGTTTGATTTTTAATTCACGGGTACTAAAATTTTACGTTTATCTTAAAAGTATTAAATTGTACTCTGAAATGATTAATTTCAAATTTTGACAGCTTAATGTGTAATTTTTTTGATAATACTTAGTGATAAAACCTTATTAGAAAAAAATATTTATGAGGTTTTTAACAAAAAGGCAACGATTTTAAGGGAAGTATTAATTTTTTCAGTGGCGCACCCAGGAATTTTGATTCGGTTCGGTATCGCAGGCAATATTTATTATTAAACAACGAGGAGAATTCAGTGGTATAAAGGGCAAGGAAAAATAAGAAAAATAAGATAATAAACAGATTTACCTCAGGCTGGGATCGAACCAGCGACCTCTCGCTATCTAGGCAAACGCTCTTCCACTGAGCTACCAAGGCACTGATTAAAAATCCGCCTATTCGGAAACCGTTTCGTCATCTGTAATTTTTCTTTATTAGTATGAGTAGTAGATATTGATCCGTTCTGGGCCAAATTGTGGTGGAGTTCCGAGAATTTCTATTGTTCTATTGTTCTTTTGTATGCAGGTGTCTTTTTAACAATGGGCGAAGGGTCATTGTCTTTTTAACAAGAGCTTTATTGTGCGAGTCCTTTTTAGAGCATAGTTTTATACTGCGAGAGTTTTTTTGACCTTGATATTACAATTTGCAGTTATGGGGGCTTTTGTTTTTTGACAATAATCGAACAGCGCGACTAGTTTTTTGGGCAAAGATCAATAGTATGAAAGTAATTTTGTATGAGGAGGAGTTTGGACGGGGTTTTTAGAGCATAGGCCAATAGTGTGGCTTTACCCAAACAAGTCAAGACAAGTTTAAGTAAATACCGCATTCTCTTGGTACTAATTACACCAGGTGTTCATTCATTATTCATTTTTATGCAGCTGCAAAAGGTATTATTGACTTCGACAATAAATGGCATTGAGTCTAAATTTATTACCCAACAAGTCAAGACAAGTTTAAGTCCACATCACATATCGTTGGCCTAACTACAATACCCCCGTATCTAACATTTTGATAAATTTTAGATTATTTGTGATTTAGGCAAAATGAGCTGGTTCAAATGATATGTATAATGATATAAGGCATATATGCGTGGGAAATCACAAATATATTCTTTTACACCTAATAGGCTAGGGGCTAATACCTGTAAAGTTGCATTTTTCAGATACGGGGTATTGCAGTTAGGCCATCGATATATTGTAAAAGAGTGGGGGGTGTTATATAAAGCCATGCTACAAGTAGGATCTTCTTTAGTGTCGGCCTGCTGCCTTACGATTTTGGTTTTATTCTCCAATTAACCGCGCGCTAAAACATTAGGTAAAGTTTTTCAAAAAACATAAAGTTCTTTGTTTGTGACAGTAAAGTTTGTGCCTAAGATTCAAAATGTTTTCGTGTCCTCAGTGCTCCAAAACATTTAGTAGAAGAGATAGTATGCTAAGACACCTCAAAACAGTATGCAAAGTGAAAGATATTGCAAATGAAGAGCCAGCCTCTAAGAAAATATGTATTGCTACCATCAATAATGCAAATAATCAACAAGAAAGTTACACAATACAATGTGCAGAATGCAATGTGCAGGTACCAACAAATAAAATGAATAGCCATTGCAACACAAAAATAATGCATGTGTGAAGTTTTGTGACGGCATCCAATTGATAAGAAGTTCAATCAAGGATTGCCAGCTATAGAGTGAGTTGTGCAAATTCAGGGAGTGATTACAAAACATATTTTACTCAGATCAAGTCCAAGGTGCTACCTCTAATACAGCGATGTGTTAATAATCATTGTGCTATTAAAGTAAATATGGAATTATTGCACAATTTATTCATCCCACGAAGGAGGTTATTGCAGTTAAATCATTTAATACAGCGAATGAAGTTATCTGTATGGGTTCAAACTTATCAACTATTTATGAAACTTATAGTGTGGACTTGTGGACAAAATGGTATCACAGGCATCAGAATTTATGGAACGTGATTCAGGTAAAGATTATTTTATTTCTTAGCATTTTAGTCAGTCAATTAAAGTAGGTACTCATTACAACTAATATTAATAATCATCATTAGTTTGGCTTAAAAGTGAATAATTGACACCAAATCACTTTAATCCATTTTAGACAAAATCATTGTATAAATACCTATTAAACGCTTTTTATAATTAAGAGTCATCCACGAGTTTTGTCGTAAAATGAGTAATATTTTTTTGCCATAAAAATCAAATCACTTTAATTAGTTTTACATCAAATCAACAAAAAAAAATACCCTGTTGGTGGAATGTGAAGCCAATGCTAAGTAACTAAAAATAATAAATTTTAACTTAAAGCTCTGCAAATATTATATATTTTATTTAACTGCAGACTCAATTACCATTCGTTTGATGCCACACAAGCCTTGTTTTGACTTCAAATCTAAGTTTTTGAAAGCTACCCCCACCCTTTTTTAACTAAGATGTATTTTGTTTAACAGCAGTCTCAATTACCTTTCATTTGATTCCACATAAGCCATGTTTTGACTTAAAATCTGAGTTTTTGCAATCTACCCCCACCTTTTAAAAAAAAACTAAAATGTGTTTTATTCAACTGCAGACTTAATTACCTTTCGTCTAATACCACACAAGCCATATTTTCACTTAAATTCTAGCTTTTGGAATCTACCCCCACCCTTTTTTCATTAAACTAAAATGTGTTTTATTCAACTGCAGACTTAATTACCTTTCGTCTAATACCACACAAGCCATATTTTCACTTAAATTCTAGCTTTTGAAATCTACTAGATGTATTTTGTTTAACAGCAGTCTCAATTACCTTTCGTTTGATACCACATAAGCCATGTTTTGACCTAAAATCTGAGTTTTTGCTAACTACCCCCACCCTTTTTTTTTAAACGAAAATGTATTTTGTTTAACAGCAGTCTCAATTACCTTTCGTTTGATACCACACAAGCCATGTCTTGACTTAAAATCTGACAAGACCCAGCTTATGTACCAAATTTCATTAAAATAGGACAAGAAGTTTTTGAGTTCTGCACGTTGGTCGTTACAGACAGATAGAACGCAAAGACATATAAAAGTTTTTGAAATCGAAACAATTTCTTTTCTCGAAAAAATTAGGATCACAATAGCTCACACTACAATAGTATAGTAGTAGTGTAAGCGAATACAAAATTTAAAAAAATATAAACTCGAGAACTATTTCTAAAACATTTAGGATACCGTCAAAACGAGGTGCCACTTGGCCCACTTTCCCGATTTAAATAATGAACGTCATTCAACGCATACCTAATGGAGGGTTTTTCTCAAATAATAAAATCATGCCAAAAGGATAATTAAATGTCTCTATTTTATTTTCCTTGTTACACACTATCTATCTAAATATGAATAATATATCATACTTTAGTGATTTTACGACCCCAAAGACCAAATTTTAAGACAAGAAACATAATTTCAAATCTCGAGTCCAAAAAATTAATCTTTTGTCTTTTTTTGCAGGTTGGGCGTTACAGCAAATTATGTATTTGGAAGTAAACGTCAATAAATACACACCACTAGGCGGAAGTTCGTACATCAAACTACCAAAATTCATTGAGTCGAGAAAAGCGGTGGTTAATATCAAAAATTATGACAATGCTTGCTTTGCTTGGGCTATTACATCGGCCTTACATCCAGCGGAGCAACATTCATATAGAACCTCATCTTATCCACACTACTCGACTGTGCTAAATCTGACTGGTATTGATTTTCCAGTTAAGTTAAAAGACATTGAGAAATTTGAAAATTTGAATAATATATCAGTTATTGTTTATGGACTAGAATCAAAATTTGAAAATAACCGAGTAAAGTGTGAAGTAGTTGGACCGCTATACTATTCAAATCGCAAACTTCTCTATCATGTTAATTTATTATTATTGTTTGAAGGATGTAAAAATACTGACTTGAACCACACATGTCAAGACTGTCATATTGTTCACTATTGTTGGATAAAAGATTTGCCACGTTTGGTACGAAATCAGTTAACCTCACGCCATGATAAGTTATATTTCTGTGATGGTTCATTAGGCGAATCGAATGTGATCTGAGGGAGGTGTACAATAATTATTTAAAAGATATTAAGCCAATGAGTCCCCTAACTTATGACGAGAAAAGGTTGAAATAATCCGCAACCGAATGTGGTATATGTCAAAAGCCATTCATGCCAACAGATAAAAAAGTAACCGATCATTGCCATATAACGGGAGAAAAACGGTTTTTGCCACTCATTCTACATGTAATTTACAATATCAAATACCAAGATTCGTACCAATAATTTTCCATAATTTGAGCGGTTATGATTGTCACATGTTTATAAAGGAACTAGCATCACATGGTGATAAAATTGATGTTATAGCCAAAAATAAAGAAAAGTACATATCCTTTACCAAATCAATTTATATACACGATTACACAGGTACCGCTGGAAAAACTATAAAAAAATATTTACAACTAAGATTTTTAGATAGCTATAAATTTTTAGCTGCTTCCTTAGATGAGCTTAGTAAAGGATTAGATATAAATATGTTTCAAGAGACACGAAAACATTTTAATGGCATGCATGAATTTAACTTAATGAGACAAAAAGGGGTATTTCCATACAGCTATGTCACAAGTCTAAGTAAATTGGACGATAAACATCTCCCAACAAAAAATCAATTTTATGATCAACTGAAGGAAGAACATATAAGTGATGACGAGTATGATCGGGCAAAAAAGGTTTGGGGGTTATTTAATTGTAAAACGTTGGGTGATTACTCCGATCTTTAAAAACTGATGTAGTTCTCCTTTGTGATATTTTCGAAGAATTTCGATTAAATTCATTAAAAACGTACAACTTGGATCCGGTTCAGTATTTTACTCTTCCATCACTATCATTTGATGCTATGCTAAAATTAATAGAATTGGAACTCCTTACTGATTTAGATATGATTCATTTTTTTAAAAAGGGGGTAAGGGGTGGAATAAGTCAATGCAGTGAAAGAATGCATACTGCAAATAATAAATATCTTCCTGATTACGACCCAAGTAAGCCATCATCCTACATAATGTATTTAGATGCCACAAATCTGTATGGACATAGTATGTCACAACCACTACCAACCAAAGGTTTTAGGTGGCTTTCTAGTCAGGAGATATTAGCTTTAGATATTTGTGATATACCTGCCGATAATGACATTGGATATGTGCTTGAAGTAGATGTTCAATACCTCGAAGAGCTGCATGATAAACACTCAGATTTTCCATTTTTAGTTGAGAATATCATACCACCTGAATCTGGCTCTAAAATTCATAAAATAATCCCTAACCTAAATGATAAAACGAAATACATTGTACATTATAGAACCCTTAAGCAGGCTGTAGAAAATGGCTTAGTCGTTAAGCAAACACATAGAATATTAGAATTTCAGCAATCACCTTGGCTCAAAAAATATATAGACACAAATACAGAATTACGCAATAAAAGCAACAGCTGTTTCCAGAGAGATTTATACAAATTATTCAACAACGCTGTATTTGGGAAAACAATGGAAAATGTCGAAAAATATAACGATATAAAGCTTGTAACTAGTTGGGAAAATCATTTAAGAAGAGAGGGAGCACGATCATTAATTGGCAGACCTAATTACAAAAACTGTAGAATATTTACAGAGGATCTTGTTGCAATTCAAATGCAAAAATTAAAAATACACTACGATAAACCAATATATGTATGATTTTTTTTACAATTTTATTAAAAAAGAATATAGTGATAATGCTACAATGATGTACACAGATACAGATTCCCAAATATTAAAGATATATACAGATGATTTTTATAAATTCATATCAGAAAACCCCAACAAATTTGATACTTCCAACTTTAGCGAAAATAATCCATATAATATTTAAAAAAATCCGTCTATCTTAGGTAGAATGAAATATGAATTTAAGGGGGATCCAATTAAGACTTTTGTAGGAACTGGTGCCAAGGCTTATTATGTAGGATCCATTTGTAAAGAACTCAAAAAAGGGTATAAAGAAATATGTAATAGACAAGCATTTATCTGTTGAGGATTATTTTTATATTTTATTTACCAAAAATGATTGGTATAAAGCGAAAAATTAATTAGATTGCTGGTTCATAAAATTAGTTTACCAATCACCTGCGAATAATTTAATTTAATTATGAAATCTGAACTGAAAATAATTACGAACAGTTGAAGATGCACTTACCCCTGTTTTTGCAGCGTGTTGTTTGTGACGTCTTTCACACAGAAGTGATTTTTCGACAGCAATTGTCATATATCGAAGCGCGCACACCCCCAATGTACAAATTCAACTGGTTGAGTGCGCGAAGATGCAATTGAACATGCTCAGAAAGTAAAATAAAATAAAGTTTTCAATCGCATTCGAGAAAATTCTTAAAGACAAATACGAACGTATAAACGCGAGAAAAATATATATTTTTTATATAAAGGAAGGTGGTATGCTATTTAGGAAAATGAAGAACTTTAAAACAACCATGCATACGGTGTATACTGAAACTATCAATAAAGTGGCTCTATCATATCATGATGATAAAAGGTACATTATATCAGGTACAACACATACACTACCTTGGGGGCATTCTGATATCAAACACTATGATGTTTTAAGGGATTTAAGTGCTTTACGGGGAAGTGAACTTCAGCAATTAGAGATAGATATAACTAATCAAATAGATTTAAGTAATAAGTGTTTAGTTTGTAAGTAATTAGTGTGCATATGCATAGATCAACATTTTTTGAAAAGGGACCATTTTATAAAGCTATAAAAGCCTACAACAGTTTACCAACAGAGATCAAATCAATTGAGAATGAAATAAAATTTAAAAACGCTACAAAAAACTATCTTTACCAAAAATGTTTATATGTATTTATTTAAGTATTTTACTTACTAATTTAAAAATGAAATAACATATTGTTCCAACTATTTTGTACAAATTTTTGACGTTGCTTTGTCAAACATTGTTTTGATTTTGTCGGCAATAAATGTTTTGAGTTTGAGTTTGAGTTTGAGTTTAGTATTATGATGTTTATACATAATTTTAGCTAATTTTGATTAATTGTTTTTTTTAATGTAATATAATATTTCAAAATTATATGAATAAATACAACCGAATTTAGTTTCACTTGCATCAATTAATTATGCTGCGTTATGGGTATACATATCAGTATAGATTAATTTTTGTTTTTGAAATTCAGCTTATATATATGTGATGCAAAATTCAGTTTATGCGCCATATTATACGTGATGCAACCTTTAATATACTGTTTTAATCACAATTTGTCTTTTTTATTATTATTCCTCATTTACTATATAAGCTAAAAAAAAATAAATAAGGAAGTATCTCGTTTTTTAAATAAATTTTTTGGTTGATTTACGGATAAACAACACCAAATTACCTTAGAAACTAAATGACAAAGAAATACCAACAAAGTTTTTCTAGCTTATATAGTAAGAAAATAAATAAGTGGTGCAAAATGTTGCGAGGGTTTTCTAAAAATAAAAAATAGACCAACAATTTTAGCTTATTTTCAATACAATTTTATTATTCATAATTAAATTATAATTAGCATACAAGAGATCGTTTACATTTGAGAAAAAAGAAAACAATTATTTTATACTTATTCTAACCCTTGGTTACAGTACCATTTAAAATATTATAAGAAATTAATGAATCATGAATAAGTAAAGCATAGACTTTTACATAATTTGGAATTTTAGATTTTCTTGTGTTAAATTCCACTTTAATGTCAACTGTAGAGGAAGTTATTGAATCTTGTTGATGTGAAGCATCGATAACAACTAATGGGTTTTTAATGAAACTATCTAAATCAAGCATTGGTTCGTAACCTGTTTTACTGTAACTGTTTTGAAAATTTTGATATGCATAGTAGGCAGGGACGCATAATCTTTTTGAAAAATCGAGGCTCCACCTCTCATAGGGAAACACTACAGAATTAATATATAATCTAATATCAGCCAAATCAGCAGAGATAAATTCTGTGGCATCTTTGTCTCTAGCATTACAATTTTCAGTCTTTTGAAATTCAATAATAATGTATCGTGGTTTTTCCAAATTCATACTACTTCTTACTGCCCATGTATCAGAAGCTGTGCTCCGAAGAAGAGGCAATTCATACAGGTCCCACATGCGATAGGCGGCTTTGATATTAACATTATCACCCGCCTTATTAATTTTAGAAAGAATTTTAACTCTTTGACGATCCTCTGGAATTATGTGCCGGATTTTCCATTCGATTTTATCTATTGAGATTTCCGAATCAACTTCACCGATATAGCAATTATTGAAGGTGTGTGCTATTACGAGAATCAATTCTTGTTTTTGATTAAAAATGCCCTTTCTATAGTCCTCTGCAAATCCCATCAAGTATTTTAATGGGAGTCTACCACTAAATACATGACTTGCTTTATCCAATATGCATTGATTGGTTTCTGTTAAACCCCAACCGTAGGTTGAAAGCAGCTTTTCTTGACTACTTCCAAATGAAACAATGGTTTTTAATGCTGAAGTAATTCCTGGTTTTCGAACAACGCAAACTTGTTCACCACCCATTTCATATCGAATTTCTTCGAATAAAAAAGCAAGAGCATTATTTGATAAGTAGCATCTTTTAGTTGCATCATTTGGTGTAAACTTTCCTTCTATATAAATATAACTTTCGGAAACATCCAAAATTAGATCTTGAAATTGAATTGGTATACGAATTTCATCAGAGTTTTTAAACGATGGTGTTCCATATGGTTTATAACTATGCTCTTGTAGACTTATAATTGAATTCTCAAAAATTGGTTCATTAAATGCTTCTAACTTTTCACGAGTTGAAATCATTTTAATCAATGTGTTTTAGACGCAAACCAAGTGATTTCAAAAACAGCTTTTTTTCTATGGACAATTTAGATCTTTCTCGTGACAAGTCTTTTACACGAATGATATTTCTACTTTTTTTGCATCTCTTTTTATTTGGAATGTAAGTCTCAACATCCTTTTTCTGTGATATTTGATTGCTTTGATGATGATAACAATAATCCATTTTTTTTATAACCTTTTAAGCTCTAACTTTACAATTATTTTTTCTCCTTGAAAATTAATGAGCTTTCCTCTATCATCCACGATCCTTAGTGTAATGTTGTCGATAAACTGACGACCTTCTGGTTGGATTGGCATATAAATGATATTTGTTGGTTCTTTAGTTAGCTTATACCCAGGTTTCACATCAATGTCAAATCCATAAATAGAGTGCGCTTGTTCTGAATTTAAATATGCGCCAGTTGTTATGTTGCAATCTACTCTTATAATGCGAACTTTTGTAATTTTTTTTTTACGTGTGTACGCACTCGCAAGGAGATCCCTATCACGGTCGAGAAGCGGCAAGTGCGCGGAAATGTTGGTGTGTTGTGTGTGTTGGGTTTAAAACGGTTCAGGTTGTAACCTGCAGGGAAAACTGTCGCAGGGAGTTTATTTCACAGCGATGCTGTTCTCCAGAGATATGAATTCTGATATAATGAGGTTCTTGGTGCCTCTATTTTGACAATAAATTGATGGTTACCGTCTGTTTGACGTGTTCGCCTAGTAGGTGCTACTCCCGGGGGATCATACGTGCCAACTCTTCAGAGCATTTTCCGTGATAATGCCTGTAGAAGAGAGATTGATCGCCCACAGTTCTTCGATGTTCGAGACTATCCAAGCTACGGGTAAGTGCGGGGTCATTGATCAGCTTGATAGCTCGTTTTTGCACGGTGTTCAAAAGCATTAAGGTATGTTTGGGTGCCGCACTCCATATATGTGAGCAGTACTCCATAGTTGGTAGAATCTGGGCTTTGTAGAGTGTCAGCAGTTGGCTTGGTGTATACAGATGTCTTGTACGAAATAGCACCCCAAGCTTTTGGGACGCTCTTTTAGCTATATCTGCCACGTGACTGTGCCAAGACATGTTGGTCTCTGCAGTAACTCCTAAGATGTTCAACTGCAATGCGACAGCACTTCCAGATAGCATGATGTTTGGCTCACCGGTGCTGGTCTTTTTTGAAAATAGGGCTGCTTGGGTTTTCTGCGCGTTGAACTGTACAAGGTCCAGTCCTCTATTATTTCCAAGTCGTTATTTATCTTTGATATTTCAGTTAGTCTAAGGTAATGGAATTCACGTGCGGAGAGACATGTGGGTGGTATGACTGAGGAGACTACATTGCCATCATCTGCAAAGCAATAAAGTGGATTTACTGTTTTATCTATGAGGTCATTTATGTAAATCAGAAAAAGTGTTGGCGAAAGGATTGCTCCCTGTGGCACACCAGCATTTATTTGGTAAGAGTTGGAGTTCCGGCCATCCAGTGCAACATAAATGGATCTATCCTTAAGGTAACTTTCAAACCAAGTGCAAAGTCTCGGCGACAATCCCGTTGCTTTGAGCTTGTTGAGCAGATTTTCATGCCAGACTTTATCGAATGCTTTAGATATATCTAAGGCAATTGTTCTTGTTTCACCTCGCAACTCAATCGCTTTTTGCCATAAGTGAGTGACGTATGTAAGTAAATCGCCAGTTGACCTATATTTTCGAAATCCGTATGGCTTGTCGTTGATAATTTTGTACTTTTCCAAGTACCTGGTTAGGTGATTGTTCACAACTCTTTCCATTACTTTTGATATCACCGGAAGTAGAGCAATTGGTCTATAGTTTAACGGATCTGTCTTTTTTCCTTTCTTTGGAATGGGTTGTACTGCGGCAGACTTCCATGATGATGGATATACTCCTTGCCTATAAGATAAATTGAATAATTTTGCGAAAGTTGGGGTGAGTTCGCTAGCACAATTTTTGAGTACTATCGCGGGCATGCCATCTGGACCCATTGCTTTGTTTGTATCCAACTTTTTAAGGGATTTTCGTATTTCTCTGTGACAAAAGGGTACCTCTGGCATACTGTGGGAAACCCTTTCAATGAACGGTGGAGTTTTTCCATTTGGCACTGTTAGGTTTGAGTTGGAGGAAAAGATTTTGGCCAGCATATTGGCTTTTTCCTCTGATGTTGTGGCTAAGTGAGTATTTTTATCTGTAAGTGGTGGTATGGATGACTTGGTGAAGTTTGATCCAACGGCTTTTGCAAGAGACCAAAAGGACCTAGAACTACTTGGACAATTCAGCAACCTGTTTTTTATTCTTTGATTGTATGTTTCTTTAGCGGCGTCAATAGTAATTTTGCAACTATTTCTGGCTTCTATAATTTCTGTGTGGTTTTAAGCGATTTGTTGTCGTTTCCAAAGGTTATATGCTCTGTGTTTTTTCTGTACAGCCGTTTGACACTGCGTTTTATTGTATGTGGGATATATGCATCCATTCCAGACAAGATTACTTTTGTTATTTCATTACAGCAAATAGTGGGATCAGTTGTTTTAAAGCAAACCTCTTGCCATGGAAAATCCAGGTAAAACTGTTTAAGGTCATTACATTTTGCCGATTTATAGTGCCACATTTTACGAGGAAGTGATTGTTGGCGGTATGAACATTTCGCACTTTGTTCTTATAAGTTTATGATTGGATGAACCAAGTGGGGGATCTACTTGAATTGTGTACAAGTCAGGATTTGTAGTTAGGAACAAGTCTAAAAGCGCTGCAAATTCACCCCTTTCTGAGATACGGGTAGGTTCATCGACAAGCTGCGTTAGACCACAACTTATGGCAAAAGCTTCTGCTTCCCTGCCTTCATTATCTGTTTTGTTTTGGTGTTTTAGCCAGGGTATATTGTGGACATTGAAATCGCCTAAAAAAACAATTTCCGCATGTGGATAGTTAGACTGTATACTATCACAGTTTTCGGATAATGTCGCAAAAAAGTTTTGATACTCGGTGTTACTTGGCGGTCAGTAGAGGCAGCAAATTAACTTGGTCGATGACTTTGAGGTGAATTTCAGCCATATGATATCGAGGTTCGCTGGTTCTAGCTTCTCCTCTCGATGACGTGAAAGGTCATTTTTAATGTACACACAGATCCCAAAATTATGTCGAAATCGGTGGTGTAGGTCATAGCCGGGATAAAGATAGTTCACAATAGGTGTTGCAGAACTGATTTTAGTTTCAGTGAGAACAAGGATGTCAGGTCTTTGTTCTTCAAGATGTTGGTGAACTGAATTCATGTTGGTACTTAATCCTCTTATATTGCTAAAATCAATTCTGAGTTGAGTTTTTGGTCTTCTTTTAATATCTTTGCATGAAGGACTCCCAGGATCACCCGACGCCCGGAGATCCGAGTGGTCGGGTATTTTACCTCCGGAATATTTTGATCCTGGAGGCGCCATCATGCTATCTGTTACTCATTGTTGGAACCGGACTGCCAGCGCAGTAGCGGAACGTGGTGATACCACTTCGCGCTACCCAGTTCTGGCATGGTGGTATCTCACCGGTCGACGCCCAATGAGTAAAAATCGTCTACCACCTACCTAATATCAACTATTGTTGAAGATTCATGAATCTCATTGGGTTTTAATAGCTCTTCATTTGTGAATCCCAACAACTGCCCAATTGAGTCGTAGTGTTTAAAGTGAAGTAGATACTTTGACTTAATTTCACATTTAAAGTGCTATTGTTTGCACGTAAGCTAAAAATATTTTCATCTAGATCTTTTGCACCTTTTTGAAGAGCTTTCAGCATTGCATCATGTATTTGGGTTATTTCGTATGCACCAGGGGGTATTTTTAACATTACTGCCCCTCTCCAATTCGGCTTACTGAATCCAAACCAATTATTAGTTTCATCTACGTTAAAAATTGAATTATATGAATAAAATCCTATAAGACCCAGTCCATATTTTTCTCTGCCATTTATTTCTATAGGAGGGTAGAAGTTGACACTTAAAGTACTTGAATAACCACTTAGTGTAAAAGTACAAGACATTTTTACTGTGTCTTACAACAACTAGATGCAATGTTACAATCCACAATTTCCTTAGACTTAGACACTTTCGAGCCCTTGGCGTTACATAAATAACAAAAAAAAATTATTGGTGGCGGACCATCGACTTGATCACCAGAGTTGTTTGTAGAGTAATGGTCCTAACAATACTAATACTTTAATATATCAATATCTTCTTTAAGTTTTTCTGGTAACTTCTCCCATACCAAAGCTAAATGGTCGTAACAATACTAATACTTTAATATATCAATACCTTCTTTAAGTTTTTCGGGTAACTTCTCCCATACCAAAGCTATTTCATTCATCACTTCTTTAGGCAGCTCATATAGTTCGTCACTTGTCATTGGAAGCAAGCTTTTTGCTTCGCTAAATGATTTTAAAGATTTATACATTTTTGCTAATTTTGCACGTTCACTTTTTGGGCTAAGGTTCATTTTAAATAACTAAAAAAAATAAGTTTTCTTTTAAGAGGAACTCTAGACACAATTGACCACAATAAACTGTATTATATCTTTGCTGGTTTTTATATGTATACCAAATTTCTGAGGCATAATTAGGTCCACTATGCATGTACTTTATAAATTCCAGAGGTGGGGGTAAGTTACCAAAACTGTCGTAATAAACAACTTTTTTAGATTTCTTTCTATATGCTACCCAATGTGTTCCTGGTTCATTAATATAAATAAAATACACTGTCTAAGTTAATGATGGCTGATTCAGTTTTGGTGGGTCCACTTTTGGGAAGAGCATGTCTCATAAATACACCAACAAAATTTGCAATTTTAAATTTCTTTGCATATTTTACCAAATCAATATTTGATAATGCCCTTGTTGGTAAGGGCTTTACTAGTTTTGTGGATTTGACAAATAAAATCCTAATCCAGTTTGATATGGTTTTAAATACACACCCGCCCCTTTCTTACTCTCTACAAGTAGTTGAGGGTTTTTAGCACCAACCACACTATTTTTAAGATGATTAACGGTTTGTATGGCTTTAACTATGCCAGCGGCGCCACCTGCTAATGAACCAAGAGCTGATAACCCAGCAAAAATAGGTATAAGAGGTAAAATACCACCAATTTTTGGAATGGGGATTACTCTTGGGCTTTTAATCTTCTTTTTTCCCCCAGAAGCTTTTAAATGCTTATGGGCTGCTGCCAAGGCAATTTTTGAAATTTTTGAAATATCGTGAAATTTCCCCTTATTTTCATTCTGAACCGATTTTATTTTGGCCTGAACTTTTCTAGTTATCGCAGATCCAAAAGCCATTTTTCGTGTTTTGGATTTTGTCGTTTTTAGCCCCATTCCAATTTTTTGTTTAACTTTCATTGCGTTTGTAACAAAGTATGCAGCAGCCTTTTCTTTTATTCCGGCGTCTTTTGATTTAACAACTTTCCACGCACTTTCTTCTAGCTCACGATCAGCTTTGTGTCTTTTTCCTAAATTATCCAAATTTATAGAGTAACTAATGTCGTGTTTTTTGCAAGCCTATCTAATACATTTATTCCTGGATCTCCTCTCGCTAATCTTTTGCCAAGTTTAGTCCCCGGACCACAGTACTGATAACCAGGGATGTGCAACTCTACAGGAAGCTTATTCAAAAGTGAATTGAATATACCTCGCCTCACTTTTGTTGAACAACTTTTTCGCTTGACAGATGACATTGAACTGATTTTGATATAAATACAAGTCTGCTTAAATACTAAAAGATAGTTCATGCAAAAATGCGTATAGTGCAACAACAAGACAGTATCTCAGTTATTAATTGGGATGAAAAAACGGGTAGTGGTATTACTTATCAGCGCCATGGATCTTTACTACCCAACTCCATACGCGGATTAATAATTGGACCATCAAACTGTGGCAAAACCAATGTGCTTCTCACACTTCTTGCACACCCACTAGGCCTAAAATTTGAAAATGTATATATATATATTCCAAAACGTTGTTCATGTTTCAACCGAAATATAAAACTCTAAAACAAATTTTATCACCCATTAAAGGACTTGGATACAACACATTTGATGACACATCCAGCGTTATACCACCATCAGATGCAAAACCAAATTCAATATTTATTTTCGATGACGTTATTTGCGATAGTCAGAGTGTAATAAGATCATATTACAGTATGGGAAGACATAACGATTGTTTTTACCTAGCACAGACCTACTCTAGAGTACCAAAACAACTAGTTCGAGATAATTCAAATTTCATAATAGTATTTAAACAAGATGAGATGAACTTGCGTCATATTTTTTCAGATCATGTTTCTCCAGACTTTACTTTTACTCAATTTCAAGAAATCTGTGCAAAATGTTGGGAAGATAAATATGGCTTTTTAGTCATTGATAAAGATGTAGATTTAAACAATGGCAGATATAGAAAAGAATTTGATAGTTATGTATATGTTTAACAAATATGCAACAATAACTTTAGTTGCTTTTAGAACGATCAACTGCAAGCATCTTATCGTTAAATATGTCAAATACTGAAATAAGTTTAAAACGTGATTTGGTGGCTATGACAGATGCAGTAAGAAGAAAATTTAAATTTTTAAGAGATGAACAAGCTCAAAATCACACAAGTCTTGAAAAATTTTATGAACCCATATCAAAACCACTGTCGAAAATTTCTGAAAATGTTACAAATGCGGCAATCATAAAAAGGACAAATACTACCATAGCATCACCTTCTACAGCTGTGGGAGCAAAAAAGGCAGAGATCGTTAGACTTGGCGATTTGGAAGAAGAAGATGATGGTGGAAATAAATCTTTTTACACACCTTACTCGCCAGTTTCACCACCATGGACGGAAACATCAGTATCTTCTTATTCTAATCAAACTCCAAAGTCATTCACTGCGAATGATTTATCGGGTGATAATAATTTAACATCGGATCTATCCGAAAATAGTACCAACCAACAAGCTATGGACGAATTGTGGAAAAAGGATATAGAGGAAGATTTAAATTCTATGTGTTCAATGTACATGGATGGGCTTAAATCAAACCCATCTATCTATGATACCATATATGGTGTTAGATTTAATTCTAGTAATGGCAATTTTCAGATGGGTAATGCCATGATAAAATTCCCAGATGGACTAATAACTCTTCATCATAAAAAAGATACGATTGGGGCATTTCCAGCTCATCGTGATTTATATACGATTTGTTATTTTTAAAAAAACCAAGAGTATCAAATATTGCAGACATTCACCCAAAAGCACTCAACGATTACAAGCAAATACTTAATTTGTCAAAAGCCTGTTACAACCAGTATAATGAGATCTATGGAATAAATACCAGCCGATCTGCAAAATTTTATAAAACTAATTCTAACACCGAACCATGATAGACATAAACAAGGTTCTGGTAGAACCAAAAGTAAAATTTCAAATCTCAAAGAGTTCAATAATAACAAAGTAAACTATGTATACTGGAATACTGCAAAAGAATTAGTTGGTCGTTTGCGATTATTATGGAGCTCAAAAATGGCTGGACATACTGGGCATGATAATGAAATTTTGTCTATAATTGAATAACTAAAAGAAGAAGGGGTAATATATTAGGATGCTTTAGGCCTTATAAGATATTTCTACAATAACACATGTGGTTTAGTTAATATCTGACATGGGAGGCGCAAACAACACAATTGATAAATTTGGTCGTGTCAAAAAACTTCAAAAATAACATATATAAAGGGCGTGCAAGGCAATGGTTTTAAGTTGACTGCTAAAAATCACTTTGACATTGATAATAAACGTTTATGTAACATAGCAGATGCAATAGATAATAAAGACGCTGGCAATCAGAACTTTTTGGAAAATCGTTTACAAAAATTAGTTGAAGAACTAAAGCTCGCTATAGCAGAATCTGTTAGTGCAGTAAAAACCAACTTAGAAATCTACACTAGTGAAAAACTTAAAACGAAGCAATTGACAAGTGGTAAACTTTTGTTAAATTTACATGCGAGATTGAGTACCATAGAAAGAAAAGTTTTAAAACATCAGCCACCTGAACCTTCTTGGGAGCCAATATCTTGGTCAGACGGACGCATAGAATATCACACCTCCACTGAATAATAAATAAATAAATAAACTTCAAGTGGTAAATGAGCTACATAAACCAGCAAAAAAAAATTTCCTCCGAAGAAAAACTTTAATAAAAGGTTTTAGGGATTTATGGCAGATTGATTTGGCTGAAATGCAGCAATTCTCGAAATATAATCTTGGATATAGATACATTTTAGTATGTATAAATTGCTTTCAAAATTTGTCTGGGCTAGACCAATAACAAATAAAACTGGACTTGAAATATGTGTTGCAATGATGGAGGTTTTTAAACAAGCCGATTATTATCCCCACAACATACAATCTGATCAAGGAACAGAATTTTTTAATAAACATTTCCAAGCACTTATGAACAACAACACATTTCACAGAACTATTAGGATGAGACCTATTGACGTTAAGCCACGTACTCCAGTTACAGAATATGAAAATATTAAAATAGCACCTAAAAAGTTCAAGTTTAAATTGGGCGATATTGTAAGAATTAGTAAATACAAGTCACTATTTGAAAAAGGCTATACACCATCTTGGTCAACGGAACAATTTAATATTATTAAAAAGAATGTGACAAATCCACCAACCTACCAATTGGAAAGTATTGATGGTGAGTCCATACGATGCGCTTTTTATGAATGGGAACTTCAAAAAACTAAAACACCTGGAATTTATTTGGTAGAAAAAATATTGAAGAAGAAAATAAATAATAACAGAGAGCAATATTTTCTTAAATGGTTGGGGTTCTCCGACAAATTTAATTTTTGGATAGCCAAGTCTGATGTTGTATGAATGTATTTTTTTGTTATTGTAATTTAGTATCATAGTTAATCAAACTAATATAATTTATAAATATGTATTGCGTTTTGCACCTAAGTTAAATAAAAGAAAATTGTTTGCAAAAAATGTCTGTTTATTATTTATATTATATACTAATAATTCTACAACATTGTTTATTATTATTTATATTCAATGATAAAAAAATGCTATCTTTCTAAATTATCTCCCATCTAATAAAAGTTCTTTGATGTAAATTTTAATAATATAATTGTTGTGTTGCTGGGATCAGTCTTTAAAGACAGCTGGCTTAACCCCCATCACTCTTCCGCAATATATGCAACCTTGACGCGTAAATCTGTAATGAATGGTCGGGCTTGAAGTATTGATTTGAGCTCAAAGCCATTTATTCTCGAGGTCAATAAAATCATTCAAACTATTTGCACCTGCATACAAAGCATAATGAATGAACGCCTGGTGTAATTAGTAACAAGAGAATGCAATCTTTACTTAGACTTGTCCTAACTTGTTGGGTAAAAAATATTATACCTCTCAGACTATAAGCCTCTGCATACAAAAATATAACACCCTTTGTTGTGAAATATATCAACTTTGATTCATTAATGTCCAATGAATGGTCGACTTAGAAGTATTGATTTTAGCTCAAGGCAATTCTCAAGGTAAAAAAAAGACCACCCGCGTTGTTCGCCTCCACATACAAAAGACAAAGATCCACTCACACCTGCACACCTGCACACAAAAGACAAAGACACACCTTTTGCAGCTGCATAAAAATGAATAATGAATGAACACCTGGCGTAATTAGTACCAAGAGAATACGATCTTTACTTAGACTTGTCTTGACTTGTTGAGTAATAAATTTGGGCAATAAAACACCCTTTGTTGTTTGCCTCCACATACAAAAGAGAAAGATCCACTCACACCTGCACACCTACACACAAAAGACAAAGACACACATAAATTTACATATCAATGTTAAAAGACCACCCACAGTGCTCGCCTCTGTACACATAAGATAATGGCCTTCGCAACTATCCGATATCATATCAAAGCCAAAAAGACCGCCCACGCTATTCGGCTATGGTAAAGAAGACAAAGAGCCACTCACACCTGCATACAAAAGACAAAGACACACAATTGTGCAAATTGTAATATCAAAGTCAAAAAAGCACTTACACTATTGGCCTATGCTCTAAAAACCCCGTCCAAACTCGTCCTCGTACAAAATTACCTTCATACTATTGATCTTTGCCCAAAAAACTAGTCGCGCTGTTCGACTATTGTCAAAAAACAAAAGCCCCCATAACTGCAAATTGTAATATCAAGGTCAAAAAAACTCTCGCACTATAAAACTATGCTCTAAAAAGGACTCGCACAATAAAGCTCTTGTTAAAAAGACAATGACCCTTCGCCCATTGTTAAAAAGACACCTGCATACAAAAGAACATTAGAACAATAGAAATTCTCGGAACTCCACCACAATTTGGCCCAGAACGCATCAATATCTACTACTAGTATGGGTGGGAAATGCTCAAATATGGATCACAGAAACTAATCGAAAATCTCACATATATTATCAATCAATGCATAAACGGACATCCAGTACCTGATGATTGGAAAATTTGATTCATATCCTCAATACATAAAACAAGGAAACAAGCTGGATTGCAACAATTACAGAGGAATTTCAGTAACCAGTACTCTGCGTATATTGTACGGTAGGATTCTTAGAGATCTAATAGAGAATGATTTTTATGAACAAGAAGAAGAAGAGCAAAGTGGGTTTCGTGCAGGCAGATCTTGTAGTGATAATGTTTTTTGTCTTAAACAAGTAATTGAGAAAAGAAGCGCCAGAAATATAGAGACTCATGTTACCTTTGTGGACCTACAAAAAGCATATGATACCGTTCCAGTAGAAAAATAGTCCAGGAGCTAGCGCAAAAAATGTGCAAGAGTTTTCTGAAGGCTAATATTTTCAAGACGGGTTCAACTGTTACAGTTCCGGGACACCTGGCGGCGGGACGCGCGCTAAGGTGTCATTTTAATTAGTATCCTACTGTTTTCTGAAGGCTCAAAATTTGTACAAAAAGAGCAAATATAATACAAAACAGAAATCTAACAGTCAGACAGCCGAATATGGGGACACATAGAGTCAGCGCTACTCCATACTTGTCAGAAAAATGTCTTGACCGAAAGTGTTTTCTGAAGGCTGAAACTTTTTTAAATAATAGTGACAACTATGAAGTTAATAAAAAATACAGTCAGACTCCTCTGCGACAGAACTATTTTAGTCAGCAGCCGATAGAAGTGTGAGTGGGCACTGCGCGCATCAGTACGTCTAGCCTCAATATATGGCAATAACGTTTCACAAAGACGAAATTCGTTATTTTTTAATAATTTTAGTTATTTTTAGAACGACAAATGATAAAATAATATTATAAATATGATAAATTTCTCCTAGTGATCAAGCTATGATTTTTTTTATTCTCAAATACATATGAGGCTTGTTTAAAAAAAAATAGTCAAATCAAATTCACTTTCATCAGCTCAGGTTTAATTAGCAAATAGTAATATCGCTACGATTTTAGGTATTTTACAATTTAATATCACTGTTAAAGTTATTCTTTCTCGTGTATCAATAATACTTCACTTTGCGATCAGCAGTCCTTTAGTAACATTAAAGTCCTTTAGTAACAGTAATTATATTTATTTCATTTTTGTCTTTATTTCAGAATTAATTATATTCATTTCGATTTTACCGTGTTCCATATTTATGATTTGGGTATTTTCACAAAAATATAAAGACTAGCAAAGTTGATTATATTCATTACGGTTATCAAATCTTTTACTTTTTATTTCGAGGAATCATTTTTATAAACAAGATTTTTATAAATATCAGTTAATTTATCAAAAAAAATAAATAAAAATCAATTGTCTAATGAAGCAATAAAAAATTAAACAAAATTGAAAATAAAAGCATCTATTCGTGAGAATCACTAACGTCGTATCCTCGAGTAGTTTTGAAAAAATGTTGCGATTCCTTAATTCTACAAGGTGTTTTATCTTCTTAATTGGCCAAACCATATCTATGGTTTATGATTTTTCCTGAAAAAGTACGAACTTTGCAAAAAAATGTTTACTACCTTTTAGAAATAAGAACAAGAGGCTGTAAGAAAAAATATTGAAAATGACAAAGAATCGCATCAGTGACCTTAGTACAAGACAATAAATTAATAAAACGGCCATTTTGAAAATGTGACCCATTCGATTTTTTATATTTTTTTGAAAAAAGATGCTCTAATATTTTGTCTATTGCCTTTAAAAATTTTTGAGTGGGCCGAGATGTATAAATGCCAAAAAGAAAAATTCTAGTGTAAGTGCGCGGAGGCCTTGGCCGTAATTATATGTATATGGGCAAGCGAGCAGTCTTATTGAGGCGCTCGGGATGTGAATCAACATACACTTTAGTAAAAAAATCTTTTTTTTATATTCTGACACCTCCCCAATTGCATATGACATCAGCGGCGTCACATTGATGGGCCAAGACGGCCTTGGTCTTCCACTGTTTAAAACCTTATCGGCTACCAACATTGTGGCACATTTTTCTAATTAGAATACCTAGTCCTGCACTGTTATGACACTAGACGCCACTATACAGGGTGTCCCAAATTCTTTTGGGAAGTCTCGACCATCACTTCCGAGTATCCAGTATAAAGACAAGCGGTTTTTTTAACTCTGCGTTGTTTATAAAAATTAAATTTTTGCTCAAATCGTTTTTGCATAGTCTATTTTGAGAATAACTATTTAGTTGAATTTCTTATGAACTTTTTATTTTTAGGGTATACTTAGTCATAAAGTAAAATAGCCAGTGAAAGGTTTCATTTAAAGAAACACATCACTCAGTATTTAATTTTTTCAGGTATTTTTTTGGGCAAGTTAAGCCCCGGTCGCAAAACGCAAAGTTAAAAATAAACCGCTTTCCTTTTTACTGGACACTCGGAAGTAAGGGTCGAGACTTCCCAACACTCGACGCCACTATACAGGGTGTGACGCCGCTGATGTCATATGCAAGGGGGGGGGGTGTCTAAATGAAAAAAAAAAGATTTTTTCCTTAAAGCAAAACAGCTTTTTTTAAATAAAGTGTATGTTGATTCACATCCCGGGCGCCTCAATAAGACTGCTCGCTTGCCCATATACATATAATTACGGCCAAGGCCTCCGCGCACTTACACTAGAATTTTTCTTTTTGGCATTTACACTTCTCGGCCCACTCTAAAACTTTTAAAGGCAATAGACACAATACTGGAGCATTTTTTGTCAAAACAATATAAAAAATCGAAGAAGTCACATTTTCAAAATGGCGATTTTTTAAATTTATTGTCTTGTACTAAGGTCACTAATGCGATTATTTGTCATTTTCAATTATTTTTCTTAAAGCTTCTTGTTCTTATTTCTAAACAGTAGTAAGTATTTTTTTTGCAAAGTTCGTATTTTTTTAGGTAAAATCATTAACCATAGATATGTTTTAGCCAATTACGAAGATAAAACACCCTGTAGATTTAAGGAATCACAACATTTTTTCTATAGAGGAACCAAAAAAATTAATTTTTATTAAAATCAAAATTGTTAAGTGCAAAAGGTGGTTGGGTTGACATGGAAAGGAAAGCCCCATATATAGTATATACATATATTATGTATAGTGTACAACATAAATACTTGCTTACTGAAAACATAGCTTCATCACTAGGAGAAATTTATCATATTATTTTATTATTTGTCGTTCTAAAAATAACTAAAATTATTTTTGTGAAACGTTATTGCCATATATTGAGGCTAGACGTACTGATGCGCGCAGTGCCCACTCACACTTCTATCGGCTGCTGACTAAAGTAGTTCTATCGCGGAGGAGTCTGACTGTATTTTTTATTAACTTCATAGTTGTTACTATTATTTAAAAAAGTTTCAGCCTTCAGAAAACACTTTCGGTCAAGACATTTTTCTGAAGTATGGAGTAGCGCTGACTCTATTCGGCTGTCTGACTGTTAGATTTCTGTTTTGTATTATATTTGCTCTTTTTGTACAAATTTTGAGCCTTCAGAAAACAGTTTGAGGATACTAATTAAAATGACACCTTTGCGCGCGTCCCGCCGCCAGGTGTCCCGGGACAGTTGAACCCGTCTTGAAAATATTAGCCTTCAGAAAACTCTTGCACATTTTTTGCGCTAGCTCCCCGACTAAAACTTTGGACAGTGTTAGAGCAGACTAGTATCAATCATACATACAAAAAAGCGATAAAAGAACTATGCAAAGGGTCAAAATCTAAAATTAAAATTGGACATCGACTTTCAAAAGATTCCGGGTAACAAAAGCTTAAGACAGGGATGTTGTATCTCTCCAACTCTTTTTAAAATATATATCGCAGTAGCTCTAAAAAACTGGAAACGTAAAGTGCATGGCATGGGAATACAACTTAACGACCGATTAACCATCTACACACTACAGTTTGCTGACAACCAAGCAATTGTAGCTAATGATAAAGAAGACATGGAGTATATGATGAGAAAGTTAATGGAAGAATACCAAAAGTGGGGATTAACAGTGAATGTGGACAAGACACAGTACTTATGTATTGGAAACGAATCAAGTGAGTTAGAACTAGACAATGGACAAGTAATATCTCCATGCAATGAGTATGTATACTTGGGTGTTACATTTAATAAGACAGGAACAGACTGTAAAGAACTGAAAAAAATAATAGTAAAAGCAAAAAAGGTTATTGGATGTCTTAACAGTATTTTATGGAGCAGAGAGATAAAAAAGAATGTAAAATTTAACATATATGAAACAATGGTGAAAAGCACGCTGTTGTATGGAATAGAGACTTGTCGCGTAACAGAAAAATACAAAACAAAAATGAAAAGTGTCGAAATGGATGCAATGAGAAGATCAATGAGAATATCTAGAACAAATCACATAAGAAATGAGATCATAAAAGAAAGAATGGGAATCGAGGGAAGCATAACTGATGACATCACAAAAAGACAACTGATATAGTACAAAGATTACCAAAGCAGGTCCTAGAATGGCAACCAATAGGGCGCAGAAAAAGAGGGCGTCCTAAACTAGAATGGCAACAGTCAATCCAAAGATCAATGAGTCAAAAACATCTGACAGAAGATGATTGCCAGGATTGAAGGAGGTCAAGAATAGGCGTCGGAAAACGTAGAAAAACGTTCTAAACCGACTAAATAAAAAAAAATAGTATGGGTGTGTTAGTGGGGATGGGAGAGAAATACACATTCACGTTATCTTATTTTTCTTATTTTTTCTTGCTCTTATGCCACTAAATTCTCCTCGTTGTTTAATTTATATCTAGGGCGCTAAAACTAACCTTTGTAATATTTATTATTTCTCTTACCAATATCGTAAGATGAGATGATGTATATACCGTCTCTCTACCTTTACAAAGGTGTCACATTGACCATGCAGTGTTCTGGATAGTCCCGTAAGGACGAAACAGTTAAATGTCAACACTTAATAGATGTCCATTAAATCGTGGACCCCCGTGGGTGTACAGCTTTCGAGCTGCCCACGGAAAAATACAAGAGAAACAAAATCTTTCTATACTCGTTTAGTCACGAAAAATGTTTTATTATTATTTACGGGTACTAAACAGCAGCCAGTGCCCTCGCTATTGGAACTGGTGGTTTGATATTATATTTTTGAGTTACCTCTTGCTCCAAGGGCTACGTTCACCCAAAAGGATTTGCTTCGTTTAATGATATTCTTAAAATAAAAATCAATTATTAAAACAAAACAAAAATATATTTATTTGGGCTCTGGAACGAAATAGCGATGTACAAAATGGCGACGTTCAAAATAGCGAGTAATGAAATAGCGACTATTAAAATAGCGATGTAATGAAAGAGCGACTATCAAAATAGCGATGTATCAAAATAGCGTTTGTAACAAAACAGCGACATATCAAAATAGCGATGTATCAAAATAGCGACAATCAAAATAGCGATAAATCAAAATAGCGACAACCAAAATAGCGACAATCAAAATAGCGATGTATCAAAATAGCGATGTATCAAAATAGCTGGTGAGGTTAGGCCTTCTGTAGAAAATAAAATATACCGAAGGACCACTCGAGATAGCTCGAGAAAAACGTGGGGGAGTTAAGAGGGACTGTATCTTTCCACAGGGCTCCAACAGGGAAAAAAGGGCCTAAAAACTTAACTACTAAAAAGAGCGCAGCAATGAAAAATTATCAATGAAACGACTTACCATTAGATGTCTTGTAGCTGCTTGGCTGGCCAGCCCGATTATACGCGACGTACCAGACTCTCCATTGTTCTATAGTTCAAAATGTTCCAAACACTAATATCTAATAAACTAAAGCGTAAAATTAATAGTTTCCACAATTTTTAATATAAAATGATAGCGGTGCGGTGACTTTCCTTGCACGTGGCGCGTGGTTGTGTGTTCGCGCAGACAATCGGCGTTTTCGTCTGCTGGGCCGAATTTAGCCGCTTATCTCAAATCCTTCATTGCTGGAAGAAGCGCGCGAAGTTTAAATTTAAAATATGGAAAGATATAGCGTAAAGTAAATCAAAATACTATTCTAAAAACGCTTGTAAGCGTAGAAAATGTAACCCAAAAATATTTAAAAACTAAGAGAGATAGCTTCTCTAATTTTAAGTGAAAATTAGAGAATATAATTATTTACAAAAATAAAAACAAGTTTGGAAACTTGTTCATTCGGCCCACCAAAATGAGCATCATTTTTCGGTAGGTGAATCTGAATCAATTGGAAGGGGGCAAAGCTTGACTAAAGGTCGTTTAAAGATACCGGACACGGTACGAACATTTGCCACCCTAGCGTGCCCATCAGGCCCTTTAAAAATTTCAATAATGCGACCTACCCGCCATTGAAGGGGCGGTGATAACTCGTCTCTGATAAGAACGAGGGTACCTATTTTTGGCTCTGCGCATGGTTCCAACCATTTATTTCGTACTTGAAGGGTATGTAAAAATTCTTGGCTCCAACGACGCCAAAAATCGGCTTGTATTCGTTGGACCAAGTTCCATCGCGATAACCGATTCTCAGGTTTATTTGAAAAATCTTCATCAGGAACAGAAACTAAAGGTCCATGTGTTAAAAAATGTCCCGGTGTTAAAACCTGTAGATCGTTACAGTCGGTAGATTGCGGGGTCAAGGGGCGAGAATTTAAAATCGCCTCAATTTGACAAAGAACCGTGTACAACTCCTCATAACTTAGAATTTGCGAGCCAATGGTACGAATTAAGTGAGTTTTTACTGATTTTATCCCTGACTCCCAAATACCGCCGAAATGGGGAGCTGATGGAGGGATAAAATTCCAGGCGATAGCTTGTTGCGTGCAAGCATTTCTTGCAAGATCAAGCAATTCTTTGCTTGATTTAACGAAATTTGTGCCATTATCTGAAAAAAGAGTTTTTATGTAACCTCTTCGGGCAACAAAGCGGCGTAGCGCAGCTAAAAAAGCGTCCGAAGTTAGATCTGACACTAACTCGAGATGTAAAGCTTTAGTATTTAGACAAATAAAAAGGCAGATATATGCTTTTTGTGTTTTTACACCTCTGTGTTTACTGAGAATGATAGGTATAGCACCACTAAAATCTACTCCACTAAAAGTAAAAGGCTTTTGTGGAATCAAGCGGTAGGACGGAATTTGTCCCATGATTTGCTCATAAGAATGCGGTTTGACGCGAAAGCAACGAACACATTTGGATAAAACCGTTTTAATTAAGCGTTTGGCAGATAAAATCCAAAAAATTTGACTAATGAGATATTGGACTGTTTGCACTCCGACATGCAAATATTTTTTGTGGATATATTCAATAAAAATATAAGAAAGTCTACTTTCCTTGGTTAAAAGAAGAGGATGTTTTTGTCCGTAAGAAATAGTCATGGCTTGTTGAATGCGTCCTCGAACTCTTATAAGACCATCCTGGTCTAAAAAGGGATTCAATTTTTGTATGGGTTTTATGCATTTTTTCTGGTTTTGAAGGTTAAGAATTACTTCAGAAAAGTATTTTTGTTAAAAATCAAACAAGTTTCATGGCTAATCGGGCAAAAAGGAGTTTTTGTTTCCCTTATATTTTTCCGTGGGTAGCTTGAAAGCTTAACCTCACGGGGGTCCAAGATCTAATGGACACCTAATAAGTGTTGACAGTTAACCGTTTCGTCCTTATGGGACTCCTCAGAACACTGCTGGTCAAGTGACAAATCTTGCGAAGTTAATCAGACGGTTTTGTCTCTAATTAAACGTAATTAGAGAGCGAACTATAGCAAGAGGCGCCATCTACCGAGATACGAGAGAAACAAAAAACCAAAAGCAGCGAAACACTGCTATACAATGTCGATCAATGAAAAGATCGAATGCAAATAAAAGAAAACAACTATAGTCCGTGACCTACGACAGCTCTTTGTCTTTTCAGGCCGGATCAACGCATTTTGCATTTTTACCCGTCATATCAAACAAGTTTGATTTTTAAATTCACGGGTATGAAATTTCACGTTTGTTAGTATTGTTTGGCTTAAAAATTCCGTTGATTGACGTTCACTGTCTTGCTGACGGGTAAAAATGCAAAATGCGTTGATCCGGCCTGAAAAGACAAAGAGCTGTCGTAGGTCACGGACTATAGTTGTTTTCTTTTATTTGCATTCGATCTTTTCATTGATCGACATTGTATAGCAGTGTTTTGCTGCTTTTGGTTTTTTGTTTCTCTCGTATCTCGGTAGATGGCGCCTCTTGCTATAGTTCGCTCTCTAATTACGTTTAATTAGAGACAAAACCGTCTGAGTAACTTCGCAAGATTTGTCACTTGAGCAGCAGTGTTCTGAGGAGTCCCATAAGGACGAAACGGTTAACTGTCAACACTTATTAGGTGTCCATTAGATCTTGGACCCCCGTGAGGTTAAGCTTTCAAGCTACCCACGGAAAAATATAAGGGAAACAAAAACTCCTTTTTGCCCGATTAGCCATGAAACTTGTTTGATTTTTAAATTCACGGGTATGAAATTTCACGTTTGTTAGTATTTTTGTTGTTCGTGCTTAGCCAAACATTTTAAAGCGTTAAAGAGATCGATATAATCTATATTTGTCTTTTTTCTGACGTCTGCGGATAGTCTACAATTATTTATGAATCGCAAACTGCGGGCTAAAAGTAGTTGAATAGCGTAAAAATCGGATTTATTATTTAAAAGCGAATCTAAAAAATTTTCCGTTATTCGGTCACAAGAAATCAGAGCAACATTTTTTCGTTCCTCAGCCTCTAAACTGTCATTTATTTTGACTTGCGGGATTTTTGTTGGCCATTTATCGAAAGATTCTTGTAAAAAACTAGGGGCGGCCCACCATAGGGGATGATTTAAAAGCTCACTCGGCGAGCAGCCGCGGCTGGCTACATCGGCACTATTGAGAAAGGTGGGGGTATATAACCAACATTCTGGATTAGTATTATCTTGGATAAGACTAACACGATTTGCGACAAAAGTTTTCCATTTACTTGGATGGGATTTTATCCAGTGTAAAACAACCATTGCGTCCGAAAAAGCGTAAATATTATTTATTGTGAACCTTTTTATGAATATATCATATGTGTATTTTAAGACCTCAGATAAAAGAGTAACGGCTAGAAGTTCTATTCTCGGAATACTAACAAATTTTTTAAGTGGAGCGATGCGACTTTTCGCAAGAACAAAATATATGTGATATTTAGCGTTTCGTAAGACACGTAAGTATATTACGCATGCGTACCCTCGTTCACTCGCATCACAAAAACCACAGAGATCGATGGATTCGGCGTTGGTGATGTCAATGTGGCGGGGTAAACTAAATTTTTCTAAAACTTGAAATTCAAATTGATAGAGTGTCCACTGACGAACTATTTCTAAAGTAGGCGTGGCGTCCCAGAAATACCAAGTAACCAAATTTGTTGAATCAAATATTTTAAAGTGAATGTTACTGGGGTAAGATACCCATGGGGGTCATAGCAGCGTGCTAAAAAAGAGAGAAGCGTCCTTTTAGTACAGCTTTGCTGATTAGGTAATAAGTTAAATCGAAACTCGTCGTAGGAAGGATGCCAGCACAGGCCTAAGACCTTAGTGACGTCATCCGAATCAAGAGATAAAACTGCGGGGTTGACTAAGGAGGGATCTAAATGAGAGATCACTTCTGAGCGATTGCTAGACCATTTGTGTAATTTCAAGCCAGCGTTTCCTAATAATTCCGTAAGCTCATGCTGCAAATTTAACGCATCTTGAACCGTTTCACATGAAGTAGTGACGTCATCAATATAGGTATCGTTAAGTATAACTTTAGCAGCGTGAGGGTAGTTATCATATTCGGACTCAGCTAAGTGCTGAAGGGTGCGTAAAGCGAGATATGGTGAACAGTTCACTCCGTAAGTGACAGTTCGTAGTTTAAAAACGGAAACTTTGTCATTAGGGTTAAACCGCCAAAATATTTTTTGGTATTTTTGATGATCAGGGTTGATATTTATACCACGATACATTTTTTGAATATCGCAGGTGAGCGTCACAGGGTTAAGGCGAAAATGTAATAATATTTGAATAATATCTTTTTGTAGTTTTGGACCCGATAATAATACTTGATTAAGCGAAATATGCGTAAAAGGGTCAGTAATACTCGTATTGAAAACTACCCTTGTCTTAGTAGTGATAGCTTCATTTTTAACAACAGCGAAATGTGGAATAAAATAGCTGTCTGAATCGTCTTCTTTTTCTGAGTCATAGTCCATATGACCCAATTCCAAATATTCATTCATAAATTTAGAATATTCACAATACAAGTTTTTGTCGCGAAGCAGTTTTTTTTCTAAAGATAAGAAACGATTTAGCGCGACTTGTTTTATTGCGGGAAACTGCGGTGGATTTTCAAATGTGCGAAGGGGAAGGGAGACTGTATACCGGCCGTCTTGATTACGCGACACGCTCTGTTTAAAATAATTTTCACAAATTTCATCCTCTGGTTTCAAATGAGTTTTTTGGGGGACGCAGTCGGTTTCCCAAAATTTTGAAATTAATTGCGAAAGCGAGTCATTTTCATTTTGACAAAAAAGAGCATTAATTGGCGGGGTAGAAATTAAGGGTTGATTTATTTGTCCCATCAAAATATAGCCGAAAATAGTTCCCATAGCAAAGGGATGATTTGGGTCATCGCTAGCGATTTTTTCACCCTGTATAATTAGTGGAAATAGATCCATACCAATGAGTAAATTTATAGGCGAAGGGTTGTAAAAAGTGGCATCTGCTAAGGATAAATTTTTTATAAAATGCCAATTTTCTGTATTTATTTTTACTGACGGTAAATCAGTACAAACTTTTTGCAAAATAATCGCTTGCGTAGACACAAAAATATCTGGTTTTTGAAAATTACAAATTTTAATAAAAATCGATCCTAGATCAGAAGTAAGAGAGTTGCCTCCAACCCCCTGTATATTTGAACATAAGGGTTGTCTTGGAAGGCCCAATTGTTGCGCTAATTTTTGAGAACAAAAAGTGTTTTGCGAACCGCTGTCCAACACGGCTCTAACTGTTTGAAAGTTACCGCGGACATCTTGAATTTTTACTAGGATAGTTGACAATAAAACTTGCGATTGCGCAGAAATAAAATCACAATGCGTGGGGTTAGAACCCGAAGGAGTTGCGATTGGTACTTGTGAATTAGAAGACGTCGAAGTAAAATTTTGATTATTTTGAGGAGAGGCACTTTGAGGGAAATTAGTTTGAGTAGAGTAATTTTGAAGCGGACAACCAGTAGCCGGGGATCTAAAACTTTGCTGGCTGGCCAAGTAACCACGTGGTGCACTACTTGGAGACGCGTTGGGAGAAATATTAGAGAGATTTTGTGAGAAATTCACGTTAGCATCAAAATGTGATCTATTTTGATTTTGAGAATTAGAGTAATTAGAATTCCGCTCAAAATGAATTAATGAGTGATGTCTTTGATTACCAGGGCAATAGCGACATGAGCGTAGACTTTGACAAGAATTTGTTAAATGTATTGAGCTTAAACAATTTAAACATAGTTTTTTATTTTTAGCGTAAGCATAGCGTTCGTAGGGAGATTTACCTTTAAATGCGTGACATAAATATATTGAATGTGTGTTAGAATCACAAAAAGCGCATCTATCTTTAGAATGAGTATTTTCCGTACCAAGTAGCGTTTTTGTATAATAAGGCGAGGCGTTATTTTTATAAAACTGTTTATTATTTTTAAATCTATTTTTAGATTGTAGCGAATAAAGCGAATTACATTGACTTTCAAGGAAATTATAAATTTCTTGATATTTGGGCATTTCATTAGACCTAGAATTAGCTAGTTCAAAGCGCGAAAGTAGGACCTCAGGCAATTTATCTACTAAAATGTTGGCGAGCGGAAAACACCATTGATCAGTGTCGTAATTTAGAGTTTTTAAAGCCTCAATGTTTTCTGAAAAAACATCAAGCAGCGTGCGCAGCGTTTCTGGATTGTCGTCTTTGAGAGCGGGAAAATTATACACGGAGCGCCAATAAGTTTGAGCCGATAAGCGGGGGTTATGATAGCGTTTTAGAAGCGTATTGTAAGCGATTATATAATTAGCGTCGGTTATTTGTAAATGTTTAACTACGTTTAAAGGCGGTCCTTTTAGGTAGGACAGTAACAAATTAAATTTAGCGTTTGTAGGAATACTAGGGTTATTGTGTACAGAACTATTGTACATATCTAGAAAGGTTGGAAACTTAGTGATGTCGCCATGAAATTCGACAATGCGCAGTCTTGGCATTAAAGACGCCATAAAGCGGTCTGGATCAGAAGAATTTGAAATTTGCGTTAAGTTTTGAGGTTGAGGAGCTGCAATTTTCACCTCAAATAGTTGTTTTTGAATTCTTTTAATATCATAGAAGCTGTCGTCAAACTCAGTAAGGCGTTCATTTTCTTCTTCCAGTCTCTCCGGACTTGCCGAATAAGCCTCTATTATTTGATTTTGATAAATAAAAAATGTTTCTTTCATTTCATCAAGGTCGATAAGTCGAACCTGTAAACACGGTTTTTTTGTATCATCCGTTAGGCATGGATTAGCTAAGTTATGAAGAGTATTAATGCGATTATGTTGCACATTACGGAGTGCTTCTAACTTCTTAAGTTGCGTACTCATTGTAATGTTTTTAAAAAACTCCGTTAAAACAGGTGAACGATTAGTTTCCGAAATTTTTAATATTTAAAAATTAAAAGCGTTTAAAAAGAAAAGAAAATAGGCGTTAAAAATGTAAACAAGTCTCATTTACATCTCTAATATTGTTTACAGCGTATGTGTTGAAAACTTTTCCTACGTGCAGACGACGCAAAGCCAAAAAGAGGTAGGAAATGCGCGAAAACAATGCGCGTTCGGTACTTTTTTACTTTTTATTTTCACTGCTAGCAGAGCAAAATGATTAAGGTCATGCGAAATCTTTTAATTGCGAATTTATTAAAAATTTTATTTTTAACAAAATGCGATCTAGACTTTAATTTTTCCCGGGGTCCTGTTATCCGGCTCGAAGGACCAAATGGTGAGGTTAGGCCTTCTGTAGAAAATAAAATATACCGAAGGACCACTCGAGATAGCTCGAGAAAAACGTGGGGGAGTTAAGAGGGACTGTATCTTTCCACAGGGCTCCAACAGGGAAAAAAGGGCCTAAAAACTTAACTACTTAAAAGAGCGCAGCAATGAAAATTTATCAATGAAACGACTTACCATTAGATGTCTTGTAGCTGCTTGGCTGGCCAGCCCGATTATACGCGAAGTACCAGACTCTCCATTGTTCTATAGTTCAAAATGTTCCAAACACTAATATCTAATAAACTAAAGCGTAAAATTAATAGTTTCCACAGGTGCGGTGACTTTCCTTGCACGTGGCGCGTGGTTGTGTGTTCGCGCAGACAATCGGCGTTTTCGTCTGCTGGGCCGAATTTAGCCGCTTATCTCAAATCCTTCATTGCTGGAAGAAGCGCGCTAAGTTTAAATTTAAAATATGGAAAGATATAGCGTAAAGTAAATCAAAATAATATTCTAAAAACGCTTGTAAGCGTAGAAAATGTAACCCAAAAATATTTAAAAACTAAGAGAGATAGCTTCTCTAATTTTAAGTGAAAATTAGAGAATATAATTATTTACAAAAATAAAAACAAGTTGGGAAACTTGTTCAATAGCGATGTATCAAAATAGCGATGTATCAAAATAGCGATGTATCAAAATAGCGATGTATGAAAATGGCGATGTATCAAAATACCGAATCAAACCAAACCGAATCGAATCAAATCAATCCAAACGGAAAAGAACCGAAATGCGCTATTATATCCTATTTTGACTATACCAGCTTATTTAAAAAAAAAAATTCCTGATTCTTTTCCGAGATCCTAGAGGGTGTGAATCCGAACCGTTCTGAACCGAATTCGGTTCGGTTCGGATTCATACTATCTAGGATTCCGGAAAAGAAGTCTGGAGAGTTTTTTTTGAAAAAATATGCTGGTTCGGTTCGGTTCGGTTCAGTTTGAGTCGGTTCGGTTCGGTTCGGTTTGGATTCACACCCTTTAGTATCCCGGGAAAGAAGTCAGGAAAGTTTTTTTTTTGAAAACATTTCTTAGAAAGAAACCCTTTAGTCGAGCTATATGCCAAAACGGAACCGAAATATCTCTATTTTGATGTTCGCTATTTTGTTACATCGCTGTTTTGATAGTCGCTATTTTGTTACATCGCTATTTTGTTACATCGCTATTTTGATAGTCGCTATTTTGTTACATCGCTTTTTTGTTACATCGCTATTTCGTTACAATCGCTAGTTTGTTACATCGCTATTTTGTTACATCGCTATTTTGATAGTCGCCTTTTCATTACATCGCTATTTTGATTGTCGCTATTTCGATACCGCTATTTTAATAGTCGCTATTTTGTACATCGCTATTTCGTTCCAGAGCCATTTATTTGGTACTAATCACAATATTTATAACTTAACCTAATATGCTACATTTTCTGCAGAAACTAATGCACCCAAATTTATCAAAATGGTTAATTATATTCAAAATAGGGATTTAAAATTTCCGGAAAAATTGAGTCATGGAAAAAAACCAGGTTTTTTTTCGGAAAAAAACGGAAACTTGAAATTGTGTTAAAAATCAGTGTAGAGGACTCTGATAACGAAGTTAGCCGATATAAGTCTCATAAAAATGTATAATTTTTATTTAAATCATTATTAAGAAATTTTAATAAAAATTTTGATGAAAAACATTGTGAGATTCAAGATGAAGAAGAGGGTATTGTGGAGACAGATTCAGATGTCGATACTTACTCAGACTCAGAAGCCGAAGACTCAGGATCTGACTCGGAGGAAGATCTTCCTCTTAGTTTTTTTGCCAAATAATGTTTTTCTTTTTTGAAATGATGATTTAGTTTAATTTTTAATATTTTTTTACATTTATTTTTTTTTAAAACTTGAAACTAACGGTATTTTTATATTATACGAAAATAAATGTTATTTGATTTTGACTATTGACCCCACAAGAATGTATAATTTGGTTAATTTACGTTTATTTGATTTGTGCTTCTATAAATATAATTTGTGGTTTCTCAATTTTTCCATTTTTTTCCAATTTTTCCAAGGTATGTGAAAAAAACTGTAAAAACCGAGGTTATTTCCGGTTTTTTTCCCAAGTGTTAAATCACTAATTCAAAATGGTAGTTTTATTAAAAATATCACGATTCTCATACTTAGCAATAAACAAAATTATTACATCCCGAGCGGAGTTTTCTGCAAAATACCATTTTCACATTTGAACCTTTTTCTCGATAGTAAATTCTAACGCCGAAAAGACAATCTCGATCCGTTAACGCGACATCTTTGGATCTCCCCTGATATCCCTAGTCAGCTCTTGTCTACCTGCCTATAATTTCTCTTCTGCTTTTCCCCCTCTTCTTTAACTTCTAGTTCATGGACGGTCGCGTTTTGCTGAGTTCGGAGTATACCATTATTGTTACAAATTTAAGTTATTTAAATTTTATAGTTAGAATTTGTTTAGGTTTAGTGTAGTATTAGGTTGACGTATCTTATGGTTGTATTCTTAGTCTAGGTTTTAGTTGCGTTATCTATGACAAACTGGTGCGCGAACGGTCCGCGTTCTAGAAAAGGGTGGTAAAATCATGAATCGAACAAGGATGGAAAATTCTCGAATAGTAGGCAGACCCTATATATAGGGCCGGACGTCGTGCATCGGGCAGTCAAAGATAACCAACGGTAGTGATCGCTAGATGTTAACGCGAAGTTAATAGGCGGATTAAAGTAGTGAATTATTAGCAAGTTATTAGTAAGTTTAAGTGCGTGTTTTTGACATTTGCGAGTTTTAATTGTTGTGGAGAACCCGTAACATTATATTTCCTATTTTATTTAAACACCTGCTAAATTAGTTTTTCTCTTTCTCTAAGCAGAATCTTCGCATGGTTACTATAGATATTACCCTAGTGGTATGTATATTAGTACGTGGGTGTTCCCCAAAAGTTTATTTGCATATCCATAAACTATTTGGGTGGATTGCTAGCAGTTCCTTGCTTGCGATGTATGATGATCTCATCACCTGGCTGAAGATGGCAACGGTACAGCTGTTTGTTGGGGACTCTCATTTCCTGTGGAGCCTAGAAAAAAAGAAAATAATTTAGAATTATGATTTTTCCCGAATTTTATTTATAATATTACAAAAAAATTATCAATGGAGGGGTAGCTCGTTGTATTAGCTAGCCCTGGGTAAAATCTAACATAGGGGTAACCCACATATACGTGGAATATTTCGTATATGGTAACCCGCCAGTTAAAGTGAAAAGTGATCTACGCCTTTTTAACCCACAGCTCCGAAACTCGAAGGTTGGCAATACTGATAACAATCAACCGTCTAAGTTTTCCCTTCTTATTTATTAGTCTGTGGTATTTTTGACATTTTGTGCTTATAATCATATGTTTTTTGTTTTTGTATTTTTGGTTTTGGTTGTGTTGTTAAAAAAATTAATTTGGAATAAACTTCTTCACCTTCTTCAGTTATTGTACGCTAGGAGAGAATATTAAATGTTCTCTGACTCTAGCCAGTAAGTATCTACTACGTATGATCAAAGTAGTTTAGCTACATAAAAATCAGCATGTAGCTGCAAATTTGTAAATTGTTTTTGTTGTACTTAAGTATTTATATTATACAATTTGCAAATAAAAATGCATCTGTAGGTACCTAGCTGCAGAGTTTGGCAGTAGTTAACGGCAAAAGTAGTTAACTACTTGAAAACGGTTAAAGATACTTACTAACCAAAACGTCATGTTTAAAATAAATAAAGACAATGGAAGTCCGAAATTTTGTTTATAATCATAATACGTACGAAATGGCCGATTAGGTTCTGGTCGTTATAAAACAAACACATATTAGCTGCGGAAAATCCAGCGAACTCTTCTAGTTTGGTTTTGAGTTCTTTGACAGTGCAGTAGACGTCAACGGAGCGCACCTCTTGCTTTGAACCACACGTAAAAGTGATCTTAACTCGCCTTTTAGGTCGAAGGTCTACGTTTACCAATGGATCTAGCTTGCCGTGGCGTTGAACTAGTTCGAAGTATCTAAAGAACAAGTAGGAAATGAAATAACGATCTTAACATTCATGAAATTTCGATTACGTTTTTATATTACTGAACTTTTTTTTAATTTCTTACAATGCGCAATGTAAAGAAACGCCTACAACAGTTATTTAAACATCAAGGTTTGAAAACAACTCTTTGCATACGATGAAGACAGTTTGGTGGAGCGAGCCGATAGTCTATGGACAAATCGGCCTAAAAGGGGGTTTTGTGTGCAAGTCGTGCCAACTTTTTGCCGATAAGCCAAGTTTGTTAAGGGCACTCCATAGATCAGGTTTTGACTTGTTGTCATTCTGGTAAATGCGTTTTTTAAAGATATGGCTCCCACCACTTTTTTTTGCACGATACTTTTTAAAATGATGTATCTTTCTTAAAAATAGTTGTAGAGGGTTGCAAAAAATGGCAAATGAATCAGTAAACACCCGCAATAAAATAACTTTCTATTATATTTTTCAAAATGTTGCTTCGTTTTTTTTAGAAAAAATAAAATAACTGAATTTTTACTTTTTTTTTGTATAGCTAGTAAAGTTTAGCCTACATTTTTAATAACACCAAAGCAAAATTAAAAAAAAAAGTTTAAATAAAAGTTTTAGAATGAACATTTTTCTTTATTTTGGTGTATACAACTTATATAGATGTATATTTTATATTTGTTTCAATAAAAAAACAATTTGTTGTCACCAAACGCCTAGGTGTAGATGTATTAACGTACGCGGACTCCTATAAGGCGGCGCGTGGCTTTACGCAGCTAAGGCGTCTAGTAAAACAGGTGATTTCTATTATTATTGTTATCGTTGTTTGATGGACATTATCAAAGAACGTTGTTATTGTTATTTTTGAAAGTGAATATCAATCGACGAAAGTTTTTACAATATAGTGCAGGTGCTAGAGATAGTTGAGTATGCAAAATATGAGGACCGCAGTTTGACAATGGATCCTAGCTGAGAATAGGTCACAGACTAACGATTTGGATGTTGCCGGGCAAGTTTTTGATCGAATTTTTTTTATCCGCCCTCCTTATATAGTCGTGTTCCAATTTCTAAAAATGTAACTAAGTTGACGCTCTAAAGACACAGTGACATAGTAAAATCTAATTTAAAAATAAAATTATATTAGTTTTTTAAATTTTAGCTGGAAAATCCCTCAAGACCCCCCAGACTCCCCAAGTCCTGAAATTTTTAGATTTTTTTTCAAATTTTCTTATTAACTAAGCTTAGGGAAAAATATGCACTAATCTTGATTGTAGACCATAAAATTTTCTTTTCAACAATGTATAAGTCAGTGGGGTACGACCTCGGGTACGACTAATGACAAAGTCTCCAGCGGCGTTCGTTTATTGAGGTAGTGTAAATAAATTTAAAAAAGAAACATGTTTATTTCAGGTTTTACCCGATTTTCTTAAAAACCGAGCTCTTTATCAAAAAATGTAATACACAGTTTGTTATAGACAATAAAATTGCCTTTTAAATGATGTATAATAGGGCAATGGTAGTTTTATTTATAACAATTTAAGGGCGTCCGTAAATAAAATCAATTTTGAAAAATCACTAAATTTATCAATTTATCACTAAGTTTTATCCAATTTCCTAAAAAATTAGGCTTTTTGGAAAAAAATTATTTCGCCGTTTATTGTAAAAAATAAAATTTCCTGTTTAACAGTTTATTAGTCAGTGGAGTCAGGCTAATGACAAACTCTCCAGCGGCGTCCGTTTATTAAGAAAATATAAAAAAATTAAAGAAACCACATAGATTTTATCTTAAAAACCAAGCTCTCTATCAAAAATTGTGACTGTTATGCCCGCAGTAAGAAAAACGATAAATGCAATGGACTGTATATAATTTAATTAATGAAACCGCGAACAAACATAAATATATTGATATGAAAATTACGAAATAATTAAAAGGTCCATAGGTTAATTGTGGGTACCACACAAGGGAAATCAGAGACAAAGCACTCACCAGTTTGCAGCCAATTTCTCCACTTCCAAGGGGCCCCTATCTGGATCTAATGATGTCACCACGTAGCTGAAGGGCTGAAGTTTCTAGTTCTGTGCTTCAGTACACCAAAATCGAGCACTTTCAGGTGTAGAAATTTGAAATAGTTGGAGAAAGTAAATTAACACGCCATTTCTCGAGGCGGTCGAAAAAGGATCTCACTCATTCTTGGTGTGCATGTCCAAAATGCGCGAAAAATGCACTCTATCCGTCATTCAATTGTGTGGTTTTAAAATTTACAAACACCGCGAAATTTAGCGGGAGCTAACATAACTGCCCTCCAAAACACACAATTTTAGAATGTCAGCCGGACAGATATAGATTTTTTTAAAAATGATCGACCGATAAATATAAATGAATGAAAAACAGATAAGTAGCGTAAGTTTATTTAGAGATAACGAAAACCCGAAAAAGTCAAAACAAACAAACAAAATTAAAAAAAAAATAATAAAGAATTACCTATTGTAATAATTGACTTCAATAGGTAGAAAAAATTAAAATTACTTTTAATTCGGCAAGGGGCACAGTTTTACAACTGGCCGCTTGTAAACACCGGTAACCGTTTGTACCGTCGCAACACGCACCTGACCGTCTCCGCCGGGATGCAGTTCGATGACCGGACCGACCGGCCATTTCAAAGGTGATTGGCTGTGATCACTTGTTATGATAACCAAATCATTTAATTTGACATTTGGGGACGAATCAGCCCACTTGTGTCGCTGTTGTAGCGTATGCAAATACTCTATAGAATACCGTTTCCAAAAATCATTATGTAGTTTTTGGATTAGTTGCCATCTCGAGAGCCGATTTAGGGGAACCTCGGACAAATCTGACTCCGGAATTTCTGAATTAAGGGGTTCAAGGGTCAAAAAATGCCCAGGGGTAAGAGGTTGAAGATCGTGTGGGTCTGAAGAGGCAGGAGATAAAGGGCGACTATTAAGTACGGCTTCTATGCGACATGTAAGGGTGGACATTTCCATGATGGACAACTTCTGGTCGCCGACTACTCGAACAAAGTGAGTTTTAAAACTTTTGACGCCAGCTTCTGCCAGGCCATTGAAATGTGGACTGAGAGGAGGTCCCAGATGCCAACGAATAGAAAGTCTGGTGGCCGCACTTCTTGCGTAAACCCTATAAAATTACTGCCTTGATCTGACCAGCATTGCGTCACGCTTCCACGTCTGGAAATGAATCGATGGAATGCACCTACGAACCCTTCGGTGGACAGTTCCATGGTTAATTCCAAATGCACGCAATGTGTGGCCGTACAGACAAACACACAGACATACGATTTGAAAGCTTTACAACCACGGTAACGATGAGGAATCACAAAGAAAGGTCCACAAAAGTCGATAGCTACACTCGAAAAAGGTTGATTGATTTGATGAGCGGGAAGTGAACTCATTATGGGCGGTCTATAGGGTTTAGGGTTGATTCTAAAACATTGCAAACACTTGGATATGGTTCTTTGAATTGCCCGTCTGGCAGATAATATCCAAAATTGCTGTAAAAGCAGATTATGTAATGTTTTAAACCCAGGATGAAGGTATTGTCGATGAGTGGACTCGATAAGAAGAGTATTTAAACGATGGTTACTCGAAAGTAAGACGGGGTGTTTTGCAGAATAAGACAAAAGGTCAGATTTTTGTAATCTGCCACCGACTCTAATGATATTATTTTCATCAAGAAAAGGTGAAAGTTTTCGGAAAGGTTTCGGTATTGGTTTATCCTTAGATAACGCGGAAAAAAGCTCAGAAAAACAAGAACCTTGAACGCGTTTGATAAGAAGGTATAACGCACTTTGCATCTCACCGGTGGTAGGAAAAACAATATTCTCAAAAATAACTTTTTGGTCCGGCGGCTTAGTGGGTTTTTGATAGGAATGGTTTTGAAAAAGGTTAACTATTCGAAGGACATAACAAATGATACGTTGAATTTTTGATATAGATGAATATTTGATAAGAAGCTGATCTAAGAAGTTAACGTCAATTATCGCATTGCAACAGCCCTTTGGCTTTTCCTCCAGATTAATATCTCCGAAATCAATCGGCATTTTTGATTTATGAAAATCGGGCCATTCGTTTTCGGGAGACCACAAAAACGACGGTGCGTTCCACCACATGTCATGTGACATGAGCTGTGAAGGGGTGGCCCCTCGTGACGCAATATCGGCTGCATTTAAAGCAGAAGGAATGTAGCGCCACGAGTTTGAGGGAATGATTTCTTGGATTCTACTGACTCGATTTCCAACAAAGGTTTGCCAGCGATTAGGAGGGGATGAAAGCCAATGCAATACGACTTGCGAATCGCAGAAAGTAACGATATTTGTTAAAGTTATTTTTCCTTCATAGCTAGATAAGACGAAATCAATTAATTCGCTTAAAAGAAATGCGCCTAGGAGTTCTAGCCTAGCCAAAGTTTGTGACTTTATACACAGAAGACCACGGTTCGGTCCGCTTTGCGCTCCCGTGCTAAGCTCTGAGAAGTATTACAGGCACCTTAAACTGTGCGGCCAAACATTTTTATTAGTTCTTAGGTTTGACATAGATGGCGCTCTTAACAAAATATTGATTTGCTTTTTGGAATCAATACTTAGGTTTTTACAAAAAGGGCCAAGATTTCCATACTAAGCAAGAAGGTTGCAGTTGTAAATTAGCATAACCAATTTGGATAATATATGCTAATTACAGTTGCGACTTTCTTACAGAGTACTTAAAGACAAAATTAAAGATTTAAAAAATCAAAGAACTTTAATTTTGCCTGTTTCTTGGTCCTTTTTATAGTCTGATTTTCCTTTATGGTGTTTTTGACAACTTTGACTAATTTCATAGTGTCAGACCATTTATTGATAATAAATTATGGTTTTCATCATTGTTTCCAAAAGCAACCACTGCAACTGAACTGTAAAAGTTGTCAATGTCTCATAAAGGAAATAAGTGACTAATTAATCCTTTTATCTAAACTTACTTAATTTTTTAAATAAAAGGAATACAAAAAGGATTGAAACTTGGTAAAAAAATTTATTAATACAATTTACAAAATATACATGAATCTCAATGACACTTATTAATTAAGTAAGAGTATTTGTTATGTTAATAGTTAAATATTTGTACACATATATCGCACCCTCAAAAAGCTCAAAAAATTAAATTGTTGGAAAATTACAAAAAACTTTTGCGGTTACCATAAGAAGCTGTGGTAACTTAAAACTTTAAATATATTTGTAATTTGAATTGTGACTTTCTTTGACAATGTATCGATAGTGAGTGACAAACTGCAAAAAGTCAAAATCCTAAAATTAAAATTTTGAGATGTGTCACTTTTGTTCTGAGGGTGGGATATGTGTATTATAAAAATCTTGCCAGTTCGGTAACCATAACAAAATAAGGTTTGTTTATTTACCCTTTTAATTATATGTTTATAGTGACTGGAAAAATTGACAGCTATTTCTAGACATTTTCGAAATGATGTGATTGTCCTGCTCTGGTTGGCTAATTTTTTACTGTCAGTTACCACTCTTCGATAAAGCTTTTTGGCTTTTGATGTCAGCTGTTTCTCTCTAGTCAAATTTACTGAACTAAGAATTGTGGATTGTCGACGCTTTTTCAAATCTGAAAAAAAAATAAACATTACAATAATAAAAAACAACACACCTTTGTAGATATTTTTTTTAAATATCAAATATTGTATGGATATTTTATATGAATCTCCCTTAAGGCACCACCAAACCAGCAGTTCAGGGAAAATTGTTTTGTATTAAAATATGGCAAAATTTAAATACTACTACTATCATTGGTACCTATTTTGGTGAGAATTACTTGCATTTGGCTGCTTATTATTTGAGCGATTATTAAAGATTCATATTTTAGAGAATTTACTGAAACACAAATAAATATATATTTTTTCTTTATTCATGTATTATGCAACTTGTATCAAATATTCCTAATATATATCTGTACCCCAGAGCCAGACTATGTTAAGTCCCTTTTTGCCTTTTTTTGGTTTGAACAACCTTAATCCTTATTTTTTCATATATTTTTATTTGCTAATTATAAACCTTGATATGAACCAATATTAAGTCCATAGACATCGTTAGGCAAACAATGTTGTCAGTAGGTTGTTCAAACCAAAAAAAGTCAAACATGGACTTAACATAGTCTGGCTCTGGGGTACAGATATAGGGATCATTGATACATTAATTAGCAAACTGTCACACTAAAATCATTCAAAATCATTACATATTAAGCTATGTCTTATAATGCAAACAAATATTTAAAAAAATTCATCTATATTTTTCTTCAAAAATATTTTTTTAAAATGTATGAACTATCCCCAGTCTCCCCTATTTTATATATTTACCCATTTTTCTTAATTATACCTATAAACTACCTAATTATGGTTTGCAAAAATATTTACCTTCTGTTTGAACAGAATGCTTCCTAATTCTTTGAAACGGTAATTAATGTTCACCTTTTTATTAAAAGATTACCGAAATTACGCACTTAGGTACAGAAATTACTAGAGGCCTAAAACTAATCCTGCTTTTAACCCACTCACCTGCATGTTTCTTCTGGATAAATGAATTCCAAGAATGCCCAAGCTGTAACCACTTTTTTTCACAAAAAAGTCTAAAAATATCCACAAAATAAAACATATTTTTAAAAATATATTTCAACCTCACCAAATTCACAAAATCTGACTCCATTCTGCTAAGAAAATGGCTGTTGGATGATTCTAATCCTTTTATATCTGATCAAGTTTGAAGTCAATTTACTCTCTCCTTCTATATACTAAAGAAAAAGACGCAATGACACTTGTTGTTCATTGCTTTATTTTGTAATATCAAATGAATGGGAAGCATGTTAACTGTGCTGCCTACCCTTAGGGGCTCACTTGGGGCTGAGAAAAAAGCCAACTGCTGCCATCTATAATATAAAAAAAATAAAAAAAAACAATGTACGCGGCCAGAGGTTTATCGATTAAATACTTCTCAAGGATTTTATATAGAGTGAAACTGCTTAAACGAGTCAATATGTTATGACTTTATAGGCGCGACCCTAGATTTTGCAGATATGAGAGAAACAGATATATCGTTTTCCTCTTCTACACGAAAATATACGACGCCTGCGTATCCTCGAATTGAAGCGTCACAGAAGCCGATGATTTGACAGGTATTGGTTTTAGACAGTTTGATTTGTCGGGGTAATTGAAAATTGGAAAGAAGCGGGAATTCAGAACGAAGTTTGTTCCAAGAGTCGATGATAGAAGAATCTGGTTCTTCGTCCCAGCCTATTTTCGATAACCACAACTGTTGCAAAATAAATTTTGCTTGTAGCAACAAGGGACAAAGAAAACCTAAGGGATCGAAGATTGTTCCTATGATAGATAAAATAGAACGTTTGGTTGGGGGTTTGTCCTTCATTCGGCATTGATAAGAAAAAATGTCGTTTTTTGGATGCCATTGAAGTCCTAAAACTTTGATAAAGTGGGGTTCCTCCTTGTCAAAAGAGAGAGGCATTTGACGATCGGATTCTGGCAATGTTGCCAATAAATCAGGACAATTGCTTGCCCATTTTTTAAGTTCAAATCCTCCCGACTTCAACAAATCATTGAGTTCTGTTTGAAGGGAGATAGCTTCAGAAAGCGAAGGGCTAGTTCCCAAGATATCGTCGATATAGATTGACGTTTTTAGAACAGTACTAGCCATAGGAAAACGTTCCTTTTCTCTCTCTGCCAGCTCATTTAATGTACGCATGGCTAGAAAAGGTGAGCATGTCATGCCAAAAGTGACAGTAGAAAGTTCCCACACTGAAAGTGGATCCTGTGGAGAAAACCTCCACAATATCCTTTGATAAGGACGGTGATAAGGATTGATAAGGACTTGACGGAACATCTGTTTGATATCAGCAATGTAGGCAATAGGATTAAGACGAAAGGTAAGGAGTAAAGAAGCAATATCTTTTTGAAGTTTCGGTCCCGATAACAACGTGTCATTGAGACTAATATTTTTTGGGGTGACTGCCGAACAATCCCAGACTACCCTTAATTTTGTACTTAAGCTTTCCGGCTTTAGTACGCAATGATGTGCTAAAAAACATGATACGTCGACCTTTGGTTGACTAGATAAAACTAAACTCATATGATTAGAATCGATATAGTCTTGCATGAAACTTGAATAGGCAGTGTACAGATCAGGATTTTTGATTAATCTATTTTCTAGAAGTAAAAATCTACGATAAGCTTGCGGATAAGTATTTCCTAGGTCAGGGTTTATTTTATCTTTAAACGGAAGATCTACCATGAATCTACCGCTCGGTTGCCGTACTACACTCGCAGTAAAAATTGATTCTGCTTGTTTTTCTTCCTTTGCTAAGATTTGTTTTTTAGGCAAATGTTCGATTTCCCAAAACCTAGGGAGAATGACCTCTAAAGGAGGTGAATGACTCGTTAAAAAACAACTGGTTCGTTCCGTAAGACTACCTACTTCGTCAACTTTTCCCATAACGACCCAGCCAAAGATAGTTTCAAAAGCTGAAGGTTGCCCTATTTGTCCAAGAACCCTGCCCTCCTTGAATATCTGTGCGAATAGCTCGCAACCAATAACTAGGTCCACAGGTCTAGATTTGAAATAGGATGGGTCGGCAAGTTTAAGGTTTTCCAAGTGTTTCCACTGATTATCGTTCAAAGTGAATGTAGGCATATTGGAACATAATTGTGGAACGACAATTGCTTCGAAATTAAGTAAAGGAGTGACCTGTCCTTGTGGCTTAATGTGACATTGAACGAGCCCTTTGGAAGTAAAAGAAGAGACATCTGATTTAATCCGAATATTTCAGTGGTGTAACTTCGCCTAGGAAGATTAAGACGCTGAATACGCTTTGCACTGATGAATCCTGTCTGTGATCCAGAATCAAGCAGTGCCCTTACAGGTTGAAAATTTCCGCAACCGTCCATAACCTCTATTATGGAGGTGCATAAAAGAAAGGTACCTGAAGGTCCTGAGGTATTTAATGACACATGAAGATTACTGACAGGTGGTGTGTGAATGACAGGACTAGTATCTTGGCTTCCAGACTCTTGATTAGTTTCTAAGATATGAGTTACGGAATACCTCACTTGAAACTCGTTTCTCGCTTTTTCGTCCGATGCCGCGGTCTGTGAAAACACATAACACTCGGTGATCGCAGATAAAAAACCCTTGCGTTTTTGCACGGCTTTTTTGACAGACATGATTTTACCTTTGAAATGACGAAATTGTCGGTAAATATACAATTAACGCTAAATTAATGCTTCTGAAATAGAAAAATGACGAATTGTCGAAAATATGCACTAATTTATCGCAATTGATGAAAATTGTTTTAAATATCGAAATGATATGGAACACATCTAATCACAGAAATGTCGGTAAATATACAATTAACGCTAAATTAATGCTTCTGAAATAGAAAAATGACGAATTGTCGAAAATATGCACTAATTTATCGCAATTGATGAAAATTGTTTTAAATATCGACCACACTGAACATGTGCTTGTTTGTTTTGATCGCTTCGCTTTGTTTACTGAATGACCACGGTACGTTACCATAGCAGCGGACCGAAAAACACGTGAACTGCGCCGCTACCGAAGATCGAGCGAAAATCTCTCTGGTTTCAATACGATTGACAAAATTCAAGGCCGTCTTGATCTCGGCGTGAAAATAAATGGCCGACTTATTAATACCGTCGTATGGAGTAAATTTTAAATAATTCGGTCGAAGGAACACTTATGTTATGCCCGCAGTAAGAAAAACGATAAATGCAATGGACTGTATATAATTTAATTAATGAAAGCGCGAACAAACATAAATATATTGATATGAAAATTACGAAATAATTAAAAGGTCCATAGGTTAATTGTGGGTACCACACAAGAGAAATCAGAGACAAAGCACTCACCAGTTTGCAGCCAATTTCTCCACTTCCAAGGGGCCCCTATCTGGATCTAATGATGTCACCACGTAGCTGAAGGGCTGAAGTTTCTAGTTCTATGCTTCAGTACACCAAAATCGAGCACTTTCAGGTGTAGAAATTTGAAATAGTTGGAGAAAGTAAATTAACACGTCATTTCTCGAGGCGGTCGAAAAAGGATCTCACTCATTCTTGGTGCGCATGTCCAAAATGCGCGAAAAATGCACTCTGTCCGTCATTCAATGGGGCTTTCCCATTTAAAAAAAATATCTTTTTTTTTGGGATATACATCAGCCGAAAGGCCATTAGAAGCCATTCCAATACTTTTTTTCCAAAAATGTTATTTTTTCTACCCGAAAAAAACGATTTTAAATCACCGATTCAGTGCCCCACGGAATTTTTGGAAACGAATGCTTGTGACGTCATTCAATGCTGGTGACGTCATTAAATAACTGGTCGATTGGAATAATTTTTAAAGTAGAGTATTTATCTGGATGACTGTTTGTGCTGGCCTTTTAGTTTTCGAATAAAATTAATTGACAGAAAATGACGTTCTGTCACAGAAATGTCAGAAAACGTTTGTCGTGTTTAAGGCCTTCACACACACAATTTACGTAATCCGTAGCATGACGCATAGCGGGCTTTCAACCAATCAGCGATCGAATAGCAGCGGCCATATTGGATTTACGTAAGAAAAGTCCATAAGGTTGAACTTCTTACGCGTTATGTGTTATGTTTTTTTGTGTGTGATCGGCTTTATCAATTAATTTTTTTTTAAATTTTACCGTTTTAAGTGATTTTTCCGCTGAATTCTGTGTTTTGAAAGGATTTATTTACATTGTTATTTTCCACTGTGTGCATACAAATCTAGGTAAGTTTTTAAGTTACACATAAGCGAGGGTGTGACAGGATAGCGTGGCCAAACGTCTGGGAGAAGAAAAAACGAACATTTTAAAAAATACCACTGTAAAATAAGTTATAATATTATGGCTAGTTTACGCAGCAGCGCAATGCACAAACGTAAATTTAGTGTGAGGGGTGATCAGCTGAACCAAATTTGTACACCGTCCTACAGGACTTTAATAAATTTTTGGTCCTGTATAGTCCTGTACATTTCCTGTACAAGTTCTGTATAGTCCTGCCTGTGGGGTCCTGTATAGTCCTGTGGCTGAAAAGGCGCCCATAACGTCTCAACTCTCGTTTTTCTTAGAGAGCCGATTTGCCTTTGCCGGCCTTAGTACTTCGGGCATCCCTTAGGCGCTAGTACCCTCGGTTCATAGTATAGTCCTGTAGGGTCCTGTGGGGTCCTGTAGAAAAATTTGTACACCTTCTGTGGGCAGCTGATCACCCCTCGATTTAGTGATATCTTTGACTTTGTTTTTTTTGGTATGGTAGAAAAAGACAAACCTATATTACTAAATTTAGGTTTGTGCATTATGTTGGCTGTTTAAACCAGGCATTATACACCAATTAATAAAATTTGCAACTGTGGAGAATTTGTGGCATGAGCTGTTTACCCTACATAATATCACCCCCTTAGTGCAACAACTAGATAACTCGAAATTTATGCCTTTTGAGTTATCCAGTTAAAGCTGACCTATTTTTCTTATTTTCTCTTTTTAATGCATCATCTAGATATCGTGTATGAGCAACCAAACTTAAAGACTTAAAGAGTGACAAGAAATAGATAACTCTGAAAATGCACATTTCATAAAACAACAACTTGAGATTTTCTTAAAACTATCTTTAAGTTCTCTAGTTGTTGCACTAAGGGTACAATATGAGCTACATATAATTCTTTAATGGATAAAAAACTCAGTAAAATAGAGGCATATTTATAATTGGGTGGTAGATTTCAAATGTTTAAACTGGGTGCAAGTGATTCTTAAAAAAATACATAAATTACAGATAGTTTTATTAATTTGTTAAAAAACCTTGACATTGTATTTTCCAGACAAACTTTACCAAAACATGTCTAATGATACAAAAAAACAACACTAATAGCTGACCTGCACATGTAGGTATTGTCTATATTATATACAGGGTGTTTTTGTGTTTGAGGACATTTTTGGGGCCTGGGAAAAATGGTTAGGGATATACACTTATCTACAAGGTAAGGATATGTTTGAGATCAGTTGACAAAGGTTAGGAAAACACAAATGTAGAAGGAGACAGGATAAATATAATTGATTTAAAAAAACTAAGTCAGGATAGGGCCCCTTAGTTGATTTATATAGGTTGTGTTAGGGGGCTAGGGTCGGTTAATTAGTTTAGGAGATATAGAGTACACTTTATTAGCTATTAATTAAATAATTTTATCTAAGCATAATGCCAATTTCATATAATAATCTTAAATCACCAAGAAATGCACTCAACTTTGCCTTATGCACTCTTAATGAACGGATGATTGCATATATCAATTTTTTTAAAAATATACCTGACAATATTTTTATCTTACTTTTTAGGAGTAGGTGTTAAAAGGATTCACAAAAGTTTGTTCCAACAATTTTCCAAAAGTAGATTATGAAGTGATCAATATGAATTACTACCATATGGATTTCTTTAGCACAGAAATGAAACACAATTATAGTGGAAAGTAAGTTGATGTTATCTTGGACATTAGATTAAAAAAATAACGAAAAATTAATTGGACTTAAGACTTACCTAGTAAAGCCCACAATTTTTTATTTTTTTTGGTAATCTGATACAAAATAATTTATTGTTTTTTTTTATTAGTTTAGATAATTTAGAAAAACGTTTTAAATAAATGTTAAAGAACACAAACTTCCCAAAAAAAATTCTGGTATATTAAACTTATAGTTTTTAATGTTACAGGTGAAAAAGTTCATCACCATGTTAAATTTTGACAATTTTTTTTAGTAGCCTTTAACTTTTGAAATATGTTCCATAAACCTAGCAAGCCCATCTCAATAAAAATTAAAAAAATATATTCCAGAATTATGTGCTCTTTATGTGCTAATTTCGTCCACTTTTTAAAATTTTTGTGATCCTTTGGTTTCCACAGAAATTTTAGAAAATTAATGGCATATAAAGCTAGCAAGCCCATACAGAAATAATAAATATTTTTATAATATTTATATGCTAAAATTAAGTGCTTTTTATGTGCTCCCATTTGCTAAAAAGAAAATGCACAATTTATAAAAAAACATCTTGAGAATTTCTCAAAACTATCTCAAGTTCTCTAGTTGTTTCACCAAGGGAACGATAGCTACATACAATTCTTCAATGGATAAAAAACTCAGTAAAATAGAAGCATATTTATATTTGGGTGGTAGATTTGAGATGTTTAAACTTGGTGCAAGTGATTCTTAAAAAAATACATAAATTACTGATAGTTTTATTAATTTGTTAAAAAACCTTGACCTTATATTTTCTAGACAAACTTTACCAAAACTAGACATGTTAACTTGAAATCAGAATATGGTCAACACATTAGTGTGTCAGCTATTATGACCTGCACATGTACTGGCTATATTATATACAGGGTGTTATTGTGTTTGAGGACATTTTTGGGGGGGGTGGGAAAAATGGTCAGGGATATACACTTACCTACAAGGTAAGAATATGTTTGAGAGCAATTGACAAAGGTTAGGAAAACACAAATGTAGAAGGAGACAGGATAAATATAATTGATTTAAAAAAACTAAGTCAGGATAGGGCCCCTTAGTCGATTTATATAGGTTGTGTTAGGTGGCTAGGTTCGGTTAATTAGTTTAGGAGATATAGATTACACTTCTATTTGCTATTAATTAAATAATTTTATCTAATCATAATGCCAATTTCATATAATAATCTTAGGTCACCAGAAAATGGACTCAACTTCGCCTTAGGTACTCTTAATGAACAGATGATTGCATATATCAATTTTTTACCTTCCTAGCCCGCATAGCAATGGCCAGAGAAGGTATTATTTTCGAGGAAATTTTTTTTTTCAGATAACGCCGGAAATTTGTTATTTGGGTGTATTTTGACCTATCCTAGCAATATCGTCGTGATGTCTGTCTGTATGTGTGTGTATATTATTTCTGTCCATAACACGATAGCTGAAAAATCCTTGTTTGAGATTGAAAATCAGGGGAAAATCAGTCCCAAACCGGACTGTAAAATACCTAGATCAATCTGACTACCCAAACTGGTTTTGATGTTAAAGATAAACACAGTATTTCTAAGTTGCGTCCAAATTGTACCCAAATCTCTATTGTAGTAATATGAAGTAAAAAAAGACGAAATGAAGAGGTCTTGACTTACCAAAAAAGGAGCTACAAGGGTAATCCAATTTGGCGACGTCTTGTGGTAGATCTTCACTTCAACTCCGGAGGTTAAGAGTTAGTAATATAGCTTGTAATCACTCCCGCTCGCGAGCTTGTAAAAAATTGCCTCTAAAGGGCGTAAATATTTGTACGAGTATCACAGGAACGCATTAACTGTTCGCTTTCGCAGATATGTGAATACTGATTTTTAGAGGTCGACGGCATTTCACCTTGATCCATTTCGTATATAGGTAAAAAGGATGTTTAATACACAGGCGGGTCAAGTGGGAAAATATTTCATTTGAAGGAACGGAACAAAGGGTGTCAAGACCATCGCGTAAATTGAAATTTGTATTGCAAGTATTTTTTCATTATGCACACGTAATAGTAAGTTGTAATTTGTATATAAATAATTGTAAATACTTATATCTTAGTACTAATTTTAATTTAGAAGGGTTTGATCCCTGTAAATAGTATTAAAGTTAATTAAAAATAAAAACAAAAAAACTCTTAAAGGCGCAGCAGCGCAGTAAAATTCCCAAAAATTGTAAAAACAAAAATAAATAAAATTGTAACTCAAAAATAAAACTAATTTGAGTGAGAACGAAACACTCCCACCCCTGAAAATGCCAGGCATTTTCGGAATCAATTCTCCATAGGGAGAGGACATAGCTTTACTAGTGGTCGCTTTAACATACCTTTGGTGGTCTTAACCACGGCTACGCGCGCGATACCATCAGTACCTAAAATGAGCTCCGTGATTCGCCCCAGAACCCACTCCAATGGTGGAGTATTTTCGTTTTTTATAAGTACCATTGTACCTTCCCTCGCAACGAGCCCGTCTGGAGTATTCCATTTGTGACGTTGCGTAAGAGTATGTAAATATTCGTCTTTAAAACGACGCCAAAAATCGTAATGTAATTTTGTAAGCAATTGCCAACGAGACAATCGATTTAATTTAATTGCATCCAAATCAGGGTCTGGAAGACAAGTAAGAGGTTCCATATTAAGAAAGTGTCCTGGGGTTAAGGCTGTAAGATCATTCGCGTCAGATGATATGGGAGTAAGAGGGCGGCTACTGAGGACAGCCTCTACCTGTGTGAGGACTGTGTATAGCTCCTCGTAAGTAAGGACTTGTTGTCCGATAACACGAATTAAATGGGTTTTCATAGATTTAATATTGCTTTCCCATAGGCCACCCATGTGGCTAGCAGTTGGCGGATTAAAGTGCCATTTTATGGCCTCCTTTTCCGCAACGTAAGAAAAGATTTCTGTAATGTATTTAGCGGAAGCTAAGAAGTTGCCTCCATTATCCGAGTGCACTTCAGTACATCTACTTCTTCTGGCTATAAAACGGCGAAAACCCGCTAGGAAACCATCACAAGTGAGATCGGAAATCAGCTCTATGTGTGTACAACGTGTAACACAGCAAACAAATAGAGCTATGTAAGATTTTAATTGTTTACTAGTACGCAACTGACTTGCGCGGATCATGATTGGTGGTAGTAAAAAATGAGTGGTTTGTATACCTGAATGAAGATGAATTTTATGTATCTCCCCAATAAGTAAAGTAGTAAACAAAGCCTTGCTTGGCAATAAAATCGGAAATTTTTGGTTGTAATTTAAGGACGTAGAATGCGTCAAACGTCCGCCAACGCGTAAGAAACCTTGTGTATCCAAAAAGGGACTTAATTTTCGAAAAGATTTTGGCAAAATTAAATTATTTTCCAACATGGAGATTTCTTTTTGAAAATAACTTTGTTGGGCGTGTTTGACTAAAAACATTTCAGCATTTCTTAGCTCAAAAAATGTAAGGTTTTGATAAAGAAAAACAGGTTCCTTTTTAGTTTTAAAAATTAAATTTTGATAAAAACGTAAAACGTATGCCAAAATTCGTATTAATTTTGATAACGTAGAATATTTTGTATAGAATTGATCAAAGAAGGTTAAATCAACTGTTACCTTTAAAGTAATTTTTCGTTCTTCGTCACGAACTAGGAGTTCTGACTCAGAGGAAATAGTATCATTGGAAAGAAAATTCCAAGTTTTAGGATTTTGTAAAAGAAAGTCAGGGCCGTTCCACCAAAGTGAAAAATTGGTAATTTCGCTAGGAAAGAGACCACGTGACCCTGGATCGGATGCATTTAAATGAGTAGGAACATATGCCCAGTTTTCTGCAGGGAGTCTTTCGTGAATGTATGCAACGCGGTTCCCTACAAAGGTTTTCCAGGAATACGAAGGTCTTTTTATCCATGCAAGGGCGACTGTACTGTCTGAAAATGCATAAATTTGATCAATTTTTAATCTATTTTCGTAACTTTGCACAACAAAACTGAGGAGTTTTGCTAGTAATACTGCACCGGAAAGTTCGATTCTACAAATACTTAAAACTTTGATTGGAGCCACTTTGCTTTTGGCTGTAATAAAATAAGTTTTTACCGTATTGTTTTTGTAAGTAATTCGTAAATAACAAACCGCACAGTAGCCTTTTTCGGACCCGTCACAGAAACCGATCAGCTGACAGCTTGTCATATTAGCTAAGTCAATATGGCGCGGGATCGAAACTTTAGATAAGGTATTAAATTCCGCTTTGTACCTTTCCCATTTTGTAATTATTTCTGAATTAGGGGTATCGTCCCACTGTAAGTTAGCTTTCCAACAGTACTGTATAAGTAACTTTGCAAAAAAAGTGATTGGAGTTAGAAAGCCGATGGGATCGAAAGTACGCGCCAGATTGCTTAAAATTGATCTTTTAGTGCAAATTTGATCTGTATAATTTAAGGAGTAAAAAAAGTAATCTTTTACTGGGTGCCATTTAAGGCCAAGTATTTTTAAAATCGTATTATTTTCAAAATTAAGAGAAAAATCCTTGAGCTGGATATGATCTTCCGGGAGATCTGTAAGTAATCTCGGATCGTTAGCAGCCCATTTACGCAATTCGAAGCCACCTCTGTGCATTAACTCTATCAGCTGATTTCTCATCGATATGGCGTCTTCGAGGGTGTCAGCCCCAAAGAGCCCATCATCAATATAAAAATCATTTTTTACAATAGCTGACGCGAGCGGCAAATCTGAGTAATCTTCAGCTAGCTGTAACATAGTACGAATTGCTAAATAGAGACTACTGGCAACACCGAAAGTTAGAGTAAGAAGTTCGTAATCTGTAACAGGTTGAGACGGCGAAAATCTGTAAAGAATACGCTGATATCTAGTCTGATCAGCGGTGACGTAAACGTTACGAAACATTTGTTTGACGTCACATGTGTATGTAAACTTGTAAAAACGAAAATTTAGCAGCAGGGCTACCAAATCTTTTTGTAATTTTGGACCCGCGTGTAGGGTCGAGTTTAGTGAGGGTTTACCAAAAACGCAACTCGAGGCATCGAAAACAATTCGAACGGGGGTTGTTGTAGAATCATTTTTTATTACCGCATGATGCGCTATGTAAAAATGATTATTTATTTGTAAATAAGTAGGAGGGGGAACCGGTCTCATATGGCCGAGTTCTAAATATTCTTTTAGCACGTCCGAATATGTAGTATGTAATTTTTCATCTCGTAAAAGTCGATTTTCTAAAGAATAAAATCTACGTAACGCAAGATCTCGGGTGTTTCCAAAGTCTGGGGCTGTCATTTTAAAGGGTAACGCAACTATGTATTTTCCTGACGGGTGTCTAGAGGTAGTTTTCAGGAACAAATTTTCACAAAACTCTTGATCCGGAGTTTTAAAAATTACCTCTGGTACTTCCTCTGTTTGCCAAAATAACTTGAGAGTATTTTCGATACTAGAATCGCTCATTTTAGTAAAAAAAGTATTTATAATTTGGTGCCTCGAATTTGGTAAATTAATTTTTCCCATTACCACCCATCCAAAAGTAGTGTTTAGACAAACGGGCTGATCCGGACCGTTAGAAATTCGGCCGTTTTCAAGGATCAATGGGAAAAAATCAGCTCCAAAAATAGCATCGATTTTTCCACTTTCAAAACAGTATTTGTCTGCAAGTTTTAAATTGGCAATGTAAGGATAATCTTTTAATGAAAAGGTAGAAAAAGGCATATTATCGCAAATTTTTTCAAGGATGATGACCTCTAAATTATATTTTCTAACGTCATCTAAAGTAGAAATTGTACAACGGACTCCCGCTTTAGAAGAAGTACGCATACCATCTAGACCCTGCAACGTCAGTGCAGTACTGAAACGGGGTAAATTTAATTTTTTAGCAAAATCTTTTGTAATAAATGACGCCTGCGCCCCAGAGTCTAGGACTCCGCGACCCTCTTGCCAAAGACCAAATTGATCCTGTACTTTAAATCTAATGGTGCTCAGTAAAACCGCGTGATCATGTAACGCCATGTTAACATTGACTGTCCGATTCTCAACTACTCCAGTCGAATTAGACGACGAATGCGAAGAATTTTCCGAACTCGGGTTCGGATTGTAGGTAATAGCAGGGACACTCTCCGCAGGAGTACGTTCAAAATGCAAGTGAGTGTGGTGGGGGAAACCACATTTTAAACAACGTTTTTTAGAAGTACATTGGGTTTGAATGTGAAAATTGGCCAAACAATTGGTACACGCGTTATGACTTTTCACAATCTGCGATCTTTCGTAAGGACTTTTGGCCAAAAATTTAGGACACCGGTAGATCACGTGACTTTCTGAGCAGTAATAACAAGTATTTGTAGAACTCTTAAAGGTATTTGTATTGTGGGAAGTAGCATTCTCCATTGTATGATTTGTATTTGTAAAAAAAGCAGATTTTTTATTCTGCTGAGGCGCAGCATGCGAACCTCTTGTATTGTAATTTTTATTCGTAAAAGAAATCTTAGATTTTTCTGTATTGCAAATTTTTGCACTTAGAGAAACGGTCTCTAAGGCTGTACATTGTTTAAGAATAAAATCTTTAACGGAATCGTAAGTAGGCATGTCTGTCGAGGCATGCTGATGCTCAAAAACTTTCCTCGTATGAGGATCTAATCTGTCTAAGAGCATATTTGTAGTAATAAATTCCCATTTTTCGACCTCGTATTCCATGGTAATTAATGCTTGTAAATTTTCTTGGAAAGTATCCATTAATAAACGTAAAGTTTGTACATTTTCGTATGTCATAGGCGGAAAATTTTCCAATTTTTTCCAATACGAAACTGCACGCAATCGTCTATTATCGTATCTTTCAAGCAAAGCTCGATACGCGATGACGTAATTATCATTTTGCAAGGGCAAATGAGATACCAAAGCGTATGGTGTGCCGGAAAGAACTGAAAGTAAAGTTGAAAACTTTTCAACGGGGCTCATAGATTTGTTAGTATGAACTAAGGCATTGAAAACCTCTATGAAAGTAGTAAACTTTTGATGGTCACCCGAAAAAGTAAGCAAATCCATCCTTGGCTTGTAATGATGCTCGTGTTCGTGGCAATGCACGACCGTAGTATCATTTAAAACGGTTTGATTCGCTTGAGTGTTAGAGTTTTGGCTCTGTTCGGGTTCCTCAATTAACGTGTAAAATATTGATTCAATCTCTAAGAGCCTGTTTGAAAAATCGTACGCAACGGCATTTTGTATTTTAAGTTCCTCTTTTTCGGAAGCAATAAGCGCGATCAAAGCATTCTGATGACCGTCAAAACTCTTACGCAACCTCTCAAGACTCCGAAAAGCAACTCTGAAACGATTCAGATACACTGCATTTGATTCTGCCTTTTTGGCGGCATCCTCGATCAATTTTAACTGGTCTAAAACGGCGCCTCGCAATGCTAAGGCACGCTCTCTTTTTTGTTCGCTTGTAATTATAGGCATTTTAATAAATTTAAAAAACAATTGTATATTTACAAAGAATTATAGTAAATAATTGTAAATAATAAATTTATTTTATATCGATTGTAAAAAGTATGAAAAAACGAGCGTTCGACCGACAGGCGACAAAAAATTAAAACTGATAAGGAATCGCGCTCGAAACAAACTTAAAGAAGGCAAAAAGACCGCAAAAAACGTAAATTTGAATGCGAATACGGGGCCCCTAATGGGTGCAAATTTTTAAAAACTTGGGTTTTTAAATTGTAAGAGGGCGGGTTTTAAAACCTACCACTAGTAAAGCATTAGTAATCATGTATCGTAATAACCTAATCTAATAATCGTAATTGTAACGTAAGTTTGTGCGTAATGAAAAAAATCGCAAAAAATAAAAAATAAAGATTTGCGAAAATTAAGGGCAACTCAGAAAGGGTTGGAAAACCAGACTGATCCGGTTCGAAGGACCATGAAAAATCCTTGTTTGAGATTGAAAATCAGGGGAAAATCAGTCCCAAACCGGACTGTAAAATACCTAGATCAATCTGACTACCCAAACTGGTTTTGATGTTAAAGATAAACACAGTATTTCTAAGTTGCGTCCAAATTGTACCCAAATCTCTATTGTAGTAATATGAAGTAAAAAAAGACGAAATGAAGAGGTCTTGACTTACCAAAAAAGGAGCTACAAGGGTAATCCAATTTGGCGACGTCTTGTGGTAGATCTTCACTTCAACTCCGGAGGTTAAGAGTTAGTAATATAGCTTGTAATCACTCCCGCTCGCGAGCTTGTAAAAAATTGCCTCTAAAGGGCGTAAATATTTGTACGAGTATCACAGGAACGCATTAACTGTTCGCTTTCGCAGATATGTGAATACTGATTTTTAGAGGTCGACGGCATTTCACCTTGATCCATTTCGTATATAGGTAAAAAGGATGTTTAATACACAGGCGGGTCAAGTGGGAAAATATTTCATTTGAAGGAACGGAACAAAGGGTGTCAAGACCATCGCGTAAATTGAAATTTGTATTGCAAGTATTTTTTCATTATGCACACGTAATAGTAAGTTGTAATTTGTATATAAATAATTGTAAATACTTATATCTTAGTACTAATTTTAATTTAGAAGGGTTTGATCCCTGTAAATAGTATTAAAGTTAATTAAAAATAAAAACAAAAAAACTCTTAAAGGCGCAGCAGCGCAGTAAAATTCCCAAAAATTGTAAAAACAAAAATAAATAAAATTGTAACTCAAAAATAAAACTAATTTGAGTGAGAACGAAACAATAGCTCCTAAACCAATTTTCATAAAATTTTTAGGTAAAATAGTGCTCGACATTCTTACGAGCTGATTAGATTTTAACAATTAGAAACTTAAAAAATGCTAACTTTTTAACTGAGCATCGTATCAATATACAGTTTTCAGAATATAGTAGACTACACTTTACTTAATAATTTGTGTTATAACCAAAAAGAGCCTTAGTTTCTTAGATATTTACAAAAAACTATTTTCAAGGCTGATGTATTATCATGGCTTCACTAGAAGTGTGCTAATATGCTAGCTAGGAAGGTATCAGATCTGGCATGGGTCCATTTATTTTTAAATAAACCTGACAATATTTTTATCTTACTTTTTAGGATTAGGTGTTAAAAGGATTCACAAAAGGTTGTTCCAACAATTTTCAATCAACAACATGAATTACTACCATTATTTAGAACATATGATTTCTTTAGTACAGAAATGAAACACAATAATAGTGGAAAGTAAGTAAAGCCCAAAAAAAAATTTTTTTTTGGTAATTTGATACAAAATAATTTTTTGAATTTTTTTTTATTAAATATTTATCCGTTTCACAACGTTCTACGTCTTCCGATACCCAATCTCCACTTGTTTCTGTTTGCCCATAATTCATCATCTAGGCCTCTTATTCTTATTTCACTGTCTATTCCTTCTCTCCAGCTTCTCCTTGGCCGTCCTCGTTTTCTTCGGCCAGTTGGTTTCCATTGTAGTATTTGTTTAGGTAGTCTTTCATCATTCATTCTTTGTACATGTCTGTACCACACCAGTTCCTTTGTTCTTATATCATCCACTAAAGTACATTCCCCCACTGTCATAATTTCTCTTATTCTTTGATTTGTAACTCTTTCTCTTTTGGATTTCCCTGCTGCTCTTCTCCAATAGTCCATCTCCGTAGCGGAAAGCATTTTTTCTGTTCTATCCTTGATTGGCCATACTTCTGAGCCGTATGTAATAATACTTTTTACAATGGTTTTATATATAAGCTTTTTGTTATGTTTTGATATACTTTGGTCCCAAATTATTCCATTTAATAAAGTTATTGGTTTTCTTCCTTGTACGTTTCGACCTTTTATAGCTTTGTCTAGTGTTCCGTCAGCTGTAATTTTTAGACCTAAGTATTTATACTCATCACAGGACTGAATTCGCTGCCCGGTATTTAAGATTAGATCCTGTTTGATTCCACCGATACACATATACTCTGTCTTATTGAGATTAACCTCTTTTTCTTATTAATTTAGATAATTTAGAAAAAGTTTTAAATAAATGTTAAAGAACAGAAACTTCCCAAAAAAAAATCTGGTATATTAGACTTATAGTTTTTGAAGTTATGGGTTAAAAAGTTTGCCTTTAACTTTTGAAATAAGTTCCATAAACCTAGCAAGCCCACCTCAATAAAAATTTAAAAAATATATTCCAGAATTGTGTGCTCTTTTTGTGCTAATTTTGTCCACTATTTAAAATTTTTGTGCTCCTTTGGTTTCCACGGAGATTTAAAAAAATGATTGGCATGCTGGCTTTGTATGTATAAACGTAGCAAGCCCATACAGAAATAATAAATATTTTTATAACATTTATATGCGAAAATTAAGTGCTTTTTATGTACTCCCGTTTGCTAAAAAGAAAATTTCAAGTCTTTAAGCTTTTTTTTAAATGTTTGAAAATGAAATTAAAATACTCCAATATATGGGCACCTAAGATCACACTAGGTACTATAGTTATAGTGTACGCGTAAGCTAATATAACTAAAAACTGAAATATATTTTATTCAAGTCCAGACTCAATTACCTTTTGTTTGATACCACACAAGCCATGTTTTTACTTAAACCCTAATTTTTGAAATCTACCCCTACCCTTTTTTTTAAATTAACTAAAATGTATTTTGTTTAACTCCAGACTCAATTACCTTCCGTTTTATGTCACACACGCCATATTTTCACATAAACTCAAATTTTTGAAATCTTCCCCCACCCTTTTATTTGACCGGCGTTTGGTGGATTTTGTTCATTTTTAAATGGGACCATCTCGATCCAAGGTCCAGGCTAGGTACCAAATTTCATTCAATTCGGGCAAGCGGTTTTTGAGTTATGCGGGTTGGTCATTACAGACAGACATACAGACGGCGGGACAAAAAAGTTTTAAAATCATCTAAAATGCTCGGGCACTGGAGAGCCCTCCAATAAAACACAAAATGAAGAACCCCCAACTAAGGTTAAAAAAGCTCCATTACCTCCACCGATTATGGTAAATGGCGTAAATAATTTTAATGATATTTATGAAAAGTTATATATCATACAAGGAGTTAAAATAAAAGTTTTAAATAACGAAAATATTAAAATAAATGTACAAGACGCAGACAGCTATCGGCTGGTTACTAAAATGCTTAATGAAATAAAGCATCAATGGCACTCATATGAAAACAAACAAATAAGGCCAATTAGAGTAATAGCGAATAGGCTACACTTCTCATGTGACCCACAAAAAATTGTAGCTGATCTACAAAAAAAAGGTTTTAAGGCACTGGAGGCCAGCAACAAACTTAAATGGAGAACAAGACAACCTCTTAACATGTTTATGCTCACATTTAGCCACGATGAAGATATCAACAAAATTTTTGAAATTTCCAGTATCCTTGGGATTGAAGTGGAAATAAAAGCACTAAAAACCTCAAAGTTAGTCCCTCAATGCAAAAGATGCCAATCTTATGGACACACGCAAAAATATTGCGCTAAAGAACCACGTTGCGTAAAATGCACGGGGAAACATCTTACTGTAGAATGCCCCAAACCAAAAGAATCTGAGCCAAAATGCATCCACTGTGGAGGCAAGCATCCTGCTAACTACAGAGGATGCCTTGTTGCTAAGGAAATACAAAAATTGAAAAATAAACCTAAGAAACCGAATCTCATACCAAACGTGAGTACAAATAGACAAAACCAACAGACAAGAAACACAGTCACACAAAACTCTGTGACAAGGACATACAGCCAAGTAGCAGCAACAGCTACTATACCTGATATTAATATCAGTAGTCAAAATACTATGGAACAAACACTACAATTAATTTTGGAGAAATTGAACAAACTTGATGAGCGATTAACTAAACTAGAAAGTAGCAATAACGGAGCTACCAATATGCCTCAAAATGGTCAGTAATCTTAGAATCCTAGCTTGGAATGCCAATGGTCTTTTGCAACATCTGCAAGACTTGCAAGTTATTCTAGACATAGAAAAAATTGACGTCTGTCTTGTGTCAGAAACGCATTTCACTAACCAGTCTCACATTAAATTTAAAGGTTATAAAGTGTATCATACAACTCACCCTAGCAATACTGCACATGGGGGAAGTGTATATATCACACTATGAGGAGATGGGATATAAAACCATAGAGATTCAAGCTACATTAGTAAGTGTAAAAACCAAAACATATACATTAGTCATAAGTGCTGTCTATATACCACCAAGGCACTTACTAAAGAAAAATCAATATCTTAATTTTCTCAGAAAATTAGGAAACCGTTTTATAATTGGAGGTGACTTTAATGCAAAAAATACCTACCGGGGATCTAGACTGACGAATTCTAAAGGAAAAGAACTTTTGCAAGCTATTAGTGAATATCAATGTGAGCCGATATCAACTGGTAAGCCCACATACTATCCAACAGATCCAGGAAAAATTCCAGATCTAATTGATTTTTTTATAGTAAAAAATATATCTTTAAGTTTTGTAGATATAGAAGAAAGTTTTGATTTACACTCAGATCATTCACCTATTATTCTAACTCTTAGTAAAAACATAATAAAGAAAGAAGCAAATATCTCACTAGTTAATAAACTGACTGACTGGATTAGTTTTAAACAAAGTCTGTCAGAAAAAATAAACCTATCAGTACCATTGCAAACGCCAGAACAAATCGATAAAGAAGTTGATTATTTTGTTACAAATATTCAACAAGCAGCTTGGGAAAACAGTCCAAAACCAAAGAGAATTTTTAAGGGAAAAAACTATCCAAAGGAAATTAGAGACCTTATATTGGAAAAAAGGAAACTAAGAAGAAAGTGGCAACAAAGCCGTGATCCTCGGGACAAAACAAATCTCAACAACATGACGCAGCGCATTAGGCGAGAAATTCTAGTAATAAAAAATGAATCTATTAACCATTTTCTTAATGAACTTACAGATGATAAAAATACTGACTATTCCCTTTGGAAAGCAACCAAAGATTTTAAAAGACCAATTATCCAAATTCCACCCATACGAAAATCTAACAACCAGTGGGCAAGGAGTAACGAAGAAAAAGCAGATATTTTTGCAAGTCATTTAGAAAAAACATTTCAGCCCCACGAAGCACCAGATGAACACTTTCATTTAAATGAACCCCATCAAATCGAGGACCATATTAAGCTTACATCACCAAAAGAAATATTAACAGAAATCAAAAATATTAATTCGAAAAAAGCCCCAGGGTATGATCTTATTAACGGGGTAGTCATAAAACAACTCCCCAGAAAAGCTATCGTAAAACTATGCAACCTAATTAATGCGTCTTTTAGGCTTAGGTATGTACCTAAACTGTGGAAAGTTGCAGAAGTTATCATGATTCCAAAACCGGGAAAACCACTCCATGACGTGTCATCTTACAGGCCAATATCTTTGCTGCCAATTATATCCAAGCTCTATGAAAAATTATTGCTTAAAAGAAAACCCATCATAGAAAGACAAGAAATTATTCCATCTCATCAATTTGGTTCTCGAGACAAGCATTCCACGATAGATCAAGTACACAAAATTACTAATATAATAGAAAAAGCACTAGAAGAGGGAAAAGTTTGTTCTGCAGTTTTTCTAGATGTAGCACAAGCATTTGACAAAGTGTGGCATGAAGGCCTTAATTTTAAACTAAAAAGGTTTCTGCCAAAACAATATTCGGATATTTTGGAATCATACATATCTGATAGACATTTTAGAGTAAAACAGGAAGACTCATACTCAAATTTAAGATAAATTCAAGCAGGCGTGCCCCAGGGTAGCGTACTAGGCCCTTATCTATACTTATTATTCACTTGTGATATCCCAAAACCAGAAAATTGTCACTTAGCAACATTTGCCGATGATACTGGTTTATTGACGGTAGAAAAATGCATAGAAAAACTTCAGGATGCAGTCACCCAAATTCACAGTTGGACCACAAAGTGGCGAATAAAATTAAATGACACCAAATCAATTCATGTTGATTTTACAAACAAAAATATAAATCACATACAAATAACAATTAACAACATTCCAGTACCATATTCGAATCAGGCAAAATATCTAGGTATGACACTTGATGCCAAATTGCGCTGGAAAGCACATGTTAAGAAAAAAAAAGAAGAACTTGAGATAAGGTATAGAAAAATGAACTGGCTAATTGGAAGGAAGTCCAATTTAACAATTCATAATAAGTTACTACTTTATAGACAAATACTGAAACCAGTATGGACATATGGTATTCAACTATGGGGTTGTGCTAAAGAGAGTAATATTCTAGTTGTACAGAGATTTCAAAATAAAGTATTAAGAAACATTGTGAATGCACCTTGGTACGTTCGAAATAGTGACCTTCATCGAGATCTAAAAATCGAAACTGTAGCAGAGACTATAAAAAAGTACGCAAAAAGCCATGAAGATAGACTCCATCGGCATGTGAATGTGGAAGCAATTCAGCTTCTAGACAATACTATGCTAGTTCGACGACTAAAAAGAGTGAAGCCGTTTGAGCTAGTAAACTAAGTGAATTACACATAAAACAAAATAATGCTATAAACACAACACAATTGTGAGTTACAGACTAAACAAAGCGGGGAGAACTGTTGAGTGAACCCTAAGTTTAAATCTGACTTTTCTAGTAAATTAAGTTAAAACAAAATTGCTAATTAGTCTTACTGACTAGATTGTAATAAAAAAAAAAACACAGTGTGTTTGACAAATAAAAAAAAAAAAAAAATCTGAAATGCAATTTTTTTTGAAATCGGAGCAACTTTTTTCCCGAAAAAATTAGGATCACCATAGCTCACACTACTTATAGGATAGTAGCAGTGTGAGCTAAAATATATATTTTAGAATTATGTGCTCTTTATGTACTAATTCGTCCACTCTTTAAATTTTTGTGCTTTGGTTACCAAAAGAAATTAAAAAAAATATGTTGGCATGCTAGTTTTATATAAAGTTAGCAAACCCGTACAGAACTCAGTAAGTATATTTATATTATATATACGTGAAAATTAAGTGCTTTTTAGGCTTGCGAGATTTATAAAACCTAGCAACCCCACAGATTTTTTTTTAAAGGCTTAGAAAACTTGGTAAATTGAATTTTCTTTTCAGGAAACGGGAGCATATAAAAAGCACTTAATTTTCGTATCTAAATAATATAAAAATACTTATAAGTTCTTTATGGGCTTGCTAGGTTTATATAAACCTAGCAAGCCCACACATCTTTAAAAAAGAGCTTAAAAAACATGGTAAATTGGATTTTCTTTTTAGGAAACAGGAACACATAAAAATTATAAAAATATTTATTAGTTCTGTATTAGCTTGCTAGCTTTATCTAAAGATAGCATTCGAATCATTTGATTACATTTCCGTGGAAACCAAACGAGCACAAACATTTTAAAAAGTAGACGAAATTAGCACATAATTCTGGAATATATTTTTTAATTTCATAGGGATGGGCTTGCTAGCAAACGGGAGCACATAAAAAGCACTTAATTTTCGCGTAAAAATAATATACATAACCTTATTAGTTCTGTATTGGCTTGCTAGCTTTATATAAAGCTAGCTCGCCCACACATTTTTTTTTAAGTTTAAAACCTTGCTAAATGAAATTTCCTTTTCAGCACACGGGAGCACATAAAAAGCACTTAATTTTCGCATATAAATATTATAAAAATATTTATTATTTATGTATGGGCTTTATATAAAGCATGCCAATAATTTTTTTAAATTTCCATGGAACCAAAGGAGCACCAAAATTTTAAAAAGTGGACGAAATTAGCACATAATTCTGGAATGTATTTTATTTATTTTTATTGAAGTGGGCTTGCTACGTTTATAGAGGTTTTGAAATAAATATTTTTTAAAAATATTTAAACACAAAAAATTAAGTATGATTCATAATTATATAAAACGAGATATTACCTAAGTTGCCTGAATAGTGGTCTTGCTGATATAGAAACATTAAAGTGTTATCATTACACTAATTTCTCATTTTATGCAAACTGCTTTGCTTCTAATATTTTTTTATAGAAACAAGCATTTAAAAAAAAAATGTATTTTAAACTTCTCTTCATTAACAACTAGTATTGACCAAAAATATACCCAAATATTTTTATAAAACTACACTGAAAATAAAAAGGAGAACTTTATTGTTGGATGGTTTTCGGTTTTCTAAGACAATTATAACCCAAAAAATAAAAATATATATCTATACTTTGCACATAGAATGGTGGTCAAGTAAGACAAAAAATTGTCAAATTTGATAAAAATAAAAAAGTAGGTTTTTGAGTTATGGCAGCTAAAAAAGTAAAAAATTGCAAAATTAGTAAAATTTGGTATTTTTGTGTAGTTCAATACTCATATATAAAAAAAAATTTATATATATTTTTGTAATTATTTTAATAGAAATAGACTTGAAAACTTATCAAAATCCAAAAAGTTTCATGTTTAAAATTTTAGGGAATTGCAACAAAATTTTCTTGTCTAAAATATGGCGTTATTTAAGAGTAAATAGGTTTAAGATAGTTGAACATAAATATATTGACCGTTTATGTATTTTAGCTCACACATATACTATACTATAGTAGTATGGTGATCCTAATTTTTTCGAGAAAAAAAAAGTTGCTCCGATTTTAAAAATTTTTATATATCTTTGCGTTTCAGATGATTTGAAACTTTTTTGTTGCGCCGTCTGTCTGTCTGTCTGTATGTCTGTCTGTAACGACCAACGCGCATAACTCAAAAACCGCTTGGCCGATTTTAATGAAATTTGGTACCTAGGCTGGGTCTTGGATCGAGATGGTCCCATTTAAAAATGAACAAAATCCACCGAACACAAACCAAATAATATAGATAGAATAGATTTCAAAAATTTGAGTTTATGTGAAAATATGGCGTGTGTGATATCAAACGAAAGGTAATTGAGTTGAGAGACATACTCAAATTTAAGATAAATTCATGCAGGCGTGCCCCAGGGTAGCGTACTAGGCCCTTATCTATACTTATTATTCACTTGTGATATCCCAAAACCAGAAAATTGTCACTTAGCAACATTTGCCGATGATACTGGTTTATTGACGGTAGAAAAATGCATAGAAAAACTTCAGGATGCAGTCACCCAAATTCACAGTTGGACCACAAAGTGGCGAATAAAATTAAATGACACCAAATCAATTCATGTTGATTTTACAAACAAAAATATAAATCACATACAAATAACAATTAACAATGTGCACTGGTCTGTTAGCACTTGAATAATAGGAGGTACTTTTCGAAATAACAAAACTAAATTTTCGAATGAACTGCGATGTATTTTACTATTCCTATTATGGTTACAAAATGTACTGTGTGTGTAACGGTCTATCGTGTGGTTAAAATCTGAACACACTGAACTCAGAAGATGATAGACTGCATTGTGAACAATTTGGCTTACACACTGTTGCCAAGATATCTTTAAAAATCTTAAATCTAAACATATTGGCCGCCTTGAAGGTCTATATTTAAATAGGCGTTCAATAAAAAATTTAAAATAAAAATAAAAACCCTTCTTTTTTTTTTTTAGTTGTTAACCTTTAAGTCAGTATTTTTTCTTAATTCTAAATTATAAAATAATTAATATCTAAACATAGTAATTATTCAAAACACTTTAGCAACATTCTTTAATTTTAGGTACAAAATTAAAATTACTAAATAAAGTGTAATGAACAAAATCTACTCAAATTATTGCAAATCAGTAACATTTTATTCGAGGTATATCAAAAACACACATTTGCTAAAATTTACCAGAAATAAAATGTTTTATATTTAGGTTAGTTCGTTTTTATTGACTGGTAAAACTGATATTTTTACTACGCTTCTTTTAAAAAGGCTGTTTGGCGTTTTAACAGTTACTACTCGCACTATTTCGTCTTTCCCTGGGTGTAGTTCTGTGATTCTTCCAAGTTTCCACATTTGAGGAGGTAAATTATTTTCGTGTAATAACACAAGGTCATTGACTTTTGGCTTGTCAGGACCCTTCGAACGCCATTTTGATTTGTGTTGCAATGACGTTAAATATTCAGAAGACCAACGCTTCCAGAAATGTTGCACAATCTTCTGAAGCCGTTCATAATGCGATAGTCTGCTTTCAGTAATTTCTTGATAATCTTGTTCAGGAATCGCCGTCAATACATCACCGATAAGGTAATGGCTAGGTGTTAGGGGTAGATAATCATTAGGGTCATTGGATAAGGGGGTCATTGGTCTAGAATTAAGGATAGATTCTATCTGACAAAGAACAGTGTAAAGACACTCATAAGTAAGCCTAGCTTCACCTATTGTTCTAACTAAATGAAATTTAGCTGACTTGACTGCTGCTTCCCAAATCCCACCCATGTGAGGACTTAATGGCGGTATAAAATGCCAATTTATCTGATTATTAAGTAAATAGTTTCGAATTTCCTCAGATTCAACACTATTTTTTATTGTTTTTTGTAAGTTCTGAAGCTCATTTTTACTGCCAATAAAATTTTTTGCATTATCTGTATAGATGTTTACCGATAAACCTCTTCGCGCTACAAAACGTTTCAAGCAATTTAAAAAACAGGGTGTACTTAAGTCTCCAGCTAACTCAATATGTATTGCGCGAGTAACTAAGCAGATAAAAATGGAAATATATGTTTTAACATAAGTTCTCGTTCTAGTAGTTCCGTCTTTTATTAAAATGGGACCGGCAAAATCACATCCCACATTCAAAAAAGGTCTAGCAGGGGTTGTTCTTACTTGGGGAAGATTACCCATTAAAGGAGTAATTATCGTTGGTTTAGATTTAAAACAGGTAATACATTTTCGAATAATGCGATTTATCACAACCTTACCGTTAACAATCCAATATTTTTGTCTTATAGCTGTGAGTGTAGCTTGTATTCCTGAGTAAAAATGTCTTAAATGTTCATTTAAAATGATCATATCAGTAAACTTATGATTGGGAGGTAGCAAAATTGGATGTTTTTTATCCAAACTAATTTTTTTTACCCATTTTAAGCGGCCCCCAACTCTAAGGATACCATCGTTATCTAAAAAAGGGGTTAGAGAATGTAATTTACTGGAATTCATTACTTCACTTTCTTGAGTCAAACTCATAATTTCTGAAAGAAAATGCTTTTTTTGTACTATTTTAATTAAAATTTGAAGTGAATTAGTGATTTCTTGGGTTGTTAAATTACCAGTAAGCTTTGTTTTATTTTGTTTGTTTAAGTTATGTAAAAATCTGAATATCCAAGCTAAAACTCTAACGGTTTTTGTGTAAGTTGAAAATAAATCAAAGATTGAGTCGTCAGAAAAAAGTAGGTTATTGCGTTTTTTACTAAGTGTAGGAACTAAGTAAAAATTTAAAGAAATATGTTTTCGTTTTTCTGGTATATCTGGTGGTGTATTTAAGATTTGAATTGGCCAAAATTCTTCTGTTTTTGTTAAAAAATCTGGACCATGCCACCACATTGTGCTATTTTTAAGTTGTTGCGGGGTAGTACCTCTTGACAAAATATCTGCTGCATTTTGTTCAGAATTAACATATCTCCAGGAGTTCTTATTTGTAAGGGTTTGAATTTCTGTAACTCTATTGGCTACGAAGGTCTGCCAAGTGTTTGGTTCTCCTGCAATCCAATTCAACACTATTGTCGAATCTGACCATAGATATGTAGAATTGATGTTAAGTTTTAGTGCCTCTGTACATTTTTTAGTTAACTTACTAAGGAGCAATGCGCCTAGCAATTCTAAACGTGGTAATGAAACTGTATCTAAAGGACTTATTCGATTTTTGGCACAAAGTAAGTTGGAAAATTTATTGCCATTAGTGTCTGTCAAAACCAAATAAATAACTGCTCCGTATGCTGCAAGAGAGCTATCACTAAAACCATGCAAATCTATATTGATGTAGGTAGAAATGGTCACCTGTCTAGGTATTTGTATAAACTCAATGTCAGTCAAAGTTTCGCAAAAATATTTCCAGGACGTAAAAAGATCCATTGGTATAGACTCGTCCCAGTCTATTTTATATTGAAAACATTTTTGTATGATTAACTTCGCTCTAACTGTTACTGGCCCTAAAAATCCTAATGGGTCAAAAATCTTACTTACTGTACTCAAAATTTCTCTTTTTGTAATAGTCTCTGTATTGGGTAATATGACACTAAATTTGAAGTAATCCTGCTGATGATTCCAGTATAATCCGAGAGTCTTGCACGTGTCGTCATCACTTATAGTATAGTTTGTGTCCTTACCACAGTCTAAGTCAGAAATAACGCTCTGGTTATTAGAGTAAAATTTACGCAATGGAAATCCCGCGCTTTTTAGAATGTTGACTATTTCATTCCTTAACTGTCTTACCTTTTCAGTGGAATCTGAACCAGTAAGTATGTCGTCAACATAAAAGTCTTGTAAGATAGTATTACATGCTTCTGGATAAATATCCATATTTTCATAAGCGACTTGATGAAGACATCTTATAGCCAAAAAACCTGCTGGCTTAGTACCATAAGTGACTCTCGTAATCCTGTAATGTGTTAGTGGCTCTTCTTTGTTTTCTCTCCAAATTATTCTTTGAAAATTTGAATCTTCTTTAGTTAGTAAAACTTGCCTATACATTTTCTCTATGTCACCAGTGAGAACTATGTTGTGTTGTCTAAACTTTAATAGTATTGAAAAAAGATCTCTTTGTATAATTGGGCCGGTCATTAAACAGTCATTTAAACTAACTTGTGAAGGAGTGGTTTTTTGTGAGCCGTTGAATACAGCCCTCAACTTTGTGGTAGTACTACTTTCTTTTATAACACCATGGTGGGGTAAGTAAAAATGTAGAGTTTTTTTCTTTAATTCTGTTTCTTTTATCTGTTCCATGTGTCCTAATGTCTTAAATTCTGTCATAAACTTGGTGTATTCTGTTCTTAATTTTTCATCACTCTGAAATTTTCTCTCTAAACTGTAAAATCTTCTAACTGCTATCTGCTCTGAGTCGGTTAAGTCAACTATATTTTCTTTCTTTGGCAAACTTACTTGGCATCTGCCGTCTTCTGTTCTAGTATAATGTCTTTTAAAATCTTCCTCTACTAAAGTCTCCTCCTTTGATAAATATTTTTCAGGTGCATGTATCTCTTCTAATTTCCAAAATCTTTCTACCTGTTGGTTTAAAACTGTATTCGTAACGTTCAAGTTACAAACTGTGTGCTCATTTAAACTGTTTTGGCTCTGGTAAGAAAATTCACCGCTAAGTATCCAACCCAATTTAGTTTTATTTAAAATCGGTAATTTTTCTCCAAGTCTGATTTGTCCAACGCATAAAATATCATAAAATACATTGACATTCAATAAAAGATCTATAGGTTTTGAAGAATAAAATTCTGGGTCTGCTAAATGTAAATTTTCCGGTATTTTAAGTGAATCTTGCTTAAATGAATAAAGTGGTAAGTTTTCTGAAACTTTATCTACCAGCAAAAAGGTCTCCTTGCGTTCGTACCTATCGTATAATGACGCAATAGTAGTCTGTACCTTGCTGTCGATTTTATTTGTCGCGCCGTTTAATCCTAACACAGGCATCTGCATTTTAGTGGTTTTTAAATTTAAAGTTCGCGCCAAACCCCTAGTCATGAAGCACGACATGCTACCGTTATCCAGAAGAGCTCGCGCTTTCACAGGGTTGCCAGTTCTATCGAGCACATTTACCCAAACTGTTGACAATAAGGTCTGTTTTTCCGTAAAAGCAACATGCGTATTACAAGCCGTGGCTGTGACGGACCTCTCAGGTTCATCCCTTTTCGTTCGCGCTTCTGCTTTCTGCCTGTCGCCCGTACCTTGTGTGTTTGGGCTCTGTTGTGGTAACGATGACTGCGTTTCTCTCGGGCTTAGTGGTTTCTTCTGGTAGTCTATATGAAGTAAATGAAAATGTTTTCTGCCACAATGCTTGCAGAGCGGAGACTTGCAATACAAGGCCGAATGCCCAGGTCTTAAACAATTAACACAAAGATTGTTAAATCTTACCTGATTGTAAAGGTCGTTATTAGACATTTTCGTTATTTTGTCACATTCAAAATTAAAATGGGATCCTTTGCAAAAAGCACAAGACTTTTTAATTTCAGTACTATGCTGATTTATAATTCTAGGGCTTCTAGTTGTTTTTGACTTCGTATCAATAGTTTCTAAAAACTGGCAGCGCTTAGTTAAAAAATCTTGTAATTGTTCTAAAGTGGGAAGAGTAGTATCTTTCATTGAATCCTCCCACTCACGTCTGGTGGTAAAATCTAGCTTAGACGTAAGTAAGTAGATCAATAAAGTGTCCCAGTGTTCTGTAGGTAATTGTAAGTTAGTAAGACATCTTAAATTTTTAGTAAAATTATCAATTAAAGACCTTAATTGAATATGTGATTCATCCATAAGTTGTGGTAACTCAAAAATTGACTTTAAATGTGTGTTAATAATTAACTTCTTATTTTCGTAACGACTTTCAAGTAATTTCCACGCCACTGCATAGTTATCGTTTGTCGCAGATAATGATTGAATCAGCGTAGAGGCTTCACCTTTTAAACACCCTTTAAGATAATAAAATTTATTTACGTTACGAATTTTCGGATTATCATGTACTAACCCTTTAAAAGTATCTGAAAAGCTTAACCATTCGTCATAAGACCCATAAAAAAGAGGCAAATTAATTTTTCCCAGATTTACTTCAGAAAAATCATCTATGTGCTGTGAAGTAGAAGCGTCCGATATAAACGCACCCTGCGGAAAATTTGCACTGCCTTGGCTAGGAGCAGCCATATTGTTGGTATTATCTGATATAAATTTTTGAGCTCTACCTACTACCTGAAAATACAAATTCTCAAAATCCGAATATTCAGTCTCATCCACTTCAGCCACTAAAATATCTATCTGACCCTGAATTTCCTCAAAATCAACTTTAGTAGGTAAAATAGTCTCACATCTAGAGGAAATTTCGAAAATATTTTCAACTGATGTGAAATTTTTTAAGTAGTTTTCGAACCTTTTTACTTTATTAAAAATAACTTCACGTCTCATTCTCAAATCATCTAATTTAGAACTAATTTTAGGCGGCATTTTAACCAGATTCTTAAGTACTTATGCCCCTAAACTGCTCCAAGACAGCTAAAATCTAGGTATGAAAGGAAGGTAGGTAAAAGGAAATCAGTGTGTAAAAAATCTTTATTTCCAATCTGTGTTTCTCTGTGGTTTCTCATGCCGTGTAGGTACATGCAAATTTATCTTACTTGTTGTAGGTAGGTACTTCACTTCAATTCTATCTTACTTGTTGTAGGTACAGGTACTTTACTTCTTAGCAGGTTCTATTATGTTCGTCTTGAAGGACCATCATGTGCACTGGTCTGTTAGCACTTGAATAATAGGAGGTACTTTTCGAAATAACAAAACTAAATTTTCGAATGAACTGCGATGTATTTTACTATTCCTATTATGGTTACAAAATGTACTGTGTGTGTAACGGTCTATCGTGTGGTTAAAATCTGAACACACTGAACTCAGAAGATGATAGACTGCATTGTGAACAATTTGGCTTACACACTGTTGCCAAGATATCTTTAAAAATCTTAAATCTAAACAAACAACATTCCAGTACCATATTCGAATCAGGCAAAATATCTAGGTATGACACTTGATGCCAAATTGCGCTGGAAAGCACATGTTAAGAAAAAAAAAGAAGAACTTGAGATAAGGTATAGAAAAATGAACTGGCTAATTGGAAGGAAGTCCAATTTAACAATTCATAATAAGTTACTGCTTTATAGACAAATACTGAAACCAGTATGGACATATGGTATTCAACTATGGGGTTGTGCTAAAGAGAGTAATATTCTAGTTGTACAGAGATTTCAAAATAAAGTATTAAGAAACATTGTGAATGCACCTTGGTACGTTCGAAATAGTGACCTTCATCGAGATCTAAAAATCGAAACTGTAGCAGAGACTATAAAAAAGTACGCAAAAAGCCATGAAGATAGACTCCATCGGCATGTGAATGTGGAAGCAATTCAGCTTCTAGACAATACTATGCTAGTTCGACGACTAAAAAGAGTGAAGCCGTTTGAGCTAGTAAACTAAGTGAATTACACATAAAACAAAATAATGCTATAAACACAACACAATTGTGAGTTACAGACTAAACAAAGCGGGGAGAACTGTTGAGTGAACCCTAAGTTTAAATCTGACTTTTCTAGTAAATTAAGTTAAAACAAAATTGCTAATTAGTCTTACTGACTAGATTGTAATAAAAAAAAAAACACAGTGTGTTTGACAAATAAAAAATAAAAAAAATCTGAAATGCAATTTTTTTTGAAATCGGAGCAACTTTTTTCCCGAAAAAATTAGGATCACCATAGCTCACACTACTTATAGGATAGTAGCAGTGTGAGCTAAAATATATATTTTAGAATTACGTGCTCTTTATGTACTAATTCGTCCACTCTTTAAATTTTTGTGCTTTGGTTACCAAAAGAAATTAAAAAAAATATGTTGGCATGCTAGTTTTATATAAAGTTAGCAAACCCGTACAGAACTCAGTAAGTATATTTATATTATATATACGTGAAAATTAAGTGCTTTTTAGGCTTGCGAGATTTATAAAACCTAGCAACCCCACAGATTTTTTTTTAAAGGCTTAGAAAACTTGGTAAATGGAATTTTCTTTTCAGGAAACGGGAGCATATAAAAAGCACTTAATTTTCGTATCTAAATAATATAAAAATACTTATAAGTTCTTTATGGGCTTGCTAGGTTTATATAAACCTAGCAAGCCCACACATCTTTAAAAAAGAGTTTAAAAAACATGGTAAATTGGATTTTCTTTTTAGGAAACAGGAACACATAAAAATTATAAAAATATTTATTAGTTCTGTATTAGCTTGCTAGCTTTATCTAAAGATAGCATTCGAATCATTTGATTACATTTCCGTGGAAACCAAACGAGCACAAACATTTTAAAAAGTAGACGAAATTAGCACATAATTCTGGAATATATTTTTTAATTTCATAGGGATGGGCTTGCTAGCAAACGGGAGCACATAAAAAGCACTTAATTTTCGCGTAAAAATAATATACATAACCTTATTAGTTCTGTATTGGCTTGCTAGCTTTATATAAAGCTAGCTCGCCCACACATTTTTTTTTAAAGTTTAAAACCTTGCTAAATGAAATTTCCTTTTCAGCACACGGGAGCACATAAAAAGCACTTAATTTTCGCATATAAATATTATAAAAATATTTATTATTTATGTATGGGCTTTATATAAAGCATGCCAATAATTTTTTTAAATTTCCATGGAACCAAAGGAGCACCAAAATTTTAAAAAGTGGACGAAATTAGCACATAATTCTGGAATGTATTTTATTTATTTTTATTGAAGTGGGCTTGCTACGTTTATGGAGGTTTTGAAATAAAAAATTTTTAAAAATATTTAAACACAAAAAATTAAGTATGATTCATAATTATATAAAACGAGATATTACCTAAGTTGCCTGAATAGTGGTCTTGCTGATATAGAAACATTAAAGTGTTATCATTACACTAATTTCTCATTTTATGCAAACTGCTTTGCTTCTAATATTTTTTTATAGAAACAAGCATTTAAAAAAAAAATGTATTTTAAACTTCTCTTCATTAACAACTAGTATTGACCAAAAATATACCCAAATATTTTTATAAAACTACACTGAAAATAAAAAGGAGAACTTTATTGTTGGATGGTTTTCGGTTTTCTAAGACAATTATAACCCAAAAAATAAAAATATATATCTATACTTTGCACATAGAATGGTGGTCAAGTAAGACAAAAAATTGTCAAATTTGATAAAAATAAAAAAGTAGGTTTTTGAGTTATGGCAGCTAAAAAAGTAAAAAATTGCAAAATTAGTAAAATTTGGTATTTTTGTGTAGTTCAATACTCATATATAAAAAAAATTTTATATATATTTTTGTAATTATTTTAATAGAAATAGACTTGAAAACTTATCAAAATCCAAAAAGTTTCATGTTTAAAATTTTAGGGAATTGCAACAAAATTTTCTTGTCTAAAATATAGCGTTATTTAAGAGTAAATAGGTTTAAGATAGTTGAACATAAATATATTGACCGTTTATGTATTTTAGCTCACACATATACTATACTATAGTAGTATGGTGATCCTAATTTTTTCGAGAAAAAAAAAGTTGCTCCGATTTTAAAAATTTTTATATATCTTTGCGTTTCAGATGATTTGAAACTTTTTTGTTGCGCCGTCTGTCTGTCTGTCTGTCTGTAACGACCAACGCGCATAACTCAAAAACCGCTTGGCCGATTTTAATGAAATTTGGTACCTAGGCTGGGTCTTGGATCGAGATGGTCCCATTTAAAAATGAACAAAATCCACCGAACACAAACCAAATAATATAGATAGAATAGATTTCAAAAATTTGAGTTTATGTGAAAATATGGCGTGTGTGATATCAAACGAAAGGTAATTGAGTCTGTAGTTAAACAAAATACATTTTAATTTATTTAAAAAAAGAGGGGGGTATATTTTAAAAATTAGAGTTTAAGTGAAAATATGGCGTGTGTGATATCAAACGAAAGGTAATTGAGTCCGGAGTTTAACAAAATACATTTTAGTTGTTATTTTTTTAAGGGTGGGGGTAGATTTTAGATTTGAGTTTAAGTCAAAACATGGCTTGTGTGGTATCAAACAAAAGGTAATTTAGTCTGGAGTTGAATAAAATATATTTCAGTTTTTAGTTATATTAGCTCACACGCACACTATAACTATAGTACCTAGTGTGAGCTTAGGGGCCCATATATTGGCAGAGTATTTTTAATTTTTATGTCAATATCTTAATTTTTATAATTTTTGGCTGGCATTATTAAAAGAAAGCTGTCTTTACCAATTTTAACAGGTTGTCCATTTTATTTTAATGCAATGCTAATGAGAAACTTTTCTTTTTTAACACAGGGGGCTGCAGGTATGGAATAGCTTTTCTGTTTTGGCTTAACAAAAGAAGTGAAGAACCATCCTGCACCGCCACCACATGGTATTGGAAAAAATAGTTTTTATCTGATGCTGGAAATGTCAAATGCCAAAAAATGTTTGACGAGAACCACAAGGCTGCCTGGTTCAAGCCACATCCGGAATTTAGCGAATACGGCGCTTCATGAAGAAAGCAACGAACCCTCGCCCTCCACCTTAAATGGGTTTTTTTACTGTTTTTGTTAAAAACTTGAAACGGGACCATAGCATCTTTCATTGATTAGCTTTTTGATGAAGATTTTATGACACCACCCAAAATACTGTTACGGGTTCACAACGACAAATTAAAACTCGCAATTGTTGAAAACGATACGTCAATTTATTTCGACAAATTATGTACAAAAACACTCACTTAAACTTACTAATAACTTGCCAATAATTCACTACTATAATCGGTCTATTAACTTCGTGTTAATATCTCACGACCACTACCGCAGGTTGTCTGTGACTGACTCCTGGTGCGCGACCCCGGCCCTATATATAGGATCGTCCATCTCTCTCGAAGTTTCCGGCAGCCTTCGACGTCCGGAAAGTTCCCGCACTACCGCGACCGCAAGCCACAGACAACGCAACTAAAACCTAGACTAAGAATACAACCTTAAGATAAATCGACCTAATACTACACTAAACCTAAATAAATTCCAATTATAAAATTTAAATAACTTAAATTTGTAACACTATCCTGCTCTTCAGGTTTGATCGTCTCGATCAACATTTCCCAGGTAAGGTTTTAGTCTGTCTAGATGAACAACTTTCATCTTGGACTTCGGGCTTCTCTGGATTCGGTAGACTACATCATTAATTCTCTTAACAACTTTATAAGGCCCTTCCCATGGTGGTGTCAACTTAGGTGATCTTCCTTTCTTCCGTTGAGGATTGTATAGCCAGACTTGATCATTCTCTTTGAACCCTGAAGAGTTTGCTTTCAGGTCATATCTCGCTTTCATGCGGTCACTGGCTATTTCTATTCGCTCTCTAACCACTTCATGGATATCGTGCAGCTTTTGCCTTAAACGTTCGACATAGTCATTAACCTCTAAGTGTGCTTCTTCAGGTGAACCAAACATGATATCACATGGTAAACGCAGTTCTCTACCAAACAGGATACTAGATGGAGTAGCTCCTGTCGTATTGTGGATGGCAGTTCTATAGGCCATCAGAAACAATGGAATATATTGGTCCCAATCTGTTTGGTGCTCATCAACAACTTTACAAAGATGTTCCTCTATTGTTTTATTAAATCTTTCAACCATGCCATCTGACTGCGGATGCAAAGCAGTAGTCCGTGTTTTATGTATTCCTAAAAGGTCACAGAGATTCTGGAAGAGCTTTGATTCAAAGTTTCTTCCTTGATCTGAATGTAGTTCCAAAGGAATGCCAAATCGGCTAAAAACATCATTTACCAGAACTTCTGCAACTGTAGCGGCCTCTTGGTTAGGCAAAGCAAAAACTTCTGGCCATTTGCTAAAATAATCCATGACAACAAGGATGTATTTGTTGCCCTTTTTAGTTTCTGGAAATGGTCCGGCCACATCAATAGCAATGCGTTCGAATGACCTCTGGACCTTGTTTTGGGACCTTGGCTGGCTGCACAAGTCGAACATCGGCGGCACCAGTTTTTCACATCTTGAAAGTAATTGACCCAATAAAATCGGTTTCGAATTTTGTCCATGGTTTTATTTATGCCTAGGTGCGCGCCTGATTTTCCACCATGGCATTCGGCCATTATATTGTCTACCATGCTCCTAGGAACCACTTCTTGATTAATCACAGTAAGGCCATCGGCACTTTCCCAGGCACGTTTTCTTCTACTATCAGTGAATCCCATTGTGCCCACAGTGATTTGAATATCACCCCTTGGTTTGCGATATCTTGCCATGATGGTCGTGGCTTGTTCTCTTCTTTCAATCGCAAGATAGGTCCTACATCTTTGTCGTTAAGTTGTGTGGTTCTAATCGAAGCCGACATCCATTCTTCATCTGGTTCTAACTTTATCTGGCGCACGTAGGTAATTCCTTCTTTCTGGTCAATTTTCCTGCAATGTTTACAATCCTCGGGGCAAGGTCTTCTGGACAATGCATCTGCATTATTATGCACCCTTCCTGCTCGGTGCTTAATTTGATAATGGTATTGTTGTAGCTTTTATATCCATCTCGCGACTTGCCCCTCAGGTTGTTTCATTTTCATGAGCCACTGTAACGCAGCATGATCCGTTCTAATCAGAAACTCTTGTCCGTAGAGATATTTGTGAAAGTGATCTACGGATTTAACTATGGCTAGGAGCTCCTTTCTAGTAACACAATAATTTCTCTCTGGTTTGGATAGCTTCTTGCTGAAAAATTCGATGACCCGTTCTTCTCCATCTTGTACTTGGGAGAGTACTGCTCCTATGCCATCGTTGCTCGCATCAGTATCTAATATGAATTTTCCTTTTGGAATGGGATATGCCAGAATCGGACTAGAACATAATGCTGCTTTTAGTCTTCTAAATGCTTGGTCACATTCGGTATTCCATTTGTAAGAAGCTTTATCTTCTGTAAGTCTATGTAACGGAGACGCTATTTTGGCGAATCCTTCTACAAATCGTCTGTAGTATGTACACAGACCCAAAAAGCTTCTCAATTCATGTTTGTCACGAGGTTGAGGCCATTCTTTTATTGCTTGTAGCTTCTTTTCGTCGGTATGGATGCCTTCTCGGGAAACGACGTGACCCAGGAACTCAACTTTTTCTTGGAACAGAAAACATTTCTTTGAGTTTAATTTAAGATTTGCGTTCCTGATTCTTGAGAATACTTCTCGTAAATTATCTAGATGTTCTTGAAATGATTTCCCCATTACTATGACATCATCCAAATAGACTAGGCAGGTTTTCCAAGTAAGGCCTCGTAGAACGACTTCCATTAGTCTTTCAAATGTAGCTGGGGCATTGCACAGGCCAAATGGCATCACATTAAACTGATAAAGTCCACTTCCAGCAGAGAATGCAGTCTTCTCTTTATCTCTTTCAAAGATTCCTACTTGCCAATACCCACTTTTCAGGTCAAGAGTAGAAAACCAATATGATCCTGCCAACGTTGTTAATGTGTCGTCTATTCTTGGCAGTGGGTAACTATCTTTCTTGGTCACATCGTTAAGTTTCCTGTAGTCAACACAAAACCTAGTACTTCCATCCTTTTTAGTGACCAACACCACAGGAGATGACCAAGGACTTGATGACTCTTCAATAACACCGTCGCTGAGCATTTTATTAATGAGATTGTGAACTTCTTCTTGTTTGGCCATTGGTAGTCTTCTTGGGGGTTGTCTTATCGGTTGGGCATCGCCAGTGTTGATAGCATGTTGAATAAGTTTTGTGCGTCCCGAACTACTCCTAGTTTCGAAGATATTACTTTGCTCTTCTATAAACTCTCTCGCTTTACTAAATTCTTCTGGAGTGAGATGTTGCCAAGTTGACTCAAATTGTTGAAGTACCTCCATTGGTAACTTGCTTGTATCCTCGGAAGTTGGCTCTTCACATCTTGTTACTTTCTGTACTGGTTCAAATAATGCTACCACCTCCCCCTTATTAATTTTGACACTATTTGGGAAAATATTGGCGACTCTAATCGGGATGTCTTTATCGGTTTTAACTAGTGATTTTGCAACGAGGTAGGTGTTGGGTGTGTTTTGTTGGCTTATGAGTCCGACGCAGCTTGATGTTTTACTTTCTAGCCTCCCAAAAATTATGGTCTCACTGTTACCGACTAGTCTTGTTGTGCATACTGCCACCACCTTTATTGGTTCTTTATTGATGTGACTATTTGACAAAATGAACTCTTCGTTCCCAAATCTTAGGGTATTAAGTTTATTATCAAACGCAAATCCATGTTTACTTATCAGGTCCATTCCCAAAATAAATTCGTCTTCTATGTCTGCAACTAATACCGAGTGGCGAATCTTCAACCTCCCCAGCTGTAGGTCTATGTCTGTCTGCCCCAACACGTCGGCGGATTCTCCAGTCACAGTCTTAAGTGTTATTTTCTTTTCTGTTGGTCGAATTTTATATCTCGTTCCAATTTTGAACTTAAGCAATGATATGGCAGCACCAGTGTCTACTGTTATATTAACTTTTCTTCCATTAATAAGTCCGTCGATGTTAAGACTGTCAGCAGTATGTTTTAAGCTCTTGATAGAGTAAATTTTGGGGGCTAAATTCCCATTAGCCAACACCCGCCCCTCTGCGTTGACTAGTTTTAGTTTTTCCTGATCTCTTCTTCGGTACTCTGTCCCAGTAGATGGTGAGCGAGACCTCATTTGGACACGACAATCGCGTTGAATATGCCCTGTACGTCCGCATCTGAAACACTTTACATTTGGAGGGGATCGTCTGCTTTCTTTCAAAGAATCAATCTTCTCTATCAGTGACTGAAACAGTTGGTTTAGCATTTTTAAGTTGACCTCCTCTCCAGTGCTCATTTCTTCTCCCTCCTGAATTGAAACAGCTCTTACTTTTGGCCTGGACATATTATTTGATGATTCAATTTCAAGGGCTTGAATCAACACTTCACTGCTGTTTTGGAAGCGTTCTCGACGAAGTAACTTTGCTAAGTCCGTGTCTCGCAAGCCGTTAATAAAGCGATCTACCGTAAAGGGATCTCTGTAATTTTCTGGCATTTCTGGGTAAGCCAAGTACATCAGCCTCCTGATATCCGCTTCATACTCTTGTAATGACTCCCCTGTTCTTTGTTGGCGAATATTTAATTCTGACCAATGCAAATTTCGTAAATGTTCATCTCCATATCTTCTTTCTAAAGCTGCCACTAAAGCATTGTAACTCTGTTTTTGTTCCGCTGGAATAGACCGTAAAAGTCCAAGAGCAGGTTCTCGTAGAGCTACTAACAAAGCTCTAGCTTTTTCGTAATCGTTCCAACTATTTGCAGCGGCGGCAGCTTCAAATTGTTGTTTGTAGGTAGACCAGGAAGACGTACCATCAAAATTTGGAGGCTTAATGTTTTGGTTGGAATTCACAACACATCCCTGAGCTTTCATTTTGTTGTGTTCTTTTTGGAGCTGTATAAGCTGTTTTGACACGTCCTGGAATTTTTCTTCCATGGTTTGAAAAACTTCTTCTCTAACATTCTGTAGTTTGGTCTCCACTTTTTCTTCTACATTCTGCATTCTATGAGTTATGTCTTCCTTAAGGTCTTCGGTTGCTGTCTTGAACTCCTCTCTCAGCTGTTCAGAGTTGCTCTTTATTTGATCGAAGTTTTCTTGAATGCCATCTAATCTTTGCTGAAATGTCTGTTTCATGTCGTTCTGGTTTTGTTCCATGGTCTGCTTCATGTCGTCCATGGTGTGTTTCATATCGCCCTGGTTTTGTTCAATGGTCTGTTTCATGTCGTTCTGGTTTTGAGCCATTTGAGCTGCTAGAGCCTGCATCATTTTAGTTAAATCTTCCATCTTGGCCGATCCTTGTCTAGTAAGCATCAACTTCCTGATAAATCACTTAAAACGTCTATTTTAGGGCTATAAAGCGAATGTCGAAGTCGGTTTTTCAATATCTCTTCCAATTCTTAAATAGAACCTAATGGAATGTTCTGGAATATACTGGTAGATGCTACTCTTTCTGCTACTAGGCAAATGTAGAAGTCACTTTTTGATTATCTCTTTTGGTTCTCGAATAGACCGTCGTAGAATGTTATGGAATATTCTAGAAATAATTTCTAATTCTTACTTTTAAAATAACTAAGCTACTGTCGAAGTCGGTATTTGTATATCTCTTCTAGTTTTTGAATAGAACGTCGTAGAATGTTATGGAATCTTCTAGAAATTCTTTCTAATTCTTACTTTTGAAATAACTAAACTAATGTCGAAATCAGTATTTGTATATCTCTTCTAGTTTTTGAATAGAACGTCGTAGAATGTTATGGAATCTTCTAGAAATTCTTTCTAATTCTTACTTTTGAAATAACTAAACTAATGTCGAAATCGGTATTTGTATATCTCTTCTAGTTTTTGAATAGAACGTCGTAGAATGTTAAGGAATCTTCTAGAAATTCTTTTTAGTTCTTACTTTTGAAATTACTAAGCTAATGTCGAAGTCTCTTTTTGGATATTTCTTCTGGTTTTCAAATACAGCGTCGTAGAAAGTGATGGAATGTTCTAGAAATTCTTTCTGATTCTTACTTTTAAAATTACTAATCTAATGTCGAAGTCGGTATTTGTATATCTCTTCTAGTTTTTGAATAAAACGTCGTAGAATGCTATAGAATATTCTAGAAAATCTCTCTAATTATCAATTTTTGGACTGTAAAGTTAATGTCGAAGTCGGTTCTTAAATATCTCTTTTAGTTTTTGAATAAAACAATATCGAACTTCTTCGAATATTCTAGAAAAATCACTTACTGTTTTTCTGTCCAATTGTCCTATCCGGTGGTAATATGTAAGGGTAGTCTTTGCACTATTCAGTTCCGAATATTCTGGCAAAATCACTTACTGTTCTTCTTTTTAATTGTCCTAGCCGGTGGTACTGTGTAAGGATAGTCTTTGCACTATTTATTTTTTTTAATTCCACTTCTGACACCAATTGTTACGGGTTCACAACGACAAATTAAAACTCGCAATTGTTGAAAACGATACGTCAATTTATTTCGACAAATTATGTACAAAAACACTCACTTAAACTTACTAATAACTTGCCAATAATTCACTACTATAATCGGTCTATTAACTTCGTGTTAATATCTCACGACCACTACCGCAGGTTGTCTGTGACTGACTCCTGGTGCGCGACCCCGGCCCTATATATAGGATCGTCCATCTCTCTCGAAGTTTCCGGCAGCCTTCGACGTCCGGAAAGTTCCCGCACTACCGCGACCGCAAGCCACAGACAACGCAACTAAAACCTAGACTAAGAATACAACCTTAAGATAAATCGACCTAATACTACACTAAACCTAAATAAATTCCAATTATAAAATTTAAATAACTTAAATTTGTAACAATACCTTAATTAAAAAGAAGGTTAAGGTGTCAAAATATTTTATTAATTCTTAACGGTTTAAGCTAGAGTAATGAAATTTGGCACATACATTGTGTCCACAGATTGAGTGCAGGTAAGGTATAAATGACAAAAAAAAATCGATTTAGATTGTGATTTTCTGGTAATCGCTCGTGCTTGGTCTTAAACTAACATGTTAAGAAAATGAGCCAAATCAATTAATATACAGGGTGGTTTAGTAGGTTAATTTTATAAAATTGTTAAGAATAAAGTACCCTTGTTTTAAGAGATATCGAAGAGGTTATTAAGCAAAGTTGTTTAGAATTAAAAATTTCGGCTAATTCTCAACTTTCACAACAATCAGCTAAAAATCGTAAAAAAATTTTTTTATAACCGACTTAAAAAATCAAAAAAAGCTGATTTTTCTGCAAATTGAGAATCTGACGTAACTTTTGATTCTAAACAACTCTTGATAATAACCTTTTCCGATATTTTTAAACAAATAATCTTAACAGTTTTTTTTTCAAATCAGCCTACCAAGCCACCCTGTATATTAATTGATTTGGTTCATTTTTTTAACATTTGAGTTAGAGACCAAGCAAGAGCGATTCCCAGAAAACAAGAATCTAATTCTAATTTTTTATGTCATTTATACCTTACATGTACTCAATCTGTGGACACACTGTATATAGGCCTACAAGTATTCTATACTGCACCTGCACATCTATAGGTTTGACTGAATTGGTAGTTTATATCATTACTTACAGGTCAGTCATACAAAAAAATCGAACGGGCAACAAATTTTTGTCATAAAAAATGTTTGACTTATTCTCTTCCCTATGTCAGCAAAATTGCACAAACTGCGGTGGGCTATTTTTTAAATTTAAATACTTAATACTTTGCCCCTGGTCCCTTAGGGCTGTAAGGAGCGACAACTTATTTTAACCCCACTTCGTAATCTGGAAATCATTCTGGATCTCATAAACTCAGCACCTGAGTGGGTCATATATCACTAAATGCAAAATTTTTGATCCTCAGGGCAGCCTCTAGATAGGTGTTGTAAATGTGAAAATCGACTAGTTTGATCAAATCTAAATTATTTTTGTGGCAATTTATATTGACAATAATTACATGTGCAAAGTGCAAAGCGATCTTTACAAAATTAATTTTTTTTGTGATATGTGATTGACGAGTTTAAAATTAAGAAGCGGCCCATTTGGTGTAATTTCGCTGACTCCTGCAGATAGTAAGCCGCTTTTGTGCTATTTCAGTTTTAGTGTCCCGATTTTTGATCCAGGACTAATAACTTTTTTGCTTTAAAATGTTTAGTCAAATATTTTCCTAACCAAAAAAGTAAGAAAATACACTGAGAAAAAAGATATGGATTTCGCATCCCAAGAAACCCCCGGGTACGAATTTTAAAAGCATTACATTTAAAACTGCATAATATTTACAAAAATAGATTTTATCTTTTAAATTTACCACCCTGTATCTTGGGAACGGAGCAATTTCGGACTAAAGTAAGTTTACTTTAATCGACTTTTTTTAGAGCTAAAAAATCAGTGCGATGCGCGTTAGGTATCACTACTCAAGCTTAAACTGTTAATAATTTAAAAAAATTTTAGACACCCTTACAGTACATCTTACTGAGGCATTTTTGGGTCTGTTAACAGTTTAGGCAGTGTTGGGGGGATCATTGGTAATCTGGTAATCGATCAAAATAGGTGTTATAAAATCTTCATCACAAAGTAATGGTCTTGCCAATTTTTGACACTATGGCCCTGTGGTATTTTTCATCCATCTTATAGACATACGAAAAATGTTAAAATTTTTATATGCCCAGAAATCACAATCAATTAAACCACCCCTTCAGCAATGATGGAGGAGGTGATGCCTCCTTGTAAAATATTTGGAGGTATATATCCATACCAAGCGTGTTATTTATTTTACTAAATGTAGTATCTGTAGTTTTAAATAAAGATTCCTGGTGATATACAAATTCAACAAGTTTGGGTGCCTCTATGGAAGGTATTGTTCCATTTTTGTATTTTATGTACAGGTTGATTGGTTATATTTGCGTGGCAAATTTTGTTATTTTGGACTATGTTAGGAGTGACAAAGACAGCCTTCTTAAGTTAAAGGCAACACCCTGTAAATTATTGGTCACCAGGAAAGATATATTTGTCCTCATTTTAAAATTATATAGTTTCTTAACATTTGGGTAGACCGTTTTTGAGTTACATTATTTTTAATTTACTATTAAACTGCTCTAATCATAATCGACTTGAAACAGGTTCCGTATACTTCAATGTAAATTTGTAGCTTAAATAACTTAAAAGCGGCTTAACTAAATATTATTAAACTATACGTTTCTAAAACCAGGGAATTCGTTGTTACAGAAAATATACATGGTATTCCCTTTAACTTAAGAAAGTTGCCGTCAAAATTTGGTATAAGGAATGAGATCTGACACTTTTGACATAGTCCAAAAGATAATATGGAGATAATTATGCAACTTTGTATTTAAAGTTTTTTTCATCAACTTCATTAACCCTTGATAAAAGTCAAGCATATGTAACCAATAACCCTGTATAGTCCTTGCCATAGGCAGTTACACTGTTGTGAAAGTTCCAACCTCTTTGTTTATCATGTGCATAACAGTAACAAGAAAAGTTCTAAAAAACGGCATGTCTTGAGTTGTTTTTATCTGTCAGTTTTTTTTTGTCAAAATACAGTCAGCATCTTTCGGGTTAGGAAATGTTATATCATATGAAAGTCATATAAGTGTAACTGTGTATGGCAAGGACTATTCATACAGTGTGATCGATTATAAACTTACACTAAAGCTTTTCTGGTAATACATTTAAAATAAATTTTAAATAAAAGTAGTTTAAAAAGGGACCTTGTTTAGCTAATTTTAAGCTATAGCTGTCAAATATAACATTTATAACCTTCTAGTTAGGTATGTGACCAACATATTTTTTAAATGGAACACCCCTCTATATTTTCTATTATTCTTAAAGAATTAATATTTATTAATTTAACGATATTTTTTATAAATTCAAATATTTAATCTAGTCAAGTTATAAATATATTCTCCAGCAGTATTTAAAATCCGATAATTAATAACCTTATAATAATTGGGATTTGTTTTGACATATTTATAATAATAGAATACATCAAACCTAACGCCATTCTTATGTCAGTCAAAAGAAGTATTGTAATTTATGTTAAAATATATTAATAACTTTAACAATTTAAAAACCGAATTACTTGTAAGATTTGTCGAGAATTTCATTAAATCAAGCTTTAACCGTCAAAGTAGTATTCAATCTTTAAAAATAATATAATATATACGCTGTTCAATTTAAAACTAATATGTTGCTTAGATAACCTATAAATGTCATATTTAAAATGAGCTAACCAAAGTCCCTTTTTGAACTATTTTTATTCTAAGTTTTTACAGGGTGTTTCCATATATTTCGACCAAGGTCTACTGCGCTTATTTTAAGAGATCGTCAAATTTTCTGAAAAGAAAAGTGAATGTCGCAGTTATAAAAAGGCACAAACAAGGTAAACCTCATGACGAATCTGATACCTTCTTAGCCCATTGGCACACTCCAAGTGAACTCTATATATCAGCCTTAAAAACAGGTTTTTTTTTATAAATATCTTGGTTATAATACAAATTATTGGTAAAATGTTCTACCATATTCCAAAAACCGCATATAGTAGATTAGATTATATAGATTTGGACCATTCTTAGCAATATCAGTCTGACGTCTGTCTGTATGTCCGTAATACGATAGCTCCTAAACGGCTGAACCGATTTTCATGAAATTTTCAGGTAAAATAGTGTTCTACAGTGTAACAAGCTGATTAGATTTGTGTCAAAATCCATTAATGCTAATGACAGTTAAGAAATTGAAAATATACTAACTTTTTAACGGAACGTCGCATCAATATGCCCTTTTCGGAATATAGTAGAACATATTTTTCTCAATAATTTGTCTTGTAGGCAAAAACTTCATAAGAGCTTTCGGTTCTGAAATATTTACAAAAAACCGATTTCAAGGCTGATATAGCATGGAGTTTAATTGGAGTGGGCTAATGGGCTAGGAAGTTATCAGATCCGTCATGAATCCATTTATTTTATCATTTAAACCTCGATTTAAACCCTACAGTTTATTAATGAAATTTTTTGGTCTAGGTTAAGAGTTTAAAATGTATACCTAAGTTAAAAACTATATTTATTTAAGTTTTTTTTATAAATTAGTACATTAAACTAATGTTCTTAATAAGGTTTGCAGTATATTTATGACAAAAACATAAAAACAAATTCCATTAACATATTTTCTTATTTATTACGTTTACAGTAGTTCAAGATATTCGTAGCATGCGGCAGTATAGCACCATATCTCAAAAGCTGCAAGTTTGTTTGCAGGCTGTATCTCTGATCGTCCAGGGTTCTACAAAATAAAAAAAGTTCAAATTGTTTTTTTTCTGATAATTAAAATATATTTTTTATTCTTGCCAAAGCTTAAAGTTATTTGGGTCAAAAAATACCTCCTAACTACAAAATTTTGTGTGGGTGTCAAGCGCGGATTTGAGGGGGGCTAACGTGGTAAAAACCCGCCCTAGAAAAAAATTAACTTTTTGCTAACAATTAAAGGGAAAGAGGATACCGGGTGGGCCAAAAAAAACCGGAATTTTTTTTTTCATTATAACTTTTGAACTATACCATTGATTTTAATGGGACAAACTGCACTAGGCAGAGAATTAATCAGAGTTTTGACTAAATATATATTTTTTTCCTCCATTTTAAAATCCAAGATGGCGGACGAAATAAAATTATACCCTTCAAAGATGCTCCTTTATTCTTATGTTGCGAACATGTTTTAATTATTTTTTTAAATTAGTGAAAAAGCTGCATTCTTGCCGTGCACACGTATGAGCAAAATCGGTTTGGTGGTTCTAACACTTGGCTTGCACGATTGCCTTGCCAATCATGTCTGCATTAATTTCCTTATAAATTCATTACTAATAAACCGATTTTGATGAAACAAAGAACATCCTGGTGAGAATTATTTGCTTTTTAAAGATCATGATCAAAATGTATGGCCGTCTTAAAATTTAAGATGGCGGACAGAATCATAATTGATTCTTAAAAATGGCGTGTTTATTCTTATTTTCCGAAAATGTTTTAATTTTCTTTTTAATTTATACAAAAGCACTATTTTTCCCCCATATAGTGAGGTACAAACTAGTAAAATCGCTGTAGTGGTTTAAAAAAAAATCTATTTTTGTTTCAACCATTGTTGTAAAGATTATTCGATTACATTGCCAATCCTTATAAATTCGTTATTATTAAACCGATTTTAGTTAAATGAAAAAAATCGTGGTTCGAATTGATTATTCTTGAAAGATTATAATATAATAATAATTTAGCCGCCATCTTTAAAGTTAAGATGTCAGAATCATACTTCTTATTTTCCGAAAATGTTTTAGTTTTTTTTAATTTATAGAAAAGCACTACTTTCTTCAAATTAACAAGGTACAAAGTAATAAAACTGGTGTGGTTCTCACAAAATCTGATTTTGTTTTAACCATTTTTTACAAGTTCTTTGTAAATTCATTATTACTGAATGGATTTTAGTAAAATAAAAACATCATGGTGCAAACTGATTGATTTTTAGAGATCAATCAGTTTGCAACATGAAGTTTTTTATTTCACTAAAATCAGTTCAGTAATAATGAATCAAACAAGTTTCATGGCTAATCGGGCAAAAAGGAGTTTTTTTTTGTTTCCCTTATATTTTTCCGTGGGTAGCTTGAAAGCTTAACCTCACGGGGGTCCAAGATCTAATGGACACCTAATAAGTGTTGACAGTTAACCGTTTCGTCCTTATGGGACTCCTCAGAACACTGCTGGTCGAGTGACAAATCTTGCGAAGTTAATCAGACGGTTTTGTCTCTAATTAAATGTAATTAGTGAGCGAACTATAGCAAGAGGCGCCATCTACCGAGATACGAGAGAAACAAAAAACCAAAAGCAGAGAACACTGCTATACAATATCGATCAATGAAAAGATCGAATGCAAATAAAAGAAAACAACTATAGTCCGTGACCTACGACAGCTCTTTGTCTTTTCAGGCCGGATCAACGCATTTTGCATTTTTACCCGTCATCAAGACAGTGAGCGTCAATCAACGGAATTTTTAAGCCAAATAATACTAACAAACGTGAAATTTCATACCCGTGAATTTAAAAATCAAACAAGTTTTATGGCTAATCGGGCAAAAATGAGTTTTTTTTGTTTCCCTTATATTTTTCCGTGGGTAGCTTGAAAGCTTAACCTCACGGGGGTCCAAGATCTAATGGACACCTAATAAGTGTTGACAGTTAACCGTTTCGTCCTTATGGGACTCCTCAGAACACTGCTGGTCGAGTGACAAATCTTGCGAAGTTAATCAGACGGTTTTGTCTCTAATTAAATGTAATTAGTGAGCGAACTATAGCAAGAGGCGCCATCTACCGAGATACGAGAGAAACAAAAAACCAAAAGCAGAGAACACTGCTATACAATTTTTATTTGCATTCGATCTTTTCATTGATCGATATTGTATAGCAGTGTTCTCTGCTTTTGGTTTTTTGTTTCTCTCGTATCTCGGTAGATGGCGCCTCTTGCTATAGTTCGCTCACTAATTACATTTAATTAGAGACAAAACCGTCTGATTAACTTCGCAAGATTTGTCACTCGACCAGCAGTGTTCTGAGGAGTCCCATAAGGACGAAACGGTTAACTGTCAACACTTATTAGGTGTCCATTAGATCTTGGACCCCCGTGAGGTTAAGCTTTCAAGCTACCCACGGAAAAATATAAGGGAAACAAAAAAAAACTCCTTTTTGCCCGATTAGCCATGAAACTTGTTTGATTTTTAAATTCACGGGTATGAAATTTCACGTTTGGTAATAATGAATTTATAAAGAAATGAAGGCAGGCAGGATTGGCAATGCAATCGTATTTTCTGTAAAGCAATGGTTGAAACAAAAATATAACTTTTTCAGAACCCCCACACCGATTTACTAATTTGTACGACGTTGTGTGTGGGAAAAATAGTGCTTTTCTGTAAATTAAAAGAAAAACTAAAACATTTTCGGAAAATAAGAATAAACACGCCATTTTGAAGAATCAAGTATGATGTATGCTGTACGCCATATTAAATTTTAAGATGGCGATAAAGTGTGATCAAGATCTTTAAAAAGCAATCAATTCTAACCAGAAAGTTTTTTATTTTATTAAAATCGGTTCAGTAGTAATGAATTTATAAGGAAATAAATGCAGACATGATTGGCAATGCAATCGTATAATATGCAAAACAATGGTTAAAACAAAAATTATTTTTTTTAGAACAACTTAACGGATTTTACTAATTTGTACCTTGTTGTGCGTGGCAAAAATGCAGCTTTTTTACTAATTTAAAAAAATTATTAAAACATGTTCGCAACACAAGAATAAACGAGCATCTTTGAAGGGTACAATTTAATTTCGTCCGCCATCTTGGATTTTGAGATGGCAGACAAAACAATATATTTAGTCAAAACTCTGATTAATTCTCTACCAAATGCAGTTTGCCCATTAACATCGATTGTACAGTTCAAAAGTTATAATGAAAAAAAATTGTCCGGTTTGTTTGGCCCACCCGGTATATTATTTTAATGATCTACATAAAGATTGCTTCCAAATTAAATAGGGCCATTTAGACTAAATGTTTGCGTGATGTTCTTTCCAACATTCTGCTATGGAAGAAAAATCTAAAAGTATAAAACTATGTCCTTAAATTATCTTTTGTACATTGTGGAAAAAAACCCATAAAATATTGGCAAGCGACTAGGGGTTAGTCAGCAATTTTCAAAATATTTTAGTGTTAAATAAGACCCAACTTTTTCCACCTCCCTGTTTGGTTGGTTTTTGAGGAGGAGTTGCACTTAACACATGGTGAAATAGGAGAGGATTCCTTTTCACGGAGGCAGGTTCCGAATAGTGTTTTTCTTAAACCAGCAACCACACAAGAAATCTATGAAATAATAGCAAAACTACTGAACAAATACTTATCAGGTATTCGAAAGTGGTGGCAGGCCCAACTGGACCTCCATGCACGGCGACCACATATGGATCTATTGTGCCCACGTGCCTGCATATTGAGTTTGACTGAAGTGGCATATTTTTTTTCCACCTAGCACAAAAAACTCAGATTACAACAATAAATGATTTAGGCTTAACACTTTGGCTCAAAGATATGCCATTAAGGCCTGCATTATTAGCCAGTGTTGTGATGTGCCTGTAGTTGTAATAAAGCGAGTTGCAAAATATATATTGTTTTTAAATGTCTTTTAGATGTTTTTTTTTAATGATTTAAACTTTTTAATGTTGTCCTATTGACGACTAATCTGTTTTACTTTATTTGAATTACCTTATTTTAAATTCTTTTTAAATAATCATTTTAAGAAACCAAAATTTGTGAATTGAATGCAAATAAAGGATATTATCATGTTATAGCCTGGTTCGTCCCGCCTTCCTTTTTGTAAATATGTTCTTTTTACTATAATTTACCAAATTGGTTCGAATTAGGCTATTTGGTGATTCACTAGAGCATTTTCTATTTTTTGTTTATTTAGTATTAATTAACTAATTAAGTACTTAAAATTACTGGGTTATTTGCATTTGAAACTCCCGCGGTTTTAGAGGCAAATATTACAATTTGCTATAATTAATTTACTTTACATAAAATGCATTTTGAATTACTAAGGTTCCTAGTTCCTTTAATATGGACCTTCGTAATCTCATTCCTTCCTACTTATTCCTTTTCTCCTACGCCTATGGATTAACGACGCCACTGGGCGACATGTGGGAGAACGAACGCAGCAGCGATACCTGCTGCAGCATAAAAGAGAACCGTTTCGCCTTCGAACGATAATACACGCGTGTTAGCGACTCTCCTACCACAGGAATGTGGGGTGCAAAAACTACGGTTTAACAGCGCGTCCTCCCATGAGTTCCACATCCTGTATAAAAATGGTAAGTGAAAATGCATTATTTTTACCTTACATACATTTGTTTATTGCTACACTAACCTAGAAGGTAAACTAGACCATTTCAGAATCCCTTGTACCAGCTTAGCCTATGACCTTATTCCCTTAAAATTACAGTCCACGCCTGACACCGTTAAATTCCAGACAACTCTCCTTTCTGGACCACCAGGGACCCCCATTTTTGATCCTTAGCGACCCGGATTTCTGGAATCGTTTTTTTGCCTTTTTAGGTTAGTTTTTTTTTACTGGTTTCAAATGCAAGAAAAACCCTTGTTTTTCCTAAATGCCTTTTTTACTGGTTTCAAATGCAAGAAAAACCCTTGTTTTTCTTACATGCCTACTTTAGAAAACCCCTAGGTTTCTAAAATACATTTTGCGATTTTTTTTTTGTGTAAAAACAAATGCAAGAAAAACCCTTGTTTTTCTTACATGCCTACTTTAGAAAACCCCTAGGTTTCTAAAATACATTTTGCGATTTTTTTTGTGTAAAAATTAAATATTTTTAACAATAAATTTAGCCTTTTCATGCGAAAAACCAAACACAGATAAAATCTGTAAACTACTATGCTTTTTTTTTGTTTCGAATAAATCAAGTTTTTTCGTTTCTTTTTTGTAAAAAAAAAAAAAACCGTATGGAATTTGGGTGTTTTTTTGTTTGTCACTGGAAATAGTTTAAAATAGTGTCTGCAAAGTGCTATTATTTTAGCCGTTGTGCCTTCACATTTGTGGATTGCTATAATTATATCCAATTTGCTCGAAAAAAATCTCCAAATTGCCATATTCATTTTTGCTTATTGCAAATTGCTATGACTATATCCGATTGCGGATGCTTTACTATATTCGTTTTTGCGTAAAAATTGCTATGAATATATCTATTTCTAATTTACTATTATAATATCTGTCTGCAAATGGCTATGATTGTATCCATTTTTTGCGTGCATAATAAATTTTGAAGGAAATTTAATTCTTAACTTGAGAATTTGTTTTCGTGTAAAGGCAGATAAATAGTTTTACCAAATTAAATGCTTTTGATTTGTAGGTATTTATTTTTAAATTTAATACATAGTAGGTACCTACTTATTTGAATTCGCGAGGCGAAGATAAAAAACTTATACACAAGTTTTTTTGTTATCATTAGTTTGCATCGGGTATTTTCTTTACTTTTGTGCGCTTATAGTTTGATTATTGTAATTAAACGTAGGACATTAATATTTATACAGGGTGTCCAAATTTTGATTTTTTTTTCAGTTTACCTAATTTTTGTCAATTATTTTTTGGATTTTTTTTTAAATCATGTCTAGTTCGGATAAAATTTTAAAGGCTAAAGCCTTGCGCTATAGTGCGATTTCACAGCTAAATTTGATCATTGAATCCGCGACCCTCGCAAAAAATGACCCTGCCTATCACAGCGGCTTTAAAGTCAAATTTCGGACATTGTCAAAAATCAAAAAAGATTTTGAAAAGCACCATAATACTTTGTTGACGTTGGTAGCCTCTGATGAGGATCGCTTAGTAGTAGAAAACAAAGTGGCTATGGACTTTTGCAAACGCTGTGACGAGATTTCCACTATATTTTACGAACTTTTCGAACTACCCTTTGAAGATGGAGGGCTTTTGAGCAGTACGATAAATCCCATGGGCAGTCCCTGTGCCTCCACAGACCAGCATGGTTTACTGCCTAGGATAAAAATACCTCTTTTTCAAGGGGAATTTAAGGAGTTTCCAACCTTTTTGCAAGCCTTTAATGCTACCGTGCACAATAATAGGTCGCTGGGAAACTTTGAAAAATTCAATTTGCTTTTTTCTAATTTAAAGGGCCCTGCCCTGGATGTCATTTCTGACATTCCTATCCTTGCTGAAAATTATTTAAATGCCTACCACACCTTGGTGGATAGGTATACAAATAAACGATTACAAGCTTACCTTCACTGGAAGGCAATTGAAGGCTTCTCTCCTCTTACTAAAGAGAATGCTACGAATTTGAGGAATTTGCTTGATTGTTTTTCGAAAAACTTAAGTGCTTTAAAAGTCATGGGTTTTAAAACGGAGTTTTGGGATTATATTATGGCACAAATGCTCTTGGATAGGTTGGACCCAACCACGCGCAAGGCATTTGAGCAAAATTATTGCTCCAATGAGATCCCCTCTTATGATAAAATTCGTGCTTTTGTTTCTAGCCATTGCATTGCGTTGGAACAAATACAACAAACTCAAGATTACTTAAAAAATAAAGATTTGTCAATTTCAAGTCAGAAAAATCAAGCAAAGTTTCGAAATCGATCTGCTTTGTTTGCTAATACTCAGAGAGCCTCCAAAAATGCCTCCCAGTCTCCAAATGGCCAAAGTGGCTTAAATAATACTCCAAACCCTCAAAATTTTTGTTTTCTCTGTAAAAGTGGCGATCATATAATATACAGATGTCCTAATTTTTTGGCGAAAACTCCCCAGCAACGTTTTGAGATTGTTAAACAACATAAAGCGTGTGTCAACTGTTTGGCCTCAAAGCATAATTTACCCCAGCAATGCAAATCAGAAAAAAGATGTTTACATTGTGGCCAATTTCATCACAGTCTCTTACATTTTTTTCCTATTAATTCTACACCTAGTTCTGCGAGTAGCCCCTCTACTTCTGCAGTGCAACCCCCGAGGAGCCCCGTGGCTACCGAATTTAATAGAACCACTAACACCATTGTTACTGGTATGTCTTTAAATGATCGCGAAGTACTTCTCTGTACCGCTTTAATACAAATACAGGATGTTTTTCAAAATTGGCACACAGTGCGCGCCATCTGTGACTCTGGTGCTCAATCTTCATTTATATCTAAGTCATGTGCTGATAGTTTGGGCCTTCCTAAATTTAATATCGCCATGACTCTACAAAGCTTAGATCGAATGACAACTTCGGCAAAATCTGGAATTAATTGCAATATATCCTCTTTGCGTGATAATAATTTTGTTTTTAATTTTGATGCGATAATACTCGATAAAATTTGTAGTGATTTACCTCATTCCTCATTTTCGATTAAAAGTTTTCCTTTTCTCGCCAACTTAGCACTAGCTGACCCAGGCTTTAATAAAAGCGATAAAATTGATTTATTGTTGGGCGGCGATGTGTACCCTTACATTTTGCTAGGTGGTCGTTTGTCTACGGGACCCAACAACCCCGTCTGCATTAATACTATTTTTGGTTGGGGAATAATGGGCAATCTTTCACTTTCACCTTCAACTACAAATCAAATTAAAACATTTTTTACTACGTCAATGAACGATTCTTTTGTCAATTTAGATAAAAATCTACAACGATTTTGGCAAATAGATGACATACCTAATGTCAAGGCCATTGACCCCGAAGATGAGTTTTGCGAAAATTATTTTTTGAAAACTACCTCAAAAAATGAGGAGGGGAGATATATTGTATCTTTACCATTTAAAGTTACTGCTCCAGATTTTGGCGACACTCGATCCATTGCCGTACGTCGTTTTTTCTCCCTTGAGAAGAAATTGCTACAAAACCCTGATTTTTATGCTGCCTACAGCTCTGTTTTACAAGATTATTTAGATAATAATCATATGCAACCGGTTTCTGCACCTTTGCCGACCGAAATTTCAAATCATTTTTATATTGCACACCATGCGGTGTTTAAAAAAGATTCTACTAGCACCCCCCTGAGGGTGGTTTTTTGATGCGAGCATGCACGCCCCTGGCAAAATCTCGCTCAACAACGCTGTTTATACTGGGCCCCCTTTACAAAGGGACTTACAAAAAATTTTATTACTTTATCGTTTGCATAAATTTTGCTTTTGTTGCGACATCCGTCAAATGTACAGGATGATTTTAGTTGACCCTAGTCAAACTAATTTTCAAAGAATAGTTTGGAGGTTTGATCCTAACCAGCCTATTCAAGACTTCGAAATAAATAGAGTTTTATTCGGGGTCTCTTGTAGCCCCTTTTTGGCTATCAGAACTTTGCTGCAACTTGCTAGAGAGCATGAGGACCTTCCTCTTGCCTCAAAAATCATTGAGGAGGCAGTTTTTGTCGATGATGTGATTTCGGGAAGTGATGACTTTTTTAAGGCCACTGAGATGAAAAATCAATTAATCGAGCTACTTAGCCGAGGTGGATTCGAATTGCGTAAATGGGCGAGCAATTGTCCCGAGTTACTATCCGATCTTCCTGAGTCACACATTTCGATGAAGGCTCTTTCTCTCGATTTAGATGCTGAAAATTCAACTTTGAAAATTCTCGGTTTAAATTGGAACCCTCATACTGATGAATTTTTTTATACTTTCGACTGTTCTCTCCAAACATGCACTAAAAGAACAATTTTAAGTAATTTGGCCCGCATTTACGACCCTCTGTCTTTTTTGGCGCCAATAGTTTTAATTTTAAAATTAATTGTTCAATACTGCTGGGCAGAAGACTTAAACTGGGACGACCCTGTCAGTCCGGAAATTGTTTTTAAATGGGAAAAATTTAAAAATGAATTAAAGTTTTTGCATTCTGTTAAAATTCCTCGTCAAATAATTTTGCCTAATGCTAGTCAAATCCAGCTAGTAGGATTTTGCGATAGTTCAGAACGGGCCTATTGTGCTGTCGCTTATATTCGAATTTTTTATTCTGATGGAAACATTAAAGTTTTTTTTGTTTGTAGTAAATCTAGAGTCGCACCGTTGCGTCGTAAACTAACTTTACCAAGACTAGAGCTTTTAGGAGCTGTTTTGTTGGCTAAATTAATGGATTTTTTACTAGAAACGTTCTCGGAAAAAATTAAATTTGATAAAATTCTTGCTTTTACTGATAGCACAGTGACCTTATCTTGGATTCAGGGATCTCCTCACAAATTTAAAACATTTGTTTCGAATAGAACTGCCTATATACAAGGAAGAATTAGCCCTGAGTTTTGGCATTATGTTCCTACTGAACAAAATCCTGCTGACTGCGGTACTAGGGAAATGTATCCCTCTGATTTACAAAGATTTTATTTTTGGTTAGAAGGGCCTTCTTTTCTAAACCAACCTACAAATACTTGGGATTTTATGACAGTTACTTACGATGGGAATGCAGTTTTGGAAGAACAGCGAAAAAATATTTTTAACGTTTTTACTTGCGAACAAACAGTTGAATATTATGTAAACAACTTGTTTGAAAAATACAGTTCTCTTTTTAAAATTAAGAGAATAGTTGCTTACTTTTTGCGAGGGTTACAAAAGTTTAAAAATCCCTCATACAATTTTGCTACTGATTACCTTACAAATCAGGATTACTACAAAGGCTTACTTTTTATTTCGAAATGCGTACAATCTTTTTCTTTCCAAAAAGAAATTGAATTACTAAAAGATAAGAAACAGCTTCCAAAAGCTTTTCAAAAATTATGTCCATTTTTGCATAATGAAAGCTACGATTTGCTTCGTGTTGGAGGCCGTTTATGCCATTCAAATTTATCATACGATAAAAAATTTCCAATTCTTTTGCCTTCTAGTGCAAAATTCACTGAATTACTGATTTTAGATTTGCATCGCAGCAATCTTCATTGTGGTATACAGACCACAACTTTTTTACTAATGCAAAACTTCTGGGTATTGTCTGCTAAAAAGGTAGTGAGAAAAGTTTTAAGTTCTTGCCATACTTGCTGGAAAACTAAACCTAACTCCCTTCAACCCCCTATGGGTCACCTACCGAAATTTAGAGTTTCCGAAGCAAAGGTGTTCGAAAATGTAGGTATAGATTTTTGTGGTCCGTTCACGATTACTCTTGGTCGGACCAGAGGTGCAAAAACCATGAAAGCATATGTCTGTTTATTTATCTGTTGCGCTGTTAAAGCCGTGCATTTAGAGTTAGTCTCTGATATGACATCAGAAGCCTTTCTGGCTGCTCTGCGCCGCTTCATAGCTAGAAGAGGACTATGCTCAAAGATCTCTTCAGACTGCGGGACCAACTTCGTGGCCTCTGAAAAATACTTGCGACAAATTTTTTCTGATTGCGTGAAGGGGGAAGGTATAGTTTGGTCTTTTAACCCACCTGCTGCTCCCCACATGGGAGGCATTTGGGAATCAAACATTAAATCTTTAAAGACTCATCTTCACAGGGTAGTTGGAAATCAAATACTCACCTATGAGGAATTAAATACGGTTTTAACCCAAGTTGAAGCCATAATGAACTCACGTCCTTTATGTGCCTTAAGCACCGATCCTACTGATCTGGCGGTCTTGACTCCTAATAATTTTTTAAATTTGAGGCCTCCAGGTACAATACCCGATCCAAACTACTGCGATATTGCGTTAAACAGGCTGTCCAGGTGGCAACTGTTGCAAAGAATGCACCGCGATTTTTGGATTCGCTGGCATCGCGAATATTTGCACACTTTGCAACAGCGAGCCAAATGGCACCAACCTCTTGCTTCCATTGATATTGGTACTATGGTACTGATCAAAGATGAAAATTCCACTCCATTGGATTGGCCCCTAGGCCGCATTGAAGACCTTATTAAAGGTTCTGATAATGTTCCACGGGTTGCTATTGTAAAGACTACTAAAGGTACCTACAAACGGCCTTTGGTAAAACTATGCGCCCTGCCTACAAATTAAACTCTCTGAAATGCCCCTGGGCATTCTCAGGGGGGTGGGAAATGGTTCGTCCCGCCTTCCTTTTTGTAAATATGTTCTTTTTACTATAATTTACCAAATTGGTTCGAATTAGGCTATTTGGTGATTCACTAGAGCATTTTCTATTTTTTGTTTATTTAGTATTAATTAACTAATTAAGTACTTAAAATTACTGGGTTATTTGCATTTGAAACTCCCGCGGTTTTAGAGGCAAATATTACAATTTGCTATAATTAATTTACTTTACATAAAATGCATTTTGAATTACTAAGGTTCCTAGTTCCTTTAATATGGACCTTCGTAATCTCATTCCTTCCTACTTATTCCTTTTCTCCTACGCCTATGGATTAACGACGCCACTGGGCGACATGTGGGAGAACGAACGCAGCAGCGATACCTGCTGCAGCATAAAAGAGAACCGTTTCGCCTTCGAACGATAATACACGCGTGTTAGCGACTCTCCTACCACAGGAATGTGGGGTGCAAAAACTACGGTTTAACAGCGCGTCCTCCCATGAGTTCCACTTCCTGTATAAAAATGGTAAGTGAAAATGCATTATTTTTACCTTACATACATTTGTTTATTGCTACACTAACCTAGAAGGTAAACTAGACCATTTCAGAATCCCTTGTACCAGCTTAGCCTATGACCTTATTCCCTTAAAATTACAGTCCACGCCTGACACCGTTAAATTCCAGACAACTCTCCTTTCTGGACCACCAGGGACCCCCATAGCCGTTTTACAGACCTAATTTCAAAAAATTATATCTTTATAGTCCTTGCTATATGAAGTTACACTTTTGTCACTGACATGAAATAAACATATTTCCTAACCAGAAATATATTAAAAAGTAAATATGTCAAGTTGGTATCAATGATCTCCATATATTGGTATCAATGATCTCTATATATATATTACTTCGTATATAATTCAATGGTTGGTATAAAATTAAAGTTAAAACTGTCATTGGATAAAACGTTCCTGACTGTAGGTTGAGGGAAAAAAACTCACAGATAAAAACAACTCAAAGACATGCAATTTTTTAGATGTTTTTTGTTGTTGCTGTCAGTATGCATATGATAAATAGAGAGGTTCGAAATGCCACAAAAGTGTAACTGCCTATGGCAAGGACTATATGCTAAGTAAGATAGCAATGTGAGATACATTTTCCTGTTTAAACGAAGCTGCAGCCTTTAATACCAAGCAGAAGTTATTTTGATTTTTTAAGTTTCCAAAAGGCCTTGGCATAACTTTTTCATAACAATTTTCTCAAAAAATTGACAAATTAAAAAAACTTTATTTACATAACAGTTAAAGGAGAAATGTTTGTATTGTTATTATTTTTCCTTAGGAGCACTTTACCTAAAATAAAATAAATGGATCGGATGATGGATTATACCTTCCTAGCCGATTTTTGTAAATATCTCAGAAATGAAAGCTTCTACAAAGTTTTTGTTTATAACACAAATTCTTGAGAAAAATGTTATCTACTAAATATAATATAAATATTCCGAACACCACATATTGATGAGATGCTCCGCCATTAGCATTAATATTTTAGACATAAATCTACTCAGCTCGTTAGTGTCAAACACTATTTTTCATGAAAATTGGTCCAGCGGTTCCAGAGCAATCGTGGATCAGACAGACATACAGAATCATTATTATGATAAAGTGCAATGTACAGAGAAGAATGTAGGTATAATAAACTGAAACGTCACAAACAAAAAATATAGATTTTTATTGACCGATTCCCAGGATCTGAAATATATAATTTATTATACAATGTACCATTGTGAAAGATAAAAAAGTTAGGATTTAAATAAAGCAAAAACAATAAAAAACATATATATCCCTGTAAGTTAAGATCTCATTCATTGTGTATGGTTCGATGTTAACTAGACATTGGAATAAAAAAATTTAAATAACTTTTGTCTTAATATTAGTTGTAGGTTTTTAGGCAGATGACATGACAAGATTGCTAAAATAGGTCCAAATACACCCACATAACACATTTTCTTAATTTTGAAAAAATAGGTAATAATATTATTGTTAAACTTATGTTTGTTATAATGTATGAATTTTATTTGACCATTTACCTATATGAATTTACATAAATGCTTTTTGCATTTTTTTTTGTTTGTAACATAAATGACCGTTATTTTGTGATCGTATATCAACGTTATATTTTTATTGTACCAATGTTTAATTTTGCTAAACTTAATAATTGTACCACGGATCACCTAACAAAAGGTGATCCGTGATTGTACTTACTGAATACTTAGACCAATAAAGATGAATTTAAAATTCGATGTTATCTCAATTTTTTTTTAAACGAAAACAGTTCCTTCTCTAGCCATTGCTGCGCGGGCTAGGACGGTAAAAATGGATATTTAAAAAATGAACCGAACCAAAAAATTTTACACCAAAAAATAAAATTTTTTGATTGAAGATTTTTTAATAATGCATTTTTCAGCTATCTTCAAATTCGAACTGCTAATCTACCTTTATGGATTTGACACTGAGCTATGAAAACCAAAAAAAAATTTATTGTGATGACCATGCTGCTTTAAACATGTAAAATGAAATAAATCCTACTAAAATATTTTTTAAGCAATCATTTCATGCTGTTTGTTTAAATTTTAGTGAAATTATTCAAGTTTAAAAAAAATCTGCCTCCTGCCCCCCTTCTTTACTCCTTTTTTGAGGTAATTTTTGGAAGAGATTTTACAATTTCTTACTCTATGAACATGTATTCATTCCTTTTTGTCATTTTATTTATAATTTCCTTTTTTTATTTTGGTTCCAATAATTTTAAGATTATAAATAATGAAATAAATAAAACAAAAAGCCTGCAAAGTGTTCTAAAACTTTAACACCAGTGTTTACTAAAGGGTCTAAATTCCTACATATAAAAGTCTAGATTTTGGTTGAAGGGGCAAGTCACTTTTTCCCTTGGATGCAATAATTTTTAATATTTAGGTAATTTGTTTATAAATACTTTGCAATATAGGCCATCTTTTTTTGTTGTAGCAATGACATTATATCCATACAAAACTAAAAAGTAAATTTAAAAAATTATAATATTTTGGTTTGAAAATGGCAGACATATTTTAACTTCCAAACGGTACTAGGAGATGTGTTAATGAAAAAGGATTCTAATATATCTTGCAATTTTTAAAATATTTAATTATTGATACATATTTAATATGGTACTTAATGCATTTACAGAGACAGTTTTAAGTTATTTATGTATTATTTGGCATTGAAAAATATTTATATATAATTTTGTTTATTGACCATAGATTATTTTTTTACTTTTTGGAACTTTAAACCACCCCATAAGGAATCCTATAAATGCAAAGACTAGATTTTAAAAAAAGGACATATTCGAAAAATTTTATGTTTTTTCTTTATTTTTAAAGTTAATTAGAATTATTGTGAGATTAAACTAACTGAGAAATGCTTACTATGTTATTATTGCACATTAGCATGAACCAAACCTTGCAGTTATTTGACCTGTAAGTATTAAAAAAAAATACACTTAAACTGGTCAAGGTCTATAGGATCCAAGTGCTAAGTTTTAAGATCATAATAAATACTGGTGTAAAACTCTACCGACAGAACACTCTATTTTTAAATAAAACTAAGATGAAATCGAAATGCACATTATATAATATCAGTTTATTAACAAAGAAAAACAAATACAAAAGTTCCATTCCAAAATTTTTCTTTTATTAATTTCATTATTTCAAGCATTATTTGTTCTTAAAATTTTGGGGACAACAATAAAAATTGTAAAATCTTAAAAAAAGGGATTTAATTAACCCAACCTGGAAAATGTAATGATTTTTATCACTAGGTGTGCTCAAACGTTTGTTGTACTCACACTGGTATAAAGAAAAATACAAAACGAGAGGGGATGGGGACAGGATACCAAGTGTTCTATCAACACCTCAAAAACTCTCATAAAATTAAAACAGCGAAATGGTTATTTAAAAATTATTTTACTAGTATTTATTTTATATAACATAAGTTTGAACCACCATGGATTTTATTTCATATGTTTTCATGCCAACATCAGAAAATACTCAAGTGTTTTTAATGGTTTTTGTAGTTTAAACAATAAATAAATAAAAAGTTTTATTTAACTGACATTTTATTAAAATTCTATTTTTTAACTTTAGGTAAAGGGCTACCAAGGCAAATTAGTAACAACCCAGATGACCCTCTTCTTTCACCATTGTAAAAATACATACAATTTTGTTGAGAAATTGGTTTTGAAAAAGAGTTAATGCCTCTGTTAAGGCACTTTAAAAACCCAAGCTCAAAATACCTTTTACTTGCTGTTAAAGGCTCTTGCTTCCTTTGAATAGTAAAATTTGTTTCATGTTAGAATCTAACTTAGTGTGAGAAATATATTTTTTTAATTAGGTCTGCAAAACTATAACAAAAATTTAACTCCTCAAAAATGAATGAAAGAGGAGGGTGAAAAAAGTTGGTGATTTTGGCATAGCTGAAGTCTACCTTAAGACTGGCTAAAATATTTCGAAAATTTCTGACCCCTAGTCGTTTGATGATGTTTTATAGATTTACCCTGTGAAAACCTTGCATCCCTACTTTTATTTCTATAAATGTACACATTCATTTCTTACTTACAATAATCTTGGCACACTTTATTCTCTCTAGCTCGACAGCTAGGACACACAGGACGTGGGTTTCATTCCAATCATGCATATCTTCTAGGCCTTCTTCTGGACTCAGTTGAAGGGACTGACAATAATATTGGCCCTGGAGGATTTTAGCTCGTGTTGTTACAACCACTCGCAAACATTTTTCAGCCGTAAAATCAAATCTATACACACTAAACTTAAAAATTAAAAAATAATTTTAAAATCAAAACATTTGTTGAAAAAGAGAAACAAATGTGACATATAACTGACACAACTGTCATGACCCGTCATGACATCCGAAATCAATGGTATTTTTATCCATGAGTGGCCCACGCAGGACACTGGTAGACCTATTTTCTTGTCAAGTTGGTTACCTACATGTTATTCTTTGAAGATTTTTGTAAACCTCCAACTTTAAACCTAATTTTCTCCAAAACCAAGAAGTTTTAGAAAAAAATAATAAATTTCCAGTAAATAGCTTGGGCTAAAGTACACAAATCCGCTTAGTCTCAAAAATGTGGGAAAGCCCCATTGTGTGGTTTTAAAATTTAGAAACACCGCGAAATTTAGCGGGAGCTAACAGTGACCTATAGTCGATTTTAGACAATAAAATTTCCTTTTAGACGTGTATAATAATGTGGGATTTATCTTCAGATTAAAACTTCACAGGCCTGTGCAACTTAAATCAATTTTTACAAATCACCAAACAAATTAATTCTATTACAAGTTTTTTCCAATTTTCTCAGAAACAAAGCTCAATTGACAAAAATGTGTTTTATACTTAATTGTAGGAAATAAATTTTTTTTTAACAATGTGAAAGTCAGTTGGGTTTAATTAGTGACAAACCCTTCAGCGACGTCCGTATATGGGGGTCAATTAAAACACAAAATAAATAAAATCATTTTTGTCACTTGTTTCACCCGATTTTTTTTTTCAAATATAATTTTTTTTTTTTTTAAATATTTTTTGAATACATGTCAAATCAAGTATTTTAAGCTTTGTTGTATTAAAATTGGATAGAAAAAAAAGATCAAATTTGTTTTTAAATATGTTTTCCGCCATATTTAAAAAAAAAGCGCGATTATCACAATGACAACAAGTCAAAACCTGATCTGCTAGGTATGTTAAACAAATTTAAGCTACATTCAAAAAGTTCTTATGGGTTTCATTAAAAGCATAATTTTTAAATATACCCCAAAGACCCCTATTTTTTTCCAGTTATTTGGAAATAATGAGCATGAAGTTAGCGAAGCACCCATCGCAGATCGAATGATGACTAGGTGGATAATTTGCCGTTAATTAGTCGTGAATTAGTTGTGGAAAAATTAATTTTGTCGCTCTTATTTTTGACCCTTTTTGAGGGTGCTTCGCTAACTTCATATGAAGTTAGCGAAGCACCCTCGTAAAAATGGCTTTTATCAAAATCGAATATGGTGGATAATTTGCCGCTAATTAGTCGTGAATTAGTTGTGGAAAAATTAATTTTGTCGCTCTTATTTTTTACCCTTTTTTTGGGTGCTTCGCTAACTTCATATTTTGGCACCCATCGCAAATCGAACCGCTACAAGGTGGATAATTTGCCGTTAATTAGTCGTGAATTAGTTGTGGAAAAATTAATTTTGACCGTTTTTGAGGGTGCTTCGCTAACTTCATATGAAGTTAGCGAAGCACCCTTGTAAAAATGGCTTTTATCAAAATCGAATATGGTGGATAATTTGCCGCTAATTAGTCGTAAATTAGTTGTGGAAAACTTAATTTTGTCGCTCTTATTTTTTACCCTTTTTTGGGTGCTTCGCCAACTTCATATGAAGTTGGCGAAGCACCCTCGTAAAAATAGCTTTTATCAAAATCGAATATGGTGGATAATTTGCCGCTAATTAGTTGTGGAAAAATTAATTTTGTCGCTCTTATTATTGACCCTTTTTTTGGGTGCTTCGATAACTTCATATTTTGGCACCCATCGCAAATCGAACCGCTACTAGGTGGATAATTTGCCGTTAATTTGTCGTGAATTAGTTGTGGAAAAATTAATTTTGTCGCTCTTATTTTTGACCGTTTTTGAGGGTGCTTCGCTAACTTCATATGAAGTTAGCGAAGCACCCTCGTAAAAATAGTTTTTATCAAAATCGAATATGGTGGATAATTTGCCGCTAATTAGTCGTGAATTAGTTGTGGAAAAATTAATTTTGTCGCTCTTATTTTTGACCGTTTTTGAGGGTGGAGCGGTAAATATGAAATATTTTTTACCATGTTACACAACGTTTAAATGGAAATTTTATTATCTACAATGAAGTAAAAAACAATTTTTTTGATAAAGGGCATGGTTTTCAGAAAATCAAATAAAACCTGTGCAAAACATAATTTAAAAAAAAATTAATTAAATGGCCCCCATTTACGCACGTCGCTGGCGGGTTTGTTGTACGTCAAAACCCCATCGAGTTATACACCGCTGAAAAGAGAATTTTACTGTCAATAAAGTGCATCATAGCATTTTTTTAAATTAGGCTTAGTTTTTGAAAAAATTAGATAAAACTTGTAACAAAAATATTTTAATTTGTGATTTTTTAAAATTGGTTAAATTTACGGGCGCCTCTGAATTTTTAACCATGAAACCAATCCGACTTTCTTGAACAGCATTTTAAAGGAAATTTTATTTGTTACAATAATGTATAACACATTTTGTTCTATAAACCTTAGTTTTAAAAAAAATCGAATAAATCTTGGAAAAAACATGGATATTTTTTGACTTTTTTAAATTACTTCAATTAACGGACGCCGCTGAAGAGTTTATAAATAGTTGACCCCCATCGAGTTGTACCTTTTTCAAAAGGAAATTTCATTGTGTACAATAAAGTATATTACACATTTTTCTCTTAGAAGCGTATTTTTTGAGGAAATTTGAGAAAACCTAAATATGTTAGATTTTGGGGGGTCTGGGAGGGTTTTTGAAGAGGTGGTTAGTTTAAGGAGGTGTTTGACCCCTAAGCTCTCTTACCTTTTTGTACGTCACTAAATTTACACAAAAAAATAAAAATAAATAAAAAACGTGCCGTTTAAATCACTAAATTTAAAAAAATGATTATTTTCTAACTTACTTACTTTAAGTTAAAAGTTACTCCCACTCTATTACAATATTTAAAAATACATTTAAAGAATGGATTTTGTAGCTGATAAAATTTTCTACAAGATATGTTCTTAGAACTTTTAACCTAGAACAAAGTATTTCGGAGCTTATGCCGTCTAAAGTAGAAAAAATCTGAAAATTTGCACAAGCACGTGATTTTAGTCATTTTTGGAAATTACCTAGCTCCGTTACTGCTGATCGCAGTACAACCACAGTACCACCCTATCGTAGATAATTATATCCTCTAAAAAAATTTATATAACTCTTTTTGCGATTTAGTGTACTGAAACGAAGTTACAGGCAAAAAACTACAAAAAGTGCCAATTTTAGATGGTTTTTTCAAGATGGCGGAGGAAGCACAGGGGTGGGGGTGACGAAAACTCAGATTTTTAACTACCCTTTCGACCTTAATAACATATCCAAAATTCAGAACTACCGGACCTTTTGTAGGGTAAAACTTCTCTATTCATTGTACTAAAGTCGTGGGAGTGTAAAAGGAGCAAATGTGTTTTTTTACGATACTTTTTATATGACTGCAAATAAGCAGAGACCAGAAAAATCAAATTTCACTTTAACTAGTTTTTAAAATTAATATTTATGGTAACATTCGAACATTCCTTCAAGCTTACGTCGGGAAAAGCAGTTTTACTTTTTACCTTGTTTTCGGTAATAGACAATATTTTTGGTGTCGTGTTTTCAGTGGATTTTTTCAGCGGGTAGTTGTGGTGTTCTTGTTCTGTTCCAAATCGACAATGCTTGTTCTGGTTCTGTGACGACAGATGAGCAACACTGACACTGATGAATTTCTCAGAGAGTCATCAACATAGCCTTCGGCCACTGAACTGGACTTCCATCCGCCATGGCGTTTAAGGGCAAGCAGATCTGAGCCAGAATTGACTAAAATTGTGGCCGATAAACGCCGAAAACAATGTCTCGTCAAACTTTCTGGATTCTCTAGCAGCAAAAACTTGGCGATTTCTCTAGCCATGTTTTCAATTTTGTTAATGCCAACGTTTTGTCTTAAAAATTTTCCGTTTTGATAGTTCAAAAAACAACCTGCCTGTCTTCATATCGGGAGGACGAAGAGCACAGTACTTCTTCAAGATAGTGTAAAGGCTTCTTATAACTGTTAAAGATCTTGGTACCTTTGTTGTTGTATTCTCCAGTTTAATAATAATAATAATAATAATAATAATAAGAATAATAATAATAAAGTGCCTTTATTTTTTTGGAGGTGGCGATATTCGTATAACTACGCTCTTCCATATAACCACCTCGTTAGAAAAATTTATACAGTGATTATTTTACATATAAGAACTAATTTATATAGATTATAACAATGCATATGAATGAACTTTATGTATAAAAAACCTACCAAAAAATTTGAATACAGTTAATAAAATTAATAGAGTAAGATATTAAGGTACTAATATATTAATTATATTTAAAAAAAATCAATTTTATTGAGTTCAGTCGAGGCACACTAAGGACAAAATGAATTAACTAACGCCTTTAATATGTTTTTTGAGGTGTTTTTTAAAACTGACATCACTAGCCACTGCTTTGATACTGTTTGGAATTTCATTAAAAATTTTGACGGCAGTATAACTAAAAGATCTTTCAAACAGTGAGGTTCTGTGTTTCGGCATCCTAAGGAGATCACCGTGGCGGGTAGAGCAGCCATGTGTCGAGCCAGTTTTAACCAGTTTTTCCGCTAAATATCTTGGTGAGTTTCTTTTGAGGAGTTTATGTATTAAGCATCCAAGTTGGACTTCAAATCTTTGTTGCAGGTTCAACCAGCCAGACTCAGCGAATTTTTCGGTAATATGTTCAAACTTGCGAACACCACAACTGAAGCGCAGGCATGAATTTTGTACCTTCTGTAGACTATTTCTGTCTCTCTGAAGCAAGGCAGGCCAAAAAATGATGCTACAGTAAGAAAGTTGTGATAGAACAAGGCTGTCACACAATCTGAGTTTTGTTTCATTACTAAGAGTGTTCTTATGAATGTATAGAATTCGCAGTTTTGCATATGACTTTTGAAGCAAGACAGAAACATGTTCAGAAAATCCAAAGTCAGAGTCTAACCATAGACCTAAGTTTCTACAGAAGTTTGAGGCTTCTAGAATGGTATTGTCAAGTCTGATCTTAAAATCAGCGTGGTTCAACAGCTGCCCTCTATTGCTACCAAAGACCAACATCTCAGTCTTGGAGCTATTTAGTTTTAAACCGTGGGCTTCAGAGAGTTGAGTTATAGATTCAAGGTCACTATTGATGTTTTCGACGCTAGTTTTGACATTTTCAAGAGTGAATAAATAGTAGATTTGTTGATCGTCAGCGAACTGATGTGAAATGCAAAACCTTAAAAAGGCCGAGAAATCCGCAGTATAGATAGAGAATATTATAGGCCCTAAAATACTTCCTTGAGGAACACCTCTATTCAAGATGACATAATCCGAGTAAGAGCCATTAAAGAATACTCTTTGACGTCTAGACGAGAGGTAAGATTTAAAAAGATTAATGCTTGTCTGGTCAAAACCAAAGTATTTTAGCTTTAAGTGAAGGACAGAATGAACTATGGTGTCGAATGCCTTGCTGTAATCAAGCAAAATGAGCACCGAGTGAAGCTTTTTATCAGAGGCAGAAAGTATGTCATCAGTGACCTTTAGTAAAGCTGTTGTTGTACTGTGAGATTCCCGAAAACCCGATTGCGTAGGAGACAAAATATTATTAGAAAGAAGATGTGAGTTTATTTGTTTTACCATGATTTTTTCAAAAACTTTAGAAAGGATTGGAAGTAGACTTATTGGACGAAAATCGGTTACACTGCAAGGAGCGTGTTTTTTTGGAACAGGGATAACCTTAGCATCCTTCCAGGCCTCAGGAAAGACACCTGCATTTAAACATTTGTTAATCAAAAAGGTAAAATGTGCCGATAAAAAAGGTATCAGAAGCAATATCATTTTTAAACTTATGTTATCCTCACCTAAAGAAGATGAATTTAAACCTCTTAAAATTTTTTCGACGGTAAGGATATCAACTTCTTTGAAAGTGAATGCAGTTCTGAGACTAGGATAGACGTAAGATTGATACTTATTTAATAAAGCTGGGTCGATAGTGAAATTCTTGTTAGAGCTACAATGAGATGTAAAAGATTTATTAAATATATTTGTATCTCCGATGTCAGTGCAAGACTCTGTAGATTTCGTTATTTTTAAAAATTTAAGCAATTTCCAGAAATTTTTAGGGTCAGTCTTAAACTTATGATTAAGATATGCTTTTCTCTCTGTACTTAGACAAGAATTAACAAAATTCCGAAGGCTCTTATATTCCAAGAAGTCACTATTTAATTTTGATTTTTTATATCTAAGATGTGCTTTGTCCCGTAGAGACATCAAAAGTCTAGAGTTCTCACTAATCCATGGGGCCGGCGGTTTTTTGATGCGTACAGTTTTTAAGGGAGCATGGAGATCAAAGACCCAAGTTATATTATAGTTCAAAAAGCTTAATCAGCATAGCACTATCAAAATCTTCGTGTCTTCTATTTTGAGATAACATAATTCCTCTCTTCGACATGCTCCGGACAGGTCAACTGCAACCACCGCCTTGATAAGTAAATACATGTCATCTAATGCTTTCGTCAAAAACCGGCCTAAATCTTCTGTGAGAATTTGGGACTTCGTTGGGAAGTAGTTTTCGATTTTTCGTTTGATTAGCGGTTGCAACTTCTTATAACTTCCAAGATCTAAAAACAACAAGTGAAATTAAAGAAAGAAAAATAAGAAAAAAGTTTTTTTTTTCATATTTTTCTTTCTTTAATTTCACTTGTTGTTTATAGTTTTAGGTCCTTGCAATTTGGTATTTGACCAAGATCTATGTTGTGATTGGCACTTAACGTTGACTTGAGCATCGAAAAAATCGTTCACAACGTTGAATATTTATATTTCTCAGACAGTTCTTCAAAATATACCCATTAGTGCGTTTTCTGAGAAAGTTTGGACATTTTTGGGTACTATCCATTCCACGAATCTTTACTCGGATTCATACCTGATTTTGGATTTTGTGGGTAGCAGTCCCGAACATATTTCGCTTGCAATGCAAACATATTTGAAATAGCAATGTCAATGGGTATAAATCTATCCTTTTTGCAGTCCTAAAGATAAAATGTCCTAATTGGTTATACTTTTATGCATGAATATTATTTTATTCTTGTATTCGTTACGTCAAATCATCGGCGTACAGTTGACAAAAACTCTATCTATATAAATTTGGTATCTGTGCATTTTTCGTACCTTTATTTCTTAATGTTTGCATCAAACGCCAACCATTGTGTAAATAGTTAACAGGGAGTATTGGAATATTACGTATATGCAATAGCCATGTTGCAATCTTATGTGAGGCTAAAACAGGGTTGCCAACTTTAGGGAAATTTCCCTGTTTTAGGGCTAAACACGCGGGTTTAATTTTTCCTGGGATAACTTACGAGTTAGCAGTTAACCCTGGATGGATAAACACTTGTTGCAACTTTGATCCAGGGTTATCTCTAACTCATGGGTTAACCCTGTATTGATAAACCAATCCTTAGAAATAAACTTACCTTTCCGGTTGGTCACTTTCTGGTTTATCCATATAGTATCGAATAAAAGCTCTCTCGGCATCTTCCCTTTCTTCTGGAGATATAACACCTCCACCATTAAGAGTCTGAACGTTCGGCAGCCTTGCCATAAGAAGTTGTCTCCTTTGTTGCTCAGTGTATTGGTTACTTTCCCATAGAGGGCAGCCCTAAAACCAACAAAGCTTAAGTATTTTTGAGACAGGTCGCGGTTCGTTTGTCGAAAACACGTTTATCGAAAACATATTTATCGAAGACATTTTGATCGAAAATCTTAATTTCGAATGACATTTTGATCGAATGACATTTTGATCGAAAATCTTAATTTCGAATGACATTTTGATTGAAAATCTTAATTTCTATCTACATTGACACGGTTCGGTTACGTTGGCGATCGATTGACAACGGTTAGGTTTCACATTCTCTAGGATCCCGGGAAAGAGGTCAGGAGAGTATGTTTTAAAAAAATATATGTATGTTAGAAATGATTTCGAATAAAAAGTCATTCGAAAAAAATGTATTCGATAAAAAAGTTTTCGATCAAAATGTCATTCGAAATTAAGATTTTCGATCAAAATGTCTTCGATAAAGATGTTTTCGATAAACGTGTTTTCGACAAACGAACCGCGACCCTTTCTGAGAGAACTTTTTACACCTTTTTTTTCGATGGCCTATGCTATTTGTTATGGTAAACAGCTGATAAATGTCAAAAAGTTATCTTAAAAATTATGATATGGAGATTATAGTTACTACTCAAGTATGGCTAAGGTCACTCATCGTCAAGCAAGCTTTACAGGTAACGAAGCTTGACATTGACTTTCTAGTTTTTGACATGTACATGGCGGGTAATTTGAATTCAAAATAAGGAATGCTAAATCTTGAAGATTTTAACCTTTTAATCATGTTGCTTCCTTACAAACCTTTGGTGGAATATCGGGATGGTGTCTGAGAATATTTTACTGAAATTTTGCGGAAATCTGTAGTGCCATTTTGAAAATATCATAAAAAAACGTCTGACCTCCCATAAGACCCAATGTAAAATTCAGCCCCGGGAGAACAGCTGATTTTTTCAGGGTCGTGGCCTCTATTTTTGTGTTGGCCTTGATTTAGCATTCCTTATTTTGAATTCAAATTACCCGCCATGTACCGCATGCCAACTGTTATATTTGACATGTATTTGACTTTGTCATGTGTGTTTGTCACATTTGCTTCTGCTTTAAATTGAGTTAATGAAGCGGCTCTGAAAAATTAAGGATTACTATAAATTAAAAAAAAATTGTTCTGCAAGAAATATAGTCAAAACAATCTGAAAACCGACTTTATTTTTTTTTTAAATCAAATATTTATGAACCGTCATTCCAACTTCAATATTTTAAAGACAGCAGCTGTGACGTCAACAAAGTGGAGGATCGTGGCCCTTGATTTGAGATTTGTTCCAATTAAAAAAAAAGTGTCGTACGTAGATTTACAAATTTTCAGTAAAATCGAATACCTGGAGTCGAAGGCTCTGCAAATTAGAAAATTTGGACAGTTTTTCAATGTCGTCCCAGCAACTGATCATGGTCGAATTTAAATTTAAAATTTTCAACGCTTTAAATGCGTCATATGGAGTTTCAATATTTTCGTTTGAATTTTGTATAGTATTATTTTCTATCTTCTTATCTTTCGTTTCCACTTCTAGGGATTTTATTGGGCATTCAGCTAGAACCAGAGACTCTAGGCTCGGAAAAGCGTATCCTGAAATTTTATTTAAAATAAAGTAAAATGCAAATGTTAGAACATTAACCATTGAGGAAGAAAAGACGTTACAACCTGAGGTTTTCTTGTAAGATTGAGCACCTAAAGTGAAGTACATTTTGTGTGAAAGTGTAGGGTTTTATGCAGTTTTTATTCCTTCCCAAGGTATTGCATAACAACTAAATTTTGGACCATTAAACCATTAAATGGGCCAATTGTTAGTTGCTGATCTTGATTAACGTATGTGTTAGCCCGCGGTAAGAAAAACGATAACTGCAATGGACTGTAAATATTTTAATTATGAAAGCGCGAACAAACATAAATATATTGATATGAAATTACGAAATAATCAAACGTCCATAGGTTAATTGTTGGTGCCACACAACGGCAATCAGAAACAAAGCACTCACCAGTTTGCAGCCAATTTCTCCACTTCCAAGTAGCTGAAGGGCTGAAGTTTCTAGTTCTATGCTTCAGTACACCAAAATCGAGCACTTTTAAGTGTAGAAATTTGAAATAGTTGGAGAAATAAATTAATACGCCATTTTCTCGAGGCGGTTGACAAGGGTCTCCCTGATTCTTGGTGCGCATGTCCAAAATGCGCGAATAAACTCTGTCCTTCATCCAATTGTGTGGTTTTAAAAAATGTAAAAACAACCGCGAAATTTAGCGGGAGCTAACATAACTGCCCTCCAAAACACACAATTTTAGAATCTCAACCGGACAGATATAGATATAAGAAAAATGATCGACCGATAGATATAAATGAATGAAAACAGATAAGTATCGTAAGTTTATTTAGAGATAACGAAATCCCGAAAAAGGCAAAAAAAACAAACAAAAATTCAAAAAAAAATAAAAATAAAGAAAAACCTATTGTAATACCCGGTAATAGGTAGAAAAATTAAAATTACTTTTAATTTGGCAAGAGGCACAGTTTTACAACTGGCCGCTTATAAACACCGGTAACCGTTTGTACCGTCGCAACACGCACCTGACCGTCCCCGCCGGGATGCAGTTCGATGACCCGACCGACCGGCCATTTCAAGGGTTGATTGAATGTGATCACTTGTTATGATCACTTGTTATGATAACCAAATCATTTAATTTGATATTTGGGGACGAATCAGCCCACTTGTGTCGCTGTTGTAGCGTATGCAAATACTCTATAAAATACCGTTTCCAAAAATCAGTATGTAGTTTTTGGATTAGTTGCCATCTCGAGAGCCGATTTAGGGGAACCTCGGACAAATCTGACTCCGGAATTGAGGGGTTCAAGGGTCAAAAAATGCCCAGGGGTAAGAGGTTGAAGATCGTGTGGGTCTGAAGAGGCAGGAGATAAAGGGCGACTATTAAGTACGGCTTCTATGCGACATGTAAGGGTGGACATTTCCATGATGGACAACTTCTGGTCGCCGACTACTCGAACAAAGTGAGTTTTAAAACTTTTGACGCCAGCTTCTGCCAGGCCATTGAAATGTGGACTGAGAGGAGGTCCCAGATGCCAACGAATAGAAAGTCTGGTGGCCGCACTTCTTGCGTAATCAAGTAATTGGTTACGAAACACTATAAAATTACTGCCTTGATCTGACCAGCATTGCGTCACGCTTCCACGTCTGGAAATGAATCGATGGAATGCACCTACGAACCCTTCGGTGGACAGTTCCATGGTTAATTCCAAATGCATGCAATGTGTGGCCGTACAGACAAACACACAGACATACGATTTGAAAGCTTTACAACCACGGTAACGATGAGGAATCACAAAGAAAGGTCCACAAAAGTCGATAGCTACACTCGAAAAAGGTTTAAGTTGATTGATTCGATGAGCGGGAAGTGAACTCATTATGGGCGGTCTATAGGGTTTAGGGTTGATTCTAAAACATTGCAAGCACTTGGATATGGTTCTTTGAATTGCCCGTCTGGCAGATAATATCCAAAATTGCTGTAAAAGCAGATTATGTAATGTTTTAAACCCAGGATGAAGGTATTGTCGATGAGCGGACTCGATAAGAAGAGTAGTTAAACGATGGTTACTCGAAAGTAAGACGGGGTGTTTTGCAGAATAAGACAAAAGGTCAGATTTTTGTAATCTGCCACCGACTCTAATGATATTATTTTCATCAAGAAAAGGTGAAAGTTTTCGAAAAGGTTTCGGTATTGGTTTATCCTTAGATAACGCGGAAAAAACCTCAGAAAAACAAGAACCTTAAACGCGTTTGATAAGAAGGTATAACGCACTCTGCATCTCACCGGTGGTAGGAAAAACATATTCTCAAAAATAACTTTTTGGTCCGGCGGCTTAGTGGGTTTTTGATAGGAATGGTTTTGAAAAAGGTTAACTATTCGAAGGACATAACAAATGATACGGTGAATTTTTGATATAGATGAATATTTGACAAGAAGCTGATCTAAGAAGTTAACGTCAATTATCGCATTGCAACAGACCTTTGGCTTTTCCTCCAGATTAATATCTCCGAAATCAATCGGCATTTTTGATTTATGAAAATCGGGCCATTCGTTTTCGGGAGACCACAAAAACGACGGTGCGTTCCACCACATGTCATGTGACATGAGCTGTGAAGGGGTGGCCCCTCGTGACGCAATATCGGCTGCATTTAAAGCAGAAGGAATGTAGCGCCATGAGTTTGAGGGAATGATTTCTTGGATTCTACTGACTCGATTTCCAACAAAGGTTTGCCAGCGATTAGGAGGGGATGAAAGCCAATGCAATACGACTTGCGAATCGCAGAAAGTAACGATATTTGTAAAAGTTATTTTTCCTTCATAGCTAGATAAAACGAAGTCAATTAATTCGCTTAAAAGAAATGCGCCTAGGAGTTCTAGCCTAGCCAAAGTCTGTGACTTTATAGGCGCGACCCTACATTTTGCAGATATGAGAGAAACAGATATATTGTTTTCCTCTTCTACACGAAAATATACGACGCCTGCGTAGCCTCGAATTAAAGCGTCACAAAAGCCGATGATTTGACAGGTATTGGTTTTTGACAGTTTGATTTGTCGGGGTAATTGAAAATTGGAAAGAAGCGGGAATTCAGAACGAAGTTTGTTCCAAGAGTCGATGATAGAAGAATCTGGTTCTTCGTCCCAGCCTATTTTCGATATCCACAACTGTTGCAAAATAAATTTTGCTTGTAGCAACAAGGGACAAAGAAAACCTAAGGGATCGAAGATTGTTCCTATGATAGATAAAATAGAACGTTTGGTTGGGGGTTTGTCCTTCATTCGGCATTGATAAGAAAAAATTTCGTTTTGTGGATGCCATTGAAGTCCTAAAACTTTGATAAAGTGGGGTTCCTCCTTGTCGAAAGAGAGAGGCATTTGGCATTTCGGCAACGTCAACATGTTTAATGTACCGAACTTACTTGATACTTGTATGAACTCTCACAATTTTCAGCAAATAATTACGGAAAGTACAAGGGTTGGTTTCGGAGGAACTGAGACATTGCTAGACCCCATTTTTTTATCCAACGAGCTTAAAGAGAATTTTAATGAAAGCGGCGTTATTGACTTACCCCATATTTCGGATCACAAACTTGTCTTTTGTACATTGTCCATTAAAAAACCCAAATTCCTGCAAAAAACTGTCACTTACAGATGCTTTAATAACTTTAATTTTAATAATTTTCGACGCGATCTTTTAAACAAAAACTTTTATCAAATCTACCAGACTGATGATATCGACTGCAAAGTACAAACGCTCACTAAATTGATTAACGAAACATTTAATACTCATGCGCCTAGAAAAACAGCAAGAGTAAGCAAGCCTCCTGTTCCCTGGATGTCACCGGAGCTAAAAAAGTTAATTAAGTGAAAAGACGCTGCTAAATGTAAGTACAAAAGAACAAAAAGTAATTTGGATGGACAGAGGTTTAAAGAGCTCCGGAATGCAGCTTTAAGTTTAATCCGACAGGAGAAGAAAGCGTACTTGAATGCAGTTTGCCCACAGGGTACCCAAAAAGAGAGATGGAGGGCTCTCAAATCCTTAAACATTGTAGGGACTAAAAATAACCAAACAATTCCCAAAGACTTTTCAACAGCATCAGAAATCAACAGCCACTTTGCATCAATATTTAAACAAAACTTTGCCGTTGATCGTCATCAGTTCGAAAATCTTTCTTTCTCTGACAAATCATTTCAATTTCAACTAATCAATGAAAATAATATCTCAGAGGCTATGCGATGCCTCAAAAGCAATGCAAGGGGATCTGATGATGTTTCATTATTTATGTTGAGGTATTGTGAGCATTTTATTGAACCCTTTCTTGTCAACATTTTTAATAGCTGTTTTGTTCGGGGCTATTTTCCAAAGGCATGGAAATCTTCCAATATAATACCGCTTCCCAAGAAGCAGACTCTTGACTCTTTAAATGATTTACGGCCGATAAGTATATTGCCTGCACTCTCTAAAATTCTTGAGAAGCTAGTTTATAAGCAGGTTTATGATTACGTAACAAAAAATAATATTCTTTCTGAATATCAGTCAGGCTTTCGACAGGGTCATGATGTTGCTACTGCACTAACCAGAGTGGTTGATGAAATTTTTACTAGTATAGATAATAAAAAGGTTATGGCAGTGGTACTACTCGATTTTTCGAAGGCATTTGACACGATTGACCATCAACTAATGTTGCAGAAACTAAAATACTACGGTTTCGATCATAAATCTTGTTTATTTTTTAACGAATATTTAACTAGCAGGCTACAGCAGGTAATATTTAATGATGATATCTCTGAAAAAGAGGAAGTACTATCAGGTGTACCCCAGGGGTCAATACTCGGGCCTCTACTTTTTAACATATACCTTGCAGACATAATTCGTTCCATAAAACACTGTCAGGCTCAATCATTTGCTGATGACACGGAGATCCATATAGAAGTTGACCCCAAAAATCCACAACAACCTAATCACCTACTTAATTTAGACCTTGATCATATTTCAAACTTATCGGAGAAAAACTCCCTAAAGCTTAATTCAGAAAAATGCAAGTTTGTGCTGTTTGGATCCAAAAATAACAAGTTGAACAAAATTTTACTGTTCGTATTCAGAACAATATTCTTAAACAAGAGAAAGAAAATGCTAGACATCTTGGTCTGCATATGGACCCACATTTAAAGTTTAACACACATGTTTCTTTAATGTTAAAACGAGCATACGCTTCTCTTAAACTGATATATGCCAATAAACAATTCTTATCAAACAAAAACAAAAAAGAGCTGTGTGATGCTTTGGTTTTGTCACATTTTAATTTTTGTGATGTTGTTTACGGAAATTGTCTAACTGAAAATGAAAAAAGACGCATTCAAAAAGTTCAAAACACTTGCTCTCGATTAATAGTTGGATTACGTAAATATGATCATATTTCGCATACGTTTCAGGAACTGAATTGGCTAAAAATGGAAGAAAGGCGTAAACACCATTTTCTGGTGTTTACACATAAAATACTCAAGACACAAACTCCTTCATACCTGGCAAAAAAATTAAAATTTAGGTCACAGTGTCATAATAGACATCTGAGACTTTCGCAGTTACTTCACTTGCCAAAACATAAAACTTCATCTTTTAAATCAAGCTTTTCTTATAATGCGCCACATATTAATAATAAATTATCGAATAATCTGGCAGCACTGCCTATTGAAAAGTTTGAAACAAAAACTAAATTGTTGCTTTTGAATGGTGAACTAATATAACTTTGATAACCAGTATAATATCTCGGCAAATAAATTTCCTTTGTCTTCGTCTGTAGGTTTAGTAATTTTGCTTACATATATAAGAGCATATTTCTTATTTAAATTTAAGTTAAAAATAATAAATATCTATTAATTATAGTATAAATTATTTATTAAGTTGTTATATAAAAATAGTCTACTTAAAAGGTTAGATGTAAGAGTAGCAATTGTTCTCCACCGAGAAAAAAAGCTTAATCTCGCCTTGTTGATGTATATTTTTTTTTATATCAATAAAAGACGTTTCATTCATTCATTCATTCATTCATTCATTCATTCATTTCATTCATTCATTCATTCATTCATTAATTTGACGATCGGACTCTGGCAATGTTGCCAATAACTCAGGACAATTGCTTGCCCATTTTTTAAGTTCAAATCCTCCCGACTTCAACAAATCATTGAGTTCTGTTTGAAGGGAGAGAGCTTCAGAAAGCGAAGGGCTAGTTCCCAAGATATCGTCGATATAGATTGACGTTTTTAGAACAGTACTAACCATAGGAAACGTTCCTTTTCTCTCTCTGCCAGCTCATTTAAGGTACGCATGGCTAGAAAAGGTGAGCATGTCATGCCAAAAGTGACAGTAGAAAGTTCCCACACTGAAAGTGGGTCATGTGGAGAAAACCTCCACAATATCCTTTGATAAGGACGGTGATAAGGATTGATAAGGACTTGACGGAACATCTGTTTGATATCAGCAATGTAGGCAATAGGATTAAGACGAAACGTAAGGAGTAAAGAAGCAATATCCTTTTGAAGTTTCGGTCCAGATAACAACGTGTCATTGAGACTAATATTTTTTGGGGTGACTGCCGAACAATCCCAGACTACCCTTAATTTTGTACTTAAGCTTTCCGGCTTTAATACGCAATGATGTGCCAAAAACATGATACGTCGACTTTTGGTTGACTAGGTAAAACTAGACTCATATGATTAGAATCGATATAGTCTTGCATGAAACTTGAATAGGCAGTGTACAGATCAGGATTTTTGAGTAATCTATTTTCTAGAAGTAAAAATCTACGATAAGCTTGCGGATAAGTATTTCCTAGGTCAGGGTTTATTTTATCTTTAAACGGAAGATCTACCATGAATCTACCGCTCGGTTGCCGTACTACACTCGCAGTAAAGATTGATTCTGCTTGTTTTTCTTCCTTTGATAAGATTTGTTTTTTAGGCAAATGTTCGATTTCCCAAAACCTAGGGAGAATGACCTCTAAAGGAGGAGAATGACTCGTTAAAAAACAACTGGTTCGTTCCGTAAGACTACCTACTTCATCAACTTTTCCCATGACGACCCAGCCAAAGATAGTTTCAAGGGCTGAAGGTTGCCCTATTTGTCCAAGAACCCTGCCCTCCTTGAATATCTGTGCGAATAGCTCGCAACCAATAACTAGGTCCACAGGTCTAGACTTGAAATAAGATGGGTCGGCAAGTTTAAGGTTTTCCAAGTGTTTCCACTGATTATCGTTCAAAGTGAATGTAGGCATATTGGAACATAATTGTGGAACGACAATTGCTTCGAAATTAAGTAAAGGAGTGACCTGTCCTTGTGGCTTAATGTGACATTGAACGAGCCCTTTGGAAGTAAAAGAAGACATCTGATTTAATCCGAATACTTCAGTGGTGTAACTTCGCCTAAGAAGATTAAGACGCTGAATACACTTTTCACTGATGAATCCTGTCTGTGATCCAGAATCAAGCAGTGCCCTTACAGGTTGAAAATTTCCGCAACCGTCCATAACATCTATTATGGCGGTGCATAAAAGAAAGGTACCTGAAGGTCCTGAGGTATATAATGACACATGAAGATTATTGACAGGTGGTGTGTGAATGACAGGACTAGTATCTTGGCTTCCAGACTCTTGATTAGTTTCTGAGATATGAGTTAAAGTGTGGTGCCTTTTACTATTGCAAGTCCTGCATGAATATTTGGATTTGCACGTATCTACCCCATGCAAGGGATGAAAACACGCTAGACATAATTTTTTCTGCTTGACGAAAGATAGGCGATCGATAGGTGAGAGATCAAGAAATGTTTGACATTTCGAAAGCACGTGACCTTGATTACACCGGAAACATTTTATTCCCGTACTTGAATTAGTTGAGGTGCCAGCCAGTCCTATAAAAGGCGAATTGGATGATTTATAGGTAGGCTTTTGCCCAAACTGACTTCGCATAGAATTTGAATTTCGATAGGTAGGCTTTTGCCCAGACTGATTTTGCATAGAATTTGATTTTTGATAGATAGGCACCTTTTTGGGTGCTGTTGATTGAGGAAGTGATTCCAAAACTTTACATCTTTTCTCTAGAAATTGAAAAAGTGACTGAAAAGTGGGAATTTCGGTATTAGTATTGGCGTGACTCATTTCGAAATTTGAACGCGTCGGAATATCCAATTTTTCTAACAAAATGAAAAAAAATAATAAAGTCCCAACTGTCAACGTCAAAGCTAAGTGATTTTAAAATTTCTAGGGATTCAGAAAAGGTGTCAATTAAATTACGCAATTCTTTAGCTGACTCGTTTTTTAAGGTGGAGTTCATAATTGTGCTTAAAGCATCATTTGCGAGGTCTCGCTTGTTTTGATATCTATTGACTAATTTGTCGTAAGCAATTTTATAATTTTGATCAGATAAGCTAATCCCTGATATCAATTTTAAAGGCTCATCCTCGAGATATGAAAATAAATATTGAAGTTTTCGAACGTTACTTAGACTTTGATTTTGATCTATAATGTTATTAAAAAGATCGAAAAAGCTTGGCCATAGTTTTTTATCACCTCGAAATATGGGAATACCTAACTCTTTGAGTTTCAGATTCGTTTTGTCGAACATATGATCCCGAAAGGGTTGGGGCCTCAACCGGAAATATTTTAGAGTAAACCCCCTTACATGCATAAAAATATTTACGAGCTTCTGAAAGGATCGCATCCTGCGTTTTAAACTCCTCGTCGTCCGAGTCGTCTATCAACATAATGACATCATTATGTGCCAGCATGCATTTATCGAAGGTTTCATCCAAATCGGAATACCTCACTTGAAACTCGTTTCTCGCTTTTTCGTCCTTTGCCGCGGTCTGTGAAAACACATAACACTCGGTGATCGCAGATAAAAAACCCTTGCGTTTTTGCACGGCTTTTTTGACAGACATGATTTTACCTTTGAAATGACGAAATTGTCGGTAAATATACAATTAACGCTAAATTAATGCTTCTGAAATAGAAAAAATGACGAATTGTCGAAAATATGCACTAATTTATCGCAATTGATGAAAATTGTTTTAAATATCGAAATGATATGGAACACACCTAACCACAGAAATGTCGGTAAATATACAATTAACGCTAAATTAATGCTTCTGAAATAGAAAAATGACGAATTGTCGAAAATATGCACTAATTTATCGCAATTGTTTTAAATATCTAAATGATATGGAACACATCTATTCACTGAAATTGCTGTTTGTTTTGACTGCTTCTCGATTTTTGTTTACTGAATGACCACGGTACGTTACCATAGCAGCGGACCGGCAAACACGTGCACTGCACCGCTACCGAAGGTCGAGAAAATCTCTCTCGTCCTTCATCCAATTGTGTGGTTTTAAAAATTTAAAAACAACCGCGAAATTTAGCGGGAGCTAACACGTATATTTTTTTTTGTAATCATGCCAGGTTAACAATATTTGACAAGATTTTTTGTGAGATTTCTTTTTTACCATTACTATTTAACTTAAAGAGCTATTTAATTTATTGGGCCCAAGAATAGGTTTTGGGAGTCCCCGACACTGCAGCTATTTAGCTTATTGTATCTCCTGCTAGGTGGTTTTCCCTAGTTTAGGAGGCTTGACGACCTCGCTAAGAGCAGCAGCTCCTTTACTAGGTTTCTCTGACAGTCTGCCCCTCTGGAAGGGTTTTCCTCCAGGAGGATTTTTGTTCTGTAGAAGGTCAGTGCTAGGCACTTAAATATTATGTGAGAGGCTGTTTCGTCGTGCATATATTTTCTTAGTGTGCAGTGACCGGTTATAAGTCCGGTTACCTGCCTGATTTGTTTTCTATTGAGTTTTAGTAGTTCACAGGTGAGGGAGGGTAATGGTGATGACACCATTTTCTTACTGTGGTTTAGCCTTGGTAATGAATGCCAGTGGTTTGGATGTTCCTCAGTTATCCATCGTTTGATGTAGCCACGTACCAAGGTTTTTGAAATTCCAAACGCAGGTTCTGGCCCTATGAATGGTTTTTTAAATCCTTTTCTAGCAAGTGAATCTGCCTTTTCATTGCCTGGAACCCCCGTGTGCCCTGGCACCCACGCAAGAGTAATCTTGTTGTGTTTTGCCAGGGTTAATAAGGATTGCAGACAGTTTTCGACTAACTTAGAGTTAGTTTGTTGACTCGCTAGAGCTTTAATTGCTGCTTGGCTATCTGTGAAGATTGTGATATCCTTGTTGAGATATTCTCTTCCCAGATTTTCCCGCAGACAGACCTCTATAGCGTGTATTTCTGTTTGGAATACTGTGGCGTATTTTCCCAAAGATGTAAACCAGTTTAATCTAGGGGCTAAGCCATATATCCTCCTGGTACTGACCCACTATCCATTTTGGATCCGTCGGTGGACCAAACCAACTTTCCTTCCTGGAGAATTCGTCTAACTTACTTAAGAGTATTTTGCCAGAATATTTAAAATTCCATTGATTTATAATTTAACTTTATAATTTAAATTGTATTCCTCAAAAATTTACACTTTCCCAAAAAATTTGATTTTTGAATATGTTATGTTTGACAACATAACATTTTAAATGAATGTCAAAGCGATGAAGATAGAGTGCGTCTTCTAGTTAGGAAATTTACTTGAAAATTCCAGTTTTTGCACCATAGTTGCAATTAGACTTGGTTTGCCTGTGTCTGTGGACCACCCTTGCATTTGTGGCGAAACAGCGTACATTTATGGCCCATATGGGCTAAGCTACCTAAAAAGTGCAGCGCTTGCTTCCAGACATAGTCAAATCAATGATATAATTAACGCGCATTAATTTCAGTAGAATACCCTGCAATTTTAGAACCTTTAGGTATCTGTAGAAACAATGCTATAATAAGAGGGCGCGAGGGCAGCTCATTTAGGACTTAACATGCAGCCATACCTTGGCAAAATCATATTTAAACAAAACATCAAAAGAGACTGGATCAGCTGCTGACCTTGCCGAGACAAGACAACATTCGAAATATAAAGACCTGGAAGATCGTTTTACCTTCATCCCCACCGCTATTGAAATATTAGGGCCTTGGGGGGCTGAAGCTAAGAGGTTGATCCGAGAGATTTCATCAAAGATCTCTGGTGATCGATTGCTTAACTTCAGGAGAAGCAGGGTCATGATGAAATTTTTTAATTCAAAATTTTTAAACAGGGTTATTTATGTTTGTTTTAAAATAAGTGGTTCTCTTTTTTATATTGTTTTTTTTTTAATGTTTTTTACTTATTTTGAATTTTATATTTTATAATTTTTAAGTTTTATACTGTTATTTGTGATTTTACAAACCCTCAACTTTAATTTCTTACCTAATTTTTTAATCTTTATCCAACTTTCCACGGGATTGCCCGTAAAATGTAATATTTTTACCACAGAATGCTTATGCTTAAATTTATACTCTAAATCACATTGACAATTTTCATTTTGGTTAACGTCTTTATTATCACAATTGTTAGCATCACAAGTTTTGTCCTGAGTACAGTTTTCAGTTTTAGCACAGTTTTGGTGTTTAAAAGGATTATTTTCTCTATTGGTTTCAGTACAATTTTTGTTTTTTGTAGGTGTTTGATTGTTAGTAAATTTGTTATCTTCTTTATTACTTTCAGTGCAGTTACGGTTTTCAGTACTATTGTGGTGCTGCAACATAGCACAATTGCTGCATTTTTTGTGCAGATTTACATCGTTGTATTCGTTGAGGCTCAAGTGGAGTTCCTCAAGGCACGGCACTCGGTCCAATATCTCCTGAACACCTAAAATAATATTTTATTTAATAACTTGTTAAACCTAATTTGTAGGTAAATTTTTAATTTCAATTTTACCGGAAAGTAACTCTAGTTCTAACGAAAAATTGACCTCACTAACAAGCTTATATCAGAAGTGTAGAAAAGTGATGACGTCATCATTTTATAAACTAATCAATTATTAATTAAAAAAGATTTAAATAGCTCTATTTCATGTAACAATTTGAGATGCTGTGGAACATTATTGGAAAGCTCTAAAAAAATTCTATAGTAATGTCCTAACAACAATCAAGCTTTGTTTAACTTAACTTTAAATGTTGATAATTTAAATGTTACTGATCCTTACTTTCTTTTTATTTCACTGAAAAGGTGTTAGTCAGGATCCATTCATTTTACTTGCAAAATATATTCTATTAAAAAAACATGAACCCACAAATCGTGCAAAATCAAATTGCTTATATGTTAACCTTGATAAAATTATAAATATTATATATATTGTGATGTTTAAATTATTTGTTGCGTAGATTTTTTTATAATTGCCTACTTATTTATTTCACTGTGAAAAGCGTTAAAAATTGTTTTTATTTTTAATTTTACTTGGTTCGGTTCCCGAACAAACAAATTTAGTTTATTATAGGACGGAAATCATTTAACCAAATTGTAAAATAATAATAGGGAATTTGCAAAATGCTTTTACGCCATTGCATTGTAATGGTAAATTGTTATTAAGGGAGAGTCTTGATTTTAAATACTTGTTTTTAAAAATTCAGTATAATATTCATTTATTTTTGTAAATCGTACCCAATTTAACGTGATGTTCTACGTTTTATTCTGACTCCCCTTTATAGCCTAGTCATTTTAGGAATTTACCTGGAAAAAAATAGGTGCAAGCTGGATTTTCGTATAATTATTCCTCAGCATCAGGGCCACACACATATTCTCCGCCAAAATCCAATTTGAGCTTTGCTAGATATAAGGCCCCAAATGTGCTAAACTCATTTTAAAAAAAAATAATTTTCTTAAAATTTTTGCAAAAATTACTATAAGAGATAAACAAAATTCCAATCTTAAACCTCGTAGACGGCAAATTGTCCCCGTGGCAAATCGGACCGCGGCGAATTGTCTTAAGGCGAACCGGCGCCCGCGGTGAATTGTGCCATCATGGGGATGGACGGAGACCCATAAATGTTAAGATTAACAGTGGCGCACCCAGAAATTGGTCTTGGGGGGGGCAAGACCCCATAATATCATATTTCACGCTATTTTTTGCTTTTTTCATGAAATATGTGGAAACTATCTAATGAAATCTTAGGTTTGGGAAGGCCGGGCCCCGACCCCCCCCCCCCCCCCGCTGGGTTCGCCCTTGAGATTAAACATGTTGAACTTTCTTTACTTACTTTCCCAATTAATATAAGTAGAGTTAAGTACCAAACTTCGTAGCTGCTCCCATTGCGTCTCCTTGTCGAGATTGCCTATAAGAGGTTTCGACAAAGTGTTAAAGCTTAGATTCACGAATTTCAGCCGAGGCATATGTTGCAGAATACCAAAGACCTTTAAGGTAATAAAAAATATATATAAATATAAAACATTTTGGGGAAAGGGGGACGATATGGGGTACTTAATTTCATAGGTTTATTTCTTCTATTAAATGATCACCATTGCGTTCGTCATTTGGAAGTTGGCTTGTTATATTTATGTTTTAATTTTCACTTTGAGCGATTTAGAACTCCATCATACTTTTATTTTTATTTTTGTGAAAAGTTGACTTTGCCCCATTGCCCCGCTTACGGGGCAACATAGGGTACCTATACAGGGTGTCCCAAAAGTCCGAGTCCACCCAAATATATTCTGAATTAATAAAGATAACTAAACCATAATTGGCAGTGGTCAATAACATCAAGAAATCTATTTTTTGAAAGGGAGACTGTGCCGCCCCTACATTAGGGGGCGGCATAGAGGCGGTCAACTTAAATTTTTTAAATTGAAACCCCTATCGGGTGATACCTCGATTTAAAGGTCCTTGAAAAACTAACATTTTGACATAATTGTCAATTGTCGACGTCAAATCTCTCAAAAGATATGGGCTTCCAGACCTAATTTTTTTCCTTTTTTGTGAAAATTAACAAGTTTGTTGTTTTAAACAAAACCCTATTGAGTGGTATCTTATTTGAAGGATCTTTGAAAAAATAACGTTTTGGCCTAACTGCCCCTTGCCTACGTCAAACGTGTCAAAATCTATCGACTGTCAAACATGTTCTTTTACCATTTGTGACAAATTTCCCATGTTTTGTCTAACCATGCTTGTTCAAAAGGTCGTTCAAAAACTAACATGTTTTCTTAACTGTCACTTGTTTACGTCAAACAGATTTTTAATATTTTTGATAAAATTTAGTTTGAAATGCTTTAAGATGGCATGTTGAAAATATCTTTTATGAAACACAGGTCTGTCGGTAAACGCATTTTTAAAAAAGCGTTTTGTTTCCTTATGACATCTTGTTGGTCTAAAAAAAAGTAACTTTTGTTTTTAATCTTATTTGATCGGGGCATTTTAAACTGAAGTTTGTCAAAAGATGTAGAAAACATGTTTGAGTTAAACAAGTGACAGTACGTCAACTTGTTAGTTTTTAGTCGATAGATTTTAACACATTTGACATAGGCAAGGGGCAGTTAAGCTAAAATTAAAACAATATATCACTCAATGGGGTTTGTAGTGGATTTGCCATAATATGGAATAACAAGCTAAGTAACTGCATAAAACCAATAAATTGCAATAATCCCAGATTATCTGCCATCTTAATTGAACACTCTGGAAGAAAAATTCTTTTATGTGCGACATACATGCCGGTTTGCTCTGCCGAAAATGTACCAGAATTTGTAGAGACTCTTGCCTGCTTCTCCGCAATTCTTGAGGAGACCAGGCCGACTGACACTATTTTGATGGGAGATTTTAACGCCGACCCTTCCAAACTATTTTTCCCAGAGCTTCAATCTTACTGTGAAGAAAATGAATTACTAATCTTTGACGTTCTTAACTGGCCTGCAAACTCATTTACTTATGTAAGCGATGCTCATGGAACGACGTTGTGGCTTGACCACATTTTGATATCGCAGTCACTTCAAAGACATGTAAGTAACTCTTATGTACTGCACGATTCAGCCCCCTCTGACCACTCGTCAGTCTCGATCGTTATTTAAGTCCAGGACTTACAACCAATGACAAGACTACCCAAACCTCAGACTGAGATCTCCGACATGAAGTGGAAAGACAAGTACAACGACAGAATCCAAATATACCAACAAAACTTAAGCTGTGAACTATCTAAACTTAACTTACCAAGCACTATTTTCTGTAGAGATCCCCACTGTAAAAGAAGCGATCATAGCAGAGAGCTGATTGAATTTTACAATCACATTGTTCTTGGTATAAATCAAGCACACCAGAAAAGCTTCCCCATTGGACGCTCGCAGAACTCCCAAAGAGCACGAAAGGCAGACGGTTGGAATAATCAAGTAGACAAACTATATAAGGAGTCCCGAAGTGCATTTATAGACTGGGTACGTGTCGACAGACCTATAAACAACTTACTTGATACACGTAGAAAGCAAACTCGGGCAAGATTTAAGGCATGTTTGCGTGATTCACGTAGAACGCGTGAGCAACGAGAAGCTGATAAGCTCGTAGAGCACTATATTGAGCATGACTTTGCTAGATTCTGGAAAGCTACATCTCATATGAACAAATCGCGATCGGCTCTATCCACCTGCATAGATGGTGTGTGTGGGGAAGAGAACATAGCTGAATTTTGGCGCACCTCGTACAAAACCCTTGGAAACCTATACACTCAAGAAAGTCCTAGTGACACAAATTATGGCATCCCCTCAGAAGATTGTATTATTAACCTGTCAGAAGTGCGAACGGCAGCACTCAGCCCCACATCTAATAAAGCTTCTGGCTGTGACTCTATAAGTCCAGAACATATAAAATATGGAGGACATAAACTCCATGTTTTCTTAAGCTTAACTTTTACGTCCTGCCTTATACATGGCCTGGTTCCAATGGACTTATCCAAGACAGTAGTCATTCCTATTATTAAAAACAAAACTGGGGACTCATCCAGTTCATCTAACTATCGACCAATAGCACTTTCTCCGGCACTCTCCAAAACATTTGAACAGGTTCTTCTTAAAAGGCTAGAACCCATAATACCTCTCTCCCCGAACCAATATGGATTCACAAAAAACTCTGGCACGGATAAAGCTATATTTGCCCTTAAAGAAGTAGTAAGATACTATGTCTACCGTAATACACCTATATATGCCGCATATCTTGATTTAAGCAAGGCGTTCGATAGAGTGCACTATCCTACACTTTGAAAAATCTTAAGCGAAAAAGGTGTTCCGCATTACTTAATCCGATTGCTTCAAAAATGGAACGAAAGTGTTATGGCTGAAGTCATCTGAGGAACTTCAAAGTCAAGGCCTTTTTCGATTAGAAACGGCGTGAGGCAAGGTAGTTTGCTATTACCTCTTCTATTTAATACCGTGCTTGGGGAAACCAAGATGGGTTGTTATGTAGGTAGCATCATAATAAATGCACTAAGCTACGCCGACGACATGGTCCTGCTTTCCCCTTCGCTTGACGGCCTTCGCGTTTTGATTGCTGAGTGTGAAAAGTACGCCGCGGACCATAAACTGTTATTTAACGTGGACAAGACTAAAGTGATGGTTTTTCGCCCGCCTCGGTATAAATTCGTTGCTGTACCAGATATATATCTGAACGGTCGCAAACTAGAAATTGTAAGTGAGTTTAAATACCTTGGTCACTTTGTGTGAGATGATCTAGGTGATGATCGGGATATAGAACGCCAAATGCAGTGCGGATGTAAAGACTTTCTGTTTAAAACTTTTTGTTCCCAAATATATACGGGTGAGCTTTGGGTAAATTTTACCCTAAGGTGGTGGCATAAACTTCGTGTATGCTACAATGATTGCTTCAGAATCTTGAATCAGCTGCCGAGATTTTGTAGTGCTAGTGAAATATTCACAAACGCTAGAGTTTCATCACTTGCAGCACTAAGGCGAGCAATGGGGGCTAATTTTAAATTAAGAGTATATAACTGTAGCAATGCGATTTTAAAAGCTATAACTCACTCGGACATAATGTGGCAATCACAACTCTGCAAATTTTGGAACAAGATACATACTGTTATGTGAGTTACCTGAGACATCATGTTCTGTTTTATGCTTTTTTCTGTTGTTTGTAGTTTTTATTATTTGTAACATTGTAATTTTTGTAATATGGCTTTTTGCTGGAATAAAATTGAAATTGAAATTGAAATTGAAAATTGAAATTAATACAACAAACTTGTGAAGTTTAAGAAAACCTAAAAAAATTAGTTTGACAGTCTATAGCGTTTGACAGATTTGAAGTAGACAACTGACAGTTATGTCAAAAAGTTAGGTTTTTAAAGAGCTTTAAAACGAGGTATCACTCGATAGGGGTTTTAATTTTAAAATTTAAAGTTGACTGTCCCTATGCCGCCCCCTAATACAGGGGCAGCATGTTGAAGCTAGTGTCCCTAGTTCAGCTAGACATTTTAAGTTTGTCAATTTTTTTTGACAATTAATAAATTAAATAAAAAATTTTGTCATAAAAGTTAGTTTTGTTTACTCTATAAAAGTTACTACTAACTAAGGATCATCCACTTTAATTTCAATTGGTTATGGACCGTACGCTCAAATAGAGGATAAAGACTGTTTTTCCTGTAACTCAAAAGCATTGAAAGAATCCGAGTGAAGAAACCAAAACAAAAACCTAAAAATGACAAGTTTTAATGCTCATCGTGTTCAAATTGGGCATTTGGAAGGAAAATCGAACTGGGTAACGTGGAAATATAAGATTTTGATATTGCTAAGAAACGTTCCTGATGCTATTCAACTGTTAGAAGGTAAATTAGTTAAGCCTAAGCCTGTCGCTGATACTGCTAGTGCAGATGAAAAGAAAGTTTGTAATGAAAACTTATCTCAGTACACCAAAGCAGATAGCAATACTCTACTTATTTTAACTACTAACGTTACAGAAGAAACTTTGACAAAAGTAATGAGATTTACAACTGCATATGAAATGCATAGATTGTTCGATGGAAACACTGAAGATAAAACCTACGATTTATGTAATCAATTCTTTATGTACAAAAGGGATAATTGTGACGATATTGCAACCCATTTGTCAAAATTAAAGAATATTTGGAATCAACTTCAAATGGAAATCTCAAAAGAAAAATTAGCTGGAGGAAATTCTTGCACATGTGACCTTCCTGAATTGCTCCTAATCTGCAAGATTTTAAATACACTACCTGAAGAATATTTTTCGTTCAAGTCGAGCTGGATGCTCATGTCAAAAGCTGAGAGGACAATTGATAACCTAACAAATCAGCTGTGTGCATATGAAAAAGCTCTGAATAATAAAAACGAAGATAAACAGCAAGTGTTGGCAACCGAAAAAACACATGGATACAAGAAAACAAACCAGAAAAGAGGACCTTTTTGCAATTATTGTAAATCTTATGGACATCGTGTTAAACAATGTGAAAAGTGGAAATCTGATGGAAGATCGCCAAAATCTCAAAAAAAACCATCAAAAGAGAACCAAAAGCAAAGCTTATTTGCAGAAACTAGCCTGGTTTATACAGCTGTATGTGACAAAGAAAGCTGGTTTGTCGACAATGGTGCCACAAATCATATTGTAAATAAAAAAGACTTGTTTGAAATTTTCGAAAAGTTCACTGGAGATTATTCGGTAACTACTGCCAATGGTGATTCAATAAAAGCCTTAGGAAAAAGTACAATAAATCTCGAAGCTGTTGTTGGTAGAAAAGTAGAAGAGGTGCAATTGACAGATGTATGGTATGTACCTGATATCAAGAAAAATCTGTTCTCAGTACTTTCTGCACAGGACAAAAATCCAGGAAGCGAGTTCATTTCCAAAATCGAACAATGTCAATTGAAAGTCAATGGTAAAGTTCTACTAAACGGGTTTAGAAGCCGATATGGAGGTTTGTACAAATTATGTGTTAGAAATGTTAAGCCAAACAATGCCAATGAAGGTAATGTCACTGCAAATATGAATGTTTTACAACTTTATCATGAAAGGCTAGGACATCAGAACAAACGGCATGTAAAGTCACTTTTATCCAGAGAATTTGGCATCAATGTTAAATTGGATAGCGAACTATGTGAAAGCTGCATTTTCGGAACAGCACATAGATTAAAATTTGGTACAAGGGAGCGAGCTAAACAACCTGGAGAACTATGGCATTCTGATGTTTGCGGACCATTTGAAAAATCACAATCAGGATACAAATACTTTGTACTGTTCAAAGACGATTACAGCAGCTATCGTTATGTTTACTTCATGAAAGAAAAAGCTGAGGTACCAGAAAAGTTAAAGATTGCTTTACAAGAGGCTAGAACTATGGGTCATATTGTAAAAGAGTTTCTGAGCGACAATGGTGGAGAATTTGATAGTCATCAGATAAGAAGAATTCTATCAACAAATGGTATACATCAAAGACTTACCATGCCCTATACCCCTGAGCAAAATGGCTGTTCTGAACGCGACAATCGAACAATAGTCGAAACAGCAAGAACCCTATTCCACTCAGCAGTCGAACCTCTTCCTCAAAGCTTGTGGGCTGAGATGATAAACACAGCTGTGTATATCCTTAACAGGTCAGGAAAATCAAGTGTTCCAGACAAGAGTCCTTACGAAATGTGGACAGGAAAGAAACCAGGTCTAAAACATTTGAGAATCATCGGATCAACATGTTATGCTCACATCCCAAAGATATACAGAAAGAAAATGGACAGAAAAGCAACAAAAGGTATTTTGATTGGTTACGACAACGATGACGGCTATCGAATTTCGTCAAAAGAAAAACGAAAACTGATAAGATCACGTGATGTCATTTTTGAAGAAAAACCTAGAGTTTCGGAAAATCCAGTTGTTATACTACGAGATACACCAGAAAAATCTGTAGAATCAGAACCTGATTTAACACAAAACAATCAACCTGCTCAACATGAAGAAAACCAAAATGTCAGCGATTCTGAAGATGAAGATGACATGCATCCAATGCAAGGTAAACTTGATTTGAGACAACAGGAAGATACTGATAGTGTTACAGAAAAAGGTGATGATACAGAAGAAAATGGTGATATAAGTGAAGATGTAGAAACAATAAGAAACTTAAGAAATCGAAATGAAATAAAAAAGCCACAAAGACTAGAAGATTTCGTCATGAGTGCAGCAACGAAAATAGCAGATCTCCAAGAGCCACAGAGTTATCAAGAAGCAATGAATGGTAAAAATAAGAATCAATGGCTTAAAACTATGAAAAGCGAGATTCAATCGCTCAAAGATAACAAAACTTGGTCACTGGAAAAGCTACCAAAAGGAAAGAAAGCTATTTCTTGTAAATGGGTGTACAAAATAAAGACAAACAGAGGCGGTTCCATTGATAAGTTTAGAGCACGATTGGTAGTTAGAGGGTTTTCACAGAAGAAAGGCGAAGATTATAATCAAACGTTCAGGCCTGTTGCCAAACTAGGTACCATTCGAGCACTCCTAAGTATTGCAGGAAGTGAGAATCTAAATCTGACCCAATTTGATGTATCAACAGCGTTTTTATATGGTGAACTCGATGAAGAAGTCTTTATTAAACGGCCTGAAGGTTTCAGTGATGGCACAGATCGTGTTTGTAGACTGCAAAGAAGCCTTTATGGATTAAAACAAGCCCCCAGATGCTGGAATAAGAGGATAGCAAATTTCATCCTTGAACTTGGATTTAAAAGAAGTGAAGCAGATCCTTGTCTTTTCATTAAGAAAGATGAAAAAAGCTTACTACTTATGGCACTTTATGTTGACGATGGTCTTATAGCGTCAAATGACAAGAAAATAGAACAAGATTTTTTAGATATGCTAAAAACAGAATTCAAAATTACTGTTAAGCCTGCTAGTTACTTTCTGGGCTTAGAGATTGATAAAGAGAAAGATTTAGTCTGTGTTAGTCAACCAGCATATACAAAGAAACTGCTGGAAAGATTTGGCATGGAAAACTGCAGACCTGTCTCGACGCCAATCACAAAGGAAACTATCCAGTTAGGGAAGGAAGACAAAGAAAAAGCAACTGAAAATTTCGCTTATCGAGAAGCAGTTGACGCTTTGTTATACCTAATGACTGGAACAAGGCCAGATATGGCGTAGGCAGTGGGTGTAGCATCTCGAAATCTTGAAAATCCTACCAAAGAAGACATTGTTAGGGTAAAACGAATTTTTCGTTATTTGAAGGGAACCCTGAACTATGGTCTACAATATTTGGCTGGAACCGGAGGCTACCTAGAAGCTTTTAGCGGTGCAGACCATGCTGGAGATGCAACGACTGGTCGATCTACTACTGGAGTCATCTGCATGTATGCATCTTGTGCTGTGTCCTGGTTACGTCAAAGACAACCCTCTGTGTCCCCCATATCAACTACTGAGGCTGAAATAGTAGCTGCAAGCGAAGCCGCCAAGGAAGTTGTATGGCTACGACGACTTTATGAAGAAGTTGTTGATTTAAAAGAAATTCCGTCAGTGATGGTAGATAATGAGGCTGCAATTAAGTTAGCTCAAAATCCTGAATTCCATCGCAGAACGAAACATATCAGAACAAGGCATTTCTTCGTACTAGAAATGGTATCTGAAGAAATGTTAGCAGTCAAACAAATTTCAACTATCCTACAAGTAGCAGATGCTTTGACGAAGCCTATATTCTCAAACCACGTTTGGAAAAACTTCGAGACAGTATGGGTCTTGTCAAACTGGCAAATGAGGGAAGGTGTTGAAGCTAGTGTCCCTAGTTCAGCTAGACATTTTAAGTTTGTCAATGTTTTTTGACAATTAATAAATTAAATAAAAAATTTTGTCATAAAAGTTAGTTTTGTTTACTCTTTAAAAGTTACTACTAACTAAGGATCATCCACTTTAATTTCAATTCAGCACACATACCTCTTCATAAAATAGACCTTTTGATGTTATAAATGACTGCCAAATATGGTTCAGTTAACTTTAATAGATCAGAAGATATTTGGGTGGACTCGGACTTTTGGGACACCCTGTATATGGCACAACGGGCAAGGCGGTTGTGTAATTTAGAATCAATATTTTTGTAAGACAAGTTTTATTTATTAAAGTACTAACAAAGATTAAAATAATTATTTAAAAAATAAAAAGTTGCAATAAAAAATACATTTATAATAATTAAATTGCACAAAATTTATAAAGAATTTCAGCGACCTAGTCATCGCTGTCCACTCTCCTACACGAATTTTGCGCCCATTTTTTGCAAAATTTTTAAAGCAAAATAAGGTGTAGGTTACTTGGTATAACTCCGTTTTGCCCCCATGAAGAAACTCCCCGTTTTCCCGAAAGCACCAGTTAAATTCAAACAAAAATCATACACAATAAGAGACTAATTTTACGGACAACGTGTTTAATTATAAATTATACATTAACCCACTAATTGATCAATGTAAACAAAATTTTGAAAAGTCTGTAAAAATGGACTTTCTGTCACAAAATCCGCAAGCTATTTTTATAATAAACAGCGAAGAACATCACATGTTGAGCAAAAACCAAATTAAGCTCAGCCGACCGGCACCAATCATATTGCAGAGAGTTGAACCAGTCATTGCGCAGTTTAGCTAAGACTGCGGTATCCCGTTTTACATCCGTATCCCATTTTGCCCCCCCCCCTGTACCTTAGTATACGACCACAATAACTTACCTCATCTAAGTGATTAAGGTTGTTGTTAGCTAAGTCAAGTTCTTCAACGCTTGAGCATTTGGCAACAAGGGCGTCTTTTTCTCCCGCAGAAGTAATGTTGCAGTCATTTAGCACCTTAAAAACAATAAATTTATAATACCTAGACCTAGTATATACACACTGTACATATAAGGTGTCCTATCCTTAAATTACGTCACGCAAAAATTCAGGATTTTTGACCCCCCCTCCCCCCTTGTAAAGCATTTTCAAGAAAAAAAAACATTAAAAAAACATTGAGTGTAACGCAAGGCCAAACCCCCCGCTCCTCCCCTAGAGCGTTACGTAATTTAAGGGCAAGCCCTAAGTAGAGACCCTTTATGTATGAGATATTTTAAAGAAATATTTCTTTAAAATATGTCATACATACAGGGTCTCTACCTGGAAGCACCTACAGAAGAGCTGAGGTGTTGTCTTTCATTTGAGGACACGGCAGTGCCCCGCCAAGTTCGCGTAAACTGCTGTATCATCTTTTCTTGAAACATTTCAGCCCATATTAAATCTATCTAAAACTCTACTTCGGGATGAGCTACGAAACTTAAATTTTGCACAGTCGTAGACCTTCACAGACTTAGCGACCCCTCCAAGTTTTTTGAACTTGCATAAAGTAGTTACGAAATTTCAAAAAACGTCGACATTTTCATTCATTCACTCACTGACTCACTCATGTATAGATCATCAAAATTCTACTGTACTTCCAGACATGCTACAAAGCTAAAATTTGGCAGACTGATAGAGATTATGACCAAACCCTTTTAAAAAAATCAAAAACCCCCAAAATCCTAATTTACTCCCCTCCCCTATACATGTAAAGTTATGTAAAAGTAACATTGCCCACAAACCATAGGAAAAAAATAAAAAACCTCAAAATTTTCATTCATGCATTGCAAAAGTTTTGAACAATATTCCGCATATTTTAACTACTTTAAAACATTAATATTTTCCAAATCCATTAAAAAAGGAGTGAAATCATAACAAAAACATTTCATGTAAAAAAGCCAAGTACGCGAAAATGGTTTTCCGTAAAAAGAATTAAGAAAAAAGTAAAGCCAAGTTCTCCAATACAAATTTCAAAATGAAGCGTTCTTTCTACTTTGGAAATGTTTTTTTTTAACTTGCAATTATTCTAGATACTCTCGGCCGTTTAAATGTAAGTTAAACATCGTTTAAGACGGTTTAAACTTCCGTTAAAATATGGTGCAAAAGAAATTACCGAATTAAACGACGTTTAACGTTAAACGACCGTTAGAATAGAATGGTGCAAGTCCCTGTTTATGTTTCAATTTCTAAGATAAATACGGAGCGTTTCGTAATGAGACACCCATTGTCTTTATTTATTTTAAACGCGACGCACAGTGCGGACTCCTGTGGGCAATATTCGAAAAACTGAAGTTACATTTTAAAAGTTTTAATATTGCAAAAGTATAGATAAATGTCCAGTTTATCTGTAATCATAACCTATTTTTTAGTCACACTTGCGAAAGTGAACAAAATAAATAGTTAAAGTCGTTATTTTAAAACAGGTACAAAAAAATCGTATAAAATACCTATCAGAAAATTAATTTCACTGGTTCTGCATTTAAATATAAAAAAATTTTCTTTAAGTATTACAGTGATATATATTTACGCTATTTGTTTAAATAAAATTTTGTCAAATTGACGTCTCGCTTTTAAAATAATTTAATTAAAACTGTTATGCTTACAAAAAAAATATTTTTAAAATTTTATTAAGGTTATAAAAAATTGCAAAGATTTGCAAGGTCTGGCATATATCCTAAATATTAGTCCAATGAATTAGCAAAAAGGTAGCATAAATATTTTTTGCTACTGGCTGCTACTAAGGGTGCTGTATTTTTTTAAATAATATATTTCAATCCTCACAATTTATATAACACATTGGTTACCACCCCGGTTGAGAGGCCTCGCATCATCTCCTGTTTAGGTATACTCTTAAAACCAGTCTTGCCGCCATTTGGACAAATATAAAATTGTGACAGCTCTCATCAACATCAAAAATGGCGGCAGCAACGTGTCAAAAATGGCACTAAATCTGGAGACGATATGAGGCTTATTATTCGGTGATGGCGAGTGGTTATGGGTGATAATAAATTTTAACAAAATTCCCAAAATATTTATGTTACTCAAGTAAGTCACCTTATACTACTGTGAGTAAAATGGAAAATTAAAAATTTTAGAATCGCATATCGTATTGGCCGTTTTTTGTTAATGGGAACGCACAAAAACAATAATTTGTGGTAGTCAATAAAATTATAAAAATACTGCTATCAGTCTTAAAATATATCTGCCAAAAATTATTCTGGTGTTTGTGTGGGCGAATATTTAAAAAAATATAGTTTTTTTGCACTTTGGAGATCAAAAGCGCGCTTTTTATCACAAATTTTAGGGATAAAATATCACTTTTTATCCCGTGGATTTAGTTCAAACATAAAACTTAAAAATGGGAAGTCTGTTTTTCTTGCAAAATAATTTTAATGAAAACGGAGCCCAAAAATGACTAAAGTATCTTTTGAGCACTCGGCGAACTGTAGCTACAGGTGTTAAATATTTTCAAAAAAATTCAACCCTTGTTGGGTTTAGAAGAATGTTCTGACAAAAATAACCAAATTCTAAATAAGGCATCATTAAATTTTTGCAAAAGTCTCAGTCTCAAATGGAAGCTATCGGGACGAAACAAAATTTATTTTCAAAACCGTTATTTCGAATGGTTAAATAAAGATATTAACGGATTCAGAAAAATCAAAAAATACAATTTCGGAAACAGACTAGGCCGTACCCGGACCGAGTCGTGGACGGCCTAAAACGGCTTTCTTAGAATCATCTTTAAGAACAAAGGGTGCAATGTGTGTGTGTATGGTAGAAATTATTATTTTGGGGTTGCTAATTTAATTTTTCTGGAAGGAACTTAGCCCCCCCCCCCCAAGCTTTCCTAACTACGCCAATGAATCCGAATAAAAAAAATAATTTTAGTTTAATTTCTAACACAAAAGTAAATTTTTATTTTTAACGTAACTGTAGGTTAAACTGAATGTACTTTAATTTATTTTTTTTAATATTTTAAATAAAATGACATATATATATTTTAAAAAGTTTTACCTATTTTAACCTTTAGACTACATTTTATCACATACCCTATAAAAAAATTAACTTTTTTGAAAAACAACAAAGATATTGACTATTGTCCAAAAACCCTATTATTGTCCACACTGTGCGACGTCTTAATCTTAAGACGCCTGTTTTTAAAAAGGGGGCGGGCTGTCATACCTGACTGCACACCAAGTAGTATAAGTAGTACCTAGCCTATAGACTAGATTGTTTAGTTTACACTTGAAAACGGTTAGAGATACTTACTAACCGAAACGTCGTGTTTAAAATAAATAAAGACAATGAATGAATGTCCGAAATTTTGTGTAAATCTTCACCTACCAATACGGTAGGCATAAGAGCCCTTGGGGACTTGCAAGGCACAAATATGGCAACGTAGATTCCCGTCTCGTCGGAAGCTCCGGAGGTCGAAGAACCGTCGGCGTCGTGGGGATCAGCGGCCCTCCTGTAACCGTATTTCTGGTCTAAGGCTTCCAACAACGAGGGCATTCTTGTGGCAGGGCCCTGTTTTTAACAGTCCTAAATGAGAAATTTTAATAATAATTAAAATGATAATGTATAGGATGAATACATAGAAAACGGGTGTACTGCTAATACTTCAGGGTTCGTGTCTCAGCAAGGGTACTACCCAGAAAACTCAATGATGTCTCGTTTTATAGGTTATTAGTTGTTCTTTATTTTATGTGTATTCCAGATTTTCTTAAAAGTAAGCAGTTTCGAAGTTAAAGGCCGTTTTTGTAGGAAATTTTATTGTCTTCAATTTTGGTTAAAACTTTTTTTTCAAAAATGTACAGTAACCAAGTAATTAAAAAAAACCCTTTTTGTGCAATCCAAGATGGCGGGGGGAACCGCCCCCCCCTAAGGTCGAAAACTCATATTTGTTTTTAGGACTCCAATGCCAACAACATAATATGTCAATCGTCAAATCGCGACAACACCACCTTTTGCAAGCTGGGTTTTTTTTTCGCTGTAATGACTGGCCTAATATGAAATTTTTTTGCTTGGTGATAAATCTTACGCGTTTTCTGGTCTGCGAAGTGGGTCTTGCTTGGTCTTACTCTGCAAAGGTTTTAGCGGTTCTGGTCTGCGGGATTCAAGAAAATCATAGAAGAATATTAAACAACGTGCTAATTAAGCTGTTATTAATAGAGAAGACTAATACTGTTTATTAATAAAATATTTAATATAATGAAAAATCGGGGTAAAAATTGACCTCACAATTACATAGAAATAAGGAGAAAAACAAAAATCTTTATATTTACCTTATTAGATTTCGTGCTTCTTATCTTGTTTTTTTAGTAACAATACAAATGCACTTGTGTGGAGAGGTATGTAAACTGTCTGTATAATATGCCTGATGAACTGCTGAATTAGAATCTAGTTAAAAAATTGAATCCGAAAATTAAAAGCTTCGGTATATTTTTTGTGGTAGGTAGGTATTCTAAATTGTGGTTTGACAAACAAAGATAACAAGTACTTAGCTTTATTTTATTGCAAAATAATTTTATTCTTTTTTCTTATCTAATATTTTTTATTAAAAAAGATTGTTAATTGCGCTACAGAGTGATTTTTTTTTTCGTTTCAAGTTAGTATTTTTCTCAGAAAACTCCAAATATATTTTGCGGTTTATACAGACAAATAAAAATTAAAATAAATTTTGAACACTATTTTTAAGAAAAATGCTGTAAAAGTATTTTTGAATTAAACCACTGGCTTTTTAAAGTCGGATTGCTTAAAATGGTACCCAAAAAAAACAGAAAAAAATATTGAAATTCTATATGAAAACAACATGGTCATGTACTGTCTGGTCAGAATACAATCAATACAATTAACTCAATCGATATCCCTCTGTTTACAGCACTTTGGTCTTACTGGGTGGTCTTCATTTTTAGCAAATTTACCATGAACAAAATTCTAATATTACAAGAAAAAGCGGTACTCGTCTGGTACGTTTAACGAAATCTACTCCAGGCCGTTCATAATTCACAACCTTTTATTGAGTTTCTATTGTTACCGGTGACCTGAAAATGACTCCGGCCCGTTTACATTTCACACCCTTTTATTGGGCTTCTATTGTTATCGCTGGGCTCAAACATGATGACTAGGCTTGTTTCATACACATTATATACTAACAAAAAGAAACAGTGGCGTGGCGAAAATGTGTGGAGTTCCAATTTTAAAGATATAACGAATGGTTTTGTATTTTTGCAATTTTTAGAAAGTTGGTATTTTTTTAGGTTTCTAGATTCGTACGCAACTACCTAATGAAATAAAGTAAAGTCCAAATTATACCCATTTGTGATGACGTCATTTTTGTTTATCTTTGTTTAGTATATTATAAACAGCGGTGACAATAAACTTAAAAAAAAAAGTAGTGTCCATGATTTAAATAGGTAGGTCATTGGTTCTGTGAAGTATCCGTCACTGTCAATCAAAAAACATTGATTGGCAAAAATATCTACGCCATACGTTTTTTTCTCATGTGGTGACGTCATAAAGTATAAAAGGTTTGAAAAAATATTTCTTTTCAGCAAAAAAGGCTTATAGACCAGGCAAATTACACTTTGAGAGCAAGAAAATTATTAACACGACTTGAAGCATTGGAAATTGTGGAGCGGTGAAAAACAAAGTAAAAAAAATAAATGCGTGAGCAGGGGCGTTGCGGGTTAGGTTTGGGGGGGGGGGTAAAAAGGGGCAGGGAATCGTATTATTGCGATTTCCGGCGAAAGCTGACGTCGGTGAAAAAAGTGACATACAGAAAAGTCATAGGCCATAAAAATATCTAAAACTTTAGTAAATGTAATTTTTTACATAACCTCAAAATGTTCGAGAAAAATTAAAAAACCGTAATTTTTTTTATTTTTTGTTTTTTATTTTTTATTTTTGCAAAAATAATGTCAGTTTAACAAAACTTGGTTAGAGTAGAGCTCTTTGGGTGCTAAAATGTCTACAATATTTTACAAACAAATAAATTAAGAAGTTTCTAAGATATTTGTTTTTTCATTTCAAAATCGCTTTATTTTTAAATGAAATTTCTCCTTCAAAAAAATCATCGTATCCAGTTCTGCTGGTACTCAGTTTTTGGCACTGAGATGTACTTTTTGGTGAATTAAAAAAGATAATATGCGTCATTTAAAAACTTGTCCAAAAAATAGAAAAAACTTAAAAAAAAAATCACAATATTTTTTAAAGTTATTGGAGTTATTTTATAAGTTTTAAAACATTTTTTAAAACGGACTAGGTTACTTAATTCCACGCAAGATAAATGGCTATTATTATGGCTGAAAAGAAATAGGCTATCTGCCTTGTTTTTGGAAAATTAATGTAAATATATACATTATGACACAAATTTTATTTTTTCTAATAAACATTTTTTATCGCTCTGTATGTTATTTTTAATTTCTTTCTGAGTTTTATCGCCCTCAAAAAGTGCCGCCTAAAGCGAAGCATCCTGTCACCCCCTAGATAACCCAATTTCTTTATGTACAGGGTTTTCCCGTATATTTTTACACCATATCTAAAACGTGTATTTGAATAGATATCAAAATACTATAAATACAAAAGTTTTATAATTTTTTAGAAATTTTAGGAATCTTAAGGTCAGAATGTAATTTTTTTTCCAAATGTCAAAATTTGACAGGTTGATGGTTTTTTTTTAAATTGAACACCCTATATATTATTTTAGATTTTTATAGATCTTTTCTTCCTGATTTCAAAAATATATATGTTATGATTAATTCGTTTGTTAGTTTTTGAGATATATGCGTTTAAAAGTTTTAAAAATTAAATTAATACTCTTTAAAACATCAAAACCATGAAAAACACAATTCTCTTGTAGAATTTGAAGTGTTTTTGAGCCTGTTCAAATTCTACAAGAGAAAATAGAACAGATATTTGTCGATCTCAATGGAAATTTTACGCACTCTATCTATTAAGCTATTTACAGAAAATTTATAAGAATTATTCAAAATTAAATAATAAAGGAGGCTATGTAGAAAATTATCAATGAAGTTTTAAATATTAATATTTTTCAAAAAAAATTGTATTATTTTTTGCTTTTACTGGCTTGCGGCGCCCCACATTACTGCGCAAAAGCCTTATAAAAGCAACAGCTCACTTTTTGTGTCACTCCAGTTGTCTTTTTCATGGCTGAAACTTAAATTTTTTAAAACTTTTAAACGCATATATCTCCAAAACTAATAAACTAAATAATCTCAACATATATATTATACATATGTATATATGTTCAATTTAAAAAAAAACTGTCAAATTTTGACATTTAGAAAAAAGAAATACATTCTGACCCTAAGATTCTTAAACCTCGTAAAGAATTATGAAACTTTTGTATTTATCATATTTTGATAACAATTCAAATAAACGTTTAAGATATGGTGTAAAAATATACGGGAAAACCCTGTACATATAGAAATTGGCTTATCTAGGGGATGACAGGGTGCTTCGCTCTAGGCGGCACTTTTTGGGGGCGATAAAACTCAGAAAGAAATGAAAAATAACATACAGAGCGATAAAAATTTTTTATTAGAAAAAATAAAATTTTTGTCATAATGTATGTATTTACATTAATTTTCAAAAAGCAAGTCAGGTAGCCTAATTTTTTTTAGCCATAATAATAGGCATTTTTCTTGCGTAAAATTGAGTAATATAGTCAGTTTTAAAAAATGTTTTAAAACTTATAAAATCACTACAGTAACTTAAAAGAATATTGTGACAATTTTTTTTTAAACTTTTTCCTTTTTTGGACATTTTTTTAAATGACACATATTATCTTTTTTTATTTCGCCAAAAAGTATATCTCAGTGCCAAAAACTGAGTACCAGCAGAACTGGATACGATAATTTTCTGAAGGAGAAATTTCATTTAAAAATAAAGTGTTTTTGAGCGGAAAAAACAAATATCTTTGAAACTACTTAATTTTTTTGTTTGTAAAATATTGTAGACATTTAGCACCCAAAGAGCTCTACTCTTACCAAGTTTTGTTAAACTGACATTATTTTTGCAAAAAAAAAAATAAAAAACAAAAAATAAAAAAAATTACGGTTTTTAAAATTTTTCTCGAACATTTTGAGGTTATGTAGAAAATGTCATTCACAAAAGTTTTAGCTATTTTCATGGCCTATGACTTTTCTGTATATGACTTTTTTGTCCGAGGTCAACTTTCGCCGGAAATCGCAATAATACGATTCCCTGCCACTTTTTACCCCCCCCCCCCCCCAAACGTAACCCGCAACGCCCCTGCTCACGCATTTATTTTTTTTAACTTCGCCGCTCTACAATTTCCAATGCGCCAAGTCCTGTTAATAATTGTCTTTTTTTTTGCCTTAAATTATGGTAATTCCGCTGGCCTATTAGGAGGAGTAAAATATAAAATTAGTATCTAATAATGATGAATGAAAAAATTATAGGACGCCACTGGGCCTCATTTTATTCTAGCCGGACAATATTTTGTGACGCGATGTCGCACATTCAGATATACGTTATCATTAGGTAAAAATTTAAAAAAAATATAAGTTGGTAAGCTTCTAATTTTTATTATTATTTTTATATAGTTCTGTACAAAGAGCTTTATGGTTTCTCATAGAGGCAACTTTATTTCTTTTAATAATTTTTTTTTTTGAATCTGTATAAACTGAGCCAGGGCTATCAAAACGGACCGGCCACGATCCTCCACTTTGTTGACGTTACATCGGGGGCTGATTTTTTTTTGATGGTCAGGTCACGACACAGCTAATTGTCTTTAAAATATTGAAGTTGGAATGACGGTTCATGAATATTTGATTTTTTTAAAAATAAAGCCGGTTTTGAGATTGTTTTTACCATATTCTTGCAGAACAATTTTTTTTAAATGTATAGAAATTCCTAATTTTTCAGAGTCGCTTCATTAGCTTACACAAAAATTAAATTTAAAGCATAAGCGAATGTCTTCGTTTCTGCGTGGAAAGTAATCGGATTTTCTACATCTATTTGTTTATATTCGGCACTCGGCAGACGTTTAAAACTTAATATAGTTGTTTACATGTGTTTACAAAAATAACAACATCAAAAAAAAATTTGTAGTGTAATTTTGTTTCAAAAATATTAACGTTGGTGTTTTTGGATTCTAAATGAACTTTATTGTAAAAAATCATCAAGTTTTGCAATACAAAGAAATAAACAAATGCCATCACCAACACAGATGACAAAGTCAAATACATGTCAAATATAACTGTTGACCAGGGCTATCAAAATGGACGGGCCACGATCCTTCACTTTGTTGACGTCACATCCGTGGTTGATTTTTTTTGATGGTCACGTTACGACACAGCTGATTAAAATTTTGAAGTTGGAATGACGGTTCATGAATATTTGATTTAAAATAAAAATAAAGCCGGTTTTGAGATAGTTTTTACTATATTCTTTCAGAACAACTTTTTTTAAATCTATAGCAATCCTTAATTTTTAAGAGCCGCTTCATTAGCTCACACAAAAATTAAGTTTAAAGCAGAAGCGAATGTGACAATCACAGATGACAAAATCAAATACATGTCAAATATAACAGTTGGCATGTGGTACATGGCGGGTAATTTGAATTTAAAATAAGGAATGCTGAATCTTGAAGATTTTAACCTTTTAATCATGTTGCTTCCTTACAAAACTTTGGTGGAATATCGGGACGGTGTCTCAGAATATTTCACTGAAATTTCGTGGAAATCTGTAATGCCATTTTAAAAATATCATAAAAAAACGTCTGACCTCCCATAAGACCCAATGTAAAATTCAGCCCCCGAAGAACAGTTGATTTTTTCAGGGTCGTGGCCTTTATTTTTTTGTTGGCCTTGTGCTGGCATGCGGTACATGGCGGGTAATTTGAATTCGAAATAAAAGGAATGCTAAATCTTGAAGATTTTAACCTTTTAATCATTTTGCATCTTTACAAAAGTTTGGTGGAATATCGGGATCGTGTCTGAGAATATTTCACTGAAATTTCGCGGAAATATGTAGTGCCATTTTGAAAATATCATAAAAAAACGTCTGACCTCCCATAAGACCCAATGTAAACGTCAGCCCCTCGAGAAAAGCTGATTTTTTCAGGGTCGTGGCCTGTATTTTTTTGTTGGCCTGAGTAGCGTACCTGTGATTACTACGGCCTTTATTTACGCAAGCTACTAGTTACCTGATATAAAGAAAGGAATCTTTCCAACGCAACCTATTAAGTAACCGATGGCCAAAAAACGTCAATTTTCACTACTCTATTGAAATGACATCTGTTAATTTGGTTTTACTATTCATTAAGAAGTTTATGTGGACGATTTTTACACAAAATTTCGTTCTTTTGGACACATAATTGTGGTTAAATCGCGTGTTATGCGCGCTCGAAACCACTTTACGATCAAAATCCGATTGCTTGACTGCGACTTCCCCAAGCCCCCCAGTTCCCCTTTTTGGCCACCAAGTTCGCATCTATTTACCTAAGTTAAATGCAATATGTATTTTTTAACCAAAAATAAACAGAGTCGGAGCTATTGGTGTCCTAAAATATTTTTTTTTCGATTAGCCGTTCAGGTGCACGGTCCCTAGAAGTAGACCGGTCTTCGAATCTTATATATTATGTCGAATTTTCCTACTATTTTTAGTATATTCTTATAAAATAATATATTTAAGACACACCAGTCATTATTTTTTTTTAGCCCGCTTCATTTTTCTTTACATAAAAATTAAAATTCCAAGAAAATAACACTTTTACCTTCGGAAGTAATCCGCTACCCTACACCTTTCTTTACTTCCCAAGTCCTCGGTTAACCGTTGATACTAAACGATCACATTCAGTTTGACTTGTATTTTAATTTTTGTGTAATAAAAAATAAAGCGGGCTGAAAAAAACTACAATACGTTTAAAAAATTATATTTTATAAGTGGAAAAATATTTTTATATTCTAAATTTTACTCATAAACAGTTGTGTTTAAATAATATTACTTGACGACCGCGAAATTTATCCAAACTGCTGAATTTTTTTTTGTCGTGTATAGTTAAATTATATGAGGATTGCGGTATTACACATAGGAAACTTTAATAGGGGAAAGTGGGGCAAGTGATACACACCTATAGTTTTAACTTTGTATAACTTTTTTAATTTTATAAATAAAATTATGTTTATTAAACAATAAACAATTTTAAGTATTTGCATATTAACCTAATCTAATAATAAATAAATAAAATATTCACTCTTTAGATAATTTATTAGCTTCAAAAAATAGGGATATAAAAAATTATTCAAAGAAAAACGGGTACATTTAGCATACTTAATATAAAGTATATTACACAATTATAAGGCTATCTTATGTACATAATACAATATTTAAATAGAGTGCCTTTAAGTTATGAAAAATCCCTTATTAGCGCCAGTCATTAAAGCGAAGAAAAGAGCCCCAGCTTGCAAAAGGTGGTGTAGTCGCGATTTTGACAAATGTTGTTCACATTGAAGTCCTAAAAAAAATTGAGTTTTCGCCGCCATCTTGGATTTACTGTGCACGAAAAGGTTTTATTTACTTCAAAGTCAACAACATAGTGTAAAAATCGTGACTACATCACCTTTTTCCAGCAAAAATTCTATAATGACTGGACTATTATAATTGATCACAAATACTACAGCGATAGGTGAAAAATAAAAAAAATTATTATACTTATGTTTGTTTACTTTATACTAGAGACCCTGTATGTATGACATATTCTTACAAACGAGAGACACGACAAACCCATCAAAGTTGTGAAATTAACATTGTTTTGGTTATGTTGTTTTCTTGCCAAGTTCATTGGCGTTTCACCGAGGGGTCATCAGCTTTCAACAGTACTGTACAAATTTCACAACAGTACCCGACAGTACCACGACAGGATCCAACAGTACTCGACAGTACACGACAGGACCCAACAGTACCCGACAGTACACGACAGTACCCAACAGTACACGACAGGACCCAACAGTACCCGACAGTACACGACAGTACCCAACAGTACTCGACAGTACACGACAGGACCCAACAGTACTCGACAGTACACGACAGTACACGATAGAATCCAACAGTACAGTACTCGACACAATCCTCTTACCCGAAACAGTGGCGTAGATGCAAAAAGACAGGATGACCTTTTTTTTTTTGTTTTTTTTTTTTTTTTTTTTTTTGGTCGCAAGTTTTGTGAGTGCGCGCTAAGCGCGGCGCGGGTCCCCAAAGATGATGACCTTTTTTTTTTTTTTTTTTTTTGCTCGCATGTTTTTTGAGGGCGCGCTTTGTCCCTGTCGGACCCCCCCAAGGCACGACGACAGTACTCAACAGGACCCAACAGTACACCGACAGGACCCAACAGTACTCGACAGTACACGACAGTACCCAACAGTACACCGACAGGACCCAACAGTACTCGACAATACACGACAGTACCCAACAGTACTCGACAGTACACGACAGTACCCAACAGTACTCAACAGGACCCAACAGTACACGTCAGGACCCAAGTCCTGTTGGACGCTGTACAAAATTTTAGGGTGCCGATGACCCCTCGCGTTTCACTCAAATAATTTAAATTGTCAGCGGTGTTGCACCATTTAAACAAACATGTTTGTCCGCACCCCCTGTATGAATTTTGTTAAAAATTGTTTATTTTTATTTTCCTCTCTAAACATCGCTATCGTTTGACATTAAATAAATTTGACTTTGAAGAGTTTTGCGTCTCTATTTCTTTAAAATATGTCATACATACAGGGTCTCTCTACCTTATACCATTTTCGATCAACAGTGCTCTCGACCACTTAGCAAACAGTGTTGCCGCAGCAAATTTTAAAAAAGTACTGAAAACTTTGTGAAAATGAACTGAATTTGATCAAAATGTACTTTTTTGGTTGCAAATAAATTGGCTTACTTTGAAATTAGATTTCTTACCATACATAAGCCAATTCAAAAAAGTTTTGCAAAATGCTTAAGCGGTAATAAAACATAAATTTAAATAAAAAATATTTCATATAACTTTTTTTAAAAGTCCACTTACCTAGGCTAAAATTATACAGGGTGCCCCATAACTTATTTCCGAGAAAAAACTTTATATAACATTATCTGTTTTTAAGATAATAAGGATTTTTAAAGACAGAGGAGTGGGGGAGAAAGGGTTTTAGAAAAAATAAGAAAATCTGTCACAGCCAGCTGAATACTCACCTAACTGTGATTCAAAAATGTGGTATTCTTTTTTTTAAATAAAATTATAAGTTGAGAAGATAGAGGCTGTCAAAGTAACCTTCAACAATGTATAAAAAAATAATAATTAAAAAAAAATTTTTTTTTGCTTACTTATTCGTTTAAAAAATGTCATAAATATTTTATTATTATGTCTCGCTGGACACTTGTTTTTCTTAACAAAAAATATAAAAAAACATTGCGTTTAATATGGCATTCATAAAAATTTATACCAAAAAAATAGTTTTTTCAAAAAAAAAGTGACCACTAATTTTTATAACAAATATTTTTATTTCAATTTATTGCTTTTGTTCTAACACACAACTTTACCCAATTTCATATTTTTACTGCGTTTTTTAAAAAAGTTATCATCAAAAAAGTTTAAAAAATCGCCAACTTTGATGCTCTGTATCTCGACGAGGAAAGAGTTTTGACCCATGCGTTATAGGAACTTTTTTATCAGTCATGACCTCCTCTATCACCTGTTGGCCTATGGCAAGTTATGGGACACTCTGGATTATATTATTATGGGCTGTAATATTTGATCTTTACTAAGAGTCAATTTTAAAGTAATTTTCTAAATTAATAAGGCATTCAAAGGGTTGCGAATCAAAACAACTATTATTTTTTAACAGAAGTTTTGCCAATAAAATATTTTTAACAGTTTGTTATTTATTTTAAAATTTTATTTTCGTTTGGGTAATACCTATTATGATGTCTGGTATTCAATTTCATACTGAAAATGGGTCAATTTTTAAAATGTAGTACTTGCGTACTGAATCAACATTTTTCGTACTGAATTCAGTACAATTGCACTGAAACGGCAACACTGCTTAGCAATCGCTTCTTGCTGGAGCAGGTCTCTGTGAGAGCAATTGGAAATATATCCCGGATGGATCCAGCGTTGCCAGATTTGCCTATTAAAGGATTGAAGGTTTTTATCCGAATTTTATAGATTTTGACTATTTTGAGGCAAAGTTATAGTGCAAATATTCCAATAATTTTACCAAATTTAACTTATGTAGGTAAATTTTGATACTTTATTTTTAATTTTGATTTTTATAATTTATGATTTTAGTTATAAATCTTAATACAATAATTAATATACAGGGTGTCCCAAAAGTCCCAGTCCACCAAAATATTTTCTGAACTATTGAAGATAACTGAACCATCTTTGGCAGTGATCAATAACATCAAGAGATCTATTTTATGGAAGGGCCGGTATGTTGGCCCTACATTAGGGGGCGGCATAGGGGCGGTCAACTTAAATTTTTTAAATTGAAACCCCTATCGAGTGGCACCTCATTTTAAATGTCTTTGAAAAACTAACATTTTGACAAGGCTGTGGATTGTCTACGTCAAATCTGTCAAAAGCTAGGGACTGCCAAACCTAATTTTTTTAGTTTTTTTCAAAATTAACAAGTTTGTTGTTTTTAAACAAAAACCCTATTTAGTGATAACTTGTTTGAGAGGTCCTTGAAAAACCAACATTTTGGCGTAACTGGCTCTTGTCTGTGTCAAACGTGTCAAAATCTATCGACTATCATACTTATAATTTTACTATTTTGGACAAATTTCACAAGTTTTGTTGAACCATAGCTTGTTCGAAAGGTCTTTCAAAAACATATTGACGTAAGTGTCACTTGTTTACCTCAAACATTTTTTCTAAATTAAATTGTTTAAAATGCCATGATCAAATGAAGATAAAGTTGAAATACGGCGAACAAGATAATGTAGGGAAACTAAACGACTTTTCAACAATGCGTTTACCGGCAGACCTGTGTCCCATAAAAAAACTATTTCAACTTTATCTTCATTTAATGGTGGCATCTTAAAACACTTCAAACTGAAGTTAGTCAAAAATGTAGAAAACATGTTTGACGTAAACAAATGGCAGTTACGTCAACATTTAGTTTTTGAAAGACCTTTCCGAACAAGGTAAGGCTAGACCAAACTTGTGAAATTTGTCCAAAATAGTAAAATTATAAGTATGACATTCGATAGGTTTTGACACATTTGACATAGACACGGAGCAGTTACGGCAAAATATTGGTTTTTCAAAGACCTTTCAAAGAAGATATCACTAAATAGGGTTTTTGTTTAAAAACAACAAAATTCTTAGTTTTGAGCAAAACTAAAAAAATTAGGTTAAGCAGTCCAAAGCTTTTGACAAATTTGACGTAGACAATCGACAGTTATGTCAAAATGTTAATTTTTTAAAGATATTTAAAACGAGGTGTCACTCGATAGAGGATTCAATTTTAAAAATTTAACTTGACCGCCCCTATGCCCCCCCCTAATGTAGGGGCAACACAACCGCCTTTCCATAAAATAGATCTCTTGATGTTATTGATCACTGCCAAATATGGTTCAGTTATCTTTAATAGTTCAGAGAATATTTGGGCGGACTCGGACTTTTGGGACACCCTGTATAATCTTTTATTTGTTTGGTTTTTTCTTCCATTATTATTAAAAAAATTAGTTCATAATATAAAGTTTTTTTTGGTTTGGTGTTGACCACCCACCCGTTACTGTTTTGAAGTATGTATATGAAGGGTTTTTGTCACTTTATTGCAGAGTCTGGCAACACTGAGTGGATCCCAATCCTAAATGGGGTTCGGTTCAATAAACCAAGTGGAATCTTTACTCGAACACGCTTTTACAACAAATCATATTGCCTGCGATACCGTATGCTTTTCAAAGGAGTGGCGTCATCTACCGAATACAAAAGAAACTCTTAATGTAAAAACACAAGCCAGGCAGATTAAACGAAATACAGTACCCATGACCGTCAAATAATTTGTTCCTCAGGTCGCGTCATTGCATATTACAGTTTTACCGCCTTCGCGACGTTTTATCTCGTCAGCGGAGTATAAGCCAAAAATACTACAAACACTAAGTACCTGTGAATATAAACAAACATTTTTTCGTGACTAAGCGGGTATAGAAAGATTTTGTTTCTCTTGTATTTTTCCGTGGGCAGCTCGAAAGCTGTACATCTATATTTTCGTTTTATATACCTGTCTTTTGTTTTTACTCTGATAGTTTCTTTTGTATTCGGTAGATGTCGCCACTTCTTTGAAAAGCATTCGGTATCGCAGGCTATATTAATCATTTCTCTTACCAATATCGTAAGATAAGATGTTATATACCCTCTCTTTAGCTTTACAAAGGTCACATTGATCATGCAGTGTTCTGAAGATTCCCTTAAGGACGAAAACAGTTAACTGTCAACATTAGATCTTGGACCCCCTTGAGTGTACAGCTTTCGAGCTGCCCACGGAAAAATACCATAAAAACAAAATCTTTCTATACCCGCTTTTTTTAGAAACATTTTTAAATAAGGAAAATAATTTTAAGAATTTTAATAGGTACAGTTTTTTTATTCGGATCGACTTCAGAACTTGAGCCTGGGCGATCAAAAACTCATTCTAACTGCATTATTTTGCGTTTCCTATAAATTTTTTGCACTACCCAGAAATTAAAAAAGAAAAACCCACAGAAAAACATATGGACATACAACGCAAAGTGTAAAGTTATGTTTATTGTTTAGATTCACATCCTGTTATCCGTCTCAGGACAGAGAGCAAGAGGGATCGATCCGCGCGAGCAGCAAAAGTTTTGCCTAATCGAACAAGAAAATCTCAGCGGGAGCGATACGACGCTTTAATCGAATAGAGCAGTCTTTCTTCAGATCGCTTAGGAGCGATTTTTGATCGTTGATCGAAAACGGTATTAGATTTCATAATTTTCATAATATATAGTTTATTATCAAATACCAAATTGCAAATAATGCAAGGACCTAAAACTATAAACAACAAGTGAAATTAAAGAAAGAAAAATAAGAAAAAAGTTTTTCTGTCTTCGGCTGAAGACAAAAAAACTTTTTTCTTATTTCTCTTGCTTTAATTTCACTTGTTGTTTATATAGTTTATTATTAGCAATATGCACTTGTTAGATAGATAAACTACACTGATTGAGTTTGCTATTGGTCAAAGCGTGTGATTGGATGGTAAAATCATTCAAGACCCAGAATAGCTACCCTGTTGTGTGAATTATTCTGAAAGACCCACTTGCCCTTATGCCCTCATTGACCCCCAAATGCTATGTACATTTTGTATGTTTAAAAATGTTTAATATCAATCAATCAATCAATACATATATAAAGGAACAGGGCTTTGTTTTGTTACCGCAAATCTTAGAAATTACTTAACCGTTTTTAATCAAATTTGGGATACATTCTGTCTGGATAAGGCATTTCTTTACTTTACGACGCGTGCATGTGTAACTAACTGTCGAAGCTGGTTATTTTTAGGCTAGTATTCTATAAAAAGGTTGGATTGTGTTCTTTTAATGGCTTTCACAATATTTAACAAACAAATTCAAGTAAATATATGAACAATTCATAAAAAATTAACAAAAAAAAAACAGGAGATTTGACCATCTCACCGATGATTTTTGGTATCTAAATATATTTTATAAATATGGGGGTTGAAAGAGATTTAACTTTCAAAGTGAAACTATAAAAAAGGTAGTGCTTCCGGATGTCTGTGTACGGCAGTGTTGCCAGGTCTAGGGATATATCCCGAATCTAGGGATTTTCGGTTTTGTTGCAAAATCTAGGGAAAATTTAACAAAAATTATTTTTTCCAATTAAATACCAAAAATTTTTTATATTACTTTAATAATTTTTGAGAAATAAAATGAATTGAACAATCCTAATGTTTAAGAATTTTGGACAAAAATGTCAAAAATGAAATATGCTGATGAATCTTTAATGTTGCCCACACTCTGTAAATTTATATTTGATATCGTGAGTTTGCTACATTCAAATGCCACCGTTGAAATAATTTTTTCAACCATTAACTTAAACATTAACATTAACTTAAACAAAGTAATTTCTATAGAAACTGTCTGGCAGTTTACATACTAAAACACTGATAAAAATCAAGATTGTTTTAGCTTTAAAATTAATCAAGTCTTGATTAGCAAACTAACAATAAAATGTATACAAAAAAAAACAACTACCTATAATAGTTTAGCATTTTATTGCATTTTTGTATTGTATTTTTAAATAATGTATAATATTTGCATTTTTAATGGCGAAAATAAAATATTACTAAATGATGGCTTTGTCTTATTTTATTTGCAGAATGCAGGCTGCCATGCTTGGCGCTTTTCTATGGATTTTCGAAATATAGCCTAGGGATGGTGCAAAGGGACCATTCTTTAATTACGTAACGCTGAAGGGGTGGAGGGGGGCTTAGCTTTTCGTCACACTCCAATGTTTTGTAAATGTATTTTTACCTTGAAAAAGCGTTACGGGAGGGGTTCGAAAATCCTGAATTTTTGCGTTACGTAATTTAAGAACTTCCCAAAGTACAAGTGGAGTGTGAGAAAAAGTTAATTTCTTACTTGTAATCCACAACGAACTTAATTTTTTTTTACGAATAATAAATTTCCTAGTGCAGCTGTTGTTAATTTATAAGGGCTTTGAAATTATATTTCTTATTGCTATAACTTTCATAATTTAGAACGACCGCTTTTTTAAGTACATGATTTTTATTTGTACATGGTATACAAACTTATTTACAATAATAATCAAATAGGTGTTTTCATAACAATACCTACCAAATGACTTATTTTTGAAACCATATAAAATCGTAAATATTCAAATACGTTAGAGCAATAAATAATTATGGGGCATACCCATGCATTCTCACACGCGATGCTTAAAGCCAGGACCCCTATTTAATTCTTAATGTTCCTTTTTCGGGCAGACAGGATTTCGGTTACTGCGCATGCGTGAGTTTTGGTGGTTTTGGAACATACTCTATTACGTTTCGGTTTGGTTCGGTTCAGTTCATATAATATAGTGTATTATTTGACAATAGGGTCTTTGACAGTAGTAAAAAATAAATATATATTTATTTTTAGATATCTGTTTAGGTCTTGGGAATGCTAAAAACAAACTTTTTTGTTTAATTTTTTATCAATTTCATAGTTATTTTAATAAATTAAATTCATTGAATTCAAACAATTAGCCACGTGATTCAAAACAGACGGTCTACCAATCAGCTGCGAGTGACGTCACAAAACAGTAAACGCATCGAACGAACTTATTTTCTGTGTTATTTTCTTATGGATGGTAATGTTTGCTTTGGTTTAAAGTGCGAATTATCGTCCTAAATTAGATTTTATTTTGTGTTTTCCTTATAAAAACATTTTCAATGGAAAACGGATTCTCCAAAGCCGATAGCTCCAACTTGCCAATGCTGAATTCCTTTATGGTGGCAGGCTTCTTTGCCAACAACAGTGATTTTTGTATTGCGGAATTTAGAAACGTTAAAATGTTAAGTATTAGATGAGTTGTTTTGTATATAACTGAAAGTTTTTTTAGATATTCTTCGCCTACTTTTACTCATTTAGGTTTTGAGGTTAGGTTATATGTTTTGCTTTTTTGTTTAATATGCCACTTACAATAGATTCAATTAAATACCCAATCATTATTATTTTAAGCATTAAGAAACAATCAAAAATTGCTTTTTTAAAACAAAATTTTCTAAATACATTTTGTCTTTATGAGCCTTCATAACAAATATGCACTGCCTAGTCTTGCATATGCACTGCTCAGTCCTACATTTAGCCTGCATGTGCACTGCCTTAAAAATTTCATCGTCATTTACGAAATAGTAGTTATATATATTATAGACAACGTGAGAAAAATTAATAGAAACAATTTAGTTATACTCACATCAAAGTGATCTTCACAAATGTAAAGTGAAGATGTATTACATAAGCCCTTGGATCTCTTCGAGCAAGGTCTAGCCACTTTTTCCATTCATTTACTGCTGTAGGCACATGAGTAAATAGTTTTTCAGGTGTTTTTATGCTAGTATTCGAACACTGAGGGACTACACACCACTTATAGGACATTTTTTTACATAATAAACAGTAAAAACACAGACCAAAAACAAATAAACACTTGAATGCCGTGCATCTGTCCGCGAGTTTACTGCGTTGTGACGTCATTGCAACGCCATGCTAGAAATGAACGTTTTAGCGGCAAATTCAAATCGGAAATTAGAAAACTTGATTTTAAATGTAGTCATGATAAAATATACTATTTTAATAATTTTGCGTAGCAAATTAGGGCTCTATGTATCATTCTAAACTCTTTTCTAAAATTTGTCAAATACCCTATTGTCAAAAATTTGGGGTTATGTCTATTATTTTTTTTCTATAATTAGTTGATTGGGTAAAAATTTATCAAATTGGGGATTAAAATTTTAGGTTTTTTGTATAGAGAAGAGGTATATGCTTATTTTTATTACCAAATTATAAAAAAAAATACAAGTATTAACCCATGGAATGGCACTCTCTTATTTCTACCGGACATTTTTCTACAAAATGCACATGTTTTACGTAAACTATTACCCATTTTTACAGAAAAAACACAATTTTACACGACAAACGCAAAATACCGCAAAATGTTAATAAACAACAAATATGGCATCGACCCACACAGCAGCTGTGTGTCTACATAAAAAAACACACACATGCGCACTTCAAAATTGGAATCTGCGAATTTAAATTTACCATTGTTTCCAAAGCACGCAATGATTACTTCACTTTTCGATTTTTTGAACATGTATTTATATGCTCTAACGTATTTGTAAATATTTTTGGAAATGCTGACCTAATAAAATTAGTTATTTGGCTATACTGCCGTCATAAGGAAAAACCACGTATTCAACGTTTTTTGCAAAAACGAGATTTTGTGTTCGGTTCGGTTCCTATGACTTATATAATCTTTCTAAATATGTTTGTTTAAAAAAATACGCCTATAATTCAGATTTAGTCGTGAATTCGTGGTTAAGTGTTCAGATATTTGCACCACACTAACCAGTCATACGAGGTATAAACCACGTATAGTACCTACTAAGAATAAACCACGTAAAAACGAATTATTTACGCGGCTTTTTCTTAGCAGCGGAAAGTTTACGTGGCTCTTTCTTAGCACTATAATATTAGTGATAAAACTGAAGATCAATCAGTACGGAATTTTAAGTCGTTTATATGAAAATGTTACCAAGGCTGTAGGTATAGAGCAATTAAATTTAAAAACCTTGTAGATAGATGGCTTTTTTATCATCCCAGTTTTATTTCTAAAGTTTGGTCCTCTGCCAAAGCTAGCAGAGCAATATATGTTTTTTTAAAGGAGAATCTAGAGCGGTCCTAACACTGTAAATTTTAAGCAATTAAGGGTCCATCTCACCGACTTTGTTTTCGTTACTTAGCTTAAACCGTTTCTTAATATCGTGGGCTAAATGCAATAGTTGGGTAACTAGAAATTTCGTGATTTTGAGTTATCTACTTTTTCATATGGTGGGAATCAAGCGCTATCGAATGCAAAAGCTGGATAATACGTTATTCTAAACTGGCGACGTCTATCTGCAAATGTAAAAAGTAGACAATTCAACATGTAAACTTTTTTGGAGCTATAAATAGATAACTTTAGATACCAGTATGTTCTTCTCTATTTTCTGATCTTTTTATTTTATAAAAGAAGACAACTGTGTAAACCCTAAAAATAAAAATTATCTCATATTGTGCAAGCAACCCTTTATCGATTTTTTCAAAACTACAAAAATCGAGTTACCCAATTATTGCATTTATTTCACGATAAAATCATAATATGACGTAATAAGGAACACTTAAGGCTAAGTAACGAAAAAAAAAGTCGTTGCGATGGGCTATTAATCACTTTATTTACAAATAATGTGTGTTTTTCTCGTCCTTTCTCTGTCTATTGATCGACTAAAGCTTATGGAAATGTAAGTACGTGTTTTTTTCTTAGTATTGCAAATATATTTTTCCTTTTTATGTTACAAAACAGATATTTATTGCTTCATTAGCAAATAATCTGTTTTATTCAGTGGCTTTTTTTAGTATGTAAATTTGTGCAATATAAGATGTTATTTCGGAAAATAAAATTCTGTTTTATTTGCATCCAAATTATAGCGATTTTGTTGAATACGTGATTTTTTCTTTTGACGGCAGTCAGTGGCGTATATAAGGGGGGGCCTGGGGGGCCCGGGCCCCCCCGAAGCAAAGATTTTTTTAGATATTTTCCATAAATTTCCTGAATACAAACATAAAATACGGACTCATGGGGTCTCGCCCCCCCCCCCCCCCAAACAGCCTTGGGCCCACCCCGAAACTTTTTTCTATATACGCCACTGACGGCAGTATAGCATAGTAAAAGTATCGCAAAAATTTTAAAAAATTTAAAAAACAAATGTTAATTTTTTTAAACGCGGTACAATCAAAATATGACTTCATCAATACTTCTCTTTTGAAACACTTTATAGGCAATCGGGATAATATTCACCCACCCATTTTTTGACTAGGCTCTGAAAGATATACAGGGTGAGTTCCAGGTAATAGTCCAAAATTGCAGGATCAATTCAGGAGCTTCAAATATTACTATTTGTTCATATTTGCCTTAGTCCGAAAGTTGAATAGGTATTTACATTATTAGCATATTATTATATTTTTATTTTTTATATGTGTGTATAAAAAATGAAGGGAGGGGAATCCTGCGTCACCTATTGCGAAAGTCACGAGACGCCACTGTATCCATAATCAAAAATTAGAAATAAAAATAAATTAGGAATTATTCCATGATAAGGCCAATATCTTTTAAACCAGCTGCGATGTGGATGGCCAAAGGTGCATCAGAGGACACGTCTTTGTGTTTATATCCTGTAATAAAGTGGCAGGTGCCCGGAATATCCTGCGGGAAATCCTTTGGGAGGCAGGAGGGGTCACGAGCCTCAAACTGAAAGCCGCTTGTGGTCACGAGTCGGCTGAAACAAATTAATATTTATGAGTAAAAATAATAAAATATAAATATAATTCGTACAGAGTAAACCGGTCTTTTCTGCTTTTGTTTTTGACAGTTTATTTATTATTTATAGGAAAATAAACATAGTATTTATAGGGTTTCAAAAATCTATTAAAAATAATTTTACAAAAAAATGCAGTTAAATATGTTATTAAAATTGTATAAAGTTTCTGGCAGAACTAAAAAAGGAAATAAAACTGAAGTGAGTAATTACCGACCAATGTCAAACCTTTCTGTGTTTTCAAAACTTTTTGAAAAATTAATGTCAAATCGACCAATTTCCTATTTTGCAAAAAATAACTTATTTTCAGCCACACAGCATGGTTTCTTGAAGGCAGTGGCGTATATAGAAAAAAGTTTCGGGGGGGGGGGCCCGAGACAGTTTCGACGGGGGCCCAAGACCTCATGAGGTTGTATTTTATACTATTTTATGTTTGTATTCATGAAATATGTGGAAAATATCTAAAAAAATCTTAGCTTCGGGGGAGGGGGCCCGGCCCCCCCAGGCCCCCTCCTAGATACGCCATTGCTTGAAGGGTAAGTTGAAAGAGACAGCACTGTTTGAGTCCCTAAATTTAATATATCAATACTTGAATCAAAAAAAATATACATCGGGTATTTATTATGATCTTTCTAAGGCCTTTCATCTAGTAAATACAGAACTATTGGCAAAAAAGTTGGAATCTTATGGTATTAGAGGTCCTGCTTTAGGATGGATTTTGTCATATGTTACAGATATGTCTCAATTTGTGCAGGTATCGGGTGAGAACTCTGAAATTCTTAACCAACAATACCGATCGGTTACTCAGTCAATAAAGTATGGAGTGCCACAGGGCGGAATCCTCTCTCCTTTACTGTTCCTTATATTTTGCAACAATCTGGCTGACACTCTGGGGGTCTCGGAGGGTCTATTTCAGTTTGCAGATGACAGCAACAAAACTGAACACAGCAAAAGTTATAATGGAATGGTAACTAGCATGCAAGCCACAACAGCTAATATGGCAGACTGGTGCAGATCGAATGGACTTCTCTTGAATTCCCAGAAGTCAGCTATTGTCACCTTTAGAAATTCAAGATCTAATAAATGTGATGCCAAATCATATCTTGTTTTTCTGAATGGTAAATCTATACCAAATAAGAAGGATACCAAGTTTCTGGGGGTTTACATTGACTCCGTACTTTGCTGGGAGACTCATATTGGCCACCTTTCAAAGAGACTGCTTCATTGTAAAAAATCTGAAACAAGAACTAAACATAAAAACTATTCTGCTCTATATCCATGCACAGGTGATCAGCCGTCTTGCTTATGGGATAATCATCTGGGGAGCATCTCTAAAAATAGAGATTGTTTATTGTACAAAAGAGACTTGTCCGTATCCTGGATGGGGCTGGATGGAAGGATCATGCTGCTCCAATCTTTAGAAAGTACAAAATTATGACTGTATACTCATTGTATTTTTATAGACTTTTAATTTTTGTTAAAAAGTATCAGTCATACTTCACAACAAACAACCAAATTAACATGGGAATTAAAACAAGATCGTCATGCCAACTCAGCATTCCTTTACACAACTCTACACTATTCGAAAAATCACCACATTACATGTCTATTAAGGTATATAACAAACTTCCAGCAGACATAAGGAATATCCCAAACTTTAAAACATTTAAACTAAAAGTTAAAAATAAACTGAAAATGTGTTATACAGTCACAGTGACTACTTTACTATTTTCTAAGTTCTCATTGTCAATGTGATAGTTTGTGAAATTATTTTTAGTGATCTAGTTTTTTTTTCTTTGTGTTGAATAAGATTATAGCTTTATAATTTTGAGACTAATAAAGTATTCTATTAGCAGTGGCCGATCCAGGGGGGGGGGCACTAGGGGCACTTGCCCCCCCCCGCGAGAATTTTTTAAATATACAAAAAATGAGTAAAAAGTAATGTTTTTGCTAATAAAAACTCAAAATTTTTGCCTGCGACGCATGAAAATGTCTATTGTTGATATCATCGAAATTACAACCACTGACTAATTCAATAAAATGCTGCTTAAAAAAATATACAGTGTGTCCACGTAAGTTGGCGGCATATGGGAAACTTTTTTATTATTAGCTTTACGAAAAAAAGTTATTCTTTATAAAAAGTTCTGCATGGTCCAAAACCTAAAATGCAACCATCAGATGTTAAATTTTTTCAGTCATATTACGAGGTTTGTCAAAAAATGTGATTTTTGCTCTAGAGTAAAGTACCTTTCTTTTTGACAATATCGAAAATTGTTATAAAAAAAAGATGTTTAGAATTAAAAATAGCTTTCAAATATTCAACATTGTTTATTTACATTATTACTAATTATTCTTATTATTAGACTGTTAGTTAGATATTACTCTGCCACTATTTTATACTTGTTGACACATCCAATATACATTTTATGTATCTTATGGAGTAAGGATTGAAATAAATAAATGAAATAAATAATTAACCGAATCAAGAGTACGTAGGGGAAGACGGGGGAATTCCGACACCTTAATAAATCTAGCAAACTTAAAGCATTTAAAATTAATTTTAATTGCCAAATCTTTTTTATTTAGTTAGCTTATTAAAATAACTACAACTTTCAATTAAAAAATGTATATTTTTTTGCATTCGTATAAAAGAAATATATATATTCTTCCCCTAAGTAGGTACAGGGTGGTTTTTGATCACTGGGACACTAGTAACCTCTTTAAAATTGAAAATTTGTGGAAACAAAGGGCTATATTAAATTTTTTGGGTAATTATGACCGCTTTAACAGCCATAATGTTTTTTTCTGTCCCTCACCATGTACAGGGTGTGACATTGAAGTCGATTTTTTTAGAGGGAACACCCCATATATTTTTGCATTGGACTTCTTAAAAAAGTAGCGTTATAAAAATACCAAACACTGCAGGGACATCTTTTGTGGTTTTGGAGATACTAACATTTACAGTTTTTAAATACTTTTAACAGATTGGAATAAATCATTAAAAAAGCACAAGTAACCCATGACTTTGACAAATCTCTAAGAGTAATTCCACGCCAAATCATCCAATGGGGGTAGCTGCCATGTCACGAAAAAAATCCAAATTTTGATAACATGTATTAGTGTCCTTAGGAATACCAAATTAACAAATTTTAATTTTTAATGTCGCCTCCCGTATTTTACAGGCCACTTTAAAAGTAAAAAAAAGAAGAAAATCAGCTTATTTTTTTTTATTTCTATTGTATTAAATCTTATGTAAAAAGAAATTTGACGGAAGAAATCTTTAATATTGGTTGGATAATCCTATAGAGAAAAAAAAATTAACCTCACTTTTTTGACCCGGCAAAAATAGTTTTAACAAAATAGTAAATTTTATGATTTTCTCGATTTTTAATTATTTACACCGGTGCTGAATATGGTCCATCAAAAAAAAAGTCTATACGCACATTAAAGCTTAGTGGCTTGACTATCATACAAGGCAAAAGAAAAATGTCTAGGTCTATTGGTTTCTGCAAACTAAATTTTTTAAAATTGGAAAAACCCCAAAAAACTCAGAATTGGCAACTTTTGACTAAAAAAATTGTCATGTTTATCTGTCTATTAAAACTTCGCTTGTGCCTTGTTTTACTTGACAATGTATCGTCTAAATAAAAGTAAAATAAAAAATCTGGTTCTGTCATTTTAACATCAACTTTTAAGCTATTTGGTTAAAGCATGTAAAAAATCAAATTTTTTTATTAAGTCGCAAAAGGAAAAAAATTATGTATAAAAATCATCGTCAGGGGATCTTATTTATAGCCACATAGTGTTTTGCGTGACATCCTAGTTTGTGGGTTCAAGTCCCATCTTCGTACACTGTCGGATTTTTTTTTTAAGTTTTAAGAATACATTTTTGGTGAGACACGGACATTAATTAGTTTGTTTCTTTGGTAAATGAAATGGTTCAGGTTTCACAGTGGCGTACGCAGGAGGGAGGGGGGTTGGAGGCCTAATCTTTCCAAAGCCACTTCTCCTAAAGATTGAATTTTTCTGAAAGAAGAAATAAATGGTTTTCCAGGACTTTGCTTTTATTCAAGCCCCCTCTCCCAACCCCCTTGGAAAATTTCTGCATACGCCACTGGGCATTAAAAAAACTAACTACAAAACGAACGCATGGTAAAAGCCCATGTGATGCGTTTGGAGGTACTGTGAAACGATTTGTTTTACATTAAAATCTCAAACAAACAACAACTGGACACCATTTTTTCACTCCTCTGGATGATTTAACTATAGTTGCTGAATTTACTTGAAGCTCAGAAAATTTTTTGTTTCGGTTTCTGAAATTATAGAACTCAACTTCTTTTCCGATTTTTTAAATATGACAGTAGGTAACTACTAAAAAAGTAAATAAACTTTAAAAAAATTTGTTTAGTGACCTTATGAAGAGAGTTTAGATCATAATTTATTGAACAGTGCTCATATAAATAAACTTTACCTTCTGATAAACCTTAATTTGCAGGGGCGGATCTAGAAACTTTATTTTGGGGGAAAATATCATAATAAATATTTCACAACACTATTTTGCATAGTGATCAGGAGGTGTATTATGATAGTCAAAACTGAGTAAAGTTTCAGATTTGGGGGGGGCATCCCCCCCCGTAGATCCACGCCTGTAATTTGTGATGCAATTTAACATCACTAAAAATATTAAAATAACAAAAAAATGTGTAGTGACCTTACGGATTACAGACCCAGATTTTTTATTCTTGCTTTTAAAAGTATATGATACAGTGAAAAATTTACCCTACTTGATTACCACCAGCATCCCGATAGACAGGGTCATTTTTGATGCTGAAGTTGAGGAATTTCCCAGACATTCTTAACTTCTTCGTAGAACTCCAGGGTAACGTCTACTTTTTAAATATGTTTTATACAAGGATGATATAGTCCTTGAATATAGCTTTCCAACACTTTATCAAAAATTTAAGAAAACATTACATTTATACCCCAAAAAAATATGAAAACTTCGAAAATTTCTGCGTTTTTTGGATATTCTCTAAATTGCTCTAATTAAGCCAGTATAAAAGATTTTGCTAAACATTAAATTTTTTTGAAAACTACTTTTATGCATGTTTTCAAAATTATAGGTTAGTTTTTTTTAGGTGCTGTTTACTATGAGCATAATTTCCATTTTGCCCGTTTTTAGACTTTTCAAATGCGTGTACAACATACTAATTGGATTAAAAAATCTAAAATTGTGCAAAAGTGGTTAAGCATGAGCTGTTTCATTTAGTAAGCATGATTAAAGAAAAAAATTAAATGTCACGGCAACACTTTTTTTGTAAATTGGATGACTTGGCGTGGAATTGCTCCTAAGTGGTTTTTAAATAGTAAATAGGTTAAATTTCTGCACGCTTGCAGGAAAATAACTATTTCCTATGAGCACATATGAAAATGATGGATCTCACACGATTTGCATTCTTAGAAAACATTAAATTTCAGACATTTTTCCGCACATGTGTTGCAAAGTACTTTTCCATACATGTGCCGGAAAGCAGTTTCATTTGATTTGTGCAAAATTAAAGACGAATTTTTACAAAAATTAGTATAGGTCGACAATGTTCACAACTCGATAGAAAGAAACTTTCTTACACTCGCGTGAAATTTGTCACTTTCTCCTCTTGTTATGCAATATACTATTAAACGTCAAGTTTACAATACATTTTTTACATTTAAGAACACCAAAAATCAAAACAGCGTGCGGTAAAGAATTTGCGCGCCGTAAAGTGGTACTTTTCGCATGCAAATGAGTGCGTGAAAAGCTGTTTTCCGATCGCTTGTAGGAAAATAACTATTCCCTATTCGCCCCTTGTAAGATAATTACTTTATTGCACGCGCAACGCTAAGCCACTTAAAGCCGCTTGACATGGAGCAATAAACTTGCAGTTGCATGCAAGATTAGGGTCCCTGACATCTATTGTATAAACAAAGAAATATGTCTCATTCAGGGACACTAGTCTTCTGCAAGTTTATTGCTCCATGTCAGGCGGTCTTTAAAAACCCTGAGCAACAAGTCAATAAGACAGTGCCAGTATTTGTTTATATAATTTACACTAGCCAATATTTTAGCTCACACTGCTACTATAATACTATAGTAGTTTTGAGCTATGGTGATCGTAATTTTTTCGAGAAAAAAAAAGTTGCTCCGATTTCAAAATTTTTTATATATCTTTGCATTTCAGATGATTTTGAAACTTTTTTGTCGCGTTGTCTGTCTGTCTTGTCTGTAAAAATAAATTTTAGTTATTTAAAAAGAAAGGGTGGGGGTAAATTTCAAAAATTAGAGTTTAGGTGAAAATATGTCGTGTGTGATATCAAATAAAAGGTAATTGAGTCTGAAGTTAAACAAAATACATTTTAGTTTAAAAAAAGTGTGGGGGTAGATTTCAAAATTTAGAGTTTAAGTCAAAACATGGCTTGAGTGGTATCAAACGAAAAGTAATTGAGTCCGGAGTTGAATAAAATATATTTCAGTTTTTAATTATATTAGCTCACACGTACACTATAACTATAGTACTACTACTACTAAGATATTATGCTTGTGCATGATAGGTATGTACCTCTTTCATTTTTAGTCTGTACTTTTCCATGTGGATTTACCTGAGCTTTAAAACCTCAATTTGGGGCCCTTGTGGCGCAACTTTGTTAGACATCCAGGGGCATTTTGTAGGTCCCTGGCCTGTCCCCGGGCCGGTACAGGAACGCATCCTGTACCACGGGGTTTTGATGCCCGCCGACCCGTCTCATTCTGCTCTTGGATCGTTTCTGAGATATCCTCAATGTTGAGCTCCCTCTTGATTTGTACGTTACGCACAAACCAAGGGGCTCCCGCTATTTGTCTTACGACTCTATTTTGAAAGCTTTGTAGCCTTCCCATTTGTGTTTTGCATACCTTGTTCCAGCATGGGCTGCATACGTTAGTATGGGGCGAACGACTTGCCTCCATATTTGTAATTTTACTCTCCGGTGTAGAGTGCTCCTGGTATTTCACGTTTCTGCTTTGCCAATGTATTCTTCGACCACCCAGAGCAAGTTCTGTTCGCGGATTGCCCCTTTTCCGTGTAAAGACAATGGCTTGAGTCTTGTCTGGGTTGATCTTAATTGTCCACCTTTTAGCCCAGGTTTCAATTTCTACGAGGTGCCTCTGAAGCCTTGTGACGACGTATTGGATGTTATTACACTTTGACGTTGTCAAAGTGTCATCCGCGTACACATAGAGCTTCGTTTTCCGATCTTTGGGGATGTCACAGGTATACCATGCATATAAGTGTGGCGAGAGCGGGGAGCCTTGCGGGACTCCCGCTCTTATTTGCCTTAACCGGGATCGTAAACAGTCTACCTTTACCATAAAAGTTTTTCCACTTCAGGAACGACTGTATTAACTTGAGGATATGTACTGGTACACCGTTATTCTGCAGTTTTAAAAGAAAGCCGTTATGCCAGACCTTGTCAAACGCTTTTGACATGTCCAGGGCTACCGCTCCTACTTCCTTTTATTGAACCCGCTGACTATTTCCTCTGTCAAGCGGGTTGCTTGAAGTGTTGTACAATGCCTCGGTTTGAACCCGAACTGCTCATTGGGAACAAGTTGTCCCAGTTGAGTCAGTTCCTGTAGTCGCCTTAAGATTATCTTATCGGCGACTCTTCCTAGACCGGGCAGTAAACTTATGGGGCGGTAGCTATCTGGCAATGTTCTGCTTTTGCCTACTTTTGGCAACAGAACAATGTCGGCTAAGGAAGTACACTGAAAAAAAAAACCGATTTTATTATTAACAAATATTTGGTAAACCTGATTTTTGTTGTGCTCATTAAAAAATATTAAAAGCAAATATCATTAATTATTGGTAACAAACCTTTTTAAAGTGTTTAGTTATAAATAATATTTCATTTGTTTCTTTAATAATTTGATGTTTTTTTAAATATTAATTGCCTTATATTACCCATAACCAAAACACTCTTTCTTTTAAGGTAACAGAACGTCTTTGTTATTAATACTTAAAATTTCCCAAATATAAATATACTCTTAATATTGGCAAATATTTCTTTGTGTTTATTACAACAAACATTTTTTTTATAATGTTATGGCGTGATTTTGTTATTATAACGGTCTGAATTGGTTTCTATTAATTACCTCGTAAAGTTCACAACAAATTTGGTTACTATTAACAAGCGATATTATCGAGCAATATAACTTTGTACCGTCTCGGCTCGGGCCTTGTCGCGCGTAGATCGTGACGTTTCAGTTGACATTTTGTAGGGGAGAGCGGGGCTCGTTGAGCCACTTTTTACATAAATGTAAATAAAAGCATTGCTATATTACTTACAGTTTTACAATTATAATATGTTTAAGGCAAATATTGGTTTTTAAAACTATGCATTCAAACTTAAAAAACATTTTTTTCTAGCACCCTTGCAAGCGGACCAACTAACCCCACCCACGGAGTAAGTTGGGCCATACGATGGGGCAAGTTGGGCATGGAGGAACTGTAAAAATAAATTTTAGTTATTTAAAAAGAAAGGGTGGGGGTAAATTTCAAAAATTAGAGTTTAGGTGAAAATATGTCGTGTGTGATATCAAATAAAAGGTAATTGAGTCTGAAGTTAAACAAAATACATTTTAGTTTAAAAAAAGTGTGGGGGTAGATTTCAAAATTTAGAGTTTAAGTCAAAACATGGCTTGAGTGGTATCAAACGAAAAGTAATTGAGTCCGGAGTTGAATAAAATATATTTCAGTTTTTAATTATATTAGCTCACACGTACACTATAACTATAGTACTACTACTACTAAGATATTATGCTTGTGCATGATAGGTATGTACCTCTTTCATTTTTAGTCTGTACTTTTCCATGTGGATTTACCTGAGCTTTAAAACCTCAATTTGGGGCCCTTGTGGCGCAACTTTGTTAGACATCCAGGGGCATTTTGTAGGTCCCTGGCCTGTCCCCGGGCCGGTACAGGAACGCATCCTGTACCACGGGGTTTTGATGCCCGCCGACCCGTCTCATTCTGCTCTTGGATCGTTTCTGAGATATCCTCAATGTTGAGCTCCCTCTTGATTTGTACGTTACGCACAAACCAAGGGGCTCCCGCTATTTGTCTTACGACTCTATTTTGAAAGCTTTGTAGCCTTCCCATTTGTGTTTTGCATACCTTGTTCCAGCATGGGGCTGCATACGTTAGTATGGGGCGAACGACTTGCCTCCATATTTGTAATTTTACTCTCCGGTGTAGAGTGCTCCTGGTATTTCACGTTTCTGCTTTGCCAATGTATTCTTCGACCACCCAGAGCAAGTTCTGTTCGCGGATTGCCCCTTTTCCGTGTAAAGACAATGGCTTGAGTCTTGTCTGGGTTGATCTTAATTGTCCACCTTTTAGCCCAGGTTTCAATTTCTACGAGGTGCCTCTGAAGCCTTGTGACGACGTATTGGATGTTATTACACTTTGACGTTGTCAAAGTGTCATCCGCGTACACATAGAGCTTCGTTTTCCGATCTTTGGGGATGTCACAGGTATACCATGCATATAAGTGTGGCGAGAGCGGGGAGCCTTGCGGGACTCCCGCTCTTATTTGCCTTAACCGGGATCGTAAACAGTCTACCTTTACCATAAAAGTTTTTCCACTTCAGGAACGACTGTATTAACTTGAGGATATGTACTGGTACACCGTTATTCTGCAGTTTTAAAAGAAAGCCGTTATGCCAGACCTTGTCAAACGCTTTTGACATGTCCAGGGCTACCGCTCCTACTTCCTTTTATTGAACCCGCTGACTATTTCCTCTGTCAAGCGGGTTGCTTGAAGTGTTGTACAATGCCTCGGTTTGAACCCGAACTGCTCATTGGGAACAAGTTGTCCCAGTTGAGTCAGTTCCTGTAGTCGCCTTAAGATTATCTTATCGGCGACTCTTCCTAGACCGGGCAGTAAACTTATGGGGCGGTAGCTATCTGGCAATGTTCTGCTTTTGCCTACTTTTGGCAACAGAACAATGTCGGCTAAGGAAGTACACTGAAAAAAAAAACCGATTTTATTATTAACAAATATTTGGTAAACCTGATTTTTGTTGTGCTCATTAAAAAATATTAAAAGCAAATATCATTAATTATTGGTAACAAACCTTTTTAAAGTGTTTAGTTATAAATAATATTTCATTTGTTTCTTTAATAATTTGATGTTTTTTTAAATATTAATTGCCTTATATTACCCATAACCAAAACACTCTTTCTTTTAAGGTAACAGAACGTCTTTGTTATTAATACTTAAAATTTCCCAAATATAAATATACTCTTAATATTGGCAAATATTTCTTTGTGTTTATTACAACAAACATTTTTTTTATAATGTTATGGCGTGATTTTGTTATTATAACGGTCTGAATTGGTTTCTATTAATTACCTCGTAAAGTTCACAACAAATTTGGTTACTATTAACAAGCGATATTATCGAGCAATATAACTTTGTACCGTCTCGGCTCGGGCCTTGTCGCGCGTAGATCGTGACGTTTCAGTTGACATTTTGTAGGGGAGAGCGGGGCTCGTTGAGCCACTTTTTACATAAATGTAAATAAAAGCATTGCTATATTACTTACAGTTTTACAATTATAATATGTTTAAGGCAAATATTGGTTTTTAAAACTATGCATTCAAACTTAAAAAACATTTTTTTCTAGCACCCTTGCAAGCGGACCAACTAACCCCACCCACGGAGTAAGTTGGGCCATACGATGGGGCAAGTTGGGCATGGAGGAACTGTATATATGCAACATAAAATAACAGGAAATTCTTAGATTATTTTTATTGATAATAATAAAATACTAAACTTTAACTTTCTTAAAAAACAAACGATATAAAGTAAAATAATTCTTGCTCTAGTCTGAATCGGAATTAGCATCAGCACATGTTTCATGGGCCCAAAACTTGTAAGTTAAACATTGTACCCATTTTTCTTTTGGTTTGCTGTTTGAGAATGGTTCCATGCAGACTAGACAAAATGTTTCCTCTTCATCATCGCTGTCAGCTTTCAGTGACCTTTTCTGAGTAGTTTTTCTATTGTTCTTTTCCTTGAAGACATTTTTGGTTACAGATTTTTATTTTTTTTTTTTTTTTTACTTTTTTCACGTTCCAACTCTTCTTTCGCCAGCTTTCGGAAAAGCACGAATTTTTAAAATTTCCCTAGATCGATTGGTAATAATAGATCACACAATTTTAAGTCACCTGGTGTTTGTCTCAAATTTGAGTTGAAGGGTCTGTGTGATGTCATAAATAAATAAATGGCGGCTTTTTTACTGTTTTTTTTACAATCTTTGGCTTATAACTCCTGCCAATAACTTAGTTTTACAGAAAAACTAATCGTTTTTTGTTTGCAAGAGAACACCAATCAAGATTGTGAAGAAATAAGCTTTAGATCTCCAAGACTAACAAAGATACCACGTGAACAAGTCCACATCTAGGGGGCCTAATTTCCATAAGAGGATAAAAAACAGATAGAATATAGCATATATTAATAAGAGACCGCAATATGCCCGATTCCAGTCGAAAGCGTTTCAGCGTTGCCAAAGGTAACTTTGATAAATAACTACAGGCGCAAGTCGTCGCAGTCTTCAAGTGGCGGACAATCTCAAACATTTGTTTAGGGCGAGAATAATTACATGACGTGATTTTTAGTCCATCATACGTACGCATGCTGATTTTAACCTTAAAATAAAAAAAAATGTTTTTAGAAAATGTGTGGGGTTAGCTGGGCCGGTGGCCCAACGTGCCCCGAACTTTTTGGCTCAACTAGCCCCACACCTACATACAAAATTGAGAGAGTCGGCAACCATGTTTGCGTAAATATTAGCATCGTTATAATTTCATTAAATTCTGTCTAAATATGTAAAGTTAACTATAAAAAACCGAATGGGGGTTCGGTTCGGTTCGGTCATTTGAGCGCGTGTTCAAAATAGCGCGTATCAAAATAGCGCGTGATCAAAATAGCGCGTATCATAACGGCGCGTGATCAAAATAGCGCGTATCATAATGGCGCGTGTTCAAAATAATGCGTATCAAAATAGCGCGTATCATAACAGCGCCTATCAAAATGGCGCGTGTTCAAAATAGCGTGTGTTCAAAATAGCGCGTCTTAAAATAGCGCGTATAAAAATACCGCGCTTTGAAAGATCGCCATTACAAACGTCGCTGTTACAAAATAGTTCGAGTAAGGGGTCTCTTTCTAACATATTTAAAAAAAAACTTTCCTGACTTTTTTCCCGGGATCCTATAGGGTGTAACCAAACCGAACCGAACCGAACCGAACCGATTCAAACCGCACCGAACTGAAATAAACCGAACCAAACCGAAACATTTTTTCACAAAATTATTTCCCTAAATTAGCTTCCCGGTCCTTATTTTGGTAGGTTTCTATTCTGACCTGTGACTTGGTGACATTTTTTTTGGTGGAAAAAGGTCAGGGAGTTACTGGAAAAAATGTTTGGGTTCGGTTCGCTTCGGTTCCGTCCGGTCCGGTTCAGTTCGGTTTGGTTACACACCCTCTAGGATCCCGGAAAAGAAGCCAGGGAAGTTTTTTTTTTGAAAAAAATATGTTAGAAAGAGATCCCTTAGTCGAACTATATGAGTTGTGTTAAGTATAGCAAGCCATCGGTTTATTTAACGGTTAAGTAAGTATAACTTATCTGACCTTGCTCAAACTGTTTAGGAGAATATACCTAAGCAGACCTGATACGCGCTATTTTTTACACGCGCTATTTAAATACGCGCCATTTTGATACGCGCTATTTTGATCACGCGCTATTTTTGATACGCGCTATTTTGATACGCGCTATTTTGATACGCGCTATTTTGAACACGCGCTATTTTGATACGCGCTATTTTGAACACACGCTATTCTGAACAGGCGCTGTTTTGAAAGGCGCTGTTTTGATACGCGCTATTTTGATACAGGCTATTTCGTTACAGAGCAAAAAAAAATAGGTCAAAATCTGTTCCTTGGAGACACATCACAGATTCTCACTGCGGACTAATGCATGAGCAAAGGCGACTTTGCCACGTGGGTGGCGCTGGCATCTGACGTCTAATTGTCGAGTTAATAGGGGTGTCTCAACGTGCCCCTATGCCCAACCAGCCCCGCTCTCCCCTATTGTGTGTGTGCCGCGGTCTAGACCGAACCGACCCGACGCCCTACGTAGCATGTTTTGGGAAAAACATTGACCAAACAAGGTTTAGTTTTTGTGATTTTGTACTAATACCAACCTAAATATGCGGGTATTTTTATGGCATCATAATGGTGTTTTGGTTGCAAGAGTCGAAGTGAATAAAAAGTCATCAGGAATAACGCTTTAAAGGTAAATATGTAGAGGTAGAAATATAGCTTCAAGAAAAAAAACGTATTAATTGTATAAACTTTTTGTTCTGTGGAAACTGATTGTTAAAATTAATTAACTGATTTATCTGCTAATTGACGACAAGTATCCACAGGCGTAGGTTTTGTTTGTTTTTAATATAAAATTCATACTCTTTTTTTTGTTTCAGATTTCCGCTTAAAGGTGGAAACAAATCTGGCTTTGTTGGTTAAAAACATGCATCTTGCTGATCGGTCTTTCAGAATAACAGATCCTATTAGAAATCACAAAAACTATCCTATTTAAAGGGCAGTAAGAATAGTACGTGTTATTTATGATTTTTTTTAGAATGCTTTATATTTGTATTTTGTGATTTTAATAATTTTAAATTTGATGTCATTTGAATCATGGCTTCAATTCTTTGAATTAATTATTAAAGATTTTTAAGCAAGAGCCTTTAGTATGAAAATATGAAGTTTAAACCTTTTAACGTAAAGCAAACGTTTAATGTTCTGTACAGTGGCGTATATAGAAAAAAATTCGGGGGGGGGGGGGGGGCGAGACCTCATGAGGCCGTATTTTAGGCTATTTTATGTTTATATTCATAAAATATGTTGAAAATATCTAAAAAAAACTTAACTTTGAGGGGGGGGCCCAGGCCCCCTTTATATATGCCACTCGTTCTGTATTAAATTAACAAATATATAAAATTTATTTTCTTTTTCAGGTCAGCACTGACTTGGAGGTGGAGGAAGTAATTGAACAAAGGAGAAACATTTTAAAAAAACATGGGCTACCCATGCTGCCTTTCGTAATGGTGGAGTCCCCAACTTATAGTGAGGTAAAATCCGTTTATGTCAGTTTTGACAAAATTTTGTGTGCATCTCATGTGGAACAAACGTGGGTATATCTCATTAACCAAGCTTTGCAAAAAAAACAAAGATTACCAGCCACCATAAAAAAAATTGCGATGTGACAGATCAGTCATACTTTACCAGACTTCATGTCTCTGAGACTACAACCTTATTTTATACAAAAAATATCTAGTTCTTTTTATTTATATGTTAGGTATTGTAGTAGAGTAAATTTGTAGGGTATTTCAAGAAAAAGTTGCAAAAAGGGTATATTTTTTATATTGGTATATGCGTTAATATGCATAGACTCCACAGGTTTATAAAGATCCATGATCTTTTTATTTTTATAATAAAATACAAATAAATATTTTTCATCAAAACAACTTGCTTTTTATTATTATTAAAATTCTGTTATTATTCTATACCTTATTTATTTCTATAGGGTTAATGGGAAAAGGGACACCAATTTTGATCACACAACTTTAATTCTTTTCGACGATTCATTTTCGTCTTCCTAAGGAAGGCCCGAGGAAGACGAAAATGAATCGTCGAAATGTCGCAAAGAAATACAGGTGTGTGATCAAAATTGGTTTCCTTATTTCCATTAACCCTATAGAAATATACAGGGTGTTCATTTAAAAATTTCCCAATCCAGATTTCTCGAAAATTATTTTTTTTGAGAAAAAGTAAAAACAGGTCAATTAGTTTATTAAGGAGGACACATTTTGGCTGTTTTGTAGTACACACCCCCTTTGAAAAAATAAGTGAATATGTCAAAAACAAATTGATAAATTTTCAAACTTTATACACCTTTGTAAAGACATTTAAGAAAACTTAAAAAAATATAGGGGTAAAATGTACCCCTCAAAGGGGGTGTGTACTACAAAAATTTTAAGATAGCCAAAATGTGTCCTCCTTAATAAATTAATTGACGTGTTTTTGATGTTTTAAAAAAAATCATTTTCGAGAAATCTGGGGTGGGAAGTTTTAAAATGAACACCCTCTTTATTAAACAGAACGTGAAACCTACAAATACCTTATTAATGCAAAATAACTAAATATAATTACAGCTACTAATTATATAATAACCCATAATTAATTAATTTAATATTAAATAAGAATGATCCTTATAATAAATATACAGTATATTAATAATTAAACTCACATATATTTTTAAATACCAACAATATATTAGTGCTTAATGTAGCTTTTTTTTAACTATTACCAGACGATTTGGTTTTTATTAACAAATATTTGTTTCAATTGTTGAAATTTATGAATTGTTACCTGCAAACAAATATCTAACAAGCCAAATATGGGCAACGCATTTGGTAATAGTTACAAAATGTTTGTTATTGTTACAAAATTCTTCTCTCAGTTTACATAGGAGCGGTAGCCCTGGACATGTCAAAAGCGTTTGACAAGGTCTGGCATAACGGCTTTCTTTTAAAACTGCGGAATAACGGTGTACCAGTACATATCCTCAAGTTATTACAGTCGTTCCTGAGAGGGAGAACTTTTATGGTAAAGGTAGACTGTTTACGATCCCGGTTAAGGCAAATAAGAGCGGGAGTCCCGCAAGGCTCCCCGCTCTCGCCACACTTATATGCATGGTATACCTGTGACATCCCCAAAGATCGGAAAACGAAGCTCTATGTGTACGCGGATGACACTTTGACAACGTCAAAGTGTAATAACATCCAATACGTCGTCACATTCCATGCCTCAGGGTAGTACTTCAGCCTAAACATACCGTTGACTATATTAGTCAACTTCGCGCACTGTTTCGGCTAAAGCTTCCTCAACATTGTGTTTGTTATTTTGTCGTAACCTGGGGCTTTTCTAACTTTTAGACGTTTAACGATCCCTTTTATTTCCCTCGGAGTGGCATACCTGAGTGAGTCGGGAGTGATTGTTGCGGCTAGCTCGTCCGCGAACGCCGCCGCCTGTCTATCTAAAAAGGTGAGAGGGTTCTGCAGGAAATTGTCCTGGAAGACCTCTTCCAGGCAATCCGCAAAGACCTCCACCTTTCTTTCCGGTTCATGTATCTTATTTTGACTCTTAAGGAGGGTATGGCCGTCCTCCCTCCTTTAGTCAATGCCCTCACCATTTTCCACGCAGAGGTTGAGTTCTGTTCGAGATCTACCATTTTCCTTTCCCAACACTGGGTCTGAAACTCCCTGACCCTTTCCTTAACCACGGCTTGTAGCATATTCGCTTGCCGGGTTATTGCAGGGTCTAGTGTAGCCCGGGCTCTTCTCCGCAGTTGGTTTTTATCCCGAATCAGATTTTTCAACCTCAGGGGAAATGCGGTGGGGTTTGCGGCGATATTTGTAACTTCCGCTGTGGATATTTCAAACGCGGACAAAATGTCTGTTTGAAGCAATAGGACCGGTTTGTGACGGCGCGCGTTCGTAAGCCTGCCAATCTGTTTTCCGACTCACTATTTCGTGTCGGTTTATTGCGACATTCCCAAGTTGAAACAATAGGGGGAGGTGATCTGAATCTAACGCATGAATGACCGTTAATGCGTGATTCCGATTAACATGCTTTTGTAGGAAGTGGTCAATCCGGGTTGACCGCATTCCTGGCATGTAATGGGTCGGTTCGGTCGGGGATATTCTTACCAGGTCTTGATCACCTTCGATCAGCCTGCTAAGATCTGGCCTATAGGCGTTGCTTGTGTGATCTCCCCAGTCTCTGTATTCAGCGTTCAGATCCCCCCCTATTAGGAGCGGTCCTGGAAGATCGTTTATAAGGCTCTTGTATCCTGCAACCGGAAAAACCCTATCCGGTCTGCAGTACAAACTTACGAGCCTTATCGTCGAAATATCTGACATCTTGATTACTACTTGTGTAGCTTCCAAGATCCAACTATAGTACCTAGTGTGAGCTTAGGTGCCCATATATTGACAGTGTATTTTAAAAAATATTTTTTAAAATCATCATGAATCATTTTTTATTTTAAAGTAAATCAGTCTTTCCTAAATTAAAGCACAAAAGTGACAGAAACGCAAATGGATTTTTTATACAGAAATGTATATAAAAGAGGGCCCTTTAAAATTTAACGCTTTTTTAATTTTGCAGAAAGACATTCTTTATGTTTAGGCTCGCGAGTCGGGAAAATGAAAAAAATAAAAGAGAAAAAAGTCAAGGTTAAAAGTTGGCTAACTGGAGTACTCCCAAATTATAAAACCTATATTAAATAAAAATATCACAAGGGCTACTTTATGATAAAATTTAAATTTCAATTTTAAATATAAATTTTCTACTACTACAAGTCCAATTTTCAAGCTGTGTTAAAGTAATGGTGCTAAAAGTTTAATATCAAATACAAATGTTTCTTCTCAGTTCTTATATTTTTCGAAGGTCTCTAGTTTATAATACATGTTCCATCGTGCTTCTTTCTGTCTGATATTATGACCGGCAAATTTCAATTTTAGTTTTACGATCTCTTCTCTGACAGACATCACTTTTGTTTTATTTTTTATCCAATCATTCTTTTTTCTATCTGTCAGCTTTACATGTAACATTTCGAGGGTCCAAGTGCAGTTCCTCGTAAGCATATACATAATATTCCAATACCCACGGTAACTGCCCATTCATGATGCAAACATGAGGGCCTTGGGATCTGTAAGCACAAAAGACCTGATTGGTGGCTTTCAAAGACATATGCATATTATTTCCATATAGTACGTTTTATTGCAATAGCTACAGTACCTTACGATGCAGAATGCAAACATATTTGAAATAGCAATATCAATGGACACTACGTCTATCCTTTTTGCAATCATTAAGTTAAAATATTCTGATTGTTTATACTTTACACATGAGTTATACGACCGACGTCGACTTTACCTGGAATCATCTAGAGAAACCCGACTACCTCTAAACCTACCGGAGATGAGGAGTTGCATTTCATTTCATTTGTTGTAAACGTTTTTACCTTTAGTATTCTTAAGTCTATTATTGTACTCGCATCAATAAAATATACATTTATTATAAAGCATAAACTCGAAGTGGTTGTTCGATTACTTAATTGGCGCAGTCAACCGAGTTCGAAGTTTCAAACGCATCGCGATCGGCTTATTCGGCTTCAATAACTTTTGGTGATTGGCGATTGGCAGTGTGGATTTTACAAAATTGAAAATCCCAGTCTATCGAAGACCTGTGAAACACAATCATCGGGAACTAGAACAGCATCGTCTAGTTTCGCAAGGATAAGGACTCTTGTGAGGACAAAATCGCCTAGCAGAACCTTGTTCTTATAGAGGAATGACCACCTTCGCTGTTTACCTGCTTATGTAAGTTGCAATTTATGTCTGATTCCGACGATCAAGTAGATATAATTGAGTGGCTCAAAAATTTAAGACTTGAAACCAACCTCCCTCAAAACTTAAACGCGCAAAGTTCTTCATTCAGTAATCCTTCTCAAACATTGCAGGCACGCGAATCTCCGCAATTCGATTTTTTGTCCGCTTCTAAAGAAAGCCAGACCTTACTAACAAATTTGATAAAAAGTGAAAATTCTAAAATGAGTTTTAAACCAGAATATCTCAATTGCGTACCCAAATTTGACGGCAATCCGAATGATTTATATAGGTATATCAGTATTTGTGACAAAATTGTAGAAACATTTTTAAATACAACCGACCCGGGATGTTTTCAAAATATTTATTTGTTGAACTCGTTAATAGGAAAACTCGACGGCGAAGCAAGTACTGTCGTAAATATTGATTCATCGACTTCTTGGGCCGATATTAAAAACACCCTTATTCGAAATTTTGCGGACCAAAGAGACGACGTTGCTCTTACAAAAGATCTATGCTCATTAAAACAAGATTCAAATGAAAGTTACACACAATTTTATAACAGGATTTTACACACTCTTAATTTGCTCTCCTCGTACATAAACACCCACATAGGCACTGAAGAAAATAGAAAGTCACGAATTGATTTTTGTAAAAACCTTGCACTTAAGACATTTTTGTCAGGTTTAATTGACACAGATTTGGCACGAGCCATCCGATCCATGAAGCCTCACGATCTAACAACAGCCTTGCAATATGTCACCGATGAAATGAATAGTTCCTATCTGAAACAAAACGTGTCATTGCCTCAACCTCCGTTTAATCACATTCAAACGCCCCAAAGATTTTTCTCTCCTAGACCAAGTTCCATACAATCTAATGCTTATGCACCAAGTCGTTTTTTTAGACAACCGCCGATAACATTTAGGCCTCAGTCTTTTTATCCTCGACCGGCGTACAGACCACAACAAAGATTTGCTACAAATAGTCAAGTTTTTAGGCCACAAAACATAGTTCGCTCCCAACAAATTCCCCAAAAAGCCTTACCGCCGCCCACACCTATGTCAATATCTACGCGCAATAGTTCAAAAATAACGCCAAATAGCAGCTATTATAAACATAATAACTACCAACCAAGCACTTCACAAATGCAAGAAATGGAAGTGGAAGAAATGTATAGTACCGAAGCCAACCAACTTTCTCAATATGATCAAACTTTTACAGATCAGTATTACAATGAATATTACCAACAAAACGGTTACTACCCCGAGGATAATCAATTTTGCCTCTCGGAACGTTTGGATAATTGCCAAATCTTTACATCCGAGTCCAGTGATAATGATTTTTTACTATACAACGCAAACGAGCAAACCGATTTAGATGCCGTAAATTTTACAGAGGTCCTCAGTCGGGACACCAAACTATAACACCGCAAGAAATACCCTTTAATATGAATAGCTCCAGTGAGCTACCATACATTATATTTCCGGAACACAACCTAAAAATACTAATCGACAGCGGCTCGACAAAGTCATTTTTAGATCCAAATATCACAAAAAAATTGTACCCGAACCACATAAAAAAAGATCCTTTTGTAGTCTCAACAGTATTTCAAAAGTCCGCTCATCAGTTTAGTGCACATCTGCCCTGCTCAAAATTATTTAATTTGCCAAAAGCCCAAAATCTAAAATTTTTTTTGTTTAAATTTCACGATTTTTTTAATGGCCTTATTGGGATTGACAATCTGAAAATTTTGCAAGCTAATCTTGATTTTAACTCTGGAATTCTCGCTACACCATATGCAAAGGTCAAGTTACAATTTTATAAAACCAAGTCACAAATAAATAATTGTATTACAATACCACCTCGTGTTCATCAGGTAATAAGAGTACCTGTAAACGTAAAAAATGGTGAGATAATTCTCCCATATCAAAAAATACACAATTGCGAAATCCCAGAATGTTTAACCTCAGCTAAAAATGGTTTTGCCTTGACTACAATCCTAAATAATACATGTGAAAGCGTAACTATGGATTTTTCTTTACCATTTGAAGTAGAAAAATGGAACCGCAAAGAAATTGAAGAAATCAATTTTAATAATATTGTTGAAACGCATGAAACAAAATTGGACTTTTCAAAATTTCGTTTAAACCATTTAAATTCGGAGGAAAAAAATCAACTTTTGACACTAATAAATAACTTTTCAGATGTGTTTTATCAAGAAAATACGCCACTTACTTTTACTAACAAAATAAAACATAATATACGGACCACCGATGAAATACCAGTCTACAAAAAATCGTATCCATTACCTTTTGCTCACAAAAAAGAAGTTGAAAAACAAATGAAACAGTTACTTGATCAAAAAATTATTAGACCCAGCACTTCTCCTTGGAACTCTCCATTATGGGTGGTCCCAAAAAAGATGGACGCTTCAGGGGAACAACAGTAACAAACTTTTACAGATCAGTATTACAATGAATATTACCAACAAAACGGTTACTACCCCGAGGATAATCAATTTTGCCTCTCGGAACGTTTGGATAATTGCCAAATCTTTACATCCGAGTCCAGTGATAATGATTTTTTACTATACAACGCAAACGAGCAAACCGATTTAGATGCCGTAAATTTTACAGAGGTCCTCAGTCGGGACACCAAACTATAACACCGCAAGAAATACCCTTTAATATGAATAGCTCCAGTGAGCTACCATACATTATATTTCCGGAACACAACCTAAAAATACTAATCGACAGCGACTCGACAAAGTCATTTTTAGATCCAAATATCACAAAAAAATTGTACCCGAACCACAGAAAAAAAGATCCTTTTGTAGTCTCAACAGTATTTCAAAAGTCCGCTCATCAGTTTAGTGCGCATCTGCCCTGCTCAAAATTATTTAATTTGCCAAAAGCCCAAAATATAAAAATTTTTTTGTTTAAATTTCACGATTTTTTTAATGGCCTTATTGGGATTGACAATCTGAAAATTTTGCAAGCTAATCTTGATTTTAACTCTGGAATTCTCGCTACACCATATGCAAAGGTCAAGTTACAATTTTATAAAACCAAGTCACAAATAAATAATTGTATTACAATACCACCTCGTGTTCATCAGGTAATAAGAGTACCTGTAAACGTAAAAAATGGTGAGATAATTCTCCCATATCAAAAAATACACAATTGCGAAATCCCAGAATGTTTAACCTCAGCTAAAAATGGTTTTGCCTTGACTACAATCCTAAATAATACATGTGAAAGCGTAACTATGGATTTTTCTTTACCATTTGAAGTAGAAAAATGGAACCGCAAAGAAATTGAAGAAATCAATTTTAATAATATTGTTGAAACGCATGAAACAAAATTGGACTTTTCAAAATTTCGTTTAAACCATTTAAATTTGGAGGAACACAATAATTTATTCTACCTGCATCCAAATGAATAATACTATAATTAAACAAACTGCATTGAAAATAAATATTTTTTTAAACTTTTTTTAAATGTGGTTAATTTCTTTTCATTTTTTATTGAGTTTTTTAATTTATTGAATTCTGACAAACCTTTACAAAAAATTGATTTTTGGACAATTAATTTTTGGGAATTATTTTAATGAAATGTATCTTGTATAATGTGAATGGAAATTTGAATTTTGGAGGACAAAATCTTTAAGTTGTTCTGGTAGTAGATTGTTTTGAATTTTGTAAATAAATATACAAACATTATAGAAAATGAAATTTTTTACATTAAGCCAATTTAATTTTTTTAACATTAGTGTAATTTTTGTGTATTTATCTGCTTTAAGAATTATTCTCATTGCTCTATTCTGTAATATTTGAAGTTTATCTAAAATATTTTCATTCGCTGTGTATAATATAGTTGAGCAGTAGGAAACTATCATGAAGGAAAAAGCAATCACCATTGACGAAACAGAATATAAAATAAAAATAAAATATTACTGGCCAAATCTTAAAAGTTCCGTTCAAACATACATAAATCAATGTGAAATTTGCCAGATTAGCAAGTACGAACGACGCCCGGTTAAAGTAAAAATGAATATTACCCCCACCCCAACTAAACCTTTTGAAATCCTATACATCGACACTTATACCGCGGAACATAATAAATTTTTAACAGTAATAGATAGCTTTTCTAAATACGCTCAGGCATACTATCTCAAAACACTGACTGCCTCTGATATCGCCGACAAATTATTGACATTTTTCTCACATCACGGTGTACCAAACCTTTTAGTTAATTTTGACAATGGTTCAGAGTTTAAAAATAGCGTAATTACTGAACTTTTACTTTTACACAAATTAAAAGTACACTTTATTTCTCCAAATCACCCCGATTCAAATGGGAGTATTGAACGGTTTCACTCAACACTGGCAGAACATATTTGTCTTTTAAATAATCAAGGATTTTCGAAAGAACCTATTACAAATAAAATTTCCTACGCGGTCCTGGCCTATAACCATACTATACATTCAGTAACAAAAATGAAGCCTATGGACATTGTAAACGGTCATATCTCGTCAGACGACCATTTCGACCAAAATTTAGACCATATTCTCATGAGTAACTATGTTAATGATCATAAAAAAAAATCTAAATTACTGTACTCAAAAATTAACGAAAAACTAGCCCAATTCAAAACGACTTTAATCAATAAATTAAACAAAAAACGCGATGATCCTATTTTATTTCAACCCAATCAAGAGGTATATACGTATATATATATATATACGTAAACATGAACGGAAAAAACTAGGAAACAAATTCTTAGAACCCACTACAACGGTGTCAGTAAACCCAGCAAGTAAAACAATATCAACAAACTCCCACGGAAAATTCATATGTCTAATTTAAAAAGACCGCTAATTAAAAATAAATATGACTTTGGGTAACTTTTATCTTTGGGTTTTGTATTTCATGTTCGGCCTTGCTTCGGGTCTTGAGGATGAAATGATTATAAAGAAAACTGGATAATAAGCTTGGAATAATGCCAATAAAATTAGGAACTGCAAAAACAATAGAATATACCTACACTTTAATTCATTACTTTGATTTAGACCCCATACTGTGGGAAACCAATAAATTAAACTTAAAAGTAAATAATATCACGACTTTAATAGATAGCCATACTGGATATTCCAACGATACACAGAATTACCTAAAACTATTAAAAATATTACAAACCAGGATCGATACCAAAATATCAGATATTTTGCCTCATCCCAAACGATTAAGACGTGGGATGATTAACATGTTAGGGTCTGTATTTAAGGCTGTTACAGGCAATTTAGACGCATCGGATGGCAAGTACTATGAAAAAATGATTCATGAGTTACAAAATAATCAAAAAACATTGTCGACGACAATTTTAAAACAGAATTCCTTATCGATTAGTGTTATTTCTAAATTTAATCAAACGGTTCAACAAATAATTCAAAATGAAAAATTTTTAGAGTCCAAAATCAATCAGATTGCTTCAATTGTTAAAAATTCTGGCTACAGAGAAAATTCCCTTTTTATCAAAGATATTTTGCTTCAACTTATAAACTCCTATGAAATTATTCAATCAATCTTGCAAGATGTTGAAAATTCAATTACATTTTCTAAACTAAAGGTCATGCATCCAAGTATAATAAAGTTATCTGATCTTCACAAAGAATTATTGTCTGTGCAAGAAAAAGTAGGAGAACAACAAATGTTATTAACTGTTACTCTTCAAAATGTATTTTTTTATGAAAAATTTATCACTTTAGACTGTTTTATTCTAAATAATAAAATTACTTATCTCCTACACATTCCAATCACATCTAAAGACATTTTTGACTACTTTCATTTATATCCCGTGCCAATACAATTTGAGAGCAGTTGGTTTAAAGTTGTTTTTCCCGCGGAAAATTTTTTTGATAAAAAACAAATTGCAACATGCATATTATCAAGAACCATGCGCAGAAATAACCAGAAATGAATATATTTGCAAAAAAGAAGACTTCAAAAACAGCGAACCCGATAGTCCTTGCGAAATTTCATTAATTGACTCCAGCATGCTCCTAAATCAGCCAACCACGTGCCAGAAAACACAAATTAAATTAGCCACACCAATCATTCACCAACTAGAGAAATCAAACCAATGGATATTTGTTCTTCCAAATGAAGAAAACGCTAAAACTTCCTGTCAACATCAAGAAGAAGTACATACACTTTTGGGAACATACCTTATCAGACTGCCAAAGGACTGTCTAATTCAGATCAACCGACATATTTTTACGAACAACAACAAAACAACAGCAGCAATAGTTCAGCCGTATATCTTTCCTGACATACAAGATGCACCAACTGTTATACATCCGTTGGACCTATCAAACAGTATAAAAGATATTGACTTAGATAGCTTAAACAACCTAAAAAGAGAAATTCGAGAAAACTATCCTCACTTCGAAACATCAAGCATTTATCATGTACCCAGTATATGGACATTACTTGTATATGTAATACTTACACTTATATGTTTATACTTAATCTATAAGCGAGTACGGAAATGCAAACAATCAAAAAACACAAATCCAGTTGTAATTCAAATGCAAACTCCACAAGACAGCATTAACGTAATTCCTTCACAATTAAAACAAAGTGAGCAGAAAATTGATCCGGCCAGCATCCACCTGCCCCTGTAAAGTCTAATTTTGGGGTGGAGGAGTTATACGACCGACGTCGACTTTACCTGGAATCATCTAGAGAAACCCGACTACCTCTAAACCTACCGGAGATGAGGAGTTGCATTTCATTTCATTTGTTGTAAACGTTTTTACCTTTAGTATTCTTAAGTCTATTATTGTACTCGCATCAATAAAATATACATTTATTATAAAGCATAAACTCGAAGTGGTTGTTCGATTACTTAATTCATGCATATTATTTTATTCGTGTATTCTTCATGTCAAATCATCGGCTCACAGTTTGGCTGCCCGAAATTAAAACAAAGTAACTGACATTTTTGTAAAAATCGAGTTTTTTTGTAAATTTACATAATCGTAATCTTACGCACGATTTAGTATAAGAATTTTGTAAATCGGTTAAGAAATACCGAAGTTATTACATGATTTAGATCACGTTACTCCTATGCTGTTTAAAAACTTTATATTGATTTTTCTCGGTTTTGATAAATCTGCAATTACTTTGTTTTAATGTCGGGCAGCCGAGTTGACAAAAACTCTATCTATGTAAATTTGGTATCTGTGCCTTTTTCGTACCTTTATTTCTGAATGTTTGCATCAAACGCCATCCATTGTGTAAATAGGTAACAGGGAGTATTGGAAGTTCATCCAGCATAGGTGGTTCGAGTATTGTCCGTTTATTTTGATGCCTATTTCTTCCCAATCTGAGTTTTCTAAAACATCTTCTAGGGCCTGGTTAAATAGTTTAGAAGATATTGTGTCACCCTTGCTTACACCTCTTCTTATGCGGATTGGCTTGGTTCCTATATATATATATATATATATATATATATATATATATATATAGGCTATTAAATCTCTGTATCTGTGATCTAGTTTTTACTGCACAGTGCTCAATGCTATCGAAAGCTTTTTCAAAGTCTATAAACGCAATATTTGGTGAAATTTTGTATTCGTTGGCTCGTTCTATTAGGATTTTAATGGTTAATAGGTGGTCAACTGTACTAAAACCTTTTCTGAAGCCTGCTTGTTCTTTTGATTGATATCCGTCAAATATCGTGGTTAGTCTATCTGTTAAGATTTTCGTGAAAAGCTTATAAATTACATTGAGCCGTGTTATAGGTCGATAGTTTTTTAGGTCTGCCTCGCCTTTCTTGTGTAGAATAATGATTATTGATTCCTTCCAGTTGTTTGGGATTATTTTTTCTTTTATTATTTTATTCAGGCAAATATGTAGGGTACTGGCTCTGCTACAGAATAGCGCCCTACAAAATAGCGCTGCTTCAAAATAGCGCTGCCACAAAGTAGCGCTGCTACAAAATAGCGCTGCTACAAAATGAAGCTTACAAAATAGCGTGCATCAAAATAGCGCCTTACAAAATAGCGCTGCTACAGAATAGCGCTGCTACAAAATGGCGCTGCCACAAAATAGCGCTGCTACAAAATAGCGCTGCTGCAAAATAGCGCTGCTACAAAATAGCGCGCATCAAAATAGCGCCTTACAAAATAGCACAAAACTGAACCGAACCGAACTCAACCGAATCGAGGTGTCGGTTTAGTTCGGTTTGGATTCACAACCTCTAGGATGCCGGTTTGGTTCGGTACGGTTTGGTTTTAAACCCTCTAGGATCCCGGGAAAAAGTCAGGGAAGTTTTGTTTTTTTAAATATATGTTAGAATGAGGTTGCCGGGAGTGGCAAGTCAGAAGATGCTATTTTGTAGCAGCGCCATTTTGATGCGCGCTATTTTGTAGCAGCGCTATTTTGAAAGGCGCTATTTTGATGCATACTATTTTGTAGCAGCGCTATTTTGTAGCAGCGCTACTTTGATGCAGCGCCATTTTGATACACGCGATTTTGTAGCAGCGCTATTTTGTAGCAGCGCTATTTTGATGCACGCTATTTTGTAGCAGCGCTATTTTGTAGCAGCGCTATTTTGCGGCAGCGCAATTTTGAAGCAGCGCTATTTTGTAAGGCGCTTTTCTGTAGCAGAGCCGTAGGGTACTAACTAGAACTTTACCACCGTATTTGAGTATTTCTGCCATTACTACGTCTTTTCCAGATGATTTGTTATTTTTCGTCTTTAATGCTCTCTTAATTTCCGCTATGCTTATTGCAGGTTGTAGCTCTGAGTTTTTGTTCTTTTTTTTTGGGTTTGGAGTTTCTTCGTGGTTTCTCGTGATGGTTCCCTTTTTGTTTAGTATAATTCTGTATAGAATAATTGTGTGATATTTATATATCCTCTTTAACGTTCATATCCTTTATTTTAATTATTTAATATCTAACTAGAGTCGGCCTTAGACATTTCATATTTCTGTTATTTTCTTTTATCATTTTTCTTATAGTTTTATTTACTTCCGTGTATTCTATCGATGTTCTTTTTTTTCCTTTCTTTAGGTTTCGCCTTTTTTCCATCAGTTTCCATCAGTTTTTTATTTCTACAATTTTCTCTTTTTTTGCGACATTTTTTCGTGTAAGTTTATTCATGTCAAGTTGTTCATTGCTATTATCAATTTTTCTTTTCATTTCGAAATTGCTGTCATTACAGATTTTTGTTCTGACCATCCTGTAATCACTGCCTGTTGTAAAGCTGTTTGAAACTGTTACATCAACGATGTTTTTCTCAGTAGTCTGTATGTAATCAATTTCGTTTTTCGTTATTCTATTGGGGCTGAGCCATGTCCACTTTCGTTGCGGTTTCTTTCTGTAGAACGAATTCATTGCATAAAGATGTTTTTCCTCTAGATAATGAATTAGGGTTGTGCCCCTGTCATTCCTTTCTCCATAACCAAAATTCCCTATTTTAGTCTCTTCCATGTTCATCATCTTACCTAATTTGGCATTGAAATCTCCCATTACTAGAGTCAGATGGGTTTTGTGTTCATCCATGGTTTTTGAGATGTCTTCATAGAATGCTTCGATATGCTCGTCATCGATTTAAACGATAGATGAGAAAAAATGCCCGAAATAATATGTTCGATTAGTTACCGAAACGGGAATACATAGAAAACAAACGACCTCATAAATTTTGACGAGATTTGACAAACTCAGCATTAAGCCTGCAAGCAAACGCAAGAGCCTTAATTTTTCCTAACATGATAAATCACGCCGCTACTTGCTGAAATAAACATTTTCGCTAAAAGCAAATAAAGTATAGGGTGTCCCAATAAGAATGCCTGTCGGATTTATCTTAGAAACTGCAACTGTTATGACTTTGGGAAATTTTTACCTTCCTAGCCCACACAGCAATGGTTAGAGAAGGTATTATTGTTTTCGACGAAAAAAATTTTTTTGGGATAATGCCGAAACTGTGTTATTTGGGTGTATTTTGACCTATCCTAGCAATATCGTCGTGATGTCTGTGTGTGTGTGTGTGTGTGTGTGTGTATTTTTTTTCTGTCCGTAACAGGATAGCTCCTAAACCGCTTAGCCGATTATCATAAAATTTTCAGGAAAAATAGTGTTGGACACTCTAACGAGCTGATTAGATTTTGGTCAAAATCCATTAATGCTAATGCCAGGTTTTTGACACTTCAAATATTTAAAAAATGCTCACCTTTTAACGGAGCATCGCATCAATATGAGGTTTTCAGAATATAGTAAACTACATTTGGCTCAATAATTTAGCTTATAACTAAAAACTTCGTAGGAGCTTTAGTTTCTGAGATATTTGTAAAAAACTGTTTTTTAGGCTGATAGCTTCACTTAAAGTGTGCTAATAGACTAGCTAGGAAGGTATCAGATCTGTCATAGATCCATTTATTTTATACCAAAATTGGCTATTGCGTATTTACCTAATACATTTTTATTTTCGTAGCTCCCCGGTACGAGTAAGTAATCACATCTTCCTCCTGGAAAAATTATTTTTTTTTACAAAAACCCATGTTTTACATATAATATACACAGCAGCCGATTCGACGCGGCCGATTCGCCGCAGGGATGATTCGCCGCGGGGAGAATTTACCGCGAGATTTGGCAATTGTTTAAACAGTTTTATTCAGCTTGACTTCATATAATATATTTGTTTATTTGTTTGATTATAACTTTTCTCAAACTTTTCCAACTAGGTATTTGGTGTTTACTATAGAATTCAGCATTTTTTTTATTAGAAAAAAATTATAAAACGGCGAATCCAAAATGACAGATTTTCCCATTTATGAACCGATATGCCATTATAGCGATTAACCTCGGAACTTTGAGATCTTTCAGGTCGCTGGTTATTATTTTTTATCTAAACATAAAGAAACTCAAAATGGCGGATCCACAATAGCGCACTTTCTTATTTATAAACTGATTTACCTCGAACTTAAAACATCGTGTCATTTAAGGTAACTTAATAAATTTTTTACTCAAATTTAAAAACATGAAAATAGAGGAGCTAAAATGTCGGATTTTCTCATTTATGGACCGATATGCATCAAACTCAGAACTTTATGGTGTTTCACGTCGCCGAATATAATTTTTATGTCAAATGGCGGATTCAAAATGGCAATTTTATTTTTTATAAACCGATTGGCTTCAAACTTGACACTTCGCGGTGCTTAATGTTACTCAATACAGTTTTAGACATAAAAATCATAATCAGCGACCTAAAACGCCATAAAGTCTCGAGTTTGATTCATATCGGTTCATAAATGAAAAAATCCGCCATTTTGGATCCGCCATGTTCTTGTTTTTAAATTTGTTTTAAGTTTGAGGCAAATCGGTGTGAAAATAATAAAGTGCGCCATCATGGATCCGCCATTTTATTTTTTTTAAGTTTAAGTTAAAAATGATAATCAGCGACCAGAAACACGCCAAAGTTGTTCAAATCCACCATTTTGGATCCGTTGTTTTGTTTTTTTTTTAATTTGAGTAAAAAGCTGTATGGAGTAACCTTAATCACCGTAAAGTTTTAAATTTAAGAAAATTCTGTTTTTTGGAAAAGTTTAAAACAAATAATAATGAAAAAAATAAACAAATATATTATACGAAGTCAAGCTAAATAAAACCGTTTAAACAATTGCCAATAATAATAAAATTTTAAAAAAAAATCTCACAGCGAATTGTCCCATCCCCACCATATTCTTATCCTTAAAAATGCTGCAGAATTTGGACCCCTCACATGTACATCTTTCCTACTTCACCGCAGGGACGGAATAAAACTGTCAAGTTTTGTTAAAAAATAAATAATCCTCAGTGGTAACTAAACCTGAACAATTTAAATTTCCAGATTTTTGCCCTAATGTTTTATTTACGAGGAAATTTTTAAGCACAATATGGTTGGGCAGAATTTCCGAAGTTGTGGTGATTTTGATATAAATTGGTAAGATTAATAAACTTATGAAGACATTTACAAAAATCATATTTTTTTTCCGGCGACGCGACGTAATATATGCTTTCAAATGTGACGTGACATTGATCCAGATTTTCTGAAATAACTTAATAACTACATAAGATAGCACAGTTCTAATTCCAGTTTAAGGCAGACAATAAGTTTTCCTTTCTAACTTTAGAAGCGTGATTAAGTGCCATTAAATAAAAATTGTTAAATTTAGTTTTTATCAAAATTTACATTTTTGTATTTTTGCTTAATTTTGGTTTATCTGAAGCGGTTAAGTGGTTTTAGGGTTGATTTTGGGTTTGGTTGCAAACTGAGGTTCCTTTTAAGTCTGCCTATAAGAATATATTATGACTTAGATTTTTCACTCGCAGGAAATGATGCAAAAAATTTAATTTGGTCAAGTCAGTTTTTTTTATAAAATCCATGGATTTCCCTCATAACAAAAACATTTTTTTATTACACTTTATTTTGAACTATTTTTTTCTTAAGTTTTTATTAATATGTTATAGAATTTAAAGAAAATTTTAAAAAATATATTGCCGTTCAAAAAAAATAGTCAGGGAATTTGGGAATTTAATCCAAAAACAAGAAATGATACTTTAAAAATCCTTGAATTTTGAGTCAATTTTGGCACCTCTTCATTCATGTCCACGGGATTTTTATATTTCCCGGGTGATTTGGTCCTCCAAAAGAATTTACTTTCCCAAGAAACAAGCTTTCAAAATTTGTGTAAATCTCCAAAAACCATATTGAAGTTTTCATGCCATTTGCCCCCAAAAATAGCTATTTTTAGAGAATCTATGAAATCCCATAAAAACAAGTCATTCCTGTTATTAACTTGCTGTAGATCTATGACTTGAACTTAACTATAGAAATTTTTGTACTTCCATTATATAAAGCATTTTTTTTTTTAATTAGTGGGGGTGCTGACCACATACTATCATCCAGTTTATTAAAATATCGCGTGAAACAAAAAAAACGGAATTTTTTTTTCGTTATAACTCTTGAACTTTGCTACCGATTTTATTGAAAAAAGCTGATGTTTGCAGGAAATGAATCAGGATTTTAAGAAAAAATAATTTATCCGCAATCTTGAAATTACAAGATGGAGCACAAAATCATGCTAAACCCTTTAAATTTGCTTGTCGAAGTGTAAACTTCTTTAGGCGCGTTTAGCAGTTTGTGTGGGTAGTGAATTGAACTGAGCCCTCAGGCTCGGCTATGTAACGCTCATTCGGGTGAAGTCGGCTCGAGGTGACTAACTGCGAGAGGAACATTCAGCGACCGATATGATGATGCAGATGAAGGCCAGTATTATTAATTTCGACTTGTTGAAGTTTACACTTCTGCCGTGTGGTCTTAAGCACACGCACTTTTTTTATTTTTATGTTCCAGACCTTTTTTTAGTTTTTTCTTTTAATTTATAAAAAAATCCTATTTCTGCCACGCACGGACGAGGTACGCATTACTAAAATCAGTTGGATTGTTCCAAAAAAATTACTTTTTGTTTTAACCTTTATTGTACAGATTTCAATTCTGTCTTCATTCATTTCCTAATAAATTAATTATTACTAAACCGATTTTCTTCAAATAAAAAGTATCAAGGCAGAAATTAATTGCGCGTTAAAGGTCCCTATCGAAATTTATCACCTTCTTAAAATTCAAGATGGCGGTCAAAATCAAACTTTACCTTTCAAAGAAGTTTGTTTATTCTTATGTTTCGTGAAACTATCCGTTTTTTTTTTAATTCGTTAGCATCACCATAGCAACTTTCGTCAATTTTTAAATCAAAGATGGCCGACTAAATAATATTTGTCTCTTTATGATCGCCATTTTTAGTTACGAGTAATTTTCACACCCTATCCATTTTAACCATGATGCTTTTTTGTTCATTAATAAGGTATTCATAAGCAAAGAAATGCAAGCAGAATTAAAAAAGCAAACAAGAAATCCATCCCAAATTATTAGGCTCATAGATTCTTTGCTAATTTCCGAAGAAACTGTTTACCATATAATAATATTTTTGTTTTACTTCCTGTTAAACTTTGATAAATTATTATAATCCAAAAAACTATTTTGTCTGGGGGTAAGGCCATCAACGACGCAGTCACCTAAGGTTTTGTTATATGAGGGCAGCCAAATGCGTACAAAACAAAACGAAAAATTTATTAAAAAGTTAATAACACCACTTGCAAAGTGAAATTAATATCGAACATTTTAAAGAATTCTACGATCAGGAGAGGCATCAAACTAGGCGGCCAATACAACAGCCCCGGACCTGAACCTAATAATTATAAAAACATGTAATTTAACATTCTCTAGTTTATTTTATAATTACCGAAATAGAAAAGAAATACTTATTAACTTAGATATTTGTGAAATAATAAACTCCGATAGCGATATTTTTGAAATACCGATAATTTTATAAAAAAATGCAACTTACCAAGAAACCTAAATAAGTTTTGTTGCGAAATTTTATTAAAAGATTCTGATTTTCTTCTCTACGAACGCACCAAAAAGATAATGACACAATGTGTTTTTTTTGACACATTTATTATAAGCCATCAGATTTCTAATTACTTGGAGCCATATAACTATGAGATACTTGAAATAATACTCTAGAGGTGGTATTGCATAGAGTAGGATTTCCTTGAGGTCGATAGGTATATCAGTAGTAACTCAGGTGACCAACAAATTGGGAGGAAACATGACGCCTCCGCGATGCTTAATTTCAAATTCACTATTACAGGTATTATGGAAAGTATGCCAACATTTTACAAATAAAGCCTTAAAATTACTGCCTATATAAAGCATTCCTAAAATTGTCTTATTATAATATTTCTACCCTAGAACTAATATAGTACAATAAATATACGTACACGCTGATCTAGAGCTAAATAGAAAACATTGGTAGTGTAGGGGTCAGCTAACAGCTTAATTTTAAAAATCTACAATGGCAACTTAATTAATAATTTTACTCAGTTAGAGGTTGAACCGTAAAGAAAATTCAATTATATTTTAACACTCACTATTGTACGATATTAAATGAAAGTAACTCACGTTATTGTATTTAACCCATCACATCACTTAACAACACCTTACTTGTGGAGACTCTGAGCTTAAATTAAATAATAAACGAATAGATCCTAGCCTTTTTATCAACTCTGTTCGATGATGAAATATCCGCCAAATCAAGGTTCTAAAGCCTCGAGACAAAAACGGCGCCAACGCTACCTAATTTTAATTAGGACAGCCAAACAAAGCAATGTTTGCATGGCTTTGCGCATTGCTAAAAATAAAAGCGGACAGACCTCGAGGTTAATCCCACTAGGCCAAACTTTGATATTTGTATGACCTTAAATGGTGAAAAACATCACGAGACAGGAAAACCCGATGTTGTTCCCCACTTGAAGACTTGTTATAAAAGCGCGATCTGGATAGCAAAAGAGATCAGTCGGAGTATTAATTTTAATCGGAGTCATGAGTTAAAATCAGTTCAAATCAGTCAAAAACTTAATATCATTCGTAATAAGTTATGATTCTTGAATCCAAACCTAAAAGTGAAAATAAGTAAATAAATAATAAAAGTGACTAAATGTGCCAAAGGTAACTGTAATGCCACAAAACAAAAAAACTAAGTAGTGTTAAATATTAGTGGTGGCATTCTGGCTGTAATTATGGTGAGAGATTTATTTTGAACTTTAATCTATCGGTTGTTGCTTAAAATTCGTGGACTATGAAAATTGACTTTGAATCATTTTGTTTTACCATACAAACTTTTGCTCACAAGAGCGTTTTGCTAATATGTTAACTGATAGACTATGGTTAAAAAGAGTTTATTGAAAAATATGATTTTAATGTTATAAATTTAACTTTTGTGTGACTTGAATAAAAATAACGACATGCAATACTTTGAGATATGTACTATATTTTATTTATCAATATATAATAACTTGCTTTAATGAAAGTGTTTAATTTATATCAATAAAACGGTTGTAAACAAAGCAATATACGCTAAAACGCTTACGCTAAAAAGATGGTAAAGATTTTGTAACTGCACTCGGGGTAACTTAGAAAAATATTCGCTCGGTTTTCACGAAACTCTGGGGCAGCTTAACAATTGGCGCAGTCGGTAGGATGATTTTCTGAGAGACAGAGAGAGAGAGAAGTCCTAGAATAAGAAGAAACAAAAAAAAAACAATAAACTCAGAAAAGTTTTAGGTCCCCTTTGGACAGTAAATAGCTTTTAATATGGCAACCGAAAACCCTTCAGCGTCACCCATAGTATTGCAAGTCCCGCCGCAGGTTCAAGTAGGCATCGAGTCGATCCCGACCTACGACGGACAAACCAGCGTTGATGAATTTTTATCGCTTATCGAAGAAACCGCTTCACTAGGGAACTGGACTGAACAGCAAAGAGTGAGTGTGACGCGCCTAAAGTTACGCTTTAAGGCCAAACAGTTTCTTGACAGCGAACCGTCACTAAAGGCTGCAGGTATATCATGGGAGAATTTAAAGCAGGCTCTACGCGAACAGTTTATTCGACAGCATGTACGGGGGTCTGCAATGCAAAATTTTATTGAATGTCGCCAACGCTCCGGAGAAACATGCAGGCAATTTCTCACACGTCTAAAATTATTAGCTAACCTCACGTTAACCAGTGCCCAAGCTAGCCAGCCGCATATCAAAGACAAGCTATATGAAGACATTGCCACGCAATTTTCGTTGGGTTTGCTGATGCCCATTAAGCAAAGAGTGCTGTCCAGTAACCCCACCACGCTCAATAAAGCACTGGAGATTGCAGAGCGAGAAGAAAGCATTGAACATTTGTTACGACCACCGACTAGAGCCATACGCACAATGGCAGGTACGAGCAGCCGCACTTTTCAAGCAACTAGGAGAACTGACTATGCAGCAAGATTGGGAGAAAATACCAGAAGGGATGTTATTTGTTTTAATTGTCAGCAAAAAGGTCATTTAATGCGAAATTGCAATCGCTCAATAGTCTGTTTCAGATGCAGGGAAACAGGTCACATGGCTCGATTCTGCAAGAAAGCACCAGCAGGAAACCGAGCGAACCAGTCGGAAAACCCCAACGCAGCGGGCCAGCAACCCCGGGGTTCCGCTGTGGAAGAAGAGAGATGGGACTAAATACAGAGAGAGTAGGGATCTTTGCATGCACGTCCAATGGAACCCCGTTTAATGTAGTTGAAGTTAAGATTAACGGACGTGCATGTACCGCCCTTATAGACTCTGGGGCAGTAGTATCCCTAATGAAAGTCCATTTATCGGAGGGGTTCTCAAGACGCTTCGACGCCAAGCAACGATTAGTGGACGTACAAGGCAACACAATACCCACAAGAGGACAAGTATTGTGTTCGGTTACATTTGTTGAAAATTTAGAAGTGCCTCATGAATTTGTTTTGATAGACGCTGATAGTTTTGGAGCTGATATACTGTTGGGGTTAGATTTTTTGCACAAGTATGGAGTAAAAATAGACTGGGGAAATAATTTAATGTATGCTTTTGAGAGAGAAATACCCCTATTTGAAGAGAAAAGAAGTTCCGATAGTTTGTGCAATAAGATATGCAAGCAAACTTCCGTTCAGATTGAAATTTTGACAAGAAAAATAGTAGAAGTTCAAAAAGAGTTAACGAAACTTACTTTGTCCCAGGAAAGAAGAAATAATCAAAGTTCTCATGTACTTGCCGGTACTGCGAACTGGGACACTGAATCGGCGGCAACCGGTCTCAAGTGTCATAACAACTCAAGGATTGATTCTTCGATCCAAACGACAACCCAAACGACAGAGGAAGGGAAGCCTGCAGCTTCCGACAGCAGAAACTCTTCAGTGAGAAAGAAAAAACAAAATTGTTCGGAATCGAGAGATACGGTTTTAGAGAAACCCCAGAGAAGTGAAGGCCCGAAAAGTAGGCCTTTCCAGAGCAAGTAGTAGCAGACAGAAAAAGAAAGAAAGAGGTGTGTGTACTTTGTTCAGTAACCTTTCGCCAAATATCCAAAGTTAATACCCAGCAAATGGTTCTGGAACCAGTAATGAATAATCCTAAGTGATTGCTTGTGGCAAGAGTCTTGCGCAAAACGGCTTTAGCCAGAGTTTTTAATGCAGAGCAAAGAGAACAAGAAGTTTGACAAGTGTGTTCTGAAGATATTGCCGAGATTTTTAAATAGCTAAACCTCAAATTGATTAAAAATCGACAATAGAGTTAGTTGCATAAAATATAACTTATATGTACTACAGTGAAATTGCGAACGAATTTGATGGGATTTCCCTGTTAATACTATGCAGACAGTGGTGAAGAAATTTTGATGGGCATTTTAGGTTTAGTTATTATAGATTTAAAAAAAAAGAGGGAAGCAGAGAAAGAAGCATTCCAAGTTTATACCAATGAAAAAAAGTAGAAGAGACATAAGAAAAAAAATTACGCACATATAGAATTTAGATGTGATCTAAAGGCAGAATTGGATGGTGAGTTTAGATATTGACAAAGTTGAGTTTAGATAACTTTGATCAATATAGAGGAATTATGAAGTTAGACAAATTATTTTATAAGATACTGTGGAGATGCAGTACCAGAGGTGATGTGAAAAGTTGGTTGAGCTGATAATAAAGAAGTTGTTGCTAAAAGAGAGCAGTTTTAATGACCCGGGATCATTTGAGTTTTAAGGTAGCTGAGAGAGGGTCAGTTACGCTGATTTGGTAGCAGGCAGATGGTCAGCTACTATGACAGAGATAGTCACGGAGAAGTTGTTGAAGACATCCAATGAATCAGTAGAACTTAAGCAGTTTTGAAATGGAAAATGTGCAACGACACAACATTTTGATGTACAAATCAAAATGCAGTTTTCAAAAAAGAGTTCTCTGAGAGTGGAACGAGTTAGCATAATGATGTTGCATGGTAATTCAGTGGCGCGATGCAAGATTTCTGCAAAGTTAGAAAAGTGCGAGTAGTCAACAAAATGCCTTGGTAACAATAAAGCTAAAATAAAATGTGCGTAAAAGAACTAAAGAGAGTTCCTTCTTGTCTCGACCCATTGTGCCGTCACTTTTCTTTTACTAGACGTTAGTAAAAAAAATAAACTAATCGGACATCGAACTGGTCCACAATATACTAGACGACAGACGACTTGAAATTTGAACCAGGAAAATACATTAATTGGGCCATAGCGTCTCGACGAAAAGAGAAGTCCTACGTTATAGTGAGGATGGTTAGACCGAGAACAGCAAACAGGGTTAGATGCAGTGTAGATGCCTAGACCGGGCAGAGCCAGTGTCTTACTTGCGGTCGGATTTTGTTTATATTACTTGGTCTTGAAAATTGAAACACGTATCAAATAAAATATTTTGTAGTTCGTCAACTTTATAGGTTGAGATGATATAGTTTTTGTTTGCGGTGAATGCTCAAACTAGTGTGCAAGAAGATATTCAGGGTGCGTTTGTTATTACTGTCATGAGAAGTATTTTTTTCGATTTGGGTTATTAAGTGTTTAAATAGTGACAGCTATGAAACTAAGCCCTACAGTGTAACGTGTCATTTTTACGTTTAAGACAACGTTACGTATTTGTTTATTTAGGTTATATATATTCATTTTTATTTATTAAGGAAGAATAAGTGGATAAAAAAACATGGGAGTTTTTATTCAACAGCGTCCGAATCATGTTCTTAATTCTTTAAAGTTTTGGTAGGAAAAACACATTTTAATTTTTTAAGAAAAATAAATACAACAATGTAAATTTACTTCAATTTTTTTTTGTTGATCTATAGGTGGATGGACCTCCAGACATAGTCTTTTTAGGTTTAAATATATGACATAGGTACTGTGTTTTTTTCTAACAATTTTTTTTCCTGCAGGTTCATTTATTTATATTTTATTATTTCCTGCTTGTGATAAGATAGAAATTGGTTCACAGATTATTTTTTAGTATTTAGTACAGTCAATTTATTTGGGTCAACAAGTTTTTTTTGGTCATTTTAATTTTTGTGGGATATCACCACTTGGAAATTGGAATATTTTACAGGGTTTCACACAAATTTTTCTTGGCTGAGTTGTTTTAAAGTAAATATAGCTTAACAGCTAGTAGATTTGTTTAGTTGAAAGTATTAATTAGTAATGAAAGAAAAGGAAAATGAGTTTATTTTGCTTTGTCATTTTCTTTTCTTGTTTTTGGAGGTAACTGTTGATGACAATTAAGAACTTACGTCACTCAGTTACATCGGGTCAGAGGAGGGTACTACTACTATTTAGTGTCAGCTCGGGACGTTAGGAAACACAAGGCTAAAATCCCTAGAGCAACACATTGGCTGAAGATCAATGCCAAAAGTCCAGTTGACATTTTTTTTTGGGGTATTTTTTTTGAAAGACAGTTTTTAGGTCTTTGGTTTAGTTGTCTAGTTGTGTTTCGTGACTGGTCAAATTTTTTTGGTAGAAAATACAGCGTTGGGCTTTGGAGTGCATTTTTTAAAAATGACCTACGGGTATTTCTATCAATTAAAGTTTTCTGGTACACATTTATTTTTTTTCTGTATTTTTTCTGCGTTCAGGTCATAGCTTGGTCATGCCCATTGGAGAGCAAACATTTATGTTTGAGCCTTGAGAAGTTTTGCCTGCTCCAGATTGAATACAGAGAAAATGAATTTGAAGCTCAACTAGATATAATACCACAAAAGAAATGTTTAACTGAGACAGATATAGATATAAGTTTTTTTGATTTTTTTTAGTTCATTTGTAGAGTTCATTTGTAAAGTTCAGTAATTTTTTTTAGTAATGTCATTTTGAGGCCGAGAAACTGGTCAGTGAATTTAAGAGAGACTTTCAACTAAATATAAATGCTAGGCGGTGGTAATTGGTAAAAATATTTCAAAATTTTACCTTTCTTTTTAAATAATTTAATCTTAAAAAGATTATTTTTTTTTTCTGTAAACATAACTTCTCGAATTCTTGTTTTGGTCTAAACGGTTTGTATAGTGGTCGTAGTTTTAAAGGGTGACCAGACAGGTTATATTTTTTTAGGGGACCAAACGGGAACTTCTGGAGTTACAAAAGGGGAACTTTTTTTGTCTTAGTTGATCAGGCAGGAATAAATAAATCTTTTACTTCCAAATCATAATTTTAAATAACAAGATTTATTGGTTAGGTGTTTGGGTCTTATAATAAAAAATGTTTTGTTTCTGAGGATACTGGTATAATATGAATTATTTTTATTACATGCGAAATTTTGTTTGACTACAGATATGCTAGTCTTCAGTTTTTTTGAATAGTTTGCATTTCAGGACAGTGGCGTGTACTTAAAGGGGCCTGTCATCTGCGCCCATTGTAAAGCAACTTCCAACTTACTTGCTTAGCTTTTTTACTTAATCTTCGTTTTGTTGCTTCTGAAATTAAAGCGTTATGTTGGATAACGATGGATGGTGTTAGACTGAGAAAGTACCTAGGTATTTAGGGATGAAAACTTGGAAGTTTTGGACAATTGGGAAATAATTTTTTTTATTTAATTTTTTTTTAATTTTAAAATAATTTCATACTGGTGACCTCAAATAATGAAGCAAATTTTTAAATTACAATACACTTTTGTGGAATAAATGGGAAAGTGTTCAGGTTAAACAATAAATTTAAGATCATTGATTTCTAAAAAAAGATTTCAACCTAAGAATAAATTTAAAAACAATAGGTTTTCTTTGATGCGACTAAACAATGATGAGGGCATATACTTTTTTTGTTATGCATAATATGATAGTAGTACCATTTGTATTGCAATAATTAGGGGTTTTCCTCCCGCGAGCTGGGTGGAAATGGAAGAAATGTTTGGTTCGGAGTGTAGAAATCGAGGAACGAGGACTTCCTGCTAATCTTTTTAGGATTTCGCAACTTCGGTTTTCGCTAAATTAAAATACATCCAAATTTGGCCTACAGGCTGAATCTCACATCTTCCAGGACCTTGCAGATTTGCGGAGAAAGACAATTTTTGTGATCTGTTTAGTTATGATAGGAATTAAAATAGTAACATGCACATGAGGGAACTAGATATATTTAGGTTAAAAAGTAGTAAGAACACTGATCTGAACAATTTTCCATAATAGTGTCTTATTTTCACAGGGTGCTTCAAAATATCTTCACCCTTTCTTTGAAATAAGATATTGTTTCGCCTGTGGGTGTTTGACCGTTTAAAAAATATATAGGGTCCAGATGGGATTGGAATGGAAATCACAAGTTTTTGGGTTTTATTGACATTATACTTAGGGAATAGGGGAAATGTCTAATAAAAAGTTTTTTGGTTTTAGGCCGAGTTTTGTTGAGAACAAAAGTTTAATTGGGGCCGGGAGTTTTATTATGCTCTTTTAAAATTAATGTAATAGTTTTTGGTTCTTGATTTTGTTCTCTGGTTTTTACGCAGGATTATTCCCAACTGTTTCATTTCTAAATATCATTTGTAGGTGATGGGGTCTCATTAGCCCTTGGACATTTGGTAGTTTTGCTTTGACTGATAGTTGTGGAAAGGGCCCAACTTAATTTTATATCTCGTGAACACCAGGAATAGGGATCTGAGAATGCATTAAGCAGTAAAAATTTTTTTTGATTAGATGTTGTGTGTAAAGACACTTGAGTAGGCAGATTTAGTTTTACAACGTTATAGGTGAACCTTGAAATTGTTTTCATATTTGTTTTTTTGAAAGTACACACAAGATAATTCTTTACGGAGTTGAGTGCAAAGTTTAAAACTTAGGTTCACACTATTATAGTGGTACAGTAAATAAGTACTCACGTTGTTTATTTCCTTTAGTGATAATTTTGAACAAATATACTAACATCGTTTGTTTTTTTGAACATAAATATTTTTTTTTTTAACTTTTCCTAAACTGATTGGTTTTTTTTGCAATTACGATTTTTATACCTTATGATTCTTAAGTAAATTTAATTTTCAACATTTTTTTGTATAGTAAATTAATTTTTCTAGCTCATTTACTTTTCACATTGCCACAGTTTTGGGAGAGGGAAGGGAATTGACAACTGTTTTTTAAAGGAAAAGAACAAAAACTGTTGCATGACAACTCGAATAAGATTTTTCTGGTGTTGATTTTATAAAAGAAAGATTTTTGAGGTTCACTAATAGGAGCTGCAACCCCACTTAAACATTTTTAATTTTTTTTTGAAAATATTTTTTTAATATTTTTTTAAAATTTTTTTAAGAAGGGAAACTTGATTTTCTTGTGGCAAAAATTTTTTTTTGGTGCGTAGTAGTACCTTGTCCCTACAATGGTTCTACCAGTTTATTTAAATATTTTTTTTTCTGAATTAAAATATAATTTCATTTCGAACTCTCGCGTTTTAACAACCTATCATCATTCGTTTAAAAAAATTTTTTTCTTCTCCCTACTCCAAACCACCTATCAGAGTGGAGTAACTTTTGAAAATTTTAGTGAGTCACTAATTAATTTTTTTTACTATTGGACTACTGTGGTCGACACCAAAAATTTTTTTTTTTAATTTTTTTTTGGACACCTTTCGGTACGATCCTAGGGTCTTTTTGACCATGACCATAGTTTGCATCAATTTAGTTTAAGTTTTGGGAATTTCATTTTAACGATTATTAGAGAGTTGCAGTCCTACCAAGACGTTATTTGCGTAAATTTTTTATTACCATCGGTAATTTTTTTTTTAATTTTCTTTAAATTTTTTTTATTACACACAACATCCTTACTAGTCTAATTCGACGCAATTTCAGCGAGCGGTTTTTTTTTTAATTGAGCATATTTTACGATTTCTATAACATGAACATCTGTTCCGATGTTTATTGCGTTCACTTATATATTAAGGGATGATGTGACCTTAAGCAATGCATGTTTCGTGTAGACTCAGAATAGGTAAGCAGGTTAAAGTGGGTTTTGATTTTTTCTTTTTAGAAAAATCATTGTATACGGCGATTTGGGTTTTTTGAGGAGTTTATTTGTGGAGCCGTTCTGCAATAGCAGGAGTATACCCTAGCGTTAACTGTGTACAACAGCTTTGGGATTTTTGTTATAGGTAGTCTGTTGTACGTTCCATTTAGGGATAAATTTACCTATTCGGTTGCTGAGGTAAACAAACATCACTTAACTTTAATTTTAATCCAGTTCAGCTAGGATAAGCGCAATCATTTTTTTTTGGTTTTACTCACGCAGGAGTGGAACATAAGACCTAAACACTGCCAAAACTCTTGTCTCTCTTTTATTTTTTTAAACTTTTGTTGTGGCTACTTGTTAATTCTAATTTAGGATTTAAGTAGTTATTTCTCTCTGCAAGGTTGGACGTCATAGTTGGTTGTACAAATACTTAACATAAATTATGATTACATTTTTAAATGCAAATAAATTTTATTTTCTTACTGCTCCGGTGTTTTTCGGTTTTGTTCGCGTCTGCCCGTATTTAAGTTTTATATTTTCTACATTTGTGAGAAAATTTATAGTGATTTTCACTGGTGAATTTAAAGTGAACTTTGTGTTTGTTATTGCGTGGTTTAGTTTTTATAATTGGGAGGTATAATTAACAGTTTTAATTAAAGTTTAAAGTTTGAATATAAAAGGCACTATGGCTGTTTCTGTGAGTCGGTTGTCTGACATAAGGTACTTAGTCAAGGACGAATTAATCTATGAGTTAACATGGAGAGGCATAGCCATTGGATCGGTGGAAGAAATGAAACAACAGCTTATGCTGATTAAGCAAAGAGAAAAGACTGATACAAGTATGAGGTACCCTCCGTATCCCTTTAAATTTGGCCAAGATGCTTTTAGCTGCATGAAGAAGCTTGATAGTCTGGTACCGCTGGTAGAGAAGTTCTCTGGTACGAGCAAAGGGGGAGAGTTTAGGAAAATCGCTGTAAGGTTGGAACATGTGTTAGCCAGGATAAATAACATGAATCCGTCAAACTTTGAAGAAAGTCAAACAAAAGGCATACTGGTTGCGGAAACCTTGAGTTTGATTGGGAGGTTGCAGAGCCAAGCAACAGATTTACTAAGAGTTGGCGTTACCTCAGATGATGATGAAGCATCTGAAACCCAATCAACGAGTCGAAGCTCAGACCACTCGACAAATGCTGGCAACACACCTAACCAGTCTCATTTCCCGCAACCACAGCACTCGAGCACACAACAGCCCACAAACCAACCGTCGGTCATTGCTCCAGTGCAAATGCAAATGCTAGCGAACCCAACTCAAGCACCAATACAGGCACCACCCCCAATGCAAATTCAGAATGACCGTGCATCAGCTTTTCATTATCAACAACCGTCTACCGTTCCTTTGAGTCTAGCTGCCCTCCAAAGTAGCATTGCACCAATTGCTCAGTCACGACCATTTTCTTGTTCGTCGCCAGTACCAATGTCAAGTGATCCTGGTACTTCATATCATGTTGCACCTGTACCTCCGCATAAGTGGAACTTAAAGTTTACAGGCGAGAGGGGTACGATCTCCGTCACCGCATTTTTTGAGAGAGTGGACGAGTTAAGTCAGGCGAGAGGAGTCAGCAAAAAGGTTTTACTGAATTCGGGCATTGATCTTTTTGAAAAGTCAGCTTATACTTTTTACAAAGATGTTCGAAGAGAAGTCCATACGTGGGAACAGCTGGAACAGAGGTTCATGGCAGAATATCTTCCTTCTTCATATGGCGAGAAGCTATTGAAGGAGATTCAAAAACGTAAACAAGGCCCTGGAGAGTCTATAGGGACCTATATTGCTGTCATGAACACATATTTCCAAAGACTTGGCTGTCCTGTTTCCGAAGAGGCGAAATTAGCTATCGTCTTCAGAAATATCGCGGACATCTATAAAAATGGGTTAATTGCTACTGAGGTCAATAGCCTATCACATTTAAAGGATCTGTGTCGTAGAATAGACCAGAGATATGGTTTAGAGGAGGAAAATTTTACACCTAGGAAAAACCAATCTATTGAACCTGACTTGGCCTACGTTGACGTAGAGAGCGATTGTGACGATTTTTCAACAGGGGTTGATGCAATTCAGATATCAGGTGCCGGGACATCGAACCAACAGAATTTAAATCATCCTGCTAATAGATTCGACAGAAATAGGCAGCAGCCAGCAAGCAATTTTGCTGTTAGGGCTGATAGAGATAGACAGCAACCAGCTAGTGGTCGGTCTAGTGTAAATGACAGAGATGAACAACCACCACAAGGTGTTAGACCTGGTAGGGCGAATAGGGACGTGGTATGTTATAGATGCAACCAAACAGGGCACATGGCAATCGGGTGCGCATTACCTAGAGGCAAACAGTGCTAGTCGTGTGGTCAGGCAGGGGTTACAGTAAGAGAATGTCGTAATTGTAATCGTCAGGGAAACGGACCCAGGCGCTCGTAGGTGGTCGACCTTCGAGTCAGCCTGAACAAGCATCGACCGATAGGCTAACGTACGTTTTAGATTATGTGATAAGTCATGCTCGTAAAGATGAAAGGCCTTATTTAGAAGTGGATGTGCTCGGAAATAAGTTATTAGGTTTGTTGGATTCCGGGGCTTCACGTACCTTTTTAGGGAATCATGGTTGGTCAATCATCGAGAGGTTTGGTTTTTCACTTGATACGACAAAGAAGACGAGTTGTATTGTGGCAAATGGTCAAAGCACGAGTAGTATTGGGACAGTGCAGCTTCCTATGCGAGTTCAGGATAAATTTAGGTTAATAGAGGTCGTCGTCGTTCCTGAATTGCCGCACACTTTGATTTTGGGATTAGATTTTTGGATTTCGATGGGGATAGTACCGAACTTAAGTACTAATGAGTGGCACTTTGCCGATAATAAAGATGTGATTTGTTCTTTAGAAACACCAGACCAACAAACTACTCTTTCGCCTTATGAATCAGAACGACTAGAGGAATTGGTCGTTAAATATAAGAATATGATGGGTGACTCACTGGGATGTACAGACAGGGTAGAGCATAAGATTACGACAGATGCAGCACCGATAAGACAACGTTCATATAAGGTCTCACCGGTCATTCAAAAACTTATTGATGACGAAATCGACGAAATGCTGAAAATGGATGTGATAGAACGTAGTAGTAGTTCATGGGCTTCACCAGTGGTAATGGTACAAAAGAAAAACACAAAGAAATATCGTTTCTGTGTAGACTACCGCAAATTGAACTCAGTGACGGCGCGTGATAGTTATCCTTTACCACTCGTATCCGAGACTCTTGACAAATTGAAAGATGCTAAGTACTTGTCAACTTTAGATATTAAGAGTGCTTATTGGCAAGTACCAATGGAAGAATCATCGAAGCCACTAACAGCATTCATCTGTCGACGAGGTCTCTTCCAATTTAAGCGGTTACCATTTGGTCTTCATAATGCACCTGCAACTTGGCAGAGACTCATAGATAGCATCATAGGAAACGATTTAGACCCCTACGTGTACGTATATCTCGATGACCTCGTAATTGTCACACAGAGCTTTTCTGAACATCTTAGAATTCTTGAGGAAGTCCTACGAAGATTGCAGAATGCAAAGATAACGGTAAGTTGGGAGAAATGCCAACTGTGTAGGCCAGAAATGACTTATTTAGGTTTCGTAGTGGACCGTCGAGGCATCCGAGTTGACCCTAATAAAATTAGAGCCATGTTAGAGCTCCAGAGGCCAAGAACTGTCAGAGAAGTTCGTAGAGTTGTAGGTACAATATCCTGGTACAGACGTTTCATAGAGAATTTTTCAGCGATAATAGCTCCGATTACAGCTCTAACTAAGAAAAATCAAAAGTTCGATTGGACTCCAGACTGCGAAAAAGCATTTATTAAGATTAAGGAACTTTTAGTGACTGCACCGATTCTTACATGTCCAGATTATACCAAAGAATTTGTCATTCAAACAGACGCATCAGGATATGGAATAGGAGCATGTTTAACGCAGCCTTATCCTGAAGGAGACAAAGTCATATGCTATTTGAGTCGATCTTTGACTAAGCAAGAACGTGTTTACACGACCACCGAGCGAGAATGTTTGGCATTGGTTTGGGCGATAGAGAAGCTCCGGCCTTATATTGAGGGGATCTCATTTAAGGTCATAACAGATCATTTTAGTTTAAAATGGCTTCATAGCTTAAAAGAGCCCAGTGGAAGACTTGCTCGTTGGTCTGTAAAACTGCAGCAATACGATTTTGAAGTAATCCATCGGAAAGGGAAAGATTTAGTTGTCCCGGACATGTTGTCTCGCGCAGTACCCATGATTGATACAATTTCGCAGCCCAGAGACGTTTCAACAGCAATTAAAGATCGATGGTACCAAAAGATGGTAAAGAGGGTCGTAGAATCACCATTAAAATTTATGAATTGGAGATACACTGATAATAAGTTGTATAAATATGTCAAACAAGAATACCCTCAACTTTCACCATCTAACGAATATTGGAAAGAGGTAGTCCCCAAAGATCATAGGCGTAGAATTATTGGAGAAGCTCACGATCCTCCTACCGCAGGACATATGGGTGTGTATAAAACCTTCCACAGACTGGCAGAAAAATATTATTGGCCAAAAATGCGCCAGGACGTGGCAACTTTTGTAAAGAAATGCTTTGTCTGTGCAGCTCATAAAGGTGATACACAAGGTGTATCTGATCAGATGATATCTCACCCAAAACCAACTCGTCCTTGGGAAATTATTTCGACTGATTTATGTAGACCTCTACCTCGTTCAACAAAGGGTAATTGCTGGATTCTCGTCGTTACGGACTATTTGAGTAAGTTTTCCTTAGTTTTTCCAATGCCAACAGCCCCTACTCAAGCTGTTGTCAAACATCTTGAGGAGCAAGTATTTATGGTCTTCGGAGTACCCCGCTTGATACTTTGTGATAATGGCCCTCAGTACAAAAGTAATGAGTTTAAGCGTTTTGCTGAGAGTTATCAGGTTAAAATTCAGTATAATCCGTATTATCACCCCAGAGCAAATCCAACAGAAAGGACGAATCGCACGTTAAAAACCATGTTATGTTGTTATGTGAAAGACAACCACAGGAAGTGGGACGAACAAATACATAAACTTGCCTGCGCGATTCGTACTGCAACCCATGAGACAACCAGGATGTCTCCTTTCTTTGTTAATTTTGGTAGGAATATGTGTTTATCAGGTAAAGATTACTCCAACCCAGTTTTGTTATCTGAAGAGAATGGTGTACAATCCGCAGCTGAAAGTAAGAACGAAGGTTTCCGGAAGCTCTATGCTGATGTTAAGAGAAGGTTAGAGGTGGCTGGAGAGAAAAACGTAGTTCAGTATAATTTGCGTACAAGGGTACCCAACTTTGCTGTGGGTCAGTGTGTTTGGAAGAAAAATTATGTTTTGTCAGATGCTGCGAAGTTTTTCTCGAAGAAGTTAGCACCGAAATTCGTTGGTCCTTATGTGATTAGGAATAAAATTTCTCCATGGATAATTGAGCTTCAGGAACCATCGGGTAAAGTACTGCCAGGGAGTTGGCATGCCAAAGACCTTAAGTCGGCAGCGGACCTCTCCGATTAACCTTTTAGGTTAATCGTCTTGAAGTTGGGGGGGGATTATGTAACGTGTCATTTTTACGTTTAAGACAACGTTACATATTTGTTTATTTAGGTAAATAATCAAGGCTCTTTGATTCGTCTTTCTGTACACAAAGTAAGGGTATTTTATAGAGCTAGGTTTGGAGGTTATATAGGGTCTAGGAAGTTACCTTAAAAGGAGGCATTCCATCGAATTACTGTGGACACTACGCACATCGCATTATCTGGACATCGTAATTGGAATTTAAGATCACAGGCTTCGGGAAAAATCACATAAAAATTTTGATTGTTTTGTTTTTATCTGTGGAATTTTGTGATTCACTTGACGTTCATAAAGTTAAACAGCTGTTATGCTGGGGAATGGCGGCGTTGCCGCATCACAAATGGTTTCAGTAACAGGAAGGAAACATTTAGATGAACATTTCATTCCCTTACGTTTATTCTCGAGGATATTGGGACAATCCGAACCCCATATTCTTCACGGATTAGCTAGTTTTGATAGCACGAAAACATATTTAGGTTCACGGTTTGACCAGTAACAACCGAGGCTCCGCCACTTTGATATCTTTATTAATTTGATAGGGAAAGGATAAAATAAATACGAGTTATGCACTGTTGTAAATGGGAGATAAACGAGGGATAAAAACCAAGACTAAAAGAATAAACGAAATCGTGTGAGTTAACATCTGAACACTCTTGTGCCTTTAAGCAATAGTTCAGTGTGTATTTTTGGGTTCAGGTTCAGAAACAACTTTATTACTGTAGAAACGTTTTACAAAAATGGCGTTAAACCATATGAATATTAGAGAAAACATTTATAAAGAGCGAAGGAAACTTTTGACGAAGACTGTAACTGGAGTGCAACTAAATTCTGCGCTCAGTATAGCTTTACTCATATGGGAATTGGTTGAGTGTTCGAATATTAATAATGTGTATGGAGGGTGTCTCGACGTCCTTGTTATAAAAATTCCAACTGTGGAAATAGATCCGACAACACCTCAATGTACATTTTACCTAATTGCAATGTCCACTTGGTCGGTGCTGCCCCCTATATACCTGTATAGAACTATCGCTGTATGTCCCCATTGGTTAGCGGGTTTTTTCTTCCAGTCTGGCCACTGAATGTAGAGATTTAATTTTGGCGGAAAAGTTTTTTATAAATAGGTTTGCATCCTTTATTTGAATTTCACCGGGAAGATTAGGTTGGTACTATTGCGTTTTACCGTCCCCACTCCCCACCAAATTTACAAAACGGTTTCCGGCCAATTCATTATTCTGGTATTCTCGACTAAGTGCTTTGTCTCTTTTTGCTAACAAATTTGGTTGGGTCGACAACAGGCTCTGGGATCGCCATTGTTTTTTGGTTTGGCACTGCAGCGAATTGTAGGAGATATCCCAGAGACTGTGAGGAGTGAGCCGTCGTGTTTTCGGCGTAATCGGAAGTGACGCTCGCACCCTTTTGAGGGGAATTTAAGTCGGCCTACGCCATTTGTACGGAAAGAGCAGCGGTAAGTTCGATTTTATTTTTTTTTTCATTTTTTTTATTATTTGAGTACTCTTCAAGATAATATTTGCCTCCCAAATTGTAATTATTTTTCGTGGGAAATGTACTTTTTTGACAAAGGACGTGGGGAATTGTTGGCGTTTTTATATTTTTCTTTTAACCACGTGTTGGATAAAAACTATATATTGTTTTTCTCCTTTGTCTACAGCCCTGTCAATTCCAGCGACGGGACAGTTGGGCTGGACGCTGGTGGGAAGCCGGACGGGCCAGTTCTAACCCTGGGAAAGGTACGTGGGTTATTTTAGTTCATCTGTTTAAATCTACTTTGTTTTATTGAGACGACATGGGATTCTCGATTTAAGTTACTGTGTAGGGGAACTTCGTGCAAAATTGACGAATTCCAGGAAACTGAAACATTTCATTTTCCACAGGGTTTCTACGCTCGGGCAAGAACCAACATTTTGACCACCATGTGCTGCCCTAGCGTGATGTGCTAAGCGGGCATTAGGGGAGGCGCGGGCAAACTAGGAGCAGCAGTAGCAGTGAGGAGGTGTCTGGACAACTCTAGGTTTACAAACTAGAACACACATTTATACACAAAATAATCAAGGACCAAGGTAGGAGCAAGCCTTAACTATAATTTTTTCCTCATATATAAATTTTTAATATAATTTAGACGTAATCTTTTCATATATAAGTTTTCACAGTATAATTTCAACATTTCTTGTAAACGCAAGATAAGGTATGACGTCATAACCCTGGTTTTGCGGTGTATTTACTAAGTTTTCCTTCATTTCATTTATTTAAGACAATTTCTCTTGTGAAATTTGGATTGTCTTGCTACTTAGGCCCTGACTTGTTCCACTACATTTCATTAATTTTTTTCTATTTCATGTTTTTGGTAATACTCCAGTTTTACCTTTTAAAATAAACAAGATGAACTAATTTTCTTGTGTTATTTGTACAACCCGATGACCAACTTTGCGGAGACAAAAGAGAGATGAGATTATATTTTTTTTTTATGTAGCGGTTTCGTTACACATTTTTACCTCATGGGGTAGATCTCGGACTGGGTTGCTGTCTGTCTCATTCTACCCAATGTAGAATGATGACAGCAGATATTTGGTCCAGATCTCCCCTATGATGGAACGATTTTGGAGGTATATTTTTTTTTACAATCATTTATGTAAGTGAGTCCTACGCTACTGACTCAGATGTAGGTACACTATGACCTGTTAAAGGAATCCATCTACCTGTAAAGTATTTCTGTTTTGTCATCTGAATTCAATCTTTTAGAATTTTATTCTGTTTATTTTTTTTTGGTTATTCTTAATTACACAAATACTCTGGAAGCCTCGGAAGTAGGTGGAATTTCATTGTTTGGCTACAACATTTGGGTTGAACTGTATTTTATTTAAGATCTTCTTTGTAAAACATTGGTATTAAATAATGTGGCGCACTTAAAATTTTCTTATTTCTGAACCCCCCCTTCTCCACTGTATAAAAGTTACCGGGCATATCAATGTTTTACCTAGCTGGAAAGTACAGTTCTGCTTCCAGATATTTGTTTAATTATCCAGTGGGTTTTTGTGTCACAAATTGACAAATTGTCTGATTACAGTGTCACAAAATGGCGGCAACGTCTTTAAGCTGCCCCAAATGGCACAACGCATTGTAATAGGCCACAAATTGGCGCCCAAATTATTTTTTTAACTTTTATTAAGGCCACAACAGGAGCAAATGTTTTATAAAATATGTTATTGGGTTGTATTTGCTAAACTTTAGAGGAAGTTGATTTATATTGCTTTCATGTAAACTATTTTAGGCCGCTAAAGATTAAAAATGTTCTAATTTAAATTTGGCATTAGTTTAGGAAATATTATAGCAGTAAATCCTTTTAGTTCTGTATGTGTCAAACTAACCTTTAGTTTTAAGTTTAAAATGATAAATTTTAAAGAGTGCGGAGGCTAAGTAACTTAAAATTAATAAGAAAGGTTACATAAAGTGCAATAAAAGAAAATAATAATTCAAAAGTGAAGTGGTAATTAAAAAAAATAAAAAGAAGTGAATATAAAAGAAAAAGTTTAACATAATTACAAACATGTTGGAATATGGTTAGAACGGGACGGCGTCAGATGTAGCTGCAGTTCGATATCTACATGAAAGATGAACGTGCAGATTCTATCCAACCACCTTTTACAGGAAAGCTACGAAAACTAAGAAGCAAGTGAGGTTTAGACATAGGTATTATTAATGCAGAAAAAGGATAAAAGTAGAATTTAAATTTAGAGAATGAAACTTTAGGTAATTTTTTTTGGTAAATAGCTTACCCTCTAAAATCATACTAAAACCGATTAATGATTGTACGAAATTTTAATTTCAGCGTGGCATGTATCTTACCTTTAAGCCAAAAGCACAAGACAAATATTATATTTTTGGAAATGGTAATAAATAAAATCTCAATTGTTGCCATTTGAGTAATTCGCAATCAAATAAGTTGATTGTCGAGATTTTTTTGTTTTGGTTTTGCAGATTAAAGGCTCCTTATAATAGGCCAAAGTAAAATAAAATAATTAAATATTCAGCTCTTTGGAAAGCCATAAATCGTTTCTGTCGACAGAAAGTTAGGGCCTCATAAAAGTGGGTCAAATTAAAGCGATTGTCGCACACTCCCAAGAGGCTTTAAAGTAGGTAGGCGTTAACAGACGTTCTTAGACAACTGTATCAAATTACTAGGAATACTTAATAAAAATTATTGGTATACAATAATAGTAGGTCAAAAGAAAATATAGGTCAACATAAAAATAAAGTCACAGAGATAATCGTAATATTTTCTTTAATGATATTCATACTTAGTTTTTTTTTACAATTTTTACTTAATCTAACAATGCACAGCAATATCTCTTAACTTAATTTAAAATAAAGTGTCTATTATCTATCAAGGTAAATATTTATATTAACAATAACTACTTAAATTTATGTCACAATAAAAACTATGCTATATTAAACAAAAAAAAAACAAAAAATTCTTCATCCAATAAAAAGTACATAAACCAGATGTAAGCTATTTAAGAGCTTACATTGGTCTTGTAAAAAGGGAGGAATGTAGGGGTCAGCTAACAGCTTAATTTTAAAAATCTACAATGGCAACTTAATTAATAATTTTACTCAGTTAGAGGTTGAACCGTAAAGAAAATTCAATTATATTTTAACACTCACTATTGTACGATATTAAATGAAAGTAACTCACGTTATTGTATTTAACCCATGACATCACTTAACAACACCTTACTTGTGGAGACTCTGAGCTTAAATTAAATAATAAACGAATAGATCCTAGCCTTTTTATCAACTCTGTTCGATGATGAAATATCCGCCAAATCAAGGTTCTAAAGCCTCGAGACAAAAACGGCGCCAACGCTACCTAATTTTAATTAGGACAGCCAAACAAGGCAATGTTTGCATGGCTTTGCGCATTGCTAAAAATAAAAGCGGACAGACCTCGAGGTTAATCCCACTAGGCCAAACTTTGATATTTGTATGACCTTAAATGGTGAAAAACATCACGAGACAGGAAAACCCGATGTTGTTCCCCACTTTAAGACTTGTTATAAAAGCGCGATCTGGATAGCAAAAGAGATCAGTCGTAGTATTAATTTTAATCGGAGTCATGAGTTAAATCAGTTCAAATCAGTCAAAAACTTAATATCATTCGTAATAAGTTATGATTCTTGAATCCAAACCTAAAAGTGAAAATAGGTAAATAAAAGTGACTAAATGTGCCAAAGGTAACTGTAATGCCTCAAAACAAAAAAACTAAGTAGTGTTAAATATTAGTGGTGGCATTCTGGCTGTAATTATGGTGAGAGATTTATTTTGAACTTTAATCTATCGGTTGTTGCTTAAAATTCGTGGACTATGAAAATTGACTTTGAATCATTTTGTTTTACCATACAAACTTTTGCTCACGAGAGGGTTTTGCTAATATGTTAACTGATAGACTATGGTTAAAAAGAGTTTATTGAAAAATATGATTTTAATGTTATAAATTTAACTTTTGTGTGACTTGAATAAAAATAACGACATGCAATACTTTGGGATATGTACTATATTTTATTTATCAATATATAATAACTTGCTTTAATGAAAGTGTTTAATTTATATCAATAAAACAGTTGTAAACAAAGCAATATACGCTAAAACGCTTACGCTAAAAAGATGGTAAAGATTTTGTAACTGCACCCGGGGTAACTTAGAAAAATATTCGCTCGGTTTTCACGAAACCCTGGGGCAGCTTCACAGTAGGTACTTGCAAACCCCAAAAGCCGCAGAAAACAGCCAGTAATTTATTTGGTATTTGTATTTTTTGTAACTTTGGACCCCTTTAGTACGTCTATGGGCAGGACCCGTAGTAGGCACGGGCAAACCAGGCTTTTGCTCAGGGGCGCCCAATCATAGGGGCGCCAAATCAGAGCTCTAAAGGTGCTAAATTGTACATCTAGAGTAGCCGGATTCGATGTATTTAGAAGAATGGGTATAGGCGCGCCAATTTACTGTTTCGCCCAGGGCGCCAAAATATCTAGGGTGGGTCCTGTTATGGGCTTCAGTTATTTAAATGTATTGTAGGTTCTAAGGTTCTATATAAATTCAAAGCATTTTAAGACATAAAACATATTAATATTTTGACAGCAAATAATTAAAGTTTTTGTAGTCGCACCCCTACTAAATATAAAAATTTTGTGCCGTTTTCGAGAATTAAGGTTCTCTTTAAATTTGGTATGGCTGTATGATTTTAAACATTATAAAATTGTCATTTCTAAAACGATATTTAAGGTAAATGTTGTATTTTTGGGAATTTCGACAATTTTTTAAAAAGTGCTATTTTTAAGTATGTTTGGCATAAAAACTCCGGCACGATTTTTGTAAAATTATACAGTTTTTGAAAGGTTGTTTCTTAATATAACTAATTCCTTTGGAGGATCAAAATCACCCAGAAAATAAAGCCGAGGCACATAAATGAAGAGATGTCAAATTAAGCCCTAAATCCAATGTTTTTTTTACATAGCATTACTTAAGTTTGAATTTTTTTATTAGACACCCGGTCTATTTTACATCTACCGCAATATTTTTTTAAATAATTTTGTTAAGTTCTAATAATATTTACACAAAAAATAAGAATAAAAAAATTAATAGTAGTACTTAAAAAAAATTATTTAATCTTAAGAGCATTTTTTAAAATATTTTTACAAAACGCGATATTGCTCAATTTGGTATTTTTTTGCGCGGTTCTGTATAAAGATAATATATAAATCTAAGCACGCTATGATAGGCTAACTCAAAAAATACAATAATTATTATACGAGATCACAATCACCACTAAACTGTATTCAAGGAAAGCAAATAATCCACAAATTTTAAAAATTACAAACTTAAATTTTGGTAAAAATTTCATTTCTAAAATTTTTAATAAAAAAACTCAAAATATTTGTTGAGATTGTTATAGAGCCGTAGATAGATACATCTACTGGCTGCATAAAACTGAAAACAAAATTGTCCTACATATTACCGTTTTTGAGATATTTGACAAAAAGTAGGTTACTATCAATCTTCACCTTTAGGGCGTCGCGACGCTACCTATAATGCGACGCCGAGCAAATCACTGTTTTTTCCTAACTTCATAGGGAGTCCTTAAACAGCATGCCAAGTTATATCAAAATCACCCAAAAATTGAATATTTCCAATTTGACTGCCCGACCAATAATAGTCAGGAAGATTTTCACGAAGTTTGGATTTGCGGCATATAGAAAATTTTATTGCTGATTCTGGTATCCCAAGAGTTATATTTTAAAGATCCGGTTGATGCCACTCTGGCAGTCTTGAGCATTTTGAGATAATTAAGATGATGCCCGAGTAGGAATAAAAAAATTAAAAAATATATAATTTTTAAAAACATAAAAACAAGACTTGGCGCACTCAATAGCTTGTGGTGTCTCAAAGAACATAATATGTACTATTATGGAAAGCCTCGACCCCTTTTTCTCCAGGAACTATGTCGAAATGGCTCCTCGCATCTTAGATTTTGAACTATTTTTTCCTTTATTGGCCTTTTACTCAAAAGTACTTATTTTTTAAGAAAATATGTAAACGAAAGACCGAATGCTCATTACAAGACTTATCAAACGAAATATCTCCGAGCGACCTAGGTACTCCTAACATGCTGATTTCTTGTACATTTCATTTAAAATAAATACACCAAATATTTTAAGTTTAACACATTTTCAACGAAACGAAGCCTTTAGTGAAAAAAAGTGTAGTATACTTTTTTGTTCACAATTAAACTTCCACTTAAAATATGTTTGACTTGGTGCAGTCCAGATGGTAAGTACCACTCCAGAGGCGTCCGTAAAGTGTGTTGTTTTGATGAATGACGTTTTTGATAATGTCCGGTTAATAATAATTCTGTATTTGACATTGGACTGTTATACAATTTTTCTTTATGATCTTGGATATTTTTTTTGTCATTTGCGATGATGGGAAGGAATTCGCTTTGACCAATAAAAAAATTTTTACTCAAAATTAAAATTGAAAAATTCGATTCTTATAATGTTAACCAGTTAGCATTTGAAATAAAAAGATAACTTATCAAAAATGCCCGAAATAAGATGTTAAATCAGGTACCGAATTAGGAATACACAGAAGACAAACGACTTCATAAATTTCGATGACATTTGACAAACGCGACATAAAACCCAGTGGCGCACCCAGGAATGTGTCTTGGGGGGGGCCCGACAGCTACGAAGCGCGCCCTCAAAAAACTTGCGACCAAAAAAAAAAAAAAGGTCATCATGTCTTTTCGCAACTACGCCACTGCTTGGGCTTGGGGGGGGGGGGCCGAAGCCTCCTGATGTCAAATTTTAAGGTATTTTTCATGTTTTATCATCAAATATGTAGAAAATATATTAAAAAATCTAAGGCTTGGGGGGGCCCGGGCCCCGGGCCCCCCCCCCTGGGTGCGCCCATGTAAAACCAGAGCCTTAATTTTTCGCAAAGTAATGAATAGCAGAGCTACACCATAGAAAATTTTCTATGGCTACACCAATGGCTACAACTAGCTTAAATTAACAATTCCGTTCAAAGTAAATTAGGTTATCAAAGACCATTTAACATATATGTATTAAATAGATATATGCCATTTTAATAGAACAATTATGTACATGAGCGCACCCAGGCACAGTAGGATAAGACGTCTTTATTTTGGCCAATATTAGAAGAATATGATTTAAGCAAACAAAACCGATTTTTTTGAGTAGCAATATTTTGAAGACCTTTATAGGTGGTATACTAAAGAGTTTAAAATCATTTTAGTAAATTATATAAGATTTTATTATGTACAGGGTGATCCCCATTGGGCAATTTTGGGGTGTTGAAAACAACTTGTATAGAAGATATAAGACAACCGCATATGTAGAGCTGTATTTTAGTCAAATTGAATGTCGATTTTTAAAATTAAACAGATCAGAGTTAAAGTTTACTTTTTTAAAAATATAAAAAGACAACACATAAAAAGTCAGACATAAAGGATTATAGACACTTTTCAAAAAGCAGAATTTTTAGAAAGCCCTGTAGCTTGGTAATATGTAGTTTTCACCGTAAAAGTTAACTTCATATTTTATCTCTTTCCTTTAAATAACGTTAAAATCCCCAAAAGTGCCAAATCAGAATTACACTGTTTGTTCTAGTTCTATATTCATAAGAAACATCTTACATTCACCCTAATTATCCGGAATTCCTGGATACTTCCACAAATTAAAATGGCTGGATATTAAAAAATTTTGCAAAAACAGAGCAAGTTATATTTACTCAAAAATAGCAAGCAAGTCTAAATATTACAGATCACTTAACTTTTCTTGAAGTTTTACTTTCTAATCGTTTATTTCTGAATCCAACTCTAAGCTATCTAATTCTGAAATGTCAAATAAAAATTCATGATCTGACTCAACACTACTGGATTGGCTGTTATTTTCAAGTAAACCTGATTTAGATTAATATTCATCGGGTGATTGTAAAAAATTTCTGACATCCTCAGGAAACACTTCATTTCAATTTGGATTTTCGTGATATAAGTGACAAAGTTGAGATTAACGGATCTGAAGTGTCCATTGCCCTATTGAAAATGTCTGTTATAGTTATTTAAACAACAAGGTTTGAAAACGACTCTTTGCACACGATCGAGACAGTTTGGTAGACCGAGCCGAAGGCGAGGTCTACAAGTCGAGGGAGTGTGCAAAGAGGTTTTCAAACGAGTTTTTTACAATATTTTTTATACGACTGCTAATAAAGAAAGAAAAATCAAATTTTAATTTAACTTGTTTTTATTTCCGACATTTTTACAACAAAACTTTAAAAATTCAACTATTTTTTGACGTATCTAATCAACAAAACATACGAGCAGTGACGGTTGCTACGGAACTAAGCCAACTTATATTGATGGGTGACAACAGCAAAAATCACAATGACGGGAGACCCGTATGCAGAAATGACATAGGCGTGCGCAAAAATGACATAAGCGTGTGCAAATCGTTTTGCACACAGCGTGCGCAAAATGCCATTTTCAGATCGTGTTCTCCGTGCGCAAAACCCCCTTTTACAAGACAGTCGTATAAAAAATTATTTATTCTACTACTTTTTCGGGCATGGTATTCCCGATCATGCTTGTAGATCTTGTTTCTCGTTTCTGAGGCTTCCTTTCTCAAAAACCCAGCTGGTAATAAACAATTATGCAAAATCTGCTTGCTGTGAATAAGCACCTTGTGTACACTAGCTGGCATTGGAAACCAAGGAAAATATATTAGCAGTTTCAAAGCAGTAGTTCTCAAAGTTTGTCAAATTTAAAGGCAATTGGCAACACAAAGAAACTAATATTACCCAAAAACGATGAATTAATTCAAAGGAAACTTGTGTTATCTCAGAAAACCACACATCAAAAAAGTCTTGATTTTTAATGCAGAGTTCATCTAAAAGTAAAAAAAAAACTCCTTTGTTGCAAATAGTTGCAAACGGTTTTCAACAGCCTTTTAGCTTAAACTCTAAAGAATATTATTACATATCGGCCTGATCGGATCATTGCGGATCTCATTTTGTAATTCAACCTAACCAAACAATTTTATTTATTTTGCCAGATTTCTGCTATATATTGATTTAAAACCAGCAAATAAAAAATATGTAAGCTTCTAAAAACAAAAGGTATATATAAATAATCAATCTTACCTTCGTTCTCCATGGGTAATAAAAAAAAATCGCTTTTAAATTAATATCTTTGGTACAGCGCCTTTTCAAATATCAGTAAATATTTAAAGAAAAAACAAAAGATTACTTTATTCGACGTATAAGCTGACTTTGCGCTGTCATCAAGCACAGCCTACTTAGATTTCAAATGCTATTATTACAAATATTGATGACTTGGTCATTTTAAATATTTTTGGTGGTAATTTTCTAACTAAAAGGTAAACCTATTTTTTCCTATATTGGCCAAAATTTGTTTTTTTTATCCTATAGTGCCAGAGGGCGAAGGTCCGGCTCGGGACCCAAGCCCAGGCCCACTCAATGCTAAGATTTTTTAGATGATTTCCACATTCGCACACCCGCTGAAAAAAAGTCACAACTCAAAAATCGCCCTTATTGAGATAAACCTGCCGCCATCATCAAAATAACTTGTACTTTCTTCCATAAAAGCGTCACATTTATGTTTCGACAATTCACCGCGAAATGGCGATGTGACTCTTTTATTTTGTCCAGTTTAGCTGAGGATGCGTTCCTTTACAGTGTCACTTTTGACTTTATAACAGCGTGAACGAGGAGTTTCATAGTAGTAGATATATGTCTGTTCTGGCGCAAAATGAGGAGTAAATGACGTCATTTCCGAGAAATCCTATTGTTCTATTGTTCTTTTGTACGCAGGTGTCTTTTTAACAATAGGCGAAGAGTCATTGTCTTTTTAACAAGAACGTTATTGTGCGAGTCCTTTTTAGAGCATAGCCCAATATTTTGAGTGTTTTTTTGACCTTGAGTTTGACCTTGACTTTGACCTTGACTTTGACCTTGAGTTTGACCTTGAATTTGAACTTGACTTTGACCTTGACTTTGACCTTGAGTTTGACCTTGACTTTGACCTTGAGTTTGACCTTGACTTTGAGTTTGACCTTGACTTTGACCTTGACTTTGACCTTGACCTTGACTTTGACTTTGACCTTGACCTTGACTTTGACCTTGACTTTGACTTTGACTTTGACTTTGACTTTGACTTTGACTTTGACTTTGACTTTGACTTTGACTTTGACTTTGACTTTGACTTTGACTTTGACTTTGACTTTGACTTTGACTTTGACTTTGACTTTGACTTTGACTTTGACTTTGACTTTGACTTTGACTTTGACTTTGACTTTGACTTTGACTTTGACTTTGACTTTGACTTTGACTTTGACTTTGACTTTGACTTTGACTTTGACTTTGACTTTGACTTTGACTTTGACTTTGACCTTGACTTTGAACTGTCTGGGTGGTCTTTTTACCCATAGCGGAATAGCGCGACTAGTTTGTTGGGCAAAGGTCAATAGTATGAAGGTAATTTTGTATGAGGAGGAGTTTGGACGGGTTTTTTAGAGCATTTAGTGTGACTGCTTTTTTGACTTTGATATTACAATTTGAATTATGTGAGCTTTGGTCTTTTGTGTGCAGGCGCGAGTGGGTCTTTGTCTTTTTGACAATAGCCGAATAGCGTGGGTGGTCTTTTTGGCCTTGATATCGCATAGTGGTGAAGGTTATTATCTTTTGTGTACAGAGGCGAGCACTCCTGGTGGTCTTTTAACCTTGATATGACAATGTAAATTTATGTGTGTCTTTGTCTTTTGTGTGTATGTATGCAGGTGTGAGTGGCTCTTTCTCTTTTGTATGTGGAGGCAAACAACAAAGGGTGTTTTATTGACATCGACAATGAATAGCCTTGAGCTTAAATTTATTACCCAATAAGTCAAGACAAGTCAAGACAAGTCTAAGTAAATATCGCATTCTCTTGTTACTAGTTACACCAGGTGTTCATTCATTATGCTTTGTGTACATCTGCAAAAGGTATTATTGGCCTCGAGAATAAATGGCCTTGAGCCCAAATCAATACTTTAATGCCGACCACTCATTACAGATTTATGAGTCAAGGTTGTATATATTCTGAAAGAGTGGGGGGTTAAGCCAGCTGTCTTTAAAGACTGATACCAGCAACACAGCAATTATATTATTAAAATTTACATCAGAACTTTTATTAGATGGAAGATTATTTAGAAAGATAGCATTTTTTTATCATTGAATATAAATAATAATAAACAATGTTGTAGAATTATTAGTATATAATATAAATAATAAACAGACATTTTTTGCAAACAATTTTCTTTTATTTAACTTCGGTGAAAAACACAATACATATTTATAAATTATATTAGTTTGATTAACTATGATACTAAATTACAATAAATGCAGAGAACTCTGTATAAAGATTTGTTTTTAAAGTTCTGATTACCCTTTCCACAATAGCAGCCTTCTTGACACTATCAGTATGGTAGTGGTTGATTGAGTTCTTCTTTACAAGTGCTTGGAAATGTTTATTAAAAAATTCTGTTCCTTGATCAGATTGTATGTTGTGGGGATAATAATTGGCTTGTTTAAAAACCTCATCATTGCAACAGATATTTCAAGTCCAGTTTTATTTTTTATTGGTCTAGCCCAAACAAATTTTGAAAAGCAATTTATACATACTAAAATGTATCTATATCCAAGATTATATTTTGAGAATTGCTGCATTTCAGCCAAATCAATCTGCCATAAATCCCTAAAACCTAATGAATTAAAGTTTTTCTTCGGAGGAAATTTTTTCTTGCTGGTTTATGTAGCTCATTTACCACTTGAAGTTTTTGGTCACTAGTCATCTTTTAAATAATTTATTTATTATTCAGTGGAGGTGTGATATTCTATGCGTCCGTCTGACCAAGATATTGGCTCCCAAGAAGGTTCAGGTGGCTGATGTTTTAAAACTTTTTTTTCTATGGTACTCAATCTCGCATGTAAATTTAACAATAGTTTACCACTTGTCAATTGATGCGTTTTAAGTTTTTCACTAGTGTAGATTTCTAAGTTGGTTTTTACTGCATTAACAGATTCTGCTATAGCGAGCTTTAGTTCTTCAACTAATTTTTGTAAACGATTTTCCAAAAAGTTCTGATTGACAGCGTCTTTATTATCTATTGCATCTGCTATGTTACATAAACGTTTATTATCAATGTCAAAGTGATTTTTAGCAGTCAACTTAAAACCATTGCCTTGCACGCCCTTTATATATGTTATTTTTGAAGTTTTTTTGACACGACCAAATTTGTCAATTGTGTTGTTTGCGCCTCCCATGTCATATATTAACTAAACCACATGTGTTATTGTAGAAGTATCTTATAAGGCCTAAAGCATCCTAATATATTACCCCTTCTTCTTTTAGTTCTTCAATTATATACAAAATTTCATTATCATGCCCAGTATGTCCAACCATTTTTGAGCTCCATAATAATCGCAAACGACCAACTAATTCTTTTGCAGTATTCCAGTATACATAGTTTACTTTGTTATTATTGAACTCTTTGAGATTTGAAATTTTACTTTTGGTTATACCAGAACCTTGTTTATGTCTATCATGTTTCGGTGTTAGAATTGGTTTTATAAAATTTTTAAATTTTGCAGATCGGCTGGTATTTATTCCATAGATCTCATTATACTGGTTGTAACAGGCTTGTGACAAATTAAGTATTTGCTTGTAAACCTTGGCTGCTTTTGGGTGAATGTCTGCAATATTTGATACTCTTGGTTTTTTAAAAAATAACAAATCATATAAATCACGATGAGCTGGAAATGCCCCAATCATATCTTATTTATGATGAAGAGTTATTAGTCCATCTGGGAATTTTATCATGGCATTACCCATCTGAAAATTGCCATTACTAGAATTAAATCTAACACCATATATTGTATCATACATAGATGGGTTTGATTTAAGTCCATCCATGTACATTGCAGAAATAGAATTTAAATCTTCCTCTATATCCTTTCTCCACAATTCGTCCATAGCTTGTTGGTTGGTACTATTTTCGGATAGATCCGGTGTTAAATTATTATCACCCGATAATTCATTCGCAGGGAATGACTTTGGAGTTTGATTAGAATAAGAAAATACTGATGTTTCCGTCAATGGTGGTGAAACTGGCGAGTAAGGTGTGTAAAAAGATTTATTTCCACCATCATCTTCTTCATCCAAGTCGCCAAGTCTAACGATCTCTGCCTTTTTTGCCCCCACAGCTGTAGAAGGTGATGCTATGGTAGTATTTGTTCTTTTTATGATTGCCGCATTTGTAACATTTTCAGAAATTTTTGACAGTGGTTTTGATATGGGTTCATAAAATTTTTCAAGACTTGTGTGATTTGGAGTTTGTTCATCTCTTAAAAATTTAAATTTTCTTCTTACTGCATCTGTCATAGCCACCAAATCACGTTTTAAACTTATTTCAGTATTTGACATATTTAACTAAGATGCTTGCAGTTGATCGTTCTAAAAGCAACTAAAGTTATTGCTGCATATTTGCTAAACATATACATAACTATCAAATTCTTTTCTATATCTGCCATTGTTTAAATCTGCATCTTTATCAATGACTAAAAAGCCATATTTATCTTCCCAACATTTGCACAGATTTCTTGAAATTGAGTAAAAGTAAAGGCTGGAGAAACATGATCTGAAAAAATATGACGCAAGTTCATCTCATTTTTTTTTAAATACTATTATGAAATTTGAATTATCTCGAACTAGCTGTTTTGGTACTCTAGAGTAGGTCTGTGCTAGGTTAAAAGGATCGATATTTTTATGTCTTCCCATACTGTAATATGATCTTATAACACTCTGACTATCACAAATAACGTCATCGAAAATAAATATTGAATTTGGTTTTGCATCTGATGGTGGTATAACGCTGGATGAGTCATCAAATGTGTAGTATCCAAGTCCTTTAATGGGTGATAAAATTTGTTTTAGAGTTTAATATTTCGGTTGAAACAACGTTTTGGAATATATATACATTTTCAAATTTCAGGCCTAGTGGGTGTGCAAGAAGTGTGAGAAGTACATTGGTTTTGCCACAGTTTGATGGTCCAATTATTAATCCGCGTATGGAGTTGGGTAGTAAAGATTTATGGCGCTGATAAGTAATACCACTACCCGTTTTTTCATCCCAATTAATAACTGAGATTCTGTCTTGTTGTTGCACTATGCACATTTTTGCATGAACTGTCTTTTAGTATTTAAGCAGACTTGTATTTATATCAAAATCAGTTCAATGTCATCTGTCAAGCGAAAAAGTTGTTCAACAAAAGTGGGGCGAGGTATATTCAATTCACTTTTGAATAAGCTTCCAGTAGAGTTGCACATCCCTGGTTATCAGTACTGTGGTCCGGGGACATAACATAACATAACATAATTTTATTTCCCAAAAATCCTTAAAAAATTTACATATCATTTCATTTCAATTTACATAGATGTCGAGAAATAAAAAATTCCCCACTGAAACCACTGTTGCTGCTTCTGCGTGGGGTCTTTAGTATTTCCTTAATTTATTTATATTATTTTTTTTTAGTCTGTTTTTTAAGTTTATAAAATATACTTACTTGGCAAAAGATTAGCGAGAGGAGATCCAGGAATAAATCTATTAGATAGAGCTTGCAAAAAACACTACATTAGTTACTCTATAAATTTGGATAATTTAGAAAAAAGACACAAAGCTGATCGTGAGCTAGAAGAAAGTGCGTGGAAAGTTGTTAAATCAAAAGACGCCGGAATAAAAAAAAAGTCTGCTGCATACTTTGTTACAAACGCAATGAAAGTTAAACAAAAAATTGGAATGGGGCTAAAAACGACAAAATAAAAAAAAACACAAAAAATGGCTTTTGGATCTGCGATAACTAGAAAAGTTCAGGCCAAAATAAAATCGATTCAGAATGAAAATTTCACGATATTTCAAAAATTTCAAAAATTGCCTTGGCAGCAGCCCATAAGCATTTAAAAGCTTCTGGGGGAAAAAAGAAGATTAAAACCCCAAGAGTAATCCCCATTCCAAAAATTGGTGGTATTTTACCTCTTATACCTATTTTTGCTGAGTTATCAGCTCTTGGTTCATTAGCAGGTGGCGCCGCTGGCATAGTTAAAGCCATAAAAACCGTTAATCATCTTAAAAATAGTGTGGTTGGTGCTAAAAACCCCCAACTACTTGTAGAGAGTAAAAAAGGTGCGGGTTTGTATTTAAAACCATATCGAACTGGATTAGGACTTTATTTTTCAAATCCAAAAAACTAGTAAAGCCCTTACCAACAAGGGCATTATCAAATATTGATTTGGTAAAATATGCAAAAAAACTTAAAATTGCAAATTTTGTTGGTGTAATTATGAGAGACGCTCTTCTCAAAAGTGGACCCACCAAAACTGAATCAGCCATCATTAACTTAGACAGTGTATATGGACCAGGAACACATTGGGTGGTATATAGAAAGATATCTAGAAAAGTTGCTTATTACGACAGTTTTGGCAACTTACCCCCACCTCTGGAATTTATAAAGTACATGCATAGCGGACCGAATTATGCCTCAGAAATTTGGTATACATATAAAAACCAGCAAAGATATAATACAGTTTATTGTGGTCAGTTGTGTCTACAGTTCCTCTTAAAAAAAATGATTTTATAGTTATTTAAAATGAACCTTAGCCCAAAAAGTGAGCGTGCGAAATTAGCAAAAATGCATAAATCTTTAAAAGCATTTAGCGAAGCAAAAAGCTTGCTTCCAATGACAAGTGACGAACTATACGAGTTGCCTAAAGAAGTGATGATTGCATGTGTGCCAAATGAAATAGATTTGGTATGGGAGAAGTTACCAGAAAAACTTAAAGAAGATATTGATATATTAAAGTATCAGTATTGTTATGACCATTACTCTACAAACAACTCTGGTGATCAAGTCGATGGTCCGCCACCAAAATTTTTTTTTGTTATTTATGTAACGCCAAGGGCTCGAAAGTGTCTAAGTCTAAGGAAATTGTGGATTGTAACATTGCATCTAGTTGTTGTAAGACACAGTAAAAATGTCTTGTACTTTTACACTAAGTGGTTATTCAAGTACTCTAAGTGCCAATTTCTTCCCTCCTATAGAAATAAATGACAGAGAAAAATATGGACTTATAGGGTTTTATTCATATAATTCAATTTTTAACGTAGATGAAACTAATAATTGGTTTGGATTCAGTAAGCTGAACTGGAGAGGGGCAGTAATGTTAAAAATACCCCCTGGTGCATACGAAATAACCCAAATACATGATGCAATGCAGAAAGCTCTTCAAAAAGGTGCAAAAGATCTAGATGAAAATATTTTTAGCTTACGTGCAAACAATAGCACTTTAAAATGCGAAATTAAGTCAAAGTATCTACTTCACTTTAAACACTACGACTCAATTGGGCAGTTGTTGGGATTCACAAATGAAGAGCTATTAAAACCCAATGAGATTTATGAATCTTCAACAATAGTTGATATTACAAAAGTTCGCATTATAAGAGTAGATTGCAACATAACAACTGGTGCATATTTAAATTCAGAACAAGCGCACTCTATTTATGAATTTGACATTGATGTGGAACCTGGGTATAAGTTAACCAACAAATATCATTTATATGCCAATCCAACCAGAAGGTCGTCAGTTTATCGACAACATTACAGGATCGTGGATGATAGAGGAAAGCTCATTAATTTTCAAGGAGAAAAAATAATTGTAAAGTTAGAGCTTAAAAGGTTATAAAGAAAATGGGTTATTGTTATCATCATCAAAGCAATCAAATATCATAAAAAAAAGGATGTTGAGACTTACATTCCAAATAAAAAGAGATGCAAAAGAAGTAAAAATATCATTCGTGTAAAAGACTTGTCACGAGAAAGATCTAAATTATCCATAGAAGAAAAACTGTTTTTGAAATCACTTGGTTTGTGTCTAAAACACATTAATTAAAATGATTTCAACTAGTGAAAAGTTAGAAGCATTTAATGAACCAATTTTTGAGAATTCAATTATAAGTCTGCAAGAGCATAGTTATAAACCATATGGAACACCATCGTTTAAAAACTCTGATGAAATTCGTATACCAATTCAATTTCAAGATCTAATTTTGGATGTTTCCGAAAGTTATATTTATATAGAAGGAAAGTTTACACCAAACGATGCAAGTAAAAGATGCTACTTATCAAATAATGCTCTTGCTTTTTTATTCAAAGAAATTCGATATGAAATGGGTGATGAACAAGTTTGCGTTGTTCGAAAACCAGGAATTTCTTCAGCATTAAAAACCATTGTTTCATTTGGAAGTAGTCAAGGAAAGCTGCTTTCAACCTACGGTTGGGGTTTAACAGAAGCCAATCAATGCATATTGGATAAAGCAAGTGGTAGACTCCCATTAAAATACCTGATGGGATTTGCAGAGGACTATAGAAAGGACATTTTTAATCAAAAACAAGAACTGATTCTCGTAATAGCACACACCTTCAATAATTGCTATATCGGTGAAGTTGATTCGGAAATCTCAATAGATAAAATCGAATGGAAAATCCGGCACATAATTCCAGAGGATCGTCAAAGAGTTAAAATTCTTTCTAAAATTAATAAGGCGGGTGATAATGTTAATATCAAAGCCGCCTATCGCATGTGGGACCTGTATGAATTGCCTCTTCTTCGGAGCACAGCTTCTGATACATGGGCAGTAAGAAGTAGTATGAATTTGGAAAAACCACGATACATTATTATTGAATTTCAAAAGACTGAAAATTGTAATGCCAGAGACAAAGATGCCACAGAATTTATCTCTGCTGATTTGGCTGATATTAGATTATATATTAATTCTGTAGTTTTTCTCTATGAGAGGTGGAGCCTCGATTTTTCAAAAAGATTATGCGGCCCTGCCTACTATGCATATTAAAATTTTCAAAACAGTTACTCTGGTAAAACATGTTACGAACCAATACTTGATTTAGATAGTTTTATTAAAAACCCAATAATTGTTATCGATGCTTCACATCAACAAGATTCAATAACTTCCTCTATAGTGGACATTAAAGTGGAATTTAACACAAGAAAAGCTAAATTTCCAAATGATGTAAAAGTGTATGCTTTACTTATTCATGATTCATTAATTTCTTATAATATTTTAAATGGTACTGTAACCAAGGGTTAGAATAAGTATAAAATAATTGTTTTCTTTTTTCTCAAATGTAAATGATCTCTTGTATGCTAATTATAATTTAATTATGAATAATAAAATTGTATTGAAAATAAGCTAAAATTGTTGGTCTATTTTTTATTTTTAGAAAAACCTCGCAACATTTTGCACCTTATTTATTTTCTTACTATATAAGCTAGAAAAACTTTGTTGGTATTTTTTGTCATTTATTTTGTAAGGTAATTTGGTGTTGTTTATTTATCCTTAAATCAATCAAGAAATTTATTTAAAAAACGAGATACTTCCTTATTTTTTTTAGCTTATATAGTAAATGAGGAATAATAATAAAAGAGACAAATTGTGATTAAAACAGTATATTAAAGGTTGCATCACGTATAATATGGCTATATAAGCTGAATTTCAAAAACAAAAATTTATCTATACTGATATGTATACCCATAACGCAGCATAATTAATTGATGCAAGTGAAACTAAATTCGGCTGTATTTATTCATATGATTTTAAAATAATATATTACATTAATCAAAAAAAAAGCAATTAATCAAAATTAGCTAAAATTATGTATAAACATCATAATACTAAACACTAATTACTTATAAACAAACACTAATTACTTAAATCTATTTGATTAGTTATATCTATCTCTAATTGCTGAAGTTCATTTCCCCGTAAAGCACTTAAATCCCTTAAAACACCATAGTGTTTGATATCAGAATGCCCTCAAGGTAGTGTATGTGTTGTACCTGATATAATGTACCTTTTATCATCATGATATGATAGAGCCACTTTATTGATAGTTTCAGTATACACCGTATGCATGGTTGTTTTAAGGTTCTTCATTTTCCTAAATAGCATGCCACCTTTCTTTACAATTTTTAAATAATCCTCAACAGATAAATGCTTGTATATTATATATTTCTTTATACCCTTTGATTTTTTGAGTTTTTTACAAATGGATCCTACATAATAAGCCTTGGCACCAGGTCCTACAAAAGTCTTAATTGGATCCCCCTTTAATTCATCTTTCATTCTACCTAAGATAGACAATTTTTTTTTTATATTATATGGATTATTTTCGCTAAAGTTGGAAGTATCAAATTTGTTGGGGTTCTCTGATACGAATTTATAAAAATCATCTGTATATATCTTTAATATTTGGGAATCTGTATCTGTGTACATCATTGTAGCATTATCACCATACTCTTTTTTAATAAAATTGTAAAAAAAATCATACATGACTGTTTTTGAAACATCCAGAATGCAAAAACCTAAATATATTGGTTTATCGTAGTGTATCTTTAATTTTTGCATTTGAATTGCAACAAGATCCTCTGTAAATATTGTACAGTTTTTGTAATTAGGTATGCCAATTAATGATCGTGCTCTCTCTCTTCTCAACTGATTTTCCCAACTAGTTACAAGTTTTATATCGTTATATTTCTCGACATTTTCCATTGTTTTCCCAAATACTGCGTTGTTGAATAATTTGTATAAATCTCTCTGAAAACAGCTGTTGCTTTTATTGCGTAATTCTGTATTTGTGTGTATGTATTTTTTGAACCAAGGTGATTGCTGAAATTCTAATATTCTATGTGTTTGCTTAACGACTAAGCCATTTTCTACAGCCTGCTTAAGGGTTCTATAATGTACAATGTATTTTTTTTTACGGGTATGCTCACTCGCAAGGAAGTCCCTATCACGCTCGAGAAGCGGCAAGTGCACGGAAATGTTGGTGTGTGTTGGTTTTGAAACGGTTCAGGTTGTAACCTGCAGGGAAAACTGTCGCAGGGAGTTTATTCCACAGCGATGCTGTTTTCCAGAGATATGAATTCTGATATAATGAGGTTCTTGGTGCCTCTATTTTGACAATAAATTGATGGTTACCGTCTGTTTGACGTGTTCGCCTAGTAGGTGCTACTCCCAGGGGGATCATACGTGCCAACTCTTCAGAGCATTTTCCGTGATAATACCTGTAGAAGAGAGATAGATCGCCCACAGTTCTTCGATGTTCGAGACTATCTAAGCTACGGGTAAGTGCGGGGTCATTGATCAGCTTGATAGCTCGTTTTTGCACGGTGTTTAAAAGCATTAAGGCATTTTTGGGTGCCGCACTCCATATATGTGAGCAGTACTCCATAGTTGGTCGAATCTGAGCTGTGTAGTTGGCTTGGTGTAGACAGATGTCTTGTACGAAATAGCATCCCAAGCTTTGGGGACGCCCTTTTAGCTATATCTGCCACGTGACTGTGCCAAGACATGTTGGTCTCTGCAGTGACTCCTAAGATGTTCAACTGGCTCTGCAATGCGACAGCACTTCCAGATAGTATGATGTTTGGCTCACCGGTGCTGGTCTTTTTTGAAAACAGGGCTGCTTGGGTTTTCTGCGCGTTAAACTGTACAAGGTTTTTGTTGCCCCAGTCCTCTATTATCTCCAAGTCGTTATTTATCTGTGATATTTCAGTTAGTCTAAGGTAATGGAATTCGCGTGCGGAGAGACATGTGGGTGGTATGACTGAGGAGACTACATTGCCATCATCTGCAAAGCAGTGGATTTACTGTTTTATCTATGAGGTCATTTATGTAAATCAGAAAAAGTGTTGGCGAAAGGATTGCTCCCTGTGGCACACCAGCATTTATTTGGTAAGAGTTGGAGTTCCGGCCATCCAGTGCAACATAAATGGATCTATCCTTAAGGTAACTTTCAAACCAAGTGCAAAGTCTCGGCGACAATCCCGTTGCTTTGAGCTTGTTGAGCAGATTTTCATGCCAGACTTTATCGAATGCTTTAGATATATCTAAGGCAATTGTTCTTGTTTCACCTCGCAACTCAATCGCTTTTTGCCATAAGTGAGTGACGTATGTAAGTAAATCGCCAGTTGACCTATATTTTCGAAATCCGTATTGCTTGTCGTTGATAATTTTGTACTTTTCCAAGTACTTGGTTAGGTGATTGTTCACAACTCTTTCCATTACTTTTGATATCACCGGAAGTAGAGCAATTGATCTATAGTTTAACCGATCTGTCTTTTTTCCTTTCTTTGGAATGGGTTGTATTGCGGCAGACTTCCATGATGATGGATTTCTTTTTATCATTTAGGTTAGGAATTAGTTTACGAATTTTAGAGCCAGATTCAGGTGGTATGATATTCTCAACTAAAAATGGAAAATCTGAGTGTTTATCATGCAGTTCTTCGGGGTATTGAACATCTACTTCAAGCACATATCCAATGTCATTATTGGCAGGTATATCACAAATATCTGAAGCTAATATCTCCTGACTAGAAAGCCACCTAAATCCTTTGGTTGGTAGTGGTTGTGACATACTATGTCCATACAGATTTGTGGCATCTAAGTACATTATGTAGGATGATGGCTTACTTGGGTCGTAATCAGGAAGATATTTATTATTTGCAGTATGCATTCTTTCACTGCAATGACTTATTCCACCCCTTATCCCCTTTTTAAAAAAAATGAATCATATCTAAATCAGTAAGGAGTTCCAATTATATTTGAGTTAATTTTAGCATAGGATCAAATGATAGTGATGGAAGAGTAAAATACTGAACCGGATCCAAGTTGTATGTTTTTAATGAATTTAATCGAAATTCTTCGAAAATATCACAAAGGAGTTTTTAAATAAAGATCGGAGTAATCACCTAACGTTTTACAATTAAATAATCTCCAAACCTTTTTTGCCCGATCATACTCATCATCACTTATATGTTCTTCCTTCAGTTGATCATAAAATTGATTTTTTGTTGGGAGATGTTTATCGTCCAATTTACTTAGACTGGTGACATAGCTGTATGGAAATACCCCTATTTGTCTCATTAAGTTAAATTCTTGCATGCCATTAAAATGTTTTCGTGTATCTTGAAACATATTTATATCTAATCCTTTACTAAGCTCATCTAATGAGCCGGCTAAAAATTTATAACTATCTAAAAATCTTAGTTGTAAATATTTTTTATAGTTTTTCCAGTGGTATCTGTGTAATCGTGTATATAAATTGATTCGGTAAAGGATATGTACTTTTCTTTATTTTTGGCTATAACATCAATTTTATCACCATGTGATGCTAGTTCCTTTATAAACAATCATAACCGCTCAAATTATGGAAAATTATTGGTACAAATCTTGGTATTTGATATTGTAAATTACATGTAGAATGAGTGGCAAGAAACCGTTTTTCTCCCGTTATATGGCAATGATCGGTTACTTTTTTATCTGTTGGCATGAATGGCTTTTGACATATACCACATGTGGTTGCGGATTCTTTCAACCTTTTCTCGTCATAAGTTAGGTGACTCATTGGCTTAATATCTTTTAAATAATTATTGTACACCTCCCTTAGATCACATTCGATTCGCCTAATGAACTCTTCTGCTGCATTTTGACCACGATATAGCTCAAACTTTGTCACCGAGTCATCAAATGAACATTTAATTATATACGAAAATGCATACGGTTTATGAATTATGTTTTTAATTGTATATGGTGCATTGGGATCTGGCTCTCATGTTTCTATTGGCTGCAGAACAGACTCAAAATCAGCGTACACTACAAAGGGGGCTTTAAGTTGCTTCTCATAGTTTTCAAATTTTAAAATGTTCCCCATGACAGCCCTACTAACTTTGTCAAGTTTAAAATCAGCGGAAGGTGTGGTTGCATAAACCTTTCCACAGTCATATTGTTGATGATGTAGTAAGTTCTTTGGGGTGTTAAAGCGAACTAAGCAACCATCACAGAAATATACCTTATCACCGTGTGAGTTTAACTGATTTCGAACCAAGCGTGACAAATCTTTGATCCAGCAATAGTGAACAATATGACAGTCTTGTCATGTGTGGTTCGAGTCAGTATTTTTACATCCTTCAAACAATAATAAGAAATTAACATGATAGAGAAATTTGTGATTTCAATAGTATAACGGTCCAACTACTTCACACTTTACTCGGTTATTTTCAAATTTTGATTCTAATCCATAAACATTAACTGATATATTATTCAAATTTTCAAATTTCTCAATTGCTTTTAACTTAACTGGAAAATCAACACCAGTCAGATTTAGCACAGTCGAGTAGTGTGGATAAGATGAGGTTCTATCTGAACTTTGCTCCGCTGGATGTAAGGCCGATGTAATAGCCCAAGCGAAGCAAGCGTTGTCATGATTTTTTTATTTTATTTTATTTTTATTTTATTTATTTAATTCTATACAACAGGCAAAAGCCCAATTACAGTATAGAATAGAAAAATACTATACTACAAAACTATATCTACTAAGAAAACTATAAACTAGTAAACCTAAATTCTATAAAATGATGATCGCATAAAATTAGAAAAAATAATTTATCCTTTCAGTATTTACTAAATATAATGCAGTACTAAAAAAAAGTAAATAAACAACTAAAAGTGTCACCAAATAGCAACAAAAAAATATCATTTATATCTCTGATAACACTTTTTTTAAACCGTTCAGCGAGATATGGAAGTAGTCGACGTTAGTGAGTTACACATATTACATATTTTAAACACCGGAGACAATTTCATAATATTAGTCCTTGCATTTGGAAGATAAAACGTACTAATTTGACGGGTTGAAGTTCGAAGGACTATAAATGACATACGACTTAAAATATCAGGGCAGTCTATTTTATTATGCAAAATTTTGTGTAGAATAATTAAAAATGAGTTATTTCGCTTTGTCTCTAATGAATGAATATTAAATTTTTTCAAAAGTTCAATCTGTGGAAAGCCTTGTCTAGGATAAACATGATCAGATTTTAGGTGCAAGTATTTTAAAAATTTTCTTTGGATGTTCTCAAGGTTTTCTTTGTGAACAGCATATATTGGAGACCAAATAATTCCAGCATACTCTAAATGAGATCTTATAAGGGTGTAATATAGTGTTTTGACAGCTTGCACATTACTGAACTCCTGGGTGCACCTCACCAGAAACCCATACATTTTAAAAGCTTTGGCCGAAATCGATTCGATATGATCACCAAAAGTCAATTTGCTGTCAAAGATGACACCTAGGTCTTTAAAATTAGTTGGCCTGTCTAGAATAACATTATTGATTTGGTAGTCATAGTGAATAACATTTTTTGTTTTAGTAGTATAGGTCATAACTTGACACTTATTAATATTTAAATCTAGACGATTAATGAACCCATGTAATTCCTGTAAATTATATTGCAATCTTTGACAGTCTTCTATAGACTTTATGGGAAACCAAGTCTTAAAGTCGTCACAATAAAGTAAAAAGCTTATATCCAGATTTCCTCCAATGTCATTTATAAATAAATCGAAAAAGAGAGGCCCCAAAACAGAGCCTTGCGGTACTCCTGAGCTTACTGGGCAAATAACCGACCTATGACCACGCGACTCGACGTATTGTTTTCTATTTTCTAAGTATGATGTGAATAGTTGTAAGTACTGATTATCGAAACCGAAAAACTTAAGTTTATTTATAAAAATCGCATGGTCAAGCCGGTCAAATGCTTTTAAAAATCTGTATATTAACCACCGCGTTTCTCGACTCAATGAATTTTGGTAGTTTGATGTAGGAACTTCCGCCTAGTGGTGTGTATTTATTGACGTTTACTTCCAAATACATAATTTGTTGTAGCGCCCAACCTGCAAAAAAAAAGAAAAAAGATTAATTTATTGGACTCTAGATTTTAAATTATGTTTCTTGTCTTAAAATTTGGTCTTTGGGGTCGTAAAATCACTAAAGTATGATGTATTCATATTAAGATAGATAGTGTGTAACAAGGAAAATAAAATAGAGACATTTTTGGATATACAATATAAAAATTATAAAATATTATTTGAGAAAAAGAAGAAAAACCCTCCATTAGGTATGCGTTAAATGACATTCATTATTTAAATCGGGAAAGTGGGCCAAGTGGCACCTCGTTTTGACGGTATCCTAAATGTTTTAGAAATAGTTGACGAGTTTATATTTTTGAAAATTTTGTATCCGCTCACACTGTAGTAGTGTATACTATTGTAGTGTGAGCTATTGTGATCCTAATTTTTTCGAGAAAAGAAATTGTTCCGATTGTCTGTAACTCAAAAACTTCTTGTCCTATTTTAATGAAATTTGGTATCTAAGCTGGGTCTTGTCAGATTTTAAGTCAAAACATGGTTTGTGTGGTATCAAACGAAAGGTGATTGAGACTGCTGTTCAACAAAGTACATTTTAGTTTTAAAAACAAGGGGTGGGGGTAGATTGCAAAAACTCAGATTTTAAGTCCAAACATGGCTTGTGTGGTATCAAACGACAGGTAATTGAAACTGCTGTTAAACAAAATACATCTTATTTTAAATAAAAAAAAAGGTGGGGGTATATTGCAAAAATTAGAGTTTATGTAAAAACATGGCATTTGTGGTATCAAACCAAATGGTAATTGAATCTGCAGTTAAACAAAATACATTTTAGTTTTTAAAAAAAGGGTGGGGGTAGCTTTAAAAAATTAGAGTTTATGTGAAAATATGGCGTGTGTGATATCAAAAGAAAGGTAATTGACTCTGTAGTTGAATAAAATACATTTAGTTAAAAAAAAGGGGTAGGGGTAGATTTCAAAAGCTAGAATTTAAGTGAAAATATGGCTTGTGTGGTATAAGACGAAAGGTAATTAAGTCTGCAGTTGAATAAAACACATTTTAGTTTAATGAAAAAAAAAGTGGGGGTACCAAACATGGCTTATGTGGTATCAAACGAAAGGTAATTGAGACTGCTGTTAAACAAAATACATCTTAGTAAAAAAAGGGTGAGGGTAGATTGCAAAAACTCTGATTTTAAGTCCAAACATGGATTGTGTGGTATCAAATGAATGGTAATTGAGTCTGCAATTAAATAAAATATATAATATTTGCAGAGCCTTAAGTTAAAATTTATTATTTTTAGTTACTTAGCATTGGCTTCACATTCCACCAACAGGGTATTTTTTTTTGTTGATTTGGTGTAAAACTAATTAAAGTGATTTGATTTTTATGATAAAAAAATATTATTCATTTTACGACCAAAATCATAGATGATTCTTAATTATAAAAAGCGTTTAATAGGCATTTTTACAATGATTTTGTCTAAAATGGATTAAAGTGATTTGGTGTTAATTATTCATTTTAAGCCAAACTTATGATGATTATTAATATTAGTTGTAATGAGTACCTAGTTTATTTGACTGACTAAAATGCTAAGAAATAAAATAATCTTTACCTGAATCACGTTCCATAAATTCTGAAGCCTGTGATACCATTTTGTCCACAAAAGTTTCATAAATAGTTGATAATTTTGAACCCATACAGATAACTTTGTTCGCTGTATTAAATGACTTAACTGATATAACCTCCTTCGTGGGATGAATAAATTGCGCAAATAATTCCATATTTACTTTCACAGCACAGTGATCATTAACACATCGCTGTATTAGGGGTAGCACCTTGGACTTGATCTGAGTAAAATATGTCTTGTAATCACTTCCTGAATTTGCGCAACTTACTCTATAGCTGGCAATCCTTGATTGAAAGGCACTTCTTATCAATTGGATGCCGTCACAAAACTTCACACATGCATTGTTTTTGTGTTGCAATGTTTTGCAAGGCTATTCATTTTATTTGCTGGTACACACACACACACACATGGTAGTGTGTAATTTTCTTGTTGATTATTTGCATTATTGATGGTAGCAATACATATTTTCTTAGAGGCTGGCTCTTCATTTGCAATATCTTTCACTTTGCATACTGTTTTGATATGTCTTAGCATATTATCTCTTCTACTAAATGTTTTGGAGCACTGAGGACACGAAAATATTTTGAATCTTATGCACAAACTTTACTGTCACAAACAAAGAACTTTATGTTTTTGAAAAACTTTATCTAATGTTTTAGCGCGCGGTTAATTGAAAAATAAAACCAAAATCGTAAGGCAGCAGGCCGACACTAAAGAAGAGCCTACTTGTAGCATGGCTTTATATAACACCCCCCACTCTTTCACAATATATGCAACCTAGACTCATAAATCTGTAATGAATGGCCGACCTTGAAGTATTTATTTTGGCTCAAAGTCAAGGTCAAAGACAAGGTCAGCGTCAAGGTCAAAGTCAAGGTCAAAGTCGAGGTCAAAGTCAAGGTCAAAGTCAAGGTCAAACTCAAGGTCAGAGTCAAGGTCAAACTCAAGGTCAAAGTCAAGGTCAAACTCAAGGTCAAAGTCAAGGTCAAAATCAAGGTCAAAGTCAAAGTCAAGGTCAAAGTCAAGATCAAAGTCAAGGTCAAAGTCAAGGTCAAAGTCAAGGTCAAAGTCAAGGTCAAAGTCAAGGTCAAAGTCAAGGTCAAGGTCAAAGGCAAGGTCAAAGTCAAGGTCAAAGTCAAGGTCAAAGTCAAGGTCAAAGTCAAGGTCAAGGTCAAAGTCAAGGTCAAAGTCAAGGTCAAAGTCAAGGTCAAAGTCAAGGTCAAAGTCAAGGTCAAAGTCAAGGTCAAAGTCAAGGTCAAAGTCAAGGTCAAAGTCAAGGTCAAAGTCAAGGTCCAAGTCAAGGTCAACATCAAGGTGAAAGTCAAGGTCAAAGTCAAGGTCAAACTCAAGGTCAAAAAACACTCAGATTATTGGGCTATGCTCTAAAAAGGACTCGCACAATAAAGCTCTTGTTAAAAAGACAATGACCCTTCGCCTATTGTTAAAAAGACACCTGCATACAAAAGAACAATAGAACAATAGGATTTCTCGGAAATGACGTCATTCACTCCTCATTTTGCGCCAGAACAGACATATATCTACTACTTTTCATCCTGAAAAGAGTCACTTTTCGAGTTGTGAAGGTTTTCGTGTGAACTATTGGTTAAATCTGACCCATATAACAAGTAAAATACTGTTCTTTTTTGTGTTGTGACTGTTTTTTCGAATTGTTCAGTGTACTTAAAATTAAGGAGAATAAGGAAAAAATCTTTTGAATTTATTAGAAAATAATCACATTCCCAGTTGTTATTCAGCATTTTCTAACTCGTTGTAAAAATAAATACAAAGTTTCTTCTTTATTTGTTTTCTTTTTTTATATTATTTACCATCCTGCGTGACATCCTGATTTAGAACGTCATGATGCCTTGTTCTAAAAAAGTGTCACAATATCGGGTTTTTGTCTTTTTTTAACTAAAAACGACAAAAATCATTTTTTCTGAGAAACGTACTGCACCAATTACATTGAGTTAATAGGTTCCTGTTGATATAAAATAACATGTTAATTCGTAATTTGTCATGTAAGTGAAAAATGAATCCCTCTAATGAATTAAATTCTTTAACAGCGGTTTTCTCAAAACAATGTTTTTTGAGTTGTGACTATTTTTAGGCGGGGGTGCGAATATTAAGAAGAAAAAAATTAATTAGTAAAAAATACGACATTATGGTGTTGCGGGCCCCCCAAGACATATTCCTAAAGGCGCCACTGATGTACCCCAGTACATGGTGGTGAGGGTCGTTGATATTGTTATCCCCTTGTAGATCAGAGCTTTGTGACCTGCATCTGCGGTGGGGATAGGAATCCAACTTCTGCTGCGTCTGCCTCCACGTGGCACCACTGGATGTCGGTGATATGCAGATCAAGGCTACTTGTCTTGCATATCACCTAACCAAAGACGCCCGGCTTACTCCAAGGTGTTATGCGACCCGTGCCGAGGGATGGAAGGCATCTGTGCCGCTAAACAGATGTCTTGAACGGAGCCTCCGGAAAATCAGGCCAAATTCCGGAGTAACCAGGCCTTGTCACCAGTACTGCGCGGCTCTGCTGGGATGGACCACCCTTTCCGACGCTACTCGTGGGAACAATTATGAGTACATTTAATAACCAAAACCAAAACAAAATGGATGTTGGCGGGAACGAATCCGACTCATCCGAAAAAGAAAGAAGAGAGGAGGATAAATCCAACTCTCTAGAAAATCCAGTTCCGGAGGATCTAACCTCTGAACAGGAACAAGCCCTACTATCAGGCGACACCTCAGCTGAGGAAACCGTAAAGGTTCTAGACAAAGAGACCAAACCAAAACACAAAAGAGTATCAGGCCATAAAAGCAGGAAGCTAAAGAAGCTACTGCAAAAAGGCCGGCCGTATCAGGATGCGCTGGCGGAGGTCCCTAGGGAGCCGGAAACGGTAGTCCAGGCAGGAGGTCAATCCACCTCTGGAACTTCCAAGAAAGGCACCGGGACACCAGCCGCAACCGAAACCAAGGGGAAACAGGGAACGGGAGAGCAATCCACCCGCAAAACTGCACCCCTGAAGATAGGAGAGCCATCCACCTCAGGGACCAGCAAAAGATCCGGGCCTCAAAACACACCTGGCGGTAAAGGGAAGCTAAACGTGGGAGCAAAATCCACCCACAAACCAGCACCCGCAAAACCCCAGGCCAAAGAGACCGGAAAACGAACTCGTTCGGATGGTAGCACTCCAGGAATGGAGGCTAAGAAACCCCGAACTAGACAAACACCACCTCAAGGGAACATACAAAGCCCACCAGCGCCCTCTTACAGTGCTGTCACGGAAGGGATCAGGGTTGGAATAATCCACCCTGACTACCCAAGCCAAATGATGGAGACTGTAAACCTTAATAGGCTGCAGAAAGCAATCATGCTGGCGGTAGAAAATCTACCTGAAGATGGGCCACAGGTGAGATTCCAGGGCTCTGCTAACAGACCTGGATGGCTCATGCTAACCTGTGCAGACGGCACGACCCGAACATGGCTGGAGGGGCTGGTACAGACTCTACAGCCATGGGAAAATGCACAGTTGAGGCTAGTGGAGGGAGACAACCTACCTAGTTCTCACCTATGCGTAGTGTACCTACCTGATGACAGTGCGGAAGAACGCCTGCAGAAGGACAGTGTGCTCAAGAGGCTGAGGAAAATGAACCACAGCCTTCACACACATAACTGGAGGGTAGTTAAAACTGAACCTTCAGGACCTGGCCAAACATGGACCTTCGCGGTGGACAAAGCTTCCTGGGATGCTCTAAGGGCGATGGACTTTAAGCCTTATTTCGGCTTCGGGCTGGTGAAATTCCGCCCAGGACGAATGGGCTTAAACCCAGTCAGTGTGGGTGTGCAACCAGGGACATCGGGGGGAATTAAACCAACCGATGAACCTATTGAGGCTCCCGTTCAGGAGGAGCACACCCCTTATCCCATGGAGACGGACGACACCCCGAACATACCGGATACGGACCAGGAGGATAAACCACCTGGTTCTGACGGAACCCAAGACCTGGAGGATCAACCACCAGGATCAGCGGGTCTTATGTAATCATCAATTAAAATTAACTGCCATGGAGGACATAATAAAATGCATTCAGGTCAACTTACACCACGCGAAAGCTGCGACCTACATCCTCGCTAAGTCAATCACTGAAGCCAAAATAGATTTGGCCCTCGTCCAAGAACCTTGGCTGAATAACAACAACCAAGTGTGCGGACTGAGGCTTCCCAACACAAAGGTATTGTACGATCGCTCGGGAAATAAACCCCGGGCAAGTATAATCATTAAAAACAACATTAACCACTTTCTGTTAACAGGTTTCTGTAATGGAGACCTAGTGGCGGCCCAAGTGGACATCAAAACCGGCAACGGATAACAACCACTGATAGTATGCTCAGCTTACTTTTCGGGAGATGCACCGATACCACCCGCAGGATTGGCTGAATTAATCAGACACTGCAGGAGGAACAACCTACAACTCATTCTCGGCTGTGACGCCAACGCTCACCACACAGCATGGGGAAGCACTAACATCAATGACAGAGGTAAGTCACTGTTTGATTTCATCTTAGGGGAGGGGTTAACGGTTAACAACCGCGGAAATGAACCTACCTTTGTAGTGGCAAACAGAAGCGAGGTCTTAGACCTAACGATATCAACGGCGCACTTTAGCGACAATATCGTCAACTGGGAAGTGTCTTCTGAACCATCAGGCTCAGACCATAGACACATCTGATTCGAAATAAAATCACAAGAAAGAAAGGTAGTCAGCTACCGAAACCCCAAAAGCACAGACTGGGAGGGCTATAACCAAACCTTGGCTGAACGCTTACGGGAGGTTCCTAAATCTATCAAGACCACTAGGGAAATAGAAGAGGCGGCAGGACAAATCCAAACCGCTATTCTATCAGCATACCAGGACAACTGTCCTGTGAAGACCAAAAAAGGCTCTCGGACCACACCTTGGTGGAACAAAAACCTTGAAAAAAGAAGGAGAAATGTCAGACAGCTCTATAACAGGGCGAAAGAGAATAACTCATGGGACCAGTATAGAGCTGAATTGACCGCTGACAACAAAGAGATTCGAAAGGCGAAAACGGAATCGTGGAGGAAATTCTGCCAGGGGTTATCAGATATCCCTGCGGGAGCACGAATCCACAAGATACTCTCTAGAGACCCAAATCAAACACCACAGATAGGGGCAATAAAGCGACCAGATGGGAGTTACACAACATCAAGGAAAGAATCACTTGAATTACTAAGTAAATGTCACTTTCCGGGGTGCACAATGATTACAGAACAGACTCGGCAGAACCAACCCATGCAAAGGCCGGGCAGAAATAGACCGGATAGGGAAGACTGGAGGCTGGCGTATCAAATCGCAACCCCGGACAAAATAAAATGGGCGATCAACACCTATCACCCATTCAAATCACCAGGAGAGGATGGAGTGATTCCGGTCTTACTCCAAAAAGGACTGGAACCTCTAATAGCCACCCTGACAAAGCTATTCAGAGCTAGCATAGCGTGGAGCTACATACCAGAAAACTGGAGGTCGGTAAAGGTAATATACCTACTGAAAGTGGGGCAGGCAGGTTTAAACCTACCCAAATCATACCGACCAATAAGTTTAACATCATTTCTATTGAAAACTATAGAAAAACTGATTGATAGGCATATTAGGGAAGGGGTATTGCAGGAACGCCCTCTAAACATTTACCAATATGCCTATCAACCAGGCAAATCTACGGATCTGGCAATAAACAACCTGGTCAGTAAACTAGCAAAGACACTAGACAGCAAAAAAATTGCGGTCACGGCCTTCTTGGACATAGAAGGAGCATTTAGCAATGCCCCAATCGACTCACTCTTTAACGCATGCATTCAAAGAGGTGTCGAACCTTGTATTAACAACTGGATCCGGATGATGCTACAAACGCGTATCGTAAAAACCACCCTTGGTGAGGAGGAAATCAGAGTAAGCACGGCAAGAGGTTGTCCGCAAGGGGGAGTTCTATCTCCCCTACTATGGACACTGATGGTAGACGGGCTGCTGGAACTCCTGCAAAGGGAGGGAATCGAGGCGCAGGCATACTCCGATGACGTTGTGATCAGAATACAAGGCAAATTCGATGGTGTAATATCCAACATCTTACAAAGGGAGCTAAACCTAATAAATGGATAGTGTAATAGGGAGGGACTATCAATCAACCCTAGAAAAACCACTATAGTACCCTTCGGCGGAAACTGAACCTAACAGAACCCACCGTCAAAGGGATACGCATTCCTTTTCAAAAGGATGCCAAATACCTGGGACTGATTCTGGACCAGAGACTAAATTGGAACACCCACCTGGACAAGGTAATCGGCAGGGCGAAAATGGCCTTGTGGACATGTACCAGAATTTGTGGGAAGTCATGGGGTATGAAACCAAAACAAACCTACTGGCTATACCTAACGGTAGTGAGACCGATGATCACATATGGCTCTATTGCTTGGTGGGCAAAAACTAAGCAAAAAACAACCAGGGATAAACTGACACGCGTGCAAGGCATGGCGTGTAGAGTCATAACATCAGCAATGAAATCGACACCTGTAGAGGCAATGGAGGTGATGCTAAACCTTCCCCCCCTACACATATGGGTAGAGAAGGAGGCCAGGGCAGCAGTGGCAAGGTTTAAGAGCCTAAACCAAGAGCAACCTGGACAAGCTAAGGGTAACTTTGCGGGCCTGGCTGAGGTATTCAGGAATAACCGAATACTTAGCATGCCAACAGACTACATGCTACCCAAATACAGCTTCGATATACCTTTTAAGGTTCTTATACCAACGAGGGAGGAATGGCGGGAGAGACCTGCTCAACTGCTAAACGCCGACCACGTATGGTATACAGACGGATCGAAAACAAAAAATTGGGTGGGTGCGGGTGTGACGGGACCACGGACTGAAATATCTGTGGGACTCGGAAACTTAGCAACCATATTCCAAGCAGAACTACATGCAATAGAAGTATGCTGTAGAGAGATTACCCGCAGGAACCTCTCAAACAAAAGCATCAAAATCATCTCAGATAGCTTATCAGCTCTAAAAGCATTAAGCTCACACAAAATTCAATCCAGACTAGTCTGGAATTGCCTTGAAACCCTAAGACAGGCCAGCAGAACCAACAAGATCAATCTTGTCTGGGTGCCAAGCTACACGGGAGTTGAGGGAAATGAAAAAGCAGACGCACTAGCCAGGGCGGGAGCAGAATCCGCGCTGGTTGGACCGGAGCCTTACTTTGGCTTACCTAAGGCCACAGTCACAAAAGAAATAGGAGAGTGGGTTGTTAGAAAGGGGACTCAAAACTGGCGGGCAACCCCGAGACAACAACACTCCAAAACCTTTCTAAGCAAGCCAGACAAACACAGAACGAACCAACTCCTGGAATTAAACAGGAATAGCCTAAGAATAATCACAGGGCTATACACAAGCCAATGCCGACTCAACAAACACATGAACAGACTGGGAGTAAGCAACACACCAGCGTGTAGGTTCTGTGGTGTTGAGGAGGAAACGCCACTTCATCTAATCTGCCACTGCGTAGCAAGACAAAGAACTAGGGCGAAAGTATTCGGACCTGGACAGATAGAGCCTCAAGATCTTGAGGAAATATCACCAAACAAACTGATCTGCTTCATAAAGGAGATAGGTATTGGTGATATTTAAGTTGGGATGAGCCACAATAGACCACTTGAGTCGCAGTGGAGGGGCGACAGTCGCACCACTCATAATCAAACCTAACCTAACCTACCCCAGTACATTTCAACTGGTTCAACTCTCTACAATATGAATGGTGCCGGTCGGCTAAATTTAAGTTGGTTTTTGCTCAACAGACTTTTCAAAATTTTGTTTACATTAAACAATTAGGAATTGCGATCTTTACCGCGCGGAAAATACCGCGCCGTCCAAAACAGCACAGATCGAAATTGCACCGGTCAAAACCGCGCCATGATCAAAACCGCGCTATGACCAAAATGACGTGGGTCAAAACCGCTCCGGTCAACACAGCGCGAATACTAAAATCGCACTGTACAATTACCGCGATAGACCAAAACAGCGCCGCCCATCACAGCGCGCGATAATGACAGCGCCGAATCCTTAACAGCGCATCGCTTAAAAAGTTATATTAATGAATTTTGTAAGCTGTATGACACTACCGCGCCTTTTTTGCATTTTGTTTGTTTTGTTGTTTAGATGAAAAAATCTTACTTTTTTTGATTTGAGTACCTACTTTTCTCTTAATATCCATAATTAAATTTTGTTGTCGGGTGTCGTGAATTTCTTACAAAGTGCGAAAGGCAAAAAGTTAGCAGAATTTAATAATTACGTGTACCGAAAAGAAAAGCAATTGAAAACAAAAGTGATTTGGAAATGCACTAAATAAGATAGAACCAAATTTCGAGGTCGTATACACACTATTAACAATAATGTAGTCCAAGTAGCTGATCACGATCACCCTCCCGATGTAAGTAATTTAGAAAAAAGAAAAGTGATTAATAATATAAAAGATCAAGCTACTAAAATTTTGCTTATTCCTCAAAACATTATTGCCAATGTGTGTCAAAACGTTGAAGGACCTGTGTTAGCTCGCCTTCCGAGAATAAAAGTTTTGAAGAGAACCATAACAAGAGAACGCAAAAAAAATAATATTAATCTGCCAAATCCGGATAAACTGGAAGATCTGAAAATACCTGAGGAAATGCAGAAAATTGGTGAAAATCAGTTTTTAATATACGATGGACCTCAAAACGAGAACAGAATACTTGTTTTTAGTACAGAGCAAAATTTGGAATTTTTGGCGGGAAGTAAGGAGTGGTTTTGCGATGGTACTTTTAAAACATCACCTTCAATATTTCAACAAATTTGTACAATTCACGCCCTGCAAGAAAATTACTGCTTACCTGTAGTTTACGCCTTTCTTCCGAAGAAAACAAAAGTTGTTTATGACAAACTATTTCAAACAATTAAAAGTTTCAGACCAAATGCGTCTCCAAAAAACATCAGTTTGACTTTGAAACATCTGCGATTAAAATGGCTCAGAAAGTATTTCCCACTGCTCATATAAATGGATGCTTTTTTCATTTTAAAAAGTGTATCTACCGCCAAATACAAATAAATTCAGTACTTTATCAACAATATAAATCGGACATTCAAGTCCAACATCACTTGAACAAACACGAAAACATTTTGAATCTTATGCACAAACTTTACTGTCACAAACAAAGAACTTTATGTTTTTGAAAAACTTTATCTAATGTTTTAGCGCGCGGTTAATTGAAAAATAAAACCAAAATCGTAAGGCAGCAGGCCGACACTAAAGAAGATGCTACTTGTAGCATGGCTTTATATAACACCCCCACTCTTTCACAATATATGCAACCTAGACTCATAAATCTGTAATGAATGGCCGACCTTGAAGTATTTATTTTGGCTCAAAGTCAAGGTCAAAGACAAGGTCAACGTCAAGGTCAAAGTCAAGGTCAAAGTCGAGGTCAAAGTCAAGGTCAAAGTCAAGGTCAAACTCAAGGTCAAAGTCAAGGTCAAACTCAAGGTCAAAGTCAAGGTCAAAGTCAAGGTCAAAGTCAAGGTCAAAGTCAAGGTCAAAGTCAAGGTCAAAGTCAAGGTCAAAGTCAAGGTCAAAGTCAAGGTCAAAGTCAAGGTCAAAGTCAAGGTCAAAGTCAAAGTCAAGGTCAAAGTCAAGGTCAAAGTCAAGATCAAAGTCAAGGTCAATGTCAAGGTCAAAGTCAAGGTCAAAGTCAAGGTCAAAGTCAAGGTCAAAGTCAAGGTCAAAGTCAAGGTCAAAGTCAAGGTCAAAGTCAAGGTCAAAGTCAAGGTCAAAGTCAAGGTCAAAGTCAAGGTCAACGTCAAAGTCAAGGTCAAAGTAAAGGTTAAACTCAAGGTCAAAAAAACACTCAGACTATTGGGCTATGCTCCGAAAAGGACTCGCACAATAAAGCTCTTGCTAAAAAGACAATGACCCTTCGCCTATTGTTAAAACGACACCTGCATACAAAAGAACAATAGAACAATAGGATTTCTCGGAAATGACGTCATTCACTCCTCATTTTGCGCCAGAACAGACATATATCTACTACTTTTCATCCTGAAAAGAGTCACTTTTCGAGTTGTGAAGGTTTTCGTGTGAACTATTGGTTAAATCTGACCCATATAACAAGTAAAATACTGTTCTTTTTTGTGTTGTGACTGTTTTTTCGAATTGTTCAGTGTACTTAAAATTAAGGAGAATAAGGAAAAAATCTTTTGAATTTATTAGAAAATAATCACATTCCCAGTTGTTATTCAGCATTTTCTAACTCGTTGTAAAAATAAATACAAAGTTTCTTCTTTATTTGTTTTCTTTTTTTATATTATTTACCATCCTGCGTGACATCCTGATTTAGAACGTCATGATGCCTTGTTCTAAAAAAGTGTCACAATATCGGGTTTTTGTCTTTTGTTTAACTAAAAACGACAAAAATCATTTTTTCTGAGAAACGTACTGCACCAATTACATTGAGTTAATAGGTTCCTGTTGATATAAAATAACATGTTAACTCGTAATTTGTCATGTAAGTGAAAAATTAATCTCTAATGAACTAAATTCTTTAACAGCGATTTTCTCAAAACAATGCTTTTTGAGTTGTGACTATTTTTTAGCGGGGGTGCGAATATTAAGAAGAAAAAAATTAATTAGTATAAAATACGACATTATGGTGTTGCGGGCCCCCCCAAGACATATTCCTGAAGGCGCCACTGATGTACCCCAGTACATTTCAACTGGTTCAACTCTCTACAATATGAATGGTGCCCGTCGGCTAAATTTAAGTTGGTTTTTGCTCAACAAACTTTTCAAAATTTTGTTTACATTGAACAATTAGGAATTGCGGTCTTTACCGCGCGGAAAATACCGCGCCGTACAAAACAGCGCAGATCAAAATTGCACCGGTCAAAACCGCGCCATGACCAAAACCGCGCTATGACCAAAATGACGTGGGTCAAAACCGCTCCGGCCAACACAGCGCGAATACTAAAACCGCACTGTACAATTACCGCGATAGACCAAAACAGCGCCGCACATCACAGCGCACGACAATGACAGCGCCGAATCCTTAACAGCGCATCGCTTAAAAAATTATATTAATAAATTTTGTAAGCTGTATGACTTTTTTGCATTTTGTTTGTTTCGTTGTTTAGATGAAAAAATCCTACTTTTTTTAATTTGAGTACCTACTTTTTTCTTAATATCCATAGTTAAATTTTGTTGTCGGGTGTCGTGAATTTCTTACAAAGTGCGAAAGGCAAAAAGTTAGCAGAATTTAATAATTACGTGTACCGAAAAGAAAAGCAATTGAAAACAAAAGTGATTTGGAAATGCACTAAATAAGATAGAACCAAATTTCGAGGTCGTATACACACTATTAACAATAATGTAGTCCAAGTAGCTGATCACGATCACCCTCCCGATGTAAGTAATGTTGAAAAAAGAAAAGTGATTAATAATATAAAAGATCAAGCTACTAAAACTTTGCTTATTCCTCAAAACATTATTGCCAATGTGTGTCAAAACGTTGAAGGACCTGTGTTAGCTCGCCTTCCGAGAATAAAAGTTTTGAAGAGAACCATAAGAAGAGAACGCAAAAAAAAATATTAATCTGCCAAATCCGCATAAACTGGAAGATCTGAAAATACCTGAGGAAATGCAGAAAATTGGTGAAAATCAGTTTTTAATATACGATGGACCTCAAAACGAGAACAGAATACTTGTTTTTAATACAGAGCAAAATTTGGAATTTTTGGCGGGAAGTAAGGAGTGGTTTTGCGATGGTATTTTTAAAACATCACCTTCAATATTTCAACAAATTTGTACAATTCACGCCCTTCATGAAAATTACTGCTTACCTGTAGTTTACGCCTTTCTTCCGAAGAAAACAAAAGTTGTTTATGACAAACTATTTCAAACAATTAAAAGTTTCAGACCAAATGCGTCTCCAAAAAACATCATGTTTGACTTTGAAACATCTGCGATTAAAATGGCTCAGAAAGTATTTCCCACTGCTCATATAAATGGATGCTTTTTTCATTTTAAAAAGTGTATCTACCGCCAAATACAAATAAATTTAGTACTTTATCAACAATATAAATCGGACATTCAAGTCCAACATCATTTGAACAAACTCTGTGCTTTGGCTTTCCTTCCAACTGACGATGTGGTAATGGGCTACGAAGAGCTTATTAAACCTGACTATTTTGAACAAAATCAGGAAAAGTTGTCAGGTAAATATGTTTGCTTAATTCTATTGTCGCTAAGGACTTTGTTTATTGATATTATTTTGGACCCCTATAATAGCATTTTACTGTCATAACCACCAATTTATCTTTAAAAAATTTATTCAGGACATAAGTATAAAATGAAAATTATTTAAAAAAAAATAGGTAAATTTGAAACAGCCTCTTTGGCGTTTTTTGGTCAACCAAAATACCATAAAAAGCAATAAATTAAAAAATCACCGCGACGAACCAAAACCGCGCCGGCTTTTTATGGTATTTTGGTTGACCAAAAAACGCCAAAGAGGCTGCTTCAAATTTACCTATTTTTTTTTTTAATAATTGTCATTTTATACTTATGTATGTCCTGAATATTTAAATTTTACCATGAAAAGAAATAATATGGTTTATTTTATTGTAGGGCTTTTGGACTATTTTGAGAACACATGGATTGGTCGCAGCAGTAGGGGAAAGCGTCTTAAGCCCCTATACGATATTGAACTTTGGAATCAACATTCCAATATGGCAAATGGAATCAACAAAACAAACAACTATGTGGAAGGTTGGAATAATGGGTTTAATAATTTAATTGGAGCTCGTCAACCAACGATTTGGACATTAATAAATGGATTAATACATCAGCAAACCCTCAACACTGTAAAATTTGAAGAATTTTTTAGGGGCGAAATAGTAAAAAAGAAAAATAACAAAGGTTCGAAAAAATTCAATTTCTTAGGGGGGTTAGTTTTATTTAGTTAGTTTATAATTAGGTAGTTTATGCGTTTTGCAATACGTATTAAAAATTTACGTGTTTCACGATTTTTTTGATAATTTTTGTGTTGTTTCTTTTATTTATAGTTTTGTATGTACTAAGCTCTATAACAATATTGTTATCACTATTTAGACCTTTATAGAAAATAATTAGATTTAGGGTATCTATAATAATAAAATAGCTACATAAAGTATCAATGTTGTTACTATTGAAGTTTGTTAAAAAAAGAAATGGCAAAGAAGTAAGTAACTATATATTTGTCTTTTCTTTAAAAATCTTTCAAATTGATTTTTTTGAGAAAATACCGTTTAGGAGGGTGGTTCGCCCCCTTTTTTTCTGCATTTTGCAAGATAGAGAAATGAAACTTTGGGATATCATTTAATGTCAAATTTAAAGTCACGTGAGTTCCGGCGACTTCCGGTTTCGCCGGAAACGGCCTCTACTTTCGATTTTCGAATGAGACACCCTCTATATTTTTACATTTTTGCTTTTCTGGGAATATTCTGCGTCCAACGGCACCCCATGTGATAATTTTGACAGCTTTCAAAAAACAAAAAAATAAATATATTTTCGAGTCTAGGTGACTATGATGGGCGAAAAATGAACTTTTTCAATATTTTTTCGCAAAAAAATTATACTTTAAAAAATAAGCATTTTTACTGACAGAGTGAACTCATATCATCCAACTTGAAAAAATGAAGTATTTTCATTTTGAAATTTCAAAGCGCGATTAAATAAAGGAATATTGATTAAATATCAAACGTCGCTGTTAAGGATTAGGCGCTGTCATTGTAGCGCGCTGTGATGGGCGGCGCTGTTTTGGTCTATCGCGGTAATTGTACAGCGCGGTTTCAGTATTCGCGCTGTGTTGGTCGGAGCGGTTTTAACCCACGTCATTTAGGTCATAGCGCGGTTTTAAGCTGCGCTGTTTTGTACGGCGCGGTATTTTCCGCGCGGTAAAGACCGCAATTCAACAATTAGTGGGTGTATGTATTGCTCAAAATTAAACGCGTTGCCCGTAAAATTAGCCTTTTACTGTGAATGATTTTTGTTTGAATTTAACTGGTGGTTTGGGGCAGAACGGGGTTTTTTTTTATAGGGGCAAAACGGGGTACCTTGTTATACCTCGTAACCTATACCTCATTTTGCCCCAAAAATTGTTTTTAATTTTTTTTGATGCCATCACTGAAAGTTGTATTTTATGTTGTTTTTGCAAAAAATGGGCGCAAAAGTCATGTAGAAGAGTCGACAGCGATGACTAGGTCGCTGTAATTCTTTATAAATTTTGTAAAAACTAAATTTAATTATTATAAATGTAGATATTTTTATTACAATTTTTTATTTTTTAAATAAGTATTATAATCTTGGTCAGTATTTTAATAAATAAAACGTCTTACAAAATATTGATTCTCAATTACACAACCACCCCGCTTCTTTCGCCACATATAGGTACCCCATTTTACCCTTTATGCGGGGCACAGTGGGGCAAAGTCAACTTTTAACAAAAATAAAAATAAAACTATGATGGGGTTCTAAATCGCTTAAACTGAAAATTAAAACATAAAGATAACATATCTAGCCAACTTAATTCCAAATGACGAACGGAATGGTGATCATTTAATAGAGAATAGAGAAGTAAGCCTGTAAAATTAAGTATCCCATATTGCCCCCCTTTCCCCTAAATCCCTAAATGGGCTTTACAAAGATAATCACAAGGAATGTTTTCCTGACCACACCAGCACAAATATAATATGTTCTCTCTACACCTAATTTTGTTTCTCTTTTTTTGAATTTTCTACACAATAAAGAACTAGGGCAACTTTCTCACCTAGAACTAACTCTTAAGTTTCACTTGGTTTAATTATTTTGTCACTGAAGTTGACATTTCGTTCAAATAGTGCAAGCTTTGATATTTTATTTTTATTTCGTTGGCATTTTTGACAAAAAAAGTATTGTTTTTAACATTTTTTGGTGAATTGCATGTGCTGTACTATAGAACAAAAGAATACCATGCCCCCACAAAAAAAACAAAATCTTCTTTTATATTTCTTTGGAATATCATTTACTTAAGTAGTTTATTAAAAAATTGCACTTTGATATCGAACTTAAAATTGATTGATGACAATCTTTAATAATCGCAAAATAAAAACAAAAAAAAAGCATGAAAAACGGCACATGGGTTCTCGGCCGAACCCCCCTTCAACACATTCCTGGGTGCGCTATTGAAAATAGGTATGAATGCTATAGTGTGAGTTACCATGCGTGTTAACATTTGCCGTCCACCCTAAAATTGGGGGGGTAGAAGAATCTACCCCTTGCATGCATTACTTTAGTTTTTTTTAAATTTTCTCAGAAACTTTTTTGAAAAAATGACGAGTATAACAATTTAAAGAGCATAAAATTCCCTATCCACTGGTGTATAATTTATTGATTGTGGAAAATGTATTTTAAAATTGTCCTAAAATTCTTGGCGAAAAATCGTTTTTTAAAAGAGCCCTGGCAGATAAAAGAGGACAGAACCCCTGAAAAAATATCACCCTGTAGTTTTCTCCTGATATTTGGCATGCCTTATGATGGATGCCTTACAGCTAAATACATCCCACATAGCACAAAAATCACATCAACGTTAAATTAACATGAACAAAAATAACAGAGTTTTTTTTTACTTGAAAACAACCTCATACCATGTAATGTTTATTTTGTTAAATCTACATGCTTAAAGAAAACTTAAGAACAAGGAGAAATCAAGCTATAAAAATGTTGAAGTTTCTGGTGCTGTGTATATAACGTGTTTTTTACCCTCGTTATTTTCATGTACCAAATTCACACTTGAAAAGTCCTCCACAACATGTTCTAAAACGCCACTAGATTAAGACTTCTCAAACCTACTAACTTTCTGCGTCTTTTTTGGTCACGTTTTTTTAATAACATTTTTTTAACTTAAAATAGACGGGAAAGGAAGTTATACAAGTTCACTAGTTTAAGACTACAACACTTTAAGACAATTTTAAAGATGGCGCTCAAGGCAAGACAAAATATCTATATATCTATCTATATACATAATTTTTTTTTAAAAAGCTAAACAATATTTTTTAACACATTCACAGAATAGTAATGTGTCTTTAATTGTTAATAACAGATGCATCGTGATCGTGAAGGATCAGGGATCAGTTCCTTAACAGATTTTTGGAGTTTACAGGCCAAAGCACTGCCTGATAGATTTCGTCAAAGTGAAAAATGCCGTCAATAGGTGGCGTTGCTGCTAGTAAAATCTCAAAAATATTCGGTAGAAAAGCCATGCAAGTCACGTTTTAAAATTCGTGTGGAGAAGGCGTGAATCTAATGTGATTTTAACGTTGATAAAAATCACGTGAAACTAACGTAAAAGCTTAGCTGTTTTAATTTGATAATGGCGTTATTACAACGCAGTTTTTAGCAACGTTATTTTTTATTACGTTAATGAATGACCTATTAAGCTTGTTTTCATGTATGAAATAAACGTTTTTTTCTAGCAGCTTTTAAAATCAACTTTTTTTTTCTCACACCTTTTTTACGTGTTAAACACGTGATTGTGCTATGTGACACGTTCCAAATTTGAGCCATACATCTCAAAAACTGTCCCTATAAAAAATAATGGATTCAATGGCATTAAAAAGTATTCAGTTTTTATACCTTTTAATAACTATGTATCCTGCTCAATTCCCTGAGCAGAGGATAGGTATTCAGAATTTATTCCAACCAATACTTTTTTATCCAAAACTGTTTTGGTTACATGTATATACCAAATTCTGAATTCATTTTTTATACATTTAAATACTTCTCAATATCTTTTGAAACCTATCCATTTAAATGACTTTTTATGAATTCATTATTTATACCGTTGAATACTTTTCAATACCTTCCTTTATCAATACAATTGAATGAACTTTTCAAGTATTCATTTTCTATATATTTGAATACATATTTATACACTTTAAAGCAATCCAATTAAATACCTTTTTATGTAATCATTATTTATACCAATGAATACTTTTTAATTCCTTCCATTCTCAATACAACCGAATAAACATAAAAGGATTCATTTTTAATATATATACTAATACTCTATAAAACAATCCATTGAAATGACTTTTTATGAATTCATTATTTATACCGTTGAATACTTTTCAATACCTTCCTTTATCAATACAATTGAATGAACTTTTCAAGTATTCATTTTCTATATATTTGAATACATAGTTATACTCTTTAAAGCAATCCAATTATATACCATTTTATGTAATCATTATTTATACCAATGATTACTTTTTAATTCCTTCCTTTCTCAATACAACCGAATAAACATAGAAGGATTCATTTTTAATACATTTGAATACATACTAATACGTTATAGAACAATCCATTTAAATGACTTTTTATGAATTCATTATTTATCCTGTTGAATACTTTTCAATACCTTCCTTTATCAATACAATTGAATAAACTTTTCAAGTATTCATTTTCTATATATTTGAATACATATTTATACTCTTTAAAGCAATCCAATTAAATACCTTTTTATGTAATCATTATTTATACCAATGAATACATTTTAATTCCTTCCTTTCTCAATACAACCGAATAAACATAAAAGGATTCATTTTTAATACATCTGAATAAATACTAATACGCTATAAAACAATCCATTTAAATGACTTTTTATGAATTCATTATTTATCCCGTTGAATACTTTTCAATACCTTCCTTTATCAATACAATTGAATGAACTTTTCAAGTATTCATTTTCTATATATTTGAATACATATTTATACTCTGTAAAGCAATCCAATTAAATACCTTTTTATGTAATCATTATTTATACCAATGAATACATTTTAATTCCTTCCTTTCTCAATATAACCGAATAAATATAAAAGGATTCATTTTTAATACATCTGAATACATACTAATACGCTATATAACAATCCATTTAAATGACTTTTTATGAATTAATTATTTATACCGTTGAATACTTTTTAATACCTTCCCTTATTAATACAATTGAATAAACTTTTCAAGTATTCATTTTCTATATATTTGAATACATATTTATACTCTTTAAAGCAATCCAATTAAATACCTTTTTATGTAATCATTATTTATACCAATGAATACATTTTAATTCCTTCCTTTCTCAATGCAACCGAATAAACATAGAAGGATTAATTTCTAATACATTTGAATACATACTAATACGCTATAAAACAATCCAATTAAATGACTTTTTATGAATTCATTATTTATCCCGTTGAATACTTTTCAATACCTTCCTTTATCAATACAATTGAATGAACTTTTCAAGTATTCATTTTCTATATATTTGAATACATATTTATACTCTTTAAAGCAATCCAATTAAATACCTTTTTATGTAATCATTATTTATACCAATGAATACATTTTAATTCCTTCCTTTCTCAATACAACCGAATAAACATAAAAGGATTCATTTTTAATACATCTGAATACATACTAATACGCTATAAAACAATCCATTTAAATGACTTTTTATGAATTCATTATTTATTTCGTTGAATACTTTTCAATACCTTCCTTTATCAATACAATTGAATGAACTTTTCAAGTATTCATTTTCTATATATTTGAATACATATTTATACTCTTTAAAGCAATCCAATTAAATACCTTTTTATGTAATCATTATTTATACCAATGAATACATTTTAATTCCTTCCTTTCTCAATGCAACCGAATAAACATGTTTCGTTCTCACTCAAATTAGTTTTATTTTTGAGTTACAATTTTATTTATTTTTGTTTTTACAATTTTTGGGAATTTTACTGCGCTGCTGCGCCTTTAATAGTTTTTTTGTTTTTCTTTTTAATTAACTTAATACTATTTACAGGGTTCAAACCCTTCTAAATTAAAATTAGTACTAAGATATAAGTATTTACAATTATTTATATACAAATTACAACTTACTATTACGTGTGCATAATGAAAAAATACTTGCAATACAAATTTCAATTTACGCGATGGTCTTGACACCCTTTGTTCCGTTCCTTCAAATGAAATAGTTTCCCACTTGACCCGCCTGTGTATTAAACATCCTTTTACCTATATACGAAATGGATCAAGGTGAAATGCCGTCGACCTCTAAAAATCAGTATTCACATATCTGCGAAAGCGAACAGTTAATGCGTTCCTGTGATACTCGTACAAATATTTACGCCCTTTAGAGGCAATTTTTTACAAGCTCGCGAGCGGGAGTGATTACAAGCTATATTACTAACTCTTAACCGCCGGAGTTGAAGTGAAGATCTACCACAAGACGTCGCCAAATTGGATTACCCTTGTAGCTCCTTTTTTGGTAAGTCAAGACCTCTTCATTTCGTCTTTTTTTACTTCATATTACTACAATAGAGATTTGGGTACAATTTGGACGCAACTTAGAAATACTGTGTTTATATTTAACATCAAAACCAGTTTGGGTAGTCAGATTGATCTAGGTATTTTACAGTCCAGTTTGGGACTGATTTTCTTCTGATTTTCAATCTCAAGCAAGGATTTTACATGGTCCTTCGAGCCGGATCAGTCTGGTTTTCCAACCCTTTCTGAGTTGCCCTTAATTTTCGCAAATCCTTATTTTTTATTTTTTTGCGATTTTTTTTCATTACGCACAAACTTACATTACAATTACGATTATTAGATTAGGTTATTACGATACATGATTACTAATGCTTTACTAGTGGTAGGTTTTAAAAACCGCCCTCTTACAATTTAAAAACCCAAGTTTTTAAAAATTTGCACCCATTAGGGGCCCCGTATTCGCATTCAAATTTACGTTTTTTGCGGTCTTTTTGCCTTCTTTAAGTTTGTTTCGAGCGCGATTCCTTATCAGTTTTAATTTTTTGTCGCCTGTCGGTCGAACGCTCGTTTTTCATACTTTTTACAATCGATATAAAATAAATTTATTATTTACAATTATTTACTATAATTCTTTGTAAATATACAATTGTTTTTTAATTTTATTAAAATGCCTACCATTACAAGCGAACAAAAAAGAGAGCGTGCCTTAGCATTGCTAGGCGCCGTTTTAGACCAGTTAAAATTGATCGAGGATGCCGCCAAAAAGGCAGAATCAAATGCAGTGTATCTGAATCGTTTCAGAGTTGCTTTTCGGAGTATTGAGAAGTTGCGTAAGAGTTTTGACGGTCATCAGAATACTTTGATCGCGCTTATTGCTTCCGAAAAAGAGGAACTTAAAATACAAAATACCGTTGCGTACGATTTTTCAAACAGGCTCTTAGAGATTGAATCAATATTTTACACGTTAATTGAGGAACCCGAACAGAGCCAAAACTCTAACACTCAAGCGAATCAAACCGTTTTAAATGATACTACGGTCGTGCATTGCCACAAACACGAGCATCATTACAAGCCAAGGATGGATTTGCTTACTTTTTCGGGTGACCATCAAAAGTTTACTACTTTCATAGAGGTTTTCAATGCCTTAGTTCATACTAACAAATCTATGAGCCCCGTTGAAAAGTTTTCAAATTTACTTTCAGTTCTTTCCGGCACACCATACGCTTTGGTATCTCATTTGCCCTTGCAAAATGATAATTACGTCATCGCGTATCGAGCTTTGCTTGAAAGATACGATAATAGACGATTGCGTGCAGTTTCGTATTGGAAAAAATTGGAAAATTTTCCGCCTATGACATACGAAAATGTACAAACTTTACGTTTATTAATGGATACTTTCCAAGAAAATTTACAAGCATTAATTACCATGGAATACGAGGTCGAAAAATGGGAATTTATTACTACAAATATGCTCTTAGACAGATTAGATCCTCATACGAGGAAAGTTTTTGAGCATCAGCATGCCTCGACAGACATGCCTACTTACGATTCCGTTAAAGATTTTATTCTTAAACAATGTACAGCCTTAGAGACCGTTTCTCTAAGTGCAAAAATTTGCAATACAGAAAAATCTAAGATTTCTTTTACGAATAAAAATTACAATACAAGAGGTTCGCATGCTGCGCCTCAGCAGAATAAAAAATCTGCTTTTTTTACAAATACAAATCATACAATGGAGAATGCTACTTCCCACAATACAAATACCTTTAAGAGTTCTACAAATACTTGTTATTACTGCTCAGAAAGTCACGTGATCTACCGGTGTCCTAAATTTTTGGCCAAAAGTCCTTACGAAAGATCGCAGATTGTGAAAAGTCATAACGCGTGTACCAATTGTTTGGCCAATTTTCACATTCAAACCCAATGTACTTCTAAAAAACGTTGTTTAAAATGTGGTTTCCCCCACCACACTCACTTGCATTTTGAACGTACTCCTGCGGAGAGTGTCCCTGCTATTACCTACAATCCGAACCCGAGTTCGGAAAATTCTTCGCATTCGTCGTCTAATTCGACTGGAGTAGTTGAGAATCGGACAGTCAATGTTAACATGGCGTTACATGATCACGCGGTTTTACTGAGCACCATTAGATTTAAAGTACAGGATCAATTTGGTCTTTGGCAAGAGGGTCGCGGAGTCCTAGACTCTGGGGCGCAGGCGTCATTTATTACAAAAGATTTTGCTAAAAAATTAAATTTACCCCGTTTCAGTACTTCACTGACGTTGCAGGGTCTAGATGGTATGTGTACTTCTTCTAAAGCGGGAGTCCGTTGTACGATTTCTACTTTAGATGACGTTAGAAAATATAATTTAGAGGTCATCATCCTTGAAAAAATTTGCGATAATATGCCTTTTTCTACCTTTTCATTAAAAGATTATCCTTACATTGCCAATTTAAAACTTGCAGACAAATACTGTTTCGAAAGTGGAAAAATCGATGCTATTTTTGGAGCTGATTTTTTCCCATTGATCCTTGAAAACGGCCGAATTTCTAACGGTCCGGATCAGCCCGTTTGTCTAAACACTACTTTTGGATGGGTGGTAATGGGAAAAATTAATTTACCAAATTCGAGGCACCAAAATATAAATACTTTTTTTACCAAAATGAGCGATTCTAGTTTCGAAAATACTCTCAAGTTATTTTGGCAAACAGAAGAAGTACCAGAGGTAATTTTTAAAACTCCGGATCAAGAGTTTTGTGAAAATTTGTTCCTAAAAACTACCTCTAGACACCCGTCAGGAAAATACATAGTTGCGTTACCCTTTAAAATGACAGCCCCAGACTTTGGAAACACCCGAGATCTTGCGTTACGTAGATTTTATTCTTTAGAAAATCGACTTTTACGAGATGAAAAATTACATACTACATATTCGGACGTGCTAAAAGAATATTTAGAACTCGGCCATATGAGACCGGTTCCCCCTCCTACTTATTTACAAATAAATAATTATTTTTATATAGCGCATCATGCGGTAATAAAAAATGATTCTACAACAACCCCCCTTCGAATTGTTTTCGATGCCTCGAGTTGCGTTTTTGGTAAACCCTCACTAAACTCGACCCTACACGCGGGTCCAAAATTACAAAAAGATTTGGTAGCCCTGCTGCTAAATTTTCGTTTTTACAAGTTTACATACACATGTGACGTCAAACAAATGTTTCGTAACGTTTACGTCACCGCTGATCAGACTAGATATCAGCGTATTCTTTACAGATTTTCGCCGTCTCAACCTGTTACAGATTACGAACTTCTTACTCTAACTTTCGGTGTTGCCAGTAGTCCCTATTTAGCAATTCGTACTATGTTACAGCTAGCTGAAGATTATTCAGATTTGCCGCTCGCGTCAGCTATTGTAAAAAATGATTTTTATATTGATGATGGGCTCTTTGGGGCTGACACCCTCGAAGACGCCATCTCGATGAGAAATCAGCTGATTGAGTTAATGCACAGAGGTGGCTTCGAATTGCGTAAATGGGCTGCTAACGACCCGAGATTACTTACAGATCTCCCGGAAGATCATGTCCAACTCAAGGATTTTTCTCTTGATTTTGAAAATAATACGATTTTAAAAATACTTGGCCTTAAATGGCACCCAGTAAAAGATTACTTTTTGTACTCCTTAAATTATACAGATCAAATTTGCACTAAAAGATCAATTTTAAGCAATCTGGCGCGTACTTTCGATCCCATCGGCTTTCTAACTCCAATCACTTTTTTTGCAAAGTTACTTATACAGTACTGTTGGAAAGCTAACTTACAGTGGGACGATACCCCTAATTCAGAAATAATTACAAAATGGGAAAGGTACAAAGCGGAATTTAATACTTTATCTAAAGTTTCGATCCCGCGCCATATTGACTTAGCTAATATGACAAGCTGTCAGCTGATCGGTTTCTGTGACGGGATCCGAAAAAGGCTACTGTGCGGTTTGTTATTTACGAATTACTTACAAAAACAATACGGTAAAAACTTATTTTATTACAGCCAAAAGCAAAGTGGCTCCAATCAAAGTTTTAAGTATTTGTAGAATCGAACTTTCCGGTGCAGTATTACTAGCAAAACTCCTCAGTTTTGTTGTGCAAAGTTACGAAAATAGATTAAAAATTGATCAAATTTATGTATTTTCAGACAGTACAGTCGCCCTTGCATGGATAAAAAGACCTTCGTATTCCTGGAAAACCTTTGTAGGGAACCGCGTTGCATACATTCACGAAAGAGTCCCTGCAGAAAACTGGGCATATGTTCCTACTCATTTAAATGCATCCGATCCAGGGTCACGTGGTCTCTTTCCTAGCGAAATTACCAATTTTTCACTGTGGTGGAACGGCCCTGACTTTCTTTTACAAAATCCTAAAACTTGGAATTTTCTTTCCAATGATACTATTTCCTCTGAGTCAGAACTCCTAGTTCGTGACGAAGAACGAAAAATTACTTTAAAGGTAACAGTTGATTTAACCTTCTTTGATCAATTCTATACAAAATATTCTACGTTATCAAAATTAATACGAATTTTGGCATACGTTTTACGTTTTTATCAAAATTTAATTTTTAAAACTAAAAGGGAACCTGTTTTTCTTTATCAAAACCTTACATTTTTTGAGCTAAGAAATGCTGAAATGTTTTTAGTCAAACACGCCCAACAAAGTTATTTTCAAAAAGAAATCTCCATGTTGGAAAATAATTTAATTTTGCCAAAATCTTTTCGAAAATTAAGTCCCTTTTTGGATACACAAGGTTTCTTACGCGTTGGCGGACGTTTGACGCATTCTACGTCCTTAAATTACAACCAAAAATTTCCGATTTTATTGCCAAGCAAGGCTTTGTTTACTACTTTACTTATTGGGGAGATACATAAAATTCATCTTCATTCAGGTATACAAACCACACATTTTTTACTAGTTCAAAATTACTGGGTACTTTCTGCTAAGAAAATCATACGAAAAGTAGTTTCTAATTGCAAGGTTTGCTGGAGGGTGAATCCGAAGCCTTATCAACCCTACATGGGTAACTTACCGAGATTTAGAGTTTCCCAACTTGGTGTTTTTAAACACGTGGGTGTTGACATGGCTGGACCAATCATGATCCGCGCAAGTCAGTTGCGTACTAGCAAACAATTAAAATCTTACATAGCTCTATTTGTTTGCTGTGTTACACGTTGTATACACATAGAGCTGATTTCCGATCTCACTTGTGATGGTTTCCTAGCGGGTTTTCGCCGTTTTATAGCCAGAAGAAGTAGATGTACTGAAGTGTACTCGGATAATGGAGGCAACTTCTTAGCTTCTGCTAAATACCTTACAGAAATCTTTTCTTACGTTGCGGAAAAGGAGGCCATAAAATGGCACTTTAATCCGCCAACTGCTAGCCACATGGGTGGCCTATGGGAAAGCAATATTAAATCTATGAAAACCCATTTAATTCGTGTTATCGGACAACAAGTCCTTACTTACGAGGAGCTATACACAGTCCTCACACAGGTAGAGGCTGTCCTCAATAGCCGCCCTCTTACTCCCATATCATCTGACGCGAATGATCTTACAGACTTAACCCCAGGACACTTTCTTAATATGGAACCTCTTACTTGTCTTCCAGACCCTGATTTGGATGCAATTAAATTAAATCGATTGTCTCGTTGGCAATTGCTTACAAAATTACATTACGATTTTTGGCGTCGTTTTAAAGACGAATATTTACATACTCTTACGCAACGTCACAAATGGAATACTCCAGACGGGCTCGTTGCGAAAGAAGGTACAATGGTACTTATAAAAAACGAAAATACACCACCCTTGGAGTGGGTTCTGGGGCGAATCACGGAGCTCATTTTAGGTACTGATGGTATCGCGCGCGTAGCCGTGGTTAAGACCACCAAAGGTATGTTAAAGCGACCACTAGTAAAGCTATGTCCTCTCCCTATGGAGAATTGATTCCGAAAATGCCTGGCATTTTCAGGGGTGGGAGTGTTTCGTTCTCACTCAAATTAGTTTTATTTTTGAGTTACAATTTTATTTATTTTTGTTTTTACAATTTTTGGGAATTTTACTGCGCTGCTGCGCCTTTAATAGTTTTTTTGTTTTTCTTTTTAATTAACTTAATACTATTTACAGGGTTCAAACCCTTCTAAATTAAAATTAGTACTAAGATATAAGTATTTACAATTATTTATATACAAATTACAACTTACTATTACGTGTGCATAATGAAAAAATACTTGCAATACAAATTTCAATTTACGCGATGGTCTTGACACCCTTTGTTCCGTTCCTTCAAATGAAATAGTTTCCCACTTGACCCGCCTGTGTATTAAACATCCTTTTACCTATATACGAAATGGATCAAGGTGAAATGCCGTCGACCTCTAAAAATCAGTATTCACATATCTGCGAAAGCGAACAGTTAATGCGTTCCTGTGATACTCGTACAAATATTTACGCCCTTTAGAGGCAATTTTTTACAAGCTCGCGAGCGGGAGTGATTACAAGCTATATTACTAACTCTTAACCGCCGGAGTTGAAGTGAAGATCTACCACAAGACGTCGCCAAATTGGATTACCCTTGTAGCTCCTTTTTTGGTAAGTCAAGACCTCTTCATTTCGTCTTTTTTACTTCATATTACTACAATAGAGATTTGGGTACAATTTGGACGCAACTTAGAAATACTGTGTTTATATTTAACATCAAAACCAGTTTGGGTAGTCAGATTGATCTAGGTATTTTACAGTCCAGTTTGGGACTGATTTTCCCCTGATTTTCAATCTCAAGCAAGGATTTTACAAAACATAGAAGGATTCATTTCTAATACATTTGAATACATACTAATACGCTATAAAACAATCCATTTAAATGACTTTTTATGAATTCATTATTTATCCCGTTGAATACTTTTCAATACCTTCCTTTATCAATACAATTGAATGAACTTTTCAAGTATTCATTTTCTATATATTTGAATACATATTTATACTCGTTAAAGCAATCCAATTAAATACCTTTTTATGTAATCATTATTTATACCAATGAATACATTTTAATTCCTTCCTTTCTCAATACAACCGAATAAACATAAAAGGATTCATTTTTAATACATCTGAATACATACTAATACGCTATAAAACAATCCATTTAAATGACTTTTTATGAATTCATTATTTATCCCGTTGAATACTTTTCAATACCTTCCTTTATCAATACAATTGAATGAACTTTTCAAGTATTCATTTTCTATATATTTGAATACATATTTATACTCTTTAAAGCAATCCAATTAAATACCTTTTTATGTAATCATTATTTATACCAATGAATACTATTTAATTCCTTCCTTTCTCAATGCAACCGAATAAACATAGAAGGATTCATTTCTAATACATTTGAATGCATACTAATACGCTATAGAACAATCCATTTAAATCACTTTTTATGAATTCATTATTTATCCCGTTGAATACTTTTCAATACCTTCCTTTATCAATACAATTAAATGCACTTTTCAAGTATTCATTTTCTATGTATTTGAATACATATTTATACCCTTTAAAGCAAAACAATTAAAGACCTTTTTATGTAATCAGCGCAGGACAAAATAGCGCAGATCTCAAAAAGATACTAAAAAAATTACCTAACCTTACTTGGTTAGTTTAATAAACAGTGAAGGCCTAACCTTATCACTCAAACTGCCCCAGCCGAAGTGGACCAGGGGCCAAGGATAGGTTAGGTTAGTGTCCCAACCTGACCCGGTTAGGTTTATTTACAAAAAAAAACTTACCTAATCTGTTCAGGCAAGTTTTTTTTTTGTAAAAAAACCTAACCGGGTCAGGTTGGGATACTAACCTAAACTGTCCTCGGCCCCTGGTCCACTTCGGCTGGACAGGGCAAATCGACTTGGGATTTATGACGTGCGCTATTTTGACATGCGCTATTTTGTCCTGCGCCATTTTGTCCTGCGCTATTTTGTCCTGCGCTCATTTGTCCTGCGCTATTTTGTCCTGCGCTATTTTGTCCTGCGCTATTTTGTCCTGCGCCATTTTGTCCACGCTATTTTGTCCTGCGCTATTTTGTACCAGAGCCCCCAAAACTGTGTTGTTTTTCTATATACGCCACTGCCGTATTTTATGTTTTTATTAATGAAATATGTGGAAAATACCAAAAAAAATCTTCGCATCGGGGGGAGCCATTCGGAATCCTTTAAAAATAGTGTCACTTTTTCAAATTATATTTTATTAATTTTTGAGCGGCTCCTCTTCAAATACACCATAGACATGGTGGTGTTATTCATATTGGTTGGGTGACTACGTCCTTATTTACCTAATCTGTGGTTATGTCAATATTTGCGTGCTAAAATCAATGAAATTGAATGTTTTTCAGTTTTTCCATTATTACTCGGTTTTTCATCTTCTTGAGTTTTCAATTTGGTCTTTGCTTGTGTTTTTTGGATTGCCAGATCGGTTTGCCCAGGTACGTTGTTTTAAATTTCATTTCGAATCCGTGTGTTCTGTAAGGCCCCTACTTAGAAAGGAGGGTAGTTAAGTGCCTATTTATAAACTAGATGTATAAGAGAAATCAGAAAGGTTCTTAGCAGTCAATTTTACCATAAATTAGTTGACAAATACAAATATTATTTTAGTTCTGGAGTGTTTTATATAAAAGCATTTTTTTTTTATTTAATAAATTTTGAGAAAAATTATATCAAAAAGTTTTCTTTTAACTTGAATCTTTACCTAACTTTTTAAATCTTGCAACAGATATTTTTTATACTTCTCAGTGAGCTAGAGACTTTTGGTAGGTGATTATTGCTTAAAGCATTAGCTTAGAACAAGTCAAGTCATAAGTTTTGTTTTAATAGGGACATTCCAGTGAACTTCCTCTCACAGTACGCGTTATATGAGACCATTTTTTCCATTTGGTAGAGGTTCAAGGATGATTCATATGTGAGTGGGCCTTGGAGCCCTTCTACTGTGACTACTATCGGGTCTATTGTGGCTCAGCTTCAAGGATAGTGTTTATATGGATTTTAAATCAAGGACAGTATTTATGGTGCCATTTTGCTAAGGATGTTTTTCAGCTAAGTGAATAGAAATTATGAATTAAAGGTTGGTTAATTTGAATCTGTCCTCTTCTTTATTATTTTTTTGCACCATAAATAGCAGAACATAAATAAGAAACTATATAATATGTATACTTATATATAAATAGGAAACTAGCAGTTAGAAAAATGTTTAAAAGGAGAGTTTTGAGAGAAGCTTTGAACTTAATCCAGAGAAATTTTTCAGTTAAGAATTAACCGTAAAAATCTCCTGTTTAACAGTTTTTTGAAAACTGCTAGTTTCTAATATATTGAGGTGTTCTGCTAATTATGGTACCCCCTGTATAAATTGTATACATGGGTAGGATAGAAGAAATAAGAACAAAAGTTTTTTGGAGTTATTGATAATCTATAAATAGAAACATTTTTCTAGGTTAGGTATTTGGTTGGTGTTATTATTATTTTTTTTGTTTAACTAGGTACTTATAGGGCTGTCTAGCAAAACATATGATCCAATCTAAGATATCTTCCGTAGGACAAACCAACTGATTTCTCATAAGCCGTAATGTTAACTAAAACGTAAATTGTACAAAAACAACAAGAGATTGAGTCTCAAAAATTATTCAGTTTTAAGAATGGGAAAAATGTAAATTTTGGAGGTATTAAAATGTATTTATTCTGTATACTTGAAAGGGGATTCAAAAGGATAATTATTTAATGGATTGGAGGGTATTAAAAAAAACCCTTAATGGTATAGAAATGGATTCTTTTTGAATGACACAAAGTGTATTGAAATTGATGAAATGTTCATATACTTTTTAATGACAATTTAATACACCTTTTCAAATCCTTTTTTTGGATAAGAAAGAATTGAAAATGTGAATTTGGGAGGTATTAAAATGTATTAGGGCAGTTCTTCAGAAAACCTGTGAAACAGTGTCACAGGGGTAAATATCTCATTTTTTGAAGCAGAAACCTACTTTTTAATTTAAAATAGGATAAAATGCAATCTAATTTGCTACCTCACCAAAAAAAGAAAAAAATATTTTAATTATTAAGGATTTTTGCTGTATTAACAGTAGCTGAGGTCTCAGGCTTTGTTAATGTCACAACCCCAAGGTGAGCATATTCCGACTTATTTTTTAAAGTTATGGTTAATGATTTACATTAATATAGTTAAGTTCTAACAAGATCAACTCAAAAAAAAACTATTTTGAGCCAAAATAATAATATTCAACAAAAGACACTCTGATTTTTTAAAAATAATATTGTTGTCACACCCTCTTTGCATCAGCTTTGTTACCAATTTTTAAGTCGCACCAAAATCCATATATGGCAACACAAGCAGCCGCCATTGCATTGTTCCGTTTACTTTAGTCACATTCTTCGCTGTCAAGAAGCAGGTGGACGCTGTGAAGTGTTGGTGTTTTTTTTTTAATTTTGAAGTGACAAAACAGGTAAGTGACAAGCACACTTTCTCAACTTTGTTGTCAGGTTTCTGACAATACAAAAAATGTCTTAAATAATCTAAATGTGACTTAATAATGCGCAAAACGTAATAAAAAACAGGGCAAAAAAACAGATCCCAACATTTTGTTTTCAAGAAGTTAGGCGGGAAGTATGAATAGATTCCTCAGCTCCGTTAATATCAGCTTTGTTAATACTGGTGGTAACAAAGCTGAGGATGTGTTACCAAAGTTGACTATTATAGTATAATTTACTGAAAAAGCTTAGGTAGCAAAAAAATAAAAAGTATTTTCGAATTATTGGGGTCAATTATTAGGCAGAAACGACAGTTGAAACGTTTCGGCCCTTTTCGTTAACACAAAAAGTCAATTAACGGTAGCTTGGGTCAGGTTGGGTTGGGTTTACTTAACATTGCATTTCTTTGCTAGTTATAGTGAATTAACATTTTTTCAAACAATAATAAATGTAATAACATATCTTGTCAAAAAATCATGGTCAAAATTACAGTCGAACCTCTATAACTCGAACTTCAAGGGACAACCAAATCAGTTCGAGTTATGGAGAGTTCGACTTATAGAAATTCGAGTTAAAGAGGTTAAAATTCATATAAAAAGTGCAGAACTTAGATTAATAAATTTGTTAGGCTGAGGTGCAGAACCACTTAAAAGGTTCGAGTTATAGAGGTTCGAGTTAGAGAGGTTCGACTGTATTACAAGGCGGTCATCGCTTTTATTATTATGATATCGGAATACCAACAAAGTAATTTTTAACTTTTTCGTGAATTTTATAAAAGCTTAAAAAATAGGTAACTTTTTTATAAACATTAATTTTTTGATTTCTGGAAAAATGGCAAAAAAAAGAAAGACTCAAAAAAAGGTGCAGATGAAAAAAAGCAAAATCTAGAGAATGTATGATGGGGATCATGGAACACTTGTTTCTTATCAGAACGTGTTCCAGACGGGGATCATTCGTATCCTTGTGATCGACGTTGGAGAGAGTGAAAACCAAACAGTTTTAACAAGTTCCCAACAAAAGCATCAAAACATCAGTATAATTTAATACGGGTAGGAGTATTTTCCCTCTGAGTAGTTGTTTCTGTTGGTTTCACACAACTTATACTCTACACGGAGCTATCGCCTACATTCACCTGAGGATGGCCCAAAAGGCCGAAACCGGACGTGGATTGGCATGGATTACTTGTTCCTGATTGTCCCGTGTTCCAGACGGGGATCATTCGTGTCCATGTGATCGACGTTGGAGAGAGTGAAAACCAAATAGTTTTAACAAGTTCCCAACGAAAGCATCAAACCATTATCTGTAGATTAACTTTTTATATTGTTGCTCATTTAAGATTTAAGTGGTTTAAGAAGAGATTAAAAATTTGAAAATAATAGGTTTTAGGTTTTTTGTTCATTATAATTATTTTTGTTTATTTGGTAGTAGTAATTTTTTAAATTTAGTTATGAGAAATTTAAATACAATAAGCTTTGCAATATATATTTTCTAAGTAATTTATCAGCTTTGTTAACTTGACCTCAGTTTCGTTAATATACTTTTTTAAAAAATTCTTCTATTTTTGCTGTGTTTTTTGATAAAAAGTAGTTTTTTTTGTTTTGTTATGACTTTTTTATGTAAAATTTGTTCACTACATATATTTTCTAAGTAATTTATCAGCTTTGTTAACATAACCTCAGCTTTAATGAATCACTTTTTCTTATTTTTACTTTTTCTCCAAAAATATACATTTTTTTTCTGGGAAACATACTCTATGCAAAATATTAAAGCATTTTCTTTTTAACAGACAATAAAAAGCTTATTTTTTAATATTATATTTTTCAAAAAAAAGGGAAGCTCATTTCACAGGTTTTCTGAAGAACTGCTCATTAATTCTGTCTACTTAAAAAGGGACTTAAAATGATAAATAGTTTATGGATTGGAGAGAATTCAAAATAAAAACCCTTAATGGGATAGAAATTGATTCCTTTTGAATGTCACAAAGTGTATTGAAATGGATGAAATGTTTGTATACTTTTTAATGCCAATTTATTATGCCTTTTCAAATCCTTTTTTGGATAAGAAAAGATTCAAAATGTAGATCTAGGAGGTATTAAAATGTATTCATTCTGCATACTTAAAAGGGGATTTAAAAGGATAAGTAATTTTATTATTATTTTTTTTTTGATTGCCACAAACTGTATTGAAATTTTTTTTTATTTTATTTATTTGTTTGTAGTAGTTTACATTTAACAGAATATAATTAATTCTCTAAAGGAAAACACAAAAAAAAAATAAGTCACTCTATTATTACTTATCTTATCACTAATTCCTGTGTGTAATCACTTGCTAAATATTTAAAATGAAAAACTTCTACTTTAGTGCACGATTGTACTTATAGTACTGTGTGTGCACCCTTCTTCTTATACATTAATCTCGAGGTTTTACCATTTTTGTTAAAAAAAAAACTAACAAAAAATATACTCTTATTAGCCTAGTATAACAAATTTTTGTACTATAGTAGTAGAAATGTGGTAACATTAATTCGATTAGATAGTAAAATTATTTCAGACTAAACTACATAATTAACTACATAATTACTTTGGAGTATCCACTGTCTTATCTCTTTTTTGCACTTTGAGTATGGTTTTACTTTAATATTATGAGGAAGGCAGTTAAACACTTTTGGACCAAGGCAATAGATATGATTTTGGCAAATGGTATGCTTGGGGTTTTGACGTGTAACATTGTTTTGAGCTGCATTTCTTGTGTTACGACCATGCCCTAGGGGCTCTTTATAATAGGAAAATTTCGTCATGAATCTAACAACTGCTTTAAGGTGTAACTGTCTAATGTCTAATAATTGACTCTCTTTAAAAAGCAACTCAGTAGAAAACCTTTTATTTTTAAATAGCATAATTTTTATGATATATTTTTGTGCAACTTGTATTTTGTTTAAAATTGTCACTCCGGCACTACCCCAAATCACCAACCCATAATTTAAAATTGATTCTGCCAGTGCATAATAGACCATCTTTAATGTGCTTAAACTTAAGACATGGCGTAGCTCATAAAATTTATAAATTAATTTTCTTATTTTGCTTGTCACATAGGTAATATGTTCCTTCCAAGTGAGGTTTTGATCCACAAGAACACCTAAGTATTTTATATATGTCACTCTTTCAATCAATTTACTGCATACACAATTTTGGTTTAAATCACAGTCATGGTTATGTATTTTTAGGTTTTCAAATTCCGGCAGTGAGCGTGGGGAGAGTGCAAAAGTGACAAGTTTAGTTTTGTTGACATTTAAGGATAAAAGGCTATTGTCTAACCATCGTTTGATTTTTTGTATTGCTTTCTCTGCCCGATCCTTTACACTCTCCCAATCGTCACCCCAAATCAGTACACCAGAGTCATCGGCAAAGCAGATCACCACGCCCTTCTCAGCCAAAATTGACATCAGGTCATTTATATATACATTAAACAGCAATGTTGAAAGGACCGTCCCCTGTGGCACACCAAACTCTACTTCCATTTCTTCACTAACCTCATTTGTGATTTTTGTACTTTGCTTTCTTTCTAAATATGATTTAATAAGGTTATTTGTCGTTCCTCTAATACCCACGCAGTCTAACCGTTTTAGTAGAATTTGGTGTGCCACAGTGTCAAAGGCTTTTTGAAGGTCAAGAAAGATACCTATAACTTTTTTCCCTTTGTCTAGATTTTTTAAAATTGTCTCAGTTACTCCACACAGTGCATTCTCAGTACTGGAATTCTCCCGAAATGCAAATTGATTTTCGTTTAGTAATTTATTTTTTTCTAAAAAGGACATCATTCTAAGTTTAATACACTTTTCAAGTAGCTTACTTATTGTACTCGTTAAGGCAATGGGTCTATAATTATTTGTACTTTTCCTGTCCCCCTGCTTATGCAGTGGAATTATAGTTGCTGTCTTAAAGATTGTAGGAAAAACTCCAGCACTGAAAACTACATTCACTAAGTGTAATAATGGTTTTATCAGGTATTCTTTATATTTTTTTACAAGATCAGAACTAATACAATCTTTTCCTACTTTTACATTATTTTTCAGGTTGTTTATTTCCCTTATAAGCTCAGTTTCCGTGATTGGACTCAAATAGCAAGATTGTGCCACTCTTTGGATCCCCTGCTCTTCTACTAGTACCACTGAATTTTTAATTTTTTGTGCAAGTTTTTTACCTATTTTTGAGAAATAGTTATTAAATTCATTAGCTATTTGTTTTTTACTTGTAAGTTCTATATTATCGGAACTGATTATACTTTTTATTTCTGATTGGGTGTTATGATCGTTTGTGGATTCTCTAACTACTCGCCATAGCTTTCTTGGGTCTTTACAATTTTTTTGAGCAAGTTTTTTATAATAAGAATATTTTGCATTTTTAATCAGTTTCGATAGCATAGATCTATAGTTATTGTATCTTTGTAACAAAATTATATTATTATTATGTAATGTACATTCCTTTTTTAATTTGTTCCTATTCCTAATTGATGTTAAAATTCCCATTGTTATCCATGGTTTTATTATCTTTTTTTTACAACTAATTATTTTTGTTTTTGTACATCCTAATAACATGCTTTTAAACCTATCTACAAAGATAATAGCACATCTGTCAGCGTCCCTAGAATTCAGCATATCATCCCATTCTGCCCTTTGCAAACAAGTTTTTAATTTTTCATAATTAATTTTTTGACAGGAGTTACTTTTGTTGCATTCAGAGGTTTTTTTGTCTGTTTGCAGGCTAAGCAGAATGGGTAAGATCATGTTCTAGTACAGCAGTATTAATCTGATTAAAATATGTTTCACAACACTTAACAAAATAATGGTCCAGGCATGATTCAGAATCAGCTTTTTTCCTTGTAGGTTTATTAATCATACTCATTGTCAAGTAATTGTTAGTCAGATCCTCCTCCTGCTTTAGTAGGTCAATATTTGTGTCGCCAGTAAAAATGTATATTTGATTCTGATCATTGATTTCCCTTTGCATTACAGTGTTCAGACTGTCAATAAAACTCTCTTTTGTTAGACCGAAGCCTTTGTATGTTGCCAGGACGTTAACCAATAAATTATTTTTTTGTAAAGTTACTTTTATGATCTTAAGTTGTTCCTCCACTAGTATCTCGTGACCTAGGAGTATGTCTTGTTTAACATACACTACGCATCCATCACACCTGTTCAAGTTGCTTTCATTAAATATAATGCCATACCCAGGTATATTGAAATCAGGGCAGTTATATATATAATGTGTTTCCGACATAACAACCACATCAAAGCTCTTTTGCAAGGACTCATAGAATACAAGAAACTGGTCAAAATTTTGGTACATGCTTCTTATGTTTACATGTATCACACTTATGTTACTCTGATTATTGACAAAAAAATTTAGCTCAGATATATCACTACACACATATGCATCTTGGGCTTTATAGTCATCCAAAATACTGTTTATTTCCATCACTAAAGTTAAAGAGTTCTTTATCACACATAATAAGGTTGTTTTAAAAGTTGTTCTAATAAAACTTACCCGGTGGGAGGCAGATCTTCTGCTGATCTAATTTTTATGGCCATATCTTGGTCTGTTTTTTTAAGAAAGATTGTGCCATTGACACAGAATGCAGCTTTATATCCATGTTTTTTCTTAAAATCTCTAACTTCCTTAAATAGCAGTCTTCGGTTCACAGGCAAATCTTCGTTCAGGTATATTTTATTGTCTTGTCCTTCTAAGCCGCACTTGGCAATTGTTGTTCCTTTCAATGTCTTTATTTTTTTAAGTACTTCTTTTTTAATTGCACGTTTTCAAGTTTTACTAAAATTGGCCCCACCTCCTTTTCACCAAATCTAAAGCACTCTATTATGTTTTGATCTCTTATTTGCACCTGCATTGATGTTATTATTTTGGAAACTATTTTTCTTGGGCAGGGGTCTGTTTGTTTAGGAACGCCCGCCACAATGATGTTACACTCCTTTTTCTTCGTTTCCATCTCATCCAACTTAGCTTCTATTTTCACGATTCTTTGTCTTAGTTCAGTATTTTCCATTTTGAGCACTTTTAGCTCTTGAAGGGCTTTGTCTAGGCTTGTTTTCTGCTCTTCAAAAGTATTGGACATAAACTGCACGGAGTTTTCAAGGTCTGTTAACTTTTTGTCCATTTTGTCCATTTTTTTATCCACTGGGCTAAGGTTTTGTTGGAAGGTTTCTTTGATGATAGCCTTAAGCTTCCTTTCATCTATATCAGGCATTTTTTCAGATTTTTCGCTGTTTTTCCTTTGTTTTTGAACTTTAACCTCACTTTTTTCTGAGGAACCACAACATGCGAATTTTCCGCTCGTATTTTCGGTTTTCACACGTTCTGCACAACTTTGGTGGTAGCTCTCTTTGCACTTGTAACAATCTACGCTATCTACCACTTTTTTTTTTACAATAATTACACTTTTTTTCAGCTTTATTATTTTAGATCTGTTGTTCCATGACATAACCTCAAAACTATCCATTTCTATCCCATTTCTGGATGGATGGAATGTTTATATACTGTTTAATGCTAATTGCATACGCTTTTTGAAATCCTTTTTTTGGATAAAAGAGGATTTAAAATGAAGATCTCGAAGGTATTAAAATGTATTCATTCGGTATTCTTGAAAGGGGATTCAAAAGGTTAAAGATTTTATGGATTAACGGGGATTAAAAATAAAACCCCCTAATGACATAGAAATGGATTCCTTTTTTTGGATAAGACAGGATTGAAAATGTATATTTCGGAGGTATTAAAATGTATTTATTCTGTATACTTGGAAGAGGATTCAAAAGAGTAACTATTTTATGGATTGAAGGGGATTAAAAAAACCCTTAATGCTATAGAAATGGATTCTTTTTGAATGACACAAAGTGTATTGAAATGGATGGAATTTTTATATACTTTTTAATGACAACTTAATACGCCTTTTCAAATCCTTTTTTCGGATAAGAAAGAATTGAAAATGTGAATTTCGGAGGTATTAAAATGTTATAATTCTGTACACTTAAAAGGGGACTTAAAAGGATAAATAGTTTATGGATTGAAGAGAATTCAAAATAACAACCCTTAATGGGATAGAAAGGGATTCCTTTTGAATGCCACAAAGTGTATTGAAATGGATGAAATGTATTCATTCTGTATACATGAAAGGGGATTCAAAAGGATAAAGATTTTATGCATTAAAGGGGATTAAAAATAAATCCCCTTAATGACATAGAAATGGATTCCTTTTGAATGCCAAAAAGTGTATTGAAATATATATATACGCCTTTTCAAATCCTTTTTTCTGATAAGAAAGAATTGAAAATGTGAATTTTGGAGGTATTAAAATGTATTAATTCTGTATGCTTAAAAGGGGACTTAAAACGATAAATAGTTTATGGATTAAAGAGAATTTAAAATAACAACCCAATAATAATGAAATAGAAATGGATTCCTTTTGAATGTCACAAAGTGTATTGAAATGGATGAAATGTTTGTATACTTTTTAATGCCAATTTAATACGCCTTTTTAAATCCTTTTTTTAGATAAGAATGAATTGAAAATGTAGATCTAGGAGGTATTAAAATGTATTAATTCTGCTTACTTAAAAGGGGATTTAAAAGGATAAGTAAAAACATTTATGGATTGGAGGGGATTAAAAATAAAAACCCTTAATGAGATAGAAAGGGATTCCTTTTGAATGCCACAAAGTGTATTGAAATGGATCATATGTATACATTCTGTATACATGAAAGGGGATTCAAAAGGATAAAGATTTTATGGATTGAAGAGGATTAAACATAAAACCCCTTAATGACATAGAAATGGATTCCTTTTGAATGCCAAAAAGTGTATTAAAATAGATGGAATATTTTTATACTTTTAATGACAATTTAATATGCTTTTTCAAAACCTTTTTTTGGATAAGAAAGAATTGAAAATGTGGTTTGGAGATAATTCAAATTAAAAACCCTTAAAGTGTATTGATATGGATGAAATGTTTGTATACTTTTTAATGCCAATTTAATAAGCCTTTTTAAATGCTTTTTTTGGATAAGAAAGGATTGAAAATGTACATCTAGGAGGTATTAAAATGTATTCTTTCTGCATACTTAAAAGGGGATTTAAAAGGATAAGTAGTTTATGGATCGGAGGGGATTAAAAATAAAAACCCTTAATGAGATAGAAGGGGATTCCTTTTGAATGCCACAAAGTGTATTGAAATGGATTAAATGTATACATTCTGTATACATGAAAGGGATTCAAAAGGATAGATTTTATGGATTAAAGGGGATTAAACATAAAATCCCTTAATGACATAGAAATGGATTCCTTTTGAATGCCAAAAAGTGTATTAAAATGGATGGAATATTTTTATACTTTTAATGACAATTTAATACGCTTTTTCAAAACCTTTTTTTGGATAAGAAAGAATTGAAAATGTGAATTTCGGAGGTATTAAAATGTATTAATTCTGTATTCTTAAAAGGGGACTTGAAAGGAGAAATAGTTTATGGATTGGAGATAATTCAAATTAAAAACCCTTAATGGGATAGAAATGGATTCCTTTTGAATGTCACAAAGTATATTGAAATGGATGAAATGTTTGTATACTTTTTAATGCCAATTTAATACTCCTTTTCAAATCCTTTTTTTGGATAAGAAAGGATTGAAAATGTAGATCTAGGAGGTATTAAAATGTATTCATTCTGCATACTTAAAAGGGGATTTAAAAGGATAAGTAGTTTATAGATTGCAGGGAATTAAAAATAAAAACCCTTAATGAGATAGAAAGGGATTCCTTTTGAATGCAACAAAGTGTATTGAAATGGATGGAATGTTTAGATACTTTTTAATGACAATTTAATTCGCCTTTTCAAATCCTTTTTTCGGATAAGAAAGAATTGAAAATGTGACTTTTGGAGGTATTAAAATGTATTAATTATGTATACTTAAAAGGGGACTTAAAAGGATAAATAGTTTATGGATTGAAGAGAATTCAAAATAACAACCCTTAATGGGATAGAAATGGATTCCTTTTGAATGTCACAAAGTGTATTGAAATGGATGAAATGTTTGTATACTTTTTAATGCCAATTTAACACGCCTTTTCAAATCCTTTTTTTGGATACGAAAGGATTAAAAATGTAGATCTAGGAGGTATTAAAATGTATTCATTCTCTATTCTTAAAACGGGATTCAAAAGGTTAAAGATTTTATGGATTAAAGGGGATTAAAAATAAATCCCCTTAATGACATAGAAATGGATTCTTTTTGAATGCCACAAAGTGTATTGAAATGGATGGAATGTTTATATACTTTTTAATGCTAAATGCATACGCTTTTTGAAATCCTTTTTTTGGATAAGAAAGGATTGAAAATGTAGATCTCGAAGGTATTAAAATGAATTCATTCTCTATTCTTAAAAGGGGATTCAAAAGGTTAAAGATTTTATGGATTAAAGGGGATTAAAAATATATCCCCTTAATGACATAGAAATGGATTCCTTTTGAATGCCACAAAGTGTATTGAAATGGATGGAATGTTTATATACTTTTTAATGCTAATTGTATACGCTTTTTGAAATCCTTTTTTTGGATAAGAAAGGATTGAAAATGTAGATCTCGAAGGTATTAAAATGTATTCATTCTCTATTCTTAAAAGGGGATTCAAAAGGTTAAAGATTTTATGGATTAAAGGGGATTAAAAATAAATCCCCTTAATGACATAGAAATGGATTCTTTTGAATGCCAAAAAGTGTATTGAAATGGATTGAATGTTTATATACTTTTTAATGCTAATTGCATACGCTTTTTGAAATCCTTTTTTTGGATAAGAAAGGATTGAAAATGTATATCTCGAAGGTATTAAAATGTATTCATTCTCTATTCTTAAAAGGGGATTCAAAAGGTTAAAGATTTTATGGATTAAAGGGGATTAAAAATAAATCCCCTTAATGACATAGAAATGGATTCCTTTTGAATGCCAAAAAGTGTATTGAAATGGATTTACTTTGAATGCCAAAAAGTGTATACAAAAGGATAGAATGTTTCAAAATGGATTTATTTTGTATGCCAGGATCTGTATTGAAATGAATTAAAAATTTGTTATCCATTTTAATACTTAACACTTTCTATCCCCCAAAGGTCAGAAAAAGGATTTCAAAAAGCGGATAGAAAATGGATTCATTTTTTTTATCCTTTTTTATCCATTTTTTTTATAGGGGTACGAGCTATAAAGAAAAATGAAGAAAAAATTTGGCACCTTGTATCTCGAAAACTCGAAAAGCATTTGCGGAACCATGTTGGCGACATACTTTATTAACACCCTGTATAGGGATCATTTAAAACATTTTTACATACATTTGAACTCGTGCGTAAAGTGTCTTTTCCGCACTTGATTGCTGGCCAAACTCCGCTATCGCGTCGTTTGGCCATCTGCAAGAGGCACTTTCCGCACTAGTTAGGTAAACTACTATTTTGCCACCACTTACCAAGTATATTTTGAAAAAAAAATTACACCGCTTGAAAGCCGGTCTATGGTAGAACAAAGTTTTCGGGGGACCCAAAATTAAACGTAAAATAAAAAATCCCCAGCCGTTTATCGCCAAAGGTGTAATTTTTGCTTAAAAAACCATTATTTTGAACCAATGATCTTTCCATGTTTGCGGTAAATTTTTTTAATGTTTCGGATTATATTTTTAACTATTTTTTAAAGAAAGTAAATCTATTATTTAGTTCTCTAACAGAACAAGTAAAAAGTCTTTTAAGTTATGATTAAATAAGGTTTTAAAAAATTGTTTTATATAAGCAGTCTAAAATCTTTGAATTTTGCGAAAATCGCGACAGCTTGGTATTTGTCATTCTGCTACAGATTTCCCCTGCAATATTTTTTAAAATTTTAAAAGATGAGGAATAGTCAGACTCAAAAGGAAGGATAAAAAGTATGTCAGATAAAATCCGCCTCAAAAACTTTTTGACAGGGTTCAAAAAGTTTTGACTTATTTTTCTTATTATTAAAAAAATATTTTTAAAAGTTGCGTTACATGTGCTTATAGACACGGGTCTAATTACTATTGTCGCAAAAAATGTTTTAGCTGTTTGTGATTTTGAGATATTGGAAAAAAATGGGGTGTTGCCAATTAGGCGCTGACTCGTGACGTAGGTTGACATTAGCACCCCATTGGCGGAATGGGACAACTGGGCGCCGCCAACTCGGCGCCGCCAACTGGACGCCGCCAACTCGGCGCCGCCAACTGGGCGCCGGGCCAACTCGGCGCCGGGCCAACTGGGCGCCGGCCAACTCGGCGCCGGACTAAAATTTTTTTTTGGATAAAATGTGTGAATGAAAAATAAAATATATTATTTATATAATAACATCTTTAAAAAATCCTTTAAGGAATTTTTTACAAGCTTTTATATTTAGCTTCAGATGTTCTGTCTAACTAACTAACTATCTATCAAATCTTGTGAAGCGTTTTTGACACACTTCCCAATATCCGATTTGGATGAAATTTGGTACACACGTAGTGGTCCCATGACAATACAACAATAAGAAAAAAATATCCTCCCACCCCTACCCCCACCCCCTTCCATAGAAAAATTTGTTTTTGACACACATCCCGTTATCCGATTTAGATGAAATTTGGTATACATATAGTGATCCGATGACAATACAATATTAAGAAAAAATATCCTCCCACCCCTACCCCCACCCCTTCTATAGAAAAATGTGTTTTTGACACACTTCCCGTTATCCGATTTGGATAAAATTTGGTATACACATCGTGGTCCGATGATAATACAACAATAAGAAAAAAATATCCTCCCACCCCTACCCCCACCCCCTTCCATAGAAAAATTTGTTTTTGACACACATCCCGTTATCCGATTTAGATGAAATTTGGTATACATATAGTGATCCGATGACAATACAATATTAAGAAAAAAATATCCTCCCACCCCTACCCCCAGCCCCTTTCATAGAAAAATGTTTTTGACACACTTCCCATTATCCGATTTGGATGAAATTTGGTATTCACATAGTGGTCCGATGACAATACAACATTAAAAAAAAATATCCTCCCACCTCTACCACCATCCCTTCCATATAAAATGCGTTTTTGACACCCTTCCCATTATCCGATTTGGATGAAATTTGGTATTCACATAGTGGTCCGATGACAATAAAACATTTAAAAAAAATATCCTCCCACCCTACCCCCACCCCTTCCATAGAAAATGCGTTTTTGAGACCCTTCCCATTATCCGATTTGGATGAAATTTCCGATCACAATAAAACATTGAAAAAAAAATCCTACCACTCCTACCCCCACCCTCATCTATTGAAAAATGCGTTTTTGACACCCTTTCCATTATCCGATTTGGATGAAATTTGGTATACATACAGTGATCCGATGTCAATACAATAATAAGAAAAAATATCCTTCTACCTCTACCCCCACCCCCTTTCATAGAAAAATGAGTTTTTGACACACTTCCCATTATCCGATTTGGATGAAATTTGGTATTCACATAGTGGTCCGATGACAATACAACATTAAAAAAAATATCCTCCCACCCCTACCCCCACCACCTTCCATAGAAAATGCGTTTTTGACACCCTTCCCATTATCCGATTTGGATGAAATTTGATACACACGTAGTGGTCCCATGACAATACAACATTAAGAAAAAAATATCCTACCACCCCTACCCCCACCCAGTTGTTAAAAATTGTGTTAAATGACCTCAAGCAATGTAATATTTCAAGTTTGAGACAAATCGGTTGGTAAATAAAAAAATCCGCCATTTTGGATCCGCCATTTTGATTGTTGGATCCGCCATTGTTGTAATAAAAAACGTAAATTGTAGTATTACCAGGTTACCAAACACTACAACTACCAAGATTCAACAGTCGACTTAATGGATTTAACTTTACTTAACAAAAACAAATTTCAAATAAATTAATAAAAGAAATTGAAATTTTGACGATGTTATTACGATAAGATATCCGTATCAATTAAATATCACTATTTGCAAGAATCAATCTAGCAGAAAAATGCAGAAGTAAATAAATAGAGTTTATTCTAGATTATAATGAAATCGCTGATCGTGAGTTATTTGGAAACTCATTATTCTATTGGGGGAAGGAGAGGGTGGGGGTAGAGTTAGAAATATATTTTTTGTTTGGGCTGTATTACCATCGGACCTTTATGCATATACCAAATTTTATAAAAGTCATTTGAAGTGAAGTGTGTCAAAAACGCATTTTTTATGGAAGGGGGTGGGGGGTAGGGGTGGGAGGACATTTTTTCATTATTGTTGTATTGTTATCGGACCACTATATGTATACCAAATTTCATCCAAATCGGATAATGGGAAGTGTGTCAAAAACGCATTTTTCCATGAATGAGGGTGGGGGTAGGAGTGGTAGGATTTTTTTTCAATGTTGTATTGTCATCGGACCACTATATGTATACCAAATTTCATCCAAATCGGATAATGGGAAGGGTGTCAAAAACGCATTTTCTATGGAAGGGGGTGGGGGTAGGGGTGAGAGGATATTTCTTTCTTAATGTTGTATTGTCATGGGACCACTACGTGTGTATCAAATTTCATCCAAATCGGATAATGGAAAGGGTGTCAAAAACGCATTTTCTATGGAAGGGGGTGGGGGTAGGGGTGGGAGGATATTTTTTTAAATGTTGTATTGTCATCGGATCACTATATGTATACCTAATTTCATCCAAATCGGATAATGGAAAGGGTGTCAAAAACGCATTTTTCAATAGATGAGGGTGGGGGTAGGAGTGGTAGCATTTTGTTTTTCAGTGTTGTATTGTGATCGGACCACTATATGTATACCAAATTTCATCCAAATCGGATAATGGGAAGGGTGTCAAAAACGCATTTTCTATGGAAGGGGTGGGGGTAGGGTCGGAGGATATTTTTTTTAAATGTTTTATTGTCATCGGACCACTATGTGAATACCAAATTTCATCCAAACCGGATAATGGGAAGTGTGTCAAAAACTCATTTTTCTATGAATGGGGGTGGGGGTAGAGGCGGAAGGATATTTTTTTCTTAATACTCTAGTGTCATCGGATCACTATATGTATACCAAATTTCATCCAAATCGGATTACAAGATGTGTGGCAAAAACAAATTTTTCTATACAAGGGGGTGGGGGTAGGGGTGGGAGGATATTTTTTTCTTATTGTTGTATTATCATCGGACCACTATGTGTGTACCAAATTTTATCCAAATCGGAGAACGGGAAGTGTGTCAAAAACACATTTTTCTATAGAAGGGGTGGGGTAGGGTGGTAGGATTTTTTTTTCAATGTTGTATTGTCATGGGACCACTATATGTATACCAAATTTCATCCAAATCGGATAATGGGAAGGGTGTCAAAAACGCATTTTCTATGGAAGGGGTGGGGGTAGGGTGGGAGGATATTTTTTTTTAAATGTATTGTCATCGGACCACTATGTGAATACCAAATTCCATCCAAACCAGATAATGGGAAGTGTGTCAAAAACTCATTTTTCTATGAAAGGGGGTGGGGGTAGAGGTGGGAGGATATTTTTTTCTTAATATTGTATTGTCATCGGATCCCTATATGTATACCAAATTTCATCCAAATCGGATTACGGGATGTGTGTCAAAAACGCATTTTTTATGGAAGGGCGTGGGGGGTAGGGGTGGGAGGACATTTTTTCATTATTGTTGTATTGTTATCGGACCACTATATGTATACCAAATTTCATCCAAATCGGATAATGGGAAGTGTGTCAAAAACGCATTTTTCCATGAATGAGGGTGGGCGTAGGAGTGGTAGGATTTTTTTTTCAATGTTGTATTGTCATCGGACCACTATATGTATACCAAATTTCATCCAAATCGGATAATGGGAAGGGTGTCAAAAACGCATTTTCTATGGAAGGGGGTGGGGGTAGGGGTGGGAGGATATTTTTTTTTTAATGTTGTATTGTCATGGGACCACTACGTGTGTATCAAATTTCATCCAAATCGGATAATGGGAAGGGTGTCAAAAACGCATTTTCTATGGCAGGGGGTGGGGGTAGGGGTGGGAGGATATTTTTTTAAATGTTGTATTGTCATCGAATCACTATATGTATACCTAATTTCATCCAAATCGGATAATGGAAAGGGTGTCAAAAACGGATTTTTCAATAGATGAGGGTGGGGGTAGGAGTGGTAGCATTTTTTTTTTCAATGTTGTATTGTGATCGGACCACTATATGTATACCAAATTTCATCCAAATCGGATAATGGGAAGGGTGTCAAAAACGCATTTTCTATGGAAGGGGTGGGGGTAGGGTGGGAGGATATTTTTTTAAATGTTTTATTGTCATCGGACCACTATGTGAATACCAAATTTCATCCAAACCGGATAATGGGAAGTGTGTCAAAAACTCATTTTTCTATGAATGGGGGTGGGGGTAGAGGCGGAAGGATATTTTTTTCTTAATACTCTAGTGTCATCGGATCACTATATGTATACCCAATTTCATCCAAATCGGATTACAAGATGTGTGTCAAAAACAAATTTTTCTATACAAGGGGGTGGGGGTAGGGGTGGGAGGATATTTTTTTCTTATTGTTGTATTATCATCGGACCACTATGTGTGTACCAAATTTTATCCAAATCGGAGAACGGGAAGTGTGTCAAAAACACATTTTTCTATAGAAGGGGTGGGGGTAGGGTGGTAGGATTTTTTTTTCAATGTTGTATTGTCATGGGACCACTATATGTATACCAAATTTCATCCAAATCGGATAATGGGAAGGGTGTCAAAAAGGCATTTTCTATGGAAGGGGTGGGGGTAGGGTGGGAGGATATTTTTTTTTATGTATTGTCATCGGACCACTATGTGAATACCAAATTTCATCCAAACCAGATAATGGGAAGTGTGTCAAAAACTCATTTTTCTATGAAAGGGGGTGGGGGTAGAGGTGGGAGGATATTTTTTCTTATTATTGTATTGTCATCGGATCACTATATGTATACCAAATTTCATCCAAATCGGATAATGAGAAAGGTGTCAAAAACGCATTTTTCAATAGATGAGGGTGGGAGTAGGAGTGGTAGGATTTTTTTTTCAATGTTGTATTGTCATCGGACCACTATATGTATACCAAATTTCATCCAAATCGGATAATGGGAAGGGTGTCAAAAACGCATTTTCTATGGAAGGGGTGGGGGTAGGGTGGGAGGATATTTTTTTTTAATGTTGTATTGTCATCGGACCACTATGTGAATACCAAATTTCATCCAAACCAGATAATGGGAAGTGTGTCAAAAACTCATTTTTCTATGAAAGGGGGTGGGGGTAGAGGTGGGAGGATATTTTTTCTTAATATTGTATTGTCATCGGATCCCTATATGTATACCAAATTTCATCCAAATCGGATTACGGGATGTGTGTCAAAAACAAATTTTTCTATAGAAGGGGGTGGGGGTAGGGGTGGGAGGATATTTTTTTCTTATTGTTGTATTATCATCGGACCACTATGTGTATACCAAATTTTATCCAAATCGGATAACGGGAAGTGTGTCAAAAACGCTTCACAAGATTTGATAGATAGTTAGTTAGACAGAACATCTGAAGCTAAATAAAAGCTTGTAAAAAATATTGCGTAAAGGATTTTTTAAAGATGTTTTTATATAAATAATATATTTTATTTTTCATCTACACATTTTATCAAAAAAAAAAATTTTAGTCCGGCGCCGGGTTGGCCAGCGCCCAGTTGGCGGCGCCGAGTTGGCCCGGCGCCCAGTTGGCCCGGCGCCCAGTTGGCGGCGCCGAGTTGGCGGCGCCCAGTTGGCGGCGCCCAGTTGTCCTAGACCGCCCCATTGGCACCCCGACATAAATTGTAATTTTGGAACATACTCATTTGCATCTCTTTTTAATGCACAGTATATTCATTTTATTGCTGTCTAACTCATAGCTCTGCTGGAAGACGAGTTGTCAAAAATTTGGCTAAATGGGTGCCATTAGATAATTTTTGTTGAATACAGAATGTTTTTAAAAGTTTATTTCGACTGTGTTAATTGTGAAAACGATCTTTTAGTATCTTGATGCAAAGCGGATTTCCCGCTATCTAGAAAGGTAAGCTTTATTTAGTTTATAGTATTAAAAGGTTGAAATTGGCAAAAAAAACTTTGCTCTAAATTTTATAGCCATAATGTAAGCAAATAAAAACTTTAATTTTTTGCCTAAAATCACACTAAAGGAAGCGAAAACATGACAAAATACTAAAAATATAAAAAAGGAGGAATTTTAAATAATAGTTTGTGTCATCTAGTATAAGTAAAGGCTGATTTATTTAGAAATGCAATGGACATAATATAAGCTTGTTGCTTAATTTTCGTAGGTATAATCTATATTTTTTCCACCTATGTAGTAATGGTACTTAAGACCCTTATATTTTATGAAAATGTTCATATTTTTTTTCAGACTTCATAAAACTCCATATTTTTAGAAAAAACTTCATATTTTTCATATTTTCCCCATTGAAGAAACTTCAGTCATAGAATAAGTGTGGAAATTTTCAATATTTTTCCTAGTCTTGAATTTTGAGTTCCTTTTAGTTTGTTATTAGTTTGTTGCCTTTGAGAAAGTCTGAATAAAGTAGGGCTTTTTTGCCTTTTGTTTTATTATTGTTATGGTTGTTGCATTTTTTATGTTAATTAGTTGTTTTGGACATCCGTGGTTAGTTCTAAAAAAGTCTAATTGTAATGTTGAGTTTTTTTAAATGTTTGAGCTCGGAATAGGTGTATAAAGTATACCAAGTATATCATCAAGTATACTTAAGTGTTCTGTGTTACTAGATGTACAGGGTGTTTTAATATATTTCCAAAAAGGTCTACTGCACTTATTTCAAGAGATAGAAAATAGGGTACCTATTTTCAAGAAATGTAGAGTAGGTCCCAAACTGCTAGAAATTGTAGATGCTAATATTTTAACAGTGGCTTTACCAAATGGCAGTTTATCATATATTTTTGAGTTTAGAAAGAAAATATCTATTTTTTTAAAAGTTAAATCATAAACATATTAATTTGTAGGATATTCCGTAAGAGATTTACAATGTTTGTGGTTTTCATAACTTTTTTTGATGGTATAGGATAAAGCCTACAACTTTTGCATTTATAATTTTGTTCTATTTCTTTGAATAATTCCAGTAAACCTTGGATTAAAAATACGGAAACACCTTATACCTTGTCGTAAAATATGCTTTAAAAAATGTGCCTTGTTTTTGTTTGGCCATACCCCATCCAGGCCTAATTCAACTTGAAAATGTTTCTTATAACATTTCTTAATAAATAAATTTGAGAAATATATATTTTTGCTTAATAAATGAGTTTTCCTAAAAAAAAGTTGGGTTTGACATAACAAGCCATTTGGACCCAAAAAGAAACTAAATTTTTTATTCATAATTCCTTCATATTTTGTTTTCTTAATTTCATATTTTTCATAATTTTATTAAAAAGAGCCCTGGAAGTTCACTGAAAGCACTTAAATTAGGGCACATCCTTAAATTATTTAACTCAAAAATTCAGTATCTTCGACCTCCTTCCCCTCCCCCCTGATAAGGTATTTTTGTAAAAAATACATTAAAAAAACATTTAGTGTAACACAAGGTTAGGTTAAACCTCCCTCCCTGTGGCATTACATAATTTAAGAATGGCCCCTTACATTGTTGAGTAAATTAGGCATAAGGCGTAGATACTTACATACTGAGGCTATCAATATTTTCTAGAAAATAATAAAAAAGACATAATCATAATACAGAGACAATACATATGCTCAAATTTTGGTTAGTGAAAAGCTTAGATTAAATTATTATTTTGATGGCTTCAGTGAAAAGTTTCTTATTAATTGTTTGGATGTATTCCAGAGAAGAAAGATTTTCTTCAATCGCTGTGGTAGTTTATGTATTCCCATATTATGTTTCACAAAGACTAATTATAATTATTATTTTGATGGCCTCAATGTAAAAGTTTTTACTTGGAATATTTTCATCCCTTTTATTATATACACATTCAAAACTAGGAAACAAAATTTGTTTCTAGGTTTTTGCCTAATAATGTATAATTTACATAATATAACTTATTTTAAATTATACTTACCGCAATGTTATAAGAACTATGTTCATTTTTCTCTTTTTGTTATGTACAAAAGTATAGTTTTATAAAAATCCACTATTTTATGCTTTTAGGGTTTCCGGCACAGTTTCCTGATATATGTGACATAAATACTAAAAAGAAATCTACTGAATTTAGGGAAGATAAAAACATGTATTGACAAAACTTTGATGAGCATTTGGACAAAAAAGGCTGGAAAACCACCAAACTCATACATACTTTAGCAACTGGAACATTTACATGATACTATAGATTAACTGGACTGGTTTAAGCAGGAAAAAAAGGTAGATGTTATCAATCAGTAATAAAAATTAATAGGTATTTTGGTTTATGCTTTTTTTAAACTTTTTATGAAGTTTTGTTCTTATATACAATATTTTATATTTATAATTGGTAAATCTAACCAGAACTACAAAAACTATTTCTAATCACTTAGTATAATAAGTCCCCTGGGAGGTTGAGGGGTTCAAATTAAAATTCGTACCTATTTTTTTTTTTTTTTTTTTTTTTTTATGGGTATGCGCACTCGCAAGGAGATCCCTATCACGCTCGACAAGCGGCAAGTGCGCGGAAATGTTGGTGTGTGTTGGTTTTGAAACGGTTCAGGTTGTAACCTGCAGGGAAAACTGTCGCAGGGAGTTTATTCCACAGCGATGCTGTTCTCCAGAGATATGAATTCTGATATAATGAGGTTCTTGGTGCCTCTATTTTGACAGTAAATTGATGGTTACCGTCTGTTTGACGTGTTCGCCTAGTAGGTGCTACTCCCGGGGGGATCATACGTGCCAACTCTTTAGAGCATTTTCCGTGATAATACCTGTAGAAGAGAGAGAGATCGCCCACAGTTCTTCGATGTTCGAGACTATCCAAGCTACGGGTAAGTGCGGGGTCATTGATCAGCCCGATAGCTCGCTTTTGCACCGTGTTCAAAAGCATTAAGGTATGTTTGGGTGCCGCACTCCATATATGTGAGCAGTACTCCATAGTTGGTCGAATCTGGGCTTTGTAGAGTGCCAGCAGTTGGCTTGGTGTATACAGATGTCTTGTACGAAATAGCACCCCAAGCTTTTGGGACGCCCTTTTAGCTATATCTGCCACGTGACTGTGCCAAGACATGTTGGTCTCTGCAGTGACTCCTAAGATGTTCAACTGGCTCTGCAATGTGACAGCACTTCCAGATAGCATGATGTTTGGCTCACCGGTGCTGGTCTTTTTTGAAAACAGGGCTGCTTGGGTTTTCTGCGCGTTGAACTGTACAAGGTTTTTGTTGCCCCAGTCCTCTATTATCTCCAGGTCGTTATTTATCTGCGATATTTGAGTTAGTCTAAGATGATGGAATTCACGTGCGGATAGACACTGAGTGGGTGGTATGACTGAGGAGACTACATTGCCATCATCTGCAAAGCAATAAAGTGGATTTACTGTTTTATCTATGAGGTCATTTATGTAAATCAGAAAAAGTGTTGGCGAAAGGATTGCTCCCTGTGGCACACCAGCATTTATTTGGTAAGAGTTGGAGTTCCGGCCATCCAGTGCAACATAAATGGATCTATCCTTAAGGTAACTTTCAAACCAAGTGCAAAGTCTCGGCGACAATCCCGCTGCTTTGAGCTTGTTGAGCAGATTTTCATGCCAGACTTTATCGAATGCTTTAGATATATCTAAGGCAATTGTTCTTGTTTCACCTCGCAACTCAATCGCTTTTTGCCACAAGTGTGTGACGTATGTAAGTAAATCGCCAGTTGACCTATATTTTCGAAATCCGTATTGCTTGTCGTTGATAATTTTGTATTTTTCCAAGTACTTGGTTAGGTGATTGTTCACAACTCTTTCCATTACTTTTGATATCACCGGAAGTAGAGCAATTGGTCTATAGTTTAACGGATCTGTCTTTTTTCCTTTCTTTGGAATGGGTTGTACTGCGGCAGACTTCCATGATGATGGATATACTCCTTGCCTATAAGATAAATTGAATAATTTTGCGAAAGTTGGGGTGAGTTCGCTAGCACAATTTTTGAGTACTATCGCGGGAATGCCATCTGGACCCATTGCTTTGTTTGTATCCAACTTTTTAAGGGATTTTCGTATTCCTCTGTGACAAAAGGGTACCTCTGGCATACTGTGGGAAACCCTTTCAATGAACGGTGGAGTTTTTCCATTTGGCACTGTTAGGTTTGAGTTGGAGGAAAAGATTTTGGCCAGCATATTGGCTTTTTCCTCTGATGTTGTGGCTAAGTGAGTATTTTTATCTGTAAGTGGTGGTATGGATGACTTGGTGAAGTTTGATCCAACGGCTTTTGCAAGAGACCAAAAGGACCTAGAACTACTTGGACAATTCAGCAACCTGTTTTTTATTCTTTGATTGTATGTTTCTTTGGCGGCGTCAATAGTAATTTTGCAACTATTTCTGGCTTCTATAAATTCTGTGTTGTTTTGAGCGGTTTGTTGTCGTTTCCAGAGGTTATATGCTCTGTGTTTTTTCTGTACAGCCGTTTGACACTGGCTGTTGAACCAAGGTTTTGCATTAGCTCTGCGTTTTATTGTATGTGGGATATATGCATCCATTCCAGATAAGATTACTTTTGTTATTTCATTACAGCAAATAGTGGGATCAGCTGTTTTAAAGCAGACCTCTTGCCATGGAAAATCCAGGTAAAACTGTTTAAGGTCATTCCATTTTGCCGATTTATAGTACCACATTTTACGAGGAAGTGATTGTTGGCTTGGCGGTATGAACATTTCGCACTTTGTTCTTATAAGTTTATGATCGGATGAACCAAGTGGGGGATCTACTTGAATTGTGTACAAGTCAGGATTTGTAGTTAGGAACAAGTCTAAAAGCGCTGCAAATTCACCCCTTTCTGAGATACGGGTAGGTTCATCGACAAGCTGCGTTAGACCACAACTTATGGCAAAAGCTTCTGCTTCCCTGCCTTCATTATCTGTTTTGTTGTGGTGTTTTAGCCAGGGTATATTGTGGACGTTGAAATCGCCTAAAAAAACAATTTCCGCATGTGGATAGTTAGACTGTATCCTATCACAGTTTTCGGATAATGTCGCAAAAAAGTTTTGATACTCGGTGTTACTTGGCGGTCGGTAGAGGCAGCAAATGAACTTGGTCGATGACTTTGAGGTGAATTTCAGCCATATGATATCGAGGTTCGCTGGTTCTAGCTTCTCCTCTCGATGACATGAAAGGTCATTTTTAATGTACACACAAATCCCAAAATTATGTCGAAATCGGTGGTGTAGGTCATAGCCGGGATAAAGATAGTTCACAATAGGTGTTGCAGAACTGATTTTAGTTTCGGTGAGAACAAGGATGTCAGGTCTTTGTTCTTCAAGATGTTGGTGAACTGAATTCATGTTGGTACTTAATCCTCTTATATTGCTAAAATCAATTCTGAGTTGAGTTTTGAGATAATTAATCCTAGTAACTTCTATATACAAATTTTAATATTAGCATCTATGCCATTTCCCCTTTCAAAGACCTTTTAAATGATGTATAGCATGACACATTTTAAAAATAAAAATATTTTTTTAAAAATTTAAAAAATAAAAAATAAAAATTTGATTTTTTTGGATAATTACCATTTTTAAATTTTTTCAAAAAAATATATAATTTTTTTTCAATGTTTTACTAAGACACTCACCAAATTTCAAGATGGAGAAATGATGGGTTCCATATGAAAAAATAAAACAATATTCAAACATGTAAAAAATGGTAGCTTTTTCAAGTAAAACATATAAGAATCAAAGATAAATGCTATAATATAGGAAAAAATAATATTTATTTATTTCCAAAATTTGTAGGTCTAACCTGTAGCGGTAATGGGTTAAACTTTTCTTAAAATCATTTTTCTTTCAATAATTAAAATATCTGCTTTAGGTTTAGGGTAATAAAAAGAGGGGGCTGACCCGTTTGGGTGCAAAAAACTCACATTTACTAATTACTAAAATAATTTGAATATTGAATAAAAAATGATTTTTGTAATATCAATGAGTATATGACCCATATAGAGTGGCAACTGGCAAGCTTCGCAACAGTGAAGGGTAGATGGCGCTGAAATAAATTCGTCTAGTATGGTATTGGTAATATTTAAAACTTTCTGTTTAGTTTTGTAAAAAAAGTTAAAATTAAAACTTACCCAGCTTCAGGGGATTCAGCATTTTTTAAAGTCTTCGTGTACTTTAGCCTACACCCAGTGACGGACCCACGAATATGTCTTGGGGGGTCCCGAGGCCTCGTAGAGGGGGAGGCGCAGCCTTATGATGTCGAATTTTAAGCTATTTTTTGTGTTTTTTCATGATATATGTGGAAATTCTAAGGCTTGGGGGGGACAGACGGCGCAACAAAAAAGTTTCAAAATCATCTGAAACGCAGAGATATATAAAAATTTTTGAAATCGGAGCAACTTTTTTTTTCTCGAAAAAATTAGGATCACCATAGCTCACACTACTATAGTATAGTATATGTGTGAGCTAAAAATTAAGTTTTTCACCTTGGCGTAGGGGGGCGGCTCCCCCCTTCATCTCGGATTTAGTGTTAACAAAAATGATTGTTTAAAAATTACCTTTTTCCGGTACCTTCTAGAAAAAAATTAGTTTTAAACAAAAGTCGAAGATAATAAAATTTTCTACAAAAGCGCTTATATACACTTTCTCGACAGACAAATGGTTTTCGAGTTATGAGGCTAAACATTTCGCCGCAATTTTGTATGTTAGCCAATTTTTGTATAAAATAAAGATTAATTAATGGCATATAAAAGGAGACATTACTGAATGGCCTGGGTAGTACCCTTGCCGAGATGCGAACCTTGATGTGGTAGCAGTACACTCGTTTTCTATGTATTTCCATAGTGAATGCAAAATAAACCCCTAAATCATTAATATTTCTCATTTTCTTAAAAGGTAAGCATTTTACAGAAAATATGTAATAAAGTTTATTGTAGGAAACTAAATTATCTTTTAAACAATGTAACACTTAGATGGGCCAATTCCACGATTAGCACTTAACTGACATCTAAAAACATTTTAGGAAAAAAAAACACCCTTTTCAGAAAAAATTAATTGTACTTTTAAACAGCGTACCACAAAGTGGTGTGAAAGCTATTACTCACCCTATTATACCTGAGGGGCGTCCGCATATTAAGGTTATTTTTTTTAATATTTTTTTTTGTTTTAATTAATTTTCTTAAAAACTAAGCTTTTTAAAAATTCCCGTTTTACTCTATATTGTTGAAAATAAAATTATCTTTAAAGTGATATATATCTAGTAGTTTCTGTTAACGGAGGAAACTTAAGAAACATACGCATATTTGGTTTTTTTTAATTAAAAAAAAATTATCATGTGTTTTATCAATTTTTTTTTAAAGCAAGCTCTATCGGCAAAAAGTTTTACTTTGTACTATAGACAATTAAATTTTTTTTCGAACAGTGTGTATATTTATAACATAAGGGCAACCGTTAAAACCCCAGGGGCGTATAAAAACTGAATTGAAAAAAAAATCACCAAACATGCGTATATTCCTTGAGTGTTCCCCGATTACAAAAACCCACTAAATTCATATTGTTTTAAAAATAATTTTATTTTTAATAATACAGAGTAAAACTAAACTTTTCGATAAACTTAGTTTTTAATAAAATTTTTCCCAAAAATGCTTGGTTTTCTTGAAACCTGAATTAAACCTAAAAAAAACATTTTTTTTTCATGACTTAAAAAATAACCCCATTTTTGAGATGGCATATTAAGTGGTAACCGTGAAATTGAACCATTCAAATGATACACCGTTTAAAAGATAATTTAATTTTCTACAAAAAAGTTGCTTACATATTTTCAGTTAATTGCTTACCTTTTACGAAAATGAGATAAAACTTAATAAGTTCGTTTTATTTTGCATATACTTAGGAAACGGGTCTACCGCTAACACTTCAGAGTTCATATCTCAGCAAGGGTAATAACCAGATTTAGTTAGTCTTTATTTCATGTTTTTCTCAAAATTAAGCAGTTTTTAAGATAAAGGCCACTAAAAAAGAAAATTGGTCAATATCCATATTGGCGGCGAAATGTTTAGCCTCATAACTCGAAAACCATTCGTCGGACGAAAATACGTATACAAACGCTTTTATAGAAACTTTTGTTATCATCTATTTTGTCATCAACTATTATTTTTCTAAAATGCACAGTAACTAAATAATTAATAATAATAAATACCTCAATTTTTTTAGGACTTTAATGTGAACAACATATGTTAAAATCGCGACTACACCACGTTTTGCAAGATAAAATTCTATAATGACTGGACTATAAGTCTTAGCAAAAATAATATTTGAATATCTCAACATTATATTATTATTTTTTGCAACTTTGTGGCCGTTTGGATAGAATACAAGAAAACTTGATGCAGCAAATAAATTATCCATGTTAGTAGTATATTAGTTAGTAGGATATTACATTTATTCTTTATATGGTGAAAGTTATAAACAGTTTTAAAAAAATAATAAAATAATATAATTTCTAAATTTGTTATTAATTCAAAAATTTCATAAAACTTCTTAAATGTTTACACATGCCAAAAATCCTGCATGATATATTGCAGACTTTTTTTATATATTTCTATCTGAGATGTCAAACAACCAAAACCAGATCAGATTTCATAAAATACAGATTCAACTTTATTCATTTAGGTAGGGAAATGGGCTGGCTTACGAAATCTTGTAAAACGCTATAAGTAGGATCACTATCGTTTATTTAGTCAAAAACAACTAATACAATACAATATTTATCTAAATTAAGTAAGAAGTTGTAAATATAAGAATAATAACATTATTAAATACTAAAGATAGCACAACAGCTGCAAAATAAAAAGATACCATTTACAAAAAGCATAATAATAATACTAAAAATAAAATAATCTGTGACAAAACAAATAAAAAGTCACATACCTACATATGTTTTTTTTTACTTTTAGAGAATAATTAAAAAGTTAATACTTAAAAAAGAAAATAAAATAAAATATCTATTACTACAACTTTTATAATAGTTTGGACTCTATTCGCTTAGAGGCCTTCATGCACTTTTGATGAGAGGTTGAAAGCCCTTACATTTGGGAATACAATTATACTTATTGGACGTCTGTCGAACTTATGCCAAAATACAATATGGCAGCTCAAAAGTGAAAAATAGAAGAATTTTGGTAAATTTACAATTTTTTTTATTTCTTAACCTAATTTTTTTTTAATTTATTTTATTTTATTTGGATTATATTGCATTTTTATAAAAACTATTAATCACTTGCATTTTTAATGTTTTTGTGTCTAAAAAAAAATATATTCCTCAACATCATATTTTTTTTGTGTTTTTTGCGTTTTATAGAAAAACTGCTGCGAGGTATGCTCAAAAAACTACGAAGTTGGCCTGAGGGTACCCCTAGACACCAAAATTTTACTTTTTCATAAAACTTTCAAGAGGGAAAAAATGCTTTAAGAATTAAAAAATAACGTAAGCTAATTTATAATTTTTTTAGTCTATATTCTGTCAAATATGATATGTCGTCCTACCTACGATTTTGAACCAATGTTTTCCCGACTAATTTTTACCTCTATAAACCTAAAAGGAACATCGGTGAAAAGGTAATTTAAAGCTCTACAAAAAACTACTAAACCATTTTTCTCTTAAAATTACAAATTTGGTCAAAAATCTAAAAAACTTCATATCATCATATCACTATCTAGTCGGTTCGTGACCTCTGTTATTTTAACGTGTAAATGCAAATTTGATGACAGACGCCAAAAGCCTTTGCTTTTTGGAACGCCATTGTTGAAAATTGAATGAAAAAAACAACAATTTTGGAAAATTTATAACTTTGTTATTTGTAAAAGCAAAATGGTTTGGTAGCTTTTTGTAAAGCTTTAAATTACCTTTCCACCAATGTGTCCTTTGGGTTCCTAGATGTTGCCGTAGGCTATAAAAAATAGTCGGGAAGACATTGGTGCAAAATCGTGGGTCGGTCATTATGTAAGCCGTCATATTTGACAGAATATAGACTACAAAAAATAAAAACTTAGCTAACGTTATTTAAAATGGTAGAGCCTTTTGATTTTTGAAGCATTTTTTCCACTTTTGAAACTCATGAAAATGTGAAATTTTGGTGTCTACAGGTACACTCCAATTTCGTATTTTTTTGAGCATACCTCGAAAAGTTTAACTCATGGTGAAAATGTGAAAACAACTTTTTAATACACATCTTTTTTGTATCTTGTGATTTTTTTGTAAAATCATGTGATTAATAATTTTTACAAAAGTGCACTATAATCCAAATAAAACAAAATTTAATTTAAGAAATAAAAAAGTTGTGAATTTTCCAAAATTATCCTGTTCTTCATATTGCTAAGCGAATAGAGTATTAGATAATATGTACTATAGTTAATGAGAGTAGCAACACTCTTAGTGTTATGTAACCCTGACGGGGGTGGCTCCCCACTTAAATGTGCCTCTTGACAGTTTTTTGTTAATAACTGGAAAACTCAAATTTAAAAAAAATATATTTTTGAAATTATTTTTCGACAAAACATCCTTTCCAATGATGTACATGGCCATCCCTGGAAGCAGTGGGGCACGTTTTTGGAAAAAACAATGTGTGAAGGATAAAAAATACCACAAGAAAAACTTGTACGACAGTTTTCGAGTTATTAGCAAAAAACTGTTAAGAGGGAACAATCAACCTTGCCAGAGTGGGGGTGGTTTACCCTCTGGAAATGTTCAGGAGAGTATGTTGCTTCTCTAATTCAATGCAGTTTTTAGCTCAAATCTCATATATAAGGCTTGAACGAAAGTAGTAGGGACTTATTGCAATAAAGCCGGGCACAAATTGTGCCGGGCACTATTCTGACAGTTTCCCATTGAAAACTGACAGTTGACCTTTCAAAATTGACATACCAATGTCGAATTTATAAATCTAGTCATTTATTTTCCATTAATAGTGGCGTCACTATTAATTCCGGCTCTTATAATACACAAAGTCCTAATTTTGAAAGAAGATAGCTGTTGTTATAATGGGAACCTGTCAGAATAGTGCCCCGCACAATTTGTACCTGGCTTTATTGTAATAAGTCCCTATTATGTACAAAAAATAAGTAAGAACATAAATAAACGGGTTACTGGTAATGAGTTTGCTTAGCAGCAAAAAAACTGTACATTTATATACATAAATATATTATTCCCCTCCGAAAAATGTTTGGGGTAGTCTCATGTTTATCCATCCCAAGTGTGTTGCTTCTCTAATTCAACGCAGTTTTTAGCTTAACTCTTATATATAAGGAACTAAAATATTATGTACAAAAAACAATTAAGAGCATAAATATGGTTACTGGTAATGAGTCTGCTTTTTATGGGGTTCGAATCAGTAATGTCACTTTCGTTAATCTTAACAATAAAAACTAAAAAACTCTCACCAGCCTTTGAAAAAGAGTCACTGTTTTTTTAAAAACTCATTACTAAAGGACAGTGTCAGACTGGGACCCTAATGGAGTAGAGTACAAGGGGACCATTTCAGTTTTAAGAGGGGTCTACCAAGATTTTCAAGGGTTTGTCCTACAATTCCAAAAAAATAAAGTATTATAAGGCTTTATTCTTTGCTCATTAATAAATAGAAAACTAATTATATTATTATAGTCAAAATAGGCATTTTTTACAATAACACACATTTAATTCGTAGAAATTGTTTACTTATTTCCAAATAGAGTATGATATATAATGCCCGAAGTTTTTTACTGCCATCACTTTGAAAAAATATCGCCTTAAATCAGTTTTTTTAACAACTCTTATCTTACACCATATTAAAAACTCTTTGGTGATAAAGAACTTGTATGTACTCTAAGTCTTATGACTGTTATGTTATTATCACATTCTATCGATTTTTGAAATATTTTTAACTATTTTACAATATTTGCTGTAGATAGAGCTTATAAACTATATTACAAAAGAGTCCCTTCAGCACGCGATTGGTTGATAAAGACCTTGGTTTTTCACGATTGGTTCTGTTCAAATAATATTGCCTTGTAAAGGCAAATCAATCGCGGCCAACCAAATTATTGATTAACCAATCGCATGCTGGGGGGCGGTCTCCAGATACAAAGTCGCACTTAACTTCGCTGTGGTTAGTATTTAAATTCCATACATAACTATTCTAGTAATGAATTTTTAATTTAATTTTCCTTAAAACTAAAACCTATGCCGGCAAGCATAGTCCTTTACACACTTTAGGGGTCTGTAAACTGGTACTATTTTTAAGATTACAAAGGACCCCAATTTAAGGATGGCAATGGAGTCCCACCATGAATTTGAGTTAAGGTTACATAATAATTTCAGTTTATAATAATAAATAACTTTATTGGCAATATTATTATTTAATACCACTTTGTGATACATTTTTTACAACAAAATTATATTTTTTACAAAAGTGTTTCAGAAAATTTAATAAAACCTATACATTTTTTCTTGTTCTTTGAAATATTACCAATTTAGAGACGCCAATTAAAATAGTGCCAGGTAATCAGAAACTTGGCCTTATTTAAATTAATTGTTTAAAAGATAATTGTGGTTTTTGCAATAAATAAATAAAAATTCGCATTTGCTCTAAAATGCTTAGTTTCTGAGAAATTTAGGTAAAATCTGATATTGTCTGTTTATTTGGAATATAATGTGATAGTACATAAAGGAAATGCGCATATTGCTAACAATTTAGGGTTTGCACCTCTGCAAAGGCACTAGCCAGTCAACTTCTAATAATAAGTATTTTATAGGTAATTCATTCAGTTTTATTTTATGCTTTTAAATATTTTTGCAAAACTATAAAAAACTTAAAACTTTTTCCTATAAATCCTACCGCAACCATTTAGGGCGTCATATTTTTAAGATGGCAGCCGGTCGAGGTCACAAACTTACAGGAGTAGTAAGATTACCAACCTTCTAATCGTGTTTCCAAACTTTCGTATTTTTTGCACTAACACAGCTTTTATATATATCTCTAATAATTGGACTACAAGCCCACTGGTGGTGACATGTGCAGTGCACTTTTGATCCTCTTATTTTAAAGAATGTTCTCTTTGGGTCTTAAAGTTGATTTTCTAAAAAGAAAATCACATAAACTGAACAGTGTTATATACTTGTTTATACACATACACACATTTCCATAACACTCAAAGGGGGTTTGTTTTTTCTTAAAATGTCTTATAAAGGGGGTGGTCAAAAATCCAAAATTTTTGTGTTAATTAATTTCCTAACATTATTTATATAACAGTCCAAGTCACTTTTTCTCATGTACAAAATCAAATAAATATTGTTCTCAATTATGTTAATGAAAAAGTTTAATACACCAACCTTATAGCTTTTTTTATGTCTTAAAGGATTGGAACATGCTTATAGCCCTCTGGTGTTGTTGATTCATAAATTGTGTATTTCTGGTCCTCTGATTTTAAAGAATGTAGTCTTTGGGTCTTAAAGTTGCTTCTCTAAAAAATTATCACAAACTGAGAGAGTTATACACTTGTTTATACACAAAATATTGACACCTTTTCTTCATTTTCAACATAATAATTATTTTTTACAAATTAAATTATATTAATCTCTCTTTTTTGATTTTAGAAAAGCACGGATCACCTTAACAAAGGTGATCTGTGATAAAAGTTTTTGGTGAAACAAAATTGTCTTCAATTATTTGTGATTTTTTTGTATACAGGGTGTCCCATAGCTTAGGGGCTATAGGCCAACAGGTGATAGAGGAGGTCATGTCTGTTAAAAAAGTTCCTATAATTCATGGGTTAATCTTTCTTTGTCGAGATACAGAGCATCAAAGTTGGCGATTTTTTAAACTTTTTTGGTAACGTTTTAAAAAACGCAGTAAAAATATGAAATTGGGCAGAGTGTGTAATAGAATAAGAGCAATAAATTGAAATAAAAATTATTTTGAAAAAAATTAGTCAGTCAATTTTTTTCAGAAAAAACATTTTTTTTGGTATAAACTTTTATAAATGCCATATTAAACGCAATGTTTTTTTTATATTTTTTGTTAATAAAAACAAGTCTAGCAAGATATAATAATAAAATTTTATTGATATTTTTTAAAAGAAAGAGTAAGCAAAAAATTTTTTACAAAATATTATTTTTTCTATGTTTTTGGAGGTTATTTTGACAGCCCTGTATTTCCTTAACTTGTAATTTTATTAAAAAAAACGAAATACAGCTGGCTATGACAGATTTTCTGTTTTTTGTAAAACACTTTTTCCCCCACTCCTAACTTTAAACATCCTATATCTTAAAAGATGTGTGTTGACACCCATGTTATATAAACTTTTTTCTCGTAAATAACTTCCTCTATCACCTGCTGCACTATGGCCCTTAAGTTATGGGACACCCTGTATAATTTAAATCGCGTGTTTTAGCTTATTCTGGGGGGGGGGGGGTTTATCAGATTAGTACTAAATTATAGGTTAGAGACTCCTTTTGTAATTTTATAAAAATTTTGGTGCAACAAAATTATCTTCAATATTTTATGATTTTTTTTGCCGTAAATATGTAATCATGTGTTTTGGTTTATTCTGCTAGACTATCAGGGGGGTTTGTGGTAAGGACATTCATTGTAAAGGTAAGCTTTATAGGAAACGATTTTCTATTCTTTGTTTATTATTTTTGACATGTTTTCCTCGGTTTCACATTGGCAGCACAGTTTTATTTTAAAGATTTTGTTTTACACAGTACAAAGGTGTCTAAAGTATACAGGGTGTTTTAAAATTCAATAACATAATTTTAATCTTAATTTCCTTGAGTGATTTCAAGACAAAAAGTTCGTATAAACATAGGTCCACAAACGCTTAGTTTTCAAGATACAGAGTGTTCAAATTTTGTTTTTTTATAGCTCTTACAGTTTTTAAGATATTTAGCTCAAATTTGGCATGTATATTTACTTAGGTACTACAATATTAGGCATGCCAAATAAGTTTTAATTAATTTTATTTTGATATACTTGTGATGCCATACTGGCACATTTTTTATTTTATAATAGCAGCCTTTGGTGAAACAGCAACTTTCTCTAAAACAGTTAAAGAAACAAAAAAGTTTGCAAATAAAACAAGGATTTTATTTTTTGTCTTAACTACCTAGTGTTGCCTACCAGTGGCTTACAAGGAAAAAAAATCTGGGGAAAAGGCGACATGAGCCCTGAAAATTATCACTCTGTAGATTTTTACTATTTTTTGGCATGTGTGATAGTGTAGTGTCTATAGCTTAATACACATGCCAAATTTGAAATATCTCAAAAACTGCAAGAAACTATAAACAAGAAAATATATAAAAAACTAAACTTTAACACCCTGTATCTCAAAAATAAGGTGTTTGAGGACCTATGTTTATATGTGTTTGCACAATATGAAAATTTTGTCTTGAAATCACTTAAGGAATTGAACATTAAAATTATGATACTGAATTTTGAAACACCCTATATATATTTATGTTTTTAAAAATAAAAAGTTATGCTTCAAACTATCTTGAAACTCTGTTATTATTAAATAGATCTTTAGACTGTGATTTAACCACATTTTTAAAATAAGAACGAGCCAGCAACCAATTCGAACCGAGGAAAACATTTCAAAAATAATAACCAAATAATATAAATTCATTGTCAGGCTTCGCTACCTATAAAGCTTTACGATGAGTGACCTTTGGGGACCAGAATATTTTTAAATTATATCTTTGACACTCTTTTTTTTTTATTTTATAGTAATTTTTTACTACAAACATCAGTGGCGCACCCAGAAATGTCTTGGAGGGGGCGCGAGGCCTGTGGGGGGGGGGCCGAAGCCTCATGATGTCATATTTTAAGCAATTTTTTCTGTTTAGGCTAGCCCCCCCCCCACTGGGTGTGCCCATGTAAATAAACATCATGAAATACCCGAGGGGTGAACAGCTCTCACAATCGGTGTACACATTTCTCACAATCTTACCACAATCCCTCACAATCTTAGCAAAAGATTGTGGATTTTCACAATCGGTGTACACATTTTGGGTTAGCTGTTCACCCCTCGGAAATACCTAACACTGTTTGTCTGACTGTACAATTCTTGTTACTGGCCAGCAAGCTAGCTTCCCGGAGGCAGAAAAAGTTATATTTTATTTGCACAACACAAAATAAAAAGTGCACTCTGTTACACAAAATGATACATACCTGTCTTTTTTTAAAATTTATTTCCTCTTGGCACATTGCACATATTCATCACATCTTGCAATGAGTGGTCCTCTTGTCTTGTCTTGTCTTGTTTGTTTATGGCTTTGTTCCTTTTTGGAACAATTCGCCAGTGCTGTTTGGTAGACCTCAACTGTTTGGTAGACCTCAAGGTAATCTGTATCTTAATTCGGGTTTCCCCTGATCACTCTGTCCGGTTCTGTTCACTTCAGCCACTGAGATCTCATTTTCAATTTTTCCTCTTAGATCTGTATCTTAATTCGGGTGTCCCCTGATCACTCTGTCGGTTCTGTTCTTCTGCCACTTTTACTGTTTTTATTTTTAGTTTGTACTAGGGTTGATTGGAAGGTTTAAGGGACGTGTTAGTCCACTCATTCTAACATGTTTACACTAATATACATATATATATATATATATATAAATAATAAGTAAAATACACATTCAACAAACAAACATTTAAGGGGGTTGATTGGGAGTGGTTCTCATTTAAAATCACTGCAAAAACTGAATCACTGTCAAGGTTAACTCTGTTTTATGATCTGCATAAGGAACTTCTACATTACTTTTACAGCCTTTAATGAGATAATTAAATAATAATATAGAAAAAACAGTTATATCAAAATAAATAAATATAACCCCATAAATTTGACTTCTCGTATACTTTCTTACTAAAATAATCCCATGGCTGTTTTAGACTCATGTGCGCCCGCCCCACTACATTGAATTAAAAAGAGAGAGTAAATAGCTGGATGATAATGTGTGAGTTTCGTTAATAAAACGAATCAAGCACTGTTTAGTCACTGATGTCATGGTTGTTTTAGATTATTATGCGCCCTTACTAGCACATTACTTTAAAAAAAGACAGTAAATAATCGGATGATAATGTGTGACTTCAGTCAATGAGACTATCAGTACGTTCGAGAATCATATTTTGTGTCGATTTTGTATCGGGGTGCTCGTGACGTCATCGGGGTGGTGGCCTACGTCACAGTCAGCGCCTTATTGGAAAGTTTAGGGCACTGACACGCAGCTAAGAGTAGAGTACCGACAAAAAGAAAATATTTTTTGTACTAACCTTGGGTCGATCTACGAATGTACCAAGTTTTATCAAAATCACCAAAAACTGTGTTTTGCTGCCAAAACGCTAGAGAGATGAGGTTTGGAAAGCTGAAAATTTTAAATAAGGCATGGCAAAAGTTTTGAACAATATTTCGCGTATTTAACTACTTCAAAACTTAAATGTTATTCACATCTTTTAAAAAATGAGTGAAATCATAGCAAAAATATTTCATGTAAAAAAAAGCCAGGTACGCGAAAATGATATTCCGTAAAAAGAATTGAGATAAAAGTAAAGCCAAGTTCTCCAGTACAAATTTTAAAATGAAAGGTTCTTACTAGTTTGGAAATGTTTTCCTAAACTTGGCTATTACGGCTGCAAATAACTCTTCGGCACAGTGCTAAATTGAACATGAAGAAGTTTGGCTGTTATAGCAAAGTTTAAAAAAAAAACATTTCCAAACTAGTAAGAATCTTTAATTTTAAAATTTGTATTGAAGAACTTGGCTTTAATTTTATCTCATTTATTTTTACGGAATATCAATTTTACGCACTTGGCCTTTTTTTACATGAAATGTTTTTGTTTTGATCTTATTCAGAAAAAGGTACACCGTATTTTCTGGTTTTAACCCCCCCTCCCCCCAAATACCCAACAAACATTTAAAGTTGTAACGACGAAACCCCAACTAGAAAGAATTTCTTAAAAGTAACCGCAACGTACTCCCGCTACGTCTCAGTATACCATACAGCGAAGAATTCCCTAAGTGGGGAACCAATTTCTGGTTATAACTACTTGGCCAAGTGTTTAAAGTCACTGTAGTAACAACTACACTACTACGTCGTAGCCAGGTATCTACTACGTCGTAGAGGCTGTTTTTTTTCCGTAATGGCATAAAAGTTGCGATGTAGTTGCAAATAATATAATCGTTTCTTTTTGGTAGAATTGTTACACAATATGGTGGACACAACAGTAAACAGATTGGCTTAGTTTTTTTGTTTGGTTATGGTTATAATATGTACTATTTTATCCAAAAGTGTGAGAATTTACGAGCAGAGGATCAAAATTCGAGTGATTTTGGAGGTTATGTTTTCATAATCGACAGTTAACTTCAACAAATGGTGCTCAAGAAGAGCATTTTTGGTAAGCTTCAACTAATTTGTTTATAAAATAGTATAGCTCTTTAATATGAGCTCATAAAACGACAACAAAAATATTAAATTTTCTTTCTTACATAAAAACATGGCGTCCCAAACTATATTCCCTGATAGTCGAAAGGGTTACTTGAAAGTGAACCTAAGTTACGGCAACGTGTCACTTACGACTTTTATGTCGGCATTCCTTTTTAGTTCTAGATAACCCACTCGAATATCTACTCCTTCGATGCAGAAACGTATTATTAACTAGCTTTCGCCACTAGAAAACGTCTACAGAGTGATAGGAACTACGCGATAAGTATAACTAATACCCTCAAGCTTTTGGGGTGTCGCCACTTGTCATTTGCCGTTTCTGTCAACAACAGCACCACTGCTTATAGGTTTTGTACCAGCGTGAATTTGTGGTAGGTTTTAAAACAAAAACAAGATAAATTAAAATCCATTAGAACAATAAATGAAGTGCCAATAAAAAGTGTTTTTTAAAAATGTATGTTGCAGTCGAGAGCATGATCCCTATTCTAGAATTTCTAGGAAGTGTTGGTCAAGGAACTAAAAGAACGTAGTCACATCAATGAAATCAACTTATTGTTACTTTTTTTATTTACACATTGCTCTCACAATTCGTATGTAGTATTTTTTATTGTTTTTAGATATTTTGGCATTGTCAATATTCAGTAATTTTTATTATTATAAGCCCTATAAGTAAAAAAAACAATCTCTGAGACTTGTTAGATCGCTTAGAAATCCGCATGTAACCACGATATATTTAACTTGTTTTTTATTAGCCGCAAACAGCGCAAAAGTTCCTAGATGAAGTCTAGCATATCCCAGAGGTTATTTTAGGGGCCGTGCATAAATTAGATATTAGGGATCTATTGCAATAAAGCCTGGCACAAAACACAGCAGAAATTTAAGTTTATTCACTTCAAACCAAGCTTTAACAACAGCACAAATTTGAAGAAAACTCAAGCTCATCACATAAAATGAATCACAGTGAGACACGACATGTCAGCACAAGAGGCATAGATAAACGAATTTGGTTTAGTCCGCACAAGAGGGTTACAATGGCGATAGGGTGGTGCCACAGCACAAACCACGAACGACCGTAAAGACAGTACAATAATAGAACAGCAACAAGTAGCGTAAAAGATTTAGGATGGAGATTAATCATGGACCAGGGAATTCTTAAAATCCGTGTGCAGTTTTTTTTATATGCAGAAGAAAAGTTGCAAACCTTGATCGTTATCCGGAAATAAAAATAATTAACAAACAATAAACAAAAATTCTAACTTAAACCTTAACATCCTTAAATTTATTAAAGGTAACATTCAAAAAGGTAACATTCAAAAAAAAAAAAATACAGCAAAGCACGGAGATTCGATCCCCTGGTCTGGCGGTCGGTTCGGTTTTGTTTCATTCATTTTCATTTTAAAAACGTATATTTCGTTATGTAATATAATCATACATTTTGGTATTTACTTAGTAAAGTATAAATCTTAAAGCTACTATATACAACTAAAGCTATATATACAAAGGCATGGTGGAAGGAACTACACCCTCGGTGAACCGGGGTGCGTTTATCTTCCACCACGGGCGTTGGAATGCCCACTTAAATTACTAAGATAAATATATATATACAATTTTTGCGACCTTTGCTTAGCATGTCGCTGTCAGGTATTTGTAAGATAAAGAATTTTACTAATTTATATGAATTTATTGAATAATTGTCTTGGTCAATCGTTCGTGTGTTCGTCAGTTTGTGTGTCATTTGTACAGAAAATCAAAAGAAAAACTGTTTGGTGAAAAGGGGTTGCCTCAAGGGCTGTAGTTGTCGGGCTGTCGCAGCTCACTGCGTCTGACCCGCCAGAATTTTGCGTGATTTGTATATTCATAGACTCCAACCTTAGTCGAAGTCTATGAATAAAATACTATATGGAATTGCGAATTTATTGATATCAGGAATCCGCATCCCACGTCCCTACTCATCTCCCAAATAGGCTTCTAGCCTATGGTATATGGGTTTGAACCTGAAATCCGAATTCGCTGCTGTGAAACGACACAAGTCATGTGTCCCTGGGCAGTTCGGTACGTGGTAGTCGTAGAAGTCATTTGCAGTCTTGTCCATAAATTCGTGTATTGTAGGTATGTTATTTTCCTGGTGTATTTGTAAGTTGGTCATTCCCCTGGGCGCGTTAGTGATAATCCTGAGCAACTTATTTTGCCTTATCTGTAGCCTATTCCTTTGTGTAAAGGATGCCCCTGAAAAAATGGGAGCACCGTAGGTTAGTACCGGTCGTATTGCCGATTTATAGAGCAGAAGCTTGTTACTGAAAGAGAGGTGGGACCTGCGGCAAATAAGAAGGTATAATGCAGTAGTAGCTGCTGATGTTTTATTTAGCAGGTGGTCTATGTGTTTGTTAAAGCATAACAATTTATCAAAGACAATGCCTACGTATTTCCCATGTATTTGGGGTTCTACCCGGACATTGTCTATTGATAGTTGTTGGATAACTCTTAGCCTGCGAGAGTTTTTAGAAAAGACCACCTGGTCAGTTTTTTGGGGATTTATTTTAAGCTTCCATTTGTCGAAGTATGGAAGTAGTAGATTGGTATGAAGGATTATTTTCCTGTTTGCCGTTTCTATATGGAAGCTGTGTGCGCGAGTGCCCACTTCATCCGCAAACTGACCTAGTTCGGTGGAGGGGTGTGACGGTGTATCCGCCGTGTACCACGAATACAGCTTCGGAGAGAGTACCGTTCCCTGGGGCAAACCCGATGCGATATCTTTGGCCTGTGACAAACTGCCATTTACTCTTACCTTAAGAGTTCGATCAGTAAGGTAAGAGTGTGTTAGTGCCAAAATGTTTCTTGGGATATTAAATGAATTAAACTTGTAAAGCAGACCTGCATGCCAGACTGTGTCGAAGGCTTTTTCAATGTCAAACATCGTCAACAGGGTTTGCTGGTTCCTGTTGAACGACATTTGAATTTCATTAGCTACCTTCGCAGTCAGCAGCAGGTTGCTATACTTGGCCCTGAATCCAAATTGAGTAGGTGGGGTGATTGACATTTTATTGTCTAATTTTTCTAACCTAGACAATATCGCCCTTTCACAAACTTTGCTCATAGTATTGAGCAGTGAAATAGGGCGATAGCTATTTGGGTTATTTGGAGGTTTATTTGGTTTTAAGAGTGTTATTATGATAGAAAGCTTCCACTGCGGTGGAAAAAATTGCAGTTTAAGGACAGCTGAGATGATGTAAGATAGCTGTACCGTGGCTTTCCACGGTAAATTTTTAAGGAGAATATTGTGAATTTGGTCAGGACCAGGGGCTTTTCTTGTAGAGAAGGACCTGATGATCTTGGACGTTTCGGTCGGGGTGAGTTTTCTTGATAGTGCTTGGCTAACTTGGAGTGGTCTTGAAAAATTTGGAAGATCTAGGTCAATTTGCTGTTGTGCAGGGGTTGTGTTTGGCCTAGGCGCGTGTACAGTTTCAAAATGAAAAGCAAGTGTATTCGCTTTGTCGACGTCTGACATGACACCCCCGAAGCTCGGTATCTCGGGGAACTTGTTCCTTAGACGTTTGGCTATTTTCCAAACCGTGTTTTCCCCGGAACCCAAACCCCGGATCGTGTTACGCCAGACGTCGTCGCGATGTTGACTAATTTTTAATTTTATTTCAGCTTCGAGCTGGGTGTAGTGTTGTTTGTCTACATCCCTCCTATGTCTCTGGTAGGCTTTCCTGAACCGATTTTTCTCCCTGATAATATTTTTAATATCATCAGGAAGTCTGTCGTGTCCAGGAAGGGAGTTGATTTTCCTTGCTACAATGTTTCTTGCGTTCTGAATACAAGTTGTGATATTGTCAACTTCTCTAGTTAGATCCTCGGTGCAATGGATCCTATTGTTTATTTGCAAGTTTTGGTTTATCAACTCCCTATACCTACGCCAATCTACGTTCTTGTATAGGAAGGATGTAGGTGTTGGGTTTCTCACGTGACCCACCTCGATTGTGAATATCACAGGGTTGTGATCAGAACTCAACTCGCTCAACGAAACAGGTTCGATGAGACAAGTCAAGTTCCTGTTCACAACCAAGTCGAGGTAGGACGGTGTAGTCCCATTTACAGGGTAGTGGGTGGGTGTAGCTGTGTGAAGCACAGCTACATTGTTGTTTGTCGCATAGTCTAGTAACGTATGTCCGTTTCTGTTGTATCTGTTGTTGTTGCATGTCTGGTGCTTCGCATTTATATCGCCAACCAGGAGAACTTTGGGATGGGAATTTAGAGTATTGCACAGGTCCACCTCTCTAAAAATGTTTCGTGGAAAATTGTAGGCTGAGATGAGGCAAAAATCGTTACTCAGCATTATGGCAATATTTTCAAATGAAGTCAATATTTGTGCTTGTGTAAATGAGATGGTTTTTCTGATTAGAAGGGCTATACCCCTCTCACCCCGGGCGGTAATATCCCTCCTAATCAGATTGTAGTTTTTGATTTTTAGTCGTTTTGTAGGTGTCAGTCGTGTGTCATTTAACAACATGATATCAATATTGTACATTAGAAGAAAGTCGATGAGTTCACCGACCTTTCCTCCAATGGAATTGCAATTCCATGTGCATATTTTCAGACGAGCCATTTACAGTGAGTACTGCGGCAGCTGATTCTGTAGGAAATTCTGCAAAGCAGTGAACCTACCAATTTTGTTGTTGATCGGCTCTAAAATGGAGCAGAGATCATTCACTGCCCGCAGAGCTTCCGACAAGTTAATTAGATTGTTTAATCGTCCTAGTGCTGTTTGTAAGTCTGTGAGTTGGCCAAGCGAAGGCGCTCCTAAACCTAAACTACTAGCTACGGTATTTACATTATGAACATTTCTTAAATTATTTATATTTACACTATGTACATTTGAAGCACTGCGCCCGTTCAGTCCTTCGTTCGGGTTCCTGGATAGGGTCTCCAAATTTGTACTCTGTTGCTGGCCAGTCGACCGTTGTCGATTGGTCCATGCATTAAAAGTGGGCGGATCTGCTGGAACATACTGCGGTCTTGCTGCAGGTTTCCTTATTTGATAGCGTTCATCAAGGATTCTTATTTTTCCCAGATATACTGGGCATTCTGTTGAGCAGGCCGTATGTGCCCCATTGCAATTTGCACATTTCGCAGGGGTGTCCCTGGGCTTCTCACAGGCACTAGAAAGGTGCGTACCTGCGCACTTTACGCAGCGTACTTGCCTAAAACACCCACTAGAACTGTGGCCCCACAATTGACATTTACGGCACTGTGACAGGCGGCGCTCATTTTTGCGGATCTCCCAGTATATCCGGGTGTGGCATAGGTATTTGATTTTTGCCTGCAGCTGTTTGAGTGTAATTTGGTTTGATGTTATAACCATGTACAGTGGGCTATACTTTGTACGCAGGGTAATAACATCTTTGACGTCTACTCCGTGGATCTCTTTGATTTCTTGCTTTAACTCTGTCTGTAGGTCACTACATGGCATGCCGCGCAATATGAATGCGTGCGTCCTCTTCTCTGCCTGGCGGTAAGTGTAGAAGTGGAGGCCCGCATCCACCCTTTTCTCCATTTCATCTCTTTTTTGTTTCGCCGCGTTGTCCCCTGGACCACGAGTACCATAACTTTCTTACTTTCGAATAGCCCAGTTATGCGTTGTGAGACGAAGGTTTGTTCGAGTACCGCTAGTAGACTGATCGCGACCCACTCGGTTGATTCAAACACCCATTCCCTTTCTCTAAGCGCTGGCGCGAGACAAGATCAGTGATACACCGTGTTCACTGCAGGTGTATTTCTAAGGCGTTGCAGTTTTTTGTAAAGTTGTGAACGAAAGTGGAGTCTCACTTATCAACGAATTCGACTCGAACAGAAAGCATTTAGCACCGTTTAAAATAACATGTAGTTAAAATACCTATTAAATTATATTTTGTGTGTGTGTGAAAATTGGATTATTGTTCATTACTGGCCGTTCGTTGGAGAGTCACTACGTTATTAGGATGACAATTTTTTTTGAGACCCGTTCAATGACAAATTTTTGAGACCCGTTCAACGACGGAAGATAACCTTTAATGACATTTAGCGACCTTTAAATGTCTGAACGCTGCTGTTGTTTTCTTGTTTGTCCATGCCATTTTGCTGTCCTGTTTTTTCTGAAGTACCGAGACTAATCGAGACCCAGTTTTTTGAAGATCCAACCTACAACGAGGGATTGGCAGATAAGATTTTTAGATACTTTTTTACCAACCCTTTTTATACTATTTTATTGAAACATTAGGTAAATATGGTAAACCACATTGCCCTTGATAAAATCTGGCAACATATAACCCTTGGTTGAGTGAATGCGCATTTACCCCGCTAAGGCCATGGTATTTTTCTTATTTCATATTGCCAATAGTTTTAGTCTCATATATGCACCTCAATTTTTTGTAATACGGCGTAGTTTTATTTTCTCTGTCTCCGGTTTTTATTGTGTTAAATTATAAATAAACGTTTATCTGTTAAAATAAGAAAAACTAAAAAAGGTTCAATCCTAGGAAGATAGAAATTAATAGTAATTTTTCTTAAATAATAAAATTAAAGTAGGAACTATGATAACAAACAAGGATATAAACTTTCTTAAAAATAATTTATTTACATATTTAATTTAACTGAAAATTATCTCAGATGTATATTTATTTACATGATTTTGTAACTTACGTGATAGCAATAAAATAGACTACAGACAGTAATTTTTTTGTAAATTACTTGCATTTTTTTCTTAAACATAAACCAATTTTTCTTTACCCTAGTGAATAACACAAGGTTCACTAAAATTATTAATTCAGTATAATATTTTTTCTGTTAACTTTTAAATACTTGTGTTGGCGCCCTTTAGGCAAAAGGAAATTTTCTTAGTTTATTTAGTTCTTTAAGAGAGAAACCCACGATCTCAGTCCCAACTGAGCTACCGATAGGCATCTTTAGTTTGTAACAATAAATCGGTTACAAATTAAGCGGCGCGACCAACGTAGGGCCGAGTTTTTTAATTTTTTTTAAATTTCTTTTGCCTATAAAATGTTTTATAAACCAAAAATTTTAAATTTATATCCTTGGTTGTTTTATATGAGATAAAATAAAATAGAACATCGATATTGAATATAATTGCATACAAGAGAACACAAGAAAATAATAATCGAAAATAAATCATAACAAATTTAATTTTTTTAAAGCAGTAGATATATTTAAAGTTTTTTTTCTTCTTCTGTCTTGTCTGGACTTACCGTATTTTTTTTTAAATATTTGTCAATCTAGGTTCTTATATTTAGTGAAATTTTTTTATTATTTTTTCTTTAATTTGCTATTACCTACCCTGGCCAGTAGTGAACTATATGATCCAAATTTTTTGCGGTAAATTTTTTTTGTAGAGGTTGTTGTACTAACCATTTTGGTAATAGTAGTTCATTTTGAACCATTTTGGTGTTGGGTGTTTTTTATTGCAATTTAGGTGCGTTTCGATCAGTCTACGGTGCAATAATTTTTTTTTAAACAATATTTTTTTAGGCGCACGTTTAGCTGAAGTAAGCTAAAAATTGTAAAACCATTTTTATTGATTTTTCAGGGCGCTCGAGACTTTGCTAAATTTTTCTGAAGAAATTTTTTGAAGTTTTTTGAATTTTTTTTTTGAGTTTTTTATTTTTTTTGGCTTGATTTTGAAATTTTTTTTGTTTTGAAAATGGACGTTCGTGATATTGAATTGATGAAACCTACTCATTTGACCCAATCGGAATTGGCTTATGTATTACGAATTCGTGGAGTTATTGGAACCAGGCACCAGGATGCGGTACAAAAACGAAAAATGTTAAATCGTAGGATACAAGCCGACAAAAATCGAGATATTTCTTATGCAGAATTGCGGGTGCAATATGATTTCGAAAATGAAAAGAAGGTTATTGAGGAAACTTTAATTGGTTTAGAAACTTTAATATTAGAATTTGAAGGTCCGCAAACAGACTCTGCCTTTCAAAGATATCGATCGCGTTTAATACATATTTCAAATCGCATTTGTAGAATTACAATCCCTCTTATAGACCAGGACACGGCGGTTACAACTTTCAAACAGGACGCTTATGCAAAATATTTAGAGCGAGAGGCTAATTTATTTGAAAGATCGAAACTTTTTGAACAAACAAATAACGACGTAAATCAAACATTAAACCAAACTGTTCTTCCTTCTCCAACCCCTATCGTTACCCCTGTTTTTACTCAAAGCAAATCGACTCCGGTGCATCAATGGAATTTAAGATATAGTGGTCAGACCGATTATCATTTAGTTTTGGAATTTTTAGACAAAGTCGAAGACTATTGTAAGTCTCGCCGAGTTTCAAAGATAGAATTATTTGAGAGTGCTGGAGAGTTGTTTTCAGGTGCTGCGCGTAAGTGGTACAAATCTGCTGTTAGTAGAGCGACAGATTGGGATTCCTTGGTAAAGATTTTAAAAACTGATTTTTTGCCTGTAGATTTGGATGATTTAATTTGGGAAGATATAAAAACAAGAAAACAACTAAAAAATGAACCTTTTCATCTTTTTGTAGCTGATATGGAATCTTTGTTTAGACATCTAGATAGACAACCACCTGAAGTTACCAAGTTGAAATATTTAAGAAAAAATATGAGTGAATTTTATAAATCTGCTCTAGCCCTAGTTACGATTGACTCCATCACTTGTTTATTAGAATATTGTAGAAAAGTAGAAGACTCAAAAACTAAAGATAGTCCCCGCGTTTCTTCTTTAAATTTAAACGAAAATAGCAACTTTAGTGAACCATCTACATCTAGCTTTAACCAAAATCAATTTCAGAATAATAGCTCTAATTATCAGAATAATATCCAGAATAATTCTAGGAAACATTTTAATCATGCACAATCTTCATTTGAAAATTATCGTGGTCATCCTAGAAACAATAGAGGTCGTGGATATCATCATGGGTATTCACATAATTATCATAACTCGAATTCTGGTAGTCAGCGCAACAGTTTTAATGGTCATCGTGGTAGCTTTCGCGGTAATTTCCGTGGCAATCGTCGAAGTAACTTTGAGAGTAGAAATTCGAATATATGTCATCAAGATAGCACAGATTCTGGAAATAATGTAGCTGCTTTAACTAGCTCGAATACCAATAATAATTCTAACACAGGGCAACCTAGTAGTTCTTCTAAGGTAGTTTGTTGGAATTGTAATTTACCAAATCATGTTTTTTCTTCATGCAAGGCTCCAAAAAATAAATTTTGTTACAAATGTGGTAAAGCCGAAATAACAACTCGTAATTGCAGTTGTAGTTCAAAAAACTAGTTGGAGGGATGTGGGTTAGCGGCCAACCAACTTCTTTCAATTATAAGGCCGACAAATATAAAAAGAATTTCTTTAGTCAACTTGAGTGGGATAATTGGAAAAAATATGTTTTTAATTTTTATAATAAAGTTAATTTACCTGTTATTGATAAAAACAAATCAGAGTTGAACAATGATGTTTCCAATTTAAATTTTCATGAAACTTCTTTAGCTCCTTTATTTGTTAGTGTTCCTCATGATAACAGACCTCACATAGAGATAAAAATTTTTGGTGCTTCCGTTACTGCTCTTTTAGACAGTGGTGCTAGCCATAGTGTACTAGGTGAGAAGGCCTTAAATTTGATAGAAAAATTCAAACTTAAAGTGGATGATAGTGGAAAAAATAGTCCAGTGTATACAGCTAGTGGTCAACTACAAGATGTTTTGGGTATTATTTATTTACCTATATGTGCTGATAATTTATGTAAGATTACAAAAGTTTTTGTTGTGCCTTCCTTATCGCATGGTTTGATTTTGGGTAGCGATTTTTGTAAAAATTTTAATGTAAAAATAGACTTTGAGGATAATTCTTGGACTATTAGTAGTTCTGTTAGTAATTTTGTTTTTTCGATCTCACATGAACATACAGATATTTCTTCCGGAATCGAAAGTCAACATTTTTCCGTAAAATGAGTTGCAAGATATTGAAAAAGTTAAGTTGCATATGAAGCCATTAGTTGTAAAGACAAATTAGGACGTACAGATCTGCTAACATTTAATATAGATACTGGAGATACCCCACCATTTCGTGAACGTCAGTATCCTCTTTCACCGTTTATGATGAATATTTTAAATAAAGAATTAGACGAGATGCTTGCTTTAAATGTTGTTGAACCATCTCAGAGTTCTTATAATTCACCAGCTTTACTAGTAAAGAAGGCAAACAATGAGTACCGTTTCTGTTTCGACGGACGTCGTCTAATGAAGGTCACAAAGCATTACGCATATCCTCTTCCAAGTGTTGATACTATTTTAAACACTTTACGGGATACTCGTTATATTTCTTCTATTGATCTTAAAAAAGCTTTCTGGCAAATACCATTAGATCCAGAATGTAAAGAAAAAACTGCTTTTTCTGTACCAGGTCGTGGTGTATTCCATTTTAATGTTCCCTTCGGTATACGTAACTCTGCTCAATGTCAGCAAAGTTTAATGGATAAAGTTTTAACCCCGAAGCTTTCTCCTAAAGTCTTTTGCTAGTTGGACGACATTATTATTACTTCTAGTAGTTTTTCTGAGCATATTTCACTGTTATCTGAAGTGTTAGAAAAATTGAAAAATGCAAATTTGACTGTTAATCTCGAGAAATGCCAACTGTTTAAGTCAAGTCTCAAGTACCTTGGTTACGTAGTGGACTGCTCGGGATTACGTACCGACAGTGACAAAGTTGCTGCTATAGTAAATTTTCCTCAGTGTAAGACTACCACTGAAATCAAACGTTTTGTTGGAAGTCTTCTTGGTATAGAAAGTTTATTAAAGGCTTTTCTACTCTTGTTTCACCGTTAAACGATTTGTTGAAAGGTAAAAAGAAAGGTCAAACTGTGAAATGGACTCCTGAAGCTGATAGTGCTTTTATTAAGTTAAAAGAAGCTCTGGTCTCTGCTCCAATTTTGTGTAGTCCAGATTTTGATATCCCGTTTATTATTCAGGCTGATGCTTCTAATACCGGTTTGGGCGGTGTGCTTTTACAGGAAATAGATGGCTCAGAACGAGTTATAGCTTACGCTAGTCGATCTTTATCTCGGACAGAACGTAATTATACTGTGACTGAAAGAGAATGTCTTGCTGTGATTTTTTCTTTATCAACATTTAGACCCTATGTTGAGGGTACTGCAAATCTAAAAATTATTACCGATCACTACTCACTTTTATGGTTAAATAATATGAAAGAATCAACTGGAAGATTAGCCAGATGGGCCGTTCAGTTGCAACAATATGATTATACTATAACTCATAGAAAAGGATCTTTAAATCTTGTTCCAGATTGTTTGTCTAGAATTCCTCCAGGCGATCAAGAAAATGAAAATCTTGAAAATAATGCTATTTTAGTTTTGACAAATTTTGACCATCAAAAACTTGATATTTGTTTAGAAAATCTTTATCTGAAAATGCAAAAAGATATAAGTGCAAAACCTGAGAATTTTCCTAATTGGTGCGTAAAAAATCAGTTTGTTTATAAACACATTCCTTTAAAAACCAAATTCAAATCTAATTTAACCCCTTGGAAACTATTGGTGCCCAAATCGCAAGTCAAAAAAATAATTACTAAACATCATGACCCTGTTGTAGCAGGTCACTTTGGATTTTTCAAGACAATCAATCTAATTCAAGAAATTATTATTGGAAAGAAATGCGTAAAGATGTGGCAAAATATATTAGATCTTGTAAGGTTTGTGGTGAACAAAAAGCTACAAATGAAGCTAGGAGGGGTTTAATGGGTTCTGAAAAATCTTGTTACTTCCCTTTTCAAATTATTGCTGTGGATATTGTTGGACCTCTGCCTAGAAGTCGTTCTGGTTTTACTCATTTATTAGTCGTAGGTGATTGGTTTTCAAAGTTCACAATATTACATCCTTTAAAGAAAGCTGAAGCTGGTAGAATTTGTAGATTTATTGAGAGTGAAGTATTTCTGGTTTATGGCGTTCCCCAATTTATTATTTGCGATAATGGCAGCCAGTTTGCTGGCAAAGCTTTTAAGCGTATGGCTGAAAAATATGAAGTACAAAAAATATGGTTTAATGCTCGTTACCACCTACAAACTAATTTTGTGGAAAGGTCGAACAGAATTGTAGGTATACCTATTCGTAGTTACATTAAGGAACATAAAGATTGGGATCAGCATCTTTCAGTGATCCAATTTGCGATTAATTTATCTGTTCATGAAGTCACAAATTTTAGTCCTAATTTTATGAATTTTGGTCGGAATGTCCCCATTACCGGGAAATATTATGGCGAAATTATCGACACTGAGAATATTAAGTTACTGTCTAGAGAACGTATTGAGTTTTGTGATAAATTAAAGGATCTTTCTAGAATTTATGAGAATGTGAAGAAAAAGCTGCGTCAGGCATATGAAAGAAATAAGCGCCATTATAATTTGAGAAAACGTGACGTTCAGTTTAGCGTCGGAGATAAGGTATGGAAGCGTAATAAAGTGTTGTCCGACGCATCGAATCAATTTGCTGCTAAATTAGCAAAGAAATAAGTTCTATGCAAGATTTCTAAAAAGATTTCTCGATTAATCTATCGGCTAGTTCATATTGACGGTTCGGATGCAGGCGAGTGGCATATCAAGGATTTGAAGCCATATTTAGGTTCGAATTCCGACGTTTCCGCAGGCTCTGAAGCATAGTTAAGTTTTTTTGTTAAGAAAGGTTACTGTTTTAGTTAAGAGTTGGTTGTAGCTAAATACTAAGTTTACTGGGTGAATTAAGTTGGATTTAATGAATTGACACGCGTGTCTCCATTGTTTCCATTGTCTCGATTGTCTCCATTGTCTTCCCTTAGAACAATTCCCGTGTAGAAGAGAGTGCACTCCTCTATTTTATTCTTGGTTAGTTCCCCTAGTTGTAGATTTTAAGTTATCCAGAGAAGTCTTGATTCCGCGAATTTTGTTTCCCTGCTTTTTGAGAATCTTTATAGATTAGTCCTTACTAATTTTGTCCTTTTCTGAATTTTGACTTACCGATTGTGACTCAAATTTATTTGGCGGGTGATACACGTGAGATATCGTGCATCTATAAAGAATACTTCTCAAAACTATCTATCTCCAGATATAAAGTTTTTGTAAAGAATATTTCTCAAAACTATCTATCCCCAGATATAAAGTTTTTGTGAGGAATACTTCTTAAAAATATCAGTTCCCAGTTTTTATGAAGAACATTTCATAAAAATATCTAGCCACTTTTACCCTGCCCTTCCATTTACAGATCTATTTTAGGATATAAGTTATCAACTTAGAATTATTTGGATAAGTAAGATTAGAACTGGTAGTTTCTGCATGAAATAAAATTTGTTTACTCCCAAATTTTATTCTTTTAGGAGAGGGGTGGTGTAACAGTTTTTTTTATATGCAGAAGAAAAGTTGCAAACCTTGATTGTTATTCGGAAATAAAAATAATTAACAAACAATAAACAAAAATTCCAACTTAAACCTTAACATCCTTAATAAATTAAAGGTAACATTCAAAAAAAAATACAGCAAAACACGGAGATTCGATCCCCTGGTCTTGCGGTCGGTTCGGCTTTGTTTCGCCGCGTTGTCCCCTGGACCACGAGTACCATAACTTTCTTACTTTTGAATAGCCCAGTTATGCGTTGCGAGACGAAGGTTTGTTCGAGTACCGCTAGTAGACTGATCGCGACCCACTCGGTTGATTCAAACACCCATTCTCTTTCTCTAAGCGCTCGCGCGAGACAAGATCAGTGATACACCGTGTTCACTGCAGGTGTATTTCCAAGGCGTTGCAGTTTTTTGTAAAGTTGTGAACGAAAGTGGAGTCTCACTTATCAACGAATGCGACTCGAATAGAAAGCATTTAGCACCGTTTAAAATAACATGTAGTTAAAATACCTATTAAATTATATTTTGTGTGTGTGAAAATTGGATTATTGTTCATTACTGGCCGTTCGTTGGAGAGTCACTACGTTATTAGGATGACAATTTTTTTTGAGACCCGTTCAATGACAAATTTTTGAGACCCGTTCAACGACGGAAGATAACCTTTAATGACATTGAGCGACCTTTAAATGTCTGAACGCTGCTGTTGTTTTCTTGTTTGTCCATGCCATTTTGCTGTCCTGTTTTTTCTGAAGTACCGAGACTAATCGAGACCCAGTTTTTTGAAGATCCAACCTACAACGAGGGATTGGCAGATAAGATTTTTAGATACTTTTTTACTAACCCTTTTTATACTATTTTATTGAAACATTAGGTAAATATGGTAAACCTCATTGCCCTTGATAAAATCTGGCAACATATAACCCTTGGTTGAGTGAATGCGCATTTACCCCGCTAAGGCCATGGTATTTTTCTTATTTTCATATTGCCAATAGTTTTAGTCTCACATATGTACCTCAATTTTTTGTAATACGGCGTAGTTTTATTTTCTCTGTCTCCGGTTTTTATTGTGTTAAATTATAAATAAACGTTTATCTGTTAAAATAAGAAAAACTAAAAAAGGTTCAATCCTAGGAAGATAGAAATAAATAGTAATTTTTCTTATATAATAAAATTAAAGTAGGAACTGTGATAACAAACAAGGATATAAACTTTCTTAAAAATAATTTATTTACATATTTAATTTAACTGAAAATTCTCTCAGATGTATATTTATTTACATGATCTTTTATAACTTACGTGATAGCAATAAAATTGATTACAGTAATTTTTTTGTAAAGTACTTGCATTTTTTTCTTAAACATAAACCAACTTTTCTTTACCCTAGTGAATAACACAAGGTTCACTAAAATTATTAATTCACTATAATATTTTTTCTGTTAACTTTTAAATACTTGTGTTGGCGCCCTTTAGGCAAAGGGAAATTTTCTTAGTTTATTTAGTTCTTTAAGAGATAAACCCATGACCTCAGTCCCAACTGAGCTACCGATAGGCATCTTTAGTTTGTAACAATAAATCGGTTACAACTTTGGATCAATATTTTGCATTTTGATTGTTTTGCAAAATGGTCAAGCAATGAGCTCGAAAAAATGGACTGCTCAAGGTAGTTAAAAAAATATTTGCAAAACTATTCCTAATATTCCCATATTATAAAAGGAGCCACAAAAAGTAGGGTTAAGAATGTGTGCGACCAAGATGCGATGCGACAAAAAGTCTACGTTTTGAAAGTTGAAACAGGAAGGAGAGATTACTTTAAAGGATCGACATTAAAAAAAAGTCAAAGTAGTTGCAGCTTTAAAGTTGATCCAAAAAGTTATTTTGTCTACATTGTTACATCAGATGTTACAATGATGACACAAACTTTTGTGGTAAAGATTAAAGTTATAATGTAGTTGTCGGATACACTTATTTGGGACTCCAATGAAGTTTAACTTTCTAGTGGTAATTAAGTAGGATATAAAAGTCAGGGCGACTACGAAATAACGACTAAAAAGAAAGTAAAACTTTAGCAAGGTCCTATTGTGGTAGAGAAAACTATCAGAATCGACTATCAAGAAACAATCCTAAGAAGTGTGGCCAATTAGAATGCGTTGGGTGACATTTTGTGACACTGTAAATAGAACGGTACCACTGTGCCAATTTGTGACACAAAAAAATTACTGAATAATTAACAAATATCTAGAAGCAGAACTGTATTTTCCAGCTAGGTAAAACATTGATATGCCCGGTAACTTTTATACAGTGGAGAAGGGGGGGTTCAGAAATAAGAAAATTTTAAGCGCCACAGTGTTTTAATATCAATGTTTTACGAAGAAGATCTTAATTAAAATACAGTTCAACCCAAACGTTGTAGCCAAACAATGAAACTCTACCTACTTCCGAGGCTCCCAGAGTATTTGTGTAATTAAAAAAACCAAAAAAATTGACTAATAAACAAAATAAAATTCTAAAAGATTCCTAAATGAATCAAAATGACACAAATAGAAAGTTCCTTATAGGTAGATGCACATTTCCAACATGTCACAGTGTACCTACGTTTGAGTCAGTAGTGTAAGACTCACTTATATAAATGATTGTAAAAAAAAATATACTTCCAAAATCATTCCATCATAGGGGAGATCTAGACCAAATATCTGCTGTCATCATTCTGCGTTAGGTAGAATGAGACAGACAGCAACCCAGTCCGAGATCTATCCCATGAGGTAGAACAATGTAAGGAAACCGCTAAAAAAATATAACCTCATCTCCCTTTTGTCTCTACAGAGTTGGTCATTGGGTTGCACAAATAATACAAAAATTTAGTTCATCTTGTTTATTATAATGGTAAACCAGATAAAGATATCAAACATGATAAAAAGAAAAATGAAATGGTTGGGAACAAGTCAGGGCCAAAATAGCAAGGCACTTCAATTGTACGATAAAATTATAAATAACTAGTTATTCCGCAAAAGTGTGGTTATGACGTCATACCCTACCTTACGGTTACAAGAGGTGGCAAAAATTACGCTTAAATAATAAAAAAATTATATGAAAAAGAATTATAGTTAAGGCTTGCTCCTACCTTGGTCCTTCAATTATTTAATAATTGTTGGTGTTTTATTTGGTAAACCTGGAAGTGTTGTTGGTTTTCCGACATACTCCTGCTACTGCTGTCCTGGTTTGTTCGCGCCTCCCCTGAAGATCCCTTAGCACATGGTACTAGGGCAGCACATGGTTGTGCAAAGGTTGTCGGATCCTTGCCCGAGCGTAAAAACCCTTTCACAGGGTTACAATGCTACACCCGGCTTCACACCAGCGTCCAGCACAACTGTCCCAGTGATGGATTGGACAGGGCACTGCTCTTTCCGTAGAAACGGCGTAGGCCGCCTTAAATCCCTCTCAGAGGGTGTGAGCGTCACTTAGGATTCGCCTAAACACGACGGCTCACAGTTATACCGTCTTTGGTATAATTTACAACTACTGTTAGCTCCCACTAAATTTCGCGGTTGTTTTTACTTTTTAAAACCACACAATTGGATGACGGTCAGAGTACATTTTCGCGCATTTTGACATGCGCACCAAGAATCAGAGAGATCCTTTTCTACCGCCTCGAGAAAATGGTGTGTTAATTTACTTTCTCCAACTATTACAAATTTCTACACTTGAAAGTGCTCGATTTTGGTGTACTGAAGCATAGAACTGGAAACTTCAGCCCTTCAGCTACGTGGTGCCATCATTAGATCCGGAAAGGGGCCCCTGGACCGTGGAGAAATTGGCTGCAAACTGGTGAGTACTTTGTTTCTGATTTCCGTTGTGTGGTAACAGCATTTAACCTATGGACTTTTGATTATTTCGTGATTTCGTATCAATATATTTATGTTTGTTCGCACTTTCATTTAATAAGATATATACAGTCCACTGCAGTTATCGTTTTTCTAACTGCGGGCAAACATAAAGTGTTCCTTCGAACCAAATATTTAAATTTACTCCATACGACGGTATTAATAAGTCGGTCATTTTCACATTTTTGCCGAGATCACACGGCCTTGAATTTGCCAATCGTATTGAACCGTAGATTTTCGTTCGTTCGACCTTCGGTTTCGGCGCAGTTCACCTGTTTTCGGTCCGCTGCTATGGTAACGCAGGGTCTACCGCGTGGTCATTTCAGTAAACAAAATCGAGGATCAATCAAAACAAACAAACAACATTTCTGTGATTAGATTTGTTCCATACCATTTCGATATTTAAAACAGTTTTTATCAATTGCGATAAATTAGTGCATATTTTCGACAGTTCGTCATTTTTCTATTTCAGAAGCATTAATTTAGCGTTAATTGTATATTTACCGACAATTTCGTCATTTCAAAGGTAAAATCATGTCTGTGTTTTCACAAACCGCGGCAACGGACGCAAAAGCGAGAAACGAGTTTCAAGTGAGGTATTCCGATTTGGATGAAACCTTCGATAAATGCATGTTGGCACATAATGATGTCATTATGATGATAGACGACTCGGACAACGAGGAGTTTAAAACGCAGGATGCGATCCTTTCAGAAGCTCGTAAATATTTTTATGCGTGTAAAGGGGTTTACTCTGAAATATTTCCGGTTGAGGCCCCATCCTTTTCCCGATCATATGTTCGTCAAAACGAGTCTGAAACTCCAAAACTCAAAGAGTTAGGTATTCCCATATTTCGAGGTGATAAAAAATTATGGCCAAGCTTTTTCGATCTTTTTAATAACATTATAGATCAAAATCAAACGTCCGAAAACTTCAATATTTATTTTCATATCTCGAGGATGAGCCTTTAAAATTGATATCAGGGATTAGCTTATCTGATCAAAATTATAAAATTGCTTACGACAAATTAGTCAATAGATATCAAAACAAGCGAGACCTCGCAAATGATGCTTTAAGCACAATTATGAACTCTACATTAAAAAACGAGTCAGCTAAAGAAATGCGTAATTTAATTGACACCTTATCAGAATCCCTAGAAATTTTAAAATCACTTAGCTTTGACGTTGACAGTTGGGACTTTATTATTTTTTTCATTCTGTTAAAAAAATTGGATATTCCGACGCGTTCAATTTTCGAAATGAGTCGCGCCAATACTAATGCCGAAATTCCCACTTTTCAGTCACTTTTTCAATTTCTAGAAAAAAGATGTAAAGTTTTGGAATCACTTCCTCAGTCAACAGCACTTAAAAAGGTGCCTACCTATCAAAAATCAAATTCCATGCAAAATCAGTTTGGGCAAAAGCCTACCTATCAAAAATCAAATTCTATGCCAAATCAGCTTGGGCAAAAGCCTACCTATAAATCATCCAATTCGCCTTTTATAGGACTGGCTGGCACCACAACTAATTCAAGTACGGGAATAAAATGTTTCCGGTGTAATCAAGGTCACGTGCTTTCGAAATGTCAAACATTTCTTGACCTCTCGCCTATCGATCGCCTATCTTTCGTCAAGCAGAAAAAATTATGTCTAGCGTGTTTTCATCCCTCGCATGGGGTAGACACGTGCAAATCAAAATATTCATGCAGGACTTGCAATAGTAAAAGGCACCACACTTTAACTCATATCTTAGAAACTAATAAAGAGTCTGGAAGCCAAGATACTAGTCCTGTCATTCACACACCACCTGTCAATAATCTTCATGTGTCATTAAATACCGCAGGACCTTCAGGTACCTTTCTTTTATGCACCGCCATAATAGATGTTATGGACGGTTGCGGAAATTTTCAACCTGTAAAAGGGCACTGCTTGATTCTGGATCACAGACAGGATTCATCAGTGAAAAGTGTATTCACCGTCTTAATCTTCCTAGGCGAAGTTACACCACTAAAATATTCGGATTAAATCAAATGTCTTCTCCTACTTCCAAAGGGCTCGTTCAATGTCACATTAAGCCACAAGGATAGATCACTCCTTTACTTAATTTCGAAGCAATTGTTGTTCCACAACTATGTTCCAATATGCCTACATTCACTTTGAACGATAATCAGTGGAAATACTTGGAAAACCTTAAACTTGCCGACCCATCTTATTTCAAATCTAGACCTGTGGACCTAGTTATTGGTTGCGAGCTATTCGCACAGATATTCAAGGAGGGCAGGGTTCTTGGACAAATAGGGCAACCTTCAGCCCTTGAAACCATCTTTGGCTGGGTCGTCATGGGAAAAGTGGACGAAGTAGGTAGTCTTACGGAACGAACCAGTTGTTTTTTAACGAGTCATTCACCTCCTTTGGAGGTCATTATCCCTAGGTTTTGGGAAATCGAACATTTGCATAAAAAACAAATCTTATCAAAGGAAGAAAAACAAGCGGAATCAATTTTTACTGCGAGTGTCGTACGACAACCGAGCGGTAGATTCATGGTAGATCTTCCGTTTAAAGATATAATAAACCCTGACCTAGGAAATACTTATCCGCAAGCTTATCGTAGATTTTTACTTCTAGAAAATAGATTACTCAAAAATCCTGATCTGTACACTGCCTATTCTAGTTTCATGCAAGACTATATCGATTCTAATCACATGAGTCTAGTTTTATCTAGTCAACCAAAAGTCGACGTATCATGGTTTTTGGCACATCATTGCGTACTAAAGCCGGAAAGCTTAAGTACAAAATTAAGGGTAGTCTGGGATTGTTCGGCAGTCACCCCAAAGAATATTAGTCTCAATGACACGTTGTTATTTGGACCGAAACTTCAAAAAGATATTGCTTCTTTACTCCTTACGTTTCGTCTTAATCCTATTGCCTACATTGCTGATATCAAACAGATGTTCCGTCAAGTCCTTATCAATCCTTATCACCGTCCTTATCAAAGGATATTGTGGAGGTTTTCTCCACAGGACCCACTTTCAGTGTGGGAACTTTCTACTGTCACTTTTGGCATGACATGCTCACCCTTTCTAGCCATGCGTACATTAAATGAGCTGGCAGAGAGAGAAAAGGAACGTTTTCCTATGGCTAGTACTGTTCTAAAAACGTCAATTTACATCGACGATATCTTGGGAACTAGCCCTTCGCTTTCTGAAGCTCTTTCCCTTCAAACGGAACTCAATGATTTGTTGAAGTCGGGAGGATTTGAACTTAAAAAATGGGCAAGCAATTGTCCTGAGTTATTGGCAGCATTGCCAGAATCCGATCGTCAAATGCCTCTCTCTTTTGACAAGGATGAACCACACTTTATCAAAGTTTTAGGCCTTCAGTGGCATCCAAAAAACGAAATTTTTTCTTATCAATGCCGAATGAAGGACAAACCCCCAACTAAACGTTCTATTTTATCTATCATAGGAACAATCTTCGATCCCTTAGGTTTTCTTTGTCCCTTGTTGCTACAAACAAAATTTATGTTGCAACAGTTGTGGATATCGAAAATAGGCTGGGACGAAGAACCAGATTCTTCTATCATCGACTCTTGGAACAAACTTCGTTCTGAATTCCCGTTTCTTTCCAATTTTCAATTACCCCGACAAGTCAAACTGTCTAAAACCAATACCTGTCAAATCATCGGCTTCTGTGACGCTTCAATTCGAGGCTACGCAGGCGTCGTATATTTTCGTGTAGAAGAGGAAAACAATATATCTGTTTCTCTCATATCTGCAAAATCTAGGGTCGCGCCTATAAAGTCACAAACTTTGGCTAGGCTAGAACTCCTAGGCGCATTTCTTTTAAGCGAATTAATTGATTTCGTCTTATCTAGCAATGAAGGAAAAATAACTTTTACAAATATCGTTACTTTCTGCGATTCGCAAGTCGTATTGCACTGGCTTTCATCCCCTCCTAATCGCTGGCAAACCTTTGTTGGAAATCGAGTCAGTAGAATTCAAGAAATCATTCCCTCAAAATCATGGCGCTACATTCCTTCTGCTTTAAATGCAGCCGATATTGCGTCACGAGGGGCCACCCCTTCACAGCTCTTGTCACATGACATGTGGTGGAACGCACCGTCGTTTTTGTGGTCTCCCGAAACCGAATGGCCCGATTTTCATAAATCAAAAATGCCGATTGATTTCGGAGATATTAATCTGGAGGAAAAGCCAAAGGTCTGTTGCAATGCGATAATTGACGTTAACTTCTTCAAATATTCATCTATATCAAAAATTCAACGTATCATTTGTTATGTCCTTCGAATAGTTAACCTTTTTCAAAACCATTCCTATCAAAAACCCACTAATCTACCGGACCAAAAAATTATTTTTGAAAATATTGTTTTTCCTACCACCGGTGAGATGCAAAGTGCGTTATACCTTCTTATCAAACTCGTTTAAAGTTCTTGCTTTTCTGAGCTTTTTTCCGCGTTATCTAAGGATAAACCAATACCGAAACCTTTTCGAAAACTTTCACCTTTTCTTGATAAAAATAATATCATTAGAGTCGGTGGCAGATTACAAAAATCTGACCTTTTGTCTTATTCTGCAAACACCCCGTCTTACTTTCGAGTAACCATCGTTTAACTACTCTTCTTATCGAGTCCACTCCTCGACAATACCTTCATCCTGGGTTTAAAACATTACATAATCTGCTTTTACAGCAATTTTGGATATTATCTGCCAGACGGGCAATTCAAAGAACCATATCCAAGTGTTTGCAATGTTTTAGAATCAACCCTAAACCCTATAGACCGCCCATAATGAGTTCTCTTCCCGCTAATCGAATCAATCAACTTAAATCTTTTTCGAGTGTAGCTATCGACTTTTGTGGACCTTTCTTTGTGATTCCTCATCGTTACCGTGGATGTAAAGCTTTCAAATCGTATGTCTGTGTGTTTGTCTGTACGGCCACACATTGCGTGCATTTGGAATTAACCATGGAACTGTCCACCGAAGGGTTTGTAGGTGCATTCCATCGATTCATTTCCAGACGTGGAAGCGTGACGCAATGCTGGTCAGATCAGGGCAGTAATTTTATAGGGTTTCGTAACCAATTACTTGATTACGCAAGAAGTGCGTCCACCAGACTTTCTATTCGTTGGCATCTGGGACCCCCTCTCAGTCCACATTTCAATGGCTTGGCAGAAGCTGGCGTCAAAAGTTTTAAAACTCACTTTGTTCGAGTTGTCGGCGACCAGAAGTTGTCCATCATGGAAATGTCCACCCTTACCTGTCGCATAGAAGCTGTACTTAATAGTCGCCCTTTATCTCCTGCCTCTTCAGACCCACACGATCTTCAACCTCTTACCCCTGGGCATTTTTTGACCCTTGAACTCTTTAATTCAGAAATTCCGGAGTCAGATTTGTCCGAGCTTCCCCTAAATCGGCTCTCGAGCAACTAATCCAAAAACTACATAATGATTTTTGGAAAAGGTATTCTGTAGAGTATTTGTATACGCTACAACAGCGACACAAGTGGGCTGATTCGTACCCAAATATCAAATTAAATGATTTGGTTATCATAACGAGTGATCACATCCAATCACCTTTGAAATGGCCAGTCGGTCGGGTTCTCGAATTGCATCCCGGCGGAGACGGTCAAGTGCGTGTAGCGACGGTACGAACGGCTACCGGTGTTTACAAGCGGCCAGTTGTAAAACTTTGCCTCTTGCCGAATTAAAACTAATTTTCATTTTTCTACGTATTACCGGGTATTACAATAGGTTTTTCTTTATTTTTATTTTTTTTGAATTTTTGTTTGTTTGTTTTGCGTTTTTCGGGTTTTAGTTATCTCTAAATAAACTTACGCTACTTTTCTGTTTTTCATTCATTTATATTTATCGGTCGATCATTTTTTCTTATATCTATATCTGTCCGGTTGATATTCTAAAATTGTGTGTTTTGGAGGGCAGTTATGTTAGCACCCGCTAAATTTCGCGGTTGTTTTTACTTTTTAAAACCACACAATTGGATGACGGACAGAGTACATTTTCGCGCATTTTGACATGCGCACCAAGAATCAGAGAGATCCTTTTCTACCGCCTCGAGAAAATGGTGTGTTAATTTACTTTCTCCAACTATTACAATTTTCTACACTTGAAAGTGCTCGATTTTGGTGTACTGAAGCATAGAACTGGAAACTTCAGCCCTTCAGCTACGTCGTGCCATCATTAGATCCGGAAAGGGGCCCCTGGACCGTGGAGAAATTGGCTGCAAACTGGTGAGTACTCTGTTTCTGATTTCCGTTGTGTGGTAACAGCATTTAACCTATGGACCGTTGATTATTTCGTGATTTCGTATCAATATATTTATGTTTGTTCGCGCTTTCATTTAATAAAATATATACAGTCCACTGCATTTATCGTTTTTCTAACTGCGGGCAAACAACTACTGCAGTGCCATTAAGTGCCAATAACCACAAAAACAATGGCGACACCAATAGACGGCCACCAGCCCAGCCAAAATTCTTTAGGAAAAAGCCAAGACACTTTGTCGAGAACACAAAAAAATGAAGTTGCCGGAAATCGTTTCTAGATTTGGTGGGGACAGTACACAGTACCAACCAAATTTTCCCGGTTAAATTTAAATAAGGATGCGAACCCATTTATAAAAAACGCTCTCGCCGAAAAATCACTAAATCCGGTTTGCGAGCCTGGAGAAAAAACCCGCGGTTTTCAAACTAACCAATGAGCATCGACCAAGGGGATATTGAAAATACGTAAAACGCACATTAAGGTGTTGTCGGATCTAATTCCACGGTTGAAATTTTTATAACAAGGACATCGAGACACCCTCCATACATAGACCGAACATTTGCCTACCGGACGGAAAATAACCAGCCGGACTATAAGAAGCTCAGCATTGAAACCATCAACTGTAAAATCAATTACTGGAGATCAGAGCATGCATCAAACCCAGGAATATTCGAACACTCAACCAATTCCCATATGAGTAAAGCTATACTAAGTGTAGAATTTAGTTGTATTTTAGTTACAGTTTTAGTGAAAAGTTTCCTTTGCTATTTATATATGTTTTCTCTAAGATTCATATGGTTTGACGCCATTTTTGTAAAACATTTCTACATTAATAAAGTTGTTTCTGAACTTGAACCTAAAAATACACATTGAACTCCTGCTTAAACCCGGCCTAAGAATGTTCAGATGTTAAGTTTTCTCACCACTAGCTAGCCTTACACAACCTTCCAATCCGACTGAGTTAGCTATTAACTTTATCTAACTATGATTGTATATAAATTTATATAATATAAAAATACGATTTTGTTTATTCTTTTAGTCCTGGTTTTTATTCCTCGTTTATCTCCCATTTACCAAAGTGCATAACTCGTATTTATTTTATCTTCTCCTTATCAAATTAATAAAGATATCAAAGTGGGCCAATATCCTCGAAAATAAACATAAGCGAATGAAATGTTCATCTAAATGTTTGCTTCCTGTTACTGAAACCATTTGTGATGCGGCAACGCCGCCATGCCCCAGCAGAACAGCTGTTTATCTTCGTGAACGTCAAAGAAAATTACGAAATTTTACGGATAAACAAAACAATCGAAAGTTTTTATGTGATTTTTCCCGAAACCTGTGATCTCAAGTTCCAATTACGATGCCCAAATAATACGATGTGCGCAGTGTCCACAGTAATTCGATGGAATGCCTCCTTTATCAGGTAACTTTCTGGACACTATATAACCTCCAAACCTAGCTCTATAAAATACCCTTAATTTGTGTACAGAAAGACGAGTCGAAGAGCCTTGATTATTTACCTAAATAAACAAATATGTAACTTTGCCTTAAACGTAAAAATGACACGTTACATAATCCTCCCCCAACTTCAAGACGATTAACCTAAAAAGGTTAATCGGAGAGATCCGCTGCCGACTTAAGGTCTTTGGCATGCCAGCTCCCTGGTAGTACTTTACCCGATGGTTCCTGAAGCTCAAATATCCATGGAGAAATTTTATTCCTAATCACATAAGGACCAACGAATTTCGGTGCTAACTTCTTCGAGAAAAACTTCGCAGCATCTGACAACACATAATTCTTCTTCCAAACACGCTGACCCACAACAAAGTTGGGTACCCTTGTACGCAAATTATACTGAACTATGTTTTTCTCTCCTGCCACCTCTAACCTTCTCTTAACATCAGCATAGAGCTTCCGGAAACCTTCGTTCTTACTTTCAGCTGCGGATTGTACACCATTCTCTTCAGATAACAAAACTGGGTTGGAGTAATCTTTTCCTGACAAACACATATTCCTACCAAAATTAACAAAGAAAGGAGACATCCTGGTTGTCTCATGGGTTGCAGTACGAATCGCGCAGGCAAGTTTATGTATTTGTTCGTCCCACTTCCTGTGGTTGTCTTTCACATAACAACATAACATGGTTTTTAACGTGCGATTCGTCCTTTCTGTTGGATTCGCTCTGGGGTGATAATACGGATTATACTGAATTTTAACCTGATAACTCTCAGCAAAACGCTTAAACTCATTACTTTTGTGCTGAGGGCTATTATCACAAAGTATCAAACGGGGTACTCCGAAGACCATAAATACTTGCTCTTCAAGATGCTTGACAACTGCTTGAGTAGGAGCTGTTCGCATTGGGAAAACTAAGGAAAACTTACTCAAATAGTCCGTAACGACGAGAATCCAGCAATTACCCTTTGTCGAACGAGGTAGAGGTCCACATAAATCTGTTGAAATAATTTCCCAAGGACGAGTTGGTTTTGGGTGAGATATCATCTGATCAGATACACCTTGTGTATCACCTTTATGAGCTGCACAGACAAAGCATTTCTTTACAAAAGTTGCCACGTCCTGCCGCATTTTTGGCCAATAATATTTTTCTGCCAGTCTGTGGAAGGTTTTATACACACCCATATGTCCTGCGGTAGGAGGATCGTGAGCTTCTATAATAATTCTACGCCTATGATCTTTGGGAACTACCTCTTTCCAATATTCGTTAGATGGTAAAAGTTGAGGGTATTTCTTGTTTGACATATTTATACAACTTATTATCAGTGTATCTCCAATTCATGAATTTTAGTGGTGATTCTACGACCCTCTTTACCATCTTTTGGTACCATCGATCTTTTATTGCTGTTGAAACGTCTCTGGGCTGCGAAATTGTATCAATCATAGGTACTGCGCGAGACAACATGTCCGGGACAACTAAATCTTTCCCTTTCCGATGGATTACTTCAAAATCATATTGCTGCAGTTTTACAGACCAACGAGCAAGTCTTCCACTGGGCTCTTTCAAGCTATGAAGCCATTTTAAGCTAAAATGATCTGTTATGACCTTAAATGAAATCCACTCAATATAAGGCCGGAGCTTCTCTATCGCCCAAAGCAATGCCAAACATTCTCGCTCGGTGGTCGTGTAAACACGTTCTTGCTTAGTCAAAGATCGACTCAAATAGCATATGACTTTGTCTCCCTCAGGATAAGGTTGCGTTAAACATGCTCCTATTCCATATCCTGATGCGTCCGTTTGAATGACAAATTCTTTGGTATAATCTGGACATGTAAGAATCGGTGCAGTCACTAGAAGTTCCTTAATCTTAATAAATGCTTTTTCACAGTTTGGAGTCCAATCGAACTTTTGATTCTTCTTAGTTAGAGCTGTAATTGGAGCTATTATCGCTGAAAAATTCTCTATGAAACGTCTATACCAGGAAATTGTACCTACAACTCTACGGACTTCTCTGACAGTTCTTGGCCTCTGGAGCTCTAACATGGCTTTAATTTTATTAGGGTCAACTCGGATGCTTCGACGGTCCACTACGAATCCTAAATAAGTCATTTCTGGCCTACACAGTTGGCATTTCTCCCAACTTACCATTATCTTTGCATTCTGCAATATTCGTAGGACTTCCTCAAGAATTCTAAGATGTTCAGAAAAGCTCTGTGTGACAATTACGAGGTCATCGAGATATACGTACACGTAAGGGTCTAAATCGTTTCCTATGATGCTATCTATGAGTCTCTGCCAAGTTGCAGGTGCCTTATGAAGACCAAAAGGTAAACGCTTAAATTGGAAGAGACCTCGTCGACAGATGAATGCTGTTAGTGGCTTCGATGATTCTTCCATTGGTACTTGCCAATAAGCGCTTTTAATATCTAAAGTTGACAACTATTTAGCATCTTTCAACTTGTCAAGAGTCTCGGATACGAGTGGTAAAGGATAACTATCACGCGCCGTCACTGAGTTCAATTTGCGGTAGTCTACGCAGAAACGATATTTCTTTGTGTTTTTCTTGTACCATTACCACGGGTGAAGCCCATGAACTAGTACTCCGTTCTATAACATCAAGTTTCAACATTTCGTCGATTTCGTCATCAATAAGTTTCTGAATGACCGGTGAGACCTTATATGAACGTTGTCTTATCGGTGCTGCATTTGTTGTAATCTTATGCTCTACCCTGTCTGTACATCCTAGTGAGTCACCCATAATAGTCTTATATTTAACGACCAATTCCTCTAGTCGTCCTGATTCATAAGGCGTAAGAGTAGTTTGTTGGTCTGATGTTTCCAAAGAACAAATCACATCTTTATTATTGGCAAAGTGCCACTCATTAGTACTTAGGTTCGGTACTATACCCATCGAAATCCAAAAATCTAATCCTAAAATCAAAGTGTGCGGCAACTCAGGAACGACGACGACCTCTATTAACCTAAATTTATCCTGAACTCGCATAGGAAGCTGCACTGTCCCAATACTAACCGTGCTTTGACCATTTGCCACAATACAACTCGTCTTCTTCGTCGTATCAAGTGAAAAATCAAAACTCTCGATGATTGACCAACCATGATTCCCTAAAAAGGTACGTGAAGCCCCGGAATCCAACAAACCTAATAACTTATTTCCGAGCACATCCACTTCTAAATAAGGCCTTTCATCTTTACGAGCATGACTTATCACATAATCTAAAACGTACGTTAGCCTATCGGTCGATGCTTGTTCAGGCTGACTCGAAGGTCGACCGCCTACGAGCGCCTGGGTCCGTTTCCCTGACGATTACAATTTCGACATTCTCTTACTGTTACCCCTGCTTGTCCACACGAATAACACTGCTTACCTCTAGGTAATGCGCACCCGATCGCCATGTGCCCTGTTTGATTGCATCTATAACATACCACGTCCCTATTCGCCCTACCAGACCTAACACCCTGTGGTGGTTGTACATCTCTGTCATTTGCACTAGACTGACCACTAGCTGGTTGTTGCCTCTCTCTATCAGCTCTAGCAGAGGAACTGCTTGTTGGCTGTCTCCTTTCTCTGTCGAATCTATTAAGAGGATAATTTAAATTCTGTTGGCTCGATGTCCCGGTACTTGATATCTGAATTGTATCGATCCCTGTTGGAAAATCGTCATTGTCGCTCTCTACGTCAACGTATGCCAAGTCAGGTTCAATAGATTGGTTTTTCCTAGGGATAAAGTTCTCTTCCTCTAAACCATATCTCTGGTCTATTCTACGACACAAATCTTTCAGATGTGATAGGCTATTGACCTCAGGCAATCAACCCATTCTTATAGATGTCTGCTATATTTCTGAAGACGATAGCTAATTTTGCCTCTTCAGAAACAGGACAGCCAAGTCTTTGGAAGTATGTGTTCATGACAGCAATATAGGTCCCTATAGACTCTCCAGGGCCTTGTTTACGTTTTTGGATCTCCTTCAATAGCTTCTCGCCATATGAAGAAGGAAGATACTCTGCCATGAACCTCTGTTCCAGCTGTTCCCATGTATGAACTTCTCTACGAACATCTTTATAAAAAGTATAGGCTGACTTTTCAAAAAGATCAATGCCTGAGTTCAGTAGAACCTTTTTACTAACTCCTCTCGCCTGACTTAACTCGTCCACTCTCTCAAAAAATGCGGTGACGGAGATCGTACCCCTCTCGCCTGTAAACTTTATGTTCCACTTATGCGGAGGTACAGGTGCAACATGATATGAAGTACCAGGATCACTTGACATTGGTACTGGCGACGAACATGAAAATGGTCGTGACTGAGCAATTGGTGCTATGCTACTTTGGAGGGCAGCTAAACTCAAAGGAACGGTAGACGGTTGTTGATAATGAAAAGCTGCTGTACCGTCATTCTGAATTAGCATTGGGGGTGGTGCCTGTATTGGTGCTTGAGTTGGGTTCGTTAGCACTTACATTTGCACTGGAGCAATGACCGACGGTTGGTTCGTAGGCTGTTGAGCTGTTCTTTGTGTGCTCGAGTGCTGTGGTTGCGGGAAATGAGACTGGTTTGGTGTGTTGCCAGCATTTGTTGAGTGGTCTGAGCCTCGACTCGTTGATTGGGTTTCAGATGCTTCATCATCATCTGAGGTAACGCCAACTCTTAGTTAATCTGTTGCTTGGCTGTGCAACCTCCCAATCAAACTCAAGGTTTCCGCAACCAGTATGCCTTTCGTTTGGCTTTCTTCAAAGTTAGACGGATTCATGTTATTTATCCTGGTTAACACGTGTTCCAACCTTACAGCGATTTTCCTAAACTCTCCCCCTTTGCTCGTACCAGAGAACTTCTCTACCAGTGGTACCAGACTATCTAGCTTCTTCATGCAGCTAAAAGCATCCTGGCCAAATGTAAAGGGATACGGAGGGTATCTCATACTTGCATCAGTCTTTTCTCTCTGCTTAATCAGCATGAGCTGTTGCTTCATTTCTTCCACCGAACCAATGGCTATGCCTCTCCATGTTAATTCGTAGATTAACTCGTCCTTAACTAAGTACCTTATGTCAGACAACCGACTCAATGAAATAGCCATGGTGCCTTTTATATCAAAACTTTAAACTTTAAAACTCTTAATTATACCTCCCAATTATAAAACTAAACCACGCAATAACAAACACAAAGTTCACTTTAAACTCACTAGTGAAAATCACTATAAATTTTCTCACAAATGTAGAAAATATAAAACTTAAATACGGGCAGACGCGAACAAAATCGAAGAACAACCTTGCAGAGAGAAGTAACTACTTAAATCCTAAATTAGAATTAACAAGTAGCCATAAAAAGTTAAAAGAAAATAAAAGAGAGACAAGGGCTTTGGCAGTGTTTAGGTCTTATGTTCCACTCCTGCGTGAGTAAAACCAAAAAAAAAATAATTGCGCTTATCCTAGCTGAACTGGATTAAAATTAAAGCTAAGTTATGTTTGTTTACCTCAGCAACCGAATAGGTAAATTTATCCCTAAATGGAACGTACAACAGACTACCTATAACAAAAAAATCCCAAAGCTGTTGTACACAGTTAACGCTAGGGTATACTCCTGCTATTGCAGAACGGCTCCACTAATAAACTCCTCAAAAAAAACCCAAATCGCCGTGTACAATGATTTTTCTAGAAAGAATAAATCAAAACCCACTTTAACCTGCTTACCTATCCTGAGGTTACACGAACCATGCATTGCTTACGGCAACATCATCCCTTAATATATAAGTGAACGCAATAAACATCGGAACAGATGTTCATGTTATAGAAATCGTAAAATATGCTCAATTAAAAAAAAATCCGCTCGCTAAAATTGCGTCGAATTAGCCTAGTAAGGATGTTGTGTGTAATTAAAAAAAAATTACCGATGTTATTAAAAAAATTTACAGAAATAACGTCTTGGTAGGACTGCAACTCTCTAATCCTCATTAAAATGAAATTCCCAAAACTTAAACTAAATTGATGCAAACCATGGTCAAAAGACCCTAGGATCGTACCGAAAGGTGTCCAAAAAAAAATTTTAAAAATTTTTGGTGGCGACCACAGTAGCCCAATAATAAAAAAATTAAATAGTGGCTCACTACAATGTTCAAAATATTACTCTACCTTAATAGGTGGTTTGGAGTAGGGAGAAGAAAAATTAAAACAAATGTTGATAGGTTGTTAAAACACGAGGGTTCGAAATGAAATTATATTTTAATTCAGAAAAAAACATATTTAAATAAACTGGTAAAACCATTGTAGGGCAAGGTACTACTATGCACCAAAAAAAAATTTTCCAAGAAGAAAATCAAGTTTCCTTCCTTAAAAAAATATTTAAAAAAAATATTTAAAAAAATATTTTCAAAAAAAATTTTTAAATGTTTAAGTGGGGTTGCAGCTCCTATTAACGATTTTAAAAGAATTAAAATAAAATTAGCAATAGAAAAATCTTAATAGAGTTATGTCGTGCAACAGTTTTGTTCTTTTCCTTTAAAAAAACAGTTGTAGATTCCCTTTCCTCTCCCAAAACTATGTGAATGTGAAAAGTGTATGAGCTAGAAAAATTAATTTACTATACAAAAAAAAAATATTAAAAATTAAATTTACTTAAGAATCATAAAGTACAAAAAATCGTCATTGCAAAAAAAAAAACCAATCAGTTTAGGAAAAGTAAAAAAAATATATTTATGTTCCAAAAAAACAAACGATGTTAGTATATTTGTTTAAAATTATTACTTTAGGGAATAAGTAACGTTAGCACTTATTTACTGTATCACTATAATAATGTGAACCTGAGTTTCAAACTTTGCACTCAACCCCGTAAAGAATTATCTTGTGTGCACTTTCAGAAAAACAACTATGAAAACAATTCCAAGGTTCACCTAGAAGAACGTTATAAAACTAAATTTGCCTACTCAAGTATCTTTACACACAACATCTAATCAAAAAAAATTTTACTGCTTAATGCATTCTCAGATCCTTATTCCTGGTGTTCACGAGATATAAAATTAAGTTGGGCCCTTCCCACAACTATTAGTCAAAGCAAAAATTACCACATGTCCAAGGGCTAATGAGACCCTATCCCTACAAATGACATTTTGAAATGAAACAGTTGGGAATAATCCTGTATAAAAAACCAGACAACAAAAATCAAGAAGCCAAAAACTATTGCATTAGTTTTAAAAGAGCATAATAACCTCCCGGCCCCAAATAAACTTTTGTTATATCAACAAAACTCGGCCTAAAACCAAAAAAAACTTTTTATTAGACATTTCCCCTATTTCCTAAGTATAATGTCAATAAACCCAAAAACTTGTGATTTCCATTCCAATCCCATCTGGACCCTATATATTTTTTAAACGGTCAAACGGCCACAGGCGAAACCATATCTTATTTCAAAGAAAGGTGAAGATATTTTAAAGCACCCTGTGAAAATAGGATACTATTATGGAAAATTGTTCAGATCAGTGTTCTTACTAATTTTTAACCTAAATATATCTAGTTCCCTCATGTGCATGTTACTATTTTAATTCCTATCATAATTAAATAGATCACAAAATTTGTCTTTCTCCGCGAATCTGCAAGGTCCTGGAAAATGCGAGATTCAGCCTGTAGGCCAAATTTGGAAGTATTTTAATTTAGCGAAAACCGAAGTTGCAAAATCCTAAAAAGATTAGCAGGAAGTCCTCGTTCCTCGATTTCTACACTCCGAACCAAACATTTATTCCATTTCCACCCAGCTCGCGAGAGGAAAAAAAAACCCTAATTATTGCAATATAAAAGGTAGCTAGCTCCTTTACACCCTGTACAACTATCAGATTAAAAAAAAATAGATGCCCTCATCAATGTTTAGTCGCATCAAAGAAAACCTATTGTTTTGAAATTTATTCTTAGGTTGAAATCTTTTTTAAAAATCAATGATCTTAAATTTATTGTTTAACCTGAACACTTTCCCATTTATTCCACAACAGTGTATTGTAATTTAAAAATTTGCTTCATTATTTGAGGTCACCAGTATGAAATTATTTTAAAATAAAAAAATTAAATAAAAAAAAAATATTTCCCAATTGTCCACAACTTCCAAGTCTTCATCCCTAAATAGGTACTTTCTTAGTCTAACACCATCCATCGTTATCCAACATAACGCTTTAATTTCAGAAGCAACAAAACAAAGATAAAGTGAAAAAGCTAAGCAAGTAAGTTGGAAGTTGAGTTACAATGGGCGCAGATGACAGGCCCCTTTAGGTACACGCCACTGTCCTGAAATGCAAACTATTAAAAAACTGAAGACTAGCATATCTGCCGTCAAACAACATTTGGCATGAAATAAAAATAATTCCATATCATAACAGTATCCTCAAAAACAAAACGTTTTTTATTATAAGACCCAAACACCTAACCAATAAATCTTGTTATTTAAAACTATGATTTTGAAGTAAAAAGATTTATTTATTAAAAAAAAAATATAACCTGTCTGGTCACCCTTTAAAACTACGACCACTATAAAAACCGTTTTGACCAAAACAAGAATTCGAGAAGTTATGTTTACAGAAAAAAAATAATCTTTTTAAGAAAGATTAAATTATTTAAAAAAAAGTAAAATTTTGAAATATTTTTACCAATTACCACCGCCTAGCATTTATATCTAGTTGAAAGTCTCTCTTAAATTCACTGACCAATTTTACGGCCTCAAAATAACATTACTTAAAAAAATTACTGAACTTTACAATTGAACTAAAAAAAGATCAAAAAACTTATATCTATATCTGTCTCAGTTAAACATTTCTTTCGTGGTATTATATCTAGTTGGGCTTCAAATTCATTTTCTCTGTATTCAATCCGGAGCAGGCAAAACTTCTCAAGGCTCAAACATAAATGTTTGCTCTCCATTGGCCATGACCAAGCTATGACCTGAACGCAGAAAAAAAAAATACAGAAAAATTAATTGTGAACCAGAAAAACTTTAATTAATAGAAATACCCGTAGGTCATTTTTAAAAAAAATGCACTCCAAAGCCCAACGCTGTATTTTCTACCAAAAAAAATTTGACCAGTCACTAAAACACAACTAGACAACTAAACTGGCAACCAAAGACCTAAAAAAAACTGCCCCAACTAAAATATCAAAAAAAAAAAATGTTAACTGGACTTTTTGGCATTGATCTTCAGCCAATGTGTTGCTCTAGGAATTTTAGCCTTGTGTTCCCTAAAGTTCCGAGCTGACACTATGTAGTAGTAGTACCCTCCTCTGACCCGATGTAACTGAGTGACGTAAGATCTTAATGGTCATCAACAGTTACCACCAAAAACAAGAAAAGAAAATGACAAAGCAAAATAAACTCATTTTCCATTTCTTTTATTACTAATTAATACTTTCAACTAAACAAAGCTACCAGCTGTTAGGCTATATTTACTTTAAAACAACCCAGCCAAGAAAAATTTGTGTGAAACCCTGTAAAAATATTCCAATTTCCAAGTGGTGATATCCCACAAAAAATTTAAATCACCAAAAAAAATAACTTGTTGACCTAAATAAATTGACTGCACTAAAAAATAATCGGTGAAACAATTTCTATCTTATCACAAGCAGGAAATAATACTACACTACCTATGTCATATATTTAAAACATAAAAAGACCATATCTGGAGGTCCATCCACCTATAAATCAACAAAAAATTGAAGTAAATTTACATTACTTTTATTTTCTTTAAAAAAAATTAAAAAAAATTAAAACATGTTTTTCCTACAAAAACTTTAAAGCATTAAGACATGAATTGGACTCCGTTCAATAAAAATTCCCATGTTTTTTTACCCACTTATTCTTCCTTAATAAATAAAAATGAATCTTTTATTTTCCAAGAAAAAACTTGTGAAGATAACCTAACAAAAAACTATGAGAATTACTAAAACAACAAAACGAATTCCAAACCAACGCTCAAATATTACCAAAAAATATTTAAAAAGTGTTATTTCCAAAAACCAATGATGATGGAAAATCCTGTTTTATAGTAAAAAAAATGATTGGGTGTCAAAGCCACCGACAGCCACTGAAAGGCTTTAGCTGTAATACAGAAAAAAAATAAATAAAAATTTTCCAAAAAAAAATCAAAAAACTTTTTTCTTTATTCCAAATTCAAAAAAACCAAAAAAAAATTACATCAGATGTTAAAAAACTTAGCCAAAAACTCACGTTGGGCGCCAATTGTGGCCAATTAGAATGCGTTGGGTGACATTTTGTGACACTGTAAATAGAACGGTACCACTGTGCCAATTTGTGACGCAAAAAAATTACTGAATAATTAACAAATATCTGGAAGCAGAACTGTATTTTCCAGCTAGGTAAAACATTGATATGCCCGGTAACTTTTATACAGTGGAGAAGGGGCGGGGTTCAGAAATAAGAAAATTTTAAGCGCCACAGTGTTTTAATATCAATGTTTTACAAAGAAGATCTTAATTAAAATACAGTTCAACCCAAACTTTGTAGCCAAACAATGAAACTCTACCTACTTCCGAGGCTCCCAGAGTATTTGTGTAATTAAAAAAACCAAAAAAATTGACTAATAAACAAAATAAAATTCTAAAAGATTCCTAAATCAATCAAAATGACACAAATAGAAAGTTCCTTATAGGTAGATGCACATTTCCAACTTGTCACAGTGTACCTACGTTTGAGTCAGTAGTGTAAGACTCACTTATATAAATGATTGTAAAAAAAAATATACTTCCAAAATCATTCCATCATATGGGAGATCTAGACCAAATATCTGCTGTCATCATTCTACGTTAGGTAGAATGAGACAGACAGCAACCCATTTCGAGATCTACCCCATGAGGTAGAACAATGTAAGGAAACCGCAAAAAAAAATATAACCTCATCTCTCTTTTGTCTCTACAAAGTTGGTCATTGGGTTGTACAAATAATACAAAAATTTAGTTCATCTTGTTTATTATAATGGTAAACCAGATAAAGATACCAAACATGATAAAAAGAAAAATGAAATGGTTGGGAACAAGTCAGGGCCAAAATAGCAAGGCACTTCAATTGTACGATAAAATTATAAATAACTAGTTATACCGCAAAAGTGTGGTTATGACGTCATACCCTACCTTACGGTTACAAGAGGTGGCAAAAATTACGCTTAAATAATAAAAAAATTATATGAAAAAGAATTATAGTTAAGGCTTGCTCCTACCTTGGTCCTTCAATTATTTAATAATTGTTGGTGTTTTATTTGGTAAACCTGGAAGTGTTGTTGGTTTTCCGACATACTCCTGCTACTGCTGTCCTGGTTTGTTCGCGCCTCCCCTGAAGATCCCTTAGCACATGGTACTAGGGCAGCACATGGTTGTGAAAAGGTTGTGGGATCCTTGCCCGAGCGCAAAAACCCTTTCCCAGGGTTACAATGCTACACCCAGCTTCACACCAGCGTCCAGCACAACTGTCCTAGTGATTGATTGGACAGGGCACTGCTCTTTCCGTAGAAACGGCGTAGTCCGCCTTAAATCCCTCTTACAGGGTGTGAGCGTCACTTAGGATTCGCCTAAACACGACGGCTCACAGTTATACCGTCTTTGGTATAATTTGCAACTACTGCAGTGCCATTAAGTGCCAATAACCACAAAAACAATGGCGACACCAATAGACGGCCACCAGCCCAGCCAAAATTCTTTAGGAAAAAGCCAAGACACTTTGTCGAGAACACAAAAAAAAATGAAGTTGCCGGAAATCGTTTCTAGATTTGGTGGGGACAGTACACAGTACCAACCAAATTTTCCCGGTTAAATTCAAATAAGGATGCGAACCCATTTATAAAAAACGCTCTCGCCGAAAAATCACTAAATCCGGTTTGCGAGCCTGGAAAAAACCCGCGGTTTTCAAACTAACCAATGAGGAAATACATTAATACTTCCGTACCGGTCCACAGGGGGCAGCATCGACCAAGGGGATATTGAAAATACGTAAAACGCACATTGAGGTGTTGTCGGATCTATTTCCACGGTTGAAATTTTTATAACAAGGACATCGAGACACCCTCCATACATAGACCGAACATTTGCCTACCGGACCCCCGCCAACATAGCAAGTAGGAGGAAAATAACCAGCCGGACTATAAGAAGCTCAACATTGAAACCATCAACTTTAAAATCAATTACTGGAGATCAGAGCATGCATCAAACCCAGGAATATTCGAACACTCAACCAATTCCCATATGAGTAAAGCTATACTAAGTGTAGAATTTAGTTGTATTTTAGTTACAGTTTTAGTCAAAAGTTTCCTTTGCTCTTTATATATGTTTTCTCTAAGATTCATATGGTTTGACGCCATTTTTGTAAAACATTTCTACATTAATAAAGTTGTTTCTGAACTTGAACCTAAAAATACACATTGAACTACTGCTTAAACCCGGCCTAAGAATGTTCAGATGTTAAGTTTGCTCACCACTAGCTAGCCTTACACAACCTTCCAATCCGACTGAGTTAGCTATTAACTTTATCTAACTATGATTATATATCTTTTAGTCCTGGTTTTTATTCCTCGTTTATCTCCCATTTACAAAAGTGCATAACTCGTATTTATTTTATCTTCTCCTTATCAAATTAATAAAGATATCAAAGTGGGCCAATTTCCTCGAAAATAACATAAGCGAATGAAATGTTCATCTAAATGTTTTCTTCCTGTTACTGAAACCATTTGTGATGCGGCAACGCCGCCATACCCCAGCAGAACAGCTGTTTATCTTCGTGACCGTCAAAGAAAATTACGAAATTTTACGGATAAACAAAACAATCAAACGTTTTTATGTGATTTTTCCCGAAACCTGTGATCTCAAGTTCCAATTACGATGCCCAAATAATACGATGTGCGCAGTGTCCACAGTAATTCGATGGAATGCCTCCTTTATCAGGTAACTTTCTGGACACTATATAACCTCCAAACCTGGCTCTATAAAATACCCTTAATTTGTGTACAGAAAGACGAGTCGAAGAGCCTTTATTATTTACCTAAATAAACAAATGTAACGTTGCCTTAAACGTAAAAATGACACGTTACATAACCAGTTTAGAGGGTCGTTTTTACGAAACATCTACTATTTCCTGATACTAAATAGTAGTTAGAACTAAAAAGTACCAAAGTTTGGTTGGGATCACCACATTTCTACTATAAGAAAGTAGCAAAGCCTTTAGAACATGTAGCCGCTACTATAAATGTTAGTTGGGTAACAACACTTTTTTACATTCCCTTTAAAGTTGCATTTTTCAAACAAGGAATATTGCAGGTAGGCTCATAAAAAGTTAGGAATTAAGTATTTTACTTACTTATATGTAGTGGGGCTAACGTTTATTCTTAAAGGTTCGCTTCCAGACTCAAACTTGTTGGCGATGGTAACGTTATGTCCAAACATGCAGTATCGCGGCATCTTTACGCCCACGACGCCTGCTAAAACGGAACCGGTATGTAGACCAATTCGCATCTATAAAATAGCAAAGAAAAATACTGAATTCATTTGGAAAAGTGAACTTTGTGAAATTGAAAAGCAGGCTACACCAGTAGCGGATCCAGGGGGACGGGCAGAGGGACCCTTCTCCCCAGTGGCACCTGGTGACGTTATAAAATGGGGGGGGGGCAGAAATTTATATTGCATGTAAAAGTAGATAAAAAAAACTTACCTAAACAATTTTATTTTACATTTTGATGTAGTTTTTATTTTATTTGTTTATAGGTAAAGTCTATTCGCCCTTCTTTTACATGCGCAAAGTGCTCGGATTAGTACCAGTTTCAGACTAATCATGGCACTGTAGCGCAACCTCAAAAATCCCACAGAATTTTAAACAGTCTATTAACCTATTAAGTATATGTCTATTTTTGCCAAATTTACATTATGTTCGGTAATGTTTTGCCTATGGCACTATTCAATTGACACCTAATCTTAGTCTTGCCTAGCATAGAAAATTCTATGTGGTTATTTAAATAAGTAGCAGTTACTTTGTGTCTTGAACTTTTCAACTAGAGTGCTTGATATCACACATTCCCTTTGCCACCCACGCAGGATCACTTCGTGGATTTTTCATAATAAGACAAATATAGCAAAAAAAAGCATTTCGTTTTTCACAACCGCACAACCAGTTTTCGGCATCGTATAATTTTTTATTACTTGCACTAAAATTTTGATTAATTTTTAGGATTTTTAGGTCCGGTCTATGTGGCCCTAAAGATTTTATTTGTAATCGAAGTTCATATGTCAATGTATTTAAATTTGCACAGTTAATTATATAATCGACGGTATTTATTTCCATTTTAAAAACAAACAAAAACAAAAACAATGGACACGCGACCAGCAAGGCTTTCAACTACTAACCCTGACGTACCCCAAATCAAAACAAACTCATACGTCTTCACTAAGGATAGAACCGGCAACACGTAGAAAGGGCAACGAACGTTTTGGCACGATGAATATGACCGACGTCCACTAAAACAAACATTCCTCCTGCTCCCGCGCAAGGACAACTATCCATACACCGCTGAAAAACGGGTGAAATTAAAATCTTGTCCCGCGCGGTGCTGCCGGCTTGTAATTATTTACGCTAAAATAGTTTACTCAGTTAACCACAGACTAAAAAAAAGTACTGACACGTCGTAAGGAAAGATTTAACTTTTTTTAAATAAATCATTAAAAATACTGGTTGTTGTCTAGTTTTTTTGGGGTGGGGGGGGCACTGCCCCGTTGCCCTCCCTGTAGCAGCCCCCACTGCTCCTCCCGCTGCTTGATATAAAGCTTATAATTTTAGGTTCCAGTAAAAAATAACCAATGTATAAACCGGAATTTTTTACTACCATACATAAACTTTTGAATTTTTTTTCACAAAAATTAAAATTTTTTGGAAACGTTAAAAATTACTGTATTTTGAAAAAAATCATTTGCATGTAGTGCCAAACTTCAGATCTCAGACTTATTTAAAATTGCAAAAAATTTAGATCTTTATTCTTGCTGCTTCCGTGGCCCCTTCTGGCCCCTTCCCCACTGATATCCTGTATCTGTCACTGGCCTACACTCATACATTTAGCTAGAGCACTTTGTGATATATTACAGCAAAAGTGACATTTTAGCTATTTACAAAATTGCCCGATAAATTTTTATTGTAGACTAGACTGGCGTAAATGATATTGATGGAAGTCTTTTTTTTTGCAAAAAAACATGGAAAAGGTGCTGTGTGTGTGTTATCAAAATTGTATTAGTTAGTATCTCTACTAACCGTTTTCAAATGTAAACTAAAGATTCTATTCTATAGACTATTACTTATACCATTTGGTGTGCAGTCAAGTGTGACGGCCCGACCCCTTTTTAATCCTAAGACACATGTTTTCCTTAAGGAGTGGTTTCCGTATGTTTGGTATGTCCGTGCTTGGTTGACCGAAAACTTCTTTATTCTGCATTATAAACGCAGCTTAAATAAACTTTCGTTTTCGCCAATGTGACTCCTTATGAAAAACTTGAGCTTCTGACCACTGAATCATGTGATCATTTGACCATGCATGATCCGCTAAACCGGATTTTTCAATATCCCCTAATTGGGTACTTTTTAGATGTTCATTTACTGCAACCTGAAGAGGACGTTTCGTTTCACCTACATATGATTTACCACACTCACACGGGATTTGGTAAATACATTCCTTATTATTTGAGGGATTTTCTGGTTTTGTTGTAGTTACAAAACTCCTTATTGTATTTCCCGATGAAAATACTGTGTTTATATTATCGTGCTTGGCCATTTGTCTTATGTTTTCTGAAATCCCTTGAACATATGGATTGTTAATAACACCCAACGGATTATTATTTTGAGAATTTGCTACATTTGGTTTGTTTTTAATTTTAGAGATCGTTGAGCTTATTGATTTTCCGGAATAACCATTCTGTTGTAAGTCGTGTTTAATGTTGTTAATTTCTGTGGTTAATTGTTCATTATTACTACAAATAATTAGGGCTCTTAAATACAAACTTCTTATAACTTCTTGTTTTGTAGCAACAGAATGATTGACTAAAAATTTAGGTACTGGCCCGTATGTGAAGGTTTCCTACATACAGTGGTTTGTATATGTTTCTGTCTAATCGTTTGACAAGAACATCCAAAAAGTAGATACATTAAAAGATGTCTAGATGCTTTTATGTCTGATAACACAAAAAAAAGTGGTTTTACTTGACAAAAACGCCGCATATGAGAACACGCGTCTGTGGTAAAGGTAGGCTTTTGTTCAAAGAGTGTGAAAATGCTAGTAACTCAGTATGTCAAAAAATCGATTTGCGGCTTTCTTCTTGTAAACAGCATATATATATATATATATATATATATATTTATATATATATATATATATATATATATATATATATATATATATATATCATTAACGTATTAACCGGAGGAGACCAGTAACCGCGGCAAAAATTCATTCATCAAAACAATTCGATTTGACCCCTAGATGCTTCAATAAGTTGGAAAAGAATAGAAATATTTTTTGGAAAGACGATGGCAACGCTGTGCGACACACAGCAGACGTATGTTTATTCTTTATGGTCGATCGATTTACCAGTGACGGCGGCAAAATATTTATTTATTAAAAGTAAATACCTAACTTATTAAAACAAGCAATTTAATTTAGTTTGCAGCTGAATAGATACCCATTGACAATAAAAATTTACATTAATAGCATTGTTGAGATTATGTTCTCAAATACAGAAGTCGAACATTAAAAATAGGAGTCAGGCTCTAATAAAAACTTGAGAGCCCACTTGATTTTCGAACCGGGGCACTCACCGAGAATTGTGAAGTCGTCTCCAGCAGCCGAAAACGGTATTAAAGGTTATCTTTTTCCTAGCGACAATTAGATCATCCCCATTATTACAATTTTAAAGCTATATACTATGTGTAGTGCCTACTTTTCTTTTGTATATAAAAAAGTAAATATAATTTTAGTTCCTTTTTTTATGAAAAATTGGTAGAAATATTGTAAAAAAGTAACAGAGCTCTATTTGGATAAGGATAATTTGGACTTTTTTTGAAAAAGCCCTCGATTTATTGCTTTGATGGGGAGACAATTTGCTTACTTTGGGGATTTATTAAGATGCACCCCATTAGTGGGGTTACTTTTACCCATTTGTTTTAATTAGGATAGTAACCATGGCCAGAACTAAAATAGTTTTTTTGGTTATGCTACTCTACATTTTTCAATGTTCCCTGAATTTAAAATTTCTTGCAAATATATTTGTATTTACTGCCTCCTACTACGGTGGTTTTGTCCCTTTTAGTAAGATTAAAGGTGTGTCTACAAAAACCTACACAAAATATGTACCTATAAAACAACTCGTTTTTAAAGCGAGTTATTTTGAGAAAAGTTACAGACACTTATTCCGTCGTACTACCATCTCGGTTTTCATCAGCAGTTTCATTAGAAAAGAAACTGGAAAAAAGTGCAACATATCAATTTCTATTCTGTGGTAATTGCTTTATTATAGTTTTTTCAAAAACATCTTTTTCGAATGATGTTTTGTTCAATTGACATTTTTTTTTAACAATTTGTTCAAAAACATCTTTTTTGAATGACATTTTGTTTGAATAACGTTTGGTTCAAAAACATTTTCTTCAAACAGAAAACTCTTCGAAAAACTAGCTCCTGTGTGTTTCTTTTTGGGAGGTCGCAATCGGTGGTAGCTTTATCAATTGATCCTAACCTGTTAATCTAACCACACTGAACTCTAATCAATTGATCGCAAACGTATCCATTTGAAGAAATTCAAAATGTTTTCAAAAAAGAGATCATTTGAACATAATATCGATCACAATGATTCCGAAAAAAATGCCAATCAATCACACTGCAAACAAAATTCAAAAAAGATATTTTTGAACAAAACAATTTGACAAAATGTCATATGAATTTAATTTTTGAACAAAAAGTTCTCAAACAAAATGTTTTCGAAAAAAATGCAACTCGAACAAAATGTCACTTAAAAAAGATGTTTTCGAACAAAATGGTTTCGGTCAGATTATCATTTGAACAAAATGTTTTAAAAACACAGTTGAACATGTTTTTGAACAGATTCTCATTTAAAAATGTTGAACAAAATGTCATTGAACAAAATGTTTTTCAAAAAAATATAATATAAAAAAATATTTGTGAAACTAAAAAATTTGAACATTATATTACTTAAACTCAATGCTTTCTGCCATTTGAACAAAATGTCATACAAACCCACTGCTTTCGAACAAAATGTCATGTAGAAAAGATATTTTTTAACAAAATGTTTTCTCAATTAGATTGACATTCAAACAAAATGTTTGAAAAAAAAGTCATTCGAAAATAATGTTTTTAAAAAAATGTTTTCGAAAGAAAACCCCATTCGACAAAATGTCATTCGAAAAACTAATTTTTCAACAAACCAAAAGTTTTTTTATCAGGTGGATGTTTGAACAAAATGTTTTTGAAAAAGATGTTTTCAACCCAAACGCCATTTGAACAAAATGTAATTTAAAAAAGTAATTTTTGAACAAAATGTCAAATCAAATTGTCTTTTAAACCGAATATTTTTGCAATGCAATTTGACAGGCGGCCGGGCCCCCCCCCCCCGAAACTAAGATTTTTTTAGATATTTTCGACATGTCTCATGAAGACAAACATAAAATAGTATAAAATACGCCCTCATGGGGTCTCGCCCCCCCCCCCCCCCAAAACTGCCTCGGGCCCACCCCGAAACTTTTTTCTATAAATTTGAACAAAATATCATTTTGGTTTAAAAAATTAATTTTATTTGCCAGTTTTATTTTTTGACACATCACTTAATGCTGATAGTATTTTGAAAAATAACTTTTTTTATTTAACATTTAAAATGAGTTAAATAAAAAAACATATATTTATATCGTCTCGCTTATAGTTAAAAATTAGGAACAAAAAATATTTTATAAATGATCTAAAAAATAGGGTTATTTAGATACCAGGGTCGAAATTTACTTTTCGTTTTTAAATAAATTGCAATCAATTTTTGGGTTATAACAATCATCCTTAGAAATGGATTTTATTTAACAATGAAAAAAATAATAAGTGGGTATAGTTTTTGCAAAGTCAGTTGCACAAAGGTTAAAGCCGACCATCGGCATATCCTTTAAAGAAAGTGACATGGGCGGCGGTAGATATACTCATGAAAATTATTTCATTTAATTATGGCGTAAACTAAAGAAAAAAAATAGATAATAAAACTTTCTATTCCTATACCTACAGAAACGACACTGATTTATTTTCTAACTCTGCATACTGCCGACTAAAGGGGTCCCGCAAAGAACACCTGAAAGCAATTAAAAGCGCATCTCAAAAAAAGGTGCCGTCTACCCACCTGTGCTGGGTCGGTCAGATAACAAATACTTTGTGCTCGGCCCGCAAAGAGCGCGCCTTTTCTCTGTCGGTAGGGTTGAAATTATACCAGGAAGATTTTATATGAATTTGGATAACTTTTGAAGGGCAGATTGAAGAAAAATTTCATGAAATCGATAGAACCCTGTATTAGGAGCATTTCAGGTGACTTTGCAAAAACTATAACTATAGTTTATTGTTTTTAAATTTTTTGAATATAAAATTTTGCTGACATTTTATAGGGTTAAAAACAAATCTGCATGTAGAGACCTCGTCTTTACACTTTTTAGATGTTTGATTAGGATGCTTTTAGCTTGGTGTATTTTATTTTAGGTTAGACAACCTTAAAAATTCAGAGTAGGTAAAAAGACTAACCCAACCTAAAAAATTGCCTCGATCCAAATCTAAAAAAACTGTTTACACAAAAAAAACGGTTAAATAAAGAAGGTATACGTAAAAAAATTACTTTCCATATTAATAAGATACCTTTTTACCTTATCTGTTGAAAATCAAGGTTCGTAGTTCAGTTAAAAGTATCAAAACCCCAAAACTTGGGACACCCTGTACATTTTTAACTAAACTTATGTTTAAACACTTAGAACTACACTAACGAATAAATAATTATTTATATATTAGACTAATATTTTTTTTCTGATTTTATATTGATTTCTACGGCACTGGTCTTTGTTTTGTTTTGAAGGTCAAACAAGTTATTTAACTTACTTGTAAAACCAAACTTCTTGATTAAGATGGTCGAGATTTTAGCACAAAATACACTCCCACACCATTTTAAAGTCCTTTAAGATTAATCTTGAGTCCAGATCAAAAATATATTTTAAGAAAAAACACGAAAACAATTCCGAACCGTAAAAAGACAGGACAGAAACACCGCATTTGACCTGTTACAAAATACTAATAGGTCTAAAGGGACTACCTTCTAATCAAGAATAGTTTTGTCTCTTTTTCTTGCATCGGTTTAACAAAAGAGGAACAAAATAAGATACTTTACGCGGGCCAAGACGATTGCGGCACCGGTAACCGAGAATAGTTTTTTTTTTCTCGCACTGGTTTAATAAAGGAAAACGAAGGAGTAGCAAAATAAATGCTGGAAGCACAAGTTAAAGTGATCACCGCTTGTTATATATCCATATTTGGTGGTGTATAATTAATCTGGTAAGGGTTTGTAAGAAGAACAGTTTCGTCTTTTTCCGTTGCATTGGTTTAAAAAAGAAATAAAAGTAAAGGAAAGATCGGATAATTTTGGTGATTCTTAAAGAGAAAGGAAATAGAGTTTTCTATGGACCAAACAAAAATAGTCGATGAGTTCTTTTCTGCAGAAGTACGTTTTTTAAAACAAATTGTTTATCTAGACGGCCGATTTTTTTGTTTATATCCTAGTCTCCTCCGGTTAATACGTTAATGATATATATATATATATATATATATATATATATATATATATAGTATTTGCCATACGCAGTTACACATTTGTGACTTTGACATGAAATAACAGTAAAAAATACTACTACTATGTAGGTTTAGAACGTTTTTCTACGTTGTCCGATGCCTATTCTCCACCTCCTTCAATCCTGACAATCATCCTCTGTCAGATTTTTTTGACTCATTGATCTTTGCCATTCTAGTTTAGGACGCCCTCTTTTTCTGCGCCCTATTGGTTGCCATTCTAGGACCTGCTTTGGTAATCTTTCGTCGTTCATCCGTTGTACATGGCCGTACCATATTAGTTGCCTTCTAGTAGTATCATCCGTTATGCTTCCCTCGATTCCCATTCTTTCTTTTATGATCTCATTTCTTATGTGATCTATTCTAGATATTCTCATTGATCTTCTTATTGCATCTATTTCGACACTTTCCATTTTTGTTTTGTATTTTTTTGTTACGCGACAAGTCTCTATTCCATACAACAGCGTACTTTTGACCATTGTTTCATATACAGTCGAACCTCTATAACTTGAACCTGAAGGGACAACCAAAACAGTTCGAGTTATGGAGAGTTCGAGTTATAGAAACACGAGTTACATAGGTTAAAATACATGTAAAAAGTGCAGGGACCGCCTAAAAGGTTCGAGTTATAGAGGGGTTCGAGTTATAGAGGTTCGAGTTAGAGAGGTTCGACTGTATGTTAAATTTTACATTCTTTTTTATCTCTCTGCTCCATAAAATACTGTGAAGGCATCCAATAACTTTTTTTGCTTTACTATTCTTTTTTCCCATTCTTTACAGTCTGTACCTGTCTTATCAAATGTGACACCCAAGTATACATACTCATTGCATGGAGATATTATTTGTCCATTTTCTAGTACTAACTCACTGGATTCGTTTCCAATACATAAGTACTGTGTCTTGTGCACGTTCACTGTTAATCCCTACTTTTGGTATTCTTCTTGGAGAGAGTGGGCTCCCGAAGAACGAACGGACTCGACGGAGACGAGACGACGACAAGACACAAAGCATAGCCGTGTCATTTTGTAAGCATTTTTGCATGTTTTTATAATTTAAAAAATAATAAAGCTAGTACCAAAATTAAATTAAGAGTAAAATTATATAAATGTGAGCATCTGTTAGATAAATTAAATCGGAACAAGCCACCGGCAACAAATGGTCCTTCAACCCGATGAAAAAGAAACAGTCGCCATTGGACAAATACAGTAAGGTCAGTCCCTTATAATCATTACCTACTGCACACCTTTCGCCTTTTCCCTTTATCCTAAAACTGCTTCGTCATTGTTGCGAATTTTCATAAGATAAGGTTAAAATAAGGTTTGTTTACAAATAAAGCAGGCGAATCGTTTTATTATTATATTGGATAATACCTACGTTAAATCGCATTTATATGCACCTAATGCAATAAACCATTTTTTAATATAAATAAACAGCCAGTTACAAGGCAAATATAGCAAGGTATTATACAGTGTGTATCACAAAATAAATAAGTTTAAAAAAAAAGGGTACTAGCAAATAATATTGCAAATTATTTAAATATTTTGCATTGCCAGATTGCAGCTAAGTGTTATTGAAATTATCTTGAAATTATTGCAGGGTTTTTTTATTTATTTAAGTCTAATAAAATAAAATATATTTGTGTTTTATTTTTCCCTACCTTACCTTACATAACCTTATTTAAAATTCCATTATGTCGTCGCCAACAGCAAGTGTTCTCTCTATCAAACAACTAAAATTACGTCGTGGGAATATAAAAGGGGAGCTCACTCGATTTCAGTCATATTTAAATTCTTTTAACGAAGAAACTGATTCGTTTGAGCAACTAAAAAATCGCTTGGAGACTGTCACGGGGTTGTTAAATACTTTAAAAAAATATCAGACCCAACTCGAAGAAGCTCTACTGGAAGGCGAAGATGCGTACGACGAAGAGCAGTCCGCAGCCGACCGATCAGAATTTGAGGATTAATATTACATAGCGACAGCCCAAGCGAGTGAAATTTTCAAACGTCATGAACTCAAGGATAAGCCTCCATCGCCATCGCAGGTAATGCCTAATATCACGCTAAATGCGCCCTCAAATCCACATTCTGGCTACCACAGTTAAGGTTACCTGAGTTTTCGGGTTCGTATGATTGTTGGCAAAGTTTTCACGATAGTTTTGTCGCCATGGTTCATTCCAAGCAGTTACCAAACGTTGAAAAATTGGAACATTTGAAGGCATGCCTCAAAGGCAAGGCCGAAGAAATAATATCGACCATCACTATCACAGACGCGAATTATGCGGTAGCTTGGAAAATGCTTAGCGATCGTTACGAAAACCCAAAATTAATAAAAAATGCATATTTAAAATAACTTTCCGAACTTGCACCCATTCAATGCGAAAATGCAGTCGCTTTAAGAAGCTTTTTTGACTCGTTTAAAAGAAATTATCTTGCTCTACAAAGCATGGGAGAAAAAGTAGAATACTGGGACTCGATTCTAATATTTTTGCTAGTTTCAAAATTAGACTATAACACCAAGCGCGAATGGGAAAATTATTGCAAGGATATGACAAATTCCACGATTAAAAATTTTACAGACTTTTTAACCCAACGTTGTCAAATATTAGAGAACCTAAGCAACAGACCTTTAACAATAAATAATAATGCAAATTATAAAAAACAAGAGCATAGCTCAAAAACTTTTATACTCAAGGCCAAAATAATAATAACTCAAATTTAAAATGCCCGTTTTGCCAAAAATCTCATTTTATATATTATTGCGAAAAGTTTAAAGCTTTAAAAGTAAATCAACGGTTTGAAGAGGCAAAAAAGATGCGCATGTGCACTGTCTGCTTAAGAACTAACCATAGATATTCTGATTGTCAAACCACATACTTGTGCATGATTTGCAAGAAAAAACATGCAACTTTATTCCACAGAAATGATGCAGGGCAAGCATCAGACTCTCAAACTGAAAATAGACAAAGTGCTGGTACTTCGACTAGTAATCAAAGCAAAACCGAACAAAAATCAAATCAGGACACAATGCCTTAAAATTACTCATTTTTTAATGCAAGCATAAACACGGAACCCACGGTTCTCTTATCCACAGCCATAATAAACGTAAAAAATAATCAAAAGCAATAAAATGCCGCGTTCTTTTGGATTGCGCTTCACAATCCAACTTTATTACAAAAAAACTGGCCAGAAAATTAAACCTACCCTTAGATAGCCTGTATGTGGGATAAATAACTTAAAAACTAATATTACGGAAAAAACGAGCGTAAATATTTCCTCAGATAACGGCTATTCAGCTAAAATCTCTTGCCTAGTAATAGAAAAAATATCTGATAATATACCTCAAAATTTCATTGACGCCTCCAAGCTACATATTCCCCCAGAATTAACCCTAGCTGACCCAAGTTTCAACGAGGCATCTGAAGTTGACATGCTAATTGGCGCTAGTGTTTTCTATAACTTACTCTGTGTAGGTCAGATAAAACTGGGAAAGAACTTGCCTACACATTAAGGGTCCATCTCACCGACTTTTTTTTTGGTACTTAGCTTGAAGCGTTTCTTAATATAATCAAAATATGACGTAATAAGGAACACTTAAGGCCAAGTAACGAAAAAAAAAGTCGGTGCGATGGGCTATTAATAACTTAAATTTGAATTGTTTTTTAACTACCACAGATAAGTAATCAAAACAAATAGAAAAATTTTGGAACATTGAAGAAGTTGGACAAAAGCACATTTTATCAAAGGAAGAGCATGAATGCGAGCAAAACTTTATTAGTACCGCGACACGGGATGAATCTGGGCATTTTTTAGTAAAACTTCCTTTAAAGGAAAATTTCACCGAATTAGTAGAATCAGAGCAAACAGCTGTAAACAGATTTTTTTCAATTGAGCAAAAGCTGTCAAAGAATGCTAATTTAAAGGTAGAATATCAAAAGACCGAGTATGAAGAAATGAATCATATGACAGAAATACCTCCAAAATTACCCGCAAAAACCACTCCAATATATTACTTGCCCCATCATTCGGTCGAACGACCTGATAGTTTAACAACTAAGGTCAGGTACGTCTTTGACGCTTCGTCAAAGACGTCTTCCGGTCTCTCACTTAACAATGTTTTAAATACGGGTCCAACCATTCAAGGAGATTTATTTTCAATTATGTTAAGGTTCAGAAAGCACGAGGTAGTTTTGATTGGAGACATATCAAAAATGTACCGCATGATTAACGTACACCCCGACCATAGAGATCTACAGCGAATAATTTGGCGCTCCGAACCTTATCAAGAAATAAATTATTATCAGCTAAACACTTTAACGTATGGCACTTCTCCAGCATCATTTATAGCTACAAGATGCTTAAAGCAAATTGCAATCGAAAATCAAAATTTTTACCCAATCGAAAGGAAGATTATAGAATCAGATTTCTATATGGATGATTTACTAACTGGTAGTTTTGACACCCACTCCTTACTTACTTTACATCAAAGCATTTGCAAAATATTGTCGCAGTATGGTTTCGTACTGAGAAAATTTCAATCAAACGATCCAACTATCTTAAAACATCTAAAGGCTGAGTCCAGTTCACAGAATGAGTACACCATATCAGAAGATTCTAACACAAAAACGCTAGGTATTTCTTGGAAGCCTAGTATCGATTGTTTTGAGTACCAATCTCAGAAGTTTATATCAAGTGACAGCATTAAAATTACTAAAAGGTCGATCCTAAGTTTTATAGCGAAAATCTTTGATCCGCTTGGATTATTATCACCTTTGACCATCCGTGCAAAAGTAATTATGCAAAATTTGTGGAAATTAAATTTGTCATGGGATGAAAGTTTACCCCAACATATTTATTTTGAATGGTCTAATTTTCAATCAGAATTATCAGAGACACAACTAGTGCAAATACCAGGAAAGGTACTTATTAAAAATCCTAAAAATATGCAGCTACATGGATTCTCAGATGCTAGCAAGAAAGGTTATGGTTGTGCCATCTACTTAAGATCTGTTGATAGACAAGGCAATGTTGAAACGCACCTGCTCTGCGCTAAGTCAAGAGTGGCACCACTGAAGCAAATCACTTTAGCTAGATTAGAACTAGCAGGAGCTCTATTATTGAGCCAACTTTTTATAAAATGTGTGCAAGATTTACAGCTTAATATAGACTCCATTTATCTTTGGACCGACTCAACAATTGTGTTGTATTGGCTGTGGCCAATTAAAATGCGTTGGGTGACATTTGTGGCAAACTAAAAGACGTTGCCGCCATTTTGTGACACTGTGAATAGAACAATAACACTGTGCCAATTTGTGACACAAAAAAAAATTACTGAATAATTAAACAAATATCTGGAAGCAGAACTGTATTTTTCAGCTAGGTAAAACATTGATATGCCCGGTAACTTTTATACAGTGGAGAAGGGGGGGGGGGTTCAGAAATAAGAAAATTTTAAGCGCCACAGTGTTTTAATATCAATGTTTTACAAATAAGATCTTAATTAAAATACAGTTCGACCCAAACGTTGTAGCAAAACAATGAAACTCTACCTACTTCCGAGGCTTCCAGAGTATTTGTGTAATTTAAAAAAAACCCAAAAAAAATTGACTAATGAACAAAATAAAATTCTAAAAGTTTCCTAAATGAATCAAAATGACACAAAAAGAAAGTTCCTTATTGGTAGATGCACATTTCCAACAGGTCACAGTGTACCTACATTTGAGTCAGTAGTGTAAGACTCACTTATATAAATGATTGTTAAAAAAAACACTTCCAAAATCATTCCGTCATAGGGGAGATCTGGACCAAATATCTGCTGTTATCATTCTACGTTGGGTAGAATGAGACAGACAGCAACCCAGTCCAAGATCTACCCCATGAGGTAAAACAAAAGGAAACCCAAAAAAAATATAACCTCATCTCTCTTTTGTCTCTGCAAAGTTGGTTCATTGGATTGTACAAATAACACAAAGATTTAGTTCATCTTGTTTATTTTAAAGGTAAAACTTAAAAAATACTGGAGACATGAAATATGCAAAAAAAATTAAACAAGTTCGGGCCAAAGTAGCAAGGCCCTTTAAATTTGACAGGAAAATTATCTTAACTAAGTGAAATGAAGGAAACAAATCAATGTAGTAAATACGCCGCAAAATTGTGGTTATGACGTCATACCTTATCTTGCGTTTACAAGAAATGCAAAAGTTGTACTTAAAGAAAAAAATTATATGGAAAATTATATGTAAAAAAAATTATATCTAAAGCTTGCTCCTACCTTGGTCCTGGATTATTGTATGAGTAAATAAGAATGTGTTATTGTGTAAACCTGGAAGCTTCCAAACATCTTCCCTGCAACTCCGGGTCCCTGTCCTGCTCGCGCCTCCCCTGAAGATCCCTTAGCACATGGTACTAGGGCAGCACATGGTCGTGAAAAGGTTGTGGGATCCTTGTCCGAGCGTAAAAACCCTGTGGAAAATGAAATATTTCAGTTTCCTTCGTCGGTTTTGCACGAGGTTCCCCTACACCGAGTAACTTAAATAACCCTAACATACCTTTCCCAGGGTTACAAGGCTACACCCGGCTTCACACCAGCGTCCAGCACAAGTGTCCAGGTGATGGATTGGACAGGGCTGTAGACAAAGGAGAAAAACAATATAAAGTTTTTATCCAAAACGTGGTTTAAAAAAAAATAAGAAAAACTCCAAAAATTCCCCACGTCTTTTGTCGAAAAAGTACATTTCACACGAAAAATAATTACAATTTGGGAGGCAAATATTATCTTGAAGAGTCCTCAAATAATAAAAAAATAAAAAAAATAAAATCGAACTTACCACTGCTCTTTCCGTAGGAATGGCGTAGGTCGCCTTTTAGTCCCTCTCAAAGAGGATACGAGCCGTCCACGAGAATACGCCTCACGACGGACTCACTTCTACAGTTTCTGGGATATATCTCCTGCAATCGCTGCAGTGCCAATAACCAAAAAAACAATGGCGATCCCAGAAACTGTTGTCGACCCACCGCCGACTCTTTAGGAAAAGAGAAAAGACACTTTGTCAAGAACACAAAAAAAAGTGAAGTTGCCGGAAATCGTTTCTAAATTTGGTTCATTGGGGACAGTACCAACCTAATTTTCCCGGTTAAATTCAAATAAGGATGCGAATCTATTTGGAAAAAAAAAACGCTCTCGCCGAAAAATCCCTAACTCCGGTTTGCGAGCCTGGAGAAAAAAACCCGCGGTTTTCAAACTAACGAATGATGAAATACACTAATACCTAATATTCCACGGTTGAAATTGTTATAACAAGGACATCGAGACACCCTCCATACATAGACCGAACATTTGCCTTTTGGACCCCCGCCAACATAGCAAGTAGGAGGAAAATAACCAGCAGGACTATAAGAAGCTCAGCATTGAAACCATCAACTGTAAAATCAATTACTGGAGATCAGAGCATGCATCAAACCCAGGAATATTCGAACACTCAACCAATTCCCATATGAGTAAAGCTATACTGAGTGTAGAATTTAGTTGTATTTTAGTTACAGTTTTAGTCAAAAGTTTCCTTTGCTCTTTAGATATGTTTTCTCTAAGATTCATATGGTTTGAAGCCATTTTTGTAAAACATTTCTACATTAATAAAGTTGTTTCTGAACTTGAACCTAAAAATACACATTGAACTACTGCTTAAACCCGGCCTAAGAATGTTCAGATGTTAAGTTTGCTCACCACTAGCTAGCCCTACACAACCTTCCAATCCGACTGAGTTAGCTATTAACTTTATTTAACTATGATTATATATAAATTTATATAATATAAAAATACGATTTTGTTTATTCTTTTAGTCCTGGTTTTTATCCCTCGTTTATCTCCCATTTACAAAATTGCATAACTCGTATTTATTTTATCTTCTCCTTATCAAATTAATAAAGATATCAAAGGGGCGGAGCCTCGGTTGTTCCTGGTCGAACCGTGGACCCAAATATATTTGCGTGCTATCAAAACTAGCTAATCCGTGAAGGATGTGAGGTTCGGAAGAGAAATGAATGTCCCAATATCCTCGAAAATAAACATAAGCGAATGAAATGTTCACCTAAATGTTTTCTTCCTGTTACTGAAACCATTTGTGATGCGGCAACGCCGCCATGCCCCAGCAGAACAGCTGTTTATCTTCGTGAGCGTCAAAGAAAACTACGAAATTTTACAGACAAACAAAGCAATCAAAAGTTTTTATGTGATTTTTCCCGAAACCTGTGATCTCAAGTTCAAATTACGATGCCCAAATAATACGATGTGCACAGTGTCCACAGTAATTCGATGGAATGCCTCCTTTATAAGGTAACTTTCTGGACAATATATAACCTCCAAACCTAGCTCTATAAAATACCCTTAATTTGTATACAGAAAGACGAGTCTAAGAGCCTTGATTATTTACCTAAATAAACAAATATGTAGCGTTTGTGTTTATGAATGAAATTTTGAACGTTCCCGGCCTGTTTTATTCATTTTGTTTTTTTTTGCTAAATTTGGCATTGATGCGCTCACATGTGATTTATTTTGACATGACAAATGACATTGGGCGCAATTTCCGCTCCCCCGAGAGAGTGGGGGACATTCGCTTAGAATCCGTGCAAGATAACGTGCACATGTGTGAGAGACCTCCTGAAAAAATAGGAGTTTCCAGGGCGGCCGCCGCAAGAGAAGGATCTTCGAGAGTGACAAAACGACCAACAAACGATGGTAAGTCATTTGTGACGCATTTGAAATTTTTGATTTTTACCAATTAATTTATTTTGATAACTTTTGTGCCAAAATTCCAAAGTTACATTCATAGTGTTTTTACCGGTCCTTCGCATTATAGTTTTGTATTTTACCCCATTGCTGCTACGTATCTATTTGGTCCTTCGAGCCGGATATTTTTTACCGGTTCGTGGATTACAGTCATTAATTTTTATTTTCAGCAAAAAAAACGTGTAAACGACTTGTGTTTCGTTCCGAAAAAAAAAGCCGACAAAAAATAGCTTTTCTTTTCGGGTCTGTTCACAGATTAGTAAGAAATTCGGTTTGTTGGTTATTGGGACAGGCGTTGGCAACGTCGCATTGTCACCGGTCAGCTGTCAGTGAAACAGCTGTTTTTGTAAACAATAAAAATTTTCAAGTTTTCAAAAAAGTTTTTGATTTTTTCGGGCATCGAACGGCATTTTGGGCCGGTCAAATACCCAAACGTGTAGTGAAAAGGTGTTTGTATTATTATAACCTTAATTGCATATTGTGTGTAGTTTTTTTCCGCATGAAAATTTTGAAAATTTTTAGTGTTTTCTTGTGGTTTATGTCCTACAAAAATTGTTTAACGATGTATGCTTTGTGATGCATCATTGTACCTATGTAATTGTGATTTGTTCGTGATACTTTTCACGAAAATACCTTGTGAGGATTTCTCCAAAAAATTTTGTTTTTTTGCGGTTTTCGGCCGATGACTTAAAGAAAGCACAGTGTGACCTCGGTGTCGTTTGTAGACAGACCAATTTGAGTGAAAAGGGTTCTTTTTTTCGCGTTGTGTGGCGAAAAAATTGGTAAATTGAGCCCCTTTTTTTCCACTTAACTTTTTTTAAGTTCCAAGTTTAATTTTTTAAAAATTTTATTACAATGTCGGAGGGACATTTATGCACTAAATTAATAAAAAAGAGAGAAGTTTATTACAAAAGGATGAAAGCCTTATATGGTTTATCGTTAGAAGCCCAAGCAGGGGACCCAAATAAAGTAAGTGATTTCCGGTCTGGTCTTGATGACCTTACTAATTGTATTGCATCTTTCGAATCCCTTCATCTTGATATTATTGGCCTTGCCAAGGATGAAGACCTGGACACACAGCATGCTGTTGGTACTCGATTTGATAGTATGCGATATACTGTCCGATCTGTTGCTAGAGAGGTGAATCCACCAACTCCGCCCAAGGTGGACAACCTGGATGAAAATATGGTGTCACTTAGACATGGTATCAATGAGGTGTTGGAGCTTCCACGAATCAGTGTCCCTACCTTTTCTGGAAATCGTCGTGACTGGTTAGCTTTCCATGACTTATTCCGAACTCTGGTTCATGACAGAGATAGTTTGACTGACATACAGAGGTTCCGGTATTTGCGAATGGCCCTGAAGGGAGAAGCCAAAGAAGTTGTACGCAACATTCCATTGACAGGTGATAACTATTCAGTGGCATATGATGCACTAACTCAAAGATATGAGAACAAACGAGCCCTTGTAACAGATTATTGGTTAGCTATATACAATGCTGCACCAGTAAAAAATGGTTCAGCGTCTGATTTGAGAGGATTAATAACAAGCTTCACTCAAAACCTAGATGCATTGAATTGTATTACCGAAATTGATTTGTGGGATTTTACCAAATTGAATTTGATGCTTCAAAAAATTGATCCATCTTTAAAAAGGAGTTTTGAGATCGAACATAGTAGTAGAAACATTCCTAGGTATGTAGATTTAATGCATTTTTTGAATAGAACTTGTCGTGCATTAGAAAATAGTGTACTTTTTAATGAACCGAAACCAAATTTTAGTATTTCCAAACAATTTGATCACAAACAAAAAAGGGTACACCAAGTCAAATCTAGTCCGGTGTTTATGACATCAAATGAGTCATTTCCAAATTGTGGTTTTTGCCTATCTGATAGTCCTCATTTACTGATCAAGTGTAAAAAATTCCTTGATTCTGATGTGTCAGCCAGACATGAGTATATTAAAAAGAATCATCTTTGTTTCAACTGTTTTTGTAAACATGGGGTGGCCTCATGTAAAGTACCTAAGTTTTGCAGAGCGTCTAATTGTGGACAAAAGCATAATACCCTTCTCCATTTTCCAACCAAAAATGGAAGAGTGGAGAAAACAAATTTTGGTGAAAACTCCCAAAGTGGGGAGTCTTCTATTGATCAATCTTCCACTGGAACACAATGTTATACTAGCTTGTGTACAGGGGAGAATCCTCCATTGTTTGCTACAGCAGAGGTGTCTGTTTGTAATTCCAATTCCCAATTGATGACCTGTCGAGCCATGCTTGATTGTGCTAGCCAAATAAGTTTTGTGTCACTATCCTGTGTGCAGCGTTTAGGTCTGCAAATTATACCAAGTGATATTCCTATACAAGGAATAAACAATATGTCAACATCATCCAGCCTAGGTTTGGTTGACATTCAATTGTATCCCAAAGATAATGTTGTTCCAAGTTTCCAATTTAGTGCGGTGGTACACTCTATTTGTGAGTTAACTCCGTCTTCCAATGTTATTCATTCCAAGTGGAAGTATGTTAAGAATCTCAGGTTGGCAGATTCTAATTTCTTCAATCCAAGTGGCATTGACTTATTGTTAGGAGTTGATTTATTCCCAGAAATTGTAGTCCCTGGATTAATAAAGGGTTCCAATAATGGCCCATGCGCCATAAAGACAGTGTTTGGTTGGGTTTTAGTTGGTGGAAGAAACAGTTTGAAGGGTGAGTTTGTGTCATTGTGTACCTCAGTTTCTTCCCCAAGTCCCAACAATATGGATTCTAACTTGCAAAAGTTTTGGGAGTTAGAAAGTGTCCCACAAAAAATTCCATTGCTCCCAGAAGACCAACAGTATGAAGATTTCTTTGCTTCTTCACATTCTAGGGATTCTAGTGGGCGATATATAGTTCGCCTTCCATTTCGTAATGGCTGTCCTGAGATAGGTGATACCAAGGGGCAAGCCCTTCGTCGTTTTAATTTATTGGAGTCTAGATTGACTATAAATCCTGCATTACGTGTTTTATATGTTGAGTTCATGAAGGATTATTTGGATCAAAATCATATGGAGGTTTGTACATCATCTGAAGCACCCTCCTATTATCTCCCACACCATTGTGTTGTAAAAAATGACAATGGAGCCTTAAAAATTAGGGTAGTGTTTGATGGAAATGCCAAAGGGGGTAGTGTCAGTCTAAATGATGCTTTGCTAGTAGGGCCAAAGCTTCAGAATGATATTGTCAAAATTTTGATGAATTTTCGATTCTTTCCGATTGTGTTTAGTTCTGACATTCGTCAGATGTACCGAAATATACTTGTGGATCAACGAGATGTGAGATATCAAAAAATACTGTGGAGATTTGATACAGCCGATCCAATCCAGGAATATCAATTGCTTACTGTGACATATGGCCTGAATTGTAGTCCTTACTTGGCCATACGAACCTTACATCAGCTTGTTTTGGACCATGGTGACAAATATCCTTTAGCTGCAACCATTCTTATGCAGTAAACATATGTTGATGATGCAATAGGATATTCTGACTCCATTGAGCATGCTCTGGAACTCCAGAGACAGTTAATAGCATTACTCAATTGTGGTGGGTTCGAATTACGTAAGTGGACCTCCAATTGTGAAAAGTTGTTAAGTACAGTCCCAGAAAGTCACCAACAAAGCATTTCTTTTTCTGATAAAGATAGTTCTGTGCTTAAAATCCTAGGTTTACAATGGAACCCAGTTTCTGATGTGTTTAGCTACTCTGTAAAACCAATTGCTAGATATTGTACCAAAAGAGTGATTCTCTCTGAGATTGCCAAAATCTATGATCCGTTAGGCCTTATTGCCCCTGTTGTGTTGGTGGCAAAGAGTCTAATCCAAAAGTTGTGGTTACAGGGTCTCGGGTGGGATGAAACACCATCCTTAGATGTTGTTAATCAGTGGCAATTGTATGTGTCTCAGCTTCCAATATTGTCCTCAGTTGCTATTCCACGATGTGTGACAATAAATGATGTGATTTTAACCGAGTTGCATGGCTTCAGCGATGCGTCGTTAGTAGCTTATGGCGGTGTTGTCTATGTGAGACAAATTAGTACCAGTGGTAATGTGCATATCTCGCTTCTGTGTGCCAAAAGCAAGGTATGTCCTCTAAAAATTGTTTCTGTTCCAAGGTTGGAAGTTTGTGCTGCCTTGTTACTTTCCAATCTCATTCAATATGTGTTGGATACTTCTCCAATTAAATTTGATCAGATTTACGCCTGGTCGGATTCTAGTGTGGCCTTATACTGGATAAAAAACCATCCATCTCGATGGAAACCATTTGTGGCCAATCGAGTATGCCAAATACAGGACAAGGTACCGCCCAACCGATGGTTTCACATAAGTGGTTCAGAAAACCCAGCTGATTGCCTCTCCAGAGGTCTTCTTCCCAGTCAATTCGTTGAACATCCTTTGTGGTTTACGGGACCTCCGTGGTTGAAGGTGTCTAGTGAATTGTGGACCAGTTCCTTTGACTTTGATTCGAGTGTTAATCTCAGTGTGTCCAAAGAGGAACGCAAAATGGTTCTAACTGTGACCTGTCCACAAAATCCGATTCTATTGTCATTGTTACAACGATTTTCATCGTTAAAAAAGATTCAAAATATATTTGCATATTGCATCCGATTTATGGAGGTTGTAATTAAAATTCGAAATGCTCCAGAATCACAAGCTTTGAGTTCTGATGAGCTTTACAAGTCCATGTGTGTAATGGTGAGATTGGTCCAGCAGGAGAGTCTTTCTGATGAATTAAAGAACTTGCTATCTGGAAAACCTTGTTCCAAACAACTTAGGAAGCTAGCTCCTTTTGTCGATTCCGAGGGAGTTATCAGGGTAGGCGGCAGGCTGCGTTATGCGGATTTGTCATTTGATACCAAACACCCAATGCTTCTGCCTAAAGATCATAGACTTACATCTTTGATTATTGCTTCTGTCCATGAGGAACATGGTCATTCTGGCCCTCGCCATCTCCAATATTTGTTAGGGCAACAATTTTGGATTTTATCTATTGGTCGAGCCATTCATAGTGTGCTTTCCAAGTGTTTTAGGTGTGCTAGAGTAAAACCTAGCCCATATACACCTTTTATGAGTGATTTGCCAAAAATTAGGGTTTCCCAAGTAAAACCCTTCTCTCATTGTGGTGTGGACTACATGGGTCCGATCCAAATTACTATGTCTAGACGTAGAGGTATCCAAAGCCAAAAGGGATATGTTTGTATATTCGTGTGTATGTCTACCAAAGCTATACACCTCGAAGCTGTGTCAGACTTATCCTCGGAGGCATTCTTGGGTTGCTTTCGAAGATTTGTTGCACGTCGTGGGCGTTGCAACGACGTTTACAGCGACCGAGGGACGAATTTTAAGGGTGCAGAGGGTTTGTTATTGTCGTATCTAAAGGCTTCGGCAGAGAAACTGTCAATTCGCTGGCATTTTAATCCCCCTGCAGCTCCCCATTTCGGAGGATTGTGGGAATCCGGAGTGAAATCAGTGAAAACCCAATTAAATCATGTAATTGGGCACCAAATTTTGTCTTTCGAGGAGATATCTACTGTGCTAGCGCAATGTGAGTCTACTCTCAACTCGCGTCCTTTATGCGAGATGAGTCCCAATCCCAATGACCTGGAAAGCCTTACACCTGGTCATTTCCTCACACTTGAGGCTTTGACAGCCCCTCCAGACGAGGATCTGTCTGATATCCCTACTAATCGCCTGAAAAGATGGCAATTGATCCAACAAATTCACCAAAGTTTTTGGAAACGTTGGTCGTTGGAGTACTTGTCAGCACTCCAACAGCGCCAAAAGTGGAATATCCCAAATGCGTCTCCAAAAGTCGGTTCGTTGGTAGTTATCAAGGACAACAACCTACCTCCTCTTAAGTGGCTCTTGGCCCGAGTGGAGAAAATTTACCCCAGTCCAGATAATATTCCCCGGGTGGTGCAAGTTAGAACTTCCAAAGGTTTACTAGAACGCCCTCTAGTGAAAATTTGCCCTTTGCCTTCCCAAGAATAACCAACAACCGTACCTTTCGTGTGTGTGTTAGCCTAGAATAAGTGTTATTTACCGAATCACAGATGTGATAGAATTTTTGTTTTTTTTTCTTTTTGATTTATATAGATTTTTTTCGGTCATAATTGTCGCGAAAGAATCCCAAGGAATTACACGGTTTCAAGTATTACGTGACAATTTATTTTTTATTTTATTCAGTTTTCGGGAAAAAATAAGTATATTTTTTGATAGGCGGTAATGTTTATGAATGAAATTTTGAACGTTCCCGGCCTGTTTTATTCATTTTGTTTTTTTTGCTAAATTTGGCATTGATGCGCTCACATGTGATTTATTTTGACATGACAAATGACATTGGGCGCAATTTCTGCTCCCCCGAGAGAGTGGGGGACATTCCCTTAGAATCCGTGCAAGATAACGTGCACATGTGTGAGAGACCTCCTGAAAAAATAGGAGTTTCCAGGGCGGCCGCCGCAAGAGAACGATCTTCGAGAGTGACAAAACGACCAACAAACGATGGTAAGTCATTTGTGACGCATTTGAAATTTTTGATTTTTACCAATTAATTTATTTTGATAACTTTTGTGCCAAAATTCCAAAGTTACATTCATAGTGTTTTTACCGGTCCTTCGCATTATAGTTTTGTATTTTACCCCATTGCTGCTACGTATCTAGTTTGCCTTAAACGTAAAAATGACACGTTACATAATCCCCCCCAACTTCAAGACGATTAACCTAAAAAGGTTAATCGGAGAGGTCCACTGCCGACTTAAGGTCTTTGGCATGTCAGCTCCCTGGTAGTACTTTACCCGATGGTTCCTGAAGCTCAAATATCCAAGGAGAAATTTTATTCCTAATCACATAAGGACCAACGAATTTCGGTGCTAACTTCTTCGAGAAAAACTTCGCAGCATCTGACAACTCATAATTCTTCTTCCAAACACGCTGACCCACAACAAAGTTGGGCACCCTTGTACGCAAATTATACTGAACTACGTTTTTCTCTCCTGCCACCTCTAACCTTCTCTTAACATCCGCATAGAGCTTCCGGAAACCTTCGTTCTTACTTTCAGCTGCAGATTGTACACCATTCTCTTCAGATAACAAAACTGGGTGGTTGGAGTAATCTTTTCCTGACAGACACATATTCCTACCAAAATTAACAAAGAAAAGAGACATCCTGGTTGTCTCATGGGTTGCAGTACGAATCGCGCAGGCAAGCTTATGTATTTGTTCGTCCCACTTCCTGTGGTTGTCTTTCACATAACAACATAACATGGTTTTTAACGTACGATTCGTCCTTTCTGTTGGATTCGCTTTGGGGTGATAATACGGATTATACGGAATTTTAACCTGATAACTCTCAGCAAAACGCTTAAACTCGTTACTTTTGTACTGAGGGCCATTATCACAAAGTAGTAAACGGGGTACTCCGAAGACCATAAACACTTGCTCCTCAAGATGCTTGACAACAGCTTGAGTAGGGGCTGTTCGCATTGGAAAAACTAAGGAAAACTTACTCAAATAGTCCGTAACGACGAGAATCCAGCGAAAATCAAAAATCAGAGGGAGAATCAATTACCCTTTGTCGAACGAGGTAGAGGTCCACATAAATCTGTTGAAATAATTTCCCAAGGACGAGTTGGTTTTGGGTGAGATACCATCTGATCAGATACACCTTGTGTATCACCTTTATGAGCTGCACAGACAAAGCATTTCTTTACAAAAGTTGCCACGTCCTGGCGCATTTTCGGCCAGTAATATTTTTCTGCCAGTCTGTGGAAAGTTTTATACACACCCTGATGTCCTGCGGTAGGAGGATCGTGAGCTTCTCCAATAATTCTACGCCTATGATCTTTGGGGACTACATGTTTCCAATATTCGTTAGATGGTGAAAGTTGAGGGTATTCTTGTTTGACATATTTATACAACTTATTATCAGTGTATCTCCAATTCATAAATTTTAACGGTGATTCTACGACCCTCTTTACCATCTTTTGGTACCATCGATCTTCAATTGCTGTTGAAACGTCTCTTGGCTGCGAAATTGTATCAATCATGGGTACTGCGCGAGACAACATGTCCGGGACAACTAAATCTTTCCCTTTCCGATGGATTACTACAAAGTCATATTGCTGCAGTTTTACAGACCAACGAGCAAGTCTTCCACTGGGTTCTTTCAAGCTATGAAGCCATTTTAAGCCAAAATGATCTGTTATGACCTTAAATGAGATCCCCTCAATATATGGCCGGAGCTTCTCTATCGCCCAAACCAATGCCAAACATTCTCGCTCGGTGGTCGTGTAAACACGTTCTTGCTTAGTCAAAGATCGACTCAAATAGCATATGACTTTGTCTCCTTCAGGATAAGGTTGCGTTAAACATGCTCCTATTCCATATCCTGATGCGTCTGTTTGAATGACAAATTCTTTGGTATAATCTGGACATGTAAGAATCGGTGCAGTCACTAGAAGTTCCTTAATCTTAATAAATGCTTTTTCGCAGTCTGGAGTCCAATCGAACTTTTGATTTTTCTTAGTTAGAGCTGTAATTGGAGCTGCTATTATCGCTGAAAAATTCTCTATGAAACGTCTATACCAGGATATTGTACCTACAACTCTACGAACTTCTCTGACAGTTCTTGGCCTCTGGAGCTCTAACATGGCTCTAATTTTATTAGGGTCAACTCGGATGCCTCGACGGTCCACTACGAATCCTAAATAAGTCATTTCTGGCCTACACAGTTGGCATTTCTCCCAACTTACCGTTATCTTTGCATTCTGCAATCTTCGTAGGACTTCCTCAAGAAATCTAAGATGTTCAGAAAAGCTCTATGTGACAATTACGAGGTCATCGAGATATACGTACACGTGGGGGTCTAAATCGTTTCCTATGATGCTATCTATGAGTCTCTGCCAAGTTGCAGGTGCAGTATGAAGACCAAAAGGTAACCGCTTAAATTGGAAGAGACCTCGTCGACAGATGAATGCTGTTAGTGACTTCGATGATTCTTCCATTGGTACTTGACAATAAGCGCTTTTGATGTCTAAAGTTGACAAGTACTTAGCATCTTTCAATTTGTCAAGAGTCTCGGATACGAGTGGTAAAGGATAACTATCACGCGCCGTCACTGAGTTCAATTTGCGGTAGTATACGCAGAAACGATATTTCTTTGTGTTTTTCTTTTGCACCATTACCACTGGTGAAGCCCATGAACTACTACTCCGTTCTATTACATCTGGTTTTAGCATTTCGTCGATTTCGTCATCAATAAGTTTTTGAATGACCGGTGAGACCTTATATGAACGCTGTCTTATCGGTGCTGCATCTGTTGTAATCTTGTGTTCTACCCTGTCTGTACATCCTAGTGAGTCACCCATAATAGTCTTATATTTATCGACCAATTTCTCTAGTCGTTCTGATTCATAAGGCGTAAGAGTTGTTTGTTGGTCTGATGTTTCTAACGAACAAATCAAATTTTTATTATCGGCAAAATGCCACTCATTAGTACTTAAGTTCGGTACTATACCCATCGAAATCCAAAAATCTAATCCCAAAATCAAAGTGTGCGGCAACTCAGGAACGACGACGACCTCTATTAACCTAAATTTATCTTGAACTCGCATAGGGAGCTGCGCTGTCCCAATACTAACCGTGCTTTGACCATTTGCCACAATACAACTCGTCTTCTTCGTGGTATCAAGTGAAAAACCAAACCTCTCGATGATTGACCAACCATGATTCCCTAAAAAGGTACGTGAAGCCCCGGAATCCAACAAACCTAATAACTTATTTCCGAGCACATCCACTTCTAAATAAGGTCTCTCATCTTTACGAGCATGACTTATCACATAATCTAAGACGTTCGTTAGCCTATCGGTCGATGCTTGTTCAGGCTGACTCGAAGGTCGGCCGCCTACGAGCGCCTGGGTCCGTTTCCCTGACGATTACAATTACGACATTCTCTTACTGTTACCCCTGCCTGTCCACACGAATAACATTGCTTACCTCTAGGTAATGCGCACCCGATCGCCATGTGCCCTGTTTGATTGCATCTATAACATACCACGTCTCTATTCGCCCTACCAGGTCTAGCACCTTGTGGTGGTTGTCTATCCCTATCATATTCACTAGACTGTCCACTAGCTGGTTGCTGTCTATCTCTATCAGCTCTAGCAGCGAAATTGCTTGCTGGCTGTATGCCTAATTCCGTTGGTTAGATGTTGCGGTACTTGATATTTGAATTGCACTGACTTCTGTTGGAAAATCGTCACTGTCGCTCTCTACGTCAACGTAGGCCAAGTCAGGTTCGATTGATTGGTTTTTCCTAGGAGTAAAATTCTCCTCCTCTAACCTATATCTCTGGTCTATTCTACGACACAAATCTTTTAAATGTGATAGGCTATTGACCTCAGTAGCAATCAACCCTTTCTTATAAATGTCCGCGATATTTCTGAAGACGATAGCTAATTTCGCCTCTTCAGAAACAGGACAGCCAAGTCTTTGGAAATACGTGTTCATGACAGCAATATAGGTCCCTATAGACTCCAGGGCCTTGTTTACGTTTTCGGATCTCCTTCAATAGCTTCTCGCCATATGAAGAAGGAAGATATTCTGCCATGAACTTCTGTTCCAGCTGAACATCTCTACGAACATCTTTATAAAAAGTATAGGCTGACTTTTCAAAAAGATCAATGCCTGAGTTCAGTAGAACCTTTTTACTAACTCCTCTCGCCTGACTTAACTCGTCCACTCTCTCAAAAAATGCGGTGACGGAGATCGTACCCCTCTCGCCTGTAAACTTTAAGTTCCATTTATGCGGAGGTACAGGTGCAACGTGATATGAAGTACCAGGATCACTTGACATTGGTACTGGCGACGAACATGAAAATGGTCGTGACTGAGCAATTGGTGCTATGCTACTTTGGAGGGCAGTTAAACTCAAAGGAACGGTAGACGGTTGTTGATACTGAAAAGCTGTTGTACCGTAAATCTCAATCGGCATAGGGAGTGGTGCTTGTACTGATGTTTGAGTTGGGTTCGTTAGCATTTGCATTTGCACTGGAGCAATGACCGACGGTTGGTTCTTAGGCTGTTGAGCTGTTCTTTGTGTGCTCGAGTGCGGTGGTTGCGGGAGTTGAGACTGGCTGGGTATGTTGCCAACATTTGTCGAATGGTTCTTTGTGTGCTCGAGTGCGGTGGTTGCGAGAGTTGAGACTGGCTGGGTATGTTGCCAACATTTGTCGAATGGTCTGAGCTTCGACTCGTTGATTGGCTTTCAGATGCTTCATCATCATCTGAGGCAACGTCAACTCTTAGCAGATCTGTTGCTTGGCTCTGCAACCTCCCAATCAAACTCAAGGTTTCCGCAACCAGTATGCCTTTCGTTTGACTTTCTTCAAAGTTAGACGGATTCATGTTATTTATCCTGGCCAACACGTGTTCCAACCTTACAGCGATTTTCCTAAACTCTCCCCCTTTGCTCGTACCAGAGAACTTCTCTACCAGCGGTACCAGACTATCAAGCTTCTTCATGCAGCTAAAAGCATCTTGGCCAAATTTAAAGGGATACGGAGGGTATCTCATACTTGCATCAGTCTTTTCTCTTTGTTTGATCAGCATAAGCTGTTGTTTCATCTCTTCCACCGATCCAATAGCTATACCTCTCCATGTTAACTCATAGATTAATTCGTCCTTGACTAAGTACCTTGTCAGACAACCGACTCACAGAAACAGCCATGGTGCCTTTTATATATATTAAAACTTTAAACTTTAAAACTCTTAATTATACCTCCCAATTATCAAACTAAACCACGCAATAACAAACACAAAGTTCACTTTAAATTCACTAGTGAAAATCACTATAAATTTTCTCACAAGTGTAGAAAATATAAAACTTAAATAAGGGCAGACGCAAACAAAACCGACAAACACCGGAGCAGTAAGAAAATAAAATTTATTTGCATTTAAAAATGTAATCATAGTTTATATTAAGTATTTGTACAACCAACTATGACGTCCAACCTTGCAGAGAGAAATAACTACTTAAATCCTAAATTAGAATTAACAAGTAGCCATAAAAAAGTTTTAAAAAAATAAAAGAGAGACAAGAGCTTTGGCAGTGTTCAGGTCTTATGTTCCACTCCTGCGTGAGTAAAACCAAAAAAAATAATTGCGCTTATCCTAGCTGAACTGAATTAAAATTACAGTTAAGTTATGTTTGTTTACCTCAGCAACCGAATAGGTAAATTTATCCCTAAATGGAACGTACAACAAACTACCTATAACAAAAATCCCAAAGCTGTTGTACACAGTTAATGCTAGGGTATACTCCTGCTATTGCAGAACGGCTCCACAACTAAACTTCTAAAAAAAAACCCAAATCGCCGTATACAATGATTTTTCTCAAAATAATAAATCAAAACCCACTTTAACCTGCTTACCTATCCTGAGGTTACACGAACCATGCATTGTTTAAGGCAACATCATCCCTTAATATATAAGTGAATGCAATAAACATCGGAACAGATGTTCATGTTATAGAAATCGTAAAATCAATCAATCATCATTAATTAAAAAAAAATCCGCTCGCTAAAATTGCGTCGAATTAGACTAGTAAGGATGTTGTGTGTAATTAAAAATTAAAAAAAAAAAAATTACCGATGGTATTAAAAAATTTACATATAACGTCTTGGTAGGACTGCAACTCTCTAATAATTATTAAAATGAAATTCCCAAAACTTAAACTAAATTGATGCAAACCATGGTCAAAAGACCCTAGGATCGTACCGAAAGGTGTCCAAAAAATTTTTAAAAATTTTTGGTTCGGTTCGGTTCGGTTCGACCACAGTAGCCCAATAATCAAAAAAATAATTAATTAGTGGCTCACTAAAATTTTCAAAATATTACTCTACCCTGATAGGTGATTTGGAGTAGGGAGAAAAAAAATTAAAACAAATGATGATAGGTTGTTAAAACGCGAGGGTTCGAAAATTATATTTTAATTTAGGAAAAAAAATATTTAAATAAACTTTGTAAAATCATTGTAGGGCAAGGTCTACTATGCACCAAAAAAAAATTTTTGCAACAAGAAAATCAAATTTCCTTTTTTTTAATATTAAAAAAAATACCAAAAAAAATTTTAAAAAAAATGTTTAAGTAGGGTTGCAGCTCCTATTAACGGTTTTAAAAAAAATAAAATAAAATTAGCACTAGAAAAATCTTAATTGAGTTATGTCATGCAACAGTTTTTGTTGTTTTCCTTTAAAAAAACAGTTGTAGATTTCCTTTCCTCCTTCTCAAAACTGTGTGAATGTGAAAAGTGAATGAGCTAGAAAAATTAATTTACTATACGAAACAAAAAAAAAAGTATTGAAAATTAAATTTACTTAAGAATCATAATGTACAAGAAATCGTCATTGCAAAAAAAAACCAATCAGTTTAGGAAAAGTAAAAAAAAATAGTTATGTTCCAAAAAAACAACCGATGTTGGTATATTGTTTAAAATTATTACTTAAGGGAATAAGTATCACTATAATAATGTGAACCTAAGTTTTAAACTTTGCACTCAACTCAGTAAAGAATTATCTTGTATGCATTTTCAGAAAATCAAATATGAAACAATTCCAAGGTCCAACTATAAGACCGTTATGAAACTAACTTTATCTACTCGAGTTTATATACACACAACATCCAATAAAAAAAAAGTTTACTGCTTAATGCATTCTCAGATCCTTATTCCTGGAGTTCACGAGATATAAAATTAAGTTGGGCCCTTTCCACAACTATTAGTTAAAGCAAAATTACCAAATGTCCAAGGGCTAATGAGACCCTATCCCTACAAATGACATTTTGAAATGAAACAGCTGGGAATAATCCTGCGTAAAAACCAGACAACAAAAATCAAGAAGCCAAAACTATTACATTAATTTTAAAAGAGCATAATAACCTCCCGGCCCCAAATAAACTTTTGTTACATCAACAAAACTCGGCCTAAAACCAAAAAAAAACTTTTTATTAGACATTTCCCCTATTTCCTAAGTATAATGTCAATAAACCCAAAAACTTGTGATTTCCATTCCAATCCCATCTGCACCCTATATATTTTTAACCGGTTAAACGCCCACAGGCGAAAAAATATCTTATTTCAAAGAAAGGGTGAAGATATTTTGAAGCACCCTGTGAAAATAGGACACTATTATGGAAAATTGTTCAGATCAGTGTTAACTTACTAATTCCCAACCTAGATGTATCTAGTTCCCTCATGTACATGTTACTATTTTAATTCCTTTCATAACTAAACAGATCACAAAATTTGTCTTTCTCCGCGAATCTGCAAGGTCCTGGAAAATGTGAGATTCAGCCTGTAGGCCAAATTTGGATGTGTTGTATTTAGCGAAAACCGAAGTTGCGAAATCCTAAAAAGATTAGTAGGAAGCCCTCGTTCAACGATTTCTACACTCCGAACCAAACATTTCTTCCATTTCCTAATTATTGCAATATAAAAGGTGGGAAGTTCTTTTATACCCTCTACAACTATCAGATTTAAAAAAAAATAGATGCCCTCATCAATGTTTAGTCGCATCAAGGAAAACCTATTGTTTTTAAATTTTCTCTTAGGTTGCAATCTTTTTAAAAATCAATGATCTTAAATTTATTGTTTAACCTGAACACTTTCCCATTTATTCCACAACAGTGTATTGTAATTTAAAAATTTGTTTCATTATTTGAGGTCACCAGTATGAAATTATTTTAAAATTAAAAAAAAAATGAAATAAAAAAATTATTTCCCAATTGTCCACAACTTCCAAGTTTTCATCCCTAAATAGGTACTTTTTTTAGTCTAACACCATCCATCGTTATCCGACATAACGCTTTAATTTTAAAAGTAACAAAACGAAGATTAAGTGAAAAAACTAAGGAAGTAAGTTGTAAGTTGAGTTACAATGGACGCAGATGTAAGGTTCATTGTCCTGAAATGCAAACTATCAAAAAACTCTGAAGACTAGCATAGCTGCCGTCAAACGAAATTTAGCATGTAATAAGAATAATTCATATTATACCAGTATCCTCAAAAAACAAAACGTTTTTTATTATAAGACCCAAACAGCTAACCAATAAATCTTGTTATTTAAAACTATGATTTGGAAGTAAAAGATTTATTTATTCCTGCCTGATCAACTAAGACAAAAAAAAATTCCCCTTTTGTAACTCAAGAAGTTCCCGTTTGGTCCCCTTAAAAAATATAACCTGTCTGGTCACCCTGTAAAACTACGACCACTATACAAACCGTTTTGACCAAAACAAGAATTCGAGAAGTTATGTTTACAGAAAGAAATAATCTTTCTAAGAAAAATTAAACTATTTAAAAAAAAGTAAAATTTTGAAATATTTTTACCAATTACCACCGCCTAGCATTTATATCTAGTTGAAAGTTTCTCTCAAATTTACTGACCAATTTCACGGCCTCAAAATGACATTGCTTAAAAAAAATTACTAAACTTTACAAATTAACTAAAAAAAATCAAAAAACTTATATCTATATCTGTCTCAGTTAAACATTTCTTTTGTGGTATTATATCTAGTTGGGCTTCAAATTCATTTTCTCTGTATTCAATCCGGAGCAGGCAAAACTTCTCAAGGCTTAAACATAAATGTTTGCCCTCCATTGGCCATGACCAAGCTATGACCTGAACGCAGAAAAAAAATACAGAAAAATTAATTGTGAACCAGAAAAACTTTAATTAATAGAAATACCCGTAGGTCATTTTTTTTTTAAATGCACTCCTTGCCCAACGCTGTATTCTACCAAAAAAAATTTGATCAGTCACGAAACCACATCTAGACTCGATACCCAAAGACCTAAAAAACTGTCCTTCAAAAAAAAATACCCCCAAAAAAAATGTTAACTGGACCTTTTGGCATTGATGTTCAGCCAATGTGTTGCTCTAGGGATTTTAGCCTTGTGTTTCCTAACCTCCCGAGCGAACACTAAGTAGTAGTACCCTCCTCTGACCCGATGTAACTGAGTGACGTAAGATCTTAATTGTCATCAGCAGTTACCACCAAAAAAAAACAAGAAAAGAAAACGACAAAGCAAAATAAACTCATTTTCCTTTTCTTTCATTTTCATTAATTTATACTTTCAACTAAATAAAATTACCAGCTGTTAGGCTATATTTACTTTAAAGCAACCCAGCCAAGAAAAATTTGTGTGAAACCCTGTAAAAATATTCCAATTTCCAAGTGGTGATATCCCACAAAAAATTAAAATCACCAAAAAAAAATAACTTGTTGACCTAAATAAATTGACTGCACTAAAAAATAATCGGTGAAACAATTTCTATCTTATCACAAGCAGGAAATAATAAAATAATAGTAGTTGGCAACCTGTTGAAAAAAAGTTGTTAGAAAAAAACACACTACCTATGTCATATATTTAAAACATAAAAAGACCATGTTTGGAGGTCCATCCACCTATAAATCAACAAAAAAATTAAAGTAAATTTACATTAATGTGTCTGTTTTTCTTTAAAAAAAAATTTAAAACATGTCTTTCCCACAAAAAACTTTAAAAAGAATCAAGATCATGAATTGGACCCCGTTCAATAAAAACTCCCATGTTTTTTTATCCACTTATTCTTCCTTAATAAATAAAAGTGAATCTTTTATTTTCCAAGAAAAAACTTGTGAAGATAAGTTAATAAAAAACTATGAGAACTACTAAAATAACAAAACGAATTCCAAATCAACGCTTAAATATTACCAAAAAAATGTTTAAATAATGTTATGAAAACCAACGATGATGAAAAATCTTGTTTTTTATTAAAAAATGATTGGGTGTCAAAAACACCGACAGCCACTTAAAGTCTTTAACCTGGCTTTGGCTGTAACACAAAAAAAAATTTTCTCTAAAAAATAAAATAATTTTTTTTCTTTTTTTTTCAAATTCAAAAAACCAAAAAAAATTACATCAGATGTTAAAAAACTAGCCAAAAACTCACGTTGGGCGCCATTTGTGGCCAATTAAAATGCGTTGGGTGACATTTGTGGCAAACTAAAAGACGTTGCCGCCATTTTGTAACACTGTGAACAGAACAATAACACTGTGCCAATTTGTGACACAAAAAAAAATTACAATAATTAAACAAATATCTGGAAGCAGAACTGTATTTTTCAGCTAGGTAAAACATTGATATGCCCGGTAACTTTTATACAGTGTTGAAGGGGGGGGGGGTTCAGAAATAAGAAAATTTTAAGCGCCACAGTGTTTTAATATCAATGTTTTACAAAGAAGATCTTAATTAAAATACAGTTCGACCCAAACGTTGTAGCAAAACAATGAAACTCTACCTACTTCTAGAGTATTTGTGTAATTAAAAAAAAAACCCAAAAAAAATTGACTAATAAACAAAATAAAATTCTAAAAGATTCCTAAATGAATCAAAATGACACAAATAGAAAGTTCCTTATAGGTAGATGCACATTTCCAACAGGTCACAGTGTACCTACATTTGAGTCAGTAGTGTAAGACTCACTTATATAAATGGTTGTTAAAAAAAAAACACTTCCAAAATCATTCCGTCATAGGGGAGATCTGGACCAAATATCTGCTGTCATCATTCTACGTTGGGTAGAATGAGACAGACAGCAACCCAGTCCGAGATCTACCCCATGAGGTAAAACAAAAGGAAACCGAAAATAAATATAACCTCATCTCTCTTTTGTCTCTGCAAAGTTGGTTCATTGGATTGTACAAATAACACAAAGATTTAGTTCATCTTGTTTATTTTAAAGGTAAAACTTAAAAAATACTGGAGACATGAAATATGCAAAAAAAATTAAACAAGTTCGGGCCAAAGTAGCAAGGCACTTTAAATTTGGCAGGAAAATTATCTTAACTAAGTGAAATGAAGGAAACACATCAATGTAGTAAATACGCCGCAAAATTGTGGTTATGACGTCATACCTTATCTTGCGTTTACAAGAAATGCAAAAGTTGTACTTAACGAAAAAAATTATATGGAAAATTATATGTAAAAAAAATTATATCTAAAGCTTGCTCCTACCTTGGTCCTGGATTATTGTATGAGTAAATAAGAATGTGTTATTGTGTAAACCTGGAAGCTTCCAAACATCTTCCCTGCAACTCCGGGTCCCTGTCCTGCTCGCACCTTCCCTGAAGATTCCTTAGCACATGGTACTACGGCAGCACATGGTCGTGAAAAGGTTGTGGGATCCTTGCCCGAGCGTAAAAACCCTGTGGAAAATGAAATATTTCAGTTTCCTTCGTCGGTTTTGCACGAGGTTCCCCTACACCGAGTAACTTAAATCAAAAACCCCATGTTGACTCAATAAAATAAAGCAGATTTCAACAGATGAACTAAAATAACCCTAACATACCTTTCCCAGGGTTACAAGGCTACACCCGGCTTCACACCAGCGTTCAGCACAACTGTCCAGGTGATGGATTGGACAGGGCTGTAGACAAAGGAGAAAAACAATATATAGTTTTTATCCAAAACGTGGTTTAAAAAAAAAAAAAACTCAAAAAATTCCCCACGTCTTTTGTCGAAAAAGTACATTTCACACGAAAAATAATCACAATTTGGGAGGCAAATATTATCTTGAAGAGTCCTCAAATAATAAAAAAATTAAAAAAATAAAATCGAACTTACCACTGCTCTTTCCGTAGGAATGGCGTAGGTCGCCTTTTAGTCCCTCTCAAAGAGGACACGAGCCGTCCACGAGAATACGCCTCACGACGGACTCACTTCTACAGTTTCTGAGATATCTCCTGCAATCGCTGCAGTGCCAATAACCAAAAAAACAATGGCGATCCCAGAAACTGTTGTCGACCCACCGCCGACTCTTTAGAAAAGAGAAAAGACACTTTGTCAAGAACACAAAAAAAAGTGAAGTTGCCGGAAATCGTTTCTAAATTTGGTTCATTGGGGACAGTACTAACCTAATTTTCCCAGTTAAATTCAAATAAGGATGCGAACCTATTTATAAAAAAAAAAACGCTCTCGCCGAAAAATCCCTAACTCCGGTTTGCGAGCCTGGAGGAAAAAACCCACGGTTTTCAAACTAACCAATGATGAAATACACTAATACTTCCGTACCCTGCGCATGAGGTGTTGTCGGATCTATTTCCACGGTTGAAATTGTTATAACAAGGACATCGAGACACCCTCCATACATAGACCGAACATTTGCCTACCGGACCACCGCCAACATAGCAAGTAGGAGGAAAATAACCAGCCGGACTATAAGAAGCTCAGCATTGAAACCATCAACTGTAAAATTAATTACTGGAGATCAGAGCTTGCATCAAACCCAGGAATATTCGAACACTCAACCAATTCCCATATGAGTAAAGCTATACTAAGTGTAGAATTTAGTTGTATTTTAGTTACAGTTTTAGTCAAAAGTTTCCTTTGCTCTTTATATATGTTTGCTCTAAGATTCATATGGTTTGACGCCATTTTTGTAAAACATTTCTACATTAATAAAGTTGTTTCTGAACTTGAACCTAAAAATACACATTGAACTACTGCTTAAACTCGGCACAAGAGTGCTCAGATGTTAAGTTTGTTCACCACTAGCCAGCCCTACACAACCCTTCAATCCGACTGAGTTAGTTATTAACTTTATTTAACTATGATTATATATAAATTTATATAATATAAAAATACGATTTTGTTTATTCTTTTAGTCCTGGTTTTTATCCCTCGTTTATCTCCCATTTACAAAAGTGCATAACTTGTATTTATTTTATCTTCTCCTTATCAAATTAATAAAGATATCAAAGTAGGCGGAGCCTCGGTTGTTCCTGGTCGAACCGTGGACCCAAATATGTTTTCATGCTATCGAAACTAGCTAATCCGTGAAGGATATGAGGTTCGGAAGAGAAATTATTGTCCCAATATCCTCGAAAATAAACATAAGCGAATGAAATGTTCATCTAAATGTTTTCTTCCTGTTACTGAAACCATTTGTGATGCGGCAACGCCGCCATTCCCCAGCAGAACAGCTGTTTAACTTCATGAACGCCGAAGAAAATGACGAAATTTTACAGATAAACAAAACAATCAAAATTTTTTATGTGATTTTTCCCGAAACCTGTGATCTCAAGTTCCAATTACGATGCCCAAATAATACGATGTGCGCAGTGTCCACAGTAATTCGATGAAATGCCTCCTTTATAAGGTAACTTTCTGGACACTATATAACCTCCAAACCTAGCTCTATAAAATACCCTTAATTTGTGTACAGAAAGACGAGTCTAAGAGCCTTAATTATTTACCTAAATAAACAAATATGTAACGTTTGCCTTAAACGTAAAAATGACACGTTACATGGCTTGCTAGTGAATCTCAAACTTTAAAAACCTTTGTTGGTAACAGAGTAGCGGAAATTTAAAGAAATACTGAAATCAAGAATTGACATCATGTACCTTCTGCGCAAAACCCAGCTGATCTCATAACTCGTGGTTCAAAATTAAATGTTCTTCCAAGGAATAATTTTTGGTGGCACGGACCAAACTTCTTACTTAATCATAAACTAAATTGGCCCAAATTTGACTTAAAAAATGATAGAACTTCAGACGGTAACTTATTAGAATACTTGCAACTTTTTTTGTCTTTGAAAATTACGATTTTGTAAATGATTTAATAAATAGATATTCCAAGTTAAAAACTTTGATAAATGTTTTTGATTACATCTAAAAATGTAAAGTCTAAAACAAATAAATCTGAAAGACTTTCTGGAAAATTCTTGTCAACCACGGAAGTTCAAAATGCATCAAATTTTTTAATTAAAATTGTACAAGCTAAAAATTTTGAAACTGAATATCAACAATTAAAAAATAAAGAACAAATAAAGCATGCAAGTAAATTAAAACTACTAAAACCAATTTTTGACTTTAATTGTGACTTAGTTCGCGTAGGTGGAAGATTGGAAAATACAAATTTTGATCTTGCGCAAAAACACCCCATACTACTACCGAACAAGCACAAGCTAACGCGTTTATTTATTGCTCACGAACACGAAAAAGCGTTACACGCTGGTCCAAATGCAACACTATCTTTTGTTCGTCAAAAATATTGGCCACTGCATGGCAAACAAGAGGTTAAATCGGTAACCCAAAAGTGCATAACATGTTTTAAGGTAAAGCCTAAGGAAACATCATATTTAATGAGCGATTTGCCAAGTGTGCGCGTAAATCCTTCAAGGCCATTTTTAAATACTTCTACAGATTATGCAGGCCCCTTTGAAATTAAAGATTCTAAAAATAGTAACAAAAAATTTTTGAAGGGTTACGTGGTCATTTTTATTTGTTTGGCAACTCGGTGTGTGCATTTTGAGCTAGTGACAGAACTCACAAGCGATGGTTTTTTAGCAATGCTTAACCGATTTGTATCGCGACGCGGCTTTTGTACGAATTTATATTCAGATAATGCGACTTGCTTCGTTGGTGCGAAAAATGAAATTCTAAAGTGTCAAAATTTTATAAATACTCAAAGGTTTCAAGATTATTTAAATGATACTCAAATAAACTGGCATTTTATACCCGCACGATCACCGCATTTTGGCGGTAGTCATGAGTCAGCTGTAAAATTATGTAAATATCACTTAAAAAGAACATTGACAAGTCAATTACTGAACTATGAAGAATTTTATACCCTCTTAACACAAGTCGAAGCAGTTTTAAATAGCCGACCCTTAATACCTTTATCCGATGACCCCAATGACCTGGAAGTTATCACCTCGTCGCATTTTTTGATTAGGCACCAATTAACTGCAGTTCCAAGACCTGATTTATCAACTTCAAAGATCAATTACACAAAACGTTACCAATATGTTCAGCAACTATTCCAGAATTTTTGGAAGCAATGGTCCACTCATTATCTGCATAATTTACAAAATAGAAATAAATGGCAGTTCCAAAAGGACAATGTGAAAATTGGTTCAATTGTAATGTTGAAGGAAGACAACACTCCACCAATATATTGGCCGATGGCAAGAATTATCAAGCTGCATCCTGGAAGCGATGGAGTAGTACGGGTCGTCACTCTGAAAACGAAGATTGGTACAGTACAGCGCGCAGTAACAAAGATATGCATCCTGCCAATTGAACACTAAACCAAGTAATATTAAGCTTCATCGTTGAAGGCATCCCTTCAAGGGGGGCGATATGGAAAATGCTCCAATAAATTATTGTTTTAATATATTGATACATCGAGCTCCCTCTTTGAGCTCACAACTAGACTAGAGTATGTTTCAACCAATCAGAGCCGATGATGCCAGCCAGCTGCCGAGAGTGGAACATGTGTGTGCGGCTCCCGAAGAACGAACGGACTCGACGGAGACGAGACGACGACAAGACACAAACTATAGCCGTGTCATTTTGTAAGCATTTTTGCATTTTTTTATAATTTAAAAAATAATAAAGCTAGTACCAAAATTAAATTAAGAGTAAAATTATTACAAGTGTGAGCATCTGTTAGATAAATTAAATCGGAACAAGCCACCGGCAACACTTCTGTTAACTTTCTCATCATATACTCCATGTCTTCTTTATCATTAGCCACAATTACTTGGTCGTCAGCAAACTGTAGTGTCTATATGGTAAATGTGTCGTTAAGTTGTATTCCCACGCCGTGCACTTTACGTTTCCAGTTTTTTAGAGCTAATGCGATATAAATTTTAAAAAGAGTTGGAGAGATACAATATCCCTGTCTTAAGCCTTTTGTTACCAGGAATTCTTTTGAAAGTCCATTTCCAATTTTAATTTTAGATTTTGACCCTTTGTATAGTTCTTTTATCGCTTTTATGTATGTATGATTGATATTAGTTTGCTCTAACACTGTCCATAATTTTTCTAGTGGAACGGTATTATATGCTTTTTGTAGGTCCACAAAGGTAACATGAGTCTCTATATTTCTGGCGCTCCTTTTCTCAATTACTCCTCTCCTTTATAAGGTAACTTTCTGGACACTATATAACCTCCAAACCTAGCTCTATAAAATACCCTTAATTTGTGTACAGAAAGACGAGTCTAAGAGCCTTAATTATTTACCTAAATAAACAAATATGTAACGTTTGCCTTAAACGTAAAAATGACACGTTACATGGCTTGCTAGTGAACCTCAAACTTTAAAAACCTTTGTTGGTAACAGAGTAGCGGAAATTTAAAGAAATACTGAAATCAAGAATTGGCATCATGTACCTTCTGCGCAAAACCCAGCTGATCTCATAACTCGTGGTTCAAAATTAAATGTTCTTACAAGGAATAATTTTTGGTGGCACGGACCAAACTTCTTACTTAATCATAAACTAAATTGGCCCAAATTTGACTTAAAAAATGATAGAACTTCAGACTGTAACTTATTAGAATACTTGCAACTTTTTTTGTCTTTGAAAATTACGATTTTGTAAATGATTTAATAAATAGATATTCCAAGTTAAAAACTTTGATAAATGTTTTTGATTACATCTAAAAATGTAAAGTCTAAAACAAATAAATCTGAAAGACTTTCTGGAAAATTCTTGTCAACCACGGAAGTTCAAAATGCATCAAATTTTTTAATTAAAATTGTACAAGCTAAAAATTTTGAAACTGAATATCAACAATTAAAAAATAAAGAACAAATAAAGCATGCAAGTAAATTAAAACTACTAAAACCAATTTTTGACTTTAATTGTGACTTAGTTCGCGTAGGTGGAAGATTGGAAAATACAAATTTTGATTTTGCGCAAAAACACCCCATACTACTACCGAACAAGCACAAGCTAACGCGTTTATTTATTGCTCACGAACACGAAAAAGCGTTACACGCTGGTCCAAATGCAACACTATCTTTTGTTCGTCAAAAATATTGGCCACTGCATGGCAAACAAGAGGTTAAATCGGTAACCCAAAAGTGCATAACATGTTTTAAGGTAAAGCCTAAGGAAACATCATATTTAATGAGCGATTTGCCAAGTGTGCGCGTAAATCCTTCAAGGCCATTTTTAAATACTTCTACAGATTATGCAGGCCCCTTTGAAATTAAAGATTCTAAAAATAGTAAAAAAAAAATTTTGAAGGGTTACGTGGTCATTTTTATTTGTTTGGCAACTCGGTGTGTGCATTTTGAGCTAGTGACAGAACTCACAAGCGATGGTTTTTTAGCAATGCTTAACCGATTTGTATCGCGACGCGGCTTTTGTACGAATTTATATTCAGATAATGCGACTTGCTTCGTTGGTGCGAAAAATGAAATTCTAAAGTGTCAAAATTTTATAAATACTCAAAGGTTTCAAGATTATTTAAATGATACTCAAATAAACTGGCATTTTATACCCGCACGATCACCGCATTTTGGCGGTAGTCATGAGTCAGCTGTAAAATTATGTAAATATCACTTAAAAAGAACATTGACAAGTCAATTACTGAACTATGAAGAATTTTATACCCTCTTAACACAAGTCGAAGCAGTTTTAAATAGCCGACCCTTAATACCTTTATCCGATGACCCCAATGACCTGGAAGTTATCACCTCGTCGCATTTTTTGATTAGGCACCAATTAACTGCAGTTCCAAGACCTGATTTATCAACTTCAAAGATCAATTACACAAAACGTTACCAATATGTTCAGCAACTATTCCAGAATTTTTGGAAGCAATGGTCCACTCATTATCTGCATAATTTACAAAATAGAAATAAATGGCAGTTCCAAAAGGACAATGTGAAAATTGGTTCAATTGTAATGTTGAAGGAAGACAACACTCCACCAATATATTGGCCGATGGCAAGAATTATCAAGCTGCATCCTGGAAGCGATGGAGTAGTACGGGTCGTCACTCTGAAAACGAAGATTGGTACAGTACAGCGCGCAGTAACAAAGATATGCATCCTGCCAATTGAACACTAAACCAAGTAATATTAAGCTTCATCGTTGAAGGCATCCCTTCAAGGGGGGCGATATGGAAAATGCTCCAATAAATTATTGTTTTAATATATTGATACATCGAGCTCCCTCTTTGAGCTCACAACTAGACTAGAGTATGTTTCAACCAATCAGAGCCGATGATGCCAGCCAGCTGCCGAGAGTGGAACATGTGTGTGCGGCTCCCGAAGAACGAACGGACTCGACGGAGACGAGACGACGACAAGACACAAACTATAGCCGTGTCATTTTGTAAGCATTTTTGCATTTTTTTATAATTTAAAAAATAATAAAGCTAGTACCAAAATTAAATTAAGAGTAAAATTATTACAAGTGTGAGCATCTGTTAGATAAATTAAATCGGAACAAGCCACCGGCAACACTTCTGTTAACTTTCTCATCATATACTCCATGTCTTCTTTATCATTAGCCACAATTACTTGGTCGTCAGCAAACTGTAGTGTCTATATGGTAAATCTGTCGTTAAGTTGTATTCCCACGCCGTGCACTTTACGTTTCCAGTTTTTTAGAGCTAATGCGATATAAATTTTAAAAAGAGTTGGAGAGATACAATATCCCTGTCTTAAGCCTTTTGTTACCAGGAATTCTTTTGAAAGTCCATTTCCAATTTTAATTTTAGATTTTGACCCTTTGTATAGTTCTTTTATCGCTTTTATGTATGTATGATTGATATTAGTTTGCTCTAACACTGTCCATAATTTTTCTAGTGGAACGGTATTATATGCTTTTTGTAGGTCCACAAAGGTAACATGAGTCTCTATATTTCTGGCGCTCCTTTTCTCAATTACTTGTTTAAGACAAAAAACATTATCACTACAAGATCTGCCTGCGCGAAATCCACTTTGCTCTTCTTCTTCTTGTTCATGAAAATCATTATCTATTAGAACTCTAAGAATCCTACCGTACAATCTACTTAGAGTACTGGTTACTGAAATTCCTCTGTAATTGTTGCAATCCAGCTTGTTTCCTTTTTTATGTATTGAGGATATGAATGCAATTTTCCAATCATTAGGTACTGAATGTCCGTTCATGCATTGGTTAATAATATATGTGAGATTTTCGAGTAGTTTCGCTGATCCATATTTGAGCATTTCAGCATATATTCCCCCAGGTCCGCTAGCTTTTCCGGATTTAAGCTTTTTAATATTATTCTTTATCATTTCTTTTTCGATTCGATTCGGGTCTCGTCTCCTGCAGCAGTCCCTTGTAGTGTTCTGTCCATTGTTCTGGTTTGATTATCTGGATGTTTACTTGTCCTTTTGTTGGGTTTTTTACTGTAGAAATGAATTTCCATACTTCAGAACTCTTCCTACCTCGTACGTGTGTATTTATGTCGTGGCACTTGCGCTCGAACATTTCCTTTTTTTTTCTGTGCGTATCAAATTTCTTAGCTGTCTTCTGGTTTCCCTGTAGATTTCTAGGTCGCTTTGCTCCTTAGTACTGAGCCATTTCAAGTATGTACGTTTTTTCTCTTTGACCATTTCCTGTATTTTGTCCGTCCACCACATCTTCCTGTTATTTTTATTATCTTGGTACCCAACAGTTTCGTTGCTTGCTTCCTTCAAGCTTTTTATTATGTTAGTATATATCTCTTCAAATGAGTGATTTGTGTTTATTAATTTTTCATCTAATCGGTTCTGATACAATCTTTGAGTACTTTCGATTTCTAGACTTCTAAAGTTGTATTTTTGACAGTAAAAAATAACCAATGTATGAACCGGAATTTTTTACCATACATAAACTTTTGAAATTTTTTTCACAAAAATTAAAATTTTTTGGAAACGGTAAAAATTACTGTATTTTGAAAAAAAATCATTTGCATGTAGTGCCAAACTTCAGATCTCAGACTTATTTAAAATTGCAAAAAATTTAGATCTTTGTTCTTGCTGCTTCCTTGGCCCCTTCTGGCCCCTACCCCACTGATATCCTGTATCTGTCACTGGGCTACACTCATACATTTAGCTAGAGTACTTTGTGATATATTACAGCAAAAGTGACATTAATTAAATCTTGGTGCTGACAGATGATTTTGGGAAATATGCTTATCAGAGTTTACGTAAAGTATTTAATGGAGAATTCGCCATACAAATATTATGTAAACCAGATGCCGATCTGTGTAACCTTGTTTGTGGTATAAAAGATTATATTTATGATTTTAATGACAATGATTTTGTTGTGCTTCTGACTGGTCCAAACTGTAGAAATATAATTTGTAATTTAGCTAACAGCTGTAACAAATTTACTTGTTTGCACAACCCCATCAAAAACGCATAAACCTATTAATCACAATAAAACGATTGTTAGGGTTACATATACCCTCTCAAGATTAAACTTAAATATAAGGTTACTTTCTTTAAATTCTAAACCATTTTTAGGCATGACAGACAAGTATTTTGGACGTAAATCAAATTTTTTGAATAGGTTAGGTTTATATAGGCTTTCTGAATGCATAAAAAATTCAATACTTACTTTCAGCAATCAGAGTACAGTTTTAAACTTGATACTTATAGATAGGCGAATAGATAATAGTAGCATTAGTAATTTAATTGATATTACTGAAGTACTGTCGACGTTGGTGATTGTACTGTTTTGGGTGAGAATTCTCTTAATACAGAGAACCTAACTCCGGAAATCGTTAGCAACAGTACTCAAGGTAGGGAGGGTCAACTTAGTCAACTTAATGAGACTGGTGACCGTCAATTTGATACTTAGGATGCTTTTTTAGAGAATCTGTTACAGGAAATGACTCAACCCTAGTAAGAAATTGTTTTCCACAAACACAAATATTATTAAATATTCGGCAAAAATGCACAACAAATGACAGCACAAATGAAGTTACTTTATTTTATCAAAACTGTCGTGGATTAAAAACTAAACTAGATACTCTACAAATTAACCTTTTAAATAGCAATCATGATGTAATAGCCTTAAAAGAGACCTGGCTTAATGATAAATTTTATACATCAGAATTTTGCCCAAATGGTATGATCACGTTCAGAAAAGAGAGAAACAGTTTACTGACAGGGAAAAATGATGGTGGGGGTGTATTTTTGACTTTAAAGAATACTTTTAATGTTATAGAGATTAAGATTTTTAACGACGATCAAGAGGCTATTTGCTTGCAAGTTAGTCTAAACAACAATAGATTTTTATATTAGTTTTAGTTTACATTGTACCTAACAGCCCTCTAGACGTATATGAAAATTTTTTTGAAAAAATATAAATAAACATAATAGGTAAGGTGAATTCAAACTTTATTATAATAGGTGATTTTAATGTGCCAGGTTATATAAACGAGTCCTCAGATAATAATATTGTAAACCATTTAAGGAGTTTTCTGGCTTTTAACAATCTTGATCAGTTTAATAATATTAGGAACATCAATAATGTATTACTTGATCTTGTTTTTGGGTCTTTTGATAACATATCTGTTGGACAAACTGATGATCAAATGGTGCCAATAGATAACAACCATCCATGTTTGGATATTAGACTCTCAGTAAAAACATCGCAAAGGAACTGCAAATTAGTGCCAACAACTAAGTTTAATTTTAGAAAAGCCAATTTTTTACAAATGTATGAGCTTTTTAGGCAACAAGTTTGGGATGATTTATCAAGCTTTACTAACGCAAACCTAGCACTTGAAGCTTTCTATAAAATTATTTACAACGTATTTGAGAGGTGTGTACCTAGATCGACTCAAAAAGGTAAAAACTCCCCAACTTGGTTAAACTATGAAATAATTAAACTACCTAAACAAAAACATACTTGCTTTATAAAATCGCGAAAATACAAGTCTCAGTTTTGGATATCTAAATACAGTAACCTAAGAGAATTAATTAAAAATAAAAGGCGGCTCGTGCCAAATACTTAATAGATATAGAAGCGAGTCTAAAGTTTAACCCTAAACTTTTCTGGTAATTTCTCAAAAGTTTTAAAGACTGTCCTGACTTGTCAGATGAAATGACATTTGAAAATGAAACATACACGGGAACGAATAATATTGCCAATGGCTTTGCCACATACTTTAAGTCCGTTTTAATTGACAATGACAATATTATTCTCACCCCTACAAATAAATTTAAATCCTACTTTTGTGAGAAAGATATATCCATTATAGAGATAGAAAAAGCTATTAATAAATTAAAACCCAATAAGTCCATTGGGCATGATGGTATTCCTGCTTTTATATTAAAAGGGTGTAAAGAGTTTTTGCTTGTTCCTTTGCAGGTTTTATTTAATATCATGCTTAAAACGTCAATTTTTCCAGATAAATGGAAGCTTAGCAAAGTCATACCCATCCATAAAAGTGGTCCTAGACAAAAAGTTGAGATCTATCGGCCTATAACAATAGTATGCGCAATCTCAAAAATTTTTGAAATCATAATATTTGACAGACTTTTTGCAGAAGTGTCAAATAAAATATCTTCCAGACAGCATGGCTTTTTACCCAAAAGATCTACCTTTACAAATCTAACAATTTTCTCTCAATACGTACATGAGGCTTTAAACAAAAAGAGTCAAGTTGATGTTATTTATACGGATTTGGAAAAGGCTTTTGATAAAGTAAGTCACAGCACTTTTTTGGATGGACTTACTGGAATGGATGTTTCTCCATACCTAACTAATTTAATACAATCGTATTTGGGAACTAGCACAAGTAAAAGATATCAGTTCGTGGAATTAAAAGGTAGCAGGTCTACTATTTATATAAGTTCTTCTGGTGTGCCTTAAGGGTCAAATCTCGGACCACTTCTTTTTATTATTGCCTTCAACAAAATTATTTCTAAGGTAAAAAATGTGGAATCATTGGCATTTGCCGATGATTTTAAATTATTTGTTGAAGTTTTCTCATTGGAGGATTGTGAAACACTTTAAAGTGAATTTCAGGACACAGCTCTATATTGCGAGGAAAATAGTTTTAACTTAAATTTGGGTAAATGCTTTTGTTTGTCTTTTAGTCGTAACAAAGACTTAATTGAATTTGATTATACAATAATTATACAATAAATAATGGGAACCTAGAGCGTGTATCTGAACAAATAGACCTAGGTGTAACCTTTGATGCTAATCTTTCATTCTCATCACATATTATTTCTAAAATTAGGAGTGCCCAGAAAGTTGCTGGGTTTATTTGTAGAAATACTAAAAGTTTTAACATTGACGTAAGCATATACTTATTTGACAGTCTGGTATTGCCGTTATTGGAATATGGAAGCGTTATCTGGTCCCCCCAATATGACATTTGGATTGGTATGATTGAGGGAGTTCAACGAAAATTTTTAAAAGCCATGCACTTTAGAAAGTTTGGGATTTAGCCACAAAGAGGTTGTGACAACAAGATCTTATAAAAAATATTTGATAGATTATCACTTAACCAAAGAAGAACTAATATTTTTATAACAACAATGTATAGAATTTTCAAAGGGGATGTTGACTGTCCTAATATAGTTGAACAACTTCCTTTTGCCATCAATCGAATCAATTCAAGGTCGAAAAATATGTTTTATTTAGCTTATCCACGAATAAATCTATTTAAAAGCTCTCCTATCTACAATTTATGCAACTTATTTAACAAGTATGCATCAGATGTTGATATTGACAATGTTAGCTATAAGAAATTTAAAAAAATTATAGATCTAAAAGTGCGCAGCAGTTAATCAATAAGTAATTATGTAATTTGATTTGTTTGTTATGTATCATTGTAACGTGTCATTTTTACGTTTAAGACAACGTTACATATTTGTTTATTTAGGTAAATAATCAAGGCTCTTTGATTCGTCTTTCTGTACACAAAGTAAGGGTATTTTATAGAGCTAGGTTTGGAGGTTATATAGTGTCTAGGACGTTACCTTAAAAGGAGGCATTCCATCGAATTACTGTGGACACTACGCACATCGCATTATCTGGACATCGTAATTGGAATTTAAGATCACAGGCTTCGGGAAAATCACATAAAAACTTTGATTGTTTTGTTTTTATCTGTGGAATTTTGTGATTCTCTGGTCGTCATGAAATTAAACAGCTGGGAAATGGCGGCGTTGCCGCATCACAAATGATTTTAGTAACAGGAAGGAAACATTTGGATGAACATTTCATTCCCTTACGTGTATTTTCGAGGATATTGGGACAATCCGAACCTCACAGCTAGTTGTGACAGCACGAAAACATATTTAGGTCCACGGTTTGACCAGTAACAACCGAGGCTCCGCCCACTTTGATATCTTTATTAATTTGATAGGGAGAGGATGGAATAAATACGAGTCGTGCACTTTTGTAAATGGGAGATAAACGAGGGATAAAAACCAAGACTAAAAGAATAAACGAAATCGTGTGAGTTAACATCTGAACACTCTTGTGCCGAGCTTCTTAGCAGTAGTTCAGTGTGTATTTTTAGGTTCAGGTTCAGAAACAACTTTATTAATGTAGAAATGTTTTACAAAAATGGCGTCAAACCATATGAATCTTAGAGAAAACATTTATAAAGAGCAAAGGAAACTTTTGACGAAAACTGTAACTAAAATACAACTAAATTCTACACTTAGTATAGCTTTACTCATATGGGAATTGGTTGAATGTTCAAATATTCCTGGGTTTGATACATGCTCGAATCTCCAGTAATTGAATTTACAATTGATGGTTTCAATGCTGAGCTTCTTATAGTCCGTCTGGTTATTTTCCTCTTACTTGATATGTTGGCGGGGGTCCGGTAGGCAAATGTTCGGTGTATGTATGGAGGGTGTCTCGACGTACTTGTTATAAAAATTTCAACCGTGGAAATAGATCCGACAACACCTCAATCTGCGTTTTACGTACTTCCTATCCCCTTGGTCGGTGCTGGCCCCTATATACCGGGATGGAACTATTGCTGTATGTCCTCATTGGTTAGTTTGAAAACCGCGGGTTTTTTCTTCCAGTCTTGCCACTGAAGGTAGAGATTTATTTTTGGCGAAAAAGTTTTTTATAAATAGGTTTGCATCCTTTATTTGAATTTAACCGGGAAGATTAGGTTGGTACTATTGCGTTTTACCGTCCCCACTCCCCACCAAATTTACAAAACGGTTTCCGGCCACTTCATTATTCTGGTATTCTCGACGAAGTGCTTTGTCTCGCTTTGCTAACAAATTTTGGCTGGGTCGGCAACAGGCTCTGGGATCGCCATTGTTTTGGTTAGTGGCACTGCAAAAAACTGCAGGTTCTGTCCCAGAGACCGTGAGGAGTGAGCCGTCGTGTTTTAGGCGTAATCTGAAGTGACGCTCGCACCCTTTTGAGGGGAATTTAAGTCGGCCTACGCCATTTGTACGGAAAGAGCAGCGCCCTGTCCATTCCATCGGCAGCGGTGCTGGACGCTGGTGGGAAGCCGAACGAGCCAGTTCTAACCCTGGGAAAGGGTTTTTACGCTCGGGCAAGAAGCCAACAGCCTTTTGACCACCATGTGCTGCCCTAGCACCATGTGCTAAGCGAGCACGAGGGGAGACGCGGGCAAGCCGGAACAGCAGTAGCAGGAGTATGTCGGGAAACCTACAACACTTCCAGGTTTACCAAATAAACACCAATAATTATTAAATAATTCAAGGACCAAGGTAGGAGCAAGCTTCAGATATAGTCTTTCACATAAATCTTCAATATAATTTAGACATAATCTTTTCATATAAATTTTTAATATAATTTAGACGTAATCTTTTCATATATAATTCTTCACAGTATAATTTCAACATTGCTTGTAAACTCAAGGTAACGGTATGACGTCATAACCACAATTTTGCGGCGTATTTACTATATTGACTTGTCTTCCTTGATTTCATTTATTTAAGACAATTTCTCCTGTGAAATTTGGAGTGCCTTGCTATTTTGGCCCGAACTTGTTTAATTTTTTTTAGCATATTTCATGTTTCTAATCTTAACTTCAACCCTTAAAATACACAAGATGAACTAAATTTTTGTACTATTTGTGCAACCCAGTGACCAACTTTGCGGAGACAAAAGAGAGATGAGATTATATGTTTTAGCGGTTTCCTTACATTGTTCTACTTCATGGGGTGGATCTCGGACTGGGTTGCTGTCTGTCTCATTCTACCCAATGTAGAATGATGACAGCAGATATTTGGTCCAGATCTCCCCTATGATGGAACGATTGTGGAAGTGTATTTTTTTTAACAATCATTTATGTAACCGAGTCTCACACTACTGACTCAGATGTAGGTACACTATGACCTGTTAAAGGAGTCCATCTACCTGTAAAGTGCTTCTAGTTTTGTCATTTTGATTCAGTTAAAGATCTTTTAGAATTTTATCTTGTTTATTAGTCAATTTTTTTTTGGGTTTTTTTATTACACAAATACTCTGGAAGCCTCGGAAGTAGGTAGAATTTCATTGTTTAGCTACAACGTTTGGGTTGAACTGTATTTTATTTAAGATCTTCTTTGTAAAACATTGGTATTAAATAATGTGGCGCACTTAAAATTTTCTTACTTCTGAACCCCCCCCCTTCTCCACTGTATAAAAGTTACCGGGCATATCAATGTTTTACCTAGCTGGAAAATACAGTTCTGCTTCCAGATATTTGTTTAATTATTCAATGGTTTTGTTGTGTCACAAAATGGCGGCAACGTCTTCAAGCTGCCACAAATGTCACACAACGCATTTTAATAGGCCACAAATTGGCGCCCAAATTTTTTTAACTTTTTTTTATAGGCCACAAATTGGCGCCCTACGTGTGTTTTGGCTAGTTTTTTAACATCTGATGTAATTTTTTTTTGGTTTTTTTTGAATTTGGAAAAAAAAAGACAAAATTATTTTTAATTTTTTTTTTTGAGAAAATTTTTTTGTGGTACAGCCAAAGCCAGGTTAAAGGCTTTCAGTGGCTGTGGGTGGTTTTGACATTCAATCATTTTTTTTTCATAAAAAACAAGATCATTGGTTTTTGGAAATAACACTTTTTTAAATATTTTTTTTTGTAATATTTGAACGTTGATTTGGAACTCGGTTTGTTGTTTTAGTAATTCTCATAGTTTTTTGTTAGCTTATCTTCACAAGTTTTTTCTTGGAAAAGAAAATATACATTTTTATTTATTAAGGAAGAATAAGTGGATAAAGAGCATGGGAGTTTTTATTCAGCAGCGTCCAAATCATGTTCTTAATTCTTTAAAGTTTTTGTAGGAAAACATGTTTGAATTTTTTAAATTTTTTAAAGAAAAATAAATACAACAATGTAAATTTACTTCAATTTTTATTCGTTGATTTATAGGTGGATGGACCTCCAGACATGGTCTTTTTATGTTTTAAATATATGACATAGGTAGTGTGTTTTTTTCTAACAATTTTTTTCTGCAGGTTCATTTATTGTGATAAGATAGAAATTGTTTCACAGATTATTTTTTAGTACAGTCAATTTATTTAGGTCAACAAGTTTTTTTTGGTGATTTTAATTTTTTGTGGGATATCACTACTTGGAAGTTGGAATATTTTTACAGGGTTTCACACAAATTTTTCTTGGCTGGGTTGTTTAAAGTAAATATAGCTTAACAGATGGTAGCTTTGTTTAGTTGAAAGTATTAATTAGTAATGAAAGAAAAGGAAAATGAGTTTATTTTGCTTTGTCATTTTCTTTTCTTGTTTTTTTTGGAGGTAACTGTTGATGACAATTAAGAACTTACGTCACTCAGTTACATCGGGTCAGAGGAGGGTACTACTACTAGTGTCGGCTCGGGAGGTTAGGAAACACAAGGCTAAAATCCTAGAGCAACACCTTGGCTGAAGATCAATGCCAAAAGTCCAGTTGACATTTTTTTTTGGGGTATTTTTTTGGAGCAGTTTTTTTTAGGTCTTTGGTTGCCAGTTTAGTTGTGTTTTTGTGACTGGTCAATTTTTTTTGGTAGAAAATACAGCGTTGGGCTTTGGAGTGCATTTTTTTAAAAATGACCTACGGGTATTTCTATCAATTAAAGTTTTCTGGTTCACAATTTTTTTTTCTGTATTTTTTTTCTGCGTTCAGGTCATAGCTTGGTCATGGCCATTGGAGAGCAAACATTATGTTTGAGCCTTGAGAAGTTTTGCCTGCTCCGGATTGAATACAGGGAAAATGAATTTGAAGCCCAACTAGATATAATACCACAAAAGAAATGTTTAACTGAGACAGATATAGATATAAGTTTTTTTGATTTTTTTTTAGTTCATTTGTAAAGTTCAGTAATTTTTTAAGTAATGTCATTATGAGGCCGTGAAACTGGTCAGTGACTTTAAGAGAGACTTTCAACTAAATATAAATGCTAGGCGGTGGTAATTGGTAAAAATATTTCAAAATTTTACCTTTCTTTTTAAATAATTTAATCTTTCTTAAAAAGATTATTTTTTTTTTCTGTAAACATAACTTCTCGAATTCTTGTTTTGGTCAAAACGGTTTGTATAGTGGTCGTAGTTTTAAAGGGTGACCAGACAGGTTATATTTTTTTGGAGGACCAAACAGGAATTTCTTGAGTTACAAAAGGTGAACTTTTTTTTTTGTCTTAGTTGATCAGGCAGGAATAAATAAATCTTTTTACTTCCGAATCATAATTTTAAATAACAAGATTTATTGGTTAAGTGTTTGGGTCTTATAGAAAAAAACGTTTTGTTTTTTGAGGGTACTGGTATGATATGGAATTATTTTAATTTCATGCCAAAGGTTGGTTGACGGCAGATATGCTAGTCTTCAGTTTTTTCGTTAGTTAGCATTTCAGGACAGTGGCGTGTACCTAAAGGGGCCTGTCATCTGCGCCCATTGTAAAGCAACTTCCAACATACTTGCTTAGCTTTTCACTTAATCTTCGTTTTGTTGCTTCTGAAATTAAAGCGTTATGTTGGATAACGATGGATGGTGTTAGACTGAGATAGTACCTAGGTATTTAGGGATGAAAACTTGGAAGTTGTGGACAATTGGGAAATAATTTTTTTTTATTTAATTTTTTTTAATTTTAAAATAATTTCATACAATACACTTTTGTGGAATAAATGGGAAAGTGTTCAGGTTAAACAATAAATTTAAGATAATTGATTTTTGAAAAAGATTTCAACCTAAAAATAAATTTAAAAACAATAGGTTTTCTTTGATGCGACTAAACAATGAAGAGGCCATATATTTTTTTTTGTTATGCATAATATGATAGTAGTACCTTTTGTATTGCAATAATTAGGGGTTTTCCTCCCGCGAGCTGGGTGGAAATGGAAAAAATGTTTGGTTCGGAGTGTAGAAATCGAGGAACGAGGACTTCATGCTAATCTTTTTAGGATTTCGCAACTTCGGTTTTCGCTAAATTAAAATTCATCCAAATTTGGCCTACAGGCTGAATCTCACATCTTCCAGGACCTTGCAGATTTGCGGAGAAAGACAATTTTTGTGATCTGTTTAGTTATGATAGGAATTAAAATAGTAACATGCACATGAGGGAACTAGATATATTTAGGTTAAAAAGTAGTAAGAACACTGATCTGAACAATTTTCCATAATAGTGTCCTATTTTTACAGGGTGCTTCAAAATATCTTCACCCTTTCTTTGAAATAAGATATTGTTTCGCCTGTGGGTGTTTAACCGTTGGGAAAATATATAGAGTCCAGATGGGATTGGAATGGAAAGTTTTTGGGTTTATTGACATTATACTTAGGAAATAGGGGAAATGTCTAATAAGAAGTTTTTTGGGTTTAGGCCGAGTTTTGTTGAGATAACAAAAGTTTAATTGGGGCCGGGAGTTTTATTATGCTCTTTTAAAATTAATGTAATAGTTTTGGCTTCTTGATTTTTGTTTTCTGGGTTTTACGCAGGATTATTCCCAACTGTTTCATTTCAAGATGTCATTTGTAAGTGATAGGATCTCATTAGCCCTTGTACATTTGGTAATTTTGCTTTGAATAATGGTTGTGGAGGGGGCCCAACTTAATTTTATATCTCGTAAACACCAGAAATAGGGATCTGAGAATGCATTAAGCAGTAATTTTTTTTTTTTGATTAGATGTTGTGTGTAAAGACACTTGAGTAGGCAGATTTAGTTTTACAACGTTCTTATAGGTGAACCTTGAAATTGTTTCCATATTTGTTTTTGTGAAAGGGCACACAAGATAATTCTTTATGGGGTTGAGTGCAAAGTTTAAAACTTAGGTTCACATTATTATAGTGGTACAGTAAATGAGTACTCACGTTGTTTGTTTCCTTTAGTAATAATTTTAAACAAATATACTAACATCGTTTGTTTTTTTTGTAACATAAATATTTTTTTAACTTTTCCTAAACTGATTGTTTTTTTGCAATTACGATTTTTATACCTTATGATTCTTAAGTAAATTTAATTTTCAACATTTTTTTTTATAGTAAATTAATTTTTCTAGCTCATTTACTTTTCACATTGCCACAGTTTTGGGAGAGGAACGGGAATTGACAACTGTTTTTTAAAGGAAAAGAACAAAAACTGTTGCATGACAACTCGAATAAGATTTTTCTGGTGTTGGTTTTATTAAATTTTTTTTTAAGGTTCACTAATAGGAGCTGCAACCCCACTTAAACATTTTTAATTTTTTTGAAAATATTTTTTAAATATTTTTCTTTAAATATTTTTTTTTAAAAGGGAAACTTGATTTTCTTGTTGGACATTTTTTCCTTGGTGCATAGTAGTACCTTGTGCCTACAATGGTTCTACCAGTTTATTTAAATATTTTTTTTTTCTCAATTAAAATATAATTTCATTTCAAACACTCGCGTTTTAACAACCATCATCATTTGTTTTAATTTTTCTTTCTCCCTACTCCAAACCACCTATCAGAGTGGAGTAATTTTTGAAAATTTTAGTGAGTCACTAATTAATTTCTTTGACTATTGGACTACTGTGGTCGACACCAAAAATTTTTTTTTTTTTTTTTTAATTTTTTTTTGGACACCTTTCGGTACGATCCTAGGGTCTCTTTGACCATGACCATGGTTTGCATCAATTTAGTTAAAATTTTGGGAATTTCATTTTAACGATTATTAGAGAGTTGCAGTCCTACCAAGACGTTATTTGTGTAAATTTTTTTTTACCATCGGTAATTTTTTTTGAAATTTTCTTTAAATTATTTTTTAATTACACACAACATCCTTACTAGTCTAATTCAACGCAATTTCAGCGAGCGGATTTTTTTTTAAATTGAGCATAATTTAAGATTTCTATAACATGAACATCTGTTCCGATGTTTATTGCGTTCACTTACATATTAAGGGATGATGTGACCTTAAGCAATGCATGTTTCGTGTAAACTCAGAGTAGGTAAGCAGGTTAAAGTGGGTTTTGATTCTTTCTTTTTAGAAAAATCATTGTATACGGCGATTTGGGTTTTTTTGAGGAGTTTATTAGTGGAGCCGTTCTGCAATAGCAGGAGTATACCCTAGCTTTAACTGTGTACAACAGCTTTGGGATTTTTTGTTATAGGTAGTCTGTTGTACGTTCCATTTAGGGATAAATTTACCTATTCGGTTGCTGAGGTAAACAAACATCACTTAACTTTAATTTAAATCCAGTTCAGCTAGGATAAGCGCAATTATTTTTTTTTGATTTTACTCACGCAGGAGTGGAACATAAGACCTAAACACTGCCAAAACTCTTGTCTCTCTTTTATTTTTTTTTTAACTTTTGTTATGGCTACTTGTTAATTCTAATTTAGGATTTAAGTAGTTATTTCTCTCTGCAGGGTTGGACGTCATAGTTGGTTGTACAAATACTTAATATATACTGCTCCGGTGTTTTTCGGTTTATTTCGCGTCTGCCCGTATTTAAGTTTTATATTTTCTACATTTGTGAGAAAATTTATAGTGATTTTCACTAGTGAGTTTAAAGTGAACTTTGTGTTTGTTATTACGTGGTTTAGTTTTATAATTGGGAGGTATAATTAAGAGTTTTAAAGTTTAAAGTTTGAATATAAAAGGCACCATGGCTATTTCTTTGAGTCGGTTGTCGGACATAAGGTACTTAGTCAAGGACGAGTTAATCTACGAATTAACATGGAGAGGCATAGCCATTGGATCGGTGGAAGAGATGAAGCAACAGCTCATACTGATTAGACAGAGAGAAAGGACCGATGGAAGTATGAGATACCCTCCGTATCCCTTTAAATTTGGCCAGGATGCTTTTAGCTGCATGAAGAAGCTAGATAGTCTAGTACCGCTGGTAGAGAAGTTCTCTGGTACGAGCAAAGGGGGAGAGTTTAGGAAAATCGCTGTAAGGTTGGAACACGAACAGCCAGGATAAATAACATGGAACCGTCTAACTTTGAAGAAAGTCAAACCAAAGGCATACTGGTTGCGGAAACCTTGAGTTTGATTGGGAGGTTGCAGAGCCAAACAACAGATTTATTAAGAGTTGGCGTGACCTCAGATGATGATGAAGCATCTGAAACCCAATCAACGAGTCGAAGCTCGGACCGCTCGACAAATGCTGGCAACACACCTAACCAGTCTCATTTCCCGCAACCACAGCACTCGAGCACACAAAGAACAGCTCAACAGCCCACAAACCAACCGTCGGTCATGGCTCCATTGCAAATGCAAGTGCTTACAAACCCAACTCAAACATCAGTACAAGCACCACTCTCTATGCCGATTGAGAATTACGGTACAACAGCTTTTCAGTATCAACAACCGTCTACCGTTCCTTTGAGTTTAGCTGCCCTCCAAAGTAGCATAGCACCAATTGCTCAGTCACGACCATTTTCATGTTCGTCGCCAGTACCAATGTCAAGTGATCCTGGTACCTCATATCACGTTGCACCTGTACCTCCGCATAAATGGAACCTTAAGTTTACAGGCGAGAGGGGTACGATCTCCGTCACCGCATTTTTTGAGAGAGTAGACGAGTTGAGTCAGGCTAGAGGAGTTAGCAAAAAGGTGTTACTGAACTCAGGCATTGATCTTTTTGAAAAGTCAGCCTATACTTTTTATAAAGATGTTCGAAGAGAAGTCCATACATGGGAACAGCTGGAACAGAGGTTCATGGCAGAATATCTTCCTTCTTCATATGGCGAGAAGCTATTGAAGGAGATTCAAAAACGTAAACAAGGCCCTGGAGAGTCTATAGGGACCTATATTGCTGTCATGAACACATATTTCCAAAGACTTGGCTGTCCTGTTTCCGAAGAGGCGAAATTAGCTATCGTCTTCAGAAATATCGCGGACATCTATAAAAATGGGTTAATTGCTACTGAGGTCAATAGCCTATCACATTTAAAGGATCTGTGTCGTAGAATAGACCAGAGATATGGTTTAGAAGAGGAGAATTTTACACCTAGGAAAAACCAATCAATCGAACCTGCCTTGGCCTACGTTGACGTAGAGAGCGACAGTGACGATTTTTCAACAGGGGTTGATGCAATTCAAATATCAGGTGCTGGGACATCGAACCAACAGAATTTAAATCATCCTGCTAATAGATTCGACAGAAATAGGCAGCAGCCAGCAAGCAATTTTGCTGTTAGGGCTGATAGAGATAGACAGCAACCAGCTAGTGGTCAGTCTAGTGTAAATGACAGAGATGAACAACCACCACAAGGTGTTAGACCTGGTAGGGCGAATAGGGACGTGGTATGTTATAGATGCAACCAAACAGGGCACATGGCAATCGGGTGCGCATTACCTAGAGGCAAACAGTGCTATTCGTGTGGTCAAGCAGGGGTTACAGTAAGAGAATGTCGTAATTGTAATCGTCAGGGAAACGGACCCAGGCGCTCGTAGGTGGTCGACCTTCGAGTCAGCCTGAACAAGCATCGACCGATAGGCTAACGTACGTTTTAGATTATGTGATAAGTCATGCTCGTAAAGATGAGAGGCCTTATTTAGAAGTGGATGTGCTCGGAAATAAGTTATTAGGTTTGTTGGATTCCGGGGCTTCACGTACCTTTTTAGGGAATCATGGTTGGTCAATCATCGAGAGGTTTGGTTTTTCACTTGATACGACGAAGAAGACGAGTTGTATTGTGGCAAATGGTCAAAGCACGAGTAGTATTGGGACAGTGCAGCTTCCTATGCGAGTTCAGGATAAATTTAGGTTAATAGAGGTCGTCGTCGTTCCTGAGTTGCCGCACACTTTGATTTTAGGATTAGATTTTTGGATTTCGATGGGGATAGTACCGAACTTAAGTACTAATGAGTGGCACTTTGCCGATAATAAAGATGTGATTTGTTCTTTAGAAACACCAGACCAACAAACTACTCTTTCGCCTTATGAATCAGAACGACTTGAGGAATTGGTCGTTAAATATAAGACTATTATGGGTGACTCACTGGGATGTACAGACAGGGTAGAGCATAAGATTACAACAGATGCAGCACCGATAAGACAACGTTCATATAAGGTCTCACCGGTCATTCAGAAACTTATTGATGACGAAATCGACGAAATGCTGAAAATGGATGTGATAGAACGTAGTAGTAGTTCATGGGCTTCACCAGTGGTAATGGTACAAAAGAAAAACACAAAGAAATATCGTTTCTGTGTAGACTACCGCAAATTGAACTCAGTGACGGCGCGTGATAGTTATCCTTTACCACTCGTATCCGAGACTCTTGACAAATTGAAAGATGCTAAGTACTTGTCAACTTTAGATATTAAGAGTGCTTATTGGCAAGTACCAATGGGAGAATCATCGAAGCCACTAACAGCATTCATCTGTCGACGAGGTCTCTTCCAATTTAAGTGGTTACCATTTGGTCTTCATAATGCACCTGCAACTTGGCAGAGACTCATAGATAGCATCATAGGAAACGATTTAGACCCCTACGTGTACGTATATCTCGATGACCTCGTAATTGTCACACAGAGCTTTTCTGAACATCTTAGAATTCTTGAGGAAGTCCTACGAAGATTGCAGAATGCAAAGATAACGGTAAGTTGGGAGAAATGCCAACTGTGTAGGCCAGAAATGACTTATTTAGGTTTCGTAGTGGACCGTCGAGGCATCCGAGTTGACCCTAATAAAATTAGAGCCATGTTAGAGCTCCAGAGGCCAAGAACTGTCAGAGAAGTTCGTAGAGTTGTAGGTACAATATCCTGGTATAGACGTTTCATAGAGAATTTTTCAGCGATAATAGCTCCGATTACAGCTCTAACTAAGAAAAATCAAAAGTTCGATTGGACTCCAGACTGCGAAAAGGCATTTATTAAGATTAAGGAACTTTTAGTGACTGCACCGATTCTTACATGTCCAGATTATACCAAGGAATTTGTCATTCAAACAGACGCCTCAGGATATGGAATAGGAGCATGTTTAACGCAGCCTTATCCTGGAGGAGACAAAGTCATATGCTATTTGAGTCGATCTTTGACTAAGCAAGAACGTGTTTACACGACCACCGAGCGAGAATGTTTGGCATTGATTTGGGCGATAGAGAAGCTCCGGCCTTATATTGAGGGGATCTCATTTAAGGTCATAACAGATCATTTTAGCTTAAAATGGCTTCATAGCTTGAAAGAGCCCAGTGGGAGACTTGCTCGTTGGTCTGTAAAACTGCAGCAATATGATTTTGAAGTAATCCATCGGAAAGGGAAAGATTTAGTTGTCCCGGACATGTTGTCTCGTGCAGTACCTATGATTGATACAATTTCGCAGCCCAGAGACGTTTCAACAGCAATTAAAGATCGATGGTACCAAAAGATGGTAAAGAGGGTCGTAGAATCACCGTTAAAATTTATGAATTGGAGATACACTGATAATAAGTTGTATAAATATGTCAAACAAGAATACCCTCAACTTTCACCATCTAACGAATATTGGAAAGATGTAGTCCCCAAAGATCATAGGCGTAGAATTATAGGAGAAGCTCACGATCCTCCTACCGCAGGACATATGGGTGTGTATAAAACCTTCCACAGACTGGCAGAAAAATATTATTGGCCAAAAATGCGCCAGGACGTGGCAACTTTTGTAAAGAAATGCTTTGTCTGTGCAGCTCATAAAGGTGATACACAAGGTGTATCTGATCAGATGATCTCTCACCCAAAACCAACTCGTCCTTGGGAAATTATTTCGACTGATTTATGTGGACCTCTACCTCGTTCAACAAAGGGTAATTGCTGGATTCTCGTCGTTACGGACTATTTGAGTAAGTTTTCCTTAGTTTTTCCAATGCGAACAGCCCCTACTCACGCTGTTGTCAAACATCTTGAGGAGCAAGTATTTATGGTCTTCGGAGTGCCGCGTTTGATACTTTGTGATAATGGCCCTCAGTACAAAAGTAATGAGTTTAAGCGTTTTGCTGAGAGTTATCAGGTTAAAATTCAGTATAATCCGTATTATCACCCCAGAGCAAATCCAACAGAAAGGACGAATCGCACGTTAAAAACCATGTTATGTTGTTATGTGAAAGACAACCACAGGAAGTGGGACGAACAAATACATAAACTTGCCTGCGCGATTCGTACTGCAACCCATGAGACAACCAGGATGTCTCCTTTCTTTGTTAATTTTGGTAGAAATATGTGTCTGTCAGGAAGAGATTACTCCAACCCAGTGTTGTTATCTGAAGAGAATGGTGTACAATCTGCAGCTGAAAGTAAGAACGAAGGTTTCCGGAAGCTCTATGCGGATGTTAAGAGAAGGTTAGAGGTGGCTGGAGAGAAAAACGTAGTTCAGTATAATTTGCGTACAAGGGTACCCAACTTTGTTGTGGGTCAGCGGGTTTGGAAGAAGAATTATGTGTTGTCAGATGCTGCGAAGTTTTTCTCGAAGAAGTTAGCACCGAAATTCGTTGGTCCTTATGTGATTAGGAATAAAATTTCTCCATGGATATTTGAGCTTCAGGAACCATCGGGTAAAGTACTACCAGGGAGTTGGCATGCCAAAGACCTTAAGTCGGCAGCGGACCTCTCCGATTAACCTTTTTAGGTTAATCGTCTTGAAGTTGGGGGGGGATTATGTAACGTGTCATTTTTACGTTTAAGACAACGTTACATATTTGTTTATTTAGGTAAATAATCAAGGCTCTTTGATTCGTCTTTCTGTACACAAAGTAAGGGTATTTTATAGAGCTAGGTTTGGAGGTTATATAGTGTCTAGGACGTTACCTTAAAAGGAGGCATTCCATCGAATTACTGTGGACACTACGCACATCGCATTATCTGGACATCGTAATTGGAATTTAAGATCACAGGCTTCGGGAAAATCACATAAAAATTTTGATTGTTTTGTTTTTATCTGTGGAATTTTGTGATTCTCTGGTCGTCATGAAATTAAACAGCTGGGAAATGGCGGCGTTGCCGCATCACAAATGGTTTTAGTAACAGGAAGGAAACATTTGGATGAACATTTCATTCCCTTACGTGTATTTTCGAGGATATTGGGACAATCCGAACCTTACAGCTAGTTGTGACAGCACGAAAACATATTTAGGTCCACGGTTTGACCAGTAACAACCGAGGCTCCGCCCACTTTGATATCTTTATTAATTTGATAGGGAGAGGATGGAATAAATACGAGTCGTGCACTTTTGTAAATGGGAGATAAACGAGGGATAAAAACCAAGACTAAAAGAATAAACGAAATCGTGTGAGTTAACATCTGAACACTCTTGTGCCGAGCTTCTTAGCAGTAGTTCAGTGTGTATTTTTAGGTTCAGGTTCAGAAACAACTTTATTAATGTAGAAATGTTTTACAAAAATGGCGTCAAACCATATGAATCTTAGAGAAAACATTTATAAAGAGCAAAGGAAACTTTTGACGAAAACTGTAACTAAAATACAACTAAATTCTACACTTAGTATAGCTTTACTCATATGGGAATTGGTTGAATGTTCAAATATTCCTGGGTTTGATACATGCTCGAATCTCCAGTAATTGAATTTACAATTGATGGTTTCAATGCTGAGCTTCTTATAGTCCGTCTGGTTATTTTCCTCTTACTTGATATGTTGGCGGGGGTCCGGTAGGCAAATGTTCGGTGTATGTATGGAGGGTGTCTCGACGTCCTTGTTATAAAAATTTCAACCGTGGAAATAGATCCGACAACACCTCAATCTGCGTTTTACGTACTTCCTATCCCCTTGGTCGGTGCTGGCCCCTATATACCGGGATGGAACTATTGCTGTATGTCCTCATTGGTTAGTTTGAAAACCGCGGGTTTTTTCTTCCAGTCTTGCCACTGAAGGTAGAGATTTATTTTTGGCGAAAAAGTTTTTTATAAATAGGTTTGCATCCTTTATTTGAATTTAACCGGGAAGATTAGGTTGGTACTATTGCGTTTTACCGTCCCCACTCCCCACCAAATTTACAAAACGGTTTCCGGCCACTTCATTATTCTGGTATTCTCGACGAAGTGCTTTGTCTCGCTTTGCTAACAAATTTTGGCTGGGTCGGCAACAGGCTCTGGGATCGCCATTGTTTTGGTTCGTGGCACTGCAAAAAACTGCAGGTTCTGTCCCAGAGACCGTGAGGAGTGAGCCGTCGTGTTTTAGGCGTAATCTGAAGTGACGCTCGCACCCTTTTGAGGGGAATTTAAGTCGGCCTACGCCATTTGTACGGAAAGAGCAGCGCCCTGTCCATTCCATCGGCAGCGGTGCTGGACGCTGGTGGGAAGCCGGACGAGCCAGTTCTAACCCTGGGAAAGGGTTTTTACGCTCGGGCAAGAAGCCTTTTGACCACCATGTGCTGCCCTAGCACCATGTGCTAAGCGAGCACGAGGGGAGACGCGGGCAAGCCGGAACAGCAGTAGCAGGAGTATGTCGGGAAACCTACAACACTTCCAGGTTTACCAAATAAACACCAATAATTATTAAATAATTCAAGGACCAAGGTAGGAGCAAGCTTCAGATATAGTCTTTCACATAAATCTTCAATATAATTTAGACATAATCTTTTCATATAAATTTTTAATATAATTTAGACGTAATCTTTTCATATATAATTCTTCACAGTATAATTTCAACATTGCTTGTAAACGCAAGGTAACGGTATGACGTCATAACCACAATTTTGCGGCGTATTTACTATATTGACTTGTCTTCCTTGATTTCATTTATTTAAGACAATTTCTCCTGTGAAATTTGGAGTGCCTTGCTATTTTGGCCCGAACTTGTTTAATTTTTTTTAGCATATTTCATGTTTCTAATCTTAACTTCAACCCTTAAAATACACAAGATGAACTAAATTTTTGTATTATTTGTGCAACCCAGTGACCAACTTTGCGGAGACAAAAGAGAGATGAGATTATATGTTTTAGCGGTTTCCTTACATTGTTCTACTTTATGGGGTGGATCTCGGACTGGGTTGCTGTCTGTCTCATTCTACCCAATGTAGAATGATGACAGCAGATATTTGGTCCAGATCTCCCCTATGATGGAACGATTGTGGAAGTGTATTTTTTTTAACAATCATTTATGTAACCGAGTCTCACACTACTGACTCAGATGTAGGTACACTATGACCTGTTAAAGGAGTCCATCTACCTGTAAAGTGCTTCTAGTTTTGTCATTTTGATTCAGTTAAAGATCTTTTAGAATTTTATCTTGTTTATTAGTCAATTTTTTTTGGTTTTTTTTATTACACAAATACTCTGGAAGCCTCGGAAGTAGGTAGAATTTCATTGTTTAGCTACAACGTTTGGGTTGAACTGTATTTTATTTAAGATCTTCTTTGTAAAACATTGGTATTAAGTAATGTGGCGCACTTAAAATTTTCTTACTTCTGAACCCCCCCCTTCTCCACTGTATAAAAGTTACCGGGCATATCAATGTTTTACCTAGCTGGAAAATACAGTTCTGCTTCCAGATATTTGTTTAATTATTCAATGGTTTTGTTGTGTCACAAAATGGCGGCAACGTCTTCAAGCTGCCACAAATGTCACACCGCATTTTAATAGGCCACATCATGTGTAGTGTAAGTGACGTATTGTATAAAATCTTTATTTTTTAATGTAAGAAAGTATCTGTAATTGGCTTTTTGCTGTAGATACTGTTGAAATGAATAAATAAATAAATAAATAATATAAACATATTTCCTAACCAAAAATATATTAAAAAGTAAATATGTCGATATAAAATTAAAGGTAAAACTGTCACTAGGGACTTATTGGAATAAAACCTGACCTTATTTTAAAATCGACCCTATGGTGACATATTTACATATAAAAAGCAGCTGCTCTGCTTCAAAATTTCGCCTTTGTGTATTTAATAACCGGATTTATTAGTGTAGGTATTTATTAAATGAAAGTTGGCGTCTTTATTATTAAATTTGGCTTTTTTTGAAAGGTCAGCTGTTAGTTTTCTGTGCAAATGTGTCAGAATAAAGTCGAGTCTAAAATAAAGTCAGGTTTTATTCCAATAAGTCTCTATTGTCTCTGGATAAAAAGATGCTGACTGTAGGTTGACAAAAAAAACACACAGAAAAAACCACTCAAAGACATGCCATTTTTTAGATTTTTTTTGTTGCTCTCAGTATGCATATGATAAAGAAAGAGGTTGGCAATGTCACAAAAGTGTAACTGCCTTCGAACATTAAACCCCGGTAACTGCCTATGGCAAGCACTATAACTCTTATAAGGAATTCAACATTTTTTAGTTCTCTAACGTACTCACCCGAATAGGTTGGCCATGGTGCGTTTGATGAAAAGAACATGTTTCAATCATACGCATTGCCATCCACGCAATTTGCTGCGCATGCGTTTTGGTGTATTTGTGCAAACCGCCAGCTACGCAGTATGCATCTCCTATTGTCTCCACCTTAAAAAAATTGAAAATTTATTTTATTGATTTTGATTTGATTTTTTTGGTGAGAAGTATATAGGGGAATTATTGTGCCCGTGCCAAATTTTAAGTTCCGTTTGTACGTCCGGGACGTACAAGGTACGTCGCAAAGACGTCCCATGGTTGTACGTTGGAGCCAAGGCGTATCATGTACGTAGGAACGGGGACTTATTAGGTATGTCTCAAAGATATCCATGTACGTACGTTTTACGTCCTTTTAAGGCCACCAAATGTACGTACAGATTGACATGTACCAGGTATGTCGCAGCGATTGTCAAGAATATACGTACCAGCCGGGACATACTAAGTACGTCTCACGGATGGCTGATAACATATGTATATGGTACGGACATATTAGGACGTAAGTTTTACATCCTTTTAGTACCACTGAATGTACGTACGGATTGGTATGGACCAGGTACGTCACAGAGATGGCAAAAAATGTACATATCAGCCAGGACTTACTACTTACTTCTCATGGATGTCCAATAACATATGTAAGTGGGACGTACATATTAAGATGTACGTCTTACCTCATTTTAAGGCCACTGAATGTACGTACGAATTAGTATCTACCAGATACGTCCCAGAGATAGATAGATACTTAGGTACTAGATACTTCCCACGGATGTCCAATAATATATGTATGAAGTACGTACCTATACAGCAAATTTTTCTACTATAACGCTAATTTTTGTAAACAATACATAATTTTTCTCAAATTTTCGTATTCGGCGCCATTATTTTCGTCATTTCTGCACAATGTTTTCCACAACGCGATTTTTTCTGAAATGTTTTTGCCGAAAAAAATCATGTTTTTAGAAATTTTCGCCAACAATGAATATTTTTTTATAGTATTTTTTTTATATTGCAATTCTTTCTTAGTGTGTGTTAAGCCATCCCGCAGCCCCTTCTGTAAGTAGTATTTCCGCACTCTCTAGGTCTTAAGCTTGGGGCACAGGCTGCCCCAAAATCGCCTGGCTAATTGGGATTGATGTCGGACAAGAATAGTACATTGAAAACCTAGAAACTGGGCACATTTAATCCAGAGATGATAATGTTTAAGCCCGAGCGTAGGTCTCCTTTGTTGTGTACTTATTAATTGGAATTTTTGTGGTTGCTTCTAAGCTCCGAAGGATTAAGAAGTATCTTTTAGTACCTCAAAAGAGGCATTGAAAGTACACTTTTAATCTCTAAAATGCATAAAATGAATTCTAGTTCCTAGGATGTAGAAAAAAATAAATGCACAAGATGCTTATTTTGAAATAAGGAGCAGAAGTTTCTTCCTTTGCCTCAAGCTCAGTTTGGCCTCGCAGCGAAGCGTGTGAATTCTGCCTCAAATACACAGGGTGTCCAATAACTTAGGGGCCAAAAGCCAACAGGTGACAAAGGGTGTCATGTCTGATAAAAAAGTTCCTATAATGCATGGGTCAAAACTCTTTGTTTGTCGAGATACAGAGCATCAAAGTTAGTAAATTTTTAAACTTTTTTGATAATAACTATTTAAAAAAACGCAGTAAAAATATGAAATTGGGTAAAGTCGTGTACTAGAACAAGAGCAATAAACTGAAATAAAAATTATTTTTAAAAAAATTAGTCGGTCAGTTTTTTAGAAAAACTATTTTTTTCGTATAAACTTTGATAAATGCCATATTAAACGCAATGTTTTTTTATATTTTTTGTTAATAAAAACAAGTCCAGAGCGAAACATATTAATAAAATATTATTGATATTTTTTTAAAGAATAAGTAAGCAAAAATTATGTTGACAGTCTGTTTCTCCCATATACATAATATTCCAATACCCACGGTAACTGCCCATTCATGATGCAAACATGAAGGCCTTGGGGTCTTTAAGCAAAAAAGACCTGATTGGTTGCTTTCAAAGACATATGCATGTTATTTCCATATAGTAGGTATTATTGCAATACCTACGGTACCTTACAATGCCGAATGCGAACATATTTGAAATAGCAATATCAATGGGTATAAGTCTATCCTTTTTACGGTCCGTAAGACAAAACGTCCTGATTGGTTATACTTTTATGCATAAATATTATTTTATTCTTGTATTCGTTACGTCAAATCCTCGGCGTACAGTTGACAAAAACTCTATCTATGTAAATTTGGTATCTGTGCATTTTTCGTATCTTTATTTCTGAATGTTTGCATCAAACGCCAACCATTGTGTTATTAGGTAACAGGGAGTATTGGAATATATGGTTTCTCCTCAAGTTGTAATTTTATCAAAAAAAAGAATACCACATCTTTAAATCACAATTAGCTGAGTATTCAGCTGGCTTTTCTTTTTTTTGTAAAACACTTTTTCCCCCACTTCTCTAACTTTAAAAATCCTATATCTTAAAAAAAATGTGTGTGCTTAAGACCACACGGCAGAAGTGTAAACATCAACAAGGCGAAATTAATAATACTGATCCATAACATATTCTGCAAAGCGGACCGAACCGAAATCTTCTGTGTACTGGCCTTCATCTGCATCATCGTATCGCTCGCTAAATGTTCCTTTCAGAGTTAGTCGACTCGAGTCGATTTCACCTGAATGAGCGTTACATAGTCGAGCCTGACGGCTCAGTTCAATTCACTACCCACAAAAACTGCTAAACGCGCCTTTAGAAGTTTACACTTCAATAAAAACAGATGTGTATTGACTTGAAAGCCATTTTATATAAACTTTTTTCTTGGAAATAACGTCCTCTATACCTGCTGCATTATGGCCAATAAGTTATGGGACACCCCCACGCGGCTTAACAATCGTGGCGAATATAGGAAATAATGGAACATCCTCTATACTTAATCACGTAAATAATTGTTCACTAACCAACTATACGAACAAAGTCCAATTAATTTAATAGTTCCAAGCGGTAAAGTAGTCTATTGACATCTTCTTGAGTCCAAACAGAATTAAATTTATAATGAATTGACAACATATTTCGTCCACAATTCTAAATTAAATTCCCCGAGGTTTAGGTTTAAACTGACAATAATTCAAGTCACGCATTTTCTAAAATGAGCCAGAGGCGTGCCTAACTAGACAGGCTATTTTGGAGAACTTGAACCCCATACAAAATACCTAGAAAATGCCAAAAATACTACTACAGAAATGGCTTAACACACCCTAAGATAAAGGAAAGAATTGCAATATAAAAAAAGTAAAAAAAAAATTGCTCCGCAGGTGGAAATTTTCGAAAAATTAACTATTTTTCGAAAGAAGTAAAAATTTCTGAAAAATTAAGTTTCTTTCGGAAAATAGCGCCACAGAAAAAACATTTTGCAATATAAAAAACTAATGATAAAAAAAAGTTAAATAAAAAAAAACCCAACTGCTAAATTTACTTGTAAGTACTAGTCGCAGTTGAGTACAAAATTGATAGGTATACCTATAATGTACGACATGCTTCAACTTTTAGTTTTGATGCCCAAAGCGCACTTACGAAATTTTCATGGATCAGGTTATTGGGTAATTTTGTACCCAACTGCGACTAGTAGTTACAAGCAAATTTAGCAGGTGTTTTTTTTATAAAAAAAATTTTTATTTCCAACTTTTAGGTTTAATTCTTATTCAGCCTTATAAAAAGCACTATGCATTTACAATTCATTTAGCTTTACCCAAAAAGTACGTGTAGTTTTTCTCCAGACGCGGACAGTGTTACCTTCCGTTGAGTGAAGGTTTTATTTTGAAATCGCTCTAAATTTGTAAAAGTTATATGTATAATCGCTTTATTTTTGTGAAAGTTATAGCTATAACTATTAATAATAAGACTGGCGAAGAGGAGAGTGAGAGAGGCGGGGGGGGGGACTAGTAGAAATCGCTCTATATTTGATAATAATGTGGGAGCAGGGAGGACTACAAAATAACTACAGCATACTAGAGAACATTTGCAATGGTTAATCAAAGGAATTTCAATAAAATCGCCTGAAATTTAGATAATTTGTACGCCTTAAAACCTACATCATGTGACAAAATGACGTCTAAAGACCGCCATGTTGATTCCTGTTTAAAAAAATATAGCGTGACACAAACATATACATACATGCTGCAGTTGGATAAAAATTGAAAACAACTCTGCGCCCAAGTACACAAAGTAAAATTAAAACATATTGCGTAAAAAAATAGCTTTGTGGAAAACATTTTGCAGATATGATGGAAACAAAGGCGCCAGAAGCAAAAATTTGAGGAAACTGAAGTATTTTTTTAATGAAATTGGCGCCAGAGTAGAAAATTTTTAGGAGAAACAAATAGTGCCGAGCGAAAATTTCGGACAAATAAAATAATTTAAATAAAAAATTTGAAAGTGTTAAAATTTGGTACCCTCTGAAGGTGGTTGCATGAAGCGGCTTCCTCGTTGAATCATCCTTTGGCACGCCTCTAAATGAGCAATGGCTTATCCAAACAGTTCAGATAAAAGACAAAGTTATGATTTTCCATTTCAAATTTAAACCAAACCTAAGATTTTTTTTAGAGATTTTTCAAATATTTCACCATTTGAGAATTAACTTATCATGTACGATTTACTCTTGAGGGTTAATTACTCCTATCCCCCCCTTCGCCTTTGCCTCCTAGTTTTAGTGAAACGTTTTGTTAAAGTTTTTAGGTTAGTGTTGGCAATAAACCAATAAGAGCATAGAGTTTTAAGTTTTATATTTAGGTATTTTGTCTGAAACGTCATTATTTTAGTGAACAAAATTATAGAAAATCTAAAAATTACTACTTTGCAAGATCACTCTCTGAAAAATAAGTCGTCACAAGGCAAAAGATGGATAAATTTAAAACATATACTTGGGCGCGCACATCGCTTGATCTGGGTCGGCGTTTTAAATTAGCTTTTTCTTCGTCATCGTTCTCGCAGACCGTACGTCACCAATGACTCTTGGGGGTTAATCGCTCCTATCCCCCCCTTATAGACGCCTTTGTCTCCAAATACAGCTACAGACTCACGACTCTATGTTCAAAGTTAACCAGTTTTAGTTAAGCGTTTTGTTAGAGTTTTTAGGTGAGTGTTGGCAATAAACCAATAAAAGCATAGAGTTTTAGGTTTTATATTTATGTATTTTTCACCGAAAAGTCATTATTTTAGTAAACAAAATTATATCTAAAAACTACTATTTTGCAAGATCACTCTTTAAAAAATAAGTACAATTAAAAAATATACCTATAAAGCTTAAATTGTTTTCTCTGAAAACTACTTACGATATTGACAGGAAATTTTAAATCGTCACAAAATAAAAAAATAAATAAAAAATTATAATAGTTTGTTTTAAAAATGACCTACAAAAAATGTCACTAGAAGATGTCGAATAACAACGGAGTAAGTCAGTGTCGGTTATCCGATATATTAATATAATATATTAATTATTTGGATAAGATAGCGATGATTAAACCGATTTTTAATCGTTTTGGTAGCTTGTTACTGAAAATGAATTCTAATATATCTTGCACTATTTACAATATTTCAATATTAATACGTATTTAATACAGTAATGCATCTACAGAGACAGCTTTAAACTATTTATGCATTATTTAGCTCTGAACATTTTTATATATATTTTTTTATTGATCATGGATTATTTCTATAGTTTTTCGAACTCTAAACCACTCCTCAGGGGTGGTACTACAATTTAAGATAATTTTTAACAAGCATCCTGTGACTACACGGACTAGAATTTCCAAAAATACCATTTTTTACTGCTGCATTCTTGCCACGCACAACAAGGTACAAATGAGCAAAATCGGTTCAGTAGTTCTAAAAAAATACATTTTTGTTTCAATCATTGTTTTGCATATTATACGATTGCCTTACAAATCATGTTTGCATTTATATCCTTATAAATTCATTACTACAGAACCGATTTTAATGAAATAAAAAAAATCTGGTTAGAATTGATTCATTTTTAAAGATCATGATCAAAGTTTATCGCCATTTTAAAATTTAAGATGGGGGACAGAATCATACTTAATTCTTCAAAAGTGCGTGTTTATCTTTCACAAAAAACTAAAACATTTTCAGAAAATAAGAATAAACATGCCATTTTGAAGAATCAAATATGATTCTGTCCGTCATCTTAAATTTTAAGATAGCGATAAATTTTGATCATTCATTCCCACCAGGATTTTTTTATTTTATCAAAATCGATTCAGTGGTATTGAATTTATAAGATGAATGGTTGAAACAAAAATATATTTTTTAGAACCACCAAACCGATTTTGCTGATTTGTACCTTGTTGTAAGTGGCAAGAATGCAGCTTTCTTAGGGATTAAAAAAAATAATTAAAACATGTTCGGAACACGAGAATAAACGAGCATCTATGAAAAGTACAATTTAATTTCGTCCGCCATCTTGGACTTGGATAGTCAAAACTATGATTAATTCTCTGCCAAGTGCAGTTTGTCCCATTAAAATCGATGGTATAGGTCAAGAATTATAATGATAATGTCAAGTTTTTTTTGGCCCACCCATTATATTGCCACAGCTTCTTATGATAAGTGCAAAAGTTTTTTGCGATTTTTCAACAATTTAATTTTTTGAGAGTGCGTTTTTATTCGATGGTGAGATATCTATTGTTTGGCAGTTCTTTTTACCTTGTATACATCAATTTGTCCACAAAACATGTCGAATTGATTGTAGAGTTCCTGTAGCATATTGATGACCATCATGGGTGTTGCTGTGAAACAGATTGACGTAAAACCCACAATGTCGCTAAACAACATCGTGACGTCTTCGTGAGTTTTTGCTTCAATAGGTTCTCCTAAATCGGTTAAATTATAAGAAATAGGTATATTGATATACATTTTAATACTCAAGTAACTAAACTCAAAAACTAAACTAAGCGCCCATTACGGAACAACATTGTTCTAACTTTATAACGAATTTATATGTACGTCGGTAGATTATATTAAAGACCCAGTATATAAGACATATTTTAAAGAAATAGGGACGCGACCATTGAGTTGTATAAGGCCCGTAGGGTATAGAAGTCAATGGACGCGACAACGACCAATCCATCAAAGTCACTCAATTATGGTATTTTCTTTTGCCAAGTTCATTGGTGTTTCACTAAAATAATTTATGTTGTCAGTGGTGAGTGACATCAATAATTATCATGCAAAATGTATAGTTGATATTGTATTAAAGTGGCACCGCGTCATCAAAACCGGGGTGGGCTGGAAGGGAGTCGAGGGGTACATATACAGTGGCATGAACTTCCTTTAATTTTTTTATTGATATAAATTCCCAACACAAGGCACTGTACTAATTTTTTTTTTAATATACTGGGACTTTTCCATCCATATTAACAATACAACCACACGTTAAGTGGGACTCGAACCCACAAGCTCGCGCAACGCCGTGATCGAGGCAGTCCCGTCGAATATAAGCTGCCATCATAGCAGCGCTATATCCGGAGCAGGACCACTCACAAGCGGACACGGACTCACACTGCACTAATTAGTCATTAACTTACTATTTTACTTACTTTTTATTTATGTCTTCTAAACGATTTCATTAGAAAGGAATATATATAATATAATTATACTCTTATCTGGTTGTTACGAACAAATCGATTTAGCCGCGCTTTGACTTTTTCTGTTCGTTGGTGTTTTGACTGTTTTAAGTCAAACAAATTACGACCGAGCTTTTTGCAAAACAAATTACCGTTTTTAAAACTAAATCAATTTTTCGTATCTGTATTACGCCACAATACTGCTACTCGGTGCTTTTTTGATTAACTGTATAGTTTGTAAAATATTAATTTTCAAAGTTTTGTCATTCTTGGTTTCCCTATACTAAAAATCGCTAAATGACGTTTTTTGGAATCTCAACTCACTCAGTGGTTTTTTCGTATCTGTATGACGCCACAATACTGCAACTCGGTGCTTTTTTGGATAAACTGTATAGTTTTTAAAATATGAATTTTCAAAGTTTTGCCATTTTGGTCTTATGGGTTTCCCTATAGCTACTAAAAATCGCTAAATGACGTTTTTTGGAATCTCAACTCACTCAGTGTTTTTTTCGTATCTCTATGACGCCACAATACTGCAACTCGGTGCTTTTTTTGATAAACTGTATAGTTTGTCAAATATGAATTTTCAAAATTTTGCCATTTTGGTCTTATGGGTTTCCCTATACTAAAAATCGCTAAATGACGTTTTTTGGAATCTCAACTCAATCAGTGGTTTTTTCGTATCTGTCTGATGCCACAATACTGCAACTCGGTGCTTTTTTTGATAAACTGTATAGTTTGTAAAATATGAATTTTAAAAATTTTGCGGTCTTAAGGGTTTTCCTATACTAAAAATCGCTAAATGACGTTTTTTGGAATCTCAACTCACTCAGCGGTTTTTTCGTATCTGTATGACGCCACAATACTGCAACTCGGTGCTTTTTTGGATAAACTGTATAGTTTGTAAATTATGAATTTTCAAAGTTTTGCCATTTTGGGTTTCACTATACTAAAAATCGCTAAATGACGTTTTTTGGAATCTCAACTCAATCAGTGGTTTTTTCGTATCTGTATGTTGCCACAATACTGCAACTCGGTGCTTTTTTTGATAAACTGTATAGTTTGTAAAATATGAATTATCAAAGTTTTGCCATTTTGATCTTATGGGTTTTCCTATACTAAAAATCGCTAAATTACATTTGATGGAATCTCAACTCACTCAGTGGTTTTCTCGTATCTCTATGGCGCCAGAATACTGCAACTCGGTGCTTTTTTTGATAAACTGTATAGTTTGTAAAATATGAATTTTCAAAGCTTTGCCATTTTGGTCTTATGGGTTTCCCTATACTTTTTTTTGAGCGGCAAAACAAATATCTTCAAAAAAATTTTGTTTGTTAAATATTGTGGATACAAAACACCCAAAAAGCTCTACTCTTACCAAGTTTTGTTAAACTGACATTATTTTTGCAACAAAAAAAAAAACAAAAAAATTACGGTTTTTTTAATTTTTCTCGAATTTTTATTTTTATGGCCTATAACTTTTCTGTATGTTACTTTTTTCTACAACGTCAACTTTCGCCGTAAATCGCATTATTACGATTCCCTGTCCCTTTTTACCCCCAAAACCTAACCCATGCTCACGCATTTATTTTTTTTAACTTCGTTTTTCACCGCTCTACAATTTCCAATGCTTTAAGTCCTGTTAGTAAATATATTTTTTTTACCTTAAAATATGGTTATTCTACTGGCCTATTTGTGATTATATTATTGAAATTGCTTTTGTTGAACAAAAATAAAAAATGTTGCTTGTAAAAACGAGTTTTATAGGAGTGAAAAGCCGTTTTCTTTTTTGAAGTAAGTAGCTTTGATTATTTAAAAAAACTTTGTTTGTACCTAATCGCAGTATATATCCAGTTATAAATTAAAAATCAAACGTCCGCGAACTTTTAAAACCACAGAATATCATCGGAAAGTAAAATTGAAAAAGGAAAGGTAGCAGCTCCTGCGCTGCGTGCTCTCTCTACAAAAAATATCAATATTTTTGCCTCACTTTGCATATATTTAAAGGCATATCCAGTTATATATATATATATATATATATATATATATATATATATATATATATATAGATCATTGCTATAGACAAACACGTTTGTCTGTCACTCCCTGTAAATGTTTGTCAAAAATCGTTTATTTTTATCTTTCGACGCTTATGAATTAACAAGGACAGAAGGTGCGTCTCTCTCTAAACAAGGCTAGAGTGTAGACGAGCGATATTTCCCCCTTTCATTTTGACTTAAATAAATTTGACTTTGATAAGTTTGTCGCGTCTCTAGGTTATATTATGCACAATACAACTTGTCAAACTCGGCCACACGCTTAAGAACTGTCGTGGTGTGGAACGACAGTAATAAAAAATAGCACACTCCAAGTAAACTCCATGCTATAACAGCCTTGGAAACAGTTTTAAATCTGAGGGCACGGCAGTGCCTCGCCAAGTTCGCGCGCCGTAACCATCTTTTCTTGAAACATTTCAGCCGATATTTGACCTACCTAAAACTCTACTTCGGAATGAGCTACGAATCTCAAGCTTTGCACAGTCGTAGATCTCCATGGAGTTAACAACCCCACCAAGTTTTATGGAATTCCATAAAGTAGTATAGTAGTTACGAAATTTCAAAAAACGTCGAAATTGCCACTCACTCACTCACTCATTCACTCACTCATGTATAGATCATCAATATTCTACTGTACTTCCAGACATGCTACAAAGCTAAAATTTGGCAGACTGATAGAAATTATGACGAAACCCCTAGAAAAAATCAAAAACCCCAAAATTTTAATTTACTCCCCTCCCCTATACATTTAAAGTTATGTAAAAGTAGCATTGCCCACTTCCAGAAATGCTAGAGAGCTGAACTTTTTAAGACTGAAAGACAATATGATATAACTATATGAAAAATTTTAAAACACCAACATTTTAATTTACTTCCCTTTCCTATAAATGTAAATTTATATAAAACTAACATTGCCCACTTCCAGAAACGCTAGAGAGCTGAGCATTGGAATGCTGATAGAAATTATGATAAAACCATGGGAAAAAATTTAAAATGTCCAATATTTTCATTTACTCTCCTCCCCTATAAATGTAAAGTTATGTAAAAGTAACATTACCCACTTCCAGAAACGCTACAGAGCTGAGCATCGGAAGACTGATAGGAACTATGATAAAACCCTTATATATTATATTTCCCTCCCCTATACATGTAAAGTTATGTAAAAGTAACATTGTGCACTTTCAGAAACGCTAGAGAGCTGAGCTTTGGAAGGCTGATAGCAACTACGATAAAACCATGGAAAAAAATTAAAAACCTCAAAAATTTAAGTAAGGCATTGCAAAAGTTTTGAACAATATTTCGCATATTTTACTACTTTAAAAATTAAGTATTATCCAATTCCTTTAAAAAAGAAGTGCAATCATAACAAAAACATTTCATGTAAAAAAAAGCCAAGTACGCGAAAATGCCATTCCGTAAAAAGAATTGAGATAAAAGTAAAGCCAAGTTCTCCAATACAAATTTCATAATGAAAGGTTCTTACTAGTTTGGAAATATTTTTCTAAACTTGGCTATTACGGCTGTAAATGACTCTTAGGCACAGTGCTAAATTGAACATAAAGAAGTTTGGCTGTAATAGCAAAGTTTAGAAAAATATTTTCAAACTAGTAAGAACCTTTCATTATGAAATTTGTATTGGAGAACTTGGCTTTACTTTTATCTCAATTCTTTTTACGAAATGCCATTTTCGCGTACTTGGCTTTTTCTTACATGAAATGTTTTTGTTATGATACTCGTATATCCGAAACGAAAGCTCCTACAAAGTTTTTGGTTATAACACAAATTTTTGATAAAAATGTTCTCTACTATATTCCGGAAACCTTATACCGTAAAACCTTCTATAAGCGGACACTCAGGGTTTCGTCAATTTTGTCCGCTTATTGGAGGTGTCCGCTTGAGAGAGAGAACTGCGAAATTTTGATATATATTTATTAACAATTTCCGCTGCTTGAGTTTTTCCGATACTAAATGTTCCAGCGATTTTTCTTGCTGATAGATGTTCTTTCTCCGAAACGTTACAACTTCCATTTTTTCACATAAACTAAAAAGTTTTTTACGAGGCGCCATTTCAAAGAGATCTATTACTACCCAACTGAACAATAAAAATAAAGGCAGCAGTCTTGCCGAATAAAATATGTTGTAAATACGACAGAAGTAATTAGTCTCCGCATTAAAATTAAAAGAGGTAATTCCCCGGTTGCAGAATGCGTTGTTGCCAAAATACTACATAGTGCCCATGTCGTGCAGCGCTCCGTCCCATTGTCAGAGGTTCGCGCCCGGTTAAGGGAGGTTTCAAAATTAAAAAAAAAAAAATATCCGCGTCCGGTTATTAGAGTGTCCGGTTAAAGGAGTGAATTTTACATGTAATGAAATAGGCAAAAGCTTGGTTCCAACAAATTTGTCCGCCTAAAGGGAGTGTCCGCTTAATAGAGGTGTCCACAAGGAGAGGTTTCACTGTATTGATGCGACGCTGTGTTAAAAAGTTCACATTTAAAAAAAAAAAATAAGTGTCAAAAAACTGTCATTAGCACTAATAAATTTTGACCAAAATCTAATTAGCTTGTAATAGTATCAAACACCATTACCTAAAAATGTCATGAAAATCGGTTTAGCGGTTTAGGAGCTCTCGTGTTACGGACAGACATACACACACACACAGACAGACATCACGACGATATTGCCAAGATAGGTCAAGATACACCCAAATAACACATTTTCGGGGTTATTAAAAAAAAAGTTGTCGAAAACAATACCTTCTCTAGCCATAGCTGCGAGGGCTAGGAAGGTAAAAATAATTTCTGGAGACGCCATTTCTGAACTTTGGATGAATATTTAAATGCTGATAGGGTCAGTGCACCAGTAAATGAACAGCACCCAGTAAATGAACAGTTTGCTCTGATTTCCGGTAAAATAAGACGATACGCTTTTAACTCTTCTTCTGTTTCTGTCCTATGGCTAACTAACTTCTTTCATAGGTGTTTTTCACTAGAGGCACTGGAAAAATCCGTGAGTCTAGTCTTGGCACTTAATGCATGTAGTCGATGTTTCAGTGCAGCGGCCAGGCAGCCATATTTTATTAAGGTAAGCTAAAAGTGGTGATTTATATAACTATGGATTCAGCATTTATAAAGAGAGTTTCGTAAATTTTGGGTGTTTAGCAGTAATTATAGGTAATACAGGACCAAGTTTTTCACATTAAACTCAACCTAATGTAATGTATGCTCAAAATATTTGCATGTTCAATTACTGGTACACAGATATTTCGAAAATCCAGTCAATGAACAAGGTGTTCATTCAATGGGTATTTGCATATTTGCATAAACCAAGAAAACTAGGCCTTAAAGTATGTATTTTTTATGAAGCAAGCTTACAAAATGAAATATTTTTGTCATTTTAAGTAGTATTCCAGTAAATGAACGGTGTTTATTCACTGGTCGTCATTTGTTCATTTACTGGAACTTTCGCCTAATTATACCAGTTCTTTTTAAAATATATTTGAACCAGTTAAACCATCCTGGCATTTTTAATAATAGGTTTGTACAGAAAAAAAGTTAAAATTAAAATAACAATATTTTGCTGTTTCTACACACACAACGAAAAAGAGAAGGGAAGGACGGAAAATGAAGATGAAATAAAAGAGAACAAACTGAAACGAGAAATAAAAAACAAAGAAGCAAAGGTGAAAATTGATTCTTAAAAAAAACTGATTAAGCTTACCAAAAAAAAAAACGTCAACGATAAAAGAAACAAAATCAAAAACAAGCGCATTTTGACAACAGATGAAAGACCCTTTAAAAAAACTTGCAACCAAAACCAAATGTTCCAGTATCAAAACATTGTAAAAAAATTTTTAGCGCTGGTTGTTCTGATGGCTGTTTTTATATTAACATTTTGTAAGTTGTGTTTTCCTAATAACTACTAATAGTTACTACATTTTGTTATTTTTTTTATAAAAGATGGTATTTTTCAATAATAAAACCTTGGCTGTTTCTTACTTTTTATATTGTACGTTTTTAATTTTTGTGAGACTGTTAAACTAACTGCTGTCTACCAGTTTTTGATAATGAAAAATATACCGCATATTAGGGATAGAAATGTCACTTTTTAACCCCGGGATAAAAAGTAATAAATCAGGGATAGAAAAATTCGGAATCAAAAGTGACTGATCAGAGATAAAATAATAAAAACAAAAATAAAAAAAATTCGAAACCCAAAAACACCAAAAAAATAGAAAAACAAACTAAATGAAAAAGTAGAGAAAAAGCTTATGATAAAAGAGTCTATTTACCTTCAGACGAACTGCAGCTCTCCCTCTCCTCGGGCCACAAACTTTCCGCCTAGGGATAAAAAGTGACACTTTTATCTCTTGGTATATAACACTATTATATACTTTTGAGAATAATAGTATACCAAAGATAACAGTGGCGCTTTTTTTCCTGAGGCGAAAAGTTTCCAACACGAGCGTAGGACGAACTCGCCAGGGGAGGATCCCGGCAAAAATGCCTCGGGCTAGAGCCTTTCCTGGGGCTCACAAGAGGGCAAATGCAGTCGGCCCTAGAGTCCCTGTATGTTGACATATTTGGATAATCCAAATATGTCAACATACAGGGACTTTAGTCGGCCCTAACAAAGTGGACCCAGAAAGAGATACAAAGGGAATGGACCAACGCAGGAAACGCCAAACAGGCGAAGGAGTATGTGACAGGAGTATCCGCAGAAGACGAAGAGAGGTGGGAGCCATAGTAAGAGTCCTAACCGGACACTACAAGGACACTTGGCAAATATGAGAGTGAAGGAGGACGCAGCGTGCGAGCGATGTTGGGCCTAGGACGAGACCTCGGCGAATTTCCTCTCATCATGTAAAGCATACAAGGAGGCAAGAAGAGAGATATTCAAAGAGGAAGCCTTTGAGACGGAGGACCTTCTGAATCTGAGGTGGCCCGATATTCTGGCCTTTGTACAGAAGACGGGCAGATTCCTTAGCGAAGGCAGGACGCATTAGGGGAGACGCCCGGGGGTTGGCGAAAAGGGAGCTTCATGGGCCTAGTCGCCAGGCCTAGAGCCTACCCCACAGCAATACTACTACTAACACGAGCGTAGCCAGTGCCACAAATTGTCAAGGCATAAAAGACACTCCTCCTGTGAAGTTATATGGTATTTTTCACACTTTTCGACTTTCTTCCAAGGTTTTTCTTTTATTAAAGTATTGCGCTTTTATATTTTCCATGGTCTTTCACTTTTTATCCTAGATCTGTCAATTTTCATTTCTGATCTGTCACTTTTTACGAAAAATCCTCATATGTTCATTCACTGGTTCCTTAATGTTCAGTAATTGGAGATACCTGTTCATTTACTGGAGTTTTATACAATATTAAGAAAATACTTGGAAAATGACAGATTAGAATTCACTGAATTAACTTTTATTTATTTTTTATTATTTAAAATAGTTTAATCTACAGATTTGTCAAAATCATCTAGCTTATTTTATAACCCAAAGTCCAAAATTCTCTTATTCGTTCATTCACTGGTGCACTGACCCTATATTGGGAATGGTAAAAGTTAGAGTCACACTCTATGATATTCTCAAAAAGATAATTTACCTACTCGCGTGCGGTAAAATATTTACTTTACCGCACACTGTGCAACGCATCAATAAGACAGCTTCAATATTTGTTTAGATTTCAATTCCGTCTGAATTGACATGTTTATTTATAAATTACATTCAATTTTTTTTAAAAAAAGGTACTCATAGGTAAAATATTGTACCTAACATATGCGGAAAGTGTCTTTACCACCCTTGACGGCGCTCCGCGTCGTTCGGGCAACTGCCGTCGCGTGCGGTAAAGTATCACTTTCCGCATTTGTTAGGTAAATAACTATTTCTGTGGATTTCAAAAATGTATAAATATATCGGGTGTTCTATTTAAAATATCAGAGTAACTTACATATCGGGTGTCTAAAATAAAAATTGGCTCCTCCTTGTTTGGTCTCGATACGAAAAGGAACAAAGAAGTAAAAGGGAAGATGGGTTTATAAAAAACCACACTGAACCAATTCAAATATAATCTATTTTTGTCAACTTTAGTATTGTATCTGATTTTCATGATCAAAAAACGCTAAATTTTCGAGGAATCGTCAATCAACTGAAGAAGTACTAAATTTTGAAATTATTTTAGGGATTTTCTTTCTTCCTTTTTTTGTGAAACTGGCCCCTGGTGAGGAAGCAATCCTCAGCAGGCCAACAACCAAATAAAACCGGTGAAAAAATATATTTTAAATTTTTTCCTACAAAAAAAAAACCTTTGCTTATATTGTGGTATAGCGAGAAATATGGATACCTAATTTAAATCCTATACCAACCAAAATTAAAGATCATGTTTTTCAGGAAATACATACCCAACCACAGTCGTTTTGCTATGTCAGGTGGAAAAATGAGATGTAGCAGACTAACATTTTTTTCACGCTCTTTGTCGACCAATCTGCTTCCCTCTTCGATCGAGCTTTTTAACTTGTCCATTCTGCGTCGCAGCCCATCCTGTAAGCAAAAAACAAGACATTGTAGACCGTATTACGACGTCGATTCTGAGAATAGAGAAAATAGAGAAAATAAACGTTCACGACCAGTTTTTGAAATACAGGGTGTTGAAAGTAATAATTTCCAAGAAGCATAATGACTCTTTAGACAGGTTTTCAAACATAAACGCAATGTTACTATTACATATATTTACGATTTTGTTATTATTTTTAATCTGTATCTTTAAAACATTATCTACTGTGTGTTTAAATTAATATTAGTATAATGTTTTATTGAGAAACAAGCTTTAGCATGTTCTAGATTAAACCTTGCTCATCAGAAGTTCTCATGGGCCCTTAAATTAATTTCCAGTTTTTGAAATACAGATTGTTGAAAGTGATAATGTTCAATAAGCATATAATATCTCTTTAGACAGGTTTTCCAGATATATACGAATTACTGCTATTACATATAGAGTATTTATTTGTTTTTTGATTATTCTTGACTTTATTTAATACAGGGTGTTTCGGCAAATATCATTTTTTAAATAGTATTAAAAATTTTTAAAGGTTTTGTACATCTATGCCGTGGCCTGTAAAAAGCTATAATGCTTGTCTCTCATTAAAACTTTTGACTAATATTTATTTAAACAACATGTAGATAATGTTTTAAAGGTACAGATTGAAAATAATAAAAAAATTGTAAATATATTATGTGATACTAACATTGTGTATATGTTTGGGAAACCCGTCGAAAGAGCCATTATGCTTCTTGGACATTATCACTTTCAACATTGAGTGGAGTTGGGCCCATGAAAACTTTTAATAAGAAAGGTTCAGTCTACAACATACCAAAATTTCATGAAGTTTGACGTGTTACCGAAATCCCATAAGAGGTGTCCTCGATCCTATACTTATTGCAGAGCTTATTTGGCCATACTGTATTTCCTCAACCTAAAATTCCTTAAAAAATGCAATACAACATTTTTTGATTATAATGAGTCGCAAAATTTTTTGATTTTTTCAGATTTGTCGCTTTTTGATTTCTGAATTTTCCTCCACTGTTCAAAATTGACAAATAAATTTTTACAAAAATTTATTTGAAATTCTACCACCACTTAAAGTTTGGTTCATCATTTAAATTACATTCTGTGTTATTATCCTATGATAAACAGTTTCTAAGATAGCACAATATATTTGTCCGTCGAAATCGACACTGCTTCTTTATTTTTTTTTCAAAGGGTACATTTTCAAAGCTAATCCTACATTACCGGGTAGGCCAAAAAAAACCGGACAATTTTTTTTTCATTCCAACTTTTGAACTACATATACCATGGATTTTAACGGTACAAACTATACTTGGCAGAGAATTATCAGAGTTTTGACCTAATATATTTTTTTGTTCACCATCTCAAAAACCAAGATGGCGGACTAAATTTAATTGTACCCTTCAAAGAAAGCTTGTTTATTTTTGTGTTTTAATTATTTTTTTAAATTACTAAAAATGCGTTCTTGCCACACACAACAAGGTGTTTGTGTTTTGAATAAGCAAAATCGGTTCAGTGGTTTTAAAAAAATATTTTTGTTTCAACCATTAATTTGCGTATTAAACGATTGCCTTGCCAATCATGTGTGCATTTATTTTCATATAAATTCATTACTACTGAACCGATTTTAATGAAATAAAAAACATCATGGTGGGAATTGATTGTTATTTAAAGATCATGATTAAAGTTTATCACCATTTAAAAATTTAAGATGGCGGACAGAATCATACTTGACTCTTCAAAATGGCGTGTTTATTCTTATTTTCCGAAAATATTTTAGTTTTTTTTTAATTTATAGAAAAGCACTACTTTTTTCCACATAACGTGGTATAAATTAGTAAAGTCGGTGGGTGTGTTGGTTCTCAAAAAATCTATTTTTGTCTTCATTCATTTCCTTATAAATTCATTATTACTGAACCGATTTGAGTGAAACAAAAAAAACCATGTTAAAAATGAATTGCTCTTTAAAGATGATAATCAAAATTTGCCGCCATCTTAGAATTTAAGATGTCGGACAGAATCATATTTGATTCTTCAAAATGACGTGTTTATTCTTATTTTCCGAAAATGTTTTAGTTTTTTTTTAATTTATAGAAAAACACCACTTATTACTTAAAAAATCCTATGAAATATTATAATTATAAATAACAATAAACTCCATTTTGAAGAATCAAGTATAATTCTGTTCGACATCTTAAATTCTACGATGGAGGCAAATTTTGACTACAATCTTTAAAGAGCAATCAATTCTCACCACGATTTTTTTTTACTTCACTAAAATCGGTTTAGCAGTAACGAATTTATAAGAAAATGAATGCAGGACGTTCTGTGAGGGAAAAGTAGTGCTTTTCTACAAACTAAAAAAAAAACAAAAAAATTTTTAGAAAATAAGAATAAACATGCCATTTTAAAGAATCAAGTATGATTCTGTCCGCCATCCTAAACTTTAAGATGGCGATAAACTTTGATCATGATCTTTAAAAAGCAATTAATTCTCACCAGGATGTTTTTTATTTCATTAAGATCGGTTCAGTATTAATGAATTTATAAGGAAATAAATGCAGACATGATTGGCAAGGCAATTGTATAATATGAAAAACAATGGTTGAAACAAAAATATTTTTTTTAGAACCACTGAACCGATGTTGCTGATTCATACCTTGTTGTTCGTGGCAAGAACGCAGCTTTTTTAATAGTTTTAAAACATGTTCGCAACACAAGAATAAACGAGCATCTTTAAAGGGTACAATTTGATTTCATCCGCCATCTTGGATTTTGAGACAGCGGGCAAAAAAAAATATATTTATTCAAAACTCTGATTAATTCTCTGCCAAGTGCAGTTTCTCCCATTAAAATTAATTGTATAGTTCAAAAGTTATACTGAAAAAAAATTATCCGTTTTTTTTTTACCCACCCGGTATATCGTCGGCTTGTGCATAAATGGCCTTTCCAGCAAAACATAAATTTATCGCGGAAAGCTCAAAAAATAAAAGACTGAAAGCGAATTAACGTAGAGGATGCATCTCGCAAAACAAAAAAGTTTTTCGGGAAAAGCTCAAAAAATAAAAGTTTACCGCAAATAACATAGAGTACGCAGGAGATAAACCATATGCGACTTGCAAATTTTGGCGGAAATTTTGACACTCCAGTCTTTACACGATGGAATAGGACAATTCGCCGCTGACAATTCGCCGCCGATCCAACTCGCCGCCGCACAGTGGGGCAGAAGCACAAAAAGGTGCGATAAAGTCCCACAGTGCAATGGATGTATTCCTTTGTAGTCAGGAATGTTTAAAATGAATTACTTAGTGATCCAAAATAAAAAAAAATTGACCCCGAGCTGTTAGTCGAGGTATAAGTGGTCGAATAAGCTTCAAAATATTTCCTTAAATACTATGTACGACGGCAATGTTTACAAAATATTATATTATGTTGTCGACCCTACAGAAACGGAAAGGTCAAGTTTGCCCCTCCCCAATAACTAATCGTCTCCCTGAAAAATGAAAACACCTAAACCCCCCCCAAAAAAAACTTGACAGAACCGACATTAAATTTTTACACATTTTTCTTCTGTCTGACTTTCGCCATTTTTAAAACGACTTGACAGAAGCTTTCAGTGGCATATATAAGGGGGGGGGGCTGGGGGGCCCGGGCACCCCCCAAAGCTAAGATTTTTCTAGATATTTTCCACATATTTCGTGGGGTCTCGCCCCCCCCCCCCCCAAAACTATCTCAGGCCCACCTCGAGACATTTTTCTATATACGCCACTAGAAGCTTTCTTTGTTTATAAATAATCATGTTTACATATTATACTAAACAGAACAAAAAATAATTTAACTATATTAATAAATCAAATAATGAGTTAAAAAAAAGATCGGTCTGAAAGTGTAAAATTAACGTATAAACCTCGTTATAAAAGGGTATTTTTAAATTAAAGAAAATAAAAAAATTTTGCAAGATTTTACAAAAATGGCAGTTTGCAGAAAAACAACAAAAAAATTTTGCATTTTTTATACGAGAATAATGTACTCACCATAGAGATTATCTGACATAATTAAAATTATTTTAACCAAACTTGATCAACATTAAAAATTGTGGCAAAGTTGATTCATTTGTGTTTTTAAAACAACTACGCAACGTCAGTTTTCAAAACACGCTAACTTTGACAAGGTGTTTTATTCATTTGTTTGACGTTTGACTATCCGAAGCTAACTTGCTATGGTAAAGCGATTATTCATAAATAGTTTTCAGTAAAAATATCTCCCATATTAGATAAATGAGTTCTGCACTAAATCGCATGTTTTCTAGATTTTGCCCCTCTGTGCGCCGGCGCCGGGCAAATAAGATAATTGCGTTACGTAAAAATTCTGCATGGTTTTTAAATTTTGAGAAGACCGTTTAATCAATTCTATCTATCTATCTATTTCCAATATCTTCCCCTCTTTTGTTTTTGTCGCCGTGTTTATCCATCCAGTTCCCGCATGTTTCTGCAAATCGTCCGTCCATCTCATTTGGGGCCTTCCCTTACTTCTCTTATTTTTCCAAGGTCTTCAGTTTACAATACAGATGTTTCAACGATCGTCCATTTGAATTTTTCTACCTCTCCTCTGACATCACTTACTTTTTTTTTGTTTTTTATACATGTATGCCTTTTTCTATCTGTCAGCTTTGCATGTCACATTTATCTTTCCATTGATCTTTGGGCATTTGTTACCTTATATCCATGTTTGATTTTGTGTCCAGGTCTGAGATCCATATGTGACTACACGAAGAATACATTGGTTATACACTTTCGTTTTGAGGTAATGAGGATATTTTTTGTTTTTTAATATGTAGCTTAATTTACCGAATGCTGCTCAGGCCAATCTTAATCGGCCCTTGATTTCAGCTGTTTGATTTTCTATTTTTTAGTTTAATAATTTGTCCCAGATATATAAATTCCTCTACTTGCTCTATTTTTTCTTAGTTTATTCTGATCGTGATGAAGATCTGTGTTTGTTATGATATTAGTTTTTTTATCCAGTTCTTTCAGCATTTTTATCAGTTCTTCTATCTGATCTCTTATTAAGGTGATATCGTCAGCTTATCTTAGATGTTTTAAGTATTGTCCGGTTACTTTGATGCATAATTCTTTCCAATCTAAGTTTTAAAAAAGTCTTCTATGGCCTGGTTAAATAGTTTAGGGGATATTGTGTCACCCTCTCACTTTAATTAATCAAGTCTAAATATGACTTCAAAATATTTTAGTTAAAAATCTCATAACTTTTGACAGTTTTTTAATTGTGGGTTTTTCGTTAATCGGTTTTTTTTCTCGGACACTCTGCATAAAATTACCATATCTTTCAGCCGTTCTCTTTGCTTCTCTTTAGTTGAATAATCCGTATCTCTCGTATTTTTGTACAGAATTTAAGCTCTAAGCGGCTTATACAAAAAGGATATAACGGGAGTCACTATCCTTATTTATTCAATGTCACTGTCAGTCTTTTGTTTAAAACCGATCGCTCACTCTATAGTTCTATTACAGTTTTGGGTTTTGTGATTGAACATACATTCCCACTTAACTTTTTTGGCAGCGAATTGCTTTTCCAGGGACCTATAATCCAATCCATTTCAAGCAGAATTTCTTCTCAGTTGTTAAAAAGAACTCAAATTAAAAATGTTAGTCCAGACCACACGTATCTCCGAAATTAATAAACCTTTGAAGCTAGGGTTAAGCTCATAGTGTAGAAAATTCAGGTGGCTTTGCAACAGTAGAAACGGAAAGACAATGCAATTTTGAATGCTTTTTATTGATTGGCGTTATTGGTTTAGTATTAGCATAATTTAGTTGAATAAATGGCTCAGGATTATGACGACCTCGAATATATGACACGAAAACTAAACTAATAGAAGAGTACAATAAGTGGGGACTAGAGGTTAATCTCAATAAGACAGAGTATATGTGTATCGGTGGAATGAAACAGGACCTAATCTTAAATCCCGGGCAGCGAATTCAGTCCTGTGATGAGTATAAATACTTAGGTCTAAAAATTACAGCTGACGGAACACTAGACAAAGCTATAAAAGATCGAAACGTACAAGGAAGAAAAGCAATAACTTTATTAAATGAAATAATTTGGGACCAAAGTATATCAAAACATAACAAAAAGCTTATATATAGCACCATTGTAAAAAGTATTATTACATACGGCTCAGAAGTCTGGCCAATCAAGGATAGAAGAGAAAAAATGCTTTCCGCTACGGAGATGGACTATTGGAGAAGAGCAGCAGGGAAATCAAAAAGAGAAAGAGTTACAAATCAAAGAATAAGAGAAGTTATGACAGTGGGTGAACGTACTTTAGTGGATGATATAAGAACAAAACAACTGGTGTGGTACGGACATGTACAAAGAATTAATGATGAAAGACTACCTTAACAAATACTACAATGGAAACCAACTGGCCGAAGTAAACGAGGACGGCCAAGGAAAAGCTGGAGAGAAGGAATAGACAGTGAAATAAGAATAAGAGGCCTAGATGATGAATTATGGGCAAATAGAAACGAGTGGAGATTGGGTATCGCACATTAACGTATTAACCGGAGGAGACTGGGAAATAAACAAAAAAATCGGCCGTCTAAAACAATTTGTTTTAAAAAACGTACTTCTGCAGTAAAGAACTCATCGACTATTTTTGTTTGGTCCATAGAAACTCTATTTCCTTTCTCTTTAAGAATCACCAAATATAACGAGCGGTGATCACTTTAACTTGTGCTTCCAGCATTTATTTTGCTACTCCTTCGTTTTCCTTTATTAAACCAGTGCGAGAGAAAAAAACAAAACTATTCTCGATTACAGTCCCCCACTAAAACAAAGGAATTAGAAACATGCTGCAATGGTTTAGGTCCGCGTAAAGTATCTTATTTTGTTCCTCTTTTGTTAAACCGATGTCTCTTTGGACCCATTAGTATTTTGTAAAGGGTCAAGCGATGTTTCTGACCTGTCTCTTTACGGTTCGGAATTGTTTTCGTGTTTTTTCTTAAAATATATTTTCGATCTGGACTCAAAATTAATCTTAAAAGACTTTAAAATGGTGTGGGAGTGTATTTCGTGCTAAAATCTCGACCATCTTAATCCAGAAGTTTCGTTTTACAAGTAAGTTAAATAACTTGTTTGACCTTCAAAACAAAACAAAGACCAGTGCCGTAGAAATCAATATAAAATCAGAAAAAAAAATATTAGGCTATTATATAAATAATTATTTATTTGTTAAAAGTGTTTAAACATAAGTTTAGTTAAAAATGTACAGGGTGTCCCAAGTTTTGGGGTTTTGATACTTTTAACTGAACTACGAGCCTTGATTTTCAACAGATAAGGTAAAAAAGGTATCTTATTAATATGGAAAGTAATTTTTTTACGTATACCTTTTTTATTTAACCGTTTTTTTGTATAAACAGTTTTTTTAGATTTGGATCGAGGCAATTTTTTAGGTTGGGTTAGTCCTTTTGACCTACTCTGAATTTTTAAGGTTGTCTAACCTAAAATAAAATACACCAAGCTAAAAGCATCCTAATCAAACATCGAAAAAATGTAAAGACGAGGTCTCTACATGCAGATTTGTTTTTAACCCTATAAAATGTCAGCAAAATTTTTATTTAAAAAATTTAAAAACAATAACTATAGTACCTACTTATTATTTTTTTCATTGTTAAATAAAATCCATTTCTAAGGATGTTGGAAAATTGACTGCATATATTTAAAAACGATAAGTAAATTTCGGCCCTGGTATCTAAATAACCCTAGTAGTAGTAGTAAATGTTGTTTATTGGTACAACCCAAATGGCCATCGACCGAAGTCCTTCAGCCAGAGAGTTTTTTACAATAAATATAGCTTAAATAATAACTAATTGGTATACCCAAAAAGTGACAATTTTTGAAAACTTTTGGATAAAAAAAAATGTACTTTTATGGAGAAAGTCTTAGGCTTCAAATATTATTTCCCAAAGAGTCTTCACTGGAAATTTGTATTTTGATCTTATATTTGGGGTTCTGTTCTTCATTAATGGTCTCATGAGCTCTTTATTATGTGGATTGGAAGAAAATTGTCTGGACAGACTTTGCAGTCTCTCCAGGATTGGAGTGATTCCAGTTTTGTGGTATAACATTTCGTTGGACGGATTATGCAGTGGGTTTGTGGGATGCCGGAATTTTGTTATGATTCGCAGGGCTTTTCTTTCTGCTACTTCTACCTTTTTTAGTGCTGATTTTTTTACGTTTTGGTAGAGCAAATGTCCATATTCAATAATGGGTCGACAAATGCTGGCGTAGATTTTTGTTGCAGTTCTTATAGATATGCCTCTTGTGTTGTAAGTTAGAGATCTAAAATGTTTTGCTCTTGTAACTACTCGATTTTGTACTTACTCTGATCGTTTAATAAGAGTTTTGAGTCGATTGTTGTACCGAGGTACTTTACTGTACTTTTGGGTTGTATGTCATAATTTTCAATTTTGAGTGTAGGGCTACCTGGATTAATTTTATGGTAGAATATAATAAATTGTGTTTTTTGTGGATTTAATATAATTCTCCAGGTATTAAACCAGTGTAAGATTGCATTAAGCAGTGCTTGGAGCTTTGGTATTAGTACCGTCATGTTTAGTGCATGCACCACTCCTCCAGTGTCATCGGCAAATTGTAGTATGTAACTGTTCCCATCATTACGTATAAATATGTCATAGCAGAAGATATTGTAAAGCAGAGGCGATAATGGTGAACCTTGAGGGACTCCTTGAGTTGGAGAGAATGTATTCGATGACTTGTCGTTTATAGATACATATAGTTTGCGATCTTCTCAGAAGTTTTTTGTTAGTATGATAAGTGGTTTTGGAATTTTTAACTTCCACATTTTGTATAACAATCCTTTATACGACACACTATCAAAAGCTTTTTGTATGTCTAAAAACACTGCTGCTGTTTTCATATTTTCGTGTTTCATGGTTTGGATATTTGAGAGCAATATTGACAAAGGATGTAGAGTTGAGCACTTTCTTTTGAAATCAAATTGGTGAATTGGGATTGCTTCAGAAACATAAACTTCAATATGTCTACGCAATAACTTCTCAAACAGCTTTCCAATTGCTGGCAATAATGTGATTGGTTGATAATTACACGTTTTACTTTTGTCAGTGTTACCTTTTGGTATTACTATGATTTTTCCTTTTTTCCAGACATCAGGAAAATGGTTGTTATTAAAACAGTATTGAAATAGCTTTATAATGAATATATGTATTTTATGGTCTAACTTTTTAATCAAAATCCATGGAATAGTGTCATGGCCTGGCGCTGTATTTTTTTGAGTTTTGAATATCTGGAAGTAGTCATGTTCTGTGACTTCAAAATCGGTTGTGGTGGGGTTTTCTAAAAAATACTGCTCATACCAATGGTTAATATGTGTTTCTTGGTTTTTGTCGAAATTAGGAAGGTCTTTATACTGAAAGACTTGTTGAAAGTATTCCTCAAAAATGTGAGTTTTTTCATCATCAGTTGAGTATGTTCTACCATTTTCTGCAATACTGGGCATGACAGCAGTGGGTTTATATTTTGATAGCTTCTTGACTTTTTGAAAGTAGTTTCTTCCTTGAAGTTGATTTATTTCTTCACAAGCTTCCAACCATTTGTGTGTCCTAAACTCTTTGATCATAGCTTGGATGTTTTTGTTGTAGTCGTTGATCTGTCTCTTTATGCCTGGATTCGGGTTTTGTTGATATTCCCTTAACATTTTTCTTTTTACCTTGATAAGTTTAATAATAAATGGAGGCAAAGTGTGACTGTGGAATTTACAATACCATTTTGGAGTGTTTTCCATAATACTTTGTTGTAGCTTATTCATAAATTCTAGAATAATGTCTGAGGTAATCGAGATATTTTGAAGGGTGTCTAGATAGTGTATCACCTGTTGGTTAACTAGCTCCATGTTAGTCTTCTGAAAGTTATATTGAATTTTTTTTCTATATTTACTGGAGATTCCAGGTTTAACATAATTAACATAGCTAGGTGGTCTGCTCCTATATCTGGCAACAAATCAACCCTCTCTATATTGTTTTTAAGATTTTCCGTGTACATCAACTAATCTGGTGTTGAGTCTTCATTATTTGATATAATAAAAGTCGGTGGAGTTTCAAATAACTCAAAATCTGTGCTACTTACAAAGTCGTTCAGTTGTTTCTTTTTTGCTGGTAAGCTTTTTGGGTTGAAATCACCTATTATAATGGCATATTTGTATAGGTTTGCCATATTAAAAATGGATTGTTCTATAAGACTAGTTGGGTGGATGTCAACTAGAAAAAAGTGGAGCTGATCGTCTAAGAATGGCATGGAAAAGTGTAGACAGTTGTTTAAGCGATTATTTATTGTTGGTGGATTTGCTTTTTTTGGTTTTAAAGAGGGTTCTATTTGAGCCAGACACCGAACCGAACCGAACCGAACCAATTTCTGTATTGGAGATTGAAGGTTTTTTTTTAGTTTTACTTTCTAAAAGAAACCACACTGAACGTTGTTTTGCTCTATCACATTATTTATAAGGTATTTTTTGGGCATGTAGCTATTAACATTGTTATATAAAATTTTTATACTAGCCATTGATCTCTCGTTGCACTCCTTGTAGAGGTTCTGTGAGGGAGCTACTGTTCTCTTCTTTATCAAACATCAGGATGTAAAATCGATTTCCACTAAAAAACGAGACTGAAGTTTCAATGTTGTACTTATTATTAAATCGTTTTTTTAATTTTTCTAGAAGCTCATCTCTGTTGAAGTATTTTGGTTTGTTGAGCTTTTGAACATAGGTGTTGACAATATGATCGTGGATAGTCAAGGGAGCATGAATTTTGCTTTGCTTTTTAACCAAGTCAGATATATCTTTTGATTTTTTGTTGAGAGGCTTAAGTGGTATGTTGGGTATTCCTTCTATTGGTTTACCAGGGCGTTTCGGGCATTTAAAGGACCAGGCTTGATGTTCCTCTGATCCACAGGCAACACATTTTGGTGGCAGGTTAGATGTGCATTTGACAGTTTTGTGGTTTTCACCACATTTCGTGCAAGATACTGGAGTAGAGCATTCATCAGTTTTGTGGGTGAACATGAGACATCGTCCACATGGAATGGGGGCAGGCAGGGGAGGAGCACTTGGATAAACAGCGTAGTGTCTACATTTGTAGTATATTCCCTCACTAAGCAATTTTTCATGTGTAGCTAAATCAGCAGTTATTATTCTAATTAACTGCGTGGGCTGGTTTGTGGCCTTTGAGACTATTCTCTTGCAATATCGGTGTGGAAATTCAACGGTTTTTAAAAAGGCAGATATGTTTTCATCGCTTATGGTTTGTTCTACGCCAGAAATGAGAAAAGAATAACTTGCAGCTGGTATTTGTTTTGTGGTGTTTTCCCTAGTGTAGGATTGAGTTTCGGTAAAATCGCTGATTTTGTTTTCGTTTTTTAGTTGCGTAAGTATGTTTTTCAATGTGGATTTAGAACTGTTGCTTTTAAGTAAGAATCCTTTTTTTGTTTCTAAAATAACATCTTGGTTATTTGGCATTGCCGTTTCCCATATTTCCGCAACTTCAATTCGGCTAGTTTTTTGCGTCATATTGAAATAAAAAAGTGAAGCGTATTTTTGTTTTAATATTGCTCGCATCTTATCTGAGTCGTTTTTGTGCATATTTGTACTTGAGCTGTGTTAGCTCCCGCTAAAATTCGCGGTTGTTTGTAAATTTTAAAACCACACAATTGGATGACGGACAGAGTGCATTTTCGCGCATTTTGGACATGCGCACCAAGAATCAGTGAGATCTTTTTTCGACCGCCTCGAGAAAATGGCGTGTTAATTTCTTTCTCCAACTATTTCAAATTTCTACAATTAAAAGTCCTCGATTTTGGTGTACCGAAGCACAGAACTAGAAACTTCAGCCCTTCAGCTACGTGGTGCCATCATTAGATCAAGACAGGGGCCCCTTGGAACGTGGAGAAATTGGCTGCAAACTGGTGAGTGCTTTGTTTCTGATTTCCGTTGTGTGGTACCAACAATTAACCTATGGACCTTAATTATTTCGTGATTTCATATCAATATATTTATGTTTGTTCGCGCTTTCATTAATTAAAATATATACAGTCCATTGCAGTTATCGTTTTTCTAACTGCGGGCAAACAAGCTGTAATTGGTAAAGAAAATATATCACACTATGAGGAGATGGGATATAAAACCATAGAGATTCAAGCTACATTAGTAAGTGTAAAAACCAAAACATATACACTAGTCATAAGTGCTGTCTATATACCACCAAGGCACTTACTAAAGAAAAATCAATATCTTAATTTTCTCAGAAAATTAGGAAACCGTTTTATAATTGGAGGTGACTTTAATGCAAAAAATACCTACTGGGGATCTAGACTGACGAATCCTAAAGGAAAAGAACTTTTGCAAGCTATTAGTGAATATCAATGTGAGCCAATATCAACTGGTAAGCCCACATACTATCCAACAGATCCAGGAAAAATTCCAGATCTAATTGATTTTTTTATAGTAAAAATATATCTTTAAGTTTTGTAGATATAGAAGAAAGTTTTGATTTACACTCAGATCATTCACCTATTATTCTAACTCTTAGTAAAAACATAATAAAGAAAGAAGCAAATATCTCACTAGTTAATAAACTGACTGACTGGATTAGTTTTAAACAAAGTCTGTCAGAAAAAATAAACCTATCAGTACCATTGCAAACGCCAGAACAAATCGATAAAGAAGTTGAATATTTTGTTACAAATATTCAACAAGCAGCTTGGGAAAACAGTCCAAAACCAATGAGAATTTTTAAGGGAAAAAACTATCCAATGGAAATTAGAGACTTTGTATTGGAAAAAAGGAAACTAAGAAGAAAGTGGCAGCAAAGCCGTGATCCTCGGGACAAAACAAATCTCAACAACATAACGCAGCGCATTAGGCGAGAAATTCTAGTAATAAAAAATGAATCTATTAACCATTTTCTTAATGAACTTACAGATGATAAAAATACCGACTATTCCCTTTGGAAAGCAACCAAAGATTTTAAAAGACCAATTATCCAAATTCCACCCATACGAAAATCTAACAACCAGTGGGCAAGAAGTAACAAAGAAAAAGCAGATATTTTTGCAAGTCATTTAGAAAAAACATTTCAGCCCCACGAAGCACCGGATGAAAACTTTCATTTAAATGAACCCCATCAAATGGAAGACCATATTAAGCTTACATCACCAAAAGAAATATTACCCGAAATCAAAAATATTAATTCGAAAAAAGCCCCAGGGTATTATCTTATTAACGGGGTAGTCATAAAACAACTCCCCAGAAAAGCTATCGTAAAACTATGCAACCTAATTAATGCGTCCTTTAGGCTTAGGTATGTACCTAAACTGTGGAAAGTTGCAGAAGTTATCATGATCCTAAAACCGGGAAAACCACTCCATGACGTGTCATCTTACAGGCCAATATCTTTGCTGCCAATTATATCCAAGCTCTATGAGAAATTATTGCTTAAAAGAATAAAACCCATCATAGAAAGACAAGAAATTATTCCATCTCATCAATTTGGTTTTCGAGACCAGCATTCCACGATAGATCAAGTACATAGAATTACTAATATAATAGAAAAAGCACTAGAAGAGGGAAAAGTTTGTTCTGCAGTTTTTCTAGATGTAGCATATGCATTTGACAAAGTGTGGCATGAAGGCCTTACTTTTAAACTAAAACGGTTTCTGCCAAAACAATATTCGGATATTTTAGAATCATACATATCTGATAGACATTTTAGAGTAAAACAGGAAGACTCATACTCAAATTTAAGAGAAATTCAAGCAGGCGTGCCCCAGGGTAGCGTGCTAGGCCCTTATCTATACTTATTATTCACTTGCGATATCCCAAAGCCAGAAAATTGTCACTTAGCAACATTTGCAGATGATACTGGTTTATTGACGGTAGAAAAATCTATTGAAAAATGCATAGAAAAACTTCAGGATGCAGTCACCGAAGTTCACAGTTGGACCACAGAGTGGCGAATAAAATTAAATGAAACCAAATCAATTCATGTTGATTTTACAAACAAAAAAATAAATCACATACAAATAACAATTAACAACATTCCCGTACCATATTCAAATCAGGCAAAATATCTCGGTATAACACTTGATGCCAAATTGCGCTGGAAAGCACATGTTAAGAAAAAAAAAGAAGAACTTGAGATAAGGTATAGAAAAATGAACTGGCTAATTGGAAGGAAGTCCAACTTAACAATTCATAATAAGTTACTGCTTTATAGACAAATACTGAAACCAGTATGGACATATGGTATTCAACTATGGGGTTGTGCAAAAGAGAGTAACATTCTAGTTTTACAGAGATTTCAAAATAAAGTATTAAGAAACATTGTGAATGCACCTTGGTACGTTCGAAATAGTGACCTTCATCGAGATCTAAAAATCGAAACTGTAGCAGAGACTATAAAAAAGTACGCAAGAAGCCATGAAGATAGACTCCATCGGCATGTGAATGTGGAAGCAATTCAGCTTCTAGACAATACTATGCTAGTTCGAAGACTAAAAAGAGTGAAGCCGTTTGAGCTACTAAACTAAGTATAAAGTATATAAAACAAAATAATGCTATAAACACAACACAATTGTGAGTTACAGACTAAACAAAGCGGGGAGAACTGTTGAGTGAACCATAAGTTTAAATCTGACTTTTCTAGTAAATTAAGTTAAAACAAAATTGCTAATTAGTCTTGCTGACTAGATTGTAATACAATAAACACAGTGTGTTTGACAAATAAAAAATAAAAAAAAGCTGTTACCTATTGTCGCGGAAATTGTTTGGGTATATGGTCTTTTTTGTGGATTTCCCTGCGTTGGACTATCTCTTGATCTTTTTTTGTTTATTACGTCGGTCCACTCATCCGTGTCGTCTTGGGCTCCCGCCATTTTTTTGGTTGCAAATTTCTCGAAAGCATCCGCTGGGTACGATTCTATTTTGCCGGTTTTTATTTAAATTGTTTATAAATAAATTTATACTTGATGGTGAGGTCAGGCCTTCTGTAGAAAATAAAATATACCGAAGGACCACTCGAGATAGCTCGAGAAAAACGTGTGGGAGTTAAGAGGGACTGTATCTTTCCACAGGGCTCCGACAGGGAAAAAAGAGCCTAAACTTATTTACTAAAAAATAGCGTAGCAATGAAAAATTGTCAAGAAACGACTTACCATTAGATGTCTTTCGTAGCTACTTGGCTGGCCAGCCCGATTATACGCGAAGTACCAGACTCTCCATTGTTCTATAGTTCAAAATGTTCCAAACACTAATATCTAATAAACTAAAGCGTAAAATTAATAGTTTCCACAATTTTAATATAAAATAATAGCGGTGCGGTGACTTTAGTTGCACGTGGCGCGTGGTTGAGTTGTTCGCTCAGACAATCGGCGTTTGCGTCTGCTAGGCCGAATTTAGCCGCTTATCTCAAATCCTTCATTGCTGGAAGAAGCGCGCGAAGTTTTAATTTAAAATATGGAAAGATATAGCGTAAAGTAAATCAAAATAATATTCTAAAAACGCTTGTAAGCGTAGAAAATGTAACCCAAAAATATTTAAAAACTAAGAGAGATAGCTTCTCTAATTTTAAGTGAAAATTAGAGAATATAATTATTTACAAAAATAAAAACAAGTTGGGAAACTTGTTCATTCGGCCCACCAAAATGAGCATCATTTTTCGGTAGGTGAATCTGAATCAATTGGAAGGGGGCAAAGCTTGACTAAAGGTCGTTTAAAGATACCGGACGCGGTACGAACATTTGCCACCCTAGCGTGCCCATCAGGCCCTTTAAAAATTTCAATAATGCGACCTACCCGCCATTGAAGGGGCGGTGATAACTCGTCTTTGATAAGAACGAGGGTACCTATTTTTGGCTCTGCGCATGGTTCCAACCATTTATTTCGTACTTGAAGGGTATGTAAAAATTCTTGGCTCCAACGACGCCAAAAATCGGCTTGTATTCGTTGGACCAAGTTCCATCGCGATAACCGATTCTCAGGTTTACTTGAAAAATCTTCGTCAGGAACAGAAACTAAAGGTCCATGTGTTAAAAAATGTCCCGGTGTTAAAACCTGTAGATCGTTACAGTCGGTAGATTGCGGGGTCAAGGGGCGAGAATTTAAAATCGCCTCAATTTGACAAAGAACCGTGTACAACTCCTCATAACTCAGAATCTGCGAGCCAATGGTACGAATTAAGTGAGTTTTTACTGATTTTATCCCTGACTCCCAAAGACCGCCGAAGTGGGGAGCTGATGGAGGGATAAAATTCCAGGCGATAGCTTGTTGAGTGCAAGCATTTCTTGCAAGATCAAGCAATTCTTTGCTTGATTTAACGAAATTTGTGCCATTGTCTGAAAAAAGAGTTTTTATGTAACCTCTTCGGGCAACAAAGCGACGTAGCGCAGCTAAAAAAGCGTCCGAAGTTAGATCTGACACTAACTCGAGATGTAAAGCTTTAGTATTTAGACAAATAAAAAGGCAGATATATGCTTTTTGTGTTTTTACACCTCTGTGTTTACTGAGAGTGATAGGTATAGCACCACTAAAATCTACTCCACTAAAAGTAAAAGGCTTTTGTGGAATCAAGCGGTAGGACGGAATTTGTCCCATGATTTGCTCATAAGAATGCGGTTTGACGCGAAAGCAACGAACACATTTGGATAAAACCGTTTTAATTAAGCGTTTGGCAGATAAAATCCAAAAAATTTGACTAATGAGATATTGGACTGTTTGCACTCCGACATGCAAATATTTTTTGTGCATATATTCAATAAAAATATAAGAAAGTCTACTTTCCTTGGGTAAAAGAAGAGGATGTTTTTGTCCGTAAGAAATAGTCATGGCTTGTTGAATGCGTCCTCCAACTCTTATAAGACCATCCTGGTCTAAAAAGGGATTCAATTTTTGTATGGGTTTTATGCATTTTTTCTGGTTTTGAAGGTTAAGAATTACTTCAGAAAAGTATTTTTGTTGTTCGTGCTTAGCCAAACATTTTAAAGCGTTAAAGAGATCGATATAATCTATATTTGTCTTTTTTCTGACGTCTGCGGATAGTCTACAATTATTTATGAATCGTAAACTGCGGGCTAAAAGTAGTTGAATAGCGTAAAAATCGGATTTATTATTTAAAAGCGAATCTAAAAAATTTTCCGTTATTCGGTCACAAGAAATCAGAGCAACATTTTTTCGTTCCTCAGTTTCTAAACTGTCATTTATTTTGACTTGCGGGGTTTTTGTTGGCCATTTATCGAAAGATTCTTGTAAAAAACTAGGGGCGGCCCACCATAGGGGATGATTTAAAAGCTCACTCGGCGAGCAGCCGCGGCTAGCTACATCGGCACTATTGAGAAAGGTGGGGGTATATAACCAACATTCTGGATTAATATTATCTTGGATAAGACTAACACGATTTGCGACAAAAGTTTTCCATTTACTTGGATGGGATTTTATCCAGTGTAAAACAACCATTGCGTCCGAAAAAGCGTAAATATTATTTATTGTGAACCTTTTTATGAATATATCATATGTGTATTTTAAGACCTCAGATAAAAGAGTAGCGGCTAGAAGTTCTATTCTCGGAATACTAACAAATTTTTTAAGTGGAGCGATGCGACTTTTCGCAAGAACAAAATATATGTGATATTTAGCGTTTCGTAAGACACGTAAGTATATTACGCATGCGTACCCTCGTTCACTCGCATCACAAAAACCACAGAGATCGATGGATTCGGCGTTTGTGATGTCAATGTGGCGGGGTAAACTAAATTTTTCTAAAACTTGAAATTCAGATTGATAGAGTGTCCACTGACGAACTATTTCTAAAGTAGGCGTGGCGTCCCAGGAAATACCAAGTAACCAAATTTGTTGAATCAAATATTTTAAAGTGAATGTTACTGGGGTAAGATACCCATGGGGGTCATAGCAGCGTGCTAAAAAAGAGAGAAGCGTCCTTTTAGTACAGCTTTGCTGATTAGGTAATATGTTAAATCGAAACTCGTCATAGGAAGGATGCCAGCACAGGCCTAAGACCTTAGTGACGTCATCCGAATCGAGAGATAAAACTGCGGGGTTGACTAAGGAGGGATCTAAATGAGAGATCACTTCTGAGCGATTGCTAGACCATTTGTGTAATTTCAAGCCAGCGTTTCCTAACAATTCCGTAAGCTCATGCTGCAAATTTAACGCCTCTTGAACCGTTTTACATGAAGTAGTGACGTCATCAATATAGGTATCGTTAAGTATAACTTTAGCAGCGTGAGGGTAGTTATCATATTCGGACTCAGCTAAGTGCTGAAGGGTGCGTAAAGCGAGATATGGTGAACAGTTCACTCCGTAAGTGACAGTTCGTAGTTTAAAAATGGAAACTTTTTCATTAGGGTTAAACCGCCAAAATATTTTTTGGTATTTTTGATGATCAGGGTTGATATTTATACCACGATACATTTTTTGAATATCGCAGGTGAGCGTCACAGGGTTAAGGCGAAAATGTAATAATATTTGAATAATATCTTTTTGTAGTTTTGGACCCGATAATAATACTTGATTAAGCGAAATATGCGTAAAAGGGTCAGTAACACTCGCATTAAAAACTACCCTTGTCTTAGTAGTGATAGCTTCATTTTTAACAACAGCGAAATGTGGAATAAAATAGCTGTCTGAATCGTCTTCTTTTTCTGAGTCATAGTCCATATGACCCAATTCCAAATATTCATTCATAAATTTAGAATATTCACAATACAAGTTTTTATCGCGAAGCAGTTTTTTTTCTAAAGATAAGAAACGATTTAGCGCGACTTGTTTGATTGTAGGAAACTGCGGTGGATTCTCAAATGTGCGAAAGGGAAGGGAGACAGTATACCGGCCTTCTTGATTACGCGACACGCTCTGTTTAAAATAATTTTCACAAATTTCATCCTCTGGTTTCAAATGAGTTTTTTGGGGGACGCAGTCGGTTTCCCAAAATTTTGAAATTAATTGCGAAAGCGAGTCATTTTCATTTTGACAAAAAAGAGCATTAATTGGCGGGGTAGAAATTAAGGGTTGATTTATTTGTCCCATCAAAATATAGCCGAAAATAGTTCCCATAGCAAAGGGATGATTTGGATCATCGCTAGCGATTTTTTCACCCTGTATAATTAGTGAAAATAGATCCATACCAATTAGTAAATTTATAGGCGAAGGGTTGTAAAAAGTGGGATCTGCTAAGGGTAAATTTTTTATAAAATGCCAATTTTCTGTATTTATTTTTACTGACGGTAAATCAGTACAAACCTTTTGCAAAATAATCGCTTGCGTAGACACAAAAATATCTGGTTTTTGAAAATTACAAATTTTAATAAAAATCGATCCTAGATCAGAAGTAAGAGAGTTGCCTCCAACCCCCTGTATATTTGAACATAAGGGTTGTCTGGGAAGGCCCAATTGTTGCGCTAATTTTTGAGAACAGAAAGTGTTTTGCGAACCGCTGTCTAAAACGGCTCTAACTGTTTGAAAGTGACCGCGGACATCTTGAATTTTTACTAGGATAGTTGACAATAAAACTTGCGATTGCGCAGAAATAAAACCACAATGCGTGGGGTTAGAACCCGAAGGAGTTGCGATTGGTACTTGTGAATTAGAAGACGTCGAAGTAAAATTGTTATTATTTTGAGTAGAGTAATTTTGAAGCGGACACCCAGTAGCCGGGGATCTAAAACTTTGCTGACTGGCCAAGTAACCACGTGGTGAACTATTTGGAGATGCGTTGGGAGACATATTAGAGAGATTTTGTGAGAAATTCACGTTAGCATCAAAATGTGATCTATTTTGATTTTGAGAATTAGCGCAATTATAATTTCGCTCAAAATGAATTAATGAGTGGTGTCTTTGATTACCAGGGCAATAGCGACATGAGTGTAGACTTTGACAAGAATTTGTTAAATGTATTGAGCTTAAACAATTTAAACATAGTTTTTTATTTTTAGCGTAAGAATAGCGTTCGTAGGGAGATTTACCTTTAAATGCGTTACATAAATATATTGAATGTGTGTTAGAATCACAAAAAGCGCATCTATATTTAGAATGAGTATTTTCCGTACCAAGTAGCGTTTTTGTATAATAAGGCGAGGCGTTATTTTTATAAAACTGTTTATTATTTTTAAATCTATTTTTAGATTGTAGCGAATAAAGCGAATTACATTGACTTTCAAGAAAATTATAAATTTCTTGATATTTGGGCATTTCATTAGACCTAGAATTAGCTAGTTCAAAGCGCGAAAGTAGTACCTCAGGCAATTTATCTAGTAAAATGTTGGCGAGCGGAAAACACCATTGATCAGTGTCGTAATTTAGAGTTTTTAAAGCCTCAATGTTTTCTGAAAAAACATCAAGCAGCGTGCGTAGCGTTTCTGGATTGTCGTCTTTGAGAGCGGGAAAATTATACACGGAGCGCCAATAAGTTTGAGCCGATAAGCGGGGGTTATGATAGCGTTTTAGAAGCGTATTGTAAGCGATTATATAATTAGCGTCGGTTATTTGTAAGTGTTTAACTACGTTTAAAGGCGGTCCTTTTAGGTAGGACAGTAACAAATTAAATTTAGCGTTTGTAGGAATACTAGGATTATTGTGTACAGAACTATTGTACATATCTAGAAAGGTTGGAAACTTAGTGATGTCGCCATGAAATTCGACAATGCGCAGTCTGGGCATTAAAGACGCCATAAAGCGGTCTGGATCAGAAGAGTTTGAAATTTGCGTTAAGTTTTGAGGTTGAGGAGCTTCAATTTTCACCTCAAATAGTTGTTTTTGAATTCTTTTAATATCATAGAAGCTGTCGTCAAACTCAGTGAGGCGTTCATTTTCTTCTTCCAGTCTCTCCGGACTTGCCGAATAAGCCTCTATTATTTGATTTTGATAAATAAAAAATGTTTCTTTCATCTCATCAAGGTCGATAAGTCGAACCTGTAAACACGGTTTTTTTGTATCATCCGTTAGGCATGCATTAGCTAAGTTATGAAGAGTATTAATGCGATTATGTTGCACATTACGGAGTGCTTCTAACTTCTTAAGTTGCGTACTCATTGTAATGTTTTTAAAAAACTCCGTTAAAACAGGTGAACGATTAGTTTCCGAAATTTTTAATATTTAAAAATTAAAAGCGTTTAAAAAGAAAAGAGAATAGGCGATAAAAAATGTAAACAAGTCTCATTTACCTCTTAATATCTTTGTGTTGGAAACTTTTCCTACGTGCATTCGACGCCAAGCCAAAAAGAGGTAGGAAATGCGCGAAAACAATGCGCGTTCGGTACTTTTTTACTTGTTATTTTTACTGCGAGCACAGCAAAAAGAGCAAGGTCAGCGTATTTATTAAAAATTTTATTTTTAACAAAATGCGATTTAGACTTTAATTTTTCCCGGGGTCCTGTTATCGGGCTCGAACCTGGACCAAATGGTGAGGTCAGGCCTTCTGTAGAAAATAAAATATACCGAAGGACCACTCGAGATAGCTCGAGAAAAACGTGTGGGAGTTAAGAGGGACTGTATCTTTCCACAGGGCTCCGACAGGGAAAAAAGAGCCTAAACTTATTTACTAAAAAATAGCGTAGCAATGAAAAATTGTCAAGAAACGACTTACCATTAGATGTCTTTCGTAGCTACTTGGCTGGCCAGCCCGATTATACGCGAAGTACCAGACTCTCCATTGTTCTATAGTTCAAAATGTTCCAAACACTAATATCTAATAAACTAAAGCGTAAAATTAATAGTTTCCACAATTTTAATATAAAATAATAGCGGTGCGGTGACTTTAGTTGCACGTGGCGCGTGGTTGAGTTGTTCGCTCAGACAATCGGCGTTTGCGTCTGCTAGGCCGAATTTAGCCGCTTATCTCAAATCCTTCATTGCTGGAAGAAGCGCGCGAAGTTTTAATTTAAAATATGGAAAGATATAGCGTAAAGTAAATCAAAATAATATTCTAAAAACGCTTGTAAGCGTAGAAAATGTAACCCAAAAATATTTAAAAACTAAGAGAGATAGCTTCTCTAATTTTAAGTGAAAATTAGAGAATATAATTATTTACAAAAATAAAAACAAGTTGGGAAACTTGTTCACTTGACAAAAAAAAAACTTGCGATAAGCGATAAGAGAGCAGTTCGCGTGTTCTCTTTGCTTGCTACTTCGCCTCTGAAATAACCCTATTTTTTACATCATTTATAAAATATTTTTCTTCCTTATTTTTAACTATAAGCGAGACGATATAAATATATGTTTTTTTATTTAACTCATTTTAAATGTTAAATAAAGAAAGTTATTTTTCAAAATAGTATCAGCATTAAGTGATGTGTCAAAAACTAAAACTGGCAAATAAAATTCATTTTTTAAACGAAAATGATATTTTGTTCAAATTGCATTGCAAAAATATTCTGTTTAAAAGACAATTTGATTTGACACTTTTTCAAAAATTACTTTTTTAAATGACATTTTGTTCAAATGGCGTTTTGGTTGAAAACAGTTTGTTTTAAAACATCTTTTTCAAAAACATTTTGTTCAAACATCCACCTGATAAAAAACTTTTGGTTTGTTGAAAAATTAGTTTTTCGAATGACATTTTGTCGAATAGGGTTTTCTTTCGAAAACATTTTTTTAAAAACATATTATTTTCGAATGACTTTTTATTCAAACATTTTGTTTCAATGTCAATCTGATTAAAAACATTTTGTTAAAAAATATCTTTGAAAGCAGTGGGTTTGTCTGACATTTTGTTCAAATGACAGAAAGCATTGAGTTTAAATAATATTATGTTCAAATTTTTTAGTTTCAAAAATATTTTGTTCCAATGACGATCTGATGGTACATTTTTTATGAAAATATCTTTTCTATATTATATTTTTTTGAAAAACATTTTGTTCAATGACATTTTGTTCAACATTTTTAAATGAGAATCTGTTTAAAAACATGTTCAACTGTGTTTTTAAAACATTTTGTTCAAATGATAATCTGACCAAAACCATTTTGTTTAAAAACATCTTTTTTAAGTGACATTTTGTTCGAGTTGCATTTTTTTTGAAAACATTTTGTTTGAGAAACTGAACTTTTTGTTCAAAAATTGCTTAAATTCATATGACATTTTGTCAAATTGTTTTGTTCAAAAATATCTTTTTTGAATTTTGTTTGAAACCAGTGTGATTAATTGGCATTTTTTTCGGAAACTTTGTGATCGATATTATGTTCAAATGATCTCTTTTTTGAAAACATTTTTAATTTCTTGAAATGGATACGTTTGCGATTAATTGATTAGAGTTCAGTGTGGTTAGGATAACAGGTTAGGATCAATTGATAAAGGTACCACCGATTGCGACCTCCCAAAATGAGCTAGTTTTTCGAAGAGTTTTCTGTTTGAAGAAAATGTTTTTGAACCAAACGTTATTCAAACAAAATGTCATTCAAAAAAGATGTTTTTAAACAAATTGTTTAAAAAAAATGTCAATTGAACAAAACATCATTCGAAAAAGATGTTTTTGAAAAAACTATAATAAAGCAATTACCACAGAACAGAAATTGATATGTTGGATTATTTCCAGTTTCTTTTCTAATGAAACTGCTGATGAAAACCGAGATGATAGTACGTCGGAATAAGTGTCGCATTAACTTTTTTCAAAATAACTCGCTGTAAATAAGAGTTGTTTTTTAGGCACATATTTTTTGTAGGTTTTTGTAGACATACCTTTAATCTTACTAATAGGGACAAAACCACCGTCGTAGGAGGCAGTAAATACAAATATATTTGCAAGAAATTTTAAATTCAGGGAAAATTGAAAAATGTAGAGTAGCATAACCAAAAAAACTATTTTAGTTCTGGCCATGGTTACTACCCTAATTAAAACAAATGGGTAAAAGTAACCCCACTAATATGATTGGGTGCATCTTAATAAATCCCCAAAGTAAGCAAATTGTCTCCCCATCAAAGCAATAAATCGAGGGCTTTTTCAAAAAAAGTCCAAAATATCCTTATCCAAATAGAGCTCTGTTACTTTTTTACAATATTACTACCAATTTTTCATAAAAAAAGGAACTAAAATTATATTTACTTTTTTATATACAAAAGAAAAGTAGGCACTACACATAGTATCTAGCTTTAAAATTGTTATAATGGGGTGATCTAATTGTCGCTAGGAAAAAGAGAACCTTTAATACCGTTTTCGGCTGCTGGAGACGACTTCACCATTCTCGGTGAGTGCCCCGGTTCGAAAATCAAGGGGGCTCTCAAGTTTTTATTAGAGCCTGACTCCTATTTTTAATGTTCGACTTCTGTATTTGAGAACATAATCTCAACAATGCTATTAATAAAATTTCGGACATCCATTGTCTTTATTTATTTTAAAACACGACGTTTCGGTTAGTAAGTATCTCTAACCGTCATCAAGTGTAAACTGATACACTTGATAACGGTTAGAGATACTTACTAACCGAAACGTCGTGTTTTAAAATAAATAAAGACAATGGAAGTCCGAAATTTTATTTCTACACAGTCATTGTCTACGAGTCTCAAACAAAGAAATGCTATTAATGTAAATTTTTATTTTCAATGGGTATCTATTCAGCTGTAAACTAAATTACATTGCTTGTTTTAATAAGTTAGGTATTTACTTTTAATAAATAAATATTTTGCCGCCCTCACTGGTAAATCGATCGACAATAAAGAATAAACATACGTCTGCTGTGTGTCGCACAGCGTTGCCATCGTCTTTCCAAAAAATATTTTTATTCTTTTCCAACTTATTGAAGCATCTAGGGTCAAATCGAATTCTTTTGATGAATGAATTTTTGCCGCGGTTCCTGGTCTCCTCCGGTTAATACGTTAATGGTATCGCAAGACGTAGAACGTTGTGAAACCGATAAATATTCTAAAAGTTTTATAAGAAATTAGATATAAGTGATTTAAGCACCAATTTGTATAAGTTTTGTAACTGGATTCCAAAAGTTTTATTAAAGAGTGGATTAAAATAATTTTAAGATCAATTTATAAAACTTGTATATCAAGAAGTTATAATACATACCTAATATTCTTGATGGTAATACAACTAACATCAAGTTTATAAATATGAAGTTTTGTCTGTTTAGGATTTTTAATAATATAACTGTATAAACTATAATCTTGCAAAACACTTCTAAATACCATAAACCTACTATGAAATTTTCTTTATACCTATTATAAAAATTTCTGTTACCAGAGGTTTCAGAAAATGTTTATTGGGAAAACACCAGGGTAGGTATTCTGGGTCTTAAACGATGTGATAGTTCCCATCACACGTTTTGACCAATGGCAAGCTTTAAATTAGCTCCGAGTCGTCACGTGCTACACGAAAAGACCTCCATTGCGCAAGCTACTCCTACGATCCGATCAAGGACCGTTCAGTCGGTACCGGGGCAGGAGAACAGATTTCACTAGCGCGTAAAATTCACTAACTCTGAAGACTATGTCATTGGTCGGAACAAGTTATTTCGCACAACACGCTACTGTAAAGAGTTTGCTATTGGTCAAAGCGTGTGATGTGGATCGTCACATCTTTCAAGACCCAGAATACCTACCCAAGGGTTGTAATGGCACTTGAAGAAGAAAAAAATATTTTTGAAATAGAACACAAGCTCAAAATCAAAATAAGCAAAGCTGTGAACTTACTTGATATTTTCTAACCAATGGACATAACCGGAATAGGGATAACAAAAAAAAAATTATTTGGAAAAATGGTCTATTTAACTGGTTCATAATGATCCTATTATTATTGCATTTATGAAAATTTTGTGTTAAAAAATAAGGGATAACCGAACCAAAAAAGTTATTTGATTTAACTCAATAACTTCTCTACTGCAACTCTACTAGGATATAATATACCTTTTAAGGTTCTTATACCAACGAGGGAGAAATGGCGGAAGAGACCTGTTCAACTGCTAAAGGCGTATGGTATACAGATGGAACTAAAAAAAAAATGGGGTGGGTGCGGGTGTGACGGGACCACGGACTGAAATATCTGTGGGACTCGCAAACTTAACAACCATATTCCAAGCAGAACTACATGCAATAGAAGTATGCGGTAGAGAGACTACTAGTCTGGAAATGCCTTCAAACCCTAAGACAGGCCAGCAGAACCAACAAGATCAGTCTTGTCTGGGTGCCAAGCAACACGGGAGTTGAGGGAAATGAAAAAGCAGACGCACTAGCCAGGGCGGGAGCAGAATCCGCGCTGGTTGGATCGGAGCCTTACCTAAGGCCACAATTACGAAAGAAATAGGAGAGTGGGTTGTTAGAAAGGAGACTCAAAACTGGCGGGCAACTCCGAGACAACAGCACTCCAAAACATTTCTAAACAAGCCCGACAAACACAGAACAAACGAACTCGTGGAATTAAACAGGAATATCCTAAGAATAATCACAGGGTTATACAGAGGCCAATAACAGGTAAGTAACATACCAGCGTGTAGGTATCTAATCTGCCACTGCATAGCAAGAGAGAGAACTAGGGCGAAAATATTCGGACCTGGACAGATAGAGCCTCAGGATCTTGAGGAAATAGCACCAAACAAACTGATCTGCTGCTCTGAAGGAGATAGGTATTGGTGATATTTAAGTTGGGATGAGCCACAATAGACCACTTGAGTCGCAGTGGAGAAGCGACATTCGCACCACTCATAACACTGGTCGGCATGAAAATCGGCCCTGACACCATTCTTGCCGATTTTTATGTAAAATGACCTCCTGAATCCAAATATGAACTCCGTTTTTCCCCATCACCCCCCATTTTTGGGGGAGACCCCCCTACCTATTTTTACTGCTTTTCGATAGTTTGGTGGGACGGAAAGGATATTTTTTGGCCTTAACATTATTATTTCTGAGAGACTGGAGAGTTTAGTGTTCTCAAACATTAATATTTATAGCAAGGTGGTAAGCCCTTTCTTTTGGGGGAGGGGGGTGTTTTGCATAAATGGTAAATGGACATTGTCGATTTTACCGTTTTATATGCATTTTCTAATTATTTTTATAAAATTTTAGCTGCCAGCAGCTTCACGGTAAAGGTAATAAACGTTATAGCAAAGTATAAAGCAACATATTAGTATATAAAAGTATATATATATACAGAAACCACTGGCGTATACAAAAGATTGCTTTGGAGGGGCTTGGAAATTTTTTCCACTTTTATTTATTAACATATTAAAAAGTAGGAAAATAAATAGATTTAACATAATCTATTTTTAGATTCTTGGGGGGCTTTCGCCCCCAAGCCCCCCTCCCCCCTTGTATACGCTCATGCAGAAACTATAATAAAAAAATAAAATATTGTTGCTTTATTTGTGAATGGGACAGCCGAGCACAGGACAAACATTACATTGTACGGAACTGGCCTTTGCGAGAAAGATTTACTCCCGATCAGAAAAATGTCGCCAACGGTCCTTATTAGTCCCGCAGGATAATATTTACTTGCCACCTTTACACATCAAAGTTGGATTGATCAAACAGTTTGTAAAAGCACTGGACAAAACAGGCGACGCATTCATATTTTTGAAAACTAAATTTCCTCGTCTTAGTGAGGCTAAAATCAAGGAAGGTGAGTAGATAGGCTATAGGGGTTCTGACTCACTTTTCCCATGTAAATCCCCATAAGACGAAAACGTGGTCTTTTTTTTTAACCGGTCGGCCACAGTATATTGCTTGCGACACCAGTTGTATGCATCGGTCCCTCACATTTACTACCTGACTTTAAATGGCATATGGTATATTTTCATTTAATTTATTTTGCAGATTCTTAAACAAATCATTAATTTTCATTTTAGGATGCGCCTTTAGTTGTATTTTCCAGGACGACATAGTTGTGCTATTCCTATGTTTATGTATGTTAAATATTTGCGAGACCAATCGCTTCAGTGATAGTTGATATAACCTAACATGTCATTTATCTAAGATATTTAATTTTTTTATTTGACTGTTAACAGTAATTTTTTTTGTCTTTATACTTAATATTTTTTAATGTTTAAAGGATTTTAAACGACCATCTAAGAAGTTGCACTACCTAACCTAGCTACTTTTACAATGGCGCTTAGCAACTACCTGGTATCATAAGATTTTTTTTCTACTTTGTATTTACGTTTCTATTGTTTGTTTTTATTATGGATAATATGCAAAATTGAGGATACATAATAACTTGTTTAACATTTTATTAATTATAATATTCATTTACAGAGTTTTTTTAAAGAATTAACTTATAAATTATGACAAATTGTAACAAAATTGTATAATACTGTTCTTATTTCTATTTAAAAAAAATATTTTTACTCTTATTGTCTTAATCCTATTAACACAAAACACAGGCCTAGCTATACAAAGTATTACATATTAATTACATCCATTCCTATTACCATCATAATGCTACTACCAACAGGTAAAAAAAAATATTTTGTTTTTACATTTTACAATACTTAAATTTTTTACCTATAGTCTAAATCATATTGCTATCAAAGACAAAAGTGTAGCATACAAATTCATATTTTATACAATATACTATTAATCAACTCTATTCCTACTGTCTTAATTATTATTAGAGTTTTTAACAAAGTCATATTACAACTAAAAACGCTAAATATATTGCTATTAAAAAGCTGAATATACACTTAATACTAATAATGTATTAATTGTGTTTAATGCAGTAGTGTCCCCAAGGAAGAGTTTCATATGAATCTTTTGATATGGATCATTCATTATCAAAAGGACTTTTGTTTTATCGAGTACAGCTTATGTTTTTCTGATCTGATTAGATTTTGTGACACCATTTTCTCTTTAAAATTATTTAGGCAGTCAACATAATCATCAAATAATATTTTTGATTCGACGAAACCTTTCTTAACACCCTTTGCCTTTTTAGTAATTTTTTCAGCTGACATATGGTTCAATCCTATAATGTTTTTAGTCGATTCACAATTATGAACTTTAAAAGCATACATTTTTGCTCTTAACCCAACAAAATGTGTCATGATATTTCCGTTGTTCTCATCTTTCATCATACCTAAAACTTTTTTATTAACTCTTGGTATATCATATGTATTGTCTTCAGGGTAATCTGAGGTATCAAAAAATTTGTAACTGTCACGACGTATAGCTTCATATATATCACAGTTTCTTATTTCATATTCTAAACTATATCTCTATTATGTTATTGAACAGTCTTTTGCAAAAGTAGGTAGCATATAGTTATAATGAAATTCATATATGGTTGTTTGGGCAATATCTAAAATACACATACCCAGGTATATAGGTTTGTTAAAGTAAATTTCAGTTTTCTCAAATTCTACGGCAGCCAAGTTTTCATTGAATATTGTAATGCTTTTAAATTCAGGTCAAGAAATCAGAGCTTCAGCCCCGTAGCGCCCATCCCAGTTTCGGACCAATTTGACATTACTATGATTCCGAATAATTTAAAAAGATTTTTTTCAAATTCGTTTTTAGCATTCTGTCTTAATTGAGTATTTAAATCAATATAAGGCTTTAACCATGCTGATTGTTTAAAACTTAAGATTCTGTGGATATGCTTTAGTTTACAACAAGTTTTAATGCCTGTTTTAAGTTTATATAGTGAATTACATACTCTTTTTTATCAAACAGTGTGGCCAAAAGTTTTTTATTTGGATTGTTTATTTCTTGAGGTGGACATGTGCTCGGGACATGGCGGTAGGTCTGAGAAATAATCATGTAGCATTGTGGGAATTTCTAAATCAACTTCTAATATGTAACCCGTATGTGAATTATCTGAAACTTGATCTACTTTAAACATTTTTTGTTCATTTTCATTTAACCATTGAAAGTCACCATATGGTAAGCACTGGCTCATGCTATATCCATATTGATTGTTGATATCAAAATAGATTAAAAATGTAGTCGGTTTACTAGCATAATAATTTGGCATGTATTTGTTATTGGCCTCAACATATCTTTTTGAGCACTGACTTAAAGCTCCTCTAATACCACGTTCTATAAATGTGACCATATTGTAATCTGTTAATAGTTCTAAAGTTTGATTTGTCTTGTAGAACATACAGTCGCATGTGTAACCAGGAAGGGTATAATAGTTAGCTGGTTCTAAACCATATGTTTTATGGCAACTTTTTCTAAATTGCTGGAATACCTCCATTAAAAGGACTATGTCGGATCGTAAATAAAGTTCTAAATACTCTTTCATGTTTTTACAATTAAAGCTATTCCATACATTGTGTGCATGTTCAAATTCAATCTGTGAAATTTCTTTAGCTTCTAAGGTGTTAAAAAATTGATAATTTTTGGGTAACTTTGTTTCTTTTAATTTTGCCCACCCATCCATATAATCATAGCAAAACACTCCATTTCTTGTTAGCAGTTTAATCTTATCTTCCGTAAAACTATGAAATTCTTTTTTTAAAAGAGGATATTCTGTTAAATATGATACAAGATTGGACAAGCTGGTAGCCATGAATCGAAAAGAATCAATAAACCTAAATTTTATAAAATTATTTACCAGCTTTTTTGTAAAAGATATATACTTTTCTTTGTTTACTGGTAGCAAATTGATTATACCATCTAACTTTGCTATACTCTCAATAATTAAACTGGCATCATATGAACTCAAATTATGAAAAATAACAGGAACGGTGTGAATGTCTGTAAAATTTAAGTTACATTCACTATGTGCAGCTCCTCTGTATTCGGAGGTAAGGTGGTTGTGATCCCTTATCTTTTTGTCATCTTTAGCAAAAGGTTTTTCGCAAACGTGACAATTTTTAGCACGAAAAAAATCATTCTTTTGTTTTTTATTTAGAGGTTCCATTGGTAAATCACACCGGAATACAGTTTCCAAATCCTCTACAAAGTCTTCCAGCTTCTTAGCAAACCATTCCATGCAATCGGAGCCGGTATATTGGCGATAGAAAGATAAAGTGGCATCATATTCACATTTTACGTAATATCCAACAGAACAAGGAACATGTTGTTGATATTTTTGCATATTGTTTTCACTTTTATTTTTTATAGGAACAAGCAAACATTCAGTATCTGCATAAATTACAAATGGGACCATTTGTTTATTCTTAAAATTTTTAAATTTCAGTAAATTTTTATCTTCACTTGGTAACTTGGGTACGACAATACTTCCAATTTTTCGACAATCTTTACAATGTTGATTAAATTTTTCTTGTGTGTAAAAAAAGTGCAAACATCTTTCACATATCCACTTTGAGACTTTCATTTTACTGAGCTGACTACTTACTAGTCTTTAAAAATTTTTTAACCAAACAAAATGGATAGTTGCATTAGAGAGATCCATAATATTTTCATCTTCAGAGTAATATGAATTTTGAATCATAAGAATGTTGACATGTCTTTCTTTTTCTTCACTAGTAATGTATGCTGGTATTACTTTGTAGCTTTTATCTATATTTTTGTGAAGTCTATATACGTTTATAGATACATTATTTTGTTTTTCGAATAACGTCACTTGCTTTAAAGTCATAAGGAATTTAATTCCATTTAGGTTTAGGACATCGCGGGGATGCGGTTATAATGAAGTACGAGAAGAATTTTCTTTAACGGGATACAGTGCTGACACAACATCCCAGCCAAAGCATAAATCGTCATTGTTCTTTACATTTACACATGCTTTACGACTAAGAATTTCTTTGGGTAGCTCTAAGCAACACCCAGCTCTCATTGGATTGTACTTTACTTATTAATTCCTATTAGAAGGTTGTTTATTTTCACGAGAGACCAACCAGATTGATTTTCCGCAAATTCTTCAAGATCAACCAATAACTGATTTTTCACATAGTTCTCAAACCATTTAACTAAATCAGTATTACGGTCAATTGCAGCATTCGGCGTATTAAAATGTTTTGTTTCAGTAATCATTTCTTGTTGTTTGAGAATTTGAAAATCCCCACTTAAAACTGTGTTTACTTTTACCATTTCCTCTTTTTTCAAAATATTATAAATTCTTCTTTTAAATAGGCTACAACTGTCATCTAAAAATTGCTTCGCATCATTGTTTTTTAAGTTTTTAATCACACCACTTCTTAGCTGGTTATCAAAGGTTGAATTTACATCTTGCCACTGTACACGATGTTTTGCTGTTTTGCTGTTGATGACTCTTCCACTTCCTACCTTTAAAAGGCTTTTTAAATTGTGTTTGGACTCTTTAAGTTGTACAAGGTAAGCTGTTAATCTTCAGCTAATCTTTAATTTTCAGAACTAACAAAGTTGCAAAACTCATTTTTTCGGTTATTTAATTGTGTGCCGATAACTAATAATTACTTAAGTGATTTTTGAGCACAAGCGACTAGGTGAAGATACAAAACCCGACTGAAATAGTTAAATGAGGATCATTTTTTTATAGAAAATCGTCAGATATCCACGCATGCGCATATGTCTTTTGTTCTCAATTGCACGCATGCGCATATGTCTTTTGTTCTCAATTGCGTTGCACACCAAACAAGTTCCTTCTTTGTATTACGTACTTTTTGGACCATTTTACTTCAAGTAGCATATATTTTGCACAAAATTAAAATTATTTTAGTAATATTAGGAATGAGCTGTTGAATAACAGCTCATTCCTAATATTACTAAAAAAATCACACGTGTTCTTTAAGGTTTAGGGTAGTAAAGGAGAGTTATAGGTTCAATTTCCCACTTTTTTCGTTAACTGCTGTGCTTCTTGTGAAGGTAGATGAGCCTCTAAGAATTTATAAAAATTTGTTAAAAATAAATTGGCATAAAATTTATGTTAGTTTTAGTTGAAACTTTTATAATTACTAGTTTTACAGCAAGAATAAGTCAAGGAAATGTTTAGCATTGTTGGTTTTTTTGTATACTTATTAAGTTGCATTATATACATACACACATAGCCACCAGAAAGTAAAGCTATTATTGTATGGAAGAGACAGAGACAAAGCTTGATGGGTATCATCTTCTAGGGTATTTTCATATTTTTGAACAATGTGTGTACCCGCAGCGCATAATTCCATAATAACTGCGTGTTTTATGTTATTGTTGGGTCAACATTTATATATTCATCTTCCGCCAGACCTTAATTTAATCTATTACCTCAGTAAATTTGATTTGTTTTTTGGATTTACATGTTTTAGGAATAGCCTCTTTCCTCCATAAATCAAACTTTCTAGCTCAAACGCCGGATTTACAATTGGTACACTATTGGTTATAACTATTATATAAATAATATTTCGTTTTTTTATATACATATATCGAGCAGTAGTTAATATCGTTCCTATGTAATTATTTAAACTAATGCTTTTTAAGTTCTGTGCGCAATTTTTCTCACTTCTTTATAATTTAGATGCCAGATAGTCTTGGCGTCTATTTTATATTCTCATAAACTCTGTTTAAAGTTCAATTTGAATACATAGTTCTTTCTTCATTTGTTCTATAATGAAAAGGCAAGACAACACTTTAAGCAAAAAAAGCACAGTTTTTATCATATAATGTTTATATATTGTTCTTATAAAAAGATAAAATTATTAAAAAATTATCTTCTAAGTTTTATTTATTTTGTGTGTTAAAGATAAATACTTAATACAGACTGATTTCTTTGTTTTAGAATAACAAATAGATCAAACTATTTTGACGGCAAATAGCCATGATAATACATAGAAAGATGTTAATAACCACATTTTTTTGCCCGTCCGCCCGCATCTGTGCGAGTATCAGGTTTCGACATAAACAACACTTATAACTTTACAACACAGATGCCATTCATATAATATTGTCACTAAATAGCAATTAGTTCGCTCATTTTGCTATTATTCTAGGCTAACGCATTAAATAATGAATACATTTGTTTATGCTAAGGCACTGTTTAAAATACTCTGCCAATATATGGGCCCCTAAGCTCACACTAGGTACTATAGTTATAGTGTACATGTGAGCTAATATAACTAAAAACTGAAATATATTTTATTCAACTACAGAATAAATTACCTTTCGTTTGATACCACACAAGCCATGTTTTAAATTAAACTCAAATTTGTGAAATCTACCCCCACCCTTAAAAAAACAAGAACTAAAATGTATTTTGTTTAACTCCGGACTCAATTACCTTTCATTTGATACCACACATGCCATGTTTTGACTTAAAATCTGAGTTTTTGCAAACTACCCCCACCCTTTAAAAAAATATATTAAAATGTGTTTTGTATAACTCCAAACTCAATTACCTTTCGTTTGATATCACGCACGCCATATTTTCACATAAACTCAAATTTTTAAATCTACCCCCACCCTTGTATTTGGCTTGTGTTCGGTGGATTTTGTTCATTTTTAAATGGGACCATCTCAACATAAGACCCAGCCCAGGTACCAAATTTCATTGAAATCGGGCAAGCCGTTTTTAAGATATGCGCGTTGGTCGTTACAGAGAGATAGAACGCAAAGACATAAAAGTTTTTGAAATCGGAGCAACTTCTTGTTCTTGAAAAAATTAGGATACACTACTATAGTATAGTATATGTGTGAGCTAATAAAATTTCTAGCATTCTCTGCTGATACATATAGGACGTAAGAAGCACGATTTAACCTCCCAGAAAATTTTACGCACATCAATAGTAGTAGATACATGTACGTTCTGGCTTAAATTGTGGTGGTAATGACGTCATCATAATAGGCTAACTGTCTGGGTGGTCTTTTAACCCATAGCCGAATAGTGCTAGTAGCTTTTTAAGCATAGGCCAATAGTATGAAGGTAATTTTGTATGAGGAGGAGTGTGGGCGGGTCTTTTTCAGCATAGGCCAATAGTGTGAGTGCATTTTCTACCTTGAAATGACAATGCGCTGTACTGTGTCTTTTGCATGTGGAGGCGAATAGTGTGGGTGGTCTTTTCGATCTTGATATGATATGCGATATATGTATATAAAAAAACGAAATATTATTTATATAATAGTTATAATCAATAGTGTACCAATATTAAATCCGGCGTTTGAGCTAGAAAGTTTGATTTATGGAGGAAAGAGGCTATTCCTAAAACATGTAAATCCAAAAAACAAATGAAATTTACTGAGGACTAATAGATTAAATTAAGGTCTGGCGGAAGATGAATATATAAATGTTGACCCAACAATAACATAAAACACGCAGTTATTATGGAATTATGCGCTGCCGGTACAGACATTGTTCAAAAATATGAAAATACCCTAGAAGATGATACCCATCAAGCTTTGTCTTTGTCTCTTCCATACAATAATAGCTTTACTTTCTGGTGGCTATGTGTATATGTATATAATGCAACTTAATAAGTATACAAAAAAACCAACAAAGCTAAACATCTCATTGACTTATTCTTGCTGTAAAACTAGGAATTATAAAAGTTTCAACTAAAACTAACATAATATTTATGTATACCAATTTATTTTTAACAAATTTTTATAAATTCTTAGAGGCTCATCTACCTTCACAAGAAACACAGCAGTTAACGAAAAAAGTGGGAAATTGAACCTATAACTCTTCTTTACTAAAAACCTAAACCAATGTAGTATATTCAACAGCTCATTTTGTGCAAAATATATGCTACTTGAAGTAAAATGGTCCAAAAACTACGTAATACAAAGAAGGAACTTGTTTGGTGTGCAACGCAATTGAGAACAAATGACATATGCGCATGCGTGCAATTGAGAACAAAAGACATGCGCATGCGTGGATATCTGACGATTTTCTATAAAGAAATGATCCTCATTTAACTATTTCAGTCTCGTTTTGTATCTTCACCTAGTCGCTTGTACTCAAAAATCATTTAAGTAATTATTAGCTAACGGCACACAATTAAATAACCGAAAAAATGAGTTTTGCAACTTTGTTAGTTCTGAAAATTAAAGATCAGCTGAAGATTACTGACGATGGTAAAAATGTGGCAAAGATTTTACAAATTTTAAAGGACTGTGCTTTGGCTAGCAGAAGAATAAGTGTTGCGCTGAAGAATTCCAAGTCCGTAGCTGAAAAAGCTCACAACAGCTTGCCTTGTACAAGTTAAAGAGTCCAAACACAATTTAAAAAGCCTTTTAAAGGTAGGAGGTGGATGAGTCATCAACAGTAAAACAGCAAAACATCGTGTACAGTGGGAAGATGTAAATTCAGCCTTTGATAACCGGCTAAGAAGTGGTGTGATTACAAACTTAAAAAACAACGATGCAAAGCAATTTTTAGATGACAGTTGTAGCCTATTTAAAAGAAGAATTCATAATATTTTGAAAAAAGGGGAAATGGTAAAAGTAAACACAGTTTTAAGTGGGGATTTTCAAATTCTCAAACAACAAGAAATGATTACTGAAACAAAACATTTTAATACGTCGAATGCTGCAATTGACCGTAATACTGATTTAGTTAAATGGTTTGAGAAGTATGTGAAAAATCAGTTATTGGTTAATATTGAAGAATTTGCGGAAAATCAATCTGGTTGGTCTCTCGTGAAAATAAACAACCTTCTAATAGGAATTAATAAGTACAATCCAATGAGAGCTGGGTGTTGGTTAGAGCTACCCAAAGAAATTCTTAGTCGTAAAGCATGTGTAAATGTAAAGAAGAATGACGATTTATGCTTTGGCTGGGCTGTTGTGTCAGCACTGCATCCCGTTAAAGAAAATTCTTCTCGTACTTCATTATATCCGCATCCCCGCGATGTCCTAAACCTAAATGGAATTAAATTCCCTATGCCTTTAAAGCAAGTGACGTTATTTGAAAAACAAAATAATGTATCTATAAACGTATATAGACTTAAAAAAAGCTACATAGAAATAGCATACATTACTAGTGAAGAAAAAGAAAGACATGTCAAAATTCTTATGATGATTTTACTCTGAAGATGAAAATATTATGGATCTCTCTACTGCAACTTACCATTTTGTATGGGTAAAAAATCTTCAAGACTAGTAAGTAGTCAGCTCAGTAAAATGAAAGTCTCAAAGTGGATATGTGAAAGATGTTTGCACTTTTTTTACACACAAGAAAAATTTAATCAACATTGTAAAGATTGTCGAAAAATTGGAAGTATTGTCGTACCCAAGTTACCAAGTGAAGATAAAAATTTACTGAAATTTAAAAATTTTAAGAATAAACAAATGGTCCCATTTGTAATTTATGCAGATACTGAATGTTTGCTTGTTCCTATAAAAAATAAAAGTGAAAACAATACGCAAAAATATCAACAACATGTTCCTTGTCCTGTTGGATATTAAGTAAAATGTGAATATGATGACACTTTATCTTTCTTTCGCCATTATACCGGCCCCGATTGCATGGAATAGTTTGCTAAGGAGCTGGAAGACTTTGCAGAGGATTTGGAAACTGTATTCCTGTGTGATTTACCAATGGAACCTCTAAATAAAATACAAAAGACTGATTTTTTTCGTGCTAAAAATTGTCACGTTTGCGAAAAACCTTTTGCTGAAGATGACAAAAAGATAAGGGATCACAACCACCTTACCTCTGAATACAGAGGTGCTGCACATAATGAATGTAACTTAAATTTTACAGACATTCACACCGTTCCTGTTATTTTCCATAATTTGAGTTCATATGATGCCAGTTTAATTATTGAGAATATAGCAAAGTTAGATGGTATAATCAATTTGCTACCAGTAAACAAAGAAAAGTATATATCTTTTACAAAAAGCTGGTTAATAATTTTATAGAATTTAAGTTTATTGATTCATTTTGATTCATGGCTACCAGCTTGTCCAATCTTGTATCATATTTAACAGAATATCCTCTTTTAAAAAAATAATTTCATAGTTTTACGGAAGATAAGATTAAATTGCTAACAAGAAAAGAGTGTTTTGCTATGATTATATGGATGGGTGGGCAAAATTAAAAGAAACAAAGTTACCCGAAAAATATCAATTTTTTAACACCTTAAAAGCTAAAGAAATTTCACAGATTGATTATGAACATGTACACAATGTATGGAATAGCTTTAATTGCAAAAACATGAAAGAGTATTTAGAACTTGATTTACGATCCGACATAGTCCTTTTAATGGAGGTATTCCAGCAATTTAGAAAAAGTTGCCATAAAACATATGGTTTTGATCCTGAACTATTATACCCTTCCTGGTTACACATGGGACTGTATGCTCTACAAGACAAATCAAACTTTAGAACTATTAACAGATTTCAATACGGTCACATTTATAATATTTTTAATCTATTTTGATATTAACAATTAATATGGATATACCATGAGCCAGTGCTTACCATATGGTGACTTTCAATGGTTAAATGAGAATGAACAAAAAATGTTTAACGTAGATGAAGTTTCAGATAATTCGCATACGGGTTACATATTAGAAGTTGATTTAGAATTTCCCACAATGCTACATGATTATTTCTCAGACCTTCCGCCATGTCCCGAGCATATGTGTCCACCTCAAGAAAAAAACAATCAAAATAAAAAACTTATGGCCACACTGTTTGATAAAAAAGAGTATGTAATTCACTATATAAACTTAAAACAGGCATTAAAACTTGGTGTTAAACTAAAGCATATCCACAGAATCTTAAGTTTTAAACAATTAGCATAGTTAAAGCCTTATATTGATTTAAATACTCAATTAAGAATGCTAAAAACGAATTTGAAAAAAATCTTTTTAAATTGATGAATAACGCAGTTTTCGGCAAAACTATGGAAATTGGTCCGAAACTGGGATGGGCGCTACGGGGCTGAAGCTCTGATTTCTCGACCTGAATTTAAAAGCATTACAATATGCAATGAAAACTTGGCTGCCGTAGAACTTGAGAAAACTGAAATTTACTTTAACAAACCTATATACCTGGGTATGTGTATTTTAGATATTGCCAAAACAAACATATATGAATTTCATTATAACTATATGCTACCTACTTTTGCAAAAGACTGTTCAATAACATAGACAGATACTGATAATTTAGTATATGAAATAAGAAACTGTGATATATATGAAGCTATACGTCGTGACAGTTTCAAATTTTTTGATACCTCAGATTACCCTGAAGACAATACATATGATATACCAAGAGTTAATAAAAAAGTTTTAGGTGTGATGAAAGATGAGAGCAACGGAAATATCATGACACATTTTGTTGGGTTAAGAGCAAAAATGTATGCTTTTAAAGTTCTTAATTGTGAATCAACTAAAAACATATATAGGATTGAACCAGAAAAAGTTTCTAAAAAGGCAAAGGGTGTTAAGAAAGGTATCGTCGAATCAAAAATATTATTTGATGATTATGTTGACTGCCTAAACAATTTTAAAGAGAAAATGGTGTCACAAAATCTAATCAGATCAGAAAAACATAAGCTGTACTCGATAAAACAAAATAAAATTGGACTAAGTTTTTTTGATAATAAAAGATCCATATCAAAAGATTCATATAAAACTCTTCCTTGGGGACACTACTGCATTAAACACAATTAATACATTATTAGTATTAAGTGTATATTCAGCTTTTTAATAGCAATATATTTAGCGTTTTTAGTTATAATATGACTTTGATAAAAACTCTAATAATAATTAAGACAGTAGGAATAGAGTTGATTAATAGTGGAGAGGCTCTTTTTGAGTTTCTCGCCAACTCGGACCTGGAAATAGCTAACAAAGGCTGCGAACCAACGTTCATCAATAACACCCGCGAGGAAGTCATTGACATTACGCTGGCTTCACGAGACATTTACGAAAACATCGTCAATTGGAGGGTCACGAAGGACATCGTCACATCTGACCATCGTATGATCAGATTCGAGATGAATACCGACGAGACACCGCCAGAACTTAGGAGGAACCCAAGAAGTACGGACTGGGGACGCTATCTGTCGACTCTGGACCGGAAAAGGGACCCTCTTGAAATAAACATTGACACAAAAGAACAACTTGAAAGAGCAATCGGCGACCTGGAAAAAACCATCATAGCCAGCTATGAGGAGGCCTGCCCCTTAAAACCCTTGCCGACTCGACGTGTCCCCTGGTGGAACAGCCAGCTAGACAAGCTACGCCGGAAAACCAGGAGGACCCAACAGAGCGATGAGGAAGGGTGGGGAGGCCACCTGGGAACAGTACAGAGAAGCCAGAAGAGAGTTTAAGACAGAGGTAAGAAGAAGTAAAAGGGAATGCTGGAGGACTTACTGTGGGGAGATCAATTCTCTCCCAGGGACCTCCAGACTTCTCAAAATACTGAGTAGTGATTCGAGACAAACACTCACGTCTCTTAAAAAACCTGATGGAAACTGGACCGCCTCCGATGAGGAGTCTTTGCGACATCTCCTTGAGGTTCATTTCCCAGGGGAGGAGAGCGACCACGAAACGCAACCCGTCGCCGGACCACAGTTTAGGGTTGAACCCGACTGGGAACTGGCAGATAAAGTCGTTACGGACGCCACCATAACCTGGGCGATCAACGAGTTCAGCCCATACAAGTCACCAGGGCCGGACGGGCTGTTTCCGGCGCTATTGCAGAAAGGGCTCGAGGTTCTCCTTCCGTACATGAGAGGAATTTTTAGAGCGAGCATAGCGTTGGGCTATGCACCTCCAACTTGGAGAAAGGCAACCGTAGTCTTTATCCCGAAGGCGGGGAGAAGAGACTACACAGCAGCCAAATCCTACCGGCCCATAAGTCTGACATCTTTTATGATGAAGGCAATGGAGAAGATGGTTGACCGACACCTTCTAGGAGGAGTCTGGCAAACAACCCATTCCACAGAAATCAGCATGCCTACATGGAGGGCAAGTCAACTGACTCGGCCATACATGCAGTAGTGCATAAGGCAGAGAAGGCTCTTCAATTCAAGCAATACGCACTTGCGGTGTTCTTTGACATAGAAGGGGCTTTCGACAAGGCCAAAGTGCAGATGATAACATCCGCCCTTCAAGAGAGGGGGGCAGAAACCCCCATTATTGAATGGGTAAGATCTGCACTAAATCAACGAGCAATACAAGCTACATTGGGGGAGTCAACGGTCAGGATTAGGGTCACGGGAGGGTGCCCACAAGGCAGTTGCCTGTCGCCCCACCTGTGGTGCCTGATTATGGACACCCTACTGAAGCGCTTGTCAGAGAACGGATTCGACGCCTATGCCTATGCAGTTGATGGCGTGGTGGAAGTGGTTGGTCGCTTCCTTAACGTTGTCTGCAGTAGAATGCAAATGGCTGTTCGCATCATAGAAAACTGGTGCCAAGAAAATGGACTCTCTGTTAACCCAGGTAAAACAGAGATGATACTGTTCACCAGAAAGAGAAAAATAGAAGGTTTTACAGCACCCGTGATGTAAGGAAGACCCCTAGCTTTAGTACTAAAGCTGAAGTACCTGGGTGTCATTCTTGATAGCGGACTCACCTGGACGCCACATGTTACCAATATGATCGCAAAGGTCCAGGCAACAATGTGGCAGCTACGACGGGTAGTCGGCAGGACCTGGGGACTATCCCCCAGGACCCTCCACTGGATGTACACGGCAATACTGAGACCGAGGATCCAATACGGATCCATAGTCTGGTGGCCGGCAGTGGAGAAAACGACCACATCCCTAAAACTCAGAAGCCTACAGGGGCTGATGTGTAGAGGGATAACCGGAGCTATGAGAACTACCCCGATCCTGGCCCTAGAGACAATTCTGGGACTACCATCGCTACCAACTTGGATCAAGAGGGAGGCGATGGGACCTACCTACGTCTAAGGGACACGGGTCAGTGGAGAGGAAGAGGGGAAACAGCTGGTCATCTAGCTATAGAAGAGCTGACAATTAGAGAAATTCCCCTCACGTCAATGACGGTCAGCAGAGCACACGCACCTTGGAGGCTCGAGAAGAGGTACAAAATCCACATCCCAGACAGGGAAGCGTGGCAGAGAGACGAAATGATGTTTGAGGAGAGCGCTTTAGTTTGCTACACTGATGGATCCAACCTATCAGAGAGGCAAACCACAGGAGCGGGAGTATACGTGGAAAAACTAGAAGTTCAGAAGAGCTACTCGCTCGGTGAGCAGGCTACTGTTTTTCAAGCAGAAGTCTACGCCATAATAATGACGGCAACCCTAGAAGAGGTTCGGAACAGCGAAGAGGAGCTTATATATATATGCTCTGACAGTCAAGCCACCCTGAAGGCGCTAAACGCACCCAAGATTGCTGACGGCTTGGTGGAAGAATGCGCAGAGGCGCTGGAGACCCTAAACGATGGCAAACGGGTGACGCTGGTTTGGGTTCCGGGACATACGGGGGTACCAGGCAACGAGAAGGCGGACGAACTCGCACGACTCGGGGCAGGAACCGCCTATGTAGGACCGGACCACTTTTGGGGGTGACAAAAAGACAAGTGCAAACCGGACTCAACAAATGGGCCCAGGACGCGCTATTAAACTCCTGGGAAACAGGAACGGGTTGCAGACAGACCAGAGAATTTGTAGACCGTCCAAAAGCGACCAGAATTAGATGGATGCTGGGACGGACACGAAAAGACCTCGGACTGCTGATAGGTACTCTAACCGGACATAACCGGTTGAGGAAGCACATGACACGTATAGGAGTCGAGAATGACCCTACCTGCCCAGCCTGTGGACAGGAAGAAGAGATATCAAGACACCTCGTGGCAGAATGCGAGGCCTACGCAAGAATGAGACAACAGGCACTCGGAGCGCCAACTCTGAGCGAGGAAGAACTGCACATGCTCAAATGGGCAGACTTACTGGACTTTGTAAAGAGAACAGGAAGGCCCAATGAGTTACCCGACCATCAAAGTGAAGTGCAGAGAGTGGGTTAAGGGACAAACTTGGGGCATGGCAAAAAGGGCCTACTCTGGCCTACTTGTCAGACCTGCGGGTCAACCCCTCCCACTACTACTACTACTACTACTGATTAATAGTATATTATATAAAATATGAATTTGTATGCTACACTTTTTCTTTGATAGCAATATGATTTAGACTATAGGTAAAAATTTTAAGTATTGTAAAATGTAAAAACAAAATATTTTTTTTACCTGTTGGTAGTAGCATTATAATGGTAATAGGAATGGATGTAATTAATATGTAATACTTATATGTATAGCTAGGCCTGTGTTTTGTGTTAATAGGATTAAGACAATAAAAGTAAAAATCTTTTTTTTTAAATAGATTTAAGAACAATATTATACAATTTTGTTACAATTTGTCATAATTTATAAGTTAATTCTGTAAAAAACTCTGTAAATAAATATTATAATTAATAAAATGTTAAACAAGTTATTATGTATCCTCAATTTTGAACATTATCCATAATAAAAACAAACAATAGAAACGTAAATACAAAGTAGAAAAAAAATCTAATGATACCAGGTAGTTGCTAAGCGCCATTGTAAAAGTAGCTAGGTTAGGTAGTGCAACGCCTTAGATGGTCGTTTAAAATCTTTTAAACATTAAAAAATATTAAGTATAAAGACAAAAAAAAAATTACTCTTAACAGTCAAATAAAAAAATTAAATATCTTAGATAAATGACATGTTAGGTTATATCAACTATCACTGAAGCGAATGGTCTCGCAAATATTTAACATACATAAACATAGGAATAGCACAACTATGTCATCCTGGAAAATACAACTAAAGGCACATCCTAAAATGAAAATTAAAGATTTGTTTAAGAATCTGCAAAATAAATTAAATGAAAATATACCATATGCCATTTAAAGTCAGGTAGTAAATGTGAGGGCCCGATGCATACAACTAGTGTCGCAAGCAATATACTGTAACCGACCGGTTCAAAAAAAAGACCACGTTTTCGTCTTATGGGGATTTACAAGGGAAAAGTGAGCCAGAACCTCTATAGCCTATCTACTAAGGTGTTTTTGTAGGGCTCCAGATTAGACAACTTTTTCAAGACTCGACGTTTATGGAACACCTGAATCAAAAAGAAAAACGAGCTTGGTTTGTATTCCAAAACGTGTGTAAGAAATTTTTTGGTAACCATAAAAGTGATGATTATTTCGCTCAGGTCGAGGAATTGCTCTTAGCGTACAAGGCCATGGATTGTACCATGTCCCTTAAAGTGCACTTCCTTCACTCGCCTCTGGACTTCTTTCCTGAAAATTTAGGAGCAGTCTCGGATGAATACGGGGAACGGTTTCATCAAGACATCGCTAAGTTGGAAAAGAGGTTTTGAGGGTAGTGAAATGCAAGCCTGTTGGCGGAGTACTGCTGGATTTTGAAACGAGAGGGTTGTACCTCAGGGTATAAAAGGAAATCAAGCACCAAGTGAAGGTACGAAAGTTCTTATGTATCAGTGAAGCACCCAGGAATATGTCTTGTGGGGCCCGACGCCTCTATAGCCTTATGATCTCGAATTTTAAGCTATTTTTAGTGTTTTTTAATGACATATCTGGAATATATGTAATAATATCTAAGGCTTGGGGGGGGACTCGGGCCCCAAGGCCCCCCATGGGTGCGCCCATGTATTTATTATTGTTTGAAACTAAAGTAACTCTCTTTATACTTAAAAATTTAAATTTATGTTGATAATATTATTATCGAAAAATTACAAAAATAGGTAAAAGGTCTGCTCCCTCAAAAATGGTGGGTGGTAGAAGAAAACGCAAGCTATATTTGGATTCAGAGGGTCGCATCGTCTTACATAAGAATCAGCGGAAATAATGCCAGGGCTCAAGAATTTTTTTTTGCAGACCAGTGTAATCAGAACTAACCTAACCTACTCGTACTTCTACTATTTTGTCCCTCGTGGCATTTAATTTTTTTTTTAAAACTACAAGGGTTAGTCTTCCCTTAGTAGTAAATTCCTGCATTTTATTTTTACTTTTTAAATTAATTTAACCCTTGCCGACTACGCTATTGAATCCTTTATTTGATTCACGTCACGTTGAGAGTACAAAAGAGGCAATATAGCTTTCAAAAATGGAGTGGTTTATTTTTACGTATTGGTTTTTGCTTTCCAGTTTTGATTTACAGGCTTTTACATTTACGCGTCGATGAACTAAACAAAATCGTACGGCGTAGAGGGAAAATAAATCTGTTGTATAAACCTAAATAAATTCATGTTTAAACAAATCGTTTAAATTAAAAAGTACATAGGTATTTTACAAATGGCAGAGGAAAATATAATAGACGCACATATTGAATGTGGGGCCTTAATGATTTATCCACTTAATGCAAACCAATACGCATACCAAGCAGGAAAGTCAACAGAACTAGCTTTGAACAACCTTGTTGGAAAAATCAAGGAAACCCTCGATAAAAAAGTCTTCACATTAGGCATATTTCTTGATATAGAAGGAGCATTTGACAATGTATTATTCAATAGCCTCTTTCACTCAGAGTGCGCCCGAGGAATTGAATTACAGGGTTCAGGTGCACACTCGAAAATCGAGTTTCAAGCTTCAAAGCTGCTAGAGGCTCTCCACAAGGAAGAGTTCTGTCTTCCCTCCTGTGGTGTGATGACCTTCTTGCCATTGTAGAGCTATTGGGCTCCACGGATCACGTTGAAGCAATTATTAGAGACATTCCAGACGAGAAATTCTCTGGAAAGATATAAGAACTACTAAACACGGTAAAAGGCTGGTGTGACAGGCAACAGATGTCTGTTAATCCCAGTCATTATACCGCTCACCCATAAAAGGAAGCTAGACTTCCTACTCCTTCGGAGCTTAAGGGTGAAATAATTTCATTTGTGTCAGAGGGAAAATACCTAGGACTTACTCTAGATAAAATTCTCTCCTGGAATGCTCATTTGGAAAGGTAACCCGAAAAGTCACACTGTCCTTATGGACGCGCAAAAGAATTTGCGGAAAAACCTGGGGCACTAGCACCAAACAAATGCACTGACTGTATATAACAGTCAACAGACCACTGATTCCGTACGGCGCAATAGTTCGAGAAGGGATATTAAAGAATGTCAAGGACCAAACTAACCAGTTTATAATAACAGGCCAGTCTTGCCGTATGTAGTTCAATGACCTCTAGCTCATCGACCCACATTTTCTTAGAAAGGAAGGCACGAAGAGCAACATACAGAATAAGGGCCAACCACCAGGAGGCCAAGGCAAACAAAGTTATATCAACAGCCCTAATTAGGGAACAAGAGTTAGGCGAAATTCCAGGAATGATATCCGACGTTATGGTGTACAACAGAAAGCTATACAATATTATCCTCCCGGAAAAGGAAGACCAATTTTTCAAATAACGATACAGCTGCAGTTGTTAGTATACAAGGAAAATTAGAGATTAAGTTATATATTTGAGGCCGAACTCGTAGCCAAGAATGGACCAACAGGACAGTAAAAATCTACGGTCTCATCGAGAACCGTGAAGAGCCTCAGGGATTTGCTGAATGCGCTTGGTACCGCTAACAATGTGTCACTATTATGAATACCAGGGCATTCTGGAAGGGAAATGAGACCGCAGACCAAGCAGCAAGGGAAGCGGCATCTGCCGAATTTTTCGGCCCCGAACCATACAACAACAATACTGGATTAATATACCAGAACTGGCTCAAAGAGTTCATTATAGGACCATGTAGAAAGAGAGTTTATTAATGAAAAATTTCGCCTAAATCCACACAAATTACAAAAAACATACAAGAAACGTAAAAAACCAACAAAAACAATATAAAAAAACAATTTACATAACACTATATTTGGGTTTAGTTACTGTTTTAGGGTCGGATATTCCACACTAACTACATATTGCCGTTTTAAGTGACACTTTTCAATGGTGCAAAACTTTACAAGTTCATATCATTATTTTTGAGACAACTTTTGACAACTTTTTTTCGTTGGCCTATGCTATTTGTTATGGTAAACAGCTGATAACTGTCAAAAATTATGATATTAAGTAGCCACTGATGCTAAAGTGTTGGTGCAAGTGGCAATAAATTTTTCTCCACATCCATATTTTGTAAACAAAAAGCTTAACTTTTATATTTATCCAGAAAGTTTTTTAACTCTACCAACAAGTTTATTATATTCGCGAAAATAAACGCATGCTTGTGAAATATGTAATTCGTTTTGAGGTGTGTAGACACAAATTTAATTTTCCATTCGACTGAATTCTTTTACCTTTGTTTGCTGTAAAAATACGCACTCTTAACCTGCATTGACTTTGTGTAAATAAAAAATAACTATTTAACCTTATAGGTACTGCGAAATGTTTTAAATCAAAATGCTAAATAAGGGACTTATTGCAATAAAGCCAGGCAGTAATAGTGTACTTTTATGCTTGACTGTACCGGCACAAGCGAGTCCAATCATCCTTCACCCAACCCGACCTAATTATTATATAAAATATAAATATATATGTATACAGTGTACTCCGGTTATAACGTACCTAGGTTATACGTACATATTTCATTTGTCCGGCCAAAATACTCTTCTTTTTTTACCGGATATTACGTACCTTTTATACCTTTTACTTCGGTTATAACGTACCATATTTTGACTAATTCCTTTATAATATTCCGGTTGTAACGTACGACTTTACGTTTAAACCGGAATATTACCGGTGATCCCCCGAAAAATTCTGAGATTTTTCAATAATCGATTCCGCGGTTTTCCTATTCGAACGTGAGTTGCAGGTGGCAGGAGAATTGCTGGCGCAAATCTAAAACTGTAAAAGAAAAGATGGAGATTATTAAAAGTATTGAGAGAGGCATCTGTAAAGCAAAAGTTGGTAGGCAAAAGAACTTGTCTAAAACAACCATTTTATTCCAGATACAAAATGTACGTTCTAGCATAACTTTTTAATTGTGTTTTTTTTATAACGTACGTCCGCTTATAAAGTACACATTTTCTGATCCCTTGAGGGTGAGTTATAACCGGAGGACACTGTATTTATATTATACGCATGCTTTAAGGACATTTTTATATATACAACTTTTTCCCGAGGGTCTAGAAAGTGTGCAATCTAACCTTTGCTAATTGATCGCCAACGTATCCCAACCTTGTCAGTGAAGACCCTAGATCATTTTGCACCAAAAAAATGTCACCACAGCATGCGCATAAGATTTTTTTTAGGATAGACCCGAAAAGTGTCCCCGAACTAGGGTTTGTATATAAAAATGTCCTCAAAGCATGCGTATAACATAAATATACATATATATTTATAATATATCTGCTAAAAAGGGTCGGGTTGGGTGAAGGATGGTTACACTTGAATCGATACTTCGATTATGCCGGTACAGTCAACCACAAAAGTAACTTTTAAACTAAAACTTGCAAAAAAATGGAATTTTTGGCCAAAGTAAGAGTTGGATTAAAATGGAAGCCGTTTATGCAAACCATATACCTCACTTGACCAGGTACAGTCAACTCCAAAAATTCGAATTTTTGCGTATTTTTTCTTAACATGATTTACGGCTGAAGTACGGGTCGGATAAGGGTTGGAAATGGTTGCATTTGACTTGCCATGGTTAATATATGCAGAAATAATATTGTCCACTTCTGTTTACGACTAACTTAATTTTTTTTATATTGGCGACCGTTTGGAAAAAGAATCCCGTTAAACAAATTTTTGGTCACCTCGAACAATTTTTTTTTATGGGTTCAAGATACTATTTACAAAATTTTAGAGCGTAATCCAAAAGTGCAGTATCAAAATTTGTATTTACGCAACTACAGTGTACTCCGGTTATAAAAAATCTTGGTTATTAAGTACGTTCGGTTTTTACGTACATATTTCATTGGTCCGGCCAAAATACTTTTTTCACCGGATATTACTAATATCACTAATTCCTCTATAATATTCCGGTTGTAACGTTCGAGTGTACATTAAAATCGGAATATTATCGATGATTCCCCGACAAATTCGGGAATTTTTCAATAATCGATTCCGCGGTTTTCTCATTTGAACGTGATTTGTAGCTGGCAGGCCGTCAGTTTCGACTTTATTCTTATATGGAAAAATGGTTTAGTACGATTTTGTGTGTTTGTAGTTAAAATACAAAATTGCGGCGAAAATGTATAACTGTAAAAGAAAAGATAGAGATTATTAAAAGTATTGAGAGAGGCATCAGTAAAGCGAAAGTTGGTAGGCAAAAGAACAACAAAAACAACCATTTTATTCCAAATAAAAAATGTACGTTCTAACATAAATTTTTAATTGTGTTTTTTTGATAACAAACGTCCGCTTATAAAGTACACATTTTCTAATCCCCTAAAGGTACGTTATAACCGGAGTGCACTGTATATGCATCACAGAGGGTGCAGACGAACAATTAGCTACTTACCGGTTAAGAGAAATAAATCTGCGTCATCTTTTTAAATGCTTCATCTAACCCGATTTTACTAGCTAACTGTTTAACGAGAGCCTTCATGTATAAAATTCTTTTAACTCCAGATTCAGTTATCATTAGTTTATTATCATACAAGCCATATTTAATGATTTGATAATAAATATTTTTAAGTCCGCCCAGAATAAAATGAGGGGCACAAGAGATGGCTCAACTCAATCCATCTCCCTCTGTTTACAGCACTTTGGTCATACTGGGTGGTATTCATTTTTAGCAAATTTACAATTAACATAATTTTAATATCACAAGAAAAAAAGTACTCGTCTGGTACGTTTAACAAAATTGACTCAAGCCCGTTCATAATTCACACCCTTTTAATGGGTTTCTATTGTGACCGCTGGCTCAACTCGAATACGGCTCGTTCACAATTCACAGCCTTTTATTGGGCTTCTATTGTTATCGCTGGGCTCAAACAGGATAACTAGGCCCGTTTCATACACATTCTAGACCAACAAAAAGAAACAGTGGTGTATCATTTACTATTTTTTAATTTTTTTTATAAAACTGTGAGGCGTTCCAATTTTAACAATATAACGAATAGTTTAGAATTTATGCAATTTTTAGAAAGTTAATTGGTATTTTTTTATGTTTCTAGATTTGTACGCACCTACCTAATGAAATAGGTAGGTAGGATGAGTAAAATATTAAATGAATACCTAATTAATTATTATTATTATATTACCTTCAAATTAATTTGCAATATAGAACCCTATAGTATAAGCACAAAGAACCTATATTTTCTGTGGTATAAGTGAGTTTTTAAATTATAATGAATTTGTGGTGTAATAGTTATTTTCTATTTTCAGTCATGTTTATATTTTGCTTTTATGGTTGTTTGTGCAAATTTTATGTTAGTGTTTTATTTTATTTTACTGCTGTAAATTTAACTTTTTTACTTGAGTTATAAAAAGTTTTAATATTTTACATTTTATTTTACTAGACAAAAAAGCTCTTTTAACAGTTTTTTGTAGAAAATATCTTAACAATTATTTCAATTATAAAGTATAAGTTATATACCTACCTATAGAGTTATATACCTATAAATGTATATGCATGATTTTAGAAATAAAGATGACGATCCAATTAACATGTTGTATATAATTTGGAAATAAACTTTTTGTATTTGTATTTGTTGTAATGATGAATTAAAAGAATATAACACGCCACTGGACAGAGAAAGATAGCTCTAATTGAAGCCATCTTTTTTGCGCATCATTTTATTCTGGCCGGACAATACTTTCCTCGTTTTATTTTACATTTTGGTGTTTTTTGATTAAACTTTATTGGATTACCTGTTCTTATCCCGTCTATATTGGCCCGAAAACTCCGTAATTTTTTGAGGAATGGTGGAGATAAATAAATGGTGAAAATTAGGCGTAAATTTCGTTTGAGTTTCGTTCGCTAATTCGATTTCCCGTATGCAAACAAACTGGCAGACAGAAACACAAACACAATTTAGGGATAGAATTAGGTCTTTATGGCAGAGCAGTGGCGTGCGGATCATTTATACAAGGAAAGCATTGCTTCCCTTAAGAAATCAGATAAAATAAAAATAAATTGTTAATATATTTTGCGCGTGCCTAGGTACTAGAAAAGCGGCATCTTATGTTATTGAAAAATGGTCACATTGCATGTAATTTGATTGTATATTTAAAACCACTTATTCTCTTGAAATCAAAATAAGTGAAGGGCTCTCGGGAATTAAATACGAAGTCCGGCGAAGTAGCTTTTAAAAAACAATTTTATTTTCGAAAAGGTTGCAAAATGTACTTATTACTAATGATCACTATAGTCTAATAATGATACCTATTTTATGTTTCTGGGCGCATATATAAACTTCAATGTACGGCGTCAGCAGTTTATTTGTTATTATAAACAAGGGTACTATGTTATTATTCCAGGGATATTACTCGGAAATAAGGATAAAAGTCCATTTTTTCAAATTTTAAATTTTGACAAATTAGTAGTCTCAGATACTTTTTCCATCTATAACGAATGAAAAATCTTAAAATAGAAATCTTTTTCAAATTAAAAAAAATTAAAAGACAATTTAATCGCTTGTGGGAAAAAAGATCCACAGCAGGGGCACCTTTGCGAAGTTCTGGGCAAAAAAAAAATCAATTACATGATAACGTGTATATGATCAGTTTTTTTTTAGAAAGATAAGAAATAAATGCCAGTCTTATCAAGAGAGCAAAAAATTCTAAAAATTAAGGTAGGTAGTCAGCGGTTTTAGCCATTTCATTTTATTAAAAGTTAAAGAGTTTTAGTGAGTGTAGTTTGGTTGCGCTAAAATGGATAATAAATCAGAAAAAAGAAAATCCTATATAAGAGTTAGTGATGTTGAAAAGAAGTTATGACTGGCAAGTCATACAGTAGGAGATGGTTGCAGATGTACAGTTTATAGTGACGTGGGGTAATCAATATGGAAGAAGTAAAATTTCGTTATATAAATCAAGAATTTTATTTTTGTTTTAAGATTTTGCGATATATTATTGATTAAATTTTTAATTTATATTTTTTTTGAAAAATCTTTTATACATTGTTTGCAAATAAATGTTTTTTAAGTAATATATTATCAAAAAACAGACGTCTAGCTTTTTCCGACCATTTTTAAGATTGATCCTGTCGTGGACTATCATCTTTTTTCGCGGGAACTACGTCATTCATTCGACAGAATAGGAAGCCATAATTACCAAACAGTTCTAGTAGTCTACAAACAGTTAATAGAACTGTAATTTCTTAAGTAAGTCTTTGGGCTAAACAAAGTATATTATTTTTGTCCCAAATCACCATGGATATTTCAAAAAAGTAATTTTAATCCTAAAAATTGATTTATTGAATATTTACAGTTTTTGGACTTCATCTTTTCTCCCGAGAGCTCTTCAAGTGTATAGTTAGTGTACCCAAAGACTAACATGAATGCAACAATGAACTTTCCACAAAATGTCTCAGTGGAAATAAAACTGTTCACACGTGACAACGTGGTGTGATCTGTAATTTTCAAAGTTAACAGAAAAAAATATTTCGAGATATTAAAATTGATTTTGAGGATTATTAAAGAGGACCAAAATTTAATAATTTTAATTTCTAAAACATATTTGTTGATATCTGTTTTTAGTCTTTACAAATAAATAAAAAATCCACCTGTAAGTAATTTTACTGTCACATGCAGTCACAGGTTTTTATTTTAATCTGCCATCACTGCTTACTTTACCCATCTGATTTACCTGAAAACGGGGCAGTACGAAAGGAACAGTTTAAGGATGTAAAGTGAAAGGGGTATATATCAGTTTTTGTGAAGTTTTAGTGATTTGACGTTTTGGCCGAGATAAGTGTCACACGTGTTTCTACAAAAAATTAGGATTAAATAGTAAAACATTTATTTTCAAAACTGTTCCTTAAATACAACATGGAGGCATTTTACCAACAGTGAAATACAGTAATAGTGACAGTTTTGCTTTGTTTGTTATTCAGACATTTAGCTAAATATCACTTGTGTGAACATCACTGGTGTGATCTTTTAGAATGTTTTATTGACAACACTTTTTTTTTGCTTATAAGGGTGCCCATTTATGTAAACTCCATATCATAATTTTTGAGATAACTTTTTGACAGTTATCAGCTGTTTACCATAACAAATAGCATAGGCCAACGAAAAAAAGTAGTCAAAAGTTGTCTCAAAAATAATGATATAGGGTTTACAGTCCAACTGCATTCCTAGACTGTCAGTTGTGTGTACTAGAAACTACCGGACAGACTCGTTGACTAGCACACAAGACAGGGGCTGGAATTGCAAGCAGACTGTCCGTGTGTAAATGGGTAGCTTAATTAAAAAATCAATAAATCAATGTCCGTATACCCGTATGAAGTTGCCTTTTATACTTGATTAACTCATTGTTTTCGGTTACAAACCGATACCGTGGAGACGGTGACAGCATGGTCTGGTTGAGCTGTGACGAAAAGTCTTTCTTCCTTATAGACCGGTGGACGTTTTCGTCCCGCCATGGACTAAGTTTTCTTGGTTCGCTGTCGTTCACTCAGAGAATGAAAAATAGGTTTCACCTATTTTTTCATTCTTTTTGATTTACCTTGTATCTTGTAGTCAGTTTGTTCTACTTTGTGTCAGGCAGGCCACGCTGAGGATGGAAATGCCTTTTTCCGAAACACCGGTGTCCGTGGTTGACTATACCCCTATGAAGTTGCCTTTTATACTTGATTAACATTTTAGTATGTTCGACCATAGCAACATATTGTGTAATCACTTAAAAAGTGGTAAATCAATTTTTGTTTTTTTAAAAACTATAAGTCAAATGTTACCATATTTTAAGAACAACCCATATACCTATTTGAATATAATAGAAGGCCGTATTAGAAAAGCAGTTGTCTTGTTGTTCTTGATTGTACCCGAGAACAGCGTCGCTTTCGCGACAACCGCTGGCTCTTTGCACTCTACGCGGCAGATACAATTATTTCTTTCGTTATGTAAAACATAGTGGGGGGGTCAATGCATGCAAGCCCAATGCAATAATTCAGTTCACGCCGTTTAGCCTTGAAATAAGTGTTCGATTACGTACATACGCGTTTCAATATAAAGTGCCATCAAGAGGCTTCGGTTTGTTAAAGGATATTGCAACGGCCCTTAACAATATACAGTTGTTTGATTGTATAGTGTGTGTTATTATTAAAAAGTTTTCTTCCCAAAGTTTTAATGACAAGATAAATAGGTATCATGATAACGGTAGGCAAATGCAAGGAATTAAAGTCTACCGAAAATAGCATAAAAAAATACAAATAAGCAAGTTTAAAAATAATTCTTTCCCTTGTCTCAAAAATCACCGTACGCCCCTGTCTCAGAGAATATTACGCGCTAATCTGAATGGATATCCACTCAAATGCCAGTTGAGTTCTAACGAAATTTTAATTAAAAGTAAATTTTGCTAAACCAAAATATAGTACGAGGAAAAGGAATAAAACGTTTTGTAATGAAAGAATTGTTATATTCGCGAGGAAATGTCAGCAAGTAAAAAAAAATATTTAAATATAATTTTTTATATTTCATTCGCTTAGCCCGCGCAGCAATGGCTGGAGAAGGTATTGTTTTTAATGCGAACCAAACCTTCCCGAACCGAACCACACTGAATACAGTTTCTGTAAATATATCAGTAACCAACAAGCGCGAATCTGAGCGTAAATCTAGGGGGGAGAGGATAAAAATTCGCTAATTTACGTTTTTCGGATTTTAACTTAGGGTGTGATTTTTTAGCATCACTATGGCCCCACCATACTGCAACTCGGTGCTTTTGTTAATAAACTGTATAATCTTTAAAATATGAATTTTGAGAGTAGGTATTTGGGCTTATGTGATTCTCTACCCTAAAATTCGCTAAATATCGTTTTTCCGAATCTTAACTTAGGGTTCCGTTTTTTCGCATCTTTATGGCCCCGACATACTGCAACTCGGTGCTTTTGTTGATAAACTATATAGTTTTTAAAATATGAATTTTCAAAGTTTGGCCATTTTGGTCTTATTGGGATTCCCTAGCGTAAAATTCGCTTAATGACGTTTTTCCGAATTACTATTATTCTGATAAAGACAGCTAATATTTAAGGACCATTAGCCAAAGCATAAAATCGCCAGGTTTTCTTTTTCAATGATACAATTTTTTTTTGTTTCGTTTTTTATGAAAAAAAAAACAAGCAAAGTTTGTTTTATTTACTATAAACTATAACTTTTATAAAAAAGTTAAAAAAATTGACTTGAAAAACCCCGATTTATGGTAATAAAAATATTTAAGATGCAAAAACACAATCGTTGCATGAAGTATAAACACAGCCTACCTAGGTAGGCTGTGGTATAAAGGCTGCTCATTACTGTTCATCTGCAAAGTGATCACAATTTTTCACTCAAAGATTTATTCAGTACTGCACCCAGAAATGTCTTGCGGGAAGCGAGACCTTTATGTCGTATTTCATGCTATTTTTTGCTTTTATTTATGAAATATATAGAAAATGACTAAAAAATTATGATGACTTGATTTATTCCAATTTACAATATTAATAATAGTACATTAATTATTAAAGACATAAAAATATTGCTTTGGTGCAAAAGTTCCGATATAATAACTCAAAAGCTATTAGTCTGACAGAAAAATACTAGCATTTTTATAGAAAATTTTATTGTCTATAATTTTTGTTTAAACCTTTTTTTACAATATACAGAATTCAAGTTATTGCATTTGACCGCAATTTTTCCAAGATGGTGGTGCGAGCGGAGTAGATAGGCAAGGGGGGTTCTGGCTCACTTTTCCCATGTAAATCCCCATAAGACGAAAACGTGGATTTTTTTTGAACTGGTCGGTCACAGTATATTGCTTGCGATACTAGTTGTCTGCATCGGGCCCTCACATTTATTACCTGACTTTAAATGACATGTTAGGTTATATCAACTATCACTGAAGCGAATGGTCTCGCAAATATTTAACATACATAAACACAGGAATAGCACAACTATGTCAACCTGGAAAATACAACTAAAGCCGCATCCTAAAATAAAAATTAAAGAATTATTTAAGAATCTGCAAATTAAATTAAATGAAAATATACGATATGTCATTTAAAATCAGGTAATAAATGTGAGGGCCCGATGCAGACAACTAGTGTCGCAAGCAATATACTGAAACCGACCGGTTAAAAAAAGACCACATTTTCGTCTTATAGGAATATACATGGGAAAAGTGAGCCAGAACCCCCCTTGCCTATCTACTGACGTGTCTAAGTGTTTCTTCCAATTCGCACGAAAAATACCCAAAAACACGTCTTTACCTTTTAGTTGGAACACTCTGTAGAGATTTATATTATACATGCTAAATGGGTCGGGTTGGGTGAAGGATGGTTAAAATGGCATTTCCAGCCAAAGAGTCGGATTGAGTTGGAAGTTTTTTTGCTCGACTCGTCATAATCGATTTAGGCAAAAATTGGACACACTTGACCAGGTACAGTCAACTCCAAAATTTCCAATTTTTGCGTATTTTTTTTTTAAACCGGATTTACGGCTGAGGCACGGATCGGATAAGATTGGGAATGGTTAAATTTGACTCGCCATGGTCGAAACATAAAGAAATTATATTTCACACTTCTGTTTACGATTTTTTTAAGTAGCGTCCATTTTGAAGAAAAAGGGTGTTATAACGGTTCCCGTCATTAAACAAGTTCTTAATCACATGGAACAAAATTTTTTCCTATGGGTCCAAGATATTATGTACAAAATTTCAGAGCGCTATCCAAAAGTGCAGTATCAAAACTTGTAGTTACCCAACTATTAAGTATGCAGCATCTATGCTTAAAGCTTTGTGCACTTGTACTTTAAAAAGATTTTTATTTACTTAGTTTATAAAAACATCCAGAAACGTAGAAGTATAGTAGAAAAGTATTTAATTAAACAATTTCCAAAAAAATAGAGCTGCGTATTTTATCAAAAATATGTTGCATACATATTTTGCAACAGTAAACCCACGTGAATCAATTTTCGAGTTTAAATAACAAAATGGCTTTTAGGTATAAATTTGTATGAAATTTTTAGTGCCAAATTCAATAAGGGAATTGAGTGGCGCAACATTGGTTTATAAACAAAAACATACTGCATTGCAAATTAACAAAATGTTTGTGTTATTACCTACAAGTGACGTACAATTAATAGGTAAATACCGTTTTATTGCTAATACAGGCATACCGTGAAATTTGAGCCCAGGAAAGCAATTTTTTTTAAACTTGCTTATTTGTATATCTCTATCATATACTAATATTCCAATACCCACGGTAACTGCCCATGTCTTTAAGCAAAAAAGACCTGATTGGTTGCTTTAAAAGACATATGCATAATATTTCCATATAGTACGTATTATTGCAATACCTACGGTAACTTATGATGCAGCATGCAAACATATTTGAAATAGTAATATCAATGGACACTAAGTCTATCCTTTTTTCGATCATTAAGTTGAAATATCCTGATAGTTTATACCTTACACGTGCATTTATTTTATTCGTGTATTCGTCATGTCAAATCATCGGCTCACAGTCGATAAAAACTCTATTTATGTAAATTTGGTATCTGTGCATTTTTCGTACCTTTATTTCTGAATGTTTGCATCAAACGCCAACCATTGTGTAAATAGGTAACAGGGTGTATTGAAATATTACGTATATTATTTCTATCCATTTAAGTATTCGGTTAACTTTAATTTCTTGCTTTAGCCTACCATTATTTATAATACCTATTTATCTTTTCATTAAAACTTTGGGAAGAAAACTTTTTCTTAAACTAAAAACACTAGACAATCACACACTGTATACAGTGAAACCTCTCGTGCTTGCGAACACCTGTTTTAAGCGGATACCCCCTTTAGGCGGACAAATTTGTTTTGGAAGCAAGCTTTTCCCTATTTCTTTACATGTAAAATTCACTCCTATAACCGGACACTCTAATAACCGGACGTAGAAAACTTTTTTTGGTAAAAAAATTCTGAAATCTTCCTTAACCGAACGCGAACCTCTGACAACGGCACGGAGCGCTGCACGACATGGGCATAAATATTGATAACATCGCACTCTGCAGTCGGGGAATTAGCTGTTTCTGTTTTGATGCAGTGACTAAATACTGTCGTATTTATAAAATATTTTATTCGGCGGGACTGCTGTGTTTTATTCTTATTGTTCCGTTGGGTAGTAATATATCTCTTTGAAATGGCGCCTGGTAAAAAAACTAATTAGTTTACGTGAAAAAATGGAAGTTGTTAACGTTTCGGAGAAGAAACATCTATCAGCACGAAATATCGCTAAAAAATTTAATATCGGAAAAACTCGAGCAGCGGAAATTGTTAATAAATATATACTAAAATTTCGCAGTTCTCTCTTATAAGCGGACACCTCTAATAAGCGGACAAAATCGACGAAACCGTGAGTGTCTGCTTATAAGAGGTTTCACTGTAGTTCTTATGGCCGTTGCAATATCCTTGCTTGAAACCAAAGTCTCTTGCTGGCACGCCATTATAAAACGCGTATTTACGTAATCGACCAGACTGCTGATTTCAATGCTAAAGGGCGAAAACTTAATTCTAACGAGAGAAGCACTAATTGTATCTGTCGCTTAGAACGCAAGGAGCCGGCGGTTGTCAGGTTAGCGACGCTTCTCTAGGGCCAAATCAAGATGGACAGTCAATGATTTCGTATTCGTTTTCTAGGTACGACAAACACACCTGCTTACATGGTTGTCTTTTCTTATACGTCCTTCTAATATATACAAATAGAAGATGCCGCTTTTCTAGTAAATAGGTACATGCAAAATATATTGCTTCTGATACAGTCTTATCCCTCCTACAGGACTGACGCTAATTACTAATTTCTTAAGGAAAGCAATGCTTCCTTTGCTTAAATGGAAGCACGCCCCTGATTGCTAATTAAGAGAAGCATATACAGGGCTATCAAAACGGACGGGCCACGATCCTCCACTTTGTTGACGTCACATCGCGGGCTGATTTTTTTTTTGATGGAGAATTATTGAAATACAGCCAGGCTATAATTGTGCCAGGCACTATTTTGACAAATTCACATTGAAAACTGCTAGTTAATCCTTCAAAATTGATATACCAAAGTCGAATTTAAAACTTTTGCAGTTTATTTTCAATTAATAAAAGAAGGCACTATTTATTCCGGTTCATATAGTAAACAAAGGCCGTGTGTTGAAAGATCACAGCTAATACTACAATGTGAAGGTGTCAAGAATGTGCCTGGCACTATTATAAGCCTGGCTTTATTTCAATAATTGTCTAATAAGGAATGCTAAATCTTGAAGATTTTAACCTTTTAATTATCTTGCATCCTTACAAAAGTTTGGTGAAATATCGGGATAGTGTCTGAGAATATTTCACTGAAATTTCGCGGAAATCTGTAGTGCCATTTTAAAAATATCATAAAAAAAATCGTGGCCTGTATTTTTTTGTTGGCCTTGGTATGATAATGATATTTATCAGAAGGGAGTAGGGGCAGGTATTTTGAAATTAAATTTCGATTCAAAGATGTACTATTTATTTTAAGTTGACTAATGGTCCATCTCACCGACTTTTTTTTTGTTACTTAGCTTAAAGCGTTTCTGAATATAATCATAATATGACGTAATAAGGAACACTTAAGGCTAAATAACGAAAAAAAAAAGTCGGTGCGATGGGCTATAAGTCACCTTATTTTAAGTCGTATTATTTCGAAAAGTAATTAAAGGAATTTTGTGATTTCTTTCGAATTATCTAAGAATTTGTAGTAGAACAAAAAATGCTAAATAAAAAGGGGTCGACGAATTTATGAAAATAAACGACATAAAAAATACTTAATTTTTGAAATTTTATTTAGGCAATCCTATTTTATCGCTTTTTAAAAATTTTAAAATAAGCGCTCCTGGTGTATTTGCAGGTATACATGATCGTACTGTACATAAAACGTGGGAATGAGTCGTTTGGTTTGAGATTCAAACCTAACCCCGTCATAAAATTTGGTTATAGACATTACTAAAATAAATTAAAATGCACACTTACCCCAAAGGAGCATGCACTTAAATGGGATTTAAAAAAATCCACGATTTCGACGAAATTTTAGTATGTTGTAGATCTCGATCTCATGATCTAATGGGCTCAAAACGATCAGGTTTTCGAGATACAGTGGCGGGTGTGGGATTTCCCCAAAATACGAATGTATTGAAATTCTTTTGTAAAACTTAAACTGTAATACCAAAGAGTAACAAAAATAATTGACTCTTATATTTGACAAACATGCCAGATGTTACGTGATAATTGTGGTGTAGAGGGGATACTCAAAAAGTACAATATTTTTATTTAATTCATACTTTTAATTAAATAAATGGATCTGATATTTTCCTAGCCCTTTAGCACGCACACTCCAAGTATACACACTATTTTAACGTTTAAATTATGCATCTCCATGATAACAATTGTTTTAATAAAATAACCAGCTCCCTATGATATTGCAAAATACTCAATAAACACCTCCTGAAAGCCGATCAACTCCTTTCAAGTTCGTAGATACCCTTTGACCTACCTTTGGTTGGGCAGAATTTCCGAAGTTGTGGTGATTTTGATATAAATTGGTACGATTAATAAACTTATGAAGACATTTACAAAAATCATATTTTTTTTCCGGCGACGTAATATATGCGGCGTCGCGACGCTTTCAAATGTGACGTGACATTGATCCAGATTTTCTGAAATAACTTAATAACTGCATTAGATAGGACAGTTCTAATTTCACTTTTTGACAGACAATGAGTGTGCCTTTCTAAGAAGGTATTACACTTTGGAAGCGTGATTAAGTTCCATTAAATAAAAATTGTTACATTTAGTTTTTATCAAAATTTATATTTTTGTATACGGGGTACGGGTAGACCTCGTCAGATGTCTATCAGGGGAAATGAATCGACCCCTGCCCTCCGTAGATTCCAGGTACTCTTCGACCCGGAGAGTTAGCACCTGTATAGGGTCCCTTTCCCAGGGTTACGGGAGAAGACCACATCGATATGAAAGGCGGAGAGAATGGACCTCGGTACGGTGATCATAGCGTAGGTGGCAACCCTTTCCTTTAGGGATAGTATAAAAGACTACTGCCTTGTAGTACCGGCGTTGGAATCGTCAAAGGCTAGGGGAAGAAAACCTCGATCAAAAATCACCTGGTCCTCCAGGTTGGGGGTTGGGGCATCAGACTAACTCTCTGATACCCGGAAAAAACGTACACTGTTAAAAAACCCAATCAAACGCCTCGGAAAGAAATGAAAAACCTAAGACGAACCAAGCAAAGAAACAGGAATATGATTTTTGGTACATGGAACGTACAAGGAATGAATCGAAAAATGAATGAAATAGTACATGAGTGCAGCAGAATGAAGGTAGACCTTGCTGTACTAACAGAAACGAAAAAGAAAGGAAAAGGATCTGAAAACCTAGGACAATATGACCATTTCTATAGCGGAGTGGCAAAAGAAAAACATGCCCAACAAGGAGTATCTATTTTGGTCAACAAAAGATTTAGAAAATTTATCACCAACTGGGAAGCAGTCAATGAAAGGCTAATTAAAATGAATATAACAATAAAAGGAATGAGACTTACGATTTTTGGAATCTATGTGTATAACGACGATGCAAATGTAGCCGTGAAAGACAATTTTTTTGAAGAAATACACAATGAAATATCAGCAGTAAGTGCATCTAGAGAAATTGTCATATTGGGAGATTTAAATAGTAGAACCGGTAACAGAGTTAATGATCTGACAGTTGGCCAATATGGAGAAAATCTTGTTAATGACAATGGAAACCGGCTAATTACAGTATGTGAGCAATTAGACCTAAAAATCCAAAACGGTTTTTTTCAACATAAGGAAATACACAAATATACCTGGACCAAACCCTCACAAAACCTGAAATCCGTCATTGATTATCTTATCACTAAACAAAAGACAAAACTAAAAATTCAAGATGTCAGAACAAAGCGTGGATCAACATGCGGAAGTGATCACTATTTTCTGGAGTCCAAAATTCTCTTTCCTTATCAAGGCCGAAGCCTGCATCAACAACATCTTGATGATACAGTGATTGAAGAAATTGATCACTGTAAATATAATCTACTAAGCCTAGAACATGACAGCGTAAAAAACTTATACAAAAAGAGACTGAACGAAAAACTTAATACAAGTTCAGGTGAAACCCCAGATGAGGAATACGAATGTATTACATTAAGCATCCACCAAGCTGCAAAAGAAGCACTAGGATTAGTGGAAGAAACTTCTAAAAGAAGAAAACCATACTGGTGGGATGCTGAGATTGAGAGAGAAATAGAGGAAAAAAGGAAATTATATCACACCTACTTATCCCAAAAGACAGATAGAAGCAGACAAGAATACAAAATCGCGCAATCAAAGGTGAGAAGAATGATCAGTGATAAGAAAAATCATTCGTGGACGCAAAAGTGCCAGAAAATAGATTCTTACTTAGGAGGTAGGAGAAGTACCGAAAGCTGGAAAACTATAAGATCGATTAAAAAAGAAACATGCAGAGATATCATTTCACCAATACCAGACAAAGAATGGGATGAGCATTTTAAAAAACTTTTAACTGAAGATAGAGCAGAATTCAAGGAAGACGCACGAGACAATATAATTAGAACGATGGGATCTCCAGTACCCCTCACAATCTCTGAGGTCAAAAACGTGTGCACAACCTTAAAAAGCGGTAAATCTGCCGGACCCGGAAATATCCCAGCCGAACTTATTAAATATGGCACTGAAGAACTGTTTTGGAGATTACGGAATCTTTTCCAAAAATATTTAAATGGAACTGTAGTCCCAACTGAGTGGAAAACGTCATATATATCCACAATACACAAAAAAGGAAGGAAAGGTATATGTGACAATTATAGAGGTATATCTGTGACTAGTACGCTAAGCAGAATATACGGTAAAATAATAAGAAATAAAGTAGAGAGCGAATATAAAGACATGGAGGCAGAAGAACAAGCTGGTTTCAGGGCGGGTAGATCGACTTCAGATCACCTCTTTTGTATAACCCAAGTTATTGAAAAGAAAATGGCATAGGTCAAGAGCTGCATCTGCTTTACGTGGATCTGCAGAAGGCATATGATAGTATACCACTAAATCTGCTTTGGAAAGCGTTGGAAAACACAAACATAAGCGTACAACTAATTAAGGCCATCCAAGAGTTATACCGCAATAGTAAGGCAAAAGTTAAAATAAAAGCAAAACTAACCAAAGGCTTTCAAGTAAATAAAGGTCTTAAACAAGGTTGCTGTATCTCGCCTACGCTCTTCAAGATATACTTGGAACAAGTCCTTAAAGTATGGAAGAGAAAATGCCAAAACATGGGAATTCCGTTGGACGAAACTACCTTGTATACTTTATGTTTCGCCGATGATCAGATAGTAGTGGCTCAGGATTATGACGACCTCGAATATATGACACGAAAACTAATAGAAGAGTACAATAAGTGGGGACTAGAGGTTAATCTCAATAAGACAGAGTATATGTGTATCGGTGGAATGAAACAGGATCTAATCTTAAATACCGGGCAGCGAATTCACTCCTGTGATGAGTATAAATACTTAGGTCTAAAAATTACAGCTGACGGAACACTAGACAAAGCTATAAAAGATCGAAACGTACAAGGAAGAAAAGCAATAACTTTATTAAATGGAATAATTTGGGACCAAAGTATATCAAAACATAACAAAAAGCTTATATATAACACCATTATAAAAAGTATTATTACATACGGCTCAGAAGTATGGCCAATCAAGGATAGAACAGAAAAAATACTTTCCGCTACGGAGATGGACTATTGGAGAAGAGCAGCAGGGAAATCAAAAAGAGAAAGAGTTACAAATCAAAGAATAAGAGAAATTATGACAGTGGGTGAACGTACTTTAGTGGATGATATAAGAACAAAACAACTGGTGTGGTACGGACATGTACAAAGAATGAATGATGAAAGACTACCTAAACAAATACTACAATGGAAACCAACTGGCCGAAGAAAACGAGGACGGCCAAGGAGAAGCTGGAGAAAAGGAATAGACAGTGAAATAAGAATAAGAGGCCTAGATGATGAATTATGGGCAAACAGAAACGAGTGGAGATTGGGTATCGGAAGACGTAGAACGTTGTGAAACCGATAAATATATATATATATATATATATATATATATTTTTGTATTTTTCCTTAATTTTGGTTTATCTGAAGCGGTTAAGTGGTTTTAGGGGTGATTTTGGATTTGGTTGCAAACTAAGGTTTCTTTTGAGTCTGCCTATAAGAATATATTATAACTTAGATTTTTCACTCGCAGGAAATGGTGCAAAAATTTTTTGAATTTGGTCAAGTCAGTTTTTTTATAAAGTCCATGGATTTCGCTCATAACAAAAGCATTTTTTTACTACACTTTATTTTGAACTATTTTTTTCTTAAGTTTTTATTATTATGTTTTAGAATTTAAAGAAAATTTTAAAAAATATATTTAATCCAAACATAAAAAATGATACTTTAAAAATCCTTGAATTTTGAGTCAATTTTGGCACCTCTTCATTCATGTCCATGGAATTCTTCTATTTCCCGGGTGATTTTGTTCCTCCAAAGGAATTTACTTTCCCAAGGAATAAGCTTTCAAAATTTGTGTAAATCTCCAAAAACCATATTGAAGTTTTCATGCCATTTGCCCCCAAAAATAGCTATTTTTAGAGAATCTATGAAATCCCATAAAAACAAGTCATTACTGTTATTAACTTGCTGTAGATCTATAACTTAAACTTAAATATAGACATTTTTGTACTTCTATTATATAAAGCATTCATTTTTTTAATTAGTGGGGGTGCTGACCATATACTATTATCCAGTTTATTAAAATATTGGGTGAAGCAAAAAAAAAACGGAAAAAAAACGGATTTTTTTTTTCGTTATAACTCTTGAACTATGCTACCGATTTTATTGAAAAAAGCTGTTGTTTGCAGAAAATGAATCAGGATTTTAAGAAAAAAGAATTTATCCGCAATCTTGAAATTACAAGATGGAGCACAAAATCATGCTAAACCCTTTAAATTTGCTTGTTGAAGTGTAAACTTCTTTAGGCGCGTTTAGCAGTTTTTGTGGGTAGTGAATTGAACTGAGCCGTCACGCTCGGCTATGGAACGCTCATTCGGGTGAAGTCGGCTCAAGGTGATTAACTGCGAGAGGAACATTCAGCGAGCGATATGATGATGCGGATGAAGGTCAGTATTATTAATTTCGACTTGTTGAAGTTTACGCTTCTGCCGTGTGATCTTGAGCTCACACACTTTTTTTTTATTTTTATGTTCCAGATCTTTTATTAGATTTTTCTTTTAATTTATAAAAAAATCCTATTTCTGCCACGCACGGACGAGGTACACATTACTAAAATCAGTTGGATTGTTCCAAAAAAATTAATTTTTGTTTTAACCTTTATTGTACAGATTTCAATTCTGTCTCCATTAATTTCCTAATAAATTAATTATTACTAAACCGATTTTCCTCAAATAAAAAGTATCAAGGCAAAAATTAATTGCACTTTAAAGGTCCCTATCGAAATTTATCACCTTCTAAAAATTCAAGATGACGGTCAGAATCAAACTTAACCTTTCAAAGAGGTTTGTTTATTCTTATGTTTCGAGAGACTATCCGTTTTTCTTTAAATTGTTAAAAAGCTCTTGGTCCGCCACACAGAACAAAACTTAAATCATTAATTAGGCTTAGCAGTTTTGGAAGTATTAATTTTTATTTTAACCATTGATAGGGCAAAGATGTTTCACAAACTATATGATTGCCTAATTCTGTCCGCATTTCCTCACAAATTCATTAAAACTAAACCGATTTCAATTAAATGAAAAGTATCATAGTGAAAATCGATTGCTCTTTGAGCATCACCATAGCAACTTTCGTCAATTTTTAAATCAAAGATGGCCGACTAAACAATATTTGTCTCTCTTTATGAAGGATCGCTATTTTTAGTTGCGAGTAATTTTCACCCCCTATCGATGTTAACCATGATGCTTTTTTATTCATTAAAAGCAGTTCATTAATAAGAAATTCATAAGCAAAGAAATGCAAGCAGAATTAAAAAAGCAAACAAGAAATCCAGCCCAAATATTTAGGCTCATAGATTGTTTGCTAATTTCCGAAGAAAATGTATTTTTACCATATAATAATATTTTTTTTACTTCCTGTTAAACTTTGATAAATTATTATAATCCAAAAAACTATTTTGTCTGGGGGTAGGGCCATCAACGACGCAGTCAGCTAAGGTATTGTTATATGAGGGCAGCCAAATGAGTACAATAAAACGAAAAATTTATTAAAAAATTAACCACTTGCAAGGTGCAATTCACCCTATGAAAATCGAACATTTTAAAGAATTCTATGTTCAGGAGAGGCATCAAAATAGGCGGCCAATACTCCAGGCCCTCACCTGAACTTAATAATTATAAAAACATGTAATTTAACATTCTCTAGTTTCGGTTTATAATTACCGAAATAGAAAAGAAATACTTCCAAGCCATCAGATTTCTAATTACTTGGAGCCATATAACTATGAGATACTTGGAATAATACTCTAGAGGTGGTATTGCATATAGTATGATTTCCTTAAGGTCGATAAGTATATCAGTAGTAACTCAGGTGACCAACAAATTGGGAGGAAACATGATGACGCCTCCGCGATGCTTAATTTCAATATCACTATTATGGGAAGTATGCCAACATTTTACAAATACAGCCTTAAAATTACTGCCTATATAAAGCATTCCATAAATTGTCTTATTATAATATTTTTACCCTAGAACTAATATAGTACAATAAATATACGTACACGCTGATCTAGAGCTAAATAGAAAACATTTGTAGGTACTTGCAAACCCCAAAAGCCGCGGAAAACAGCCAGAAATTTATTTGGTATTTGTATTTTTTGTAATTTCAGACCCCTTTAGTACGTCTATGGGCAGGGCCCATAGTAGGCACGGGCAAACCGGGCTTCTGCTCAGGGGCGCCCAATCATAAGGGCGCCAAATCAGAGCTCTAAAGGTGCTAAATTGTACATCTAGAGTAGCCGGATTAGATGTATTTAGAAGTATGAGTATAGGCGCGCCAATTTACTGTTTCGCCCAGGGCGCCTAAATATCTATGGCGGGTCCTGTTATAGGCTTCAGTTATTTAAATGTATTGTAGATTCTAAGGTTCTATATAAATTCAAAGCATTTTGAGACATAAAACATATTAATATTTTGACAGCAAATAATTAAAGTTTTTGTAGTCGGCACCCCTACTAAATATAAAAATTTTGGTTCCGTTTTCGAGAATAAAGGTTCTCTTTAAATTTGGTATGGCTGTATGATTTTAAACATCATAAAATTGTCATTTGTAAAACGATATTTAAGGTAAATGGTGTATTTTTGGGAATGCCGACAATTTTTTAAAAAGTGCTAGTTTTAAATATGTTTGGTATAAAAACTCCGGCACGATTTTTGTAAAATTATACAGTTTTTGAAAGCTTGTTTCTTCATATAACTAATTCCTTTGGAGGATCAAAATCACCCAGAAAATATAGAAATCCGACGCACACAAATGAAGAAATGTCAAATTGAGCCCTAAATCCAATGTTTTTTTTACATAGCATTACTTAAGTTTGAATTTTTTTATTAGACACCCGGTGTATTTTACATTTACCGCAATATTTTTTAAATAATTCTGTTAAGTTTTAATAATATTCAGACAAGAAATAAGAATAAAAAAATTAGTAGTAGTACTTAAAAAAATTTATTTAATCTTAAGCGCATTTTTTTAAATTTTTTTACAAAACGCGATATTGCTAATTTTGGTATTTTTTTGCGCGGTTCTGTGCAAAGATAATATATACATTTAAGCACATTGTGATAGGCTAACTCAAAAAATACAATAATTATTATACGAGATCAAAATCACCACTGAACTGTGTTCAAGGGAAGCAAGTAATCCAAAAATTTTAAAAATTACAAGTTTAAATTTTGGTAAAAATTTCAATTCTAAAATTTTTTATAAAAAAACTAAAAATATTTGTTGAGATTGTTATAGAGCCATAGATAGATAGATCTACTGGCTGCATAAAACTGAAAACAAAATTGTCCTACAAATGACCGTTTTTGAGATATTTGAGAAAAAGTAGGTTACTATCAATCTTCACCTTGAGGGCGTCGCGACGCTACCTATAATGCGACGCCGAGCAAATCACTGTTTTTTCCCATTTTTGTAGGGAGTCCTTAAACAGCATGCCAAGTTATATCAAAATCACCCAAAAATTGAATATTTCCAATTTGACTGCCCGACCACTTGGCGTCTATTTTGCTAGTGTGTGTCCGTTTTTTACCGTCCTAGCCCGCACCGACAATGTGTTATTTGGGTGTATGTTGACCTATATTTGCAATATCTTCATGACGTCTGTCTGTGTGTATGTGTATGTCTGTCCGGCCCACGTTAGCTTCTAAACCACTGAACCTATTTTCATGAAATTTTTGAGTCAAATAGTGTATAATACTGCAAAGGGCTTATTAGCTTTTGGTTAAAATCCATTAATGCTAATGACATTTTTTTGACAGTTGCAAACTTTTTAACAAAGCCTCGCTTCAATATACGGTTTTCGGAATATATTTGCAGGTTTTTCTGAATAACTTATATTATTACTAAAAACGTCGTAGGAAAGCATTTCTGTAATATTTACAAATTCTGTTTTTCAGGCTGATATAGCGTGGAGTGTGCTAATGGATCCATTTATTTAAATAAAAGTATGAATTAAATAGATATATTGTACTTTTTGAGTACCCGTTATACATAAAAATTGTCACGTGTCATCTAGTATGTATGTATTTTTATCACTTTTTTGTATTAAAGTTTAAGTTTTATAAAAGAATTTCAATTTATTCGTATGTTGGGAGAGCTCCATACCCGCCACTGTATCTTGGAAACCAGTCATAGGATCGCTTTAAGCCCATAAGAACTTTTGATAAGAATATTAAGATCTACAACATATTAGAATTTAATTAAAATCAGGCCCCCCCTCCCGTCCTTCTGCGCTTGGCGCCCCTGGCTGGAGAAAAAAATAGAAAAACTAAATTTAACACAGAAACAAATGGTGCCCCCCCCCCCCCCCGCCCTTTTATCCACAACATGCTACTTCACTTAAGATGTCGCAAGTTTTTGACAATTTAAAGAGGAAATTTAATATTTTAAAAGTTTTATGATGTTTTAAATTTTTTTTTACATGTTTGAATCTTACGTTGTGTGTATGTTCGTGTGTCTGCATGTGTGTATTTCTTAGTGTTATTAGTGTAACCTTAAGATTTTGTGATTTATTTTTATTAAAGATTTTATTATTATTAATATTCTTATATATTGATATTCTGGTTCCCACTCTGTAAATGGAGAAATAAATAAATAAATAAATAATCTCTTTTAGGTTAGAGGTCGGTAATTTTACCTGAGCCCTGGCTTGCTCCCCCACTAAAATGACGTCACGCGTAGCATCATGCAAAGGAATGTCGGAAATAAATAGTCCACTCCCTGTCAATTTCTCTAATCCATCGATGAGTGGAGAGCCGATAAACAGCACCGAGTCAGATTCCGGACAGTGGACCATTTGTCCTTTAAGCTCCAAATTCTACAAAAGAAATCTAAATAAATATTCGGCAAAATCGAGGGTAACGTAGGTAGGTAAAGGGTCTTCTACTATAAATAATTGTTTTTATCAGTGGCGGCTGCTATAGAGAGGGCAATGGGGCAGTGCCCTCCCAAAACTAGACAACAAACATTATTTTTAATTAATTTATTTAAAAAAAATCTTTCCTTACGACATGATTATCTAGTTCTTTTTATTATCCGTGGTTAACAACAAGCGATTAATTGGGTGAACTTTGTAAGTGTAAAAGTACAAGCCGGCAGTGCCGCGCGGGGCAAGGTTTCAATTTCACCCGTTTTTAAACGGTGTATGGGTGGGTGTTCTCGTGCGGGGGCGGGCGAAATATTTGTTTTAGGTGACGTTGGCTAGAGTCCCTGTATGTTGATATATTTGGATATATTAATCCAACGTTGGCCATAAAATACGTATGAATTTGTTTTGATTTGGGGTATGTCAGTAGTAAAAAGCCTTGCCAGTCGCGTGTCATTGTTTGTTTTGTTATCGTTTGTTTCTAAAATGGAAATAAATACCATCGGTTACATAATTAACTGTGCAAATTAAAATACGTTGACATATAAACTTCGATTACTGTTTAATTACAGAATTAAATAGATTTTATTTTTTTACCATTTTTCATAAATCTTCATTTTTAGTTAAATTTATTATTTAAACACAGGTGATCTTGAGAAATTAGGTTTTAATAACATAAACTAACCTTCTCAAGTTTACCTATTTAAATTATATAAATTATTTAGTTTATAAAACAACACATTATATGGAATTTTATATTTTATAATTTATCACGAACCATAACAATTTTTTAGTATAAAAAGAGAGGATTTATCTCATTAAAGCAGATTCAACATTTGATAGTTGTTCTCAATATACCTACTTAGTTTACTGTACCATAAGCCTTCTTGGTCATTGCAGGGAGTGAGGCTGCTCCCTGACAGTAAACTCTTTACTTTAATCCCGCTGCTTAACCAAGCCGAGTTAAGCAAGTGTAATTGTCAAGCACAGCTTGCACAATTACAAATAAGATCTTTAGGGCCACATAGACCGGACCTAAACATTAACCAAAATTTTAGTGCAAGTAACAAAAATTATACGATGCTGAAAACTGGTTGTGCGATTGTGCACAACGAAATGCTTTATTTGTCTTATTATGAACAATCCACGAAGTGATCGAAGCCTCGGTGCAAAGGGAACGTGTGATAACAAGCACTTTAGTGAAAAGTTAAAGTCACAAAATAAGTGCTACTTATTTAAATAACCACATAGAATTTTCTATGCTAGGCAAGACTGATATTAGGTGCCAATTGAATAGTGCCTATAGGCAAAACATTACCGAACATAATGAAAATGTGGCAAAAAATAGACATATACTTAGTAGGTTAATAGACTGTTCAAAGTTCTGTGGGATTTTTGAGGTTGCTCTACTGGTGCTAATCCAAGCACTTTGCGCATGTAAAAGAAGGGCGAATAGACTTTATCTATAAATAAATAAACTAAAAACTACACTGAGAACTAAGTAGCTGCTTGTTTGTAAAATGCTAAAATAAAATTGTTCAGGTAAGTTTTTTATCTCCTTTTCCCTGCGATTTAATTATTTCTGTTCCCCCCCCCCAATTTATAATGTCATGGCGCCACTGGTTGTTATACAGGGTGTTAATAAAATATGTCGTCGAAATTCAGAGAATTATTCTCTGAACGATTCAAAGAAAAGAACTTTGTATAAACATGGGTCCGCAAATGTTTAGTTTTCGAGGATCAGGTTGTTAAAGTTTTAATTTTTTGTTGGTTTTTTCTTTATAACTCGTGCAGTTTTTGAGATATTTAGGTAAAATCTGGAATATTTAGCTACGAGGCATGCATCATTAAGCATGCCAAATATTAGGAAAAAACTACAGGGTGACATTTTTTCCGGGGTCATGCCCCTTTTTTCCCAGAACTTTTTTGCAGTAAGTCACTGACAAATTCAAACTTTAAAAAATGTTTGATCTCTTAAAAATGTTTGTATCTCGATCTAAGAAGAAAAAACATTTAATTTGTATCTTTGTAGGTAATGTAGTGACTATTAAATTTGAATGTCATTTAGCAAGGTACAGATTTTCTTTTTTAACTATTTTCTTGAAAACGGTTAGAGACACAAACAATTTCGAAAGATCAAAAAATTTCCGAACAAACCAAGGAATCCATTTTATAATTTTGAATGTGCCACTGGCTTACTGCAAAAAAGTTCTGGGGGAAAAAAGGTGGCATGAAACTTGAAAAAATATCACCCTGTAGTTTTTGTCTGATATTTGGCATACCTGATGATATACATCTTGTATTTAAATGCAGGTTCCGAATTTGAGCTAAATGTCTCAAAAATTGCACGAGCTATTCGGAAAAAACAAACAAAATATTGTAACTTTGACACCCTGGATCTCAAAAACTAAGCAGTTGCGGAATCATTTTTATTTAAAGTTTTTTTTTAATCACACTTTATTAACACCCTGTATATGGTTTAAAAATGTTATGTTTACCCTTTCTGAAACTTTTTTGCATTACATTTTTTCGATAGATTATTTCCTTAAAAAATCGGTGTTATTCTAGCCTTCTTCAATTGTAGCCTAATTTATCTATTAGGGACATTTTAGGACATGTTAGGACACAGTTAGGATACGATTGTGATCAATTGACACAGGTTAGGATAACACCGATTCTGACCTCTCAAAAGGGGGACAGGGTAGGTAACTAAAAAAAATAGTTTTTCGAAATTCCATTCTTTTTATCAAAATAAATATTTTCAAACAAGCTATCGTTGGCAAATTTCCGTTTGAAAAAAATGTTTTCCCACATTTTCCTTTTGAAAGAAAACTTTCTAAATAAATGTTTTCAAACAATTTTCCGTTTGAACAAAGAAATTATTTTAAAGATAATTTCGAGGCCACTATTTTTTAAATTTGTCGGCCCAATAAAACTTAAATTATAAAAAAAAAGAATTGTGGTTGTTTAATATCTAAACATTCAGATCATCAAACCCGAACAATGGACAGAACGCACAAGGGACTGCTGCAAAAAACGACACCCGAATATCTGTCAGCCTCTTCTATGTCTCGAAGTACATGTAGAGGAAGTAATCATCAAAAAAGAAATGATTAAAAATAGTATTAAAAAGCTTAAATCCGAAAAAGCTAGCGGACCTGGGGGAATATACGCTGAAATGCTCAAATGCGCAAATATAGCTCAGAGAAACTACTAGAAAATCTCACAAATATAATTAATCAATACATAAACGGACATCCGGCACCTGGGATGATTGGAAAATTGCATTCATATCCTCAATACATAAAAAAGAAAACAAGTTGGATTGCAACAATTACAGAGTTATTTCAGTAACCAGTACTCTAAGTAGATTGTACGGTAGGGTTCTTAGAGATCTAATAGAGAATGATTTTCATTAACAAGAAAAAGAGCAAAGTGGGTTTCGTGCAGGTAGATCTTGTAGTGATAATGTTTTTTTGTCTTAAACAAGTAATTGAAAAAAAGAAAATTTAGAGATTCATGTTACCTTTGTGGACCTACAAAAAAAAGAACTAAACAAAGGGTCAAAATCTAAAACTAAAATTGGAAATCGACTTTCAAAAGAATTCCTGGTAACGCAAGGCCTAAGACAGGGATGTTGTATCTCTCTAACTCTTTTTTAAATAAAGTACACGGCATGGGAATACAGCTTAACGACCGATTTACCATATTCACACTACAGTTTGCTGACGATCAAGTAATTGTAGCTAATGATAAAGAATACATGAAGTATATGATGAGAAAGTTACCGGAACAATACCAAATTTGGGGGTTAACAGTGAACAGAACACAGTACTTATATATTGGAAACGAATCAAGTGAGTTAGAACTATGCATGCAATGTGTACTTGGGTGTCACATTTGATAAGACAGGAACAGACTGTAAAGAACTGGGAAAAATAATAGTACAAGCAAAATAGGTTATTGGTTGCCTTAACACTATTTTATGGAGCAGAGAGATAAAAAAGAATGTAAAATTTAACATATATGAAACAATGGTGAAAAGCACACTATTGTATGGAACAGAGACGTGTCGCGTAACAGAAAAATACAAAACAAAAATGGAAAGTGTCGGAATGGATGCAATAAGAAGATTAATGAGAATATCTACATCATCATAAAGGAAAGAATAGGAATCGAGGGAATCATAACGGATGACATCACTAAAAGGCAACTGATATGGTACGGCCATCTACAATAGATGAACGACGAAAGATTACCAAAGCAGGTCCTAGAATGGCAACCAATAGGGCGCAGAAAAAGATGGCGTCCTAAACTAGAATGGCAACAGTCAATCCAGAGATCAATGAGTCAAAAAACCTGACAGAAGATGATTCAGGATCAAAGGAGGTAGAGAATAGGCGTCGGACAACGTAGAAAAACGTTCTAAACCGACATAGTGGTAGTAGTATTATCTTTTGTAAAAATTTGCTGCTATACTTAGTCAATGTTTTAATAGTTTGTATAAATCATTGAGCGGTCGAATGAAGCTAATCAGATAAGTGGCTTCATTAGGTGCTGCATTATCGTTGCCAAATTTACTTTAAAAAGCTCGAAACATACATACAGACCTTAATAGATGGGGACTATTCGCCGCGGTCCGATTAGCCGCGGGGACAATTCGCCAACGACGAGGTTTAAGATTGCTATTTTGTTTATATCGTATTGTCACGCTATTTTTGTGACAGGGGGTAATTCAGTAAAATGTCACGTCAAAAAAATGGCATCTCTAAAGAACTGTCACGATGGACAAGCGCATACGCCGAAATACATCTCATTGGACGCTTGCGAGATGTTTTAATTAAATAAAATATGCCTGGCAGGCGATTATGAGAAGGGCAACGTCGATGCGTGACGTCACCCGAGTTAATATAGGCCGTTTCTAGGAACGCTAATTTATGTGGGTTTTAAGCCCTTGGTAAAAACCGCAGCCCACGAGAAAGACCCTCCCGGGCGCGGAAATATCACGTGACCGTAGGAGGGTCACAAAAGAACGCCCCCGGCCAGCTGTCATTATAAAACATGTGTGTTTTCAGTTTTGGTATGTTTGTTTACGTTTTTTTTTTAATTTTATGTGAATTTTGTCAAAGTTATTAAAATAACGCAACAATCCATCACTGTTAGCATCTCTAGTTGTTGAGGGAAATCTGTCATTTTTTGTAAATGTTAACAATGTGTCCATACCAAAAAACAAACTGCTAAAAAAAGTTGGAGTTTTATTTTTGGACAGCTCCTATACACTTGAAGAGCTAATGCAGTTTATTGAAATGCAAGTTGCAAACGGGAAAGAAGTGGTAAAAGATAAGATTGATTAAGTAATAAACATACTTAGTGACATTTTCGATAGTAAGAGTGAAAAATGTGTTCAATTGTCATTTCTTATTGAACAATTAGGTCTCTTGAATAGGTCACCAGAGAATCGAAGATATTGTGGATACACTTTAGTGTTGGCTTCATCTTTGTTTATCCAGTCATCCAGTGCATACATGTCAATTTACAAAACTAAGGTAATATGTCTTCTGCACCCTCGCAATATTAAAAAACTGATTTGTAAAATATCGCTAACAGATAGTAATCTCTCCGGTAGTGTGCAATATTTAAAAAGTAAGATACAGCTTTTAAATGAACATGAGTTTGTAGTTAACTTATAAATATATATTAAACTTTGTGCTAGGTAATTTTTCAAAAAATTATTGACGACTAATACATTCAGTTTATTGAACGTGAAAACCATCTCACTTATTCACAAAATCACTTGTTTCTTTTTAAAAAATTATTGTGAAATGTTTTATATTAAAAATTTTTCTTTAGATAACTCAAGGGAGTGTTTTTATGAAGAAAAACTATTGTCAAATCTTGAAAAAATTAGTTTAAGGGTAAAGTTTTTTAAAATAATTTTATTAAAAAGCATAATGATTTTTAGTGTCTGCTAATAAATCTTTGAATAGGAACACAGATAAAGATGAAGACACTCAAAGAAAAATTAAAAAACTTAAAGTTTAGGTTTGTTATGTCCAATTTTAAAAGACTTGTATGGATTTGAAGTAACTAAAGATATTATGTACCTAATATACCTAAAGATATTAGAGTGCAAATTTTATATAATTGTTTATATTATAGATTCAGTTCTTTTATCTATAATAAATACATACATCAGCAAAATATTTTTTTCAATTTTTGCCTATATGAGAACAAAAAATTTTTGTCAATTTATTTAAATTGTGTAAAAACAGATAATATATTAAGCAATACAATAAAAATCCTGGAACTCCTAAGATCACGTGACCGCCGACATGCTTATAACGCGCCATGGCCGGTCTTTATCGTTGGCTGCGGTAAAAACCCTTACTTTGAAAGGAATAAAATACAAGAACAAAGATTAGAACATGTATTTTTAATAAAAAAAACCCAACTATAAATATAAAACGTAAAGTGCCCAAAATAACCCTGTTTATAAATAAAAAATGGCTATGCCCAAATGAATAATTATTTCGCCCTTTGGTACCTACCAAAAAATTATTGGGCAAACGCCTCCTCATTTCTGGTTAAAAAAAGGTGCAGCATGCGTTGCACAAAATAAGTTTAAAAAACGACGCCTGAGATTATCGTAGCTTTTAAATAAAAATAAAAGTGAGCGGTGAACGATCACACAGTCAAGTTCGTGGATACCTAATGGAAATATCCCTCTCTTTCGAGCTGGACTTCCCCTTCGGAAGGATCTCCGTTTCAGGCTGAAACTCCTAGGCAAGCCCCTTCTTCAGGGTCAGGCCTTAGGTATAGTGGTGGACCCCTTTTCAGGGCGAAAACCAAAAGTTGAACCGTGTAATGGTTAATTATTGCAGTTTGTCGATCGGTTTTTATAGGCAATAATTAATGCCTCAGCTTAATCGATCGACATTGATTATTAAAAGAAAACCAGTATATTATTTAATTACATTACTGAACAATATTCCATTGAGTAAAAATGTAGGTCTTTGAATAATTCTCATTTAGTTATTTAGACTGTATGACAATATAGTAGACATATTTATTTAAATAATTATTTATTCTAAAAAACCTTATGCTGGAAAGGAAATATAATAATATAGTAGAGCTAACGGGAAAATAAATTAGACTCGATTTGATCAATTAGGCTGAAATGGGTAAATTTTTAGGGAAAGATTTTAGGTGGTATTTTGCGATTATTATACCTTGTATCAACATAGGTCAAACATAAAAGTTATAGAAAATAACAAAGCCTACAACTTTGTAAAAACCATTTCTTTACCTAATCTAGAATTTTTCGATACATCTAAAATAGTTCTTTCGAGATAAATGAAGGACTTTTTTCAATTTTAATGATAAAAATCTTTTTTCAAAATCGAGCTATAAAAACCATCCTTAAAAAAGAAACGCTATAGCTTATATATATATATATATATATATATATATATATATATATATATATATATATATATATATGCATTCAAGCCTTCTCTTTAAATGAGGGTAGAGCTAAACCACCAAACGAAGAAAACATAGTAGGATCACTTGGTATTTTGCTCGAATATTTCCTAGGTGGTTCCAGTGGCGGCTGGTGACGTTATAAATTGGAGGGACAGAAATTTATATTGCATGGAAAAGGAGATGAAAAAATTTACCTAAACAGTTTTATTTTAGCATTTTACAAACAAGCAGCTACATGGTGTAGTTTTTAGTTTATTTGTTTATAGATAAAGTCTATTCGTCCTTCTTTTACATGCGCAAAGTGCTCGAATTACCACCAGTTTCCGACTAATCATGGCCCTGTAGAGTAACCTCAAACAGTTTATTAACCTACTAAGTATATGTCTATTTTTTGCCACATTTTCATTATGTTCGGTAATGTTTTGCCTATAGGCCCTATTCAATTGGCACCTAATATCAGTCTTGTCTGGCATAAAAAATTCTATGTGGTTATTTAATATGTAGCACTTACTTTGTGTCTTGCACTTTTCACTAAAGTGCTTGATATCACACATTCCCTTTGCCACCCACGCTGGATCACTTAGTAGATTGTTCATAATAAGACAAATAAAGCAAAAAAAGCATTTCGTTTTTCACAACCGCACAACCAGTTTTCAGCATCCTATAATTTTTTATTACTTGCACTAAAATTTTGGTTAATTTTTAGGATTTTTAGGTCCGGTCTGTGGCCCTAAAGATTTTATTTGTAATCGAAGTTCATATGTCAACGTATTTAAATGTTCACAGTAAATTATATAATCGACGGTATTTATTTCCATTTTGAAAACAAATAAAAACAAAAAAAAAACAATGGACACGCGCTCGGCAAGGCTCTTAACTACTGACCCAGACGTACTTTAAATCAAAACAATACGTCTTCACTAAGGATAGAACCGGCAACACGTAGGAAGGGCAACGAACGGTTTGGCACGATTAATATACGTCAACTAAAACATCATTCCTCCCGCCCCCGCGCGAGGACAGCCCATACAGTGCTGAAAAAAGTTTATCCAGTTAACCACAGACTAAAAGAAAGAACTAAACATGTCGTAAGGAAAGATTTAACTTTTTTTAAATAAATCAATTGAAAATACCGGATTTTGTCTAGTGTTGGGAGGGCACTGCTCCGTTGCCCTCCCTGTAGCAGCCGCTACTGGTGGTTCGTCTTCTACCCCGTTGACCCGCTAAAAGATTTCAGAGAAGCGATTTTAATGGTCCGTATACACCAAACTGCTCCGCGAATGCTCCTCTAGCGCTCCGTATGTGCGCCGCTCGCCGAATTTGTTTCAATGAACTTACTACGATCCACGGAAAAACAGCAAACACGCATTGAAATGAAATATCGCCAACAAACTGCCGATGCCGTCCCAAAAGATCTGCGAACACACAAAGAGTAGCCAAAGAAAGCTGGTTTTCGGCGAAGGGTGCGCGCGCATCTTGAAACACAAAATCATGACGAGTTCGTGTTTGCGAGAGAAGCATTCGGATCAGTTTGGTGTATACGGAATTTAAGACTACGTGAAATTGATAGACCGCGAGCAGTGTCGCGGTGTAAGTAGTACATAGCAGTGGCGTATATAAAAAAGTTTCGGGGTGGGCCCGAGACAGTTTTGGGGGGACCCGAGACTTGTATTCATGAAATATGTGTAAACTTTCTAAACATTTCTTGATTTCGGTTCAGGTGCTTTTATGCGATAAAGAGAAGAACATCATTGCGAGCATTGATTTTCAGAAAAAAACCAAATGGTAAAAATTGCATATCGTTGTTTTTGAAAACTCGACGTCTTGTTATTTTTAAAACAGCAAATTAAGAAATTGCTTTACTGTATCTTTTTAAAATGAAGGCTAGCAAGTGAGATTCAGTTTTTCTCTATCACTAGAGACAACGAAGACCTCCAAAAATGTTGACACTTAAGTGCGTATTCACTTTCGGGTCGAAAAACAAATAAACCACACCATAACACGGCACCCCAGCGAGGAGCTTTGATCTAAAAAGATAAAGTGCGGCACTTTCATGATCTAAAAAGATAAAGTGCGGCACTTTCAGTCATGCCTAGGAAACTGCAATTTGATAGATTATTATTTTAAAGTTCTCACTAAGCTGAAAAGAGGCGCTGCGGTCGCGCGTTTGTTCCTTATTCTATTTTTTTTTGAGAATTATCTAGTACATGTAATTAATGTGACTATAATTTGTTTTTTTATTGTTTTCAGCTATTGGACGATATGTGCGACCACTGGTAAGCTATGTATATACTGCTTTGAAACGTATCCTACAAAACTTACAACCAAGGCGACGAGGTACAGTCTATTCAAATTTTTGAGATAACTTTTTGACAGCTATCGCGTCGTTTGGCCATCTGCAATCGCGTGCGGAAAAGAGGCACTTTCCGCACTAATTAGGTAAACTACTATTATTTTTGCACTTTATATATCATTTTCAATCTGTTTATATCTTATAGAGACATTGTAGTTCTTTATAAAATATTAACTGATTGAAAATTTCATAAAAACTTTCAAAATTAAGAATATTTATTAAAAAGGTGATTCAAATTTCCCGCCTCAACTTTGACTTTGTCACTAGGCTCAGTAGACAATAGATTTATTCAGCCAAAATATATACAAAAGTAAATTTGGATCGTAAAGTTTTCGATAATTTTACTGCTATACACAGCAACGTCATACTTCGTCACACTTAAATGTTTTACAATACAAAAATATGTTATATATATTCGTTACATTTAATATGTATATTGTTTTTTTCGCGATTATTCAATGTAAAAATTTTGTAAAATAAATTGTTTTACCTTAAAACAAGTTGGTTTGAATTAAAATATTTATTTTTAGTTCAACGCAGCGTTTAATCCCGAAATGAGACTTTATTTTTCTTCTTTAATTGTTTTGATTTAGTATACTCCATTTTGTAACAAAGCGAATTTTCTTCACATAAGTAATATTTTGCTTCCAAAGAAAACGGTGCCTTAGATTAATTCAGTTCCAATTTATAATAAAACAATTTCTGTTTCACATTAAAATAAACGGCAAGACATTTTTTGTGCTATATCAATAAAATATTATAGTATAAGAGCCCAGTAGGATTTTGGGCTTGAATTCCAAACCGATACTCATATATTTTAATCGATTCGTCATAAGACCATGTTCCAACAAAAATGGAGATACCTGCGAAGATCCTGCATAAACAACCCGCCATCTTTGTTTAAAGATGGCGAAAAGACATCGATTTTACTCAAACAAATTGTGATTAGCTTCTACTATAATGGTCTCTCCAAATGACGATCAATACTTTGTTTTTTATTTGTCTCTATACTATAAATTCTGTAAGTTCCTCAAATATGCTGTTTTTTTTTTAGGTTTTTTGATTTTTTAAAGAAAACTACTGGATTTACAAAAAACACATAAAAAAAAATATGTAGATTGTTAAGATGTATTCATTGTGGGTCTAATATTTGCTGTAGATTAAGCGGTTCTCGAGTTGCACGTAAAAAACCACTAAATTGGCCTATACCTACCCCCAGGTACAAAATTTTCATATTTTCACCAAAGTCATGAAAGTTATTAAAAAACTATACAGATCGAAAAAGGATTTCAAGCTTAATAAGAAACGGCTATTATTTTCAAACAGAAACTGATACTGAGGTAGATATGGCGGCTTAAACATGGCCGAAGCGTAATTTGCAATTTTATTTTTGAGGGTAATTTTTTTATGTAAAACGAACCCCTACGGGGTGAAAGTGTACCTACGCTAAAAGGCAATTTAATTATCTTCAAAAAAGGATAGCACACTTTTTGTCGTAAAGTTAATAGTTTTCCTGAAAAACACAAAAAATATGCGGCATACATAATTCGATGTTTTCGTTCCATAGAAGTACGACAATGGCATGGGTCCATTAAGGGAAAAAACAATTTATGCACAGATAAGCGAATCCCAGTTACATATTTAAACTCAGCGTCAACTTCTTAACGGTTTGAGCTAGAGACTTGGTTCTTTTTTTGATTTGTGGACAAAAATGACCGATCAAAATTAATCACCACTGGCATGTTTTTATATTTGTAAAATATATACAGGGTGTCCCAAAAATCCGGGTGTACCCAAATATCTGCTGAACTATTGCAGATAACTGAACCATATTTGGTAGTGATCGATGACATCGAGAGATTTATTTTATGCATACATTAACAAAAAAGTTTAAAAAATACATTAAGAAAAAAGTTATATTTATATTTTAGCTATTTATTCGATTTTTATTTTCTAAAAAACACCCTGTATTTCGAAAACGGAGCAATGTCGGACTAAAGTAGGTGGCTTTTAATTGTACTGACCTTTCATAGACACAGACTGTATAAGTAATTTTATCCATATTTCCGTGCTTTTCCATGTTTTTCCCGGGTATGCTGTAATTGACCAGAGGCAAACAACCAAAACCTTAAACTACATGGCAATACCAAGAAAAAATATGTGTCAAAAATTCCCACGTATGGGGGATGGCGGGTATAGCTATATTTAAAAATTTGTAAAAAATGGTAAAAGAATAAGTTTCACAGTCGATAGAATTTGACACGTTTTTTATCATAGGCAAGGGACAGTTGGCGTACATGGTTTTTCAAAGACCTTTCAAACAAGATATCACTCAATAGGGTTTTTGTTTAAAACAACAAACTTGTAAATTTTGACAAAAACTGAAAAAATTAGTTTTGACAGTCCATAGATTTTGACAGGTTTGATTGTGTAGACAATTAACGGCTATATAAAAATATGTATTTAGTTGTCAAATACCTTTAATTACAAGGTATCAATCGATAAGGATTTATAATTAAAATTTTTAAGTTGATCGCCCCTATGTCGCCCCCTAATGCAGGAGCAGCATAACCGTCTCTTCATAAAATAGATCTCTTCATGTTAACGATTACTGCCAAATATGGTTCAGTTATCTTCAATAGTTCAGAAGATGTTTGAGTGGACTCAGAGTTTTGGGACACCCTGTATATATATATAAATATATATATATATATATATATATATATATATATATATATATATATATATATATATATATATGTATATATATATATATATATATATATATATATATATATATATAGAGCGGCCAGGCTTAATGATTTAAGTGCCAAAATATACAAATTTTAGATTTTCCACCCAAAATGATGTAGGTGTCAAGGCCAATACGGGGCTATAAGATCTAAGTGTCATTTCCCCACCTTATGCTCTATATGGCATATTTAAAATGACGCTATCCGTAAGTCCGCTTGCACAAATTGAACAGTTTTTTTTAGTTTCCCACAAAAATGCTTTTTGGCACTTAGATCAATTAGCCTTTCCACTCTACATATATATATATATATATATATATATATATATATATATATATATATATATATATATATATATTGGATAAATGTAAAAAAAGCAAAAACTAAAAATTGTCTTTATTATTATATATTTATTTATTGCTCGATATTACAAAAACCCCTGTAAATATTTTTAACTCCTATAGAGCATCTGTAGCATTTTAACCAAAATTGTATTTCTTACACAGTTTTCGAAATCAAACTTTATCTGGGACACCCTGTATATTATTTCAGTGTTAAAAATTCATGGATAACGAAGTTAGAAATAGTGCCAATTGAAATGGAGATGAAAAGTGACAATCAGGGATAAAAAGTGGCAGATCGGGCCTAAAAAGAAGTACGAAAAGTAGCGTATAAACCATTTTTTTTCTTTGCGAATTGTAGAGGGTGACACCAGTTTTAAATAAAAGTTTCACTTCAGAAATACTACCGCAAGAACAAAGGGAAATATACCAATATCAACATTTTTATCAGAAAACTTCAAAAAATTTATTTGGAAAAGTATAAAATTTTAATTATGCAACAGTTAAAATATCGAAATGCGGATTCGACTAGTTATAAAATTTGTTTTGGGCGCCAGGTGGCACCGTATTCAAAATTTTTAAAAATATGTTTTGTCGTCAAAATTGGATAATTTTGTCTACAAATCAAAAAAAGAACCAAGTCTCTAGCTTAAACCATTAAGAAGTTGTCAAAGTCACGTGACTACCTGTCAATTTAACAGAAAAGTATCAAATATGTTGTTGTAAGATTTTTGACGCTAAGTTTAAATATGTAACTGCGGGTTCGCTTATCTGTGCATAAATTATTTTTTCCCTTAATGGACCCATGCCATTGTCGTACTTCTATGGAACGAAAACATCGAATTATGTATGTCGCATATTTTCTGTTTTTTTCAGGAAAACTATTAACTTTACGACAAAAAGTGTACTATCCTTTTTTAAAGATAATTAAATTGTCTTTTAGCTGAGGTACACATTAACCCCGTAGGGGTTCTTTTTACATAAAAAAATTACCCTCAAAAATAAAATTGTAAATTACGCTTCGGCCATGTTTAAGCCGCCATATCTACCTCAGTATCAGTTTCTGTTTGAAACTAATAGCCGTTTCTTATTTATGTTGACATCCTTTTTCGTTCTGTATAGTTTTTTAGTAACTTTCATGACTTTGGTGAAAATATGAAAATTTTGTACCTGGGGGTAGGTATAGGCCAATTTAGTGGTTTTTTGAGTGTAACTCGAGAACCGCTTAATCTAGAGCAAATATTAGACCCACCACGAATACATCTTAATAATCTGCATATTTTTTATATTTTATGTTTTTTTTTAATAAAAAACCAGTAGTTTTCTTGAAAAAATCAAAAAACCTAAAAAAAAATAGCGTATTTGAGGAACTTACAGAATTTATAGTAAAGAGACAAATAAAAAACAAAGTATTGATAGTCATTTGGAGAGGCCATTATAGTAGAAGCTAATCACAATTTGTTTGGGTAAAATCGATGTCATAATAAATACTCTGCCAACCTATGGGCACCTAAGCTCACACTAGGTACTATAGTTATAGTGTGAGCTAATATAATCAAAAACTGAAATATATTTTATTCAACTCCAGACTCAATTACCTTTCGTTTGATACCACACAAGCCATGTTTTGACTTAAACTCAAATTTTTTCAATCTACCCCCCACCCTTTTAAAAAAAAACTAAAATGTATTTTGTTTAACTCCAGACTCAATTACCTTTCGTTTGATATCACGCACGCCAAATTTTCACTTAAACTCTAATTTTTGACATCTACTCCCACCCTTTTTTTAAAAATAAACTAAAATTCATTTTTTTTTTCTCCAGACTTAATTACCTTTCGTTTGATATCACACACGCCATATTTTCACATAAACTCTAATTTTTGGAATCTACCCTCACCCTTTTATTTGGCTTGCGTTCGGTGGATTTTGTTCATTTTTAAATGGGACCATCACGGCCCAAGACCCAACTTAGGTACCAAATTTCATTAAAATCGGACAAGCGGTTTTTGAGTTATGCGGGTTGGTCGTTACAGACAGACATACAGACAGACAGACAGACAGACAGACAGACAGACAGCAAAACCAAAAAGTTTCAAAATCATCTGAAACGCAAAGATATATAAAAAATTTTGAAATCGGAGCAACTTTTTTTTTCTCGAAAAAATTACGATCACCATAGCTCACACTACTTATAGTAGTAGTGTGAGCTAAAAAGTTACGTACATTTGATTCAAACTCCTTTTCGCCATCTTTAAACAAAGATGGCGGGTTGCAGGATTTTCGCAGGTATCTCCATTTTTTTTGGGACATGGTCTTATGACGAATCGATTGAAATATATGAGTATCGGTTTGCAATTCAAGCCCAAAATCCTACTGGGCTCTTAGACTATTATGGTGAATAGGAAAGCACAAATTATTTTACTTTAAAGCAATTCGCTTTGATCTAAGACATTTTTTTTACCGTGTTGTTAGTTCTAATAATTTAAAATTAATCTAGGTAATAACTAAAGTGACACTATACACTAAATATAAGACAAGACTGAGATTTGAACAATTACAAAAGATATATTAGAAGTAACTAAAATAAATGGGTAATTTATTTTAGTACAAATTTTGTACTGCGCTAATACTACTAAAATAAAGCTAATTTGAGAGCGTTGTTGCAGAGTCTGGAATCTGTCACTAATGTTTGTGATTAAGGTATTCGTTGATTGTGTAGGGCTCGATCTTACACAAAAAGTTGGCACATGCTTTCTTAAATAATCGTATGCTGTCTATTTGTTTAATTGTCTTTGGCAGAGTATTAAAGGTGTAAGGGCCGGTTTATCAATGGAGGGATACCCCTCGAGTTAGAGATAGCCCAGGGCTAAAGTTGTCAAAAGTGTTTATCCATCCAAGGTTAACTGCAAACTCGAGGGTTAACCCTAGGCTAACTTGACCCGCGCTCGGACGGCAAGGTAACGTATTTAGCACTGGGTTAACCAGAATTTTTTTTTATTTTGGTTGATTTTTCTCAAAAGCATAACATATAAATTGTGTACTTAATTTTATAAGTGTTAAATACGATGTTCCGAAATTTTTACAACAGCAGTGGCGATACTTCATATGGTGTGAGGCTGAGATGATGGAATTCCCCACAGACATGGAGATTTTTGTAATGGGAGCAGTCTACCAAGCAAGCCTCAAATATTTTTTCTATGAGCAAGATAATGTTTAATAGAAAAGCACTCCATGAATAACCCAATAAATATCCCACCCACCAACAGAGCTATACCTACTATTTGTACCGAGCCACAATACAGACCCTCTGGTGGTCACAGTGAGAGGGCTGCAAGGCCCATTCACATATGAATCATCATCAATATGTGTACCAGTTTTATTATAATTCTAATTTATGTATAGTTTTAAAACTTTTTATATTTATTTAAAAATGCAAAATAAAAAGTGAATGTACATCAAACACTGAGTTTTTAAATGTTTATTTGGAGGTCCCTGAAAAATGACTAATTTCTTTTGTTATTAGGGTTGCCAACTCCCACTGGAGCCAAAGGAGGACATTTTTATATGATCTCACAATTAAAAAAAAAATTCTAGTGCACATTCCTTAAAATAAAGCTCTATACGTATAAACATAATATAAAAATTTACTAGGTAGGTACGTATATTGGTATGTATTTTTTAAATTAAAAAAAATCTTTTGCAAAACACATTTATTAAAAATAATTAGTCTAGTTTTTTATGTTTGGCTTTTTTGTGATTCGACGTTTTTACACTTTGATGAAATGACGCTTTGTTTATATTATTTCGACAATTTTACGGATCGAAAAAACTACGTTTCATTTAAATTATTTTCGTCTTTTCTATTTTCGATTGTTTTATTTTCGACCAAATTACGGTTCAATATTTTTTTCGACATTTTAATATGACGCGGAATGAGCGCCCCAAATTACAAGCTACTACAAAGTTAATTAAAATTAAAAGCATCAGACGCGAAAGAAGAAGAAACACGTCCTGGCGAAAGAATCTAAGACTTGTGCGGCATGACGTCGAATTCTTTTTTTGCTTGGTGCAGCAGCAAATAAGACTCGCGTTGCCATGATTTATTTCCAACCTTGGCTGGGAGGTGAAACTTAAAAAAGGAGATACAAATGGTTTATTCTGTCATTTCAGAACAAAAACGTATTGTGTGCTTGGTTTATACAGATAAAAATTAATCTGGAGCTTAAATATCATATTATTTTTTACAATAATGGGTAAAATAACTACTTTTTAAGGCTCAAAATTAATGTTTTTGATCATGATGCCTAATTTTTTTTGCATGCGGCGTGTACCTTTATGTCATTGTTTTGCTTCACCTTTGCAAATGACCACGAGCCGCCACTGAGACTCATTTTAAAGTAAAAATTAAAATAAAAATATTTTGCTGTTGAAACAGCCCAATCAAAATTAATTTTAAAAAGTTATTTAAAAAACAAGTTTAGGGGCCTACAGACATGCGAGCATTTCTTGAGATTAGTACGCGAACTAATCTCTGCATACATGTACGTTTGGTGGAATTGCCTACACACACGAAGACAAAATTAAACGTTCTAAATATAAACACGATATCACGGATCTCCGTGACGATATTATCGATGCGTTTTGCCTAGACACCGAGTGTGCGTACGTACATTGTGCGCGCGAACTAATCTTCGAGAGATATTTTAGGCGGATATTGTCTACACACGAAAAGATTAGTATGCGCAAACTTGTACGCGCGTACTAATCTCTGGAAATGTTTGAGTGTCTGTAGGCCCCTGTAAAGGGGCCTACAGACACGCGAGCATTTCTTGAGATTAATACGCGAACTAATCTCTGCATACATGTACGTTTGGTGGAATTGCCTACACACACGAAGACAAAATTAAACGTTCTAAACATAAACACGATATTATCAATGCGTTTTGCCTAGACACCGAATACCGAATAGATTGCTTAAAAATCTTAAAATGGTTAAAAAAAACTGAAAAAAATAATCAAATTCTACACCTAAACAACAACAAAGATCATGTTGCACATCTGTTTTCAGATAAAATAAAAAAAAAGTTAAAAGTTTTCCAACTTTTTATTTTATAGAATCAACTATTATTTTTATCTGTATGTATAGTGTATAAACTCAGCATAAAATATTGCAGCATAAGCAGAAGTGCTAGATTTCAATAATATAAAAAAAAACAGTAAATTGAGGCATTTTGGGTAATCATCTTAAGTGACTGTTTACTTACCTTACTACTATACCCCAAGAGTAAAGAGAAAAATATTAAATACTTAGTAAAACAAATCAAAACTTGGAGGCAAACATAGGGTGCAAATTCTGCGATCTTCTATGCGCGATCATCTGTGCCGGACTGACCACAGAACACTTGACTGACCTTTGCTTTGCCGCGGGAGACGTGACGAAAACTTACGTATGATGCCGCTGTTGCTTAGGGCTATTTTACAGACGTTCCTCAGGCTTCGTTTATTTATTTCTTAAATGTGTTATTTTATATGGATAACAGAGAAAAAAAAATGGGGAACAACTATGAATTCGGGTCATTTCTCATGTCTTTTTATCACGTTATTTTTGATTTAAGCACATAATTTTGATAAAGGAGGACAAATGGCGTCCTCCACAGGGTCTGCGGAGGACGGAGGACATTTTGCCTCAAAGGAGGACTGTCCTCCTGGCTGGAGGACGGTTGGCAACCCTATTTGTTATACAACAGTGTTTTAAGAATCAGAAATAATCAACAATTAACTTATAGAGTAAGATCAAAATAAAATACTGAAAGAGCACTTTTATAATTAAAAAAAATATATGCTACAGAATAAATAATATATAAAATGAAGGTTTTGAAACAACTTCTGGTCAGCCAGGAAACCTCTTGCTCTGCACAGGGTGTTTGTAAATCAGTCATTCCGGGATAACAGTTTCATGTGCCAGAAACTAGTACCATTATTTCTTGTTGACGTACCTTGTTAATATTTCTTCATTAGAATGCCCAAGTTTAGAGAAGTTTATTTGTTTCCTTGCAAAGATATGATCTGTAACAAAAATAAAATAGGTGTAGTACCTAGTTTAAAAATAAAGTTAAAAAATGCAGCATTATGATCCAATATGGACATTAATCCATTTGCTTTTAACTCATTTTTTCTCTTAAATTATGTAATGTATAAATCTAGCTTTAATAGGTTGATAGGTACCTATAGCAGTGGCGCACCCAGGAATATGTCTTGGGAGGGGCCCGAGGCCTCTTGGGGGGGGGGGGGGGGCGAAGCCTCATGTTGTCGAATTTTAAGCTATTTTTTGTGTGTTTTTCATAAAATATGTGGAAAATATGTAAAAAAATCCACGGCTTGGGGGGGCCCGGAGCCCCGAGCCCCCCCCCCCCGAACCGAACCCCCCCCCCTGGGTGCGCCCATGCCTATAGATGCATTTTTATTTTAAATAAAAGTAGGTACAAGTACAACAGAAACAATTTACAAATTTGGAGCTACATGCTAATTTTTATGGAGCTAAACTATTTTCGTCATACATTAAATACTTACTGGCTAGAGTACAATAACTGAAGAAGGTAAATCAAAAATATATCCCTTTTGATAGCCCTGGGTGAATAAAATTTTTTCAAATAATTTTTTTTAACAAAACACCCAAAACCAAAAACATGATTATAACCACAAAATGTCAAAAATACCATAGACTATCAAATAAGAAGGGAAAACTTAGATGGTCAATTGTTATCAGCATTGCGAACCTACGAGTTTCGGAGCTCTGGGTTAAAATGGTGTGGATAAACACTTTTCTCTTTAGCTCGAGGGTTACCCCAAGGTTAGAGTTGGCCCTGGGCTAGCTAACACGACGAGATACCCCTCCATTGATAAACCGGCCCTAAGTAGTGGGCGTCACAGAGTTAACGATCTGTCAAACAGCCAGTAGCTGCGTTCGGTATTTATGTCGGATTAATCTTTTTGATCGAAATCGTTTCTTTAATTCCATCTAGATCTAGGGGCGGTAGATCTGAATCGTTTGGTAATTCTGCTCAGACTAGTCTGACGTAAATCTGGTTGCTTCGTACATTTTGATCGACGAAACAGATTAATCCGAGATTGTGACGTTGTGTTGTGTTTGTTTTGTTTAGAAAAATAATTTACTATAAATTTCTTTGATTGAAATCGAATTATTTAATGTTTGATTGTTAAATTATATAAATTTCCGACATCACAGGAAAATGTCAAAATTATAGCTGGGCGTGAGTTGCAGTATGTACATAATATTTTTGGTTATATTTAAGGTTATAACCATTTATAAAAATTTGATCGATTTGATTTGAATCGTTCGTTAATTCCAATTTGCTCAGACTAATCTGTAATCACATGACCAAAAATCCGTCGCGCCTGAGATGCAAATACCGAACGCAGTGGGAGTTTCCTATCTAATAAAAACTGACCAGACCGAAGCTAAAATCGTTTATCTATGCTTTCAGTGACACTACTATGTTTTCCCTGTACGGTGGCGAAACTGCTAGCTAATAAAGCCAATTATCTGATTAGCTTACCTCGACAGGTAAAGGCAAACTGTTTGCAGTCGGAAGAAAGCCTTTTAGCAAAGCATAAACTCGAGTATAAAGCGATTTTTTATGCTTTGTTACAGGCGTTAAATATCAATGTATTGTAGGGTATAACAAAAGGGTATGTAGTCCGATAGACTTTTTTAAATAAATTCGTTAATAAAGCAATTAATTTTAAATCTAATTAACTCTGTTTCGATAGGCATTTCAGCCTGTATTGTTTTAATGCAATATATTTGAAAAATAATAGCTTATTACTTTATAATGCTCAATGTAATTTATAAGTTATTCACGAATATATTAACAGATAGACTAACAATAAAATTTGTCGGATATCAATCAAAAGAACAAGCAGGCTTCAGAAAAGGGTTCTGTACAGTTGACCAACTTTTGACCATAAAAATCCTAATAGAACGAGCCGAACGAATACAACATTCCACTATATATTGCGTTTATAGACTTTGAAAAAGCTTTCGATAGCATTGAGCACCGGGCAGTAAAAGCATCTTTAATTGATAGCCGAATAGATCACACAGATTTAATAGCCAATATATATAGCGAAGCAACAACATCAATCAAAATCCAATAAGGAACCAAGCCAATCCATATAAGAAGAGGGGTCAGTCAGGGTGACACAATATCCCCATTCAAGCATTTTCCGTTTACTTTGACGTCTATTTCTTCCCAATTTAAGTTTTTTAAAACATTTTCTAGGACCTGGTTAAATAGTTAAGGATATTCTGTCACCCTGTGTGACACCTCTTCTTATGAGAATTGGCTTGGTTTCTTCGTAGATTTTGTTTGATGTTATTGTTGTCTATATACTTATATAAAATTTTATTTAAAAGTGAAAGACTGTATTGAACTTTTTATTGTTTGAAAAGAATCTTAATTAAAAACGTATTCAATCCACAACTTTTTAATAAAAATATTTGCTGTAGGTATTGTATAATACCGCGCCAAGGCAAAAGAGTGTAGTTGCAAATAGCTAGTTTGCTGCCATTAAGTTACGTCAAACAAACTTGACTGAATAGAGTTTACTCTCGCTTACATTACTTTGCCTATGTAAAGTTTTTCAAAATCGATTTATCTAAAAAGAGATTTTACTTTGCTTTGGCATAACCTGTTTTGAAAAATATTTGTAAAACACTTTATGCGCATATACATTAATTTTATTAAGTATGCAATGAACCTGTATGTATAAATCACAAGGAGACAAAAAGCTGACATACCTTTGCAAAACCATCAAAGTCAAAATATTAACAGCCAATACACATATTAAAAAATATAAACATATCCTCAGTACCTCAAAACGAAAGTGAATAACCAATGTATCCTTCCTGTACTTACCTATGGATTCCAGACCTGGACACTTACAAAATCGAACATGGGTTCTCACCCAATATTGAAAAAATCAGGAATGTAATTACTCCCCACAAAATTAAGAAATCTTCCGGTACTGGCACCCTGAGAACTTTATATGAGGCGATAAGAATACAGTAAAGAAATTACACTCACTGCTGGAATCTGCGTTGATATAGGACTCAAATGACAATACAGTGAATACCGCTTATAACGATATTGAACGGACCGCTTAATTTCGGTCGTTATAACCGAGCGTCGTTATAGAGAAAAAATTTAACAAACTGGGTTATACAGGGTGTCTCTAAAAGGTCTGTACAAAATCTTAGCAGACATTCCTGAGGCCAAAATAAGTCGATTTAAAGCAACTTACCCTAGTCCAAAATTGCTCCATTTCAGAAATACAGAGTGGTAAATTTAAAAATTAAAAATCTATTGTTTTAAAATTTATGAACATTTCTCAACGCGTTTAAAATGGCTTTTTTCTCAGTGGAATTTTGAACTTTTTTTGTTAAGAAAATATTTTCCTGAATCTTTTTAAGCCTAAAAAGGTACTCTTGTGAACATGCGCTAAAGTAAGTCGTTTTCGAGATATTTCCGTTTTTAGTGTTCGATACCGCAACTGAATACTGAAATTATTTTGAATGAGTGTTTCACTAGCGTGTTTTACACTGGCAAAATGTCATAGCAACGGTCAGTTTTCTACTGACTATTGTTCTCAAAGCTTTATTCAAGTTTGTTTCTTTTCGGCAATTTTTATTTTTAATTTTTAAATTTACCACCCTGTATCTCTGAAACGGAGCAATTTTGGACTAAGGTAATTTGCATTAAATCGACTTATTTTGACCTCAGGAATATGTGCTAAGATTTTGTACAGACCTTTTGGAGACCCTATATATTTTTAGTAAGAAAAAGTGATTACAGTAGACTTGCGCTAGTGTGAACACGAAAAAAATGGAGACCATTCACATTACGGAAGGTCTATTCTAAAACAGAAATATTATTGGAAAGATATAATAAATCCATACCTCTCAACTTTTAAGTCTAGAAGTTTCTACTGAAAATGACCATTTAAAGTATCGACAAATACTACAATTATTATGAATTTTTATGAAACGTCAAAATTTACATATCATCTTAGAGTAAGAAAAATATAACTCTGAGCATATCATTATATAAAATACGATGTTATTTTAGTCCGAACTTACATGGGCGCACCCAGGGGGGGGGGGCCGGGGCCCGCCCCCCCCAAGCCTAAGATTTTTGTATATATTTTCCACATATTTCATGAATAAACACAAAAAATAGCATGAAATACGACATTATGAGGCCTCGGGCCCCCCCAAGACATATTCCTGGGTGCGTTACTGGAACTTATCTAGCTGAGCAATGAGTGGCTACTGCTCGGTCTCAATATTTCTTAGGCTCTAACAACTATTTTGTTTGTTTCTGACTATAATGTAACCACTTTAAGTGATTCCAAAACATACATTATTGCAACTTTTTTAGGTGTCTTCATTTCGTTCTCATATTCGCCTTCCAAACTTACCTCTGGGAGCAAGAATTAAAAACTTCTTGGTTTTTACCATTTTACAAAGCAAAACGTGAAATGGTACTACTATTTACCACAAAAAAACGAATTAAAACTAAGTAATTCTCGGTAATTCCCCTAAATTCTACCATTTGATTAACACCTCTTTTCCGTTCCAAGACTTGTTACTCTTTAAACTACTATCATACATTGATCTGCACTGTTCACAGTACAGAGAGGTTCACCCAAGCGTGTGTTCAGACCAGCGCGAGTCTACTGTATATCTCTTTAAATTTTCATTAAAAACTATCTTTTTTTAAAAGAAGTTGAAAACATGGAATATTTTCAGATGTACATACAAATATGTAACTGCGTCCCATTTTCGATGTGATTAAATGGGAAACTCGGTTATTATTAAAGATATTGATTTTCTGATTGCACCTCACCGTGCTCTTTTTTTGAGCCCTTAAAAATAGTGTAATCAGATTTTTGCTATACCCCGTAGTTTAGCTAATACAGGGAGTCCTTGTAAAAATTGCATTTTTAATAATCCCTTTGCCCAGCTCATAACAATTTATTACAAGCAGGCAAGGTACTATAGTTGTGACATTTTTTTCATTTAACATAATGTAAATATGTCATGACGTAACCACCAAAATAAAAAAAAACAAACTATCAGGTTTCATCCGAGATCACCAGATTTGGCACCCAATGATTTTTTTCATGGGCCATGCAAAAAGCTAAATTTGATCTTTAACTTCGGGCAAAAATAAATCACCACCCTACAGTCAGTGACATCTGAAATGCTATAGGTAATGTCCGAGCTGAATTTTATAACAGGCTCGGATACTGTTTAGCACAGAGTGTGAAATTTTTGAGAATTAATTAATTTAGTTCTTAACCCATTAATGCCCAGAACTTTTTTTTCAACTTTTTTATTATGAGCAAAAAAATCACATATCAATACTCTAAAATGAAGATATTAATCAGTTATATGTAAACAAGTTATGTAGTTTTTGAGAAAACGGCTGTTGCGAAAACGCAACACTTGGCATATTGGAGGTCAATCTTTGTTTTACTTTGTATGATATTTAGTCAAACACTTTCATGTAGCGCGACACTACATTTGGTACACTTTTTGATTCTGGTTGAATGACAAGTGGCACATCGAGATTTTTTTGCGATGCTATGAGATGGCTGGCACTAAAGAAAAATTCAAATATTTGGAGTGGAGTGAGCGGACGGGAGTGAAAAAATTGCAGAACTTCTTGACAGTGGGAGCGCTTTTGTTCTAGACTAGCACACAGCGAATTTTCTTAGTCAGTCAGTATTGATCCATTCTGAAAGCTTTTGCTAATTTTTACGACAGGGCTTTCTGAAGTTTTTTACCAATTTTTCTCTTGAAATTTGAATTAGGCTTATTGTGTAATTCTTCCCTTAATTCCTGTACAATCACTGGCTCTGGATTCTGTGAGACTTGTGTGTTTTCCTCAAAAATGTTTATGTTGCTTTTGTCGACTATATAATTTCATCTACTTCACCGATGACATCAAGAACTGCTATGGCTTCCGATTGTAGCTGGGCACTACTCAAGTTGTACACAGCACCATAATCTTCATCAGCACTGTCTTCATCGGTTAAATCATTAGGATCAGGAGGAGCTAAATAAACTTGAGCATATCTGACAGATTCCATAATATTGGATTCCTCAAAGATTTACATTAGTTTGTGGGTTCTGGAAGAATAGATTATCCCTTTCTTTGTCTTAGGTGAAGTAGATCTTCCGTGAGAGCTTGAAGAGCAAGCACAAAAAAACTATATTATTACAAAAGTCGCGATATTTTGGCATTTATGTAACTAAAAACACCTGTGTTTCTTCCGCCTAAAGGAAGCACATATTTGATAACAAAACTCTTAATGCGCATGTCCTATGACAGATTGTGTATGTGTCAAAGTCGATGGGGGATACTGTTAAGAAAGAGGGTTTGCTGATTCGAAATGTATTTAGTTTGTTGTTTGGCCGCTAGATTTTATAAAGTGTACTACTTAAACCTGTTGCGAAATCGCAACACTGGGCATTAATGGGTTAAATCAATATGAAAGAATTTGTTTTTAAAAAAGAACTCTCTTATATTTGTTTTTTGCAGGGAAAGCCATAAACATTATTTTATGGTAGACACGGCATTAGGTATTATACAAAAAAAAGCTTGAAAAAAGATTATGCGTTACGTAGTTATCGTTTAAATTTCCGATATTTTGTTTACAACTATCCTCGATAGATTTTCTTTACAAACTGTCGAAAGAAAAGATCGCCGCGTCGGGGGAAACAATCGATGTAATAAATTTCCTCCCTTTACTTTACCGAGGCGCACAGGGACAGGTATTGGCTGTGGGTCTGACTATCCTGAAACAATGAGTGTACCACGTGTAAACTTCTATCCTTTTTTTACATACTACATATTTTATGCATATGCAGTTGCTCTTACCTTACATACAGCAAGAATTTTCCATGAATCCTATAGCATTTAAACATGCTGCACAAAGTATGTATCACTTTGTGATAGCACGTATACCTTACTTTGCATCTGAAATGTGATTGTTTTTCGGGCATTTTTCATGTCAAAGTAACGTTTAGGAACTTAAGTAAAATTGCAAAAAAAAGATCTGTTTGCGGGTATGGGCCAAAACCCAATTTTGCCTTTGGAAATTGCCGAAAATTTGTCGAGTACATTCTTTTGCTTCCGTATGATCCCTAAAAATGATTATACAGGGTGTCCCAAATAAAAGCAACTACATGGGTATTTCGGAAACGGTAAGAGATAGGAGTTTGTTTAAATAAGAAGCGCTATTCTAAGGTTAATCAGATGCCGTATCAAAATTAAAAATACTCTGCCAATCTATGGGCACCTAAGCTCACACTGGATACTATAGTTATAGTGTATCTACGTAAAAGCTAGTATAACTAAAAACTGAAGTATATTTTATTGAACTCCAGACTCAATTACCTTTCGTTTGATACCACACAAGCCATGTTTTGACTTAAACTCTAATTTTTCAAATCTACCCCCACCCTTTTTTTAAAAATTAAAATGTATTTTGTTTAACTCCAGACTCAATTACCTTTCGTTTGATATCACACACGCCATATTTCCACTTAAACAGTAATTTTTGAAATTTACCCCCACCCTTTTTTTTTTAAATAAACTAAAATGTATTTTGTTTAACTCCACACTCAATTACCTTTCGTTTGATATCACACACGCTATATTTTTACATAAACTCTAATTTTTGAAATCTACCCCCACCCTTTTATTTGGCTTGTGTTCGGTGGATTTTGTTCATTTTTAAATGGGACCATCTCGACCCAAAACACAGCCTGGGTACCAAATTTCATTAAAATCGGGCAAGCTGTTTTTTAGTTATGCGCGTTGGTCGTTACAGGCAGACATACAGACACACAGACAGACAGACAGACAGACAGGCAGACAGACAGACAGACAGACAGACATACAGACAGACAGACAGACAGACGGCGCAACAAAAAAGTTATAAAATCATCTGAAACGCAAAGATATATAAAAAAATTTGAAATCGGAGCAACTTTTTTTTTTCTCGAAAAAATTAGGATCACCATAGCTCACACTACTATAGTATAGTAGTAGTGTGAGCTAATATCTACAGGTGTTTTTAAAATATCGAGCAAAAACTAAAAATTGTGTTTTTTGAAAAATTAAAATATCGCCGCCATCTTGTAAACAAATTTAATGAAATTTGGTAGTATTGTATAAGCAACTACGGTCAATTGAATGACGTTAACAATTTTTTTCTAGACCTTATAGTTTTTCACTTAGTTGGCTGCGAAAGAAATGCAGTAGTTGTGTTTGTTGTCATACCTACGTAACTACCTTTCAAAAATTTTCCATTTATTTGATTTATATGCAAATCTTTAAGGCCCTTATTTTTTAACTTTTCTCTGGCTAAGAAATAATACAATTTCTTAAAATCTAGCTTTTATTTCTGAAACAAAAGTTTGCATTTATTATTTAATTTAAAATAAAACTATAAACCGACAACAAATTAAATAAGCAAATGTTCGAAAATTCCACCGTTGTTATTCATGCAAATATTGCATCGATGAATTAGAGACATGCATGCATCTTTAACTATTTGTTCAGGAATTTTTTCTATGGCTTGAACAACGGCTGCCTTAAGTTCTTTTATCGTATTATGAGTAGTTGAATAAACTTTATCCTTTAAGTATCCCCGAATACAAAAATCAAGAGGTGTAAGGTCCGGCGAACGTGCTGACCAGGCAACTGGACCTCGATTTCCGATCCAGTTATTTCCATGTTGCTGATTCAAATAGTCGGTTATGATTCTTGCATTATGTGGAGGTGTTCCATCTTGCTGGAACCACATGTTTGCTTCATCTTGAAGAGGCAAATTTTCTAAAATTTGGTCAATGTAATTTGGAGAATTTCTAGATATCGAGGTGCCGTCAAATTATTACGAAAAATGTTAAATAGTATGTGCCCGTTTATGACTCCTAGCCATACATTCAAACTCCACCTAACTTGATGGTACACCTCACGATTTAAGAACGGCTTTTACTCGGCCCAGTACACGTAGTTATGTCAACACACCGCAGTTTGTGAACCTGCTTTCATATATATCAACAAGGTAAAAATATAGATTTTTGCAGGAAAAAGGAAAATCTAAAAATGCAAATAACCGATTTTCGTCATTTTGTCGAATACACTCATTTGCCTTGGCACAGTAGTATATTATTGGTTTGTTTTCCAAATCTTTGTTTTCAAAACCTCTTTAGAACCCTTGAGAATGGCTTTCCGGGCAAAAACGCTTCCTGTTGAAGGATTAGTGAAATAAATCAAGTATAATTTAACCAAATCTCGCTTTTTATTTCTCAACCTATAAAAAGTTTGTGGAGCAGGACTTTCTTTGGAATTACTTTCAATTCAGTTTTTAACTTTTAAATAAAAAATCTAAATTTTAAGTTAACATTTTTTTATAGCTACAAAGTATTTTTATTTGAATTCAATAATTTAACTTTACAGTTTTGAAACATTTTTTTTTGAAACTCCATCTTTCCTTATCCTTTTTACTTTTTACATTATTCTAAATGCGAGAGTGGCATTTAAAGTATATGGAAATGCGGAACAAAAATAATTTTTCCCGTATAATTGGGCGGATTTTCGCTAAACTTGGCAAAAATATTTATTGGTCCATGAGCTGCACTGCTGTTATATAATGAAATAGGTTGTTTACTGTTGTTTACACCTAAAGGGTTGAAAAAACGTAAACGTAATTGTAAATTATTGTGGAGTATATGAGAATACGGGACATATTGTAAATATCAAGAATTAGTAAACAGATTTTCGTTAAACTTGGTAATTATTTTTGTTTGATCCTTTAGCTATATTTGGCACCACTACAAAGGGGTCGCCTATACCCAAGGTGTAGAAATGGGGTGAAGTTAAGTTAAAAGTTAGTTTAAATCACAGTATACTAATTATTAAGCAATAATCATATTTCCAGTATCGCTAGCCGGATTTTTACTAAACTTGGCAACAAGTTTACTAGTGCTTTAGATATATGGGTTGGTATAGAGTCCCTGTATGTTGGTAGAATGAAAATGTGTACATCAACCTTTCTATAATTTAAAAATTCTTATTTGTTTTTTCTCTGCACAATTTTTACGTGTGGTCAACTTCAGAGTGCGCACTCTTCGGTGTGCGCATTTTTTATACGCATTTTTGTGTGCGCTTTTTTCCTGTGTGGATATTTCCGGTCAATATTTAAAAGCTGCATTTACGTTGTAAAAATTACGTCACTTAATAAATAGAGAATTATTGAAATACAGCCAGGCTATAATTGTGCCAGGCACTCTTTTGACACATTCACATTGAAAACTGACAGCTAATCCTTCAAAATTGACATACCAAAGTCGAATTTAAAACTTTCGTCGTTTATTTTCAATTAATAAAAGAAGGCACTATTTATTCCGGTTCATATAGTAAACAAAGGCCGTGTGTTGAAAGATCACAGCTGATATTACAATGTGAAGATGTCAAAATTGTGCCTGGCACTGTTATAGCCTGGCTTTATTTCAATAATTCTAATGTCCACCGCGGCTTTGCCTCGTGAGTCGACTTCTGAAAGTTCAATATTCGATTATCTGACTGCACCGAGGTGGGTTAATCGCAGCAATTTCGCACATGATGTTGTATTTTACGGCGCACAGTGCTTCAAAACCGTATAAAATTGCCGCATTCATTTTCTTTGGGTACAAATACGTTATTGTTATAGCATAAATACATGTTCAAAGAATCAAAAAGTAAAGCCCTCATAGCTGGCTTTGGAAACAATGGAAAATTTTAATTCGCGGACGCGCATTTTCAACTGCGCATGCGTGTGTCTTGTCATGTTGACACCTAGCCCGCCGTGTGGCTGGAGGCCATCTTTGTTGCTTATTTACATTTTGCGGTGTTTTGCGTTTGTCGTGTAAAATTATGTTTTTTTCTGTGAAAAATGGGAATTAATTCACGTAAAACATGTGCGGTGAGTGAAAAACTACTTGTATTTTGCTTCATTATTTGTTAATAAAGTTAAGAGTGGTTCTTCTTCTCTTCATGGTGTCCACAATAAATCTGCAGAATTAGTTTTAGAACAATTACAATTTTAATCCACAATTTGATACATTTTCACCTAATCAACTAGTTTTTAGAAAAAAATAGTAGACATAACCCTAAACTTTTTGACAATTGTCAAATAATGTAGTGACGTAACGGAGTTAGTTCCAAAACCATCAAAACTGACGCATGCGCAGTAACCGAAATCCTGTCTACCCGAAAAAGGAACATTAAGAATTAAATAGGGGCAGTGGCGCACCCAGGAATATGTCTTGGGGGGGCCCGAGACCTCATGATGTCGTATTTTATGCTATTTTATCCTTTTATTCATGAAATATGTGGAAAATATCTAAAAAAATCCTGGCTGCAAGTATCGCGTGTATATATTTATGCTCCAACGTATTTGTTTGAGTATAAGTTTGTAACGACTGGTCGGATTTCAAAGACTTTTAGCTCATTGGAAAGTTAGGCTATACGACACGAGAAATTAAAGATGGCATACGCTTATCAAAAACACCCAGTTTCAACCCCCTTGCAAAATATTTTCCCGCGTTGGTGTCATTCCGAGTTTGGGTCAGTTAAAAACTTCGTCCTTGTCGTGATTAATAAAGGTATTACTTATTAAAATTACAATAAAGCTCGCGCGCGAAATACCTTTGTTAAAAATCTATATACAATGTGTATTATAAATAATATATCATGTTTAAAAGCAAAAAAAGTGTACCATCACCTGTGAAACTTGTTTTAAAAATTAGCGAAAAGCCCAAACAAAATCAAGAAAAAATGGATAATGCCGAATTATTTCAGGATAGCCATGCTAGAACACAAAATGAAGAAGTTTTATATAGCGAATGAAAAAATCCCAAAACGAAAAAAATTCACTTAGTGTACAAGTGGATTATCTCCGAAGTCAACTGGAAAGTATGCAAAGAAAATTTGCAGATTTAGAGACAAAAGTCACTAAAAAAAGAGTCTGACATGGACTGCATTACTGATGAGGACGATCTGGCAAGAGAAACTGAGTGGATCAGACAAAAAGGAAAAGGTTGGAAAAACCGTCGAATGGATACTTCACTCTCACCACCACAACAAAGCTCGGGCACTGGAGAGCCCTCCAATAAAACACAAAATGAAGAACCCCCAACTAAGGTTAAAAAAGCTCCATTACCTCCACCGATTATGGTAAATGGCGTAAATAATTTTAATGATATTTATGAAAAGTTAAATATCATACAAGGAGTTAAAATAAAAGTTTTAAATAACGAAAATATTAAAATAAATGTACAAGACGCAGACAGCTATCGGCTGGTTACTAAAATGCTTAATGAAATAAAGCATCAATGGCACTCATACGAAAACAAACAAATAAGGCCGATTAGAGTAATAGCGAATAGGCTACACTTCTCATGTGACCCACAAAAAATTGTAGCTGATCTACAAAAAAAAGGTTTTAAGGCACTGGAGGCCAGCAACAAACTTAAATGGAGAACAAGACAACCTCTTAACATGTTTATGCTCACATTTAGCCACGATGAAGATATCAACAAAATTTTTGAAATTTCCAGTATCCTTGGGATTGAAGTGGAAATAAAAGCACTAAAAACCTCAAAGTTAGTCCCTCAATGCAAAAGATGCCAATCTTATGGACACACGCAAAAATATTGCGCTAAAGAACCACGTTGCGTAAAATGCACGGGGAAACATCTTACTGTAGAATGCCCCAAACCAAAAGAATCTGAGCCAAAATGTGGAGGCAAGCATCCTGCTAACTACAGAGGATGCCTTGTTGCTAAGGAAATACAAAAATTGAAAAATAAACCTAAGAAACCGAATCTCATACCAAACGTGAGTACAAATAGACAAAACCAACATGCAAGAAACACAGTCACACAAAACTCTGTGACAAGGACATACAGCCAAGTAGCAGCAACAGCTACTATACCTGATATTAATATCAGTAGTCAAAATACTATGGAACAAACACTACAATTAATTTTGGAGAAATTGAACAAACTTGATGAGCGATTAACTAAACTAGAAAGTAGCAATAACGGAGCTACCAATATGCCTCAAAATGGTCAGTAATCTTAGAATCCTAGCTTGGAATGCCAATGGTCTCTTGCAACATCAGCAAGACTTGCAAGTTATTCTAGACATAGAAAAAATTGACGTCTGTCTTGTGTCAGAAACGCATTTCACTAACCAGCCTCACATTAAATTTAAAGGTTATAAAGTGTATCATACAACTCACCCTAGCAATACTGCACATGGGGGAAGTGCTGTAATAATTAAAGAAAATATATCACACTATGAGGAGATGGGATATAAAACCATAGAGAGTCAAGCTACATTAGTAAGTGTAAAAACCAAAACATATACATTAGTCATAAGTGCTGTCTATATACCACCAAGGCACTTACTAAAGAAAAATCAATATCTTAATTTTCTCAGAAAATTAGGAAACCGTTTTATAATTGGAGGTGACTTTAATGCAAAAAATACCTACTGGGGATCTAGACTGACGAATTCTAAAGGAAAAGAACTTTTGCAAGCTATTAGTGAATATCAATGTGAGCCGATATCAACTGGTAAGCCCACATACTATCCAACAGATCCAGGAAAAATTCCAGATCTAATTGATTTTTTTATAGTAAAAAATATATCTTTAAGTTTTGTAGATATAGAAGAAAGTTTTGATTTACACTCAGATCATTCACCTATTATTCTAACTCTTAGTAAAAACATAATAAAGAAAGAAGCAAATATCTCACTAGTTAATAAACTGACTGACTGGATTAGTTTTAAACAAAGTCTGTCAGAAAAAATAAACCTATCAGTACCATTGCAAACGCCAGAACAAATCGATAAAGAAGTTGATTATTTTGTTACAAATATTCAACAGGCAGCTTGGGAAAACAGTCCAAAACCAAAGAGAATTTTTAAGGGAAAAACTATCCAAAGGAAATTAGAGACCTTATATTGGAAAAAAGGAAACTAAGAAGAAAGTGGCAACAAAGCCGTGATCCTCGGGAAAAAACAAATCTCAACAACATGACGCAGCGCATTAGGCGAGAAATTCTAGTAATAAAAAATGAATCTATTAACCATTTTCTTAATGAACTTAGAGATGATAAAAATACCGACTATTCCCTTTGGAAAGCAACCAAAGATTTTAAAAGACCAATTATCCAAATTCCACCCATACGAAAATCTAACAACCAGTGGGCAAGGAGTAACGAAGAAAAAGCAGATATTTTTGCAAGTCATTTAGAAAAAACATTTCAGCCCCACGAAGCACCAGATGAACACTTTCATTTAAATGAACCCCATCAAATCGAGGACCATATTAAGCTTACATCACCAAAAGAAATATTAACAGAAATCAAAAATATTAATTCGAAAAAAGCCCCAGGGTATGATCTTATTAACGGGGTAGTCATAAAACAACTCCCCAGAAAAGCTATCGTAAAACTATGCAACCTAATTAATGCGTCTTTTAGTCTTAGGTATGTACCTAAACTGTGGAAAGTTGCAGAAGTTATCATGATTCCAAAACCGGGAAAACCACTCCATGACGTGTCATCTTACAGGCCAATATCTTTGCTGCCAATTATATCCAAGCTCTATGAAAAATTATTGCTTAAAAGAATAAAACCCATCATAGAAAGACAAGAAATTATTCCATCTCATCAATTTGGTTTTCGAGACAAGCATTCCACGATAGATCAAGTACACAGAATTACTAATATAATAGAAAAAGCACTAGAAGAGGGAAAAGTTTGTTCTGCAGTTTTTCTAGATGTAGCACAAGCATTTGACAAAGTGTGGCATGAAGGCCTTAATTTTAAACTAAAAAGGTTTCTGCCAAAACAATATTCGGATATTTTGGAATCATACATATCTGATAGACATTTTAGAGTAAAACAGGAAGACTCATACTCAAATTTAAGAGAAATTCAAGCAGGCGTGCGCCAGGGTAGCGTACTAGGCCCTTATCTATACTTATTATTCACTTGTGATATCCCAAAGCCAGAAAATTGTCACTTAGCAACATTTGCCGATGATACTGGTTTATTGACGGTAGAAAAATCTATTGAAAAATGCATAGAAAAACTTCAGGATGCAGTCTCCCAAATTCACAGTTGGACCACAAAGTGGCGAATAAAATTAAATGAAACACAAATCAATTCATGTTGATTTTACAAAAAAAATATAAATCACATACAAATAACAATTAACAACATTCCAGTACCATATTCGAATCAGGCAAAATATCTAGGTATGACACTTGATGCCAAATTGCGCTGGAAAGCACATGTTAAGAAAAAAAAAAGAAGAACTTGAGATAAGGTATAGAAAAATGAACTGGCTAATTGGAAGGAAGTCCAATTTAACAATTCATAATAAGTTACTGCTTTATAGACAAATACTGAAACCAGTATGGACATATGGTATTCAACTATGGGGTTGTGCTAAAGAGAGTAACATTCTAGTTGTACAGAGATTTCAAAATAAAGTATTAAGAAACATTGTGAATGCACCTTGGTACGTTCGAAATAGTGACCTTCATCGAGATTTAAAAATCGAAACTGTAGCAGAGACTATAAAAAAGTACGCAAAAAGCCATGAAGATAGACTCCATCGGCATGTGAATGTGGAAGCAATTCAGCTTCTAGACAATACTATGCTAGTTCGACGACTAAAAAGAGTGAAGCCGTTTGAGCTAGTAAACTAAGTGAATTACACATAAAACAAAATAATGCTATAAACACAACACAATTGTGAGTTACAGACTAAACAAGGCGGGGAGAACTGTTGAGTGAACCCTAAGTTTAAATCTGACTTTTCTAGTAAATTAAGTTAAAACAAAATTGCTAATTAGTCTTACTGACTAGATTGTAATAAAAAAAACACAGTGTGTTTGACAAAAAAAAAAAAAACTTATTAAAATTGGTCATGAATTGCAAAAGATACAATAAAATGAACAAGGTGATTTTAAGCTACAACCAGTGGCGGCTGGTGACGTTATAAATTGGAGGGGCAGAAATTTAAATTGCATGAAAAATGAGATAAAAAACATAAAACAATTTTATTTTAGTATTTTCCAAACAAGAAGCTACTTGGTGTAGAGAGTAACCACAAAAATCCCACAGAATTTTAAACAATTTTTGTCACATTTTTATTATGTTCGGTAATGTTTTACCTGTTGGCACTATTCAAGTGGCACCTAATATCAGTCTTGCCTAGCATAGAAAATTCTGTGAAAAATGTGGTTAATGAATATCACTCACTTTGTGTCTTTTTAACTTTTTACTAAAGTGCTTGATATCACACATTTTCTTTGCACGCAGGATCACTTCGTGGATTGTTCAGAACAAGACAAATAAAGCAAAAAAAAAGCATTTCTTTTTTCACAACCGCACAACCAGTTTTCAGCATAGTATATTTTTTTGGGGAACGGGTAGACCTCGTCAGATGTCTATCAGGGGAAATGAATCGACCCCTGCCCTCCGTAGATTTCAGGTACTCTCCGACCCGGAGAGTTAGCACCTGTTTGGGGTCCCTTTCCCAGGGTTACGGGAGAAGACCACATCGATATGAAAGGCGGAGAGAATGGACCTCGGTATGGTGATCATAGCGTAGGTGGCAACCCTTTCTTTTGGGGATAGTATAAAAGACTACTGCCTTGTAGTACCGGCGCTGGAATCGTCAAAGGCTAGGGGAAGAAAACCTCAATCAAAAATCACCTGGTCCTCCAGGTTGGGTCTTGGGGCATCAGACTAACTCTCTGATAGCCGGAAAAAACGTACACTGTTAAAAAACCCAATCAAACGCCTCGGAAAGAAAGGAAAAACCTAAGACGAACCAAGCAAAAAAACAGGAATATGATTTTTGGTACATGGAACGTGCAAGGAATGGGTCGAAAAGTTAATGAAATAGTACATGAGTGCAGCAGAATGAAGGTAGACCTTGCTGTACTAACAGAAACGAAAAAGAAAGGAAAAGGATCTGAAAACCTAGGACAATATGACCATTTCTGTAGCGGAGTGGCAAAAGAAAAACATGCTCAACAAGGAGTATCTATTTTGGTCAACAAAAGATTTAGAAAATTTATCACCAACTGGGAAGCAGTCAATGAAAGGCTAATTAAAATGAATATAACAATAAAAGGAATGAGACTCACGATTTTTGGAATCTATGCGTATAACGACGATGCAAATGTAGCCGTGAAAGGCAATTTTTTTGAAAAAATACACAATGAAATATCAGCAGTAAGTACATCTAGAGAAATTGTCATATTGGGAGATTTAAATAGTAGAACCGGTAACAGAGTTAATGATCTGACAGTTGGCCAATATGGAGAAAATGTTGTTAATGACAATGGAAACCGGCTAATTACAGTATGTGAGCAATTAGACCTAAAAATCCAAGACGGTTTTTTTTCAACATAAGGAAATACACAAATATACCTGGACCAAACCCTCACAAAACCTGAAATCCGTCATTGATTATCTTATCACTAAACAAAAGACAAAACTACAAATTCAAGATGAACAAAGCGTGGATCAACATGCGGAAGTGATCACTATTTTCTGGAGTCCAAAATTCTCTTTCCTTATCAAGGCCGAAGCCTGCATCAACAACATCTTGATGATACAGTGATTGAAGAAATTGATTACTGTAAATATAATCTACTAAGCCTAGAACATAACAGCGTAAGAAAGTTATACAAAAAGAGACTGAACGAAAAACTTAATACAAGTTCAGGTGAAACCCCAGATGAGGAATAAGAATGTATTACATTAAGCATCCACCAAGCTGCAGAAGAAGCACTAGGATTAGTGGAAGAAACTTCTAAAAGAAGAAAACCATACTGGTGGGATGCTGAGATTGAAAGAGAAATAAAGGAAAAAAGGAAATTATATCACACTTACTTATCCCAAAAGACAGATAGAAGCAGACAAGAATACAAAATCGCGCAATCAAAGGTGAGAAGAATGAAAGTGTCAGAAAATAAATTCTTACTTAGGAGGTAGGAGAAGTACCGAAAGCTGGAAAACTATAAGATCGATTAAAAAAGAAACATGCAGAGATATTATTTCATCAATACCAGATAAAGAATGGGATGAGCATTTTAAAAAACTTTTAACTGAAGATAGAGCAGAATTCAAGGAAGACGCAAGAGACAATATAATTAGAACGATGGGATCTCCAGTACCCCTCCTAATCTCTGAGGTCAAAAACGTGTGCACAACCTTAAAAAGCGGTAAATCTGCCGGACCCGGAAATATCCCAGCCGAACTTATTAAATATGGCACTGAAGAACTGTCCTGGAGATTACGGAATCTTGTCCAAAAATATTTAAATGGAACTGTAGTACCAACTGAGTGGAAAACGTCATATATATCCACAATACACAACAAAGGAAGGAAAGATATATGTGACAATTATAGAGGAATATCTGTGACTAGTACGCTAAGCAGAATATACGGTAAAATAATAAGAAATAAAGTGGAGAGCGAATATAAAGACATGGAGGCAGAAGAACAAGCTGGTTTCAGGGCGGGTAGATCGACTTCAGATCATCTCTTTTGTATAACCCAAGTTATTGAAAAGAAAATGGCATACGGACAAGAGCTTTACGTCGATTTGCAGAAGGCATATGATATTATACCACTAAATCTACTTTGGAAAGCGTTGGAAAACACAAACATAAGCGTACAACTAATTAAGGGCATCAAAGAGTTATACCGCAATAGTAAGGCAAAAGTTAAAATAAAAGCAAAACTAACCAAAGGCTTTCAAGTAAATAAAGGTCTTAAACAAGGTTGCTGTATCTCGCCTACGCTCTTCAAGATATACTTGGAACAAGTCCTTAAAGTATGGAAGAGAAAATGCCAAAACATGGGAATTCCCTTGGACGAAACCACCTTGTATACTTTATGTTTCGCCGATGATCAGATAGTAGTGGCTCAGGATTATGACGACCTCGAATATATGACACGAAAACTAATAGAAGAGTACAATAAGTGGGGACTAGAGGTTAATCTCAATAAGACAGAGTATATGTGTATCGGTGGAATGAAACAGGATCTAATCTTAAATACCGGGCAGCAACTTCAGTCCTGTGATGAGTACAAATACTTAGGTCTAAAAATTACAGCTGATGGAACACTAGACAAAGTTATAAAAGATCGAAACGTACAAGGAAGAATAGCAATAACTTTATAAAATGTAATAATTTGGGACCAAAGTATATCAAAGCATAACAAAAAGTTTATATATAACACCGTTGTAAAAAGTATTATTACATACGGCTCAGAAGTATGGCCAATCAAAGATAGACAGAAAAAATGCTTTCCGCTACGGAGATGGACTATTGGAGAAGAGCAGCAGTGAAATCAAAAAGAGAAAGAGTTAAAAATCAAAGAATAAAAGAAATTATGACAGTGGGTGAACGTACTTTAGTGGATGATATAAGAACAAAACAACTGGTGTGGTACGGACATGTACAAGGAATGAATGATGAAAGACTACCTAAACAAATACTACAATGGAAACCAACTGGCCGAAGAAAACGAGGACGGCCAAGGAGAAGCTGGAGAGAAGGAATACACAGTGAAATAAGAATAAGAGGCCTAGATGATGAATTATGGGCAAACAGAAACGAGTGGGGATTGGGTATCAGAAGACGTAGAACGTTGTGAAACCGATAAATATATATATATTTTTTTATAAAAATTTTTATTATATGTTTTAATGGAACACCCCTCGGTATTACTAACAATAAAATTTTGGAAAGGGCAACGAACGGTTTGGCACGATGAATGTGGCCGACGTCACCCAGACATCGCTGAAAAATGGGTGAAATTGAAACCTTGCCCCGCGCGGCGCTGCCGGCTTGTAATTTTTTACGTTAAAACGTTCACTCAATTAATCGCTCGGTGTTAACCACAGATAATAAAAAGAACTAGACAATCAAGTCGTAAGGGAAGATTTAACTTTTTTTAAATAAATCAATTAAAAAGACTGTTTGTTGTCTAGTTTTGGGAGGGCACTGCCCCGTTGCCCGCCCTGTAGCAGCCGCCACTGAGCCCATTTCACTTTTACCGACGTGTAAATTGATTCGAAAAAATTGTTAGAAAACGTATGTGAAATTACTTAATTTATAAATAATTCAGAAAATGTGTTATTTGGGTGTATTTTGACCTATCTTATCAATATTGTCGTGATGTCTCTGTCTGTGTGTGTGTGTGTGTGTGTGTGTGTGTGTGTGTGTGTGTGTGTGTGTGTGTGTGTGTGTGTGTGTGTGTGTGTGTGTGTTGGCGTAACATACCTTGCGAGGACACACACCAACTCCTCACCGGAGTTGCGAGGACCGTTTACGTTGGGAGGTCCAATTTCTGGACCTCATAACGTTTGGACCTTATTTTGGTCGTCCTCATAAAATTTCCAACATTTTGATATATATCACTTAAATTTTTCCTGGTCCTCACAACGCATGTCAAAAACAGGAATTTAGTTCCAACAAAATTCTTGAGAGTGTCATAGAGGGCGCTTTTAGTGTGTATGCGATTGGACCTAGAAATCATTGTGAGGACCCAACTCTCTGCGTGTGTATAAATTTTACACACACTTTGGTAATTTTAAAGTCTGGCCCTTACATCGTCGATTCTGTTCGGTTGGTTTAATAAAACTCGTTTACCGAGTGCATTTTAAATTTTTTTATAGTAGTAGCATTGTCTGGCCCTTACATCGTCGGTTCTGTTCGGTTTGATTTGGATACCTAAACGCCTTTGATAAAACCCGTTCAACTAGTACATTTAAATTTTTTTTATAGTAGTGTAGTATTCTCTGATCCTTACAGCGTCGTATGAAAATATAACGGATCTTTTGCATGTACCATTTTTCTTTTATCTTTTATTTGACGCATGTGCAGTTACCTGGTTTAAACCTTATCCTTTACTAAAAGTGTTTGACCTTACTTATGTTCGAAAATCGCAGGCTACTAGTTCCTTTATACTGTGCGTCCAAAAATCTGGAATCACCGAATTTTTGACAATATTACACGTTTTTAAGACAAAAATTTGAACACTATGATTCTTATTCTAAACCACGACACGATTTTAAAAAAAGATACCTATGCCGTGTTTTAGAATAAGAATCGAAGTTTTCGAACTTTTTTCTTAAGAACTTGTAGTTTTCTTTAAAAAATCGGCGATTTTAGACTTTACGGACGCAGAGTATAAAGACAGTGTTGCCGCTCATATAATGTTATGACAAAATATAATGTAAATTTAAATACAGTCGAACCTCTCTAACTCGAACCTCTATAACTCGAACCCCTCTATAACTCGAACCTTTTCAGCGGTCCCTGGACTTTTTACATGTATTTTAACCTATGTAACTCGAGTTTCTATAACTCGAACTCTCCATAACTCGAACTGTTTTGGTTGTCCCTTCAGGTTCGAGTTATAGAGGTTCGACTGTATTTTTAATAGGTATGTGTTATTTGGCAACAGGATCAGAAATAAATTTGATATTTTACAGTCAAACCATCTCAAAAAATAAAATTTTGAATAGACTATTACCTGAGACTGTGAACTGTTACTGTGTTTTTGATTATGATGGCAGTATACTTTCCTGGCGATTTTTCACTGATGTTGCTTTTTCAGTTTTTTCCTTAGTGGTTATCTGAACTTTTTAATTAATTTTGCCTACAGTACAAAAAAAAGGCTTTTGACAGATAAATAAAGGGTAATGGATAATGTGTGTCTGCAAAAGGTCAAAATTGGACTTCTAAATATAACGTAATATCTGTCATTTAATGTCGCATTTATAAGGATAAAGGTCCCTATTATTATGCCCATATGAGCTTACAAACCTAAAGGCCTGTGGTTAGGTTGCAGAATTAAAACTATTTGTAAAAAGTAGATTTTAGCTTTTTTGGAAAAGAAGAAAAGAGAAAGCTGAAAACTTTTATTACTACAATCCTGGACGAAAACCTAATGTTCTTTCAGGTTAGTTTAGATAATTTTAGGCTAGTTTCTGTAAAATTTTAAAATACCAATTCTTGTAAATTAGGAGGTGCGTGAGTAACTTTTAACACCCGTTTATGGCCGCTCATGATGGATAGTACTATTCGACGCGGGCCGAATCAACAAAACCAGTTCTTTTCAGAACCACAATCTTTCTTTAAAAAATCGTAAATGCCTAATTTATATGTCCTATTGCCTGCGAGGAAGCAAAACATACACTCCTGACTTCTTTTCCGGTATCCTAGAATTTTTTTATATATACTCTGTCTTTCCTTCCAATTAGGATTAATCGCCGAGTTTCGCAAGGTTACAGCAAAATTAAAGCATTTTAAACAATCAAAAACATCCAAGTACCAAGTGAGGAATCGAACCCGGCTCGACCGGGTCTGAAGCAAATTTTGCTAACACTAAGCTACGGATGATGATTGGGAGACTGGGAATTTTAGAAAATGTCAAACCTAACCGTGCCAATGAAGAATAGGGCTTTATTGTCACGGTTAGAATAGGTTGGCAATCAATTGACAACGGTTAGGTTTCATACTCTTTAGAACCCCGGTGAAGAGGTAAGGAGAGTATGTTTTTAAAAAGGTCGTCTAACAAAATATACCTGGTAAGTGAGTTTAATAAAAAAAAAAAATTTGTAAACATCATATGAAAATAATAAACTTAATATCAAATTAAACCTTCGCCAGGTTTTTCCCGCTGATTCGACCAGCGCCGAATCGCTCGCGCCGAGTTGGCAGTGCCGAATAGTACCTTTCCCCTCACAATCTATTTGGCCCGTATCACACATGGCAATCCAAAATGGGTTGCGCGTAAGCAATTGAGGCGTGTTTTACAAAAACAACATATGTCCAAAACAAAAAATTTCAGAAAATAAAGAAAACGCTTTATTTTAAAACGAATGATTTTCTTAAATATTTTTTTATTACACACAGTAACTATTGACTTACGAATTCTGTTCGTTACATAAGAAAAAACATTTGTTGCCTAATTACTTTAGAAAAAGAGAATACCTTTTGGACATAAGTTGTTTTTGCAAGAAAGAAAAAGTTATTACAAAGAAAACTACAAGGACATATGTGCTTTTTGCGGAATAATACAAATTTTAACTGCTCATATCTTGGCACTTGAGGTGTTTTTGCAGAATCTTATTTCATGGTCCTAAAGCCATCAATTTTTTCGACTAGATGACGCCCCTAACTCATTTTCGTCAACTTTGGACTTATGCGGTTTTTGTAATTGTGACCCAATGTAACTCACGTTATGCATCCATCTCCGTAGAACACTGATTGCTGTGGGGCGAGGGGGTGCTAAAAGTTAATGTTAAAGCAAAATACAAAGTCTCACCCTACACTTTCCTAATTAAATTCGATAAAAAAACGCTATGTAGGCAGGGTTGGATGGGCTCAAAAAAACCGGCCCTGGCATTTTTTTTATTCGGCCCTCGCACAAAAATTTTACATAAAAAAACGAAGTCATTTTGTGGTATTTTTGTTTTTGATATTATGGAGGTTTTGTTATTATCATCATAAGTGGGTAAGCAAAAAGTGGAACACCAAACTTTTGAATTACGTTTATAAGATTAGGTTCGGTTCGTGGGGGGTTTGATTCGGAGGGGTTATCTTTTTTTTCGTAGGGGGGATAAGGTCGTTCGGGGGATTTGGAAACTATCAATGCGAATTGCGGCTATAGTATGATGATTCATTTGGTTATTTTTAAAATGTTATTCTGTTTACGGACGCCTTTGCAGTTTTAAAAATGGGGTTATTCTTACCTTGTTAAACATCATTTAAAAGGATTTATCATAACAAAAACATTTCATGTAAAAAAAGCCAAGTACGCGTAAGTCGTATTCCGTAAAAAGAATTGAGATAAAAGTAAAGCCAAGTTCTCCATTACAAATTTCAAAACAAATGGTTCTTACTAGTTTGGAAATGTTTTTTTAAACTTTGCTATTCCAGCCAAACTTCTTTACGTTCAATTTAGCACTGTGCCTAAGAGCCATTTGCAGCCGTAACTGCCAAGTTTACAAGCGCGGATCTGGGTCAAAATCTAGGGGAGGGGGGGGTAATAGTCGACAAAAATTTGTTTTTGTCATATAATTTTTTTTCTAGGGGGGGTAATTCTCCTGTTTTCCCTTATTTTATTAGGAAAAAGTGCATATTTTTGTTTCTAGGGGGGGGGGGGGGTAATTACCCCGATACACCCCCTCAAATCCGCGCTTGCAAGTTTAGAAAAACATTTCCAAACTAGTAAGAACCATTCGTTTTGAAATTTGTATTGGAGAACTTGGCTTTACTTTTATCTCAATTCTTTTTACGGAATACCACTTGCGCGTACTTTTTTTTCATAAAATGTTTTTGTTATGATTTCATTCCTTTTTTAAAGGATTTGGATAATATTTAATTTTTAAAGTAGTAAAATATGCGGAATATTGTTCAAAACTGTTGCAATGCCTTATTAAAAATGTTGAGTTTTTTTTTATATTTTCCTATGGTTTTATCATAGTTCCTATCAGCCTTCTAAAGCTCAGCTCTCTAGTGTTCCTGGAAGTGGGCAATGTTAATTTTACATAACATTACATTTAAAGAGGAGGAACGTAAAATTTTGATATTTTAAATTTTTTTTCTATAGTTTTATCATAGTTTCTATCAGTCGTCAAAAGCTCAGCTCGCTAGCGTTTCTGGAAGTGGAGAATGTTACTTTTACATAACTATACATTTATAGGGGAGGGAAGCTAATTAAAATTTGGGGTTTCTAATTTTCTTTTAGAGTTTTATCATAGTTTCTATCGGCCTTCCAAAGCTCAGCTCTTAACCGTTTCTGGAAGTAGGCAATGTTACTTACTTAAACTGGAGGGGTTGTTAACTTCATGAAGATCTACGAATGTGCAAAGTTTGAGATTCGTAGCACATTCCGAAGTAGAGTTTTAGATAGGTCAAATATCGGCTGAAATGTTTCAAGAAAAGATGGAACGGCGCGCGAATTTGGCGAGGCACTGCCGCCGTGCCCTCAGATTTTAAAACAACCTGATGGCACATTTTTTATAGAGCTTGGTTTTTAGGAAAATCGGCTGAAACATGTGAGAAAAATGTATTTACTTATTTAATTTTTTTAATGACCCTCATTTACGGACGTTGCTGGAGAGTTTGTTTACGAAACTCCACTGACTTATAGGTAAATTGCTAAAAAGGAAATTTTTTCTGCAAGAAAGTGTAGAATACGTTTTTGTCAATTGAGCATAGTTTCTGAGAAAATTAGACAAAACCTGTAACAAAATTAATGTGTTTGATCATGGGCGTAGTCAGGGTGGGGCAGGGTGGGGCACTTGACCCACCCTGGCTTGTCACCTGCCCCATCCTGGCTTTAGCTTATTTAGTAAGACGAGAATTAAAGGGGAGCTATAAAAGTTTTCAATAAATATTTGATTGTACATTTTTTTGCTTTGTTGCCCCACCCTGAACGAGACCCTGACTACGTCCATGTGTTTGATGATTTGTAAAAAAGTAATTTAATTTACGGACACCTGTAAAGTTTTAATCTGAAGGTAAATTTTGCGTTATTATAAAGAGTTTAAAAGGAAACTGTATTGGCTACAATCGACTATAGATTACAATTTTTGATAAAGGGCTTGCTTTTTAAGATAATCTGGTAAAACATGTGACAAACATGTGGTTTTTTTACCCGTCGCCGCTGGTATTAAATTCAACTAAAATATATATTGTGGAAAAGGAAATTTTATTTTCTACAATACCATAACCAGGCTTAATTTCTGAGGAAATTGAATAAAACTTGTAAAACATTGGTAAGTTTAGTGATTTTTTAAAATTGATTTAAAATTCGGACCCCTTAAATTATTCTTCCTGATCTTGCCTTATTACATCATTTAAAAGGAAATATAATTGTCTAAAATAAAGCAGATATCACATTTTTGATATAGAGCCTGGTTTTTAAGAAAATCGGGTGTCCCAAGGCCCCTCCCCCCTGGCCCCTACACTTTTTTCAAACCACATAATATTTTTTCAAAATCCATAATATGTTTGTAGTATGTAAAATTTTATTTAATTCAGAAATTATACACTATTTAAGAACACGCGCCGCTGCTGGCGCCATGATATACCTATATTATACAGTGTGTCTCCGGATGGAGTTGACAAGAGGAAAAAATCATTTATTTTTGATTTTACAAAAAAACTCCCTCTTTATAAAAAATTCTGCTTGTTGAAAAATTAAGATTACCATAATAAAATCTTTGATTAGATGTACAGGGTGTTATTAAATTAAGAAACATGTAATTAATAAGTGGTCAAAAATCGTTATTTTTAATTTCACGAAAAATACCATTTTTTATAAAAATTCTGCTTGTCAACATACTGAAATAACGATATATCCTTGATTAGAAGTACAGGGTGTTATCGAATTAAGAAACATAAAATAATCCAAGAGGAAGAGGACCTTATTTATTCAGTAAAGCAAAATGTTATGTAAACAAAAGGGTTTGTATCACAACATAACAAAATCTAGGGAAACAAAATCTAACCAGGTGTTAATTTTTAAAAGTTAATCCGTTCTGCTTTTGTAAACATTTTTGAATGTAAAACCTATTACTTGAAAATCAATATGACAATCAACAGAATAAATCTAGATAGATAGATTTTTTATATTACCATATTATATTATATTAGATTTGATAACACCCCATTAAGGCAATCTTTATTTTTCAACAAGCAGAATTTTTTGTAAAGAGTGAGTTTTTTTCGTAAATTCATACAATTAAATTACAGCCCTAACAATATAATTATTTTGGTGACCACACCTATACGGACATAAGATGCGCTGTGGGGACTTCTACTTTTCACATGCGTTGCGCGGACGACTAGATAGAATAGAGATAAATGAAATGTTTAAAAACAACTGTTTTTTGAGGTGCTCCAGTAAGGTAGAAACCTACTTAAAATTTGCAAAAATGTCAAAATAGAAAAAATCTGTCAAACAGGTCCCTACGTTGTGAGGTCCATAAACGATGTGAGGTACTTAGGGACGTCGCTTCGAAAAGTATGAAAATCAAAATGTTGCGTCGGTCGTTGCGCGGTTCGCTAGAACAAATGGCTAAGATAAGGACGATAGGGATCTATTACCCAGGCGGACCGATATTTTATGTATGATGTGTGGATTTTTTACGATACGAGGCCCTACGAACATTCTAACCAATTTCAGTTAACTTAAATTCCAAATGGTAAATAGAATCAAACTTGACCACTTATACGTCTTGTATATTTTTATATTTTGAGAAAGTTCTGAACTTATTCTCTCATTGCCTTGCCAATTGTGTCTCTATTAATTTCCTCATTAACTCATTATTACTGAACCTATTTTGATGAAAAAACGCATAATTGTAAAAATCAATATCGAAATTTTCCTATATATAATTATCCAGTTCGTTGCTTGAAATAAAGTTATTTTTCTACAACCACCAAGCCGATTTTAACGGCCCCTAGCTTATTATGTGGCAGAAAACAAATTCTGGAACATAAAGATAAACGAGTCTCTTTAATGCGTCAAGATTGATTCTGTCCCCTATTTTGGATTTTACGACGGATTAAAAAGAAATATTTTTGACCACAGGTATGAAAATGCACTTTGTTCCATTAAAATCGGTGATAAAGTTCAAAAATTAAAACGAAAAATAATTTGCTCAATGTTTTTGGCCCAACTGGTAGATAAGCCAATTTAAAATAAGTAATTCAAACTTCAAACTATTATAAAATTTAAAGAAATTCGTCCATCATTTTCAAAGAGATATTTTTTAACCACCAAGAAAAGGGACCCCAAAGTCACTGGTTTCCGTAAAAGAATGCTACTATATTAACTATATATATATATATATATATATATATATATATATATACAGTGGCGTATATAAGGGGAAGGGGCGGATTTTTTTAGATATTTTCCACATATTTCATGAATACAAACATAAAATAGCATAAAATACGGCCTCAAGAGGTCTCGGGCCCCCCCCCGAAACTGTCTCGCCCCCCCCCCCGAAACTTTTTTCTATATACGCTACTGTATATATATATATATATATATATATATATATATAGAATAGTGGTTTAATTATTGATTTTTAAAAATGTTTCGTATAGTGATGTGTCTTTTTAAATTTGTTTTTGTATGTAATTTTAATTAATGTAATGTGTGATTATGAATGTATGGTTCTGAAGACGGTCTTTAGACCGGAACGTCAATAAATGTAAATTAAAAGTTGCTAGTTTATTAATGAACCACATTCCCAAGAAATCTACAAACCTAAAATATGTATATATATAATAGTAAAACTATAAAAAACTTGGCCACACCTGCTCTTAACTATTGAGAAAATATTATTGTATAAAATTGCTAACAAATGGATGTTTGAAATTGTTCCTTATGTTTTTGAGGGTATTTAATGGTATGTATTTACAGGTATTTAAAAATAACTTGTAACACCCTGTAAGCAAAAATGTTTTCAATAGGCCGGGCATGCTGCATTTGCAAAATGCGAATTTATGTGATGCGCTTGAGGTAATGAAAATGCGCTTTTATAAGAGTGAAACATCTAAAAATGTACTCAATCAACAAACAAATAAATATGTTATTATATTAACCTAACCTGACCTGACCGAACCTAGCATAGCCTTAGTTAATCAATGTTAATCCAACTTAACCTTACCAGATCTAACCTCACTAGGTCTAATGCAATCTAAACTGATCTGTATTTATCTGACCAAATCTAACCGGACCTCGCTTCGCTCGTGCCTTTTATAAGTGTGTATATTATAATCATCGGATTGTAGCAAATATTAAAATTAGGTTATATTATGTCATTAAATTCATTTTTGAAATTTCTACTTAAAGGTCAGTCCACAAAATCACGAATAAAAATCAGGTCTATTTCTCTAAAATTAATTTTAAAAAAACATATTAATGTGTCGTTACTGATCTTACAAACAACAATTTTTTTAAATTTTAAATTATTAAAGGTGTAAGTGAAGAGAAGTTTAAAATATTTTTTTTAAAGAAAATATTATAAAGTATGTCGTTTTTTATTGCAGACATTGGGAAATGTGTATCAAAAGGCGCGTATCCATTTCAGGCAGAATTCGCATGCCCCACTGCAAGGCCAAACAATACCGTCCATATAAAACTGAGTGTTAGTTTAAAATACTGACTCTGATCGGATGGCGTCGCATGCAATGCTGTTTGTAGTACCGCGAAGGCACGTACATATATGGCACCTTTGGTACAATACTGTCAAAACTAAAATACACAACAATTTTGAGTTGTGACACTATTGTAGCAAGGGTGCCATATCTACACTTTTTTGGCCTAAGCAAGAGCATTATACATACACATAACTTAGTTATTTAGTTTAAACATCTTTTAAAAAATGAGTAATTTAAAGGCAACTAAAAAAAATAGACAAATCAAAAATGGAGACGAAATGTTTGGCCCCCTAACTTCAAAAACTATAAATCTAGGAAAGTTTGTTTCCTTCGTTATTTAAGACTTTTTTTTCAAATTCTAAAAAGCTTATTATTTTAAAAACGAATACAATTTGAATTTTGAAAAATCAATTTTTTGAAAGTATTTTTTTTTGGTTTATGAGATAGTAAGTTTGTCCTAAAAAGATAAAAAGCTGTTTGAACCGGCACATCAATTGCAAAATATATATTTTTTTAAGCTTTATTCGTTGCTAAGATATAGTTAATTTAAATTTTTATTTCTAAATATTAGTGGAGAATAGGGGGAGGGACAAAATATACCTTGACATCAATCATTATTTCGCAGCAGGCCGAACGCATTTTTTATACCCTATGCCGCTCCTATGCCAAGTTTAGAAAAACATTTCGAAACCAGTAAAAACCTTTCATTTTAAAATTTGTATTGGAGAAGTTGGCTTTGCTTTTATCTCAATTCTTTTTACCATTTTCGCGTACTTGGCTTTTTTTTACATGAAATGTTTTTGTTATGATTTTACTCCTTTTTTAAAGGATTTTGATAAAATTTAAGTTTTAAAGTAGTAAAATATGCGGAATATTGTTCAAAACTTTTGCAGTGTCTTATTTTTATCATAGTTCCTATTAGCCTTTCAAAGCTCAGCTCTTTAGGGTTTCTGGAAGTGGGCAATGTTGGTTTTACATAACTTTACCTATAAATGTAACATAACTTTACCTATAAATGTAGGGAGGGAAGTAAGTTAAAATTTTGAGGTCTTTTATTTTTTTCTATAGTTTTATCATGGTTCCTATCGGCCTTCCAAGTGGGCAATGTTAGTTTTATATAATTTTACATTTATAGGGGAGGGAAGTAAATTAAAGTTTTGGGATTTTTACATTTTTGCTAAAATTTTATCATAGCTCATATTAATCTGCCAAAGCTCAGCTCGCTACCATTTCTGGAAGTAGGCAATGTTAATTTTACATAACTTTACATTTATAGGAGAGGGAAGTAAATTAAAATTTTGAGGTCTTTTATTCTTTTCTATAGCTTTGTCATGGTTCCTATCGGCCGTCCAAGTGGGCAATGTTACTTTTACATAATTTTATATTTATAGGGGAGGGAACTAAAATGAAATTTTCGGGCTTTCACATTTTTTCCGAAAACTTTATCAACCTTCATATCAATCTGCCAAAGCTCAGCTCTGTAGGCGTTTCTGGAAGAAGGCAATGCAACTTTTACATTACTTTACTTGTATAGGGGAGGGCAGTAAATTAGAATTTTGAGTTTTTTTGATTTTTTCCAAGGGTTTGGTCATCATTTTTATCAGTCTGCTAAATTTCGGCTTTGTGGCATGTCTGGAAGTACAGTAGAATTTTGAAGATGTATACATGAGTGAGTGGCAATTTCGACGTTTTTTGAAATTTCGTAACGACTTTACTACTTTATGGAAGTCTATGAAACTTGGAGGAATTGTTAGCCCTATAAAAATCTACGACTGCGCAACGTTTGAGTTTCGTAGCTCATTCCGAAGTAGAGTTTTAGATAGGTCGAATATGGGCTGAAATGTTTTAAGAAAAGATGGTACAGCAGCTGCGCGAACTTGGCCGGGCACTACCGTGCCCTCAGATATTCACGTGTCAAAAAGTGTTTACATCCATAAGCAAATTGTTACCCTTCATGGCCTCGGGTTAGGTAAGATTGAGCTACCCTACGCATCCTTATAATTATATGAATGCAAATACAAAAGTAAAATAGGAGTTTTGGGATTTAGTCAAGTGTGTAAGTTAATCAATTTAGCCGCCTATTGAAAAAAGCATTTTATACACATACAAGATTGAAATAGAGTTTTATATTATACAAAATTATCATATAATAAAAGAATAGGATTTTGTGATACAGGGCACAGGGCGACCTCACATCGTGTGCTAGGTACGAATTTTCATAGGTCACATGTCCAAGAGTGTTAACGCACAGGTGGTCAACAAAATAATTATATTATATGGGGCTTTCCATGTCAACCCAGCCACCTTTTGCAATTTTGATTTTAAAAAGAATTATTTTTTGGTTCCTATATAGATACCAATTACACCCAGATAGAAAATTTAAAAAAATGTTGTGATTACTTAAATCTACAGGGTGTTTATGGTTTATGATTTTTCCAAATAAGAACTTTGCAAAAAAAAAATTACTACTGTTTAGAAATAAGAACAAGCGGCTTTAAGAAAAGTACAAGACAATAAATTTAAAAAATCGTCATTTTGAAAATGTGATCCCTTTGATTTTTTATATTTTTTTGAAAAAAGATGCTCCAATATTTTGTCTATTGCCTTTAAAAATTTTAGAGTGGGCTGAGAAGTATAAATGCCAAAAGAGAAAAATTCTTGTGTAAGTGCGCGGAGGCCTTGGCCGTACTTATATGTATATGGGCAAGAGAGCAATCCTATTGAGGCGCCCAAGGTGTGAATCAATATATGTTTTATTAAAAAAATATGTTTTCCTTTAAGGAAAATATCTTTTTTTTTTTCATTCTGACACCCCCCCTGGCATATAACATCAGCCGCGTCACATTGTAGGGCCAAGACGGGCCTTGGCCTTCCACTGTTTAAAACCTTGTCGGTTACCAACATTGTGGAACATTTTTCTAATTAGAATACCTAGTCCTGCAGTGTTATATAACTCTGCGTTTTGGGAGGGGGGCTATAACTTTGATGTTCATAAAATTGAATTTCTGCTCAAATCGTTTTTGTATAGTCTATTTTGAGTATAACTATTTAGTTCAATTTCATCTGAACTTTTAATTTTTAGGGTATACTTAGTCATAAAGTGAAATAGCCAGTGAAAACTTTCCTTTAAAGAAACGCATCACTCAGTATTTAATTTTTTTAGGTATTTTTTTAGGCAAGTTAAGCCCCGCTCCCAAAACGCAGAGTTAAAAAAAATCGCTTTCCTTTTTACTGGACATTTGGAAGGGAGGGTCGAGACTTCCCAAAGAAATCGAATTTGGGGCACCCTGTATAGTGGCGTCCAGTGTCGTAAAGTGTGGGAATAAGTACCTAGTCTAATTAGAAAATTGTGTGTCACATTTTCAAAATTGCGGTTTTTAAAATTTATTGTCATGTACTAAGGTCACTGATGCGATTATTTGTCAATTTTATTATTTTTTCTTAAAGCCTCTTGTTCTTATTTCTAAACAGTAGTTATTTTTTTGTAAAGTTTGTATTTTTTCAGGAAAAATCATAAACCATAGATATGCTTTGGCCAACTAAGGAGATAAAACACCCTGTAGATTTAAGGAATCGCAACATTTTTTCTAATTTTTTGTCTGGGTGTAATCGGTATCTATAGAAGAACCAATAAATAAATTTTAAAATTTTTTTAATATTTAAATGAAAAAGGTGGCTGTAATTTAAATGATGCCAAGGCCGTCGGCATCGCTAGACTACTGGCCGCCTGGAGCAAAACGGGGAATATGTCGCCCTCTCCAGCTTTTTTCCTCATCAAGTTAACACTGCAAGTCTTTGTGTTATTTCTTTACATAAATGGTGCCAACGAGTGAGCCCATAACAAAGTAATTCCTTGGGGAGGATAAAAGTAATAACTTGTTTAAAGTAGTCGCTACGGCGTAAAAAGTACACCACTCGATCTAAAAACCATCCAACATCTTTCTTTGTCCTTTTTTCTTGGGCATATCTTATGGAAATTAAAGGTGTTTTTGACTATTTATTCATATTTTAGGGATTATTAGTCTATATATAAATATGTATTGTTTTATTAAGTGAAAATAAATAAAGAAAATCTAACATTTTCATATTTTTCTTAGTGGCGTACAAAAGACGAGAAGCGACCTTCTGCGTAAAAAAATTTATAGCGACCACTTAAGGGTTAAAACTCGTAGACAATGATTGAGTAGAAAAAAAAAATCGGACTTCCATTGTCATTATTTATTTTAAATGGGACGTTTTGGTTAGTAAGTATCTCGAACCATTTTCAAGTGTAAATAGTTTACACTTGTTTCTAAAATAATAATTGTAAAAAGAATCATGTCAACATAAGAAAGTCAACTATTTTTTTTTTAATCGAGTTTTTAGAATACATCCTCCCTACTTTTTTTTACGGGAGTCATAGGAAAGCCTCTCTTATTTAAAAACGAAAACCAAATTTAGATTGGTTTGGTAGTTTCCGAGGTACATTCCAGCGTATAGCCTTAAACATTTGAATGGGACTATCTCAGAAAATTTTGGATTTTTTTTTTGATCCACTAGACAGAGTCGCCGTCGGTTTGAATCAATTTCTTTAAAAAACCACAAAACTAACATACCTCATCGCACCCAGATCCTGCAAAGACGAGAAAACCGACCTTGTGTTTTTAAAAAAGAATAGTTTTTTAATTTTCAGTTTTTGATCTATATCTCGAAAAAGAGACATGCGAGAGCAAAATCAGTATTACTTTTAATTAATTTGCTAAATCTTATCAAGCAATCAAATGCAAAACAAAAAATTAAAATCCAATCATTATTTTATTATTTATTGAGCCGCGCCCCACCCCCCTCAAAACCTAAGATTTTTTTAGGTATTTTCCACATATTTCATAAATAAAACGATAAAATAGCACAAAATACGACATTATGAGGCCTCCCCCCGAACCCCCTACCAGGAAAAAGTCCTAGGTGCACCTAGGGTATATATATATATATTTTGTTGTGTTTTTTAGATATAGGGTGTCAAAATAAAATATATATTTTTTAATAACTTTCTTAAAAATGACAACAGACAATTGACATTTTTTGGAATTCGGCATTACAATAAAGATAATAATTATTTTTAAAAAAATAATTCTCAAATCTGTTTTTTTTTTCATAACATAACAAATATGTTATAAAATATATTGCCAATATTACTATTCTTCATATTATTTAAGGTGCCTTTAGATATTAATGTAGGCGCCAAAGGTAGTAGATTATGGTAAATATGAGGACCAAAGTTTGACCATGGTTTCTAGCTGAGATTAGGTCACAGGTTAACGGTCTTGATGTTACCAAGTCAGTTTTTGGTCAAAGTTTTTTATCCTCCCCAAGCTAACGCTCTAGAGCCACAATGACACAGAAATGCATCAAAAATGTGTAAAATCTAACATAAGTTATATTAGTTTTTTAAATTTTAGCAGCAAAAATCCCCAAAAACCTCCTAGACCCCCCAAAACCTAAAATGTTTAGGATTGTCCAACTTTTCTAAAAAAATAAACCCTCCGAGTTTCATGGACTTCCATAAAAAAGTAAAGTAGTTACGAAATTAAAAAAAAAACGTCGAAATTGCCACTCACTGACTCACTCACTCACTCACGTATAGATCATCAAAATTCTACTGTACTTCCAGACATGCTACAAAGCTGCATTTTGACAGACTGGTTGAAATTATGACCAAACCCTTCGAAAAAATTCTAATTTATTCCCTTCTCGGTACATGTAAAGTTATGTAAAAGTAGAATTGCCATTTCAAGAAGCGCTAGACAACTGGGCTTTGGCAGACTGATAGGAAATATGATAAAACTATAGGAAAAAATTTAAAAACCACAAAATTTTAAATAATTTTCCTCCCCTATAAATGTAAAATTAAGTAAAAGTAACATTGCCCACTTCCAGAAACGCTAGAGAGCTGAGCTTTGGAAGGCTGAGGAACTATGATAAAACTATAGGAACAAATTTAAAAACAGCAAAACTGGCCTTTCCCATAAATGTAAAGTTATGTAAACGTTTCATTGTCTACTTCCAGGAATGCTAGAGAGCTGAGCTTCGAAAGGCTAATAGGCTATAATAAAACCTTGTGAAAAAATTAATCATAACAAAATTATTTCATGTAAAAAAAACCAAGTACGCGAAAATGGCATTCCGTAAAAAGAATTGAGATAAAAGTAAAGCCAAGTTCTCCAATACAAATTTCAAAATGAAAGGTTCTTACTAGTTTGGAAATGTTTTTTTAAACTTTGCTATTGCAGCCAAACTTCAATTTAGCACTGTGCCTAAAAGTCATTCACAGCCGTAATAGCCAGGTTTAATAAAACTTTTCCAAACTAGTAAGAACCTTTCATTTTGAAATTTGTATTGGAGAACTTGGCTTTACTTTTATCTCAATTCTTTTTGCGGAATGCTATTTTCGCGTACTTGGCCTTTTTAAAAATATTTTTGTTATGATTTCACTTTTTTTTTAGGAATTGGATAATATTTAATTTTTAAAGTAGTAAAATATGCGGAATATTGTTTAAAACTTTTGCAATATCTTACTTAAAATTTTGAGATTTTTTAATTTGTTCCCATGGTTTTATCATAGTTCCTATCAGTTTTCCAAAGCTCAGCTCTCTAGCGTTTCTGAAAGTGGACAGTGTTACTTTTACATAATTTTGCATGTATAGGGGAGTCGAGTAAATTAAAATTTTCGTGTTTTTAAATTGTTTTTTATACTTTTATCATAGTTCCTATCAGTCTGCCAAAGCTCAGCTACCTAGCATTTCTGGAAGTGGGCAATGTTACTTTTAAATAATTTTACATGTATAGGGGACGGGAGTAAATTAGAATTTTGTTTGTTAAGGGTTTGGTCATAATTTCTATCAGTCTGCCAAATTTCATCTTTGTAGCATGTCTGGAAGTACAGTAGAATTTTGATGATCTATACATGAGTGAGTGAGTCAGTGAGTGAGTGGCAATTTCGACTTTTTTTGAAATTTCGTATTACTACTACTTTACTACTTTAGGGAAGTCCATGAAACTTGAAGGTGTTGTTAGCTCTATAAAGGTCTACGACTCTGCAAAGTTTGAGATTCGTAGCTCATTCCGAAGTACAGTTTTAGATAGGTCAAATACGGGCTGAAATGTTTTAAGTAAAGATGGTAATGCAGCGCGAACTCGGCGAGGCACTGCCGTGCCCTCAGAAAAACCTCAAAAGTTTTAATAAGGCATTGAAAAAGTTTATTAGCTTACGAAATAAAAAAGTTTTGAACAATATTCCGCATGTTTTACTACTTTAAAACTGAAATATTATCCAAATCCTTTAAAAAAGGAATAAAAACATTTCATGTAAAAAAAGCCAAGTACGCAAAAATGATATTCTGTAAAAAGAATTGAGATAAAAGTGAAGCCAAGTTCTCTAATACAAATTTCAAAATGAAAGGTTCTTACTAGTTTGGAAATGTTTTTCTAAACTTGGCTTGAGAAAAATGGGACATGACGTAGGTCCCTAATATCTATACGATGATGTAAGGATCAGACAATTCTATGCTATTATAAAAAATTTAAAAATGCACTTGATGAACACGTTTGATCAAAGGCGTTTAGGTATCCAAACCAAACCGAACAGAACCGACGATGTAAGGGTCAGACTTTAAAATTACCAAAGTGTGTGTTGAATTGACACAATACATACGCAAAGAGTTTGGTCCTCTCAATGATTTCTAGGTCCACTCGCATGCACACTAAAAGCGCACTCTACGATACTCTCAAGAAATTTGTTGGAGCTAAATTCCTGTTTTTCACATGCGTTGTGTGGTCCAGGTAAAAATTTAAGGGATTTTTAAAATTATATGAAGAGTACCGAAATAAGGTCTAAACACAACGTCAACGGACCTCGCAGCTCCGGTGAGGGGTTGGCCTGTGTTCTCACAAGGTATGTTACGCCAACACCTGTGCGTGCGTCTCTTGGTCATGTGTGAAAATTCAGACAAATTCCTACGATGTGAGGTCCAGTTAATCAAACCGCTTAACGCCGGGCCCGTGCCTAGAGAGGGCAATTTGTATTTCATAATTCGGCAAATTCGGGTGCTTGACAGTTATTACACTACAAGGTAAGTGATTCTTTTTCTTAACAAATGGATAACAAGGGAATGTGGGTAATGACAAAGACCTTGGGAAATTAAGGGACTGTCCTTAAATTAGGTAACTAGGGGCGAGGGGGAGTTTGGCCTTGCGTTACACTCAATGCTTCTTTAATGTGTTTTTTCTTGAAAATGCGTGACGAGGGGGGGAGGGGGGTTTGTCAAAAATGCTGAATTATTGCGTTAGGTAATTTAAGGACGTTCCCTAAGAACTTTTTTTTCAAGAAAAATTACTAAATAGTAAATTTATAATTTCAAATTAAATTGAGATTGAGATTGAACTTATTTAAGCCAAAAACTTTCTATCTCATCCAAAAAATATATAAGCTTAACCACCTAGGCCAGTCATTCAAGCGAAAAAATTACCTCCAGCTTGCCAAAGGTGGTGTTGTAGCGATTTTCACATAATCATGTTGTTCACGTTGGAGTCCTAAAGAAAATTGAGCTTTCGACCTTGGACCTATTCTCGCCATCTTGGATTTACTGTGCACCAAAAGGTTTTATTTAAAATTACTTGGCCCCTGTACATTTTAGAAAAAAAAGTTTTTTACAAGAGTTGAAGACAATAAAGTTTCCTACAAAAGCATTATTGTACGTTTTTTGTCAGAAAAATGGTTTTCGCGTTATGACGCTAATCAGTTCGCCGCCATTTTGGATTTTGACCAATGTTTTTATTTAGTGGCCTTTAACTTCGAAACTGCTTATTTTTGAGAAAATCTGCAAAAAACATAAACTAAAGAATAACTAATAGCCAATAAATTGAGATATCACTGAGTTCTCTGGGTAGTACTCTTGCTGAGATACGAACCCTGAAGTATTATCAGTACACCCGTTTCCCATGTATTTCCATGATATATGCAAAATAAACCGAAATTATTCAGTTTTATGTCAATTTCTCAAAAGGTTACAGAAAGTGTGTATACATAATCAACTTAATTATGGAAAATTATATTATCTTTTAAACGATGTATCACCAAAGTGGGCCAAGTCTACGGTTAGCACTTAATTGGTATGTATAAATTGGGGTTATTTTTTAAGATCACAAAAAAATAATGTTTTTTTAGGTTTGATTCAGTTTTCAAAAAACCAAGCATTTTAGGGAAAAATCTTAAAAGACCTTTTTTAAAGAAAATAAAATGTTCTTTTAAACGATTTGTCACAAAATTGTTTTAAAGTTATTATCGACACTACAGGGGCGTCCGCATATTGAGGTTATTTTTTTTTATTAATTTAAAAAAAAATTCTTGCTTTATTTAATTTTCTTAAAAACTAAGCTTTCTAAAAAATCTTTTTTAACTCATTCTTGAAAATAAAATTATCCTTAAGACGATATGCAGGGTAAATGCGCCAGTAGTCGGCCCCCAACCGGTACTCGGATATCTTGGTCATTTTTATAAAAAAATAAGAAAAATAATGTACAGTCGAACCTCTCTAACTCGAACCTCTATAACTCGAACCTCTCTATAACTCGAACCCATAAGTGGTCCCTGCTCTTTTTATATGTATTTTACTCTCTCTCTCCATAACTCGAACTGTTTTGGTTGTCCCTTTGAGTTCGAGTTATAAAGGTTCGACTGTAATTAGAAAATTTAGCGCTGAATTTGAATCCTATGTATTTTTATTCCATTTTTCTATTCATACCAAGAGTTTTTATATAAATAGAAAATACTGTCATTTTAAAATGACAGTTTGAAATTGCCGTGCACGTTATGTTCGTTTAAAGTACGAAAGTTTAACATTTTTGCTACATATAGGTGGTGTGTGAAATAGTATTGTTACAAATTTAAGTTATTTAAATTTTATAATTGGAATTTATTTAGGTTTAGTGTAGTATTAGGTCGATTTATCTTAAGGTTGTATTCTTAGTCTAGGTTTTAGTTGCGTTGTCTGTGGCTTGCGGTCGCGGTAGTGCGGGAACTTTCCGGACGTCGAAGGCTGCCGGAAAGTTCGAGAGAGATGGACGATCCTATATATAGGGCCGGGGTCGCGCACCAGGCAGTCAGTCACAGATAAGTGCTGTAGTGGTCGTGAGATTAACACGAAGTTAATAGACCGATTATAGTAGTGAATTATTAGCAAGTTATTACTAAGTTTAAGTGCGTGTTTTTGTACATAATTTGTCGAAATAAATTGACGTATCGTTTTCAACAATTGCGAGTTTTAATTTGTCGTTGTGAACCCGTAACAATTGGTGTCAGAAGTGGAACTAAAATAAATTAATAGTGCAAAGACTACCCTTACATAGTACCACCGGATAGGACAATTGGACAGAAAAACAGTAAGTGATTTTTCCAGAATATTCGAAGAAGTTCGATATTGTTTTATTCAAAAACTAAAAGAGATATTTAAGAACCGACTTCGACATTAACTTTACAGTCCAAAAATTGATAATTAGAGAGATTTTCTAGAATATTCTATAACATTCTACGACGTTCTATTCAAAAACTAGAAGAGATATACAAATACCGACTTCGACATTAGATTTGTAATTTTAAAAGTAAGAATCAGAAAGATTTTCTAGAACATTCCATCACTTTCTACGACGCTCTATTCGAAAACCAGAAGAAATATCCAAAAAGAGACTTCGACATTAGCTTAGTAATTTCAAAAGTAAGAACTAAAAAGGATTTCTAGAAGATTCCATAACATTCTACGACGTTCTATTCAAAAACTAGAAGAGATATACAAATACCGATTTCGACATTAGTTTAGTTATTTCAAAAGTAAGAATTAGAAATTATTTCTAGAATATTCCATAACATTCTACGACGGTCTATTCGAGAACCAAAAGAGATAATCAAAAAGTGACTTCTACATTTGCCTAGTAGCAGAAAGAGTAGCATTTACCAGTATATTCCAGAACATTCCATTAGGTTCTATTTAAGAATTGGAAGAGATATTGAAAAACCGACTTCGACATTCGCTTTATAGCCCTAAAATAGACGTTTTAAATGATTTATCAGAAAGTTGATGCTTACTAGACAAGGATCGGCAAAGATGGAAGATCTAACTAAAATGATGCAGGCTCTCGCAGCTCAAATGGCTCAAAACCAGAACGATATAAGACAGACCATGGAACAAAACCAGAACGACATGCAGAAAAACTTTGACCAAATAAAGAGCAACTCCGAACAGCTGAGAGAAGAGTTTAAGACTGCAACCGAAGATCTTAAGGAAGAAATAACTCAAAGAATGCATAGTGTGGAACAAAAGGTACAAAATAAAGTGCAGAATGTAGAAGAAAAGGTACATAATGTTGAAGAAAAGGTACAGAATGTTAGGGAAGAAGTTTTTCAAACCATGGAAGAAAAATTACGTACGTCCTCCTGGTCCACCTACAAACAACAATTTGAAGCTGCCGCCGCTGCGAATGGTTGGGACGAGGACGAAAAAGCTAGAGCGTTGTTAGTAGCTCTACGGGAACCTGCACTCGGACTTTTACGGTCCATTCCAGTCGAACAAAAACAGAATTATAACGCTTTAGTGGCAGCGCTAGAAAGAAGGTATGGAGACGAACACTTGCGAAATTTACATTGGTCAGAATTAAATGTTCGTCAACAAAGAGCAGGGGAGTCATTACAAGAGTATGAAGCGGATATCAGGAGGCTGATGTACTTGGCTTACCCAGAAATGCCAGAAAATTACAGAGATCCCTTCACGTTAGATCGCTTTATTAACGGCTTGCGAGACACGGACTTAGCAAAATTACTTCGTCGAGAACGCTTCCATAACAGCAGTGAAGTGTTGATTCGAGCCCTTGAAATTGAATCATCAAATAATATGTCCAGGCCAAAAGTAAGAGCTGTTTCAATTCAGGAGGGAGAAGAAATGAGCACTGGAGATGAGGTCAACTTAAAAACGCTAAACCAACTGTTTCAATCACTGATAGAGAAGATTGATTCTTTGAAAGAAAGTAGACGATCCCCTCCAAATGTAAAGTGTTTCAGATGCGGACGTAATATTCAACGCGATTGTCGTGTCCAAATGAGGTCTCGCTCACCATCTAGTGGGACAGAGTACCGAAGAAGAGATCAGGAAAACTAAAACTAGTCAACGCAGAGGGGCGGGTGTTGGCTAATGGGAATAGAGCCCCCAAAATTTACTCTATTAAGAGCCTAAAACATACTGCTGACAGTCTTAACATCGACGGACTCATTAATGGGAGAAAAGTTAATATAACAGTAGACACTGGTGCTGCCATATCATTGCTTAAGTTCAAAATTGCAACGAGATATAAAATTCGACCAATAGAAAAGAAAATAACACTTAAGACTGTGACTGGAGAATCCGCCGAAGTGTTGGGGCAGACAGATATAGACCTACAGCTGGGAAGATTGAAGATTCGCCACACTGTATTAGTTGCCGAAATAGAAGACGAATTTATTTTGGGAATGGACTTGATAAGTAAACATGGATTTGCGTTTGATAATAAACTTAATACCCTAAGATTTGGGAATGAAGAGTTCATTTTGTCAAATAGTCACTTCAATAAAGAACCAATAAAGGTCGTGGCAGTATGCACAACAAGACTAGTCGGTAACAGTGAGACCATAATTTTTGGGAGGCTGGAAAGTAAAACATCAAGCTGCGTCGGACTCATAAGCCAACAAAACACACCCAACACCTACCTCGTTGCAAAATCACTAGTTAAAACCGATAAAGACATCCCGATTAGAGTCGCCAATATTTTCCCAAATAGTGTCAAAATTAATAAGGGGGAGGTGGTAGCATTATTTGAACCAGTACAGAAAGTAACAAGATGTGAAGAGCCAACTTCCGAGGATACAAGCAAGTTACCAATGGAGGTACTTCAGCAATTTGAGTCAACTTGGCAACATCTCACTCCAGAAGAATATAGTAAAGCGAGAGAGTTTATAGAAGAACAAAGTAATATCTTCGAAACTAGGAGTAGTTCGGGACGCACAAACCTTATTCAACATGTTATCAACACTGGCGATGCCCAACCGATAAGACAACCCCCAAGAAGACTACCAATGGCCAAGCAAGAAGAAGTTCACAATCTCATTAATAAAATGCTCAGCGACGGTGTTATTGAAGAGTCATCAAGTCCTTGGTCATCTCCTGTGGTGTTGGTCACTAAAAAGGATGGAAGTACTAGATTTTGTGTCGACTACAGGAAACTTAACGATGTGACCAAGAAAGATAGTTACCCACTGCCAAGAATAGACGACACATTAACAACGTTGGCAGGATCATATTGGTTTTCTACTCTTGACCTGAAAAGTGGGTATTGGCAAGTAGGAATCTTTGAAAGAGATAAAGAGAAGACTGCATTCTCTGCTGGAAGTGGACTTTATCAGTTTAATGTGATGCCATTTGGCCTGTGCAATGCCCCAGCTACATTTGAAAGACTAATGGAAGTCGTTCTACGAGGCCTTACTTGGAAAACCTGCCATGTCTATTTGGATGATGTCATAGTAATGGGGAAATCATTTCAAGAACATCTAGATAATTTACGAGAAGTATTCTCAAGAATCAGGAACGCAAATCTTAAATTAAACTCAAAGAAATGTTTTCTGTTCCAAGAAAAAGTTGAGTTCCTGGGTCACGTCGTTTCCCGAGAAGGCATCCATACCGACGAAAAGAAGCTACAAGCAATAAAAGAATGGCCTCAACCTCGTGACAAACATTAATTGAGAAGCTTTTTGGGTCTGTGTACATACTACAGACGATTTGTAGAAGGATTCGCCAAAATAGCGTCTCTGTTACATAGACTTACAGAAGATAAAGCTTCTTACAAATGGAATATCGAATGTGACCAAGCATTTAGAAGACTAAAAGCAGCATTATGTTCTAGTCCGATTCTTGCATATCCCATTCCAAAAGGAAAATTCATATTAGATACTGATGCGAGCAACGATGGCATAGGAGCAGTACTCTCCCAAGTACAAGATGGAGAAGAACGGGTCATCGAATTTTTCAGCAAGAAGCTATCCAAACCAGAGAGAAATTATTGTGTTACTAGAAAGGAGCTCCTAGCCATAGTTAAATCCGTAGATCACTTTCACAAATATCTCTACGGACAAGAGTTTCTGATTAGAACGGATCATGCTGCGTTACAGTGGCTCATGAAAATGAAACAACCTGAGGGGCAAGTCGCGAGATGGATAGAAAAGCTACAACAATACCATTATCAAATTAAGCACCGAGCAGGAAGGGTGCATAATAATGCAGATGCATTGACCAGAAAGAAGGAATTACCTACGTGCGCCAGATAAAGTTAGAACCAGATGAAGAGTGGATGTCGGCTTCGATTAGAACCACACAACTTAACGACAAAGATGTAGGACCTATCTTGCGATTGAAAGAAGATAACAAGCCACGACCATCATGGCAAGATATCGCAAACCAAGGGGTGATATTCAAATCACTGTGGGCACAGTGGGATTCACTGATAGTAGAGGAAAACATCCTTAAATGTGCCTGGGAAAGTGCCGATGGCCTTACTGTGGTTAATCAAGTAGTGGTTCCTAGGAGCATGGTAGACAATATAATGGCCGAATGCCATGGTGGAAAATCAGGCGCGCGCCTAGGCATAAATAAAACCATGGACAAAATTCGAAACCGATTTTATTGGGTCAATTACTTTCAAGATGTGAAAAACTGGTGCCGCCGATGTTCGACTTGTGCAGCCAGCCAAGGTCCCAAAACAAGGTCCAGAGGTCAAATGAAACAGTATAACGTAGGTCTGCCATTCGAACGCATTGCTATTGATGTGGCCGGACCATTTCCAGAAACTAAAAAGGGCAACAAATACATCCTTGTTGTCATGGATTACTTTAGCATATGACCAGAAGTTTTTGCTTTGCCTAACCAAGAGGCCGCTACAGTTGCAGAAGTTCTGGTAAATGATGTTTTCAGCCGATTTGGCATTCCTTTGGAACTACATTCAGATCAAGGAAGAAACTTTGAATCAAAGCTCTTCCAGAATCTCTGTGACCTTTTAGGAATACATAAAACACGGACTACTGCTTTGCATCCGCAGTCAGATGGCATGGTTGAAAGATTTAATAAAGCAATAGAGGAACATCTTTGCAAAGTTGTTGATGAGCACCAAACAGATTGGGACCAATATATTCCATTGTTTTTGATGGCCTATAGAACTGCCATTCACAATACGACAGGAGCTACTCCATCTAGTATCCTGTTTGGTAGAGAACTGCGTTTACCATGTGATATCATGTTTGGTTCACCTGAAGAAGCACACTTAGAGGTTAATGACTATGTCGAACGTTTAAGGCAAAAGCTGCACGATATCCATGAAGTGGTTAGAGAGCGAATAGAAATAGCCAGTGACCGCATGAAAGCGAGATATGACCTGAAAGCAAACTCTTCAGGGTTCAAAGAGAATGATCAAGTCTGGCTATACAATCCTCAACGCAAGAAAGGAAGATCACCTAAGTTGACACCACCATGGGAAGGGCCTTATAAAGTTGTTAAGAGAATTAATGATGTAGTCTACCGAATCCAGAGAAGCCCGAAGTCCAAGATGAAAGTTGTTCATCTAGACAGACTAAAACCTTACCTGGGAAATGTTGATCGACACGATCAAACCTGAAGAGGAGGATAGTGTTACAAATTTAAGTTATTTAAATTTTATAATTGGAATTTATTTAGGTTTAGTGTAGTATTAGGTCGATTTATCTTAAGGTTGTATTCTTAGTCTAGGTTTTAGTTGCGTTGTCTGTGGCTTGCGGTCGCGGTAGTGCGGGAACTTTCCGTACGTCGAAGGCTGCCGGAAAGTTCGAGAGAGATGGACGATCCTATATATAGGGCCGGGGTCGCGCACCAGGCAGTCAGTCACAGATAAGTGCTGTATTGGTCGTGAGATTAACACGAAGTTAATAGACCGATTATAGTAGTGAATTATTAGCAAGTTATTACTAAGTTTAAGTGCGTCTTTTTGTACATAATTTGTCGAAATAAATTGACGTATCGTTTTCAACAATTGCGAGTTTTAATTTGTCGTTGTGAACCCGTAACAGTATTTTTTAGTGAACTGTAAAGCCGGATTACTAAAATTGTAGATTGCATATTATTTGGGAGGTATTTCTGTAGTCATTTAAAACTAAAAATCGTAAAAAAATAATCCAACCTAGTTTTTTTTCTAAAGGCCGACTATTGGTAGCGCATAATTCTAAAAATCTACTAGTCGGCCGGGCGGCTGCCAGAACAATTTTTTCAAAACCAGTAGTTGAACTACAATACTTTTAAAGCAGACTGACTTCAGGATTTGTTTGGCCAGTACTCAGCCATAGTTTCTTATGCTGGGTTTATACAAATAAAAATAAATATAAATATTAAAATTTAAAAAAATAGATATTTTTATTTTTGCGCATGTGTGAAATTGCATCGCATGATTTTTATTTTCGTTTTGATGTAGAATTTTGTTTTCATTTTCATGTTTTATTGCCATTTTAGGCATTCCAACTAAAGCCACTGGTTTAATTAACAAAATACTTGTTTTCTTTTTCGTTTTTTTTTTGGTGTTTTATTACCATTTTAGGCAATCCAAGTGAAGCCACTGGTTTAAACAAAAAATTCTTGTTTTCTTTCTCGTTTTTTTTTGGAGTTTTATTCTCTACCATTTCAGGCAATCCAACCAAAGCCACTTGTTTAACCAAAAAATACTTGTTTTCTTTTTCGTTTTTTTTTTGGTGTTTTGTTACCATTTTAGGCAATCCAACTAAAACCATTGGTTGAATCAAAAAATACTTGTTCTCTTTCTCGTTTTTTTTTGTGTTTTATTACCATTTTAGGCAATCCAACTAAAGCCAGTGGTTTACTCAAAAAATACCTACTTGTTTATTGTACTTAAAAAAATGTTACCCGAGATGTTACCTTTTTTTAAAGATTTTTTAAATTAACTACAGTACAATCCCGATTATCCAAATCGCGATTTTCCGAAATCCGGTTTATCCGAAACAAACTATTTAAAAACAAAAAAACCGAAAAAATTCGCATTATACGAAGCGCGTCTGGGATTCACCCATACTCCTAGGTGGTTCCCATCGGGGTTTCACGGCAATACGACGGTCTAAAATGCGAAGTGTTTTTATTAGCCGACAGAGTGTTACGCAAAAAAAACCTCCATAAACCTAGCAAGTCCACCTCAATAAAAATTTAAAAAATATATTCCAGAATTATGTGTTTTTTATCTGCTAATTTCACTTTTCAAAAATGTTGTGCTCCTTTGGTTCCCACGGATATTTAAAAAAATGATTAGCGTGCTAGTTTTCTGCTAGCAAGCCCATACAGAAATGACAAATATTTTTATAATATTTATATGTGAAAATTAAAAGCTTTTTATGTGCTCCCGTTTGCTAAAAAGAAAATTCCATTTACCAAGTTTTTAAGCTTTTTTTTTAATGTAGAAACCAAAGAAGCACAAAAATTTTAAAAAGTGGACGAAAATAAAAAGCACATAATTCTAGAATACTTTTTTTTAATTTTTATTGAGGTGCAAAAAGAGTAGTTTTATTCTCAAATATTTTACACACACAAAATCGGATTAACCGAAATTTCGATAATCCGAAATCACTTTGGTCCACATTATTTCGGATAATCAGGACTGTACTGTATTTGTTTTTCTAACGTTTTTTTTAACGTTTTTATAATATGTTAATTCTTTTTGGATGTTTGTAAATAAGAAAGTTTGTTCCTATGTGATTTTTATTTTTTTATTATTACCTTTCATCTAATATAAAATATCTAGGCCAGCTACTGGTTGAAAATTGGCCGACATTAGATTTTTAGTGGCCGAGTACTGGAATTCTTGTACATTTTTCATATTTTTCTTTTTAAATTTTTTATCTCTGTAATAAGGCTATTTTTGAGTTTTAGAGAACACACAGGCATTATCTAGGAATAGTTGTGCAATACCTACGATGGACTGCACCTATTAAGTATAAATTTTTTAAAATTTGTGGCTGACTACTGGCACATTTACCCTATCTAGTGGGTTGTTGTTAATGGGGAACACTCAAAGAATATACAACATATTTAGGGATTTTTTTTAATCACAAAAAAAAGTATTGTGATCAAGTATTTTACCAATTTTTTTGTAAAACCAGCTCTACCGAGAAAAACGTTTTACCATGTGTTATAGACAATTAAATTTTCTATTGAACCATGTGTGTAGTTATAACATTTACATAGCCATTAATACACAAAAAGCGTCTACTATTTTGGGATTAAAAAAAAAATCACGAATCATGCGTATATTCTTTATGAGTGTTCCTTGTTTACAAAAACCCACTAGATACATATCGTTTTAAAGATAATTATATTTTCAACAAAATAGAGCAAAACAAGGGTTTTTCGCGCCCCTGTAGTGCCAATAAAAGCTTAAACACTACTTTGTAATACGCTATTTAAAAGAACATTTTATGTTCTCTAAAAAACTGAAAAAAAAACTAACTTTTTGGCTATCTTGAAATTTTTGTAGAACGAGCCCCCTTCGTGGGGTATACTTTACCCCTATATTTTGATTAGGGAAAGTGGGTCTAATGATACCTTGTAATGAAGGCCTTTTTAATCTCTTTACAACCGTGTAAGAATTTCAAAAATCTATCTATTAGTTTTTGAGATAATTGCCCTCAAACTTTCAAATTTAACATGGACTAAGAATATAAAAATTTAATCAGAATTTTATATTTTTCGGATTTAATTTTTATTTTATCATTCCATGTTAAATTTGAAAATTTGAAAGCAAATATCTCAAAAAGAAATCGATGGATTTTCGATACTCTTACACGGTTGTAAAGATATTCAAGCGAACTTCAAAACAAAGTACTACTAGTATACCACCTCGAAGATGATGCGTGCTACAAAAATTTCAAGATAGCCAAAAAGTGTCCCCCTCGCAAACAAAATCGACGTGTCCGAGGGTTTTTCCAAATTCGTTACCGTTTTTAAGATATAGGCCATTAACAGTTTTCGGTGAAAAAACATGTATATATATACATATAAATGTGCAGGGACCACTTAAAGGGTTCGAGTAATAGAGAGGTTCGAGTTATAGAGGTTCGAGTTATAGAGGTTTGACTGTATGTATAAAAATCTTCCTTTTTAATCCGTTTTAAAATCCAAAATAGCGGACCGAATCAAACTTGACCCATTAAAGAGGCCCTTTTATTTTTTTGATCCAGAATTTTTTTAGAAATAGTTTTGGATTTATAAAAAAAGCTTTATTTCTGCCACACAATAAACTAGGAGCCGTTGAAATCGGTTTGGTGGTTGTCGAAAACTAACTTTTTATTTCGAGCATAAAGCAAACTGAACCGAACTGGATAATTATATACCTAGGAAAATGTTGATATTGATTTTTACGATTATGCCTTTTTTCATCTAAATAGGTTCAGTAATAATTAAGGAAATTAATTCAGACACAATTGGCAAGGCAATGAACGAATGAGTTCAGAATTTTCTCAAAATATAAGAATAGACAAGCCCTATAAGGGGTCAAGTTTGTTTCTATCCACCATTTGAATTTTAAGATTGAAATTTGTTAAAATTATAACAATATTTTTATATTCATTTATTCGTAAATGGTCCCCTTTATATTAACGGAGAAACTGGCCAGGGCCCAAATTATTAATTAGCCATATTTACGCTGAGTGGAATATTGAAGTTTACGCCAGCTGGGGCGTGTACAAATATTGTACTAGGGATAAAGTAAATTTCATAAACAGACCTCTGTCTAAGAAATTTAGTTTTTGTCCAATAAATTCAAATTTTATTTTTATTTTTGTAGAGTAGCTATTAATTCAGGCAGCCTACGCAGCGACGCGCTGTCCAAATTTTTACCCTGTTAGGGCCTCGTGTCGCAAAAAATCCACACATCATACATAAAATATCGATCCGTCTGGGAAATAAATCCCTATTGTACTTATCTCAGCCATTTGTTCTAGCGGACCGCACAACGACGCGACATTTCGATTTTCATACTTTTCGAGGCGCCGCGACGCCGACGTCACTAAGGACCACACATCGTTTATGGACCTCACAACGTAGGGACCTCACATCGCATGTGAAACCTGTTTGACAGATTTTCTTTTTTTTTAACATTTTTGAAAATTTTGAGTAGGTTTCCACCTTACTGGAGCGCCTCAAAAAACACTTGTTTTTAAACATTTAATTTATCTCTATTCTATCTAGTGGTCCGCGCAACGCATGTGAAAAGTAGGAGTCCCCACAGCGCCTCTTATGTCGGTATAGGTGTGTGTGTGTGTGTGTGTGTGTGTGTGTGTGTGTATGTCTGTCCGTAGTACGATAGCTCCTGAACCGCTGAACCGATTTTCAAGTAAAATAATGTACAATACTGTAAAGAACTGATTAGATTTTGGTTAAAATCCATTAATGCTATTGACTGTTTAAAAATTGAAAATATAACTTCTTAACGAAGCAATGCATCAATATGCGGTTTTTGGAATATAGTAGAACATATTTTTTCTAATAATTTTTATTATATATATATATATATATATATATATATATATATATATATATATAAGGATTCGTTTCTGAGATTTTTCAAGGCTGATATAACTTGAAGTGTGCTAATGGTCTTAGAAGATATCAGATCCGTCGTGGATCCATTTGTTTTATAATAAAATGTCTGACATAAATTTCGCTATTTTTAAAATTGGGACATCTATATTAGAAGATAGGGCGAGTTAGGATGAGCCATTATAAGCAATAAAAGCAGTTATATTTAAAGTTTTAACGTTATTAATTTTAAAGGTTCTGACTAATTATCACTTACTTAAAAAATTTTCGTTTTATGAGATAAGATATCTATATTAGTATTATTAATATCTAAAAAGTACTTATCAATAGCGAATTTATTTATCATAAATTATAAAAAAAACAAAAAATGAAAACACTTTAGAATATCGGTGAAAAGCAGTAAGATAGTGGGGCGATGAAAAAAAAAATAAGTCGTGGTCTTATATTTGAGCTAATGATTGACTCAATACCCCAATGCGTAATTTTTTGAAGGTTTTGAACATATACATATTATTCCAATACCCACGGTTCCTGCCCATTCATGATGCAAACATGAAGGCCTTGGGGTCTTTAAGCAAAAAAGACCTGAATGGTTGCTTTCAAAGTCATATTCATATAAAAATTCCCTTAGTACGTATTATTGCAATACCTACGGGACCTTACGATGCAGAATGCAAACATATTTGAAATAGCAATATCAATGGGTAAAAGTCTATCCTTTTTTCGGTCCGTAAGATAAAATATCCTGACTGGTTATACTTTTACCCATGAATATTAGTTTATTCTTATATTCGTTACGTCAAATCATCGGCGTACAGTTGACAAAAACTCTATCTATGTAAATTTGGTATCTGTACATTTTTCGTACCTTTATTTCTGAATGTTTGCATCAAACGCCAACCATTGTGTAAATAGGTAACAGGGAGTATTGGAATATTACGTATATGGTTTTGAACCACTATGCGGTCAACTGTCCGCAGTGTATCTACATAGACACAGCTTGTAATATCAGGCGCGAAATTCCTGCGATTTAACCACATCCTTGCAATCAGGTATCAGGTGATCGAAAGCTGGACTCGCAGAATTCGACTCACAATCAGGCAAAGCCGCGGCGTATTTCTTAAATCATATTGTAATATGCTTCACAACAAATATAAAATAATGTCAATATTACTTTTACAGTTTTTTATTACTTACGCCTTACTGGAAACCCCTGGTGTCCCTAAATAATCTGACAGTTCGTACTTTTCGAATTTTTTTCAAATAATAGGATTTTTGTTTAAAATAACAAACTTGTCAATAGTGCCAAACCGTCAATAGCTTTTGAGATATTTGAGGTCGACAAGAGCTTTTCAGGTTTTCTATTTAAAAAAATTAATTTAACCGCTTCTATGCCGCCCCTAATGCAGGGGAGAAACAGCCGCCCCTTCATAAAATAGATCTGTTAATGCTATCGATCACTGCCAAAAATGGTTCAGTTATCTTAAATAATTTAGAAGATAATTGGGTGGACTCGGACTTTTGGGATACCCTGTATATTTTTAAGCATGAAATTAAAGTGGTTAATATTGTTTAAAGAACTTATTCCTGCTACCTAGCGCTTCTTAACGATACTCTGTAATTTTATGTTATCTTTACATCGCTTTTCCAAATTACTTCTGTTGTAAGTCAAAGCCCAGCAGGAAATGTAATGACGGAAACAGATGTTCCCCTGGGGCATTCTAAAATTAGTTCCGCCAGGTAACCGATTTCCAGTTTCGGGTCTTTGCTAACCCCCATTAATTTTACTACGACGAGACGGCAGAATCGAATTGCTACAACTGTTTCAGGAAAGAACTTGACATTTTGAGGGGAAATGGATTAAAACAATGCGGAAAATTTATGGGCACACATTTTTGTATCGATCGACCTTTTTAGCCCATTAGCACACACCAAGTGAACCCCACGCTAGCAGTCTTGAAAACATCTCGGAAACGGAAGTTCCTACAAAGATTTTAGTAATAACCAAATACGTTATAGCAAAAATACATGTTAAGGTGCGTACTGACTTGCAACAAATCACTCCAAACGCGCAAAACACTACGAACATTCCGATCTTTTTCCTCCGAATGCAACAAACATTCGCGCGCAAAAGATCGTCGTGTTTGCAAGGTCATTTGAAATACCTCCTAATACGGGGTTCTAACGATTTCGTGAAATTTTGCTTGATTCTGCCCTTCAAAAGTTATCCAAATTCATATAAAATCTTCCTGGTATAATTTCAACCCTACCGACACAAACAGCCGCGGCTCTTTTCGGGTCCGACCAAAGTTTAGGCCGCGACGTCACTAAAAAGAAATGAAAACAAGACTTCCAACACTTCCCTCGCGGAAATCACATAAACTACAGGTAAATATAAATCGAACAGAAATTCCATGATCCTTGTATGTGGGCATATCCTCAAAAGGTGCGCTTCTGTAGAATATGAAATGATGATTTACATAAAGTTAATCTTTAATAAACTTTTTTCGATATGATTTTTGAAATTGCGTAAAATTTCAAAAATAATTTTTCGCACTTTGATATTTTTTAATTTTTAGCTCACATGTATGCATACAGACAGACAGACATACAGACATACAGACATACAGACATACAGACATACAGACATACAGACATACAAACATACAGACATACAGACATACAGACATACAGACATACAGACATACAGACATACAGACATACAGACATACAGACATACAGACATACAGACATACAGACATACAGACATACAGACATACAGACATACAGACATACAGACATACAGACATACAGACATACAGACATACAGACATACAGACATACAGACATACAGACATACAGACATACAGACATACAGACATACAGACATACAGACATACAGACATACATACATACAGACATACAGACATACAGACATACAGACATACAGACATACAGACATACAGACATACAGACATACAGACATACAGACATACAGACATACAGACATACAGACATACAGACATACAGACATACAGACATACAGACATACAGACATACAGACATACAGACATACAGACATACAGACATACAGACATACAGACATACAGACATACAGACATACAGACATACAGACATACAGACATACAGACATACAGACATACAGACATACAGACATACAGACATACAGACATACAGACATACAGACATACAGACATACAGACATACAGACATACAGACATACAGACATACAGACATACAGACATACAGACATACAGACATACAGACATACAGACATACAGACATACAGACATACAGACATACAGACATACAGACATACAGACATACAGACATACAGACATACAGACATACAGACATACAGACATACAGACATACAGACATACAGACATACAGACATACAGACATACAGACATACAGACATACAGACATACAGACATACAGACATACAGACATACAGACATACAGACATACAGACATACAGACATACAGACATACAGACATACAGACATACAGACATACAGACATACAGACATACAGACATACAGACATACAGACATACAGACATACAGACATACAGACATACAGACATACAGACATACAGACATACAGACATACAGACATACAGACATACAGACATACAGACATACAGACATACAGACATACAGACATACAGACATACAGACATACAGACATACAGACATACAGACATACAGACATACAGACATACAGACATACAGACATACAGACATACAGACATACAGACATACAGACATACAGACATACAGACGTATAGACGTACAGACATACAGACATACAGACATACAGACATACAGACATACAGACATACAGACATACAGACATACAGACATACAGACATACAGACATACAGACATACAGACATACAGACATACAGACATACAGACATACAGACATACAGACATACAGACATACAGACATACAGACATACAGACAGACAGACAGACAGACAGACATACAGACTTACAGGCATACAGAAATACAGACATATATATATATATATATATATATATATATATATATATATATATAGATATATATATATTATATATATCTATATATCTAAATTAAGTAAGTTTATTCAATATTTAGAGTCATTTAGAATAAAACTGTAGGTATTGGTAAAAGGATAATAACAATATTAAATAATAAAGATAACACAACAACTGCAAAATAAAATGTCAGATGGACAGACGGACGGACAGACGGTCAGACGGTCAGACGGACAGTCGGACAGACGGACAGATGGACAGATGGACAGACGGACAGACAGACACCATAGCTCACCCTACTTATAGTATACGTGTGAGCTAAAACATTATACTTGGTATTACACTGGTCCACTGGTCGGGTCCCCGGGTGTCGCAAAGAGGTTTTTTTTGTGGACCAAAATTAGTTAAAATTACCTATATGATACATACATTAATTGTGTTAGCTTAGGTGCCCAAAAATTGGGAGAGTATTTTATTTGCAAATTATTTTTGATTATTTTTCTTTATTTACTATTTTTAAAATTCTTATTATAATCGGATTAGTAGTTTACTTTTCTTAAATGACATGGTGGCAAACAATATTTCAACTTACCCACACACCGATTGATTTTTAACGCTGCACAAGTCAAATTTAGTGGAAATTAGGAAAAGTGATTATTAATCAATTCAACACTTCCCTAATAGCAAGTAGGTTATCGTAGTCCACGTGGAGTGAAAATCTGCAATGCACCAGGTGTACAGATGCAATGTGATTGGCTTATTTTTCTGAAATTACGGTTTTAATTGGTATATAGCATTTGCTCTGCGTCCTGTCTTCTCGCTATTTTAAGTCAGTATCACCGTCAACCGTGATGGACGATGACGACACGGTTGTAGTGGCCGGCGCTCTTCTGATTATTGAGAGTTTGAGAAGAAAAAATAAAAAAGAGCAGCGAAAAGAATGGTCCAGACGTCTGTATTTACAAAGACAAAATTTAAGTTTACTGAGAGATATGGACTAATTACATTTCAAAAACTTTACCAGAATATCTGCAGAGGATTTTGAAAACTTAATTTGTCTAGTGGGTCCTAAAATATTCAAGAAAGATACTCAAGTTCGACATGCTATACCTGTTCAAGATCGCTTAGCTATTGCTCTACGTTTTTTAGCAACAGGGGACTCTTTCACTAGTCTACACTACCTATTTAAAGTATCAAAACAACGAGTTGGTTTTATAGTTATAGAGACCTGCAGTGCCCTTATTGAAAAATTGAAACATGAAATAAAGGTAAATATACCGGGTGGCCCAAAAAAAAGGCATGAACTGATTTTTATTATCACTTTTGAACGAATTGGTCTGGGTTTTGACCAAAAATATTTTTTGTCCGCTATCAAATTCCAAGATGGCACACAGAATCAAAGGTAGGGTAGACCGGGTACTGCCCATTTTTTATAAATGTGCTACTAAAAAATCTTGAGCTGATTCAATTGTTTTCTTTTTTGTTCTGTCAATAGCTACAACTTTAGACATACAAAAACAATATGACACAAATCCCTAAAATTAAAAAAACTTTTGATTGTTTGTAAACGGCACTTTTTACATATATATGAGGCACATATTTTGTCACATGATGTAGGAGTTAAGGCATACAAAATTTGCTGTAATTACTTTGTAGTCCTCCCTGGTCCTAGCTAGAGACCCTGTATCTATGACATATTTTAAATATGTCATACATACAGGGTCTCTATTTAAAATATGTCATGTCCTAGCCATCTCGCCGCCTGTCATTCCCCCTCACCCTCTTCAAAAACCATATTCGCATAACTTTCACAAATATGGAGCGATTTCAAAACTTCTTTCTGCACACGGTTTAAGAAATTTTCAACAGCATTTTACTACTTCCCTCTCCCTCTCCCTCCCCCACCTTGACTCAATGTTTGTAGAAACGCACCTATCTACGAGTAATGCTAAATGAATGATAAATGCATTCTTTCTATAACGCTGAATAAGAATTAAAAAATGGATGTAAAAAATAAATTAACAAAAAACACCCAACTGCTAAATCTACTTGCTAAAATTACCCAAAAACCTAATTCATGAAAATACAAAACTATAATTTTGTAAGTGCGCTTTGGGCATCAAAACTAAAGATTGAAGCATATCGTACATTATAAGTATATCTATTACAGTTTGTGATACCTATCAATTTTATACTCAACTGCGACTATAGTAGGCACAAGTAGAACTTTGAAGAAGTTTGGTGTTTTTTTTATTTATTTTTTTATTTATTTTTTTTATAAATAAGTTTAATATTTATATATTATTATTCAAACATATTAACTAGTGGTAAAGTTTTTTTTACTTAGTAACTAAACTAAATGAACCGAACCGCATAAATTAATTTAAAAAATTTTCCTCAATGTCGTAGTTTACATATGTTTTGTCAGCTGAATAATCAGATGCGTATTGAAATTAAGGATATGAAGGTTCAATACTTTTTGAGCGTTGTGCGGGAGATGGATGGTCCATTCCATTTTTTAATTGCCAAGTAAAAAAAAAAACGACCATACCCACTGAACAAACAAGAAGGAATAAATCTCTTTGTGGTATTCCGATTTACCGACAAGACTCGGAAAATGTTTTGCGCGTTCGCCGTGACGTATTGACTTGCAAAATTTGTTGCAGCGCGGTCTATGCTTTTGAAGTACACGTATTCACTCACACACACTCCGCGCATTTTCGCCGAAAATGTTTGTCCTGTTTGTAGTGTTTGATGCGCGCTGTGTTCCCAGATTGCAAAAACACATAAGCTTTGCATAGACACGTACTCACTGAGCGAACATTTTCGGCGAAAATGTTTGGAGTGTTTGTAGTGTTTTGTTGCAAGTCAATACCCACTTTTAAAGAATCGAAAAGTGAAGCCCTCATAGCTGGCTTTGGAAACAATGGCAAATTTAAATTCGCGGACGTGTCTTTTGTCATGTAGACACACAGCTGCCGTATGGGTGGAGGCCATCTTTGTTGCTTATTTACATTTTGCGTTGTTTTGCGTTTGTCGTGTAAAATTATGTTTTTTTCTGTAAAAAATTGGAAATAATTCATAAAAAACATGTGCGGTTTGTAGAAAAATGTCCGGGTGAAGTAAAGGAGTGCCAATCCATAGGTAACTTCAATTTGTCTTCATAATTTGTTAATAAAGTTAAGAGTGGTTTATAAATCCCATTAAACACTTTTTATGGTATCCACAATAAATCTGCAAAATTATTTTTAGAAAAACTACAATTTTCCTACACCCAATCAACTAGTTTTTAGAAAAAAATAATAGACATAACCCTAAACTTTTGACAATTGTCAAATAATCTAGTGACGTATCGGAGTATGTCCCAAAACCATGAAAACTAACGCATGCGCAGTAACCGAAATCCTGTCTACCCAAAAAAGGAACATTCAAAATTAAATAGGGGTCCTGGCTTCAAGCATTGCGTGTGAGAATGCATGGGTATGCCCCATATTTATGCTCTAACGTATTTGGTAATACCATAACGTATTGCGAAAAATGCGTTCTACTATTCCGAAAACCCCATATTGATGAGATGCTTTAATCAGCTCTTATAAGTCTTGTGCTAGAGGTGTTGAAAAAGTAACTATTATTTACTCGAGTACTCGTTACTCGATAAATAACAGAGTAACGAATACCGATCCGAAAATTAAATGATTACTTTCGTTATTCACTAATCACTCGAAAGTCGGTAATCCAAAATTAGGGAGTAACTATGATTACTTATAAGTAACTAACGCATTTAAATTGTATTTGTAAAAGTTAACAATAAGAAATACTCTGCCAATCTATGGGAACCTAAGCTCACTCTTGGTACTATAGTTATAGTGTACGTGAAAGCTAATATAACTAACAACTGAAGTATATTTTATTGAACTCCAGACTCAATTACCTTTCGTTTGATACCACGCAAGCCATGTTTTGAATTAAGCTCTAATTTTTCAAATCAACCCCCACCCTTTTTTTTAAACTAAAATGTTTTTTGTTTAACACCAGACTCAATTACCTTTCGTTTGATATCACACACGCCATATCTCCACTTAAACACTAATTTTTTAAATATACCCCCACCCTTTTTTTAAAATTAACTAAAATGTATTTTGTTTAACTCAAGACTCAATTTCCTTTCGTTTGATATCACACATGCCATATTTCCACTTAAACACTAATTTTTTTAATTTACCCCCACCCTTTCTTTTTAAATTAACTAAAATGTATTTTCTTTAATTCCAGACTCAATTACATTTCGTTTGATATCACACGCCATATTTTTATGTAAACTCCAATCTACTAAAATGTAATCTACCCCCACCCTTTTATTTTGCTTGTGTTCGGTGGATTTTGTTCATTTTTAAATGGGACCATCTCGACCCAAAACCCAGTCTACCAAATTTCATTAAAATCGGGCAAGCGGTTTTTGAGTTATGCGCGTTGGTCATTACAGACATACAGACAGACAGACAGACAGACAGACAGACAGACAGACAGACAGACAGACAGACAGACAGACAGACAGACAGACAGACAGACAGACAGACAGACAGACAGACAGACAGACAGACAGACAGACAGACAGACAGACAGACAGACAGACAGACAGACAGACAGACAGACAGACAGACAGACAGACAGACAGACAGACAGACAGACAGACAGACAGACAGACAGACAGACAGACAGACAGACAGACAGACAGACAGACAGACAGACAGACAGACAGACAGACAGACAGACAGACAGACAGACAGACAGACAGACAGACAGACAGACAGACAGACAGACAGACAGACAGACAGACAGACAGACAGACAGACAGACAGACAGACAGACAGACAGACAGACAGACAGACAGACAGACAGACAGACAGACAGACAGACAGACAGACAGACAGACAGACAGACAGACAGACAGACAGACAGACAGACAGACAGACAGACAGACAGACAGACAGACAGACAGACAGACAGACAGACAGACAGACAGACAGACAGACAGACAGACAGACAGACAGACAGACAGACAGACAGACAGACAGACAGACAGACAGACAGACAGACAGACAGACAGACAGACAGACGGCGCAACAAAAAAGTTTCAAAATCATCTGAAACGCAAAGATATATAAAATTTTTTGAAATCGGAGCAACTTTTTTTTTCTCGAAAAAATTAGGATCACCATAGCTCACACTACTATAGTCTATAGTAGTAGTAGTGTGAGCTAAAAGTAGGATGTGACAAGCTGCTTGCAGACGCTTGCTTGCTTAAATATGTAGTATCTACATTCTACATATTATACAGAATGTATTTATTACCTTTCTAGCCCGCGCAGCAATGGCTACAAAACTGGTTGTGCGGTTGTGAAAAACAAAATGCTTTTTTTGCTTTATTTGTCTTATATATTATGAACAATCCACAAAGTGATCCTGCGTGGGTGGCAAAAGGAATGTGTGATATCAAGCACTTTAGTAAAAAGTTAAAGATACAAAGTAAGTGCTACTTATTTAAATAACCACATAGAATTTTCTATGCTACGCAAGACTGATATTCGTTGCCAATTGAATAAGCAAAACATTACCGAATACATACACAAGTAGGTTAATAGACTGTTTAAAATTCTGTGGGATTTTTGAGGTTGCTCGACGGTGCCAAGATGAGTTTGAAACTGGTGCTAATCCAAGCATGCTTCTTTGTAAAATACTATAATAAAATTGTTTAGGTAAGTTTTTTTAGCTACTCTTCCATGCAATATAAATTTCTGCCCCCCCCAATTTATAAAGTCACCAGCCGTCACTGATTTTACCTAAAAATTTTATGAAAATCGGTTTAGCGGTTTAGGAGCTATCGTGTTACGGACATAAATAATATACACACAGACAGACATCACGACGATATTGCTGTCAAAACATCATTTTACATTTTACGCCTTATATTTTTGATTAAAATCCCTTTTCGTTAAGGGATGCGCACCAATGCCAGAATAAGGAAGACTTGTTTGTTTCTAAACCGCTTCAAAATAGTTCACTGCCGCAAAAAGCTTGAAATATGCAAAATATAGACTAAAGAAAGCTATGCGATACTATTTTATCAATTTGGCTTGGTGCCATTTTATAGAAAAATAAAATATACAAAATATATATGTCCTTATACAATCTGACTGTTGGAAAATATATTAGATAGTCGTACATGGTTTTCGCGTATATTTTTACAAAAAATCTAAAATGTTTATTTGAATAGATCAAAATATTATAAATACAAAAGTTTCATAATTTTTTACAAAATTTAAGAATCCTGGGCTTAGGCTGTCAAAAAAAACCATAAGTTAAAATTTTACAGGTCGATGGTTTTTCCGAAATGTATATTATTTTTAGAATTTTATTGATTTTACAAATATATATGTTGGGATTATTTCGTTTATTAGTTTTGGAAATGCGTTTGAAAAAGTGACCCTTACATGCGAGGCTTGATTTTCAAGAAAACTGCATTTTTAGACATAGTCAGGTTTGAAATAGGCCGTTCGAAAATTCGAAAACAATAACAATTGAACAATGTAAAGTTAAAGTAACTCAGAGTATTGTATTCAACCCACCACATCACTATACGCAGACTTCGATAAACTGACCACGGACTAGCACTGACCTATGACAAAGATGTGATGTGACTTTACCATCTATAAACTGAAACTAAATAAAAATCTTAATCACTTTGCCTTTTTGATACCTCGGTTCTTACGTATCTGCCAAACCTGTGTTCCATTTTTACCCTAAAACTAAAGTGCAACAACAGGATACACGTGCGATTTTCTTGATATCGAACCGACAAAAACAAATTTGGTTACCACGTAAAAGTAGCACAACAACATGGATTTCTTTTTAAAAAATCGACCGCCAAATACTATATTTCCTGTCCCAAAAATAAATCCTAAAAATAAACAAAAAACACGTGTTTCGCCAAAATAAGGCCGAAACTCGGTCGAATTAGATCGACTTTTCCGGTAGGGGGGTTAGCTTAAATACCCGTAATCCTTTGTAGAGAGATTCATTATTCTTACCTAAATTTGACTTGAATTAAACTCGAGTTCGTAATATTATTAAAAGTAAATAAAGCTATGGTTAAATGAACGTACTAGTGACTAAATAACAGAAAAGTGCATAAAGGTATGACAAAGTTTTAGTGCAAGTAAAAATTATAATGTTAGTATTGTGTAATGGTGGCTCCTGGCTATAAATATGGTGAGACTTTTATTTTGACCAATGTTAAACAATAACGTATTCTAGTATCTATCACAGTGGCGTATATAGAAAAAAGTTTCGGGGTGGGCCCGAGGCAGTTTGGGGGGGGGGGGGCCCGTATTTTATGTTTGTATTCAGGAAATATGTGGAAAATATCCAAAAAATCTTAGCTTCGGAGGGGGGCCGGGCCCCCCAGCCCCCCCCTTATATACGCCACTGATCTATCAGTTGTTGGCAAAATTCGTGGACTATGAAAATTGACTTTGAATCGGTTTGCTTTACAATAAAAACTTTTGTTAAAAAGGACATTTGCTATTATATTAACTGATTCTGGATAGAAGGTTTTTAATGAAAATGATTATTTTAATGTTACGAATTTAATCTTTATGCAAATTGGATAAATATGACTACATGCAATACTTTGGAATATGTACCGGTATTTTGTTTTCTTAATATATTATAACTACTTGCTTTAAAGAAAGTGTTTAATTTACATCAATAAAACGGTTGTGAGAAAAGCTATTACACTAAAGCGCTTACGTTCAAAACGAGGTTGAGCTTATTGTAACTGCAACCAGGAAAATTAGGAAAATATTCGCTCGGTTTTTCACGCAACCCTGGGGCAGCTTCACACTACATATGTAGGAAAAATACGATGACATTAATAAAGTGAGCGAGTGTACTACTAGTATACTCGAGATTTTTTTGAGATGTCACGTCTCAATGCATGAAACTAACGCCCTTGGCTTCCAAAATTTCAAGTGTTTTTAATTTTTCACATGTGTTGTTCAATTATGTGGGACATTCTTAATAAACATGATAGAAATCATCGAAGAATAATTATTTATTCGTAAAGAAACGAGTATAGAAAGATTTTGTTTTTCTTGTATTTTTCTGTGGGCAGCTCGAAAGCTGTACACCCACGGGATATTAGATCTTGGACCTTTGTGGGTGTACAGCTTTCAAGCTGCTCACGGAAAAATACAACAAAAACAAAATCTTTCTATACCCGCTTGGGTACGAAAAAATGTGTTTTTTTTATTCACGGGTACTAAACTTTACGGTTATAGTATTTTTGGCTTATACTCCGCCGACTCGATATAAAACGTCGCGAAGACGGTAAAAATGCAATATGCATTGACCCGACCAAATGGACAAATTATGTCATGGTCATGGGTACTGTTTTTCGTTTGGCAAGCCTTTATAGTTTTTTTTTGTATTTGGTAGATGTCGCCACTTCTTTAGAAAGCATACGGTTTCGCAGGCAATATTTATCATTTCTCTTGCCAATATCGTAGCCACAGAAGATGGGTTTTACCGCTTGGGAAAAAAGAAGGAGTGATTTCAAACTACTATAGCCGTTCAGAATTTAGTACGCGCCCTGCTACCATTTGGAAAATTGAAGAAGTTTCCAAAGACAGGGAAATCCCTCTTAGATCGGTGGCTACTGCTCAATCGACAGGACATGGGCAAGGTTTTAAAAAATGTAATTGTAAGGGTAAATGTCAATTTCGAGAAGGTAATGTATTATGTAATTCTAAATGTCATAATAGCTTAAGTTGTACAAACAAATAAAAAAAATGAAATGTCCTGTTTTGTATCCTTTACGTACGTTTTTTTATGTATAACTCATTTCTACAATAAATAAATTAAAAAAATGTGTTTAAATAATAGAAATATACATACGGCGTAGGTGCAGCTGGGCCGTATACAGGGTTCGTCAACGATCGTTTGGCCATTGAAAAGATCGCTATTTAAATAAATGGCACTAAGAGAGATAAATAGTTTAGCGCTGTTGTCAAATTAGCAATTCAAGAAAATGGTTTTCTTTTCGCGATCTAATGACGTTACTCTTACCGGCTAAGTAGGCCAAAGACGGCGATGCATAAAATCCTTAAAACCCTTGATTTTTATGACTGTAGCGCCATCTCTTAGATATCATTTGAACTGTAGGACTAATAATCAATACTGCAAATCCGTAAATAAGTGTACAGGTAGAACTTTCTAACATGGCAAAAATGTTAGAGGAGGTTACTACACGCACAAACAAGAATTCCACAAATTCAACTTTATTGATAACAAATTTCTTGGTCTTTATGTGTACCGATTTATTCTCAACCAAAGTTAGAAACCAATACTTTGAAAAGTAACTATTACATTACAAACTACTTTACAGGAATGTACTTAGAAAACTGTGTAATTAATTACAACAAAAAATAACTTAATTATAAATTGGCTACTTGCAAAATAAAAAAAAGTAGTTGACAATTACTTTTTTATTTATTTCTTTCACTTTTTCATAATTTACAAAATGTGAAAATGTTTAATTTAGGAGCCCTCTTCCTTCGTAGTACATTCTGAACTTAAATTCAGTACGAAACGTGGATTGCTTAAAATAATAAAAGCAAAATAGCTTTTTACAAATAACAACAATCACTTTAGTAATTCAATTGCATTTTTGTAATTTCATTATAATTGTAAAATAATTTTTCAATCATTTTAAAAACCTAAATAATTGCAATTACCATAACACCGCATTTCAACTTATTGTTTTTTTTTCAAGAGGAATGGCCCCTCCATTTAAGGGGCAAACATTTTTTTTTAAAAGGAGTAGTAAAACGTGACAAACATTTTTTCTGCAAACTGAAACCAGTAGAGGGGCAAGAGGTTTAGGGCTGTCGTACATCCCTACCCCCAAAAATGTTGTCCCCTATTCTGTTTACTAGATAGTGTATGGTGACTTTTAGCAACTTGACTTCGTGAGCCGCCGCCAGGAGATCGAACACTTAAGCGGCATTCAAGCGGGACATTAATAAAAGAGCAAGGTTATTGTGGAAGAAAAAATTATTAAAAAATTTAATTTTTCTTGATTTAATGTTTCCTGATTAACGCTAAAATAACGAAATAAATAATAATGACTACTTTTTCGTCTTTTAAAAGTGGAAATCTTACTTTGATTGCTCCTGTTTAGTAATAAAAAACTATTAATGAATTTTGAATTACAGCGACAAACGCTCCTGAATATGCGCGACTTTGGACTGACACTGACTACTTGCTTTCCATAAGTTCATGCTTTATATGCTTTTCATAAAGGCTAAACGTTCGAAGTCGAGCCCTGTATAAATAGACTAGACCTTTTACAAACGGACTAGACAGTTCATTAAAAGACAAGCTTTTTACACATATGGACTAATATCCTCAGTCCTTTTATATACAGGCTTGTCCTTTTGCATATGGTCTATTTTTCATAAACGTTCTGTAACATATATAACGTCTCTCTAGCTTTATAAAGGTGTCACATTGACCATGCAGTGTTCTGAAGAGTCCCTTACGGATGAAACAGTTAACTGTCAACACTTAATAGGGGTCCATTAGATCTTACAGCTTTCGGGCTGCCCACGGAAAAATACAAGAGAAACAAAATCTTTCTGTACCCGCTTTGCCACGAAAATATATATATATTTATGTATGTCCCCCTAAGTTGGAATAATATGGAAAACTTTTTTAATATTAATTTTAGAAAAAAAGTTATTCTTCATAAAAAGTTCTGCATTATCTAAAACCTAGAACATTGTCATCAAATAATTTTTTACAGTGGTATACGAGGTTTGTAAAAAAATATGAGTTTTGCTCAAGAGTAAAGTACCTTTAAATTTGACAATATCGAAAAATGTTACTAAAAAAAGTTGATCAGAATTAAAAATTACGTTTAAATATGCAAGTACATTTAAATTAAAACTTCAGATTATTTTATTTTTTATTAATAAGTATTTCTATTTTGAATGAACAACTCTTGTGATTACGAAACACATGAGAACCTTTTAGTTTTTCGATGTTTTCTAATAATTTTGCAATTAAAACGGGTAATAAGTGCATATTCATTTATTTTGCACAATTTATATTTTTTGACAAACCTCATATACCACTAAAAAAATTTGATATTTAATGACTGTATTCTAGGTTTTAGATAATGCAGAACTTTTTATGAAGAATAACTTTTTTTCCTAAAATTAATCTTAAAAAGTTTTCCATATGATTCCAACTTATGGGGCATACTGTATATATTCACGGGTACTAAACTTTACGAGTGAAACAATTATGTGTAATACGATAGCCCCTAAACCGCTAAACTGATTTTCATAAAATTTTCAGGTAAAATAGTGACACTCTTACGAGGTGATAAAATTTTCGTCAAAATCAATAATTAATGCTAATGAAATTTTTTTTATAATTAAATTTTTCTTAATGCTCCGTTAAAAAGATGGCTTAACTTTTTAACGGAGCATCGTATCAATATGCCGTTTTCGGAATATAGTAGAATACATTTTGTTTAATAATTTGTGTTATAACCACAAACTTCGTACGAGCTTTAGTTTATATCAAACACAGGCTCTTCTCGGGTTTCACTTGAAGTGTGCTAATAAGCTATAAGATCCATTTATTTTCATTAAAATCGACGGTATAGTTCAAAAGTTATAATGAAAACCTTTTATTTTGCAGCCGATATATCTGCATAGGTATCTAAAATCTAAGTTATCTAATCCTTATTATATATCTGAGGGCACGGCAGTGCCTCGCCAAGTTCGCGCGCCGTAACCATCTTTTCTTGAAACATTTCGGCCGATATTTGACCTACCTAAAACTCTACTTCGGAATGAGCTACGAATCTCAAACTTTGCACAGTCGTAGATTTCCATAGAGTTAACAACTCCTCCAAGTTTCATGGAATTCCATAAAGTAGTAAAGTAGTTACGAAATTTCAAAAAACGTCGAAATTGCCACTCACTCATGTATAGATCATCAATATTCTACTGTACATCCAGACATGCTATAAAGCTGAAATTTGGCAGACTGATAGAAAGAAAAAACCCAAAAATTTTAATTTACTCTCCTCCTCTATACATTTAAAGTTATGTAAAAGTAGCATTGCCCACTTCCAGAAATGCTAGAGAGTTGAGCTTTGGCAGACTGATAGGAACTATAATAAAGCTATAGAAAAAAATTAAAACACCCCAAAATTCTAATTTACTTCCCTCCCCTATAAATGTAAAGTTAAGTATAAGTAAGATTGTCTACTTCCAGACATGCTAGAAAGCTGAGCTTTGGACGACCGATAGTAACTATGATAAAGTTATAGAAAAAAATTCTAATTTACTTCCTTCCCCTATAAATGTAAAGTTATGTAAAAGTAACACTGCCCACTTCCATAAACGCTAGAGAGCTGAACTTTTTAAGGCTGAAAGACAATATGATAAAACTATATGAAAAAATTTAAAAACACCAAAATTTGAATTTACTTCCCTCTCCTATAAATGTAAATTTATATAAAACTAACATTGCTCACTTCCAGAAACGCTAGAGAGCTGAGCATTGGAATGCTGATAGAAATTATGATAAAACCATGGGAAAAAATTTAAAAAGTCCAATATTTTCATTTACTCTCCTCCCCTATAAATGTAAAGTTATGTAAAAGTAACATTACACCCGGTTCCCACCTACGACTTTCTTGTAGGGTGCCCGCTCACGCATCACATGATCTCAATATAAAATGTTATGATGGTCATGTGACGCGTGCGCGGGCACGCACGAGAAAGTCGTAGGTGGGAACCAGGTTTTACCCACTTCCAGAAACGCTAGAGAGCTGAGCATTAGAAGACTGATAGGAACTATTATAAAACTATAGGACAAAATTTAAAAACACGACAATTTTAATTTATTTCCCTCCCCTATACCTGTAAAGTTATTAAAAGTAACATTGTGCACTTTCAGAAACGCTAGAGAGCTGAGCTTTGGAAGGCTAATACTACGATAAAACCATGGAAAAAAATTAAAAAACCTCAAAAATTTCAGTAAGGCATTGCAAAAGTTTTGAACAATATTCCGCATATTTTACTACTTTAAAAATTAAGTATTATCCAATTCCTTTAAAAAAAAGTGAAATCATAACAAAAACATTTTATGTAAAAAAAGCCAAGCACGCGAAAATGGCATTCCGTAAAAAGAATTGAGATAAAGGTAAAGCCAAGTTCTCCAATACAAATTTCAAAATGAAAGGTTCTTACTAGTTTGGAAATATTTTTCTAAACTTGGCTATATGGCTGCAAATGACTCTTAGGCGCAGTGCTAAATTGAACATAAAGAAGTTTGGCTGTAATAGCAAAGTTTTAAAAAAACATTTTTAAACTAGTAAGAACCTTTCATTTTGAAATTTGTATTGGAGAACTTGGCTTTACTTTTATCTCAATTCTTTTTACGGAATGCCATTTTTGCGTACTTGGCTTTTTTTACATAAAATGTTTTTGTTATGATTATATAATTTTTAACATGAACATAAAAATGGCTCTTATAAACTGTCATCTTAAGTTGCCGCAATTGGAAAGTACCTATGGTATACAGGGTGCCCCATAACTTAGAGGCCATAGTGCAGGAGCTGATAGAGAAGGTTATTTCCGAGAAAAAACTTTATATAACATGGGGGTTAACACACATCTGTTTTTAAGATATAGGATTTTTAAAGTTAGAGGAGTGGGAGAAAAGTATTTAGAAAAAAAAGAAAATCTGTCACAGCCAGCTGAATACTCAGCTAATTGTGATTCAAAAATGTCGTATTCTTTTTTTTGATAAAATTATAAGTAGAGAAGATACAGGCTGTCTAAATAACCTCTAAAAAGTATAAAAAATAATAATTTATTTAAAAAATTAATTTTTGCTTGTTTATTCTTTAAAAAAATATCAATAATATTTTATTACTATGTCTCGCTCGAGACTTGTTTTTATTAACAAAAAATATAAAACAAAACATTGCGTTTAATATGACATTCATAAAAATGTATACCAAAAAAATTGTTTTTTCTAAAAAAAATTGACCGACTAATTTTTTTTAAAATTATTTTTAATTCAGTTTATTGCTCTTAGTACACGACTTTACCCAATTTCATATTTTTACTGCGTTTTTAAAAAAAGTTATTATCAAAAAAGTTTAAAAAATCGCCGACTTTGATGCTCTGTATCTCGTCAAAGAAAGAGTTTCGACCCATGCATTATAGGAACTTTTTTATCAGACATGACCTCCTTTATCACCTGCTGGCCTATGGCCCCTAAGTTATGGGACACCCTGTATAAGTACTCGGAAATTAGAAGGGGTACTTCAGAAGTGATTACTTGCATTTTTTAAATATTTTTGATAGTTTATAAGTCCAATAAAAAAGTGGCGATGCACTTGATTTCGTAATCATTCAGAAAACTTTTAGTTGGGTAACGAGTTTTAATGGATTAAATTATTATTTTGAAAATGTCGAGAGTCCTCTTTTCATTAGTGGTTTTAGCAACACTTTCAGTATTTCAAGCACAAGGTAAGAAAAACATTAAGACGGTTTTCCACCAAACGGACAGTTGAGTTTCTGTTTTGTTTGTGTTTTCTAGTTTCCGAAGAACAAAAACAAATCGAAGACAAACCCAAAACTCTTGTTTCCATGAAGCGGACTAGGTTTTGTTTGAGTTTTGTTTTTGTTTTCGGTCCTTTTCCACTGGTAGTCGCTAGTCAGAACACATTTTTTTCGATTCAACCGGCATGTTTAGAGAGACAGATTTTTATTAATCTTAGCTGTTAGTCAGAGCATATTATTTCAAAAGGCTCTCCGTTTTGGGTCTAGAAGCAATTCATATTACTTTTTGGCAACAGACCATTTCCTCCTAATTTGACCCCGCTGAATCCGAATATCTCTGTTGCCAACTCGAAAAATCGACAGGGATGGAGAAAATCCCCCCCAAACCCCCAAAAACCTGTTTATTAAAATGTCGGGTTGTTGCCATATTTAAGGCTTCAGGGGCGTGCTAATATAAAATTATTTTCAAAAATAACTGAAATAATCAGTTCTTCTTGCATATTTAAATATCTTTTCTAACTAAGATTTTCAGAAAAAAATGTGCCTTTATTCTTTATTGAGGATAAGACAATTTCTTTTTAAATGATATATTACAAAGTGAGGTTAATGTTATGATAAATACTTCAAAAAGGTTCGTAATTTATACCTACTAAAATAAAATGTTTTCAAATTAAATAAACTGTTTTTGATTAGATTAGATATTTTGATTTATCTAAAAGTTCATTATTATTATGATAATATTAGTGCATTTTATAAAAGCTTGTGACTTAAAAAATTTTTTTACCAATTTATTTTTTACTTTTTAATCTCAGCTATCTACTCTATTAAATGAAAATATTTGTTCAATAACAGAACAGAAGAGTTTATTCTGGATTATAATGAAATCGCTGATCGTGAGTTGTTTGGAAACTCATGTTTCTATGGGGGGAAGGAGAGAGTGGGGGTAGAGGTAGAAATATATTTTTTGTTTGGGCTGTATTGCCATCGGACCTTTATGCATATACCAAATTTTATAAAAGTCATTTGAAGTGAAGTGTGTCAAAAACGCATCCCAACAAACATTTAAAGTTGTAACGACGAAACCCCAACTAGAAAGAACTTCTTAAAAGTAACCGCAACGTACTCCCGCTTCGTCTCAGTATAGCATACAGCGACGTTATAATTCCCTAAGTGGGGAACCAATTTCTGGTAATAACTACATGGCCAAGTGTTTAAAGTCACTGTAGTAACAACTACACTACGTCGTAGCCAGGTATCTACTACGTCGTAGAGGCTGTTTTTTTCCGTAATGGCATAAAAGTTGCGATGTAGTTGCAAATAATACAATCGTTTCTTTTTGGTAGAATTGTTACACAATATGGTGGACACAACAGTAAACAGACTCGCTTAGTTTTTTTGTTTGGTTATGGTTATAATATGTACTATGTTATCCAAAAGTGTGAGAATTTACGAGTAGAGGATGAAAATTCAAGTGCGACGCAAAGTTTTTTGTATAACATGCATTATGTATATTGCAAAAAACCGGTGCGCCCGTAAAATTGAGCCGTTTTCTGGTAGTTGATGGAATTTTTGTGTTGTGATTTTGGAGGTTATGTTTTCATAATCGACAGTTAACTCCAACAAATGGTGCTTAAGAAGAGCATTTTTGGTAAGCTTCAACTAATTTGTTTATGAAATAGTATAGCTCTTTAATATGAGCTCATAAAACGACAACAAAAATATTAAATTTTCTTTCTTACATAAAAACATGGCGTCCCAAACTATATTCCCAGATAGTCGAAAGGGTTACTTGAAAGTGAGCCTAAGTTACGGCAACGTGTCACTTACGACTTTTATGTCGGCATTCCTTTTTAGTTCTAGATAACACACTCGAATTTCTACTCCTTCGTTGCAGAAACGTATTATTAACTAGCTTTCGCCACTAGAAAACGTCTACAGAGTGATAGGAACAACGTGATATGTATAACTACTACCCTCAAGTTATTGGGGTGTCGCCACTTGTCATTTGCCGTTTCTGTCAACAACAGCACCACTGCTTATAGGTTTTGTACCAGCGTGAATTTGTGGTAGGTTTTTAAACAAAAACAAGATAAATTAAAATCCATTAGAACAATCAATGAAGTGCCAATAAAAAGTGTTTTTTAAATGTATGTTGCACTCGAGAGCATGATCCCTATTCTAGAATTTCTAGGAAGTGTTGGTCAAGGAACTAAAAGAACGTAGTCACATCAATGAAATCAACTTATTGTTACTTTTTTTATTTACACATTGCTCTCACAATTCGTATGTAGTATTTTTTATGGTTTTTAGATATTTTGGCATTGTCAATATTCAGTAATTTTTATTATTATAAGCCCTATAAGTAAAAAAACAATCTCTGAGACTTTTTAGATCGCTTAGAAATCCGCATGTAACCGCGATATATTTAACTTGTTTTTTTATCAGTCGCAAACAGCGCAAAAGTTCCTAGATGAAGTCTAGCATATCCCAGAGGTTATTTTAGGGGCCGTGCATAAATTAGATATTAGGGACCTATTGCAATAAAGCCTGGCACAAAACACAGCAGAAATTTAAGTTTATTCACGTCAAACCAAGCGTTAACAACAGCACAAATTTGAAGAAAACCCAAGCTCATCACATAAAATGAATCACAGTGAGACACGACACGTCAGCACAAGAGGCATAGATAAACGAATTCGGTTTAGTCCGCACAAGAGGGTTACGATGGCGATAGGGTGGTGCCACAGCACAAACCACGAACGACCGTAAAGACAATACAAGAATAGAACAGCAACAAGTAGCGTAAAAGATTAAGGATGGAGATTAAGCATGGACCAGGGAGTTCTTAAAATCCGTGTGCAGTACTCGATACTTTGGATCAATATTTTGCATTTTGATTGTTTTACAAAATGGTCAAGCAATGAGCTCGAAAAAATGCTCAAGGTAGTTAAAAAAATATTTGCAAAACTATTCCTAATATTCCTATATTATAAAAGGAGTCACAAAAAGTAGGGTTAAGAATGTGTGCGACCAAGATGCGACTTCAAAAAGTCTACGTTTTCAAAGTAGAAACAGAAAGGAGAGATTACTTTAAAAGATCGACATTAAAAAAAAGTCAAAGTAGTTGCGGCTTTAGAGTTGATCCAAAAAGCTATTTTGTCTACATTGTTACATCAGATGTTATAATGATGACACAAACTTTTGTGGTAAAAATTAAAGTTATAATGTAGTTGTCGGATACACTTGTTTGGGACTCCAATGAGGCTTAACTTTCTAGTAGTAATTAAGTAGGATATAAAAGTCAGGGCGACTACGAAATAACGACTAAAAAGAAAGTAAAACTTTAGCAACGTCCTATTGTGGTAAAGAAGACTATCAGAATCGACTATCAAGACACAATCCTAAGAAGTAGTTTAGAGGGTCGTTTTTACGAAACATCTACTATTTCCTGATACTAAATATTAGTTAGAACTAAAAAGTAACAAATTTTGGTTGGGATCACCACATTTCTACTATAAGAAAGTAGCAAAGCCTTTAGAACATGTAGCCGCTACTATAAATTTTAGGGTTAATGTTGAGTAGCTGGACTGTCAGCTAGACTTCGCCCTTTGAAAAGTGCTTTTTTTTATTTACTAACTACTTATTAAATTTCCAGCAATATTGTACATGGCATTTTTTTCAATAAAGACAAGTTATTATTATTATAAATGTTAGTTGGGATTTTTTATGGAAGGAGGTGGGGGGTAGGGTGGAAGGACATTTTTTCATTATTGTTGTATTGTCATCGGACCACTATATGTATACCAAATTTCATCCAAATCGGATAATGGGAAGTGTATCAAAAACTCATTTTTCTATGAAAGGGGGTGGGGGTAGGGGTGGGAGGATATTTCTTCTTAATGTTGTATTGTCATCGGATCACTATATGTATACCAAATTTTATTCAAATCGGATAACGGGAAGTGTGTCAAAAACAAATTTTTCTATGGAAGGGGGTGGGGGTAGGTGTAGGAGGATATTTTTTTCTTATTGTTGTATTATCATCGGACCACTATGTGTATACCAAATTTTATCCAAATCGGATAATGGGAAGTGTGTCAAAAACACATTTTTCTATAGAAGGGGTGGGGGTAGGGGTGGGAGGATATTTTTTTCTTAATGTTATATTGTCATGGGACCACTATGTGTGTACCAAATTTCATCCAAATCGGATAATGGGAAGTGTGTCAAAAACGCTTCACAAGATTTGATAGATAGTTAGATAGTTAGAGAGTTAGACAGAACATCTGAAGCTAAATAAAAGCTTGTAAAAAAACTCAACATGACTCTTTCCACTCAACAGACGCGAGTTTCAAAACTGTCGCAAAACACGCCAGTCTTGAAAAAGTTGGCCAAAAGTTTCAGTTTTATTTTATTCGACACGAGTTTATGTTTTGTTTTTATTTTGTCCGTTTGGTGTAAACCCGGCATTAGGTTTTATTAAAGTTAATTCAACTATTACCGCCGCCCAATATAAATTGTTAAGGTTATTCCGCCCTACAGAGCTACTATTTGTTTTACAGCTGAGTTTCTTGCAAAATATTCTCACTATATAGGGAAGACATAGTGTATGCACGGATCACCTAACAAAATGTGTGTAGTAGGCCAGTGGAATTACCATATTTTTATTATTTTATTATATACAGGGTGTCTCTAAAAGGTCTGTACAAAATCTTAGCACATATTCCTGAGGTCAAAATAAGTCGATTTAATGCAAATTACCTTAGTCCAAAATTGCTCCGTTTCAAAATGAATAATTATTTTATTGAAATTAATAATTGAATAAAGCTTTGAGAACAATAGTCAGTAGAAAACTGGCCCTTGCTATGACATTTTTCCAGTGTAAAACATTCTAGTGAAATAGTCATTCAAAATAATTTCAGTATTCCGTTGCGGCATAGAACACTAAAAACGGAAATATCTCGAAAACGACTTACTTTAGCGCATGTTAAAAAGAGTATCTTTTTGGCTTAAAAAGATTCAGAAAAATATTTTCTTAACAAAAAAAGTTAAAAGTTACACTAAGAAAAAAGTTATAGTCATTTTATACTATAAAAAGAGCATTGTGAAGCGCCCTCTAACGGCCACAGTAAAAAGGTATCCATATTTAGGTTTCGCATCCCAAAAAACCCACGAGTACGAATTTTTAAAGTAATGCGTTGAGAAATGTTCATAAATTTTAAGACAATCGATTTTTAATTTTTAAATTTACCACCCTGTATCTCTGAAATAGAGCAATTTCGAACTAAGGAAGTTGCTTTAAATCGACTTATTTTGACCTCAGGAATATGTGCTATGATTTTGTACAGACCTTTTGGAGACAACATGTATATTATATTTTCATTTACCATATTTTGCAATGCCTTATTAAAAATGTTGAGGTTTTTTAATTTTTTCTATAGTTTTATCATAGTTCCTATCAGGCTTTAGAAACTCAACTCTCTAGCGTTCCTGAAAGTAGAAAATGTTATAGTTCCATAACTTTACATTTATAGGGAAGGGAAGTTAATTAAAATATTGGGGTTTTTTAATATTTTTCTATAGTTTTATCATAGTTCCTATCGGCCTTCCAAAGCTTAGCTCTCTGGCGTTTCTGGAAGTGGGCAATGTTACTTTTACATAACTGTACATTTATAGGGGAGGGAAGTTAATTAAAATATTGAGGTTTTTCAATATTTTTCTATAGTTTCATGCCTTAGATTTTTGTATATATTTTCCACATATTTCATGAATAAACACAAAAAATAGCATGAAATATGACATTATGAGGCCTCGGCCCCCCCAAGACATATTCCTGGGTGCGTTACTGATAGTTTTATCATAGATTCTATCGGCTTTCCAAAGCTCAGCTCTCTAGGGTTTCTGGAAGTGGACAATGTTACTTTTACATAACTTTACATTTATATAGGAGGGAAGTTAATTAAAATATTGGGATTTTTTATCATAGTTCCTATCGACCTTCCAAAGTTTAGCTCTCTAGCATTTCTGGATGTGGGCAATGTTACTTTTACATAGCTTTGCAATTATAGGGGAGGGAAGCAAATTAAAATTTTGGCGTTTTTAAATTTTTTCCCATAGTTTTATCATATTTCCTTTTAGTCTGCCAAAGCTCAGCTCTCTAGTGCTTCTAGAAGTGGACAATGTTACTTTTACATAAATTTACATGTATAGGGGAGGGCAGTAAATTAGAACTTTGGGGTTTTTCATCTTTCCCAAGGGTTTGCTCATAATTTCTTTCAGTCTGCCAAATTTCAGCTTTGTAGCATGTCTGGAAGTACAGTAGAATTTTGATGATCTATACATAAGTGAGTGAGTGAGTGGCAATTTTGACGTTTTATGAAACTACTTCTCTATGAAGATCTACGACTGATCATTTTGTTTTTAGATCTGCCTACTAATTATGAATACTATACTTCCGGTGGAATTTCTGAAGGCTTCAGTTTTAAAAATTCGTCATTTTTCACCCTCAATGGAAAATACATCAAACTGTACAGTGGTGGGATGCACTATTTTAGAGTAAGTAGTTAGGCCTGCGTGAGTTTTATTATAATTGATTTCCAATTTGACAACTTAATTAGTGGAGCGGCGTAGGGCATTTCGACTGCACTTAAATGATGATGGTTGCCAAGGTATATCTTTTGAAACTTGGGTAACTCCTGACTACGAAAATATATCTTGGCCTCCCCCTCTCTTGGTCATACCCCCTTAACCCCCCTTTCAATCCCTTAAAATTAATTTTTCAATATTTCAGCAACCAGTAGAGACAGAACAAAAATTTTTTCACTGCTGTTTGTGTAGTGATCTCTAGATTATTTGATGTAATAACACTCTATTGCATATCTCGAAAACTAAAGAAGATATAAAAAAATACGTATTTTTAAAAAACCAAATTTTATATTTTTGTCCATATTTTTTAAACCAGTCCAGATACAAAAAAAATGTTGGTATAAATATTTTACCACCGTTTTCACTCTTGTTAAAAAGGTATATATCTATGGAGTTTTGTTAACCCCACTCGCAATAGCACTGTTTGATTGAAGCCATTACGCCAAAACTGGGCATGTTTCTGATATGATAGTCATTAAGATAATTGGCAAAATCGAGCCTAGCCTGAATTTGAGATATTTTTTCGCAATTTAGGGTGCCTCCTAATACTAAAAATGTATCTTGGCCGCCTACCCCTCTAGTCATTCCACCCCTCCCCCCTTCCACCCCTTAAATATTTGAATTTTAATCTGCCATATCTCGGTAACGGCAAGAGATAGAACAAAAATTTTTTCGCTGTTGTATGTCTACTGACAAGCAATGCATTTACATTTATTGCATATCTCAAAATCTAAATAAGCTATAAAGAAAGCCTAATTTTTAAAAAAATTCAAATTTTTGATTTTAGTCATATTTTGTAAACTAAACTAAATATGAAATACTTTTCTGTTGTTTTTATAATTTTTACAAACACATGCATGTAGGTATAAGGTTTTCCAACGGAAATACTAACACCGCCGTTTAATTGAGCGGATAAGTAAAATTCAACTTCGAAAGGATGATTTCCATGACAATAAAATATCTTCTAAAACATAAATAGAGCAGCCTAAAAATATTAAAATTATTCTCCTCTCACGTTCCCCCCCCCCCAGGCCCACTCCACCTTTACCTATGATAATACTCTGCCAATATATGGGCCCCTAAGCTCACACTAGGTACTATAGTTATAGTGTACGTGTGAGCTAATATAACTAAAAACTGAAATATATTTTATTCAACTCCAGACTAAATTACTTTTTATTTGATACCACACAAGCCATGTTTTTACTTAAACACAAATTTTTGAAATCTACCCCCACCCTTACAAAAAAAACAAAAACTAAAATGTATTTTGTTAAAGTCCGGACTCAATTACCTTTCGTTTGATATCACACACGCCATATTTTCACTTAAACTCTAATTTTTAAAATATACCCCCACCCTTTTTTTTTAAATAAATTAAAATGTATTTTGTTTAACTGCAGACTCAATTACCTTTCGTTTAATATCACACACGCCATATTTTCACATAAACTCTAATTTTTGAAATCTACCCCCACTCTTTTATTTGGTTTGTGTTCGGTGGATTTTGTTCATTTTTAAATGGGACCATCTCGACCCAAGACCCAGCCTAGGTACCATATTTCATTAAAATCGGCCGAGCGGTTTTTGAGTTATGCGCGTTGGTCGTTACAGACAGACATACAGACACACAGACAGACATACAGACAGACAGACAGACAGACAGACAGACAGACAGACAGACAGACAGACAGACAGACGGCGCAACAAAAAAGTTTTAAAATCATCTGAAACGCAAAGATATATAAAAATTTTTGAAATCGGAGCAACTTTTTTTTTCTTGAAAAAATTAGGATCACCATGGCTCACACTACTATAGTATAGTATATGTGTGAGCTAAAAAATAATAAGCTAGGTACCTAACAGGAATGGTTTAACTTAATATTTAATAGACAAATTTTATTGCTGGTGTTACTCGTAATAGTCCAAGCAAGGGCTCTACTTGAGGAATCCGGCTGTTGCCGCTCTGACCCTTAAGCATTTTGAGATATTGACGATGGGGGCCGATTAGGGATTAATTTTTTTTTAAATATATTTATATATATCGCATCAATAGCTATTGGGGTCACATTAAACATAGTAAATACTCTGCCAATCTATGGGCACCTAAGCTCACACTGGATACTATAGTTATAGTGTATCTACGTAAAAGCTAGTATAACTAAAAACTGAAGTATATTTTATTGAACTCCAGACTCAATTACCTTTCGTTTGATACCACACAAGCCATGTTTTGACTTAAACTCTAATTTTTCAAATCTACCCCCACCCTTTTTTTAAAAACTAAAATGTATTTTGTTTAACTCCACACTCAATTACCTTTCGTTTGATATCACACACGCTATATTTTTACAAAAACTCTAATTTTTGAAATCTACCCCCACCCTTTTATTTGGCTTGTGTTCGGTGGATTTTGTTCATTTTTAAATGGGACCATCTCGACCCAAAACCCAGCCTGGGTACCAAATTTCATTAAAATCGGGCAAGCCGTTTTTGAGTTATGCGCGTTGGTCGTTACAGACAGACATACATACAGACAGACAGACAGACAGACAGACAGACAGACAGACAGACAGACAGACAGACAGACAGACAGACAGACAGACAGACAGACAGACAGACAGACAGACAGACAGACAGACAGACAGACAGACAGACATACAGACAGACAGACAGACAGACAGACAGACAGACAGACAGACAGACGGCGCAACAAAAAAGTTTCAAAATCTGAAACGCAAAGATATATAAAAAAATTTGAAATCGGAGCAACTTTTTTTTTCTCGAAAAAATTAGGATCATCATAGCTCACACTACTATAGTATAGTAGTAGTGTGAGCTAAAACCCCGAGCCCATTTAGAAACATTCTCAAAATTACGAAAAATATGTGTAATGTGAGTAAAATGCTTATAAAAGGCAAATAGTTGAAAATTCAACCAATATCGGCGCCATTTTGATAATGTTCTTAAAGGGAAGATGGTCGGTACTTTTACTATATTTAATGGGACGCTTATAGCTATTGATTGCGCCCAGAGTCTTGATTTTTATTTTTAGAATTTTTAATCCCCAATCAACATCTTGAATATCTGAAAATGCTTGAGAGCGTCAAAGCGGCAAAAAGCCATAAACATAATATTTCAATACTCCCGATTACTCATTTACACAATTAGCATATTCTGAAGCAAACATTATGAAATAGATATATGCACACATACAGAGAAAAATGTGTCTGTCCTTTACAAGTCCCGCACGTTGGTTTGCGATAAAGACAAACTTATTTTTAATTAATATGTGCTTAATATTGTTATTTCGTAATGTGTGCTCTAAAAAATGAAAGTTGCCATGAGTTTTGGAGTATTATGGCAACAACGGGATTCCTTAAGTAGAGCTCTTGCTTGGACTATCAATACCAGAAATAAAATTTGTCTATTAAATTTTAAGTCAAACTTGCTTATTAATTGTTTTTATCACATAGTATAATAATAATATAGTAGGGTGAATCTGGAGAGGAGAGGGAGAACGTTTGAGGGTAATAGTTTAAAGTACTTTAAGGCTGCTATATTTATGTTTAAAAAAATATTTTATGGTCACGGAAATCACCCCGTCGAAGATGGATTTTACTTATCTGCTCATATACGTATACCCTGTTGTGTATTGGCCCCAATAAAACGGCGGTGTTGGTAGTTGGGATGCCAAAATCCCATACCTATATATCTTTTTGAAAATAGCGAAAACGGACAAAAAACTCTTAAATAAAGTTTTTTTTATATTTACTTAAGTTTAGAAAATATTGGAGAAATAAAATTTAACAAAAATTGATAAATTATAAATGCAGTTCTTTTATATCTCGTTTGGTTTTTAAGATATACGAACAATGTAAAAACATTGCACAATTCACTGGTTAATAGACATACAACAGTGGAATTTTTTTATTCTATTAGCTTGCGTTGTTGAGATATGAAAGATTTAAATTCAAATGTTTATGGAAGATGAGAGGTGAGCGGCCAACATAGATTTTATTATTAGAAGGCATCATAATTTACGAATAAATACTTTACTGCTGGTTAAGCCCTATTTTGCCAATTATCTTAATGAGTATCATATCAGAAACATGCCAAGTTTTGGCGTAATGGCTTCAATCAAACAGTGCTATTGCGAGTAGAGTTCACAAAACCCCATAGATTTGAAAAGAGTGAAAACGGTGGAAAATATTTATACCAACACTTTTTTTGCATCTGGCCTGGTTTAGAAAATATGGAGAAAAATAAAACATTTGGTATTTTAATAATACATATTTTTTTTAATATCTTGTTTAGTTTTCGAGATATGCAATGGAGTGTGCATACATTAAATAATCTAGATATCATTACACAAACAACTGTGAAAACATTTTTGTTCTAGCACTGCTGGTTGCTGAGATATTGAAGAATCAATTTTAAGAATTTGAAAGGGGGTGGAGGGGGTATGACCGAGAGGGGGGAGGCCAAGATATATTTTCGTTGTCAGAAGTCACCTAAGTTTCAAAAAATATACGTTGGCAACCATCATCACCTTGGTGCAGGCGAACCCCTTTTTTAAGCCCTACGCCGCCGGTCTACTAAATTATAATTTAGCTAATTTATCAAGGAATTGTAACAATACAGTTTTTGAAGATTTGACTTAATTTAATTAATATTTTCAAATATTCAAATTCAATTCAAATATTTACAAATCAAACAAGTTTCATGGCTAATCTGGTAAAAAGAAGTTTTTGTTTCTCTCATATTTTTCCGTGGGTAGCTTCAAGGCCTAAGCTCACGGGGATCCGAGATCTAATGGACATCTCATAAGTGTTGACAGTTAACTGTTTCGTCCTTATGGGACTCCTCAGAACACTGCTTGGTCAATGTGACACTCTTGCGAAGTCAATTAGATGGTTTTGTCTCTAATCCTATGTAAATAGTGAGAAAACTCCTACAAGAAGCGCCATCTACCGAGATACGAGAGAAACTAGAACGAGAGCAGGCGAAAGTAAACTGCTGTGTGATGGCGAGTAAAAACGCAATCAGCGTTGATCAGGCCTGAAAGGCAGAAGAGCTGTCGTAGGTCACGGATGGTTTGTTTCTTTTAATTTGTAATCGATCTCTTCATTGATCGATATGTATAGCAGTTTATTTTCGCCTGCCCTTGTTCTATTTTCTCTCGTATCTCGGTAGACGTATCTCGATAGATGGCGCTTCCTGCGGGATTTTTCTCACTATTTACATAGGATTAGAGACAAACCGTCTAATTAACTTCGCCGGAGTGTCACATTGACCATGCAGTGTTCTGAGGAGTCCCATAAGGTCAAAACAGTTAACTGTTAACACTTATTAGGTGTCCATTAGATCTTGGACCCATGTGAGGTTAAGCTTTCAAGCTACCTACGGAAAAATATGAGAGAAACAAAAACTCCTATTTACCCGATTAGCCACGAAACTTGTTTGATTTTTAAATTCACGGGGACTAAACTTCACGTTTAAATATTTACGCTTGCTTATTTTTCCTCGGTTTGAAACCAAAATCTAGAGAAAATATATATTTCTGGGAGTAATTATTTGTAATTTATGACAGTCTATATTATCCCTCGTGTAGACTTAAATAGCTCTTTTGATAAACATGGTGCATAAGTATTAATTAAAATTATGTTTCTACTTGTTTTGCCAGGGTCTTCTCTTTTTAAAGACTTTTAAACAAACAAAAAAATCTAATTTCCTCATTTTCTTGGACAAATCAAGCCTTTGTGTTTTATCAAAATCGGGTAGGGAGACAATTCGCGGCCGCCGATTTGCCGCGGGCCGATTCGCAGCGGTAACAATTCGCCGCCAGCCGATTCGCCGCGGGGACGATTTGCCATAATAAATTTTTATTAATCTAGCAGATTAAACTCTTAAATCTGGTCACTAACCGGTGTCTAGACCACCAACATTTGGCAAAAAAAACTTCACAAAAAAAGTGGTTTTTCGAAAAAAAAATGCTTTTCAAATAATTAGTTTTTCAAAAAACCAAAAAAACATTTATTACAAGAATTATGTTACCAAATATTAATTTTTTTAAAAGTAGTTTTTTTTAAACTGATTTATAAAAAAATAATTTATTGTTTTTTTTATTTTTTTTATTTCTTTTTTAAAAACTAATATATAAAAAAAAACTATTTTTTAAAATACTATACTATAAACACACGAAACATTAAAGTAAAAATTTTCAAAAAATTCTCGTGGCGAACTCCCTGGCAGCGAACGGGCCGGCGGCGAACCGGCCGGCGGCGAATTGTCCCCACGGCAAATCGACCCTTGGCAAATCGCCCGCAGCGAATCGGCAGCAGCGAATCCGCCGCGGCGAATTATCCCATTCCCATTAAAATCATACCCTAGATATTATATAAAAGAAAAACATGATTTTAGTCCCCGGGATAAAAAGTACTCTTTTACCCAGACAGCAAGAATGTACATTTTAAGTCCCTTTTACGTTCTTACCTCCGAGGCGTACAAGGTACGTCGCAGGAACGTCCCTAGATTGTACGTTTGGGTCAAGGCGTATCATGTACGTCCAAAGGACGTCCAAGAATGTACATAGGAGCAGAGACTTACTAGGTACGTCTTACGGTAAATTTTACGGTCATGTTACGTCGGTACGTCCTAGGACCTACTATATACGTACTAAAATTAACGTATGTAGTACGTACCAATAGGTGGCGCAGCAGTCAACATTTTATTAGTATTCATAGAGACGTTAAGACTTAAAATTTGTTTAATAATAAATTAACACAAACAAGTTTAACGTCCTTTGTACGTACTTCGTATCAGACATTGTACGTACGTTACACATTGTATTTATGTTCACTGCTCGACGTATCTGATGATACGGCATAACTTGGACGTCCATGGTACGTCAGTTATTGGTATGTACTTTTGGCAATAAAATGTTGTTCATTCGTTCTACAATTGGTTGGGCACTGGACCTTAAATGGATGGTTTTTGGATCGAAAATATCCTTCGGATTGACGGCTCGTCCGATGCCTTTGTCCAATATACGTATAAGGGACGAAATTTTCCTATCTGGGTAGTCTATAAAATAAGCTACTAAATTACTTTTTTCAACCCCGAAGTGCAAACAAAATATTTTCTTAGGTACCAAGAGCTTACTGGAGAGACAGGCTGAAAAAAATTAGGGCAGCTGGACTAAACGCCGTTGAAACGTATGTTCCATGGAACTTACACGAATATGAATCAGGTATAGGAAAAATAAAAGTCATCCTTTGGTAATATACTGCTGGCATTATTACTGCTACACCTTTTTTTACTTCCAATAAGTCTCTAATATTTTGATATCTTTTTTGATAAACTAGCTCTTGCTACGCTTATATTTTTAGGAAAATGATATTAATGATCAAACAAGTTTCGTGGCTAATCGGGTAAAAAGGAGTTTTTTTTTCTCTCATATTTTTCCGTGGGTAGCTTAAAAGCTTAACCTCACGGGGGTCCAAGATCTAATGGACATCTAATAAGTGTTGACAGTTAACTGTTTCGTCCTTATGGGACTCCTCAGAACACAGCTTGGTCAATGTGACACTCTTGCGAAGTTAATTAGACGGTTTTGTCTCTAATCTTATGTAAATAGTGAGAAAACTTTCGCAAGAAGCGAACTATTTACATAGGATTAGAGACAAAATCGTCTAATTAACTTCGCAAGAGTGTCACATTGACCAAGCAGTGTTCTGAGGAGTCCTATAAGGACGAAACAATTAACTGTCAACACTTATTAGGTGTCCATAAGATCTTGGACCCCGTGAGGTTATGCTTTTAAGCTACCCACGGAAAAATATGAGAGAAACAAAAACTCCTTTTTACCCGATTAGCCACGAATCTTGTTTGATTTTTAAATTCACGGTCACCAAATTTTACATTTGATATTAATGATTTTACAAATTTTCAGGAAAGTTCGAATTTGGTTCAGCTGGTTCACATCTAGAAGATTTTCTTCACCTTGAAGATTTTTTGGAAATGGCTCAGCAAGAAGACCTGTTTGTATATCTTAGGCCCGGACCATTTATTAATGCTGAATTCAGCTTTGGGGGCTTCCCTGGTTGGCTGCTACGCCACCAACCAATGAGATTCCGATCACCTGAAGAAACTTATTTAAAATACGTTACAAGGTATTAGTCAGAGCAAAAAATCCGAAAAGGCTCTCCGTTTTCTGTCTAGAATTGACCATTTCACATTAACCCCAACAAACATTTAGAGTTGTCACGACGAAACCCCAACTAGAAGATATTTCTTAAAGGTAACCGCAACGTATTCCCGCTACGTCTCAGTATATCATACAGCGACGTGTTAATTCCCTAAGTGGGGAACCAATTTCTGGTTATTACTACTAGGCCAAGTGTTTAAAGTCACTGTAGTAACAACTACACTACTACGTCGCAGCCAGGTATCTACTACGTCGTAGAGGCTGTTTTTTTCCGTAATGGCATAAAAGTAGCGATGTAGTTGCAAATAATATAATCGTTTCTTTTTGGTAGAATTATTATATTACAATATGGAACACAACAGTAAACAAACACGCTAAGTTTTTTAGTTTGGTTATGTCTGTAATATGTACTATGTTATCTAAAATTACGAGATTTAACGAGCAGAGGTCAAAATTCAACTGCGATGCAAATTTTTATGTGCAACATGCATTATGTTTATTGCAAAAAGTAGGCGCGCCTGCAAAATTTAGCCGTTTTCTGGTAGCTGATATTTTTTGGATATATTGAATATTTTCGTTGTGGTTTTTGAGGTTATGTTTTTATCATTGGCAGATAATCCGAACAAATGGTTTTTAATATTGATATTTGGTAAAGATTTTATTAATTTGTGTACGAAAAACTATATCTCTGTAAAATGGGCTCCAAAACTAAAATAAGAAAAACAATTTTTCTGTCCTTCAAAAAAAAACATGGCGTACAAAAATTATTCCTTCATAGAGGGGAGAGCTACTTGAAAGTGAGCCTAAGTTACGGCTACGTATCACTTACTACTTTTGTGTCTCCATTCCCTTATAGTTCTAGATAGCACATTGAAATTTCTACCTCATCCGTTACGGGAACGTGTTACCGACATTTCTCCGCAACTAAAAAATTACTAGAGAGTGTCAGCAACCGCGCGGGTAAGCAAATCACGACGTTCAAGTTATATGGCCAATCGGACCGTCAGTAACAGACCCCACTTGTCTTTGACATTTAAGGAGGATCAACAACAAGAAAATTTTAAACAAATTATTTTGTTTTACAATATTATCAACAAATTCAGGTAAAAAACCTTTGAAAATGATAGTGATAGATTAATATTTATTAACAAAGATATAAGAAAACACATAGCTAATTTTTACGCTTTTACAATAAGGCCTAGTTTATGTTCTCATCAAGGATGTATTCATGGACTTATGGTCTCGTCTAACCTAGTTTAAAAGTTATTAATTGGAATCAAAACAAGTAATTTTAACTATAAAATCTGAGTTATTTATCACATTGTTTTTTTTTAAATTTTAGATCACTGCTTGTCGTAACCAGAAATGCTAAAGAAGTATTGCAATTGAACTAACTCTATGAGTTATGACTAGCTGCTAAAGGCCAATGAGGTCTCCTTATCACTATTGGGGTACATGATAGGGACTGCAACGAATGCCCAACCACCATGTATTTTTATAAATAGATCACCCGACAACATGTGTATTATGCAATGCCTTTATGATATCAACAATGAAAACAATCATTCATTGTTCTACTGAACCTACTTAACCAAGGATTTGCTGAGATGATCCAGACAAATTTTAAGTTGACTGGTTGATTTCAGGTCAGCCTTTCTCATTCTCAATATATTTAGTATGGCTTTTAATGTTTTAATCAATTATTGTTAGTTATTTTAAATGAAATAAATAAACGTTGTTTATGTAGTTTTTTATTTAAAAAAATTATCTAGAGGGGGCAGTGAGGCCCGGTTTCCACCTATGTGTACCCACCTTGATTCAAAAAATGTATCACACAACGGGACATAGATTGACTTGTTTAAATGCAAGGTCACCTAATGAGATTTTTTAAGCAATGTGGGCACACATAGGTAGAAACTGAGTTTTAAACGTGGAGGGGGGGGGTTGTTTTTGAACCTATCTATCTAGTTATAAAACCTTATTTTTTTGCTCAGGTGTATAATACCACATGTGTCTTGTATTTTTTATGTAATTCTCGGGAAAAGGGAGGAACATGCCACCCCCCCCTCTGGGACCTCCACTGACATGACCATTAAATAAACCAAAAGACATCAATTTTTTGGATGTACAGGGCTATTGTATTCTAAAGTGGTGGCAGGCCCTAGTGGACCTCGATAAACCACGACAGTCTTAACGTCTCTACTGACTACAACAAAAAATGATTTAGGATTAACACATTGCCACATGTACAGGGGTATTCATTATGAATGTAACCCCCCTCACTATCTTGTGGGGATAGTGGATCTCATGGGGATAGTGGGGGGTTACATTTATAATGGATGCCTGACACAGCTCAATGTGTAAGGAAAAAACTTATGTTCTTTATTTTAATTTCAGAGTAGGTTGGTAGGTAGTACTAATAATAACATTTTGTCAAATTAAATTCAAACACTTTTTTGTTCTTTAGTTCAAACTAGGCCAGAGGTTTCTGTAAAAGTTCTCGGATTATCCTGTATACCTATCTTCCCAAAATCTGCTGTATTCACATTTGTAGAGGTTTCCTCGTCTTTGAAAATGTGGATCCTGTAACAAAAAAGGGAAATTTTTATACATGGGACTTCTGCTATGTGTTTGAAGATATAGTATTTAAAATATTTGCCTACAGATATCATTATTCTGAATAATGAAAGCCAATAAAATGGGCGTATTCCTAATGGTTCATAGCTCTCTCCCTTACCTATTTTCCTTTGGTTTACGTGCCTTCATCATTTCATTGAAGGCTTCGTTGTTTTGTGGCATCATTAATCAAAAAGCCATTTTAACAGAAGCACAGATTAGGTTGGATAAGATTAGTAAAAAACAGAAGATCAAAGCCATTTTTTATTTGTTTATAAACACAGTACACCAATTAAAAAATAGTAATGACAAATCGGCTTTCCCGCCAAATATTTTTAGCGCTACACCCCGTATTTTTAGTTCAGGACGATAGCTCCGCGATGGCGCTATCCCAGCAGAAAATGCACGGTTAAGCCCTGTATCCTGCGTGTCTTTAAATGTCTTTTGGAATTTGATTTTGTCAAGCACTTGATGTGCACATCGATAAAACTCATAAAACTTGTTAAATTTGTTTTTGGCGAAGATTTTTTTATGTTCGCGTTGAAGTGGAACTTTGTTAACATTTCTTTTGAGATAAAAATCCAAAAAAAATTAGTGTGTTTACGTTTTATCACGGGAAAGTGAAATCTTGCAGAGCAGAGCGATTACTTCTCTCGAAAAAGGTTTAGAATGAGAGGTGCTTGTTGTGTTACGGTTCGGTTCGGTGTAAGTGTAATAGTTACTGATTTGTAATGTATTCATTAAAATAAATAAAATAATAATAAAATAAATTGTTATTCTATTATGCAAAATTTGGACTTATTTTTTTTGACATAATTTTCTTTCAAAAAACAATGAATTTCAACAAAGAGTTAAAAACTAACTCACCTGTATAATATTATACAAGGCGCAGAGCGCAAAAATTAGTTCAAACAGACAGCTATGGGATGGCGCTGTTCAAATGCCATTAATTGTATTAAGAGTTTGACATGGGGGTGTCCAATCTATTTCTGTGGTTAGTAATCTGTGTTTATAAATCAAAACACTTTTTGAGGTCTGCCTATTATACTGACCCGAATTTTACTGACTTGGATATTACTGACCAACGATTTTTTATACTATTTCACGTCAGACTAAATTGTATAGGGTCGAAACAAATCATAACTAATAAATAAAAGCTTCTACCACTGCCATACAGTTACCTATTTATCTATTATTTAGTTACAGCTCAGGTTTATAGCGAAAATACCTTAAATTATTAGATTCTACACCAACTACTACCACCTTCGCTTATTAGCTTCTATTACAAAAAGACCAACTACTACCACCATCGCATAGATTCTACCCCTAAAAAACCAACTACTACCACCTTTGCTTAGCTTCTAACACCAACTTCTCATAGCTTCCACCACAAAAAAATCAAGTACTTCCACCTTCCCTTAGGATCTACTTCGGTAGGTGGTAGTAGTTGATTTTTTGATGGTAGAAGCTAAGCCTAAGCGAGGGTGGTAGAACCTAAGTGAAGGTGGTTTTTGGGATAAAACTGAGTTGTAGTTAAGTGATAGGTCAGTAGAGCTGTTTAGAAGTGGTACTTCAATAACACCTGTTAACTTAAAAGTTAATATTTGTTTTTACCACAAACTAGGCGGTTTTTTATCGAAAATACGTTGGTCGTTAAAATGATGGTCAGTAAAATAGAAATTCCCTTTTGCTATGGCACTGTCTCTTTTTTTCTCAGTAAATTTACTCTGTGTCTCGCGCTCTCTCTTACACACACACATAAATCCGTACTGTCGTCTTGCCGTCGGTTGCTGCGTTTCCATGGCGTTTCAACCAGGTTTCATAATATACCAAAACATATGGGAAAAAATCATGGAGGTGGAGAATTTCAATTGGAGAGTATTTTCTTAGTTAAAGCTGTAGTAAATTACAGTTTTCAAATTATTGTCAGATTGTTATACTTCAAACTCATCTCCACATTTCAGAAACATTTTTAATAAAAACGTCCCTAATTAGCTCTTACATATACTATACTATAGTAGTGTGAGCTATGGTGATCCTAATTTTTTCGAGAAAAAAAAGTTGCCCCGGTTTCAAAAATTTTTATATATCTTTGCGTTTCAGATGATTTTGAAACTTTTTTGTTGCGCCGTCTGTCTGTCTGTCTGTCTGTATGTCTGTCTCTCTGTATGTCTGTAACGACCAACGCGCATAACTTAAAAACCGCTAGGCCGATTTTAATGAAATTTGGTACCTAGGCTGGGTCTTGAGTCGAAATGGTCCCATTTAAAAATGAACAAAATCCACCGAACAGAAACCAACTTAAAGGGTGGGGGTAGATTTCAAAAATTAGAGTTTATGTGAAAATATGGCGTGTGTGATATCAAACGAAAGGTAATTGAGTCCGGAGTTTAACAAAATACATTTTAGTTTTTTGTTTTTTTTAAGGGTGGGGGTAGATTTCAAAAATTTGAGTTTAAGTCAAAACATGGCTTGTGTGGTATCAAACAAAAGGTAATTTAGTCTGGAGTTAAATAAAATATATTTCAGTTTTTAGTTATATTAGCTCACACGTACACTATAACTATAGTACCTAGTGTGAGCTTAGGGGCCCATATATTGGCAGAGTATTTAATTTTGTTCTCTTTATACTCGAAAAATTACTTGGGGAACGCGTCCATAACTCAATAAGGATAGTTCAAATGGGCACAAAACATATTAAAATCAATTAAATTTTCCAATCTCTAATTAGAATCAGTAAGGTTTATGAGTTCCTACATGGTTTACAATAAATTTTAAGTAAACGTTAATTTTACTTATTATGAAAGTTGTCCGACTAAAAAGGCATTTTTTGGGGAACAGATACATAAAATATTAAAATGTTTTTTATTGAAAGTGTCAGAAGGAACAGTTTGTCAACGCTGAATTGATTGTTGGTATTAAATATTACATTAAAGCAGTAAACAAATTTTAATTGAATATATAAGTACCGTACATCAATTCAGCATAATTTGGGGAATGCTGTTGTACAATGTGCTTAGGTTAAAACGTTATATTTTTGTCATTGTTACAATAAAAAATCAAGGCGGACAAGGTATTAACGGGACGTCCTTTGTCCCATTTGGCACAAAATTTTAAACTTTTACCAATTTATCTCACATGAATTGTTTTATTTTAAGAAGTCAACTGCAACACAAAAATGATAAAACTATTTTTTACATATGCTTGCGTACAAGTGCATATTACGGACATCATTATTAATGAGTGGCTCACAAACGTTCTTAAACTCTCTATATGTATTTTTATGTTTTTTTTTCTGCTTTGTCCCATATTTTTGCTTCTTTTTTAACTTTAGTCCCGTTTTGACCTAAAACAGATCTGGCAACCCTACCTTAAAGCCTACCAATAAAAACTAAAAATTGACCTAGCATCTAACTTAACTAGGGTTGCCAAATTGCCATTTGTTTTTCGCGACAACAGAACCAAATTTTTGAGACATCTCTCTCTCTGGGTCTCTAGTACACGTATTGGTTCGGTTCGGTATTTGACTTTGGTATGTCAATTTTGAAAGATCAACTATTAGCCTGCAATGTAAATCTGTCAAAATACTGCAATAATAGTGTTATTATGGCTTTATTCCAATAAGATAAAACTGACTCAATTCGCATGAAAACGTAGCAATGACAACCAGGGAGCATTTTCGATCTATTTATACCACTTGTATTAGTTGCACTTAAGTCACAACTTAAAATTCTGCTTACAAGTCGTACTTTGCTAAGAATTTATTATAAACGATACTTGCTTTAATTGATTATAAATTATAACAAATTCGTAATAATTTAAGGAGCCACAAAAAGTAAGGTTAAAATTAGTCTCGACCAACAGGCGACTTTAAGATGTTTACGTTTTTAAAGTAGAAATAGGAAGTAGTCTCTACTTTGAAGGATTGACATAAAAACAAAATCAAAGTTTTTGTAACTTTTAGGTTGTCCTCAAAAGTAATTTTCTCTACATTATTACGTCAGATATTACTATGATTACCCAAACCTATGTAGTAAAATATAAAGTTATAAGGTAGTTGTCGGATACACCCGTTTGCGACTTCAATTAAGCCCAATTTTGTAGTAGTAATTAAGTAACATATAAATGTCGGGGTGACTACGAATTAACGACTAAAAAGAAAGTAAAACTTTGACAACGTGCTATTGTGGTAGAGCAGACTATCAGATTAGACTATCAAGAAAGAATCCTATCAGGTAGTTTAAAGGGTCGTTTTTACGAAACTTCTACTTTTTCGTGATACTAAACAGTAGTCAGAACTAAAAAGTAACGAATTTTGGTTGAGAGCACCAGATTTCTACCATAAGAAAGTAGGAAAGCCTTTGAAGCATGTAGCCGCTACTATAATTGTTAGTTGGGACTCGACCCCGCTGAATCGGAATATCCTGATTGCCAACTCGAAATTTTGACAAGAGCGGAGAAAATCTCTCTCAAACCTGTTTTTTTTTGGTTTTATTCAATTATCAAAAACTAACACTTTTATCGAAAATTGCAAAGAACATTCAGGGCTATCAAAACGGACGGGCCACGATCCTCCACTTTGTTGACGTCACATCCGGGGCTGATTTTTTTTTGATGGTCACGTCACGACACAGCTGATTGTCTTTAAAATATTGATGTTGGAATGACGGTTCATGAATATTTGATTTTTTTTTTAAATAAAGCCGGTTTTGAGATTGTTTTTTCTATATTCTTGCAGAATTTTTTTTTTAAATGTATGGTAATCCTTAATTTTTTAGAGGCGCTTCACTACCTCACACTAAAATTAAATTTAAAACAGAAGCAAATTTGACAGACACAGATGACAAAGTCAAATACATGTCAAATATAACAGTTGGTATGCGGTCCATGGCGGGTAATTTAAATTCAAAATAAGGAATGCTAAATCTTGAAGATTTCAACCTTTTAATCATCTTGCATCCTTACAAAAGTTTGGTGGATGGTGTCTGAGAATATTTCACTGAAATTTCGCGGAAATCTGTAGTGCCGTTTTGAAAATATAAAAAAACGTCTGACCTCCCATAAGAGCCAATGTAAAAGTCAGCCCCCGGAGAACAGCTGATTTTTTCAGGGTCGTGGCCTGTATCTTTTTGTTGGCCTTGGAACATTTTTTGTGAAGAACAAAATTCCCTTTCCAACGATGTATTGGTCGATACGGGTGGGAAAAGCAAGTAGCTCTTCAATGGCATCCGTAAATTATAGATTATAAAATTTTCTCAAAAACTACACTTCTTAGAAAAAAAAATGTGTAGTATACCTTATTGTATGTGACTTTACTATAACATATTTTTCTGTACACGTTGGTTTTTAGAAAAATTGAATAAATCATGGGAAAACATGGGCAATTTTAAAAATGTTTAAATTACTTCAATTAACGGATTCAATATATTTTTTTTGAAGTGTAAACTTCTTTAGGCGCGTTAAGCAGTTTTTGTGGGTAGTAAATTGAACTGAGCCGTCAGGCTTGACTATGTAACGCTCATTCGGGTGAAATCGGCTCGAGTCGACTAACTGTGAGAAACATTCAGCGAGCGATATGATGATGCAGATGAAGGCCAGTGCACAGAAGAGTTCGGTTCGGTCCGCTTTGCAGAATATGTAACGGGCCAGTATTATTAATTTCGCCTTGTTGAAGTTTACACTTCTGCCATGTGGTCTTAAACACACACAATAATTTTTTTTTAATTTGTCAAACATGTTATGATTTTGAATGTAGAGTCCACTCTTTATTTTTATTTTTTTAAATTAACAATGACATCAATCATCCACATTGACAAACATACAAAAACGTACTATTTACAAAGTGAACTATATCATCTCCCCTTTTTGGTTGTTTCTATCATCATCTCCCCTTTGAAATTTATGTTCCAGGTATCACACGTAGGAATTTCCGATTTCTTGTAAAAACTCGTTCACTTGCTGTTTTTACAGTGTACTTGCGATACGGTCCAATTTCTACAACTACTCCTGTGTTGTCCCATCTTTTAGTAGTAGGATTCTGTAAGAATACATTGCATCCAAGTTTCAATGGTGATAGATCCTTTGCAGTTTGATTATATTTCTCAGCAAATTTTAGTTTTTGATTTGCTTTTGCGTCAAAAATATTGGATACATTTTTCCATTCCGCAGCAAACGTTTTGTGATGAGCTGGTATAATAGATCTCATTGGTCTGCCATGTAATATTTGTGCCGGAGATTTTCCATATATGTTCGGTGTATTTCTCCACTCTAATAATCCTCTGTAGTATTCTTTTTGTTGAAAATCCCTTCATTGATACATCTCAAAATCAGTGACTTCATTGCTTTCACTCCAGCCTTAACGTGTCCATTACTTTGTGGATAATGCGGTGTAGGAGCAAAAGATACATTCCATTTTTTTAGGAATGTTTGGAATTCTCTTGATGAATACTGACCACCATTATCTGATCGAAATCTGACTGGTACTCCAGTGTCTGTAAAAATCTTCAGTAGATCGTTTATACTTTGAGAACAGACGACGGGCCATCCAGATAAGCGATCAACGTAGACCATGAAGTGTTTTCCACCAGCACTGAATAAGTCAGATGATACATCTTCAAAAGGACGACTTGGTGGATCTTCAATAATTAATGTTTCTTTTGGTAAAGAAGGTCTGCTGATTTGACATGATTGGCAAGCTTCTATGCTATTCTTGATGTCGCTGTTCATAGCTGGCCAATATACAGTCTGGCGGGCTCTTCTCAGTGTTCTTTCGATTCCCACTATCGATTTGCGGCAATTCTTCGGAATCAAAATTCGATTTCCACCCTTGACAATTAGTTGGTTTTCAAAGCTGAGTTCTTGTTGAACATTCCAGTAGGGTAATAGTTTTGGTTCCAGATTTTTTTTTGAAGCTGGAAATCCGTCTCAAGTTTGATTGACCTACATGCAGATGTAAAATGTCCACGTCGGTCACACCGTGTGCAGACGGAATTTTTTGCTGGACATTCTCTTAGGCTTTTATGCCAGCTATTATTACATACTTTGGTTTTGTTGTGCTTTGTTTGTTGCATATTTACATTTCGAATTTTATTCTCTGCAGCTTTTTGTTCTTCTTTCCTTGAATTCTCTTCTAGTTCGCAAATTTTTACGACTTCAGCTGAGCTTGCTGTATCAGGTAAAGTTCTGCATTTCTTTCGAATTTCTGTGTCATACAAGGATTCAATAAGATGATCAGTAAACGTTCTTTCAAAACAGTAGGAGCATGGATCGGTCAAATGATAAAGTTTTAATTTTTCTCGATAAAATAATGATAAAGTTTTACCTTCTTCTTGCTTGCGACACATAAATTGACTTCTCCAATCTTTGAATTGAGCGAAATTTAGTATATCGTCTAATTTTTCTGGACTGGGTATATTTGTTGCAAGCCTTATATTTTCCATTTTGAAAGTTTCAGCAGAATGTTCATTTACTTGGTCTTGATCCAAAGTATTCTGGCTTTTTGAATGACTGGCTTCATCAATCAGTGTTTTCATAAATTCCTGTATTGTTAAAATTTGTTTTTCTATATTCTTAAAGTTCTCATCTGTATTTCTTTCAAGATTTTTCAGAGCTTCTTTAGTCGCTTGTATATATAATATACCTCTGGGATTCTTGCCAGGTTTCTTATACCGAGTGCGCCATGCTATGATTTTGAATGTAGAGTCTTTATTTTTATTTTTTTAAATTAACAATGACATCAATCAAAACACACTCTGTTTATTGTATTACAATCTACTCAATAAGACTAATTAGCATTAGAGCTGTCAGGTACTTCAATTACAGTACTTGAAATTGTACTTCAATTACTTACAAGTACCTTAAGTACTGTACTTGAAGTACATCTATAATCCGTTAATTGTACTTGGTACTTAAAGTACTTTTAACAATGTACTTGGAAATATACTTGATTATGTCAAGTAAAGTACATTCAAAGTACTTCAAGTACATTCAAACTAGTTTAAGTACATTCAAAATACTTCAAGTACATTCAAAGTACATTAAAAGTACTTTCAGTACAATAAAATATTCTTAAAGTACAATGTAGATATAGGTGAGATATAAGTTTAATGCCCCGAAGACAAGTTAATTTCAGGGTTGCCACCTATCCGGTTTTTTTATCAGCTTGACAGGGAAGTCGGGTATTTTATTAACCTTGATAGGTACGTCTTAATTAATCGCCCAAAAAATCGTAATATTAGGTAGACACTTTTCCAAAGATTAATGTCTAATGACTTAATTATTTGCACGCACCGTTATTATTTCGTGGAATGTAAAATTCAAATTGAGTGTGAGACACTACTACAGCAGTCATGACATGTATTGAGGGGTGTCGGTAGTACGGTAGTGCAGGTATATTGCACTGCAAAAATTTTTGGGGATCCACCTACTCACCTCAATTACAGCAGATGTAATTTCTACGTTTGATGAAGGTTGGCTTAAAGAACCCGAAAATTTATTTAATCTGGCTAGATACACCTCAATTTTTTTTTTCGATATTTACGTTTGTTATGCTTATTTATTTAATTTGATTTAAACAAGTTTTTAAGCAGTGTTGTGGGGTGGGCTATTATAAAAATCGTACTTTCTATGAGTGATTTAGAAATTATTGACGGTAAGAAGAAATGCCCCAAGTGCTTCAACAAAAAAGAAATAAGGCAAGGTAGGGTACATGCATCCCGGTTTTACAAGAGTTTTTTGTGGATCTCGTTACAAAATCAAATATATTTAGATTTACACAAATGTGATCTATTTGGAACAACCGTATGCAATTTGAGAAAGAAAAACCTAATATATTTAAAATTTTTGTCTTCTGGGGTAGGTCCCATTTACCCCGGAGTTCGGGGTAACTCTGAGACCCCTATTGCAAAACTATAAAACTTTAAAAACATTTTGATGCGACTGGGTCAGTTCTGCAGCTTTTGGTTTAATAAAATTATCTCTTTTCATTACCTTTCTATGGCATTTGTATGTAAAATGAATAATTAAATGCAATTTAGGTATATAAGTAATACATATTTACATACAATAATATTCCAAAAAATAAAACCTTTCAGGTTGGAAATTTTGTAAACATTTTTGACATGTTTTTACATTTTTTACATCTTTGATGGTTTTTGACATTTTTACTTTTTTATAATTTTTTCACATTTTTCACATTTTTTTAAATATTTTTGGCATTTTTCTCATATTTAAAGTACCTGAAGTATTTTTATTGTAAAAATAAAAGACTTGGGGAAAATCAAGTACTTTTATATTGTAATTGGTACTTGAAGTACATTTGAAAAGAAAATGTACTTAGTAATTCAAGTACTTTTACAAATCTTAATGTACTTGGTACTTGCACTTGAAGTACTTTCATAATGTACTTGTGACAGCTCTGCCTACGGCTTATTACGACAGGCGTATGACGTATTACGTCATGGAACTGTTTTAGTCATTACCTATAATCGTAACTTTTTAGGTATTTCAACGTATTATTACCTTTACTAACAAAGCACCAATTTACAAAGGGAGGACCTATCATTATATTCCAAGTGGAAAATGAATTTGGAAACGTTAATTCACGTGGCGAGACAGAATATTTAGAAGCTTTGCGTCAGCTCTTTTTGACGAATGGTATTGTGGAGATTCTCTCATCTTGCGATAGTCTATCGCGTGGAACTAAAGGTACGCAATAGGTAATTACGTTACTAAACCGGAACTTTACAGGTTGGCCTAGAAAACTTATACTTAGTGTTGCCGCGGCCGGCGTAAGAGAGGTGGAGCTCGTATGGGTCCCAGGCCACATGGCAGAAATGCGTCGGCCCTAACAGAGTGGTCCCAGAAAGAAATACCAAAGGAATGGACCAACACAGGAAACGCCAGACAGGTGAAGGAATATGTGACAGGATACAGCAAGTAGAGACTGGTTGCTCCGTAGAACACGAAGAGAGGTAGGAGCCATAGTAGGAGTCCTAACCGGACATTGCGTCCTACAAGGACACCTGGCAAAGATGAGAGTGAAGGAGGACACGACGTGCAAGCGATGTTGGAGCGAGGACGATACCTCGGCGCATTTCCTCTCATCATTTAAATCATACAAGGAGGCAAGAAGAGAGGTATTCGAAGAGGTGGCCTTTGAGACGGAGGACCTTCTGAATCTGAGGTGGCCCGTTATTCTTGCCTTTGTACAGAAGACGGGCAGATTTCTTAGCGAAGGAAGGACACAGTAGGGGGGTGCCCGGGGGTTGGCGAAAAGGGCACTTCATATGCCTAGTCGCCGGGCCTAGAGCCTACCCCACACTACTACTACTACTACTAGTGTTGCGGCGAGACCAGACGAGAAGAGAGAAGGCCTTCCCTCATCTCGTCTCGTTATGCGAGATAAAATGGGTCTCTCGTCTCAATGAAAAGACTTTTCTATCGCTCGAGAGAGCCTTTCTCTTGTCTCTTCTCGTCTCGTCTCTGGTGATTTATATCAGCTATAAAAAGTTTTTTAGACACCCTGTGTAAAATTGTTTATTCAATGTGTACCTTATTATTTATGATAATTACTTTTTTTCCAAAATAAACTCCATTCTGGGATATACTCTATATATGCATTGAGATGCTACTTGCAGAGATACTTTCGCATTTTCTTATCTTGACAAAACATCAATAAAATCATGAGAAGCTGCCCGTAACGGAGAAAAATAAAAGCAAAAAAAATACGAAGAGCTGGAAGCCAAAGGGTGAAGAAGCTAAATATTTTGTTCAAAAACTATCAAAATTACTAAACAATAAAAATGCAAATTGCTTCATTAAGCAACAAATAGGTCTTGCGATTCAACGCGGAAACGCAGCTTTCATTTTTGGAACAATCCCAGACGATACTGGATTAGAGGAAATTTTTTATTGTTGATGTTTCCTTTTTTTTAGTTTTACAGTTTTATTCATATCTTTGAATGTAAAAAAAAGAAGTAAATACAATACATGTACTAAAATACCACGTTAATGCCGATGAAATAAAAGCTGTGGAAAAGTCTTGCATCGCTTTATTTATTTAAAACTGTACCTAAAATCCCAAGTGTTCGTTGAAAAAATATTATTTTGTGTTTTGCCAATAATGTAGATCCTTAAAAATAAATTCATGGGTAGAACCATTAAATAGCCCTTTGTTGCATGCCGAAGGCGCGGCGACGGACGACGAGGTAGCAAAGCAATTGAGATTTTGAATTGTAAATAAAAATGTGGAGATATTTTTACCACAGATTACCTAACAAACAGATAAATAAGCCGGCTGGCGGTCTCTGATCTCGCTGAAATCAACGATGGCTGGTCATTCGGATAAAAATAAATTTACTATAAAATATGAATGTTTCACATTGTTTTTACGAAAAAATATCTGTCGGTCGCGTAAAAAACTATGTTGTCCTCTGTAGGAACTTTGGAAATAATGTGTTTTTTTGCTTACGAATAATGTAATGTAAAAAATTGAATAAAATTGATCCCTATGCCAATAATAATCACAAAATACTATTCTGGACTTAAACACGTTTAGCTAAATTTTCTTTCGTTATACGCTTGCATAGAACTATTTATTTGCAGGTAATAAGTTACGGTCTCCGGTTTTAACTTTATAGTTATTGTTGTTATTATAGAAATATATTGTTACCGGTTCTCCACAACAATTAAAACTCGCAAATGTCAAAAAAAACAATACGTCAATTTATTTCGACAAATTATGTACAAAAACACGCACTCAAAACTTACTAATAACTTGCTAGTAATTCACTACTTTAATCCGCCTATTAACTTCGCGTTAACATCTAGCGATCACTACCGTTGGTTATCTTTTACTGCCCGATGCACGACGTGCGGCCCTATATATAGGGTCTGCCTACTATTCGAGAATTTTCCATCCTTGTTCGATTCAGGATTATACCACCCTTATCTAGAACGCCGACCGTTCGCGCACCAGTTTGTCATAGATAACGCAACTAAAACCTAGACTAAGAATACAACCTTAAAATAAATCAACCTAATACTACACTAAACCTAAATAAATTCTAACTATAAAATTTAAATAACTTAAATTTGTAACACTATCCTCCTTTTCAGGTTTGATCGTCTCGATCAACATTTCCCAGGTAAGGTTTTAGTCTGTCTAGATGAACAACTTTCATCTTGGACTTCGGGCTTCTCTGGATTCGGTAGACTACATCATTAATTCTCTTAACAACTTTATAAGGCCCTTCCCATGGTGGTGTCAACTTAGGTGATCTTCCTTTCTTGCGTTGAGGATTGTATAGCCAGACTTGATCATTCTCTTTGAATCCTGAAGAGTTTGCTTTCAGGTCATATCTCGCTTTCATGCGGTCACTGGCTATTTCTATTCGCTCTCTAACCACCTCATGGATATCGTCAGCTTTTGTCTTAAATGTTCAACATAATCATTAACCTCTAAGCGTTGTTCTTCAGGTGAACCAAACATGATATCACATGGTAAACGCAGTTCTCTACCAAACAGGATACTAGATGGAGTAGCTCCTGTCGTATTGTGTATGGCGGTTCTATAGGCCATCAAAAACAATGGAATATATTGGTCCCAATCTGTTTGGTGCTCATCAACAATTTTGCAAAGATGCTCTTCTATTGTTTTATTAAATCTTTCAACCATACCATCTGACTGCGGATGTGATGTAAAGCAGTAGTTCGTGTTTTGTGTATTCCTAAAAGGTCACAGAGATTCTGGAAAAGCTTTGATTCAAAGTTCTTCCCTTGATGAATGTAGTTCCAAAGGAATGCCAAATCTGCTGAATACATCATTTACCAGAATTTCTGCAACTGTAGCGGCCTCTTGATTAGGCAAAGCAAAAACTTCTGGCCATTTGCTAAAGTAATCCATGACAACAAGGATGTATTTGTTGCCCTTTTTAGTTTATGGAAATGGTCCGGCCACATCAATAGCAATGCGTTCAAATGGCAGACCTACGTTATATTGTTTCATTTGACCTCTGGACCTTGTTTTGGGACCTTGGATGGCTGCACAAGTCGAACATCGGCGGCACCAGTTTTTCACATCTTGAAAGTAATTGACCCAATAAAATCGGTTTCGAATTTTGTCCATGGTTTTATTTATGCCTAGGTGCGCGCCTGATTTTCCACCATGGCATTCGGCCATTATATTGTCTACCATGCTCCTAGGAACTACTACTTGATTAATCACAGTAAGGCCATCGGCACTTTCCCAGGCACGTTTAAGAATGTTTTCTTCTACTATCAGTGAATCCCATTGTGCCCACAGTGATTTGGATATCATCCCTTGATTTGCGATATCCTGCCATGATGGTCGTGGCTTGTTCTCTTCTTTTAATTGCAAAATAGGTCCTACATCTTTGTCGTCAAGTTGTGTGGTTCTAATTGAAGCCGACATCCATTCTTCATCTGGTTCTAATTTTATCTGACGCACGTAGGTAATTCCTCTTTTCTGGTCAATTCTCCTGCAATGTTTACAATCTTCAGGGCAAGGTCTTCTCGACAATGCATCTGCATTATTATGCACCCTTCCCGCTCGGTGCTTAATTTGACAATGGTATTGTTGTAGCTTTTCTATCCATCTCGCGACTTGCCCCTCAGGTTGTTTCATTGTCATGAGCCACTGTAACGCAGCATTATCCGTTCTAATCAGAAACTATTGTCCGTAGAGGTATTTGTGAAAGTGATCTACGGATTTAATGATGGCTAGGAGCTCCTTTCTGTTAACACAATAATTTCTCTCTGGTTTGGATAGCTTCTTGCTGAAAAATTCGATGACCCGTCCTTCTCCATCTTGTACTTGGGAGAGTACTGCTCCTATGCCATCATTGCTCGCATCAGTATCTAATATGAATTTACCTTTTGGAATAGGATATGCGAGAATCGGACTAGAACATAATGCTGCTTTTAGTCTTCTAAATGCTTGGTCACAATCAGTATTCCATCTGTAAGAAGCTTTATCTTCTGTAAGTCTATGTAATGGAGACGCTATTTTGGCGAATCCTTCTACAAATCGTCTGTAGTATGTACACAGACCCAAAAAGCTTCTCAATTCATGTCTGTCACGAGGTTGAGGCCATTCTTTTATTGCTTGTAGCTTCTTTTCGTCGGTATGGATGCCTTCTCGGGAAACGACGTGACCCAGGAACTCAACTTTTTCTTGGAACAGAAAACATTTCTTTGAGTTTAGTTTAAGATTTGCGTTCCTGATTCTTGAAAATACTTCTCGTGAATTGTCTAGATGATCTTGAAATGATTTTCCCATTACTGTGACATCATCCAAATAGACTAAGCAGGTTTTCCAAGTAAGGCCTCGCAGAACGACTTCCATTAGTCTTTCAAATGTAGCTGGGGCATTACATAGGCCAAATGACATCACATTAAACTGATAAAGTCCACTTCCAGCAGATAATGCAGTCTTCTCTTTATCTCTTTCAAAGATTCCTACTTGCCAATACCCACTTTTTAGGTCAAGAGTAGAAAACCAATATGATCCTGCCAACGTTGTTAATGTGTCGTCTATTCTTGGCAGTGGGTAACTATCTTTCTTGGTCACATCGTTAAGTTTCCTGTAATCGACACAAAATCTAGTGACCAACACCACAGGAGATGACCAAGGACTTGATGACTCTTCAATAACACCGTCGCTGAGCATTTTATTAATGAGATTGTGAACTTCTTCTTGTTTGGCCAATTGTAGTCTTCTTGGGGGCTGTCTTATCGGTTGGGCATCGCCAGTGTTGATGGAATGTTGAATAAGGTTTGTGCGTCCCGAACTACTCTTAGTTTCGAAGATATTACTTTGTTCTTCTATAAACTCTCTCGCTTTACTAAATTCTTCTGGAGTGAGATGTTGCCAAGTTGACTCAAATTGCTGAAGTACCTCCATTGGTAAATTGCTTTTATCCTCGGAGGTTGGCTCTTCACATCTTGTTACTTTCTGTACTGTTTCAAATAATGCTACCACCTCCCCCTTATTAATTTTGACACTATTTGGGAAAATATTGGCGACTCTAATCGGGATGTCTTTATCGGTTTTAACTAGTGACTTTGCAACGAGGTAGGTGTTGGATAATTTCTGTTGGCTTATGAGTCCGACGCAACTTGATGTTTTACTTTCTAGCCTCCCAAAAATTATGGTTTCACTGTTACCGACCAGTCTTGTTGTACATACTGCCACGACCTTTATTGGTTCTTTATTGAAGTGATTATTTGACAAAATGAACTCTTCATTCCCAAATCTTAGGGTATTAAGTTTATTATCAAACGCAAATCCATGTTTACTTATCAAGTCCATTCCCAAAATAAATTCGTCTTCTATTTCGGCAACCAATACAGTGTGGCGAATCTTCAATCTTCCCAGCTGTAGGTCTATGTCTATCTGCCCCAACACGTCGGCGGATTCTCCAGTCACAGTCTTAAGTATTATTTTCTTTTCTGTTGGTCGAATTTTATATCTCGTTGCAATTTTGAACTTAAGCAATGATATGGCAGCACAATTGTCTACTGTTATATTAACTTTTATTCCATTAATAAGTCCGTCGATGTTAAGACTGTCAGCAGTATGTTTTAAGCTCTTAATAGAGTAAATTCTGGGGGCTAAATTCCCATTAGCCAACACCTGCCCCTCTGCGTTGACTAGTTTTAGTTTTCCTGATCTCTTCTTCGGTACTCTGTCCCAGTAGATGGTCAGCGAGACCTCATTTGGACACGATAATCGCATTCAATATGCCCTGTACGTCCGCATCTGAAACACTTTACATTTCGAAGTCGGTTTTACAATCAATCTTCTCTATCAGTGATTGAAACAGTTGGTTTAGCGTTTTTAAGTTGACCTCCTCTCCAGTGCTCATTTCTTCTCCCTCCTGAATTGAAACAGCTCTTACTTTTGGCCTGGACATATTATTTGATAATTCAATTTCAAGGGCTCGAATCAACACTTCACTGCTGTTATGGAAGCGTTCTCGACGAAGTAACTTTGCTGTCTGTGTAAGTCTGTGTAAGGGATCTCTGTAATTTTCTGGCATTTCTGGGTAAGCCAAGTACATCAGCCTCCTGATATCCGCTTCATACTCTTGTAATGACTCCCCTGCTCTTTGTTGGCGAATATTTAATTCTGACCAATGCAAATTTCGTAAATGTTCATCTCCATATCTTCTTTCTAAAGCTGCCACTGAAGCATTGTAACTCTGTTTTTGTTCCGCTGGAATAGACCGTATAAGTCCAAGAACAGGTTCTCGTAGAGCTACTAACAAAGCTCTAGCTTTTTCGTCATCGTCCCAACTATTTGCAGCGGCGGCAGCTTCAAATTGTTGTTTGTAGGTGGACCAGGAAGACGTACCATCAAAATTTAGAGGCTTAATGTTTTGGTTGGAATTCACGACACATCCCTGAGCTTTTATTTTGTAGTGTTCTTTCTGAAGCTGTATAAGCTGTTTCGACACGTGGAATTTTTCTTCCATGGTTTAAAAAACTTCTTCCCTTACATTCTGTAGTTTGTTCTCCACTTTTTCTTCAACATGTTGTACCTTTTCTTCAACATTTTGTACCTTCTCTTTAACATTTTGTACCGTTTCTTCTACATTCTGCAAATTATTTTGTACCTTTTGTTCTACACTATGCATTCTTTGGGTTATTTCTTCCTTAAGATCTTCGGTTGCAGTCTTGAACTCTTCTCTCAGCTGTTCGGAGTTGCTCTTTATCTGATCGAAGTTTTCTTGCATGCTATCTAACGTCTGTCTCATGTCATTCTGGTTTTGTTCCATGGTCTGTTTCATATCGCCCTGGTTTTGCTCAATGGTCTGTCTTATATCGTTCTGATTTTGAGCCATTTGAGCTGCTAGAGCCTGTATCATTTTAGTTAGATCTTCTATCTTTGCCGATCCTTGTCTAGTAAGCATCAACTTCCTGATAAATCACTTAAAACGTTTACTTTAGGGCTACAAAGCGAATGTCGAAGTCGGTTTTACAATATCTCTTCGGATTCTTAAATAGAACCTAATGGAATGTTCTGGAATTTTCTAGTAAATGCAGTAATTTACCACTCTATCGATGTTATGGAATATTCTAGAAATTCTTCCTAATTCTTACTTTTAAAATAACTAAGCTAATGTTGAAATCGCCTTTTGGATATCTCCTCTGGTTCTCGAATAGAACGTCGTAGAAAGTGATAGAATATTCTAGAAAATCTCTCTAATTATCAATGTCGAAGTCGGTTCTCAAATATCTCTTTTGGTTTTTAAATAAAACAATATCGAACTTCTTTGAATATTCTGGAAAAATCACTTACTGTTTTTCTTTTCAATTGTCCTAGCCGGTGGTACTATGTAAGGATAGTCTTTGCACTATTTATTTCTTTTAATCTCACTTCTGACACCAATTGTTACGGGTTCTCCACAACAATTAAAACTCGCAAATGTCAAAAAAAAAATACGTCAATTTATTTCGACAAATTATGTACAAAAACACGCACTTAAACTTACTAATAACTTGCTAATAATTCACTACTTTAATCCGCCTATTAACTTCGCGTTAACATCTAGCGATCACTACTGTTGGTTATCTTTTACTGCCCGATGCACGACGTCCGGCCCTATATATAGGGTCTGCCTACTATTCGAGAATTTTCCATCCTTGTTCGATTCAGGATTATACCACCCTTTTCTAGAACGCCGACCGTTCGCGCACCAGTTTGTCATAGATAACGCAACTAAAACCTAGACTAAGAATACAACCTTAAAATAAATCAACCTAATACTACACTAAACCTAAATAAATTCTAACTATAAAATTTAAATAACTTAAATTTGTAACAATATTTAACTTTAAAGTAAGAGTGAAACCTGGTTTTCCAGTAAATATAATTTTCAACCCTTTAGCAACAAGGCCTTTGTACCGGCTTGAGTCCTATGGAAGTGCTGATATAACAGTTTTATCTACAGGGTTTTTTCTAAAGGATGAGTAATACGTTTTATGTCTCAATTTTCTTAAAAATGTCAAATTTTGATCGGAGAGATCTTTTTTTAACCCAAACACCCTACATTTTTAGATTTTTGTTTCCTTCTTATTTTAAAAATATTCACAATATTTTCAGATATAACGCATTAATAACATAAATAATAACTTTATCAAGCCATACATGTTGTCAAGAAAGGAAAATATGACAATTTTTGCATAACTTTTATTTAAAAAAACAGTACACAAATATCAGCTTATCTATATAATAGGGCAATACGAACAGATGGTAAATCATAAAAATTTATAAAACCAACCATTTTTGATCATGAGAACGAGTTTTGTTTTTTTTTATAACTCGTGTAATTTTTGAGTTGTTACAATATTAAGCAAGCCAAATAATAGGAAAAAACTACAGGGTGATATTTTTTCCGGGATCATGGTCCTTTTTTTCCCCAGAACTTTTTTCCAATAAGTCATTGACATTTTTAGAATTGTAAAATTATTTATTTGTTTTATTTAGTAACTTTTTGATCTCTTGCAATTTTTTGTATTTTTATCCGTTTTTGAGAAAAAAGAGAAAAAGAGATAATTTGTATCTTCAATTGCTATTCAGAAATTACATAAAACTCGCATAAAATTAAAATAATGTAATGTAGTGATTATTTTAAATTTTATTGTCATTTAGCAGGGTAAAAATTTTCCCTTTTGGCCTTTTTTCTTGAAAACGGTTAAAGATGCGAAAAATTTGAAAAGCAGAAAGTTTTTGAATAAAACACAAAATATGAATCCATCTTATATTTTTTAATCTACCATCGGCTTACTGCAAAAAAGTTCTGGAGGTAAAAAGCGGCATAACCCCTGTAAAAATATCACTCTGTAGTTTTTTTTTTGATATATGCTTATCTAAATACACGTTCCAAATTCGAGCCAAATATCTCAAAAGCTGCATCAGCTATAAAGAAAAAACAAACAAAAAATTAGAACTTTGACACCCTGTACCTCGAAAACTAAGCATTTGCGGGATCATGTTTATTTAAACTTTTTTTTTAATGACTCAGAAAATCATACTCTGACGTTTGGTTTAACACCCTGTATATACTAAATATACGTGCCAAATTTAAGCTTAATATCTCAAAAACTGCAGAAACTATAAAAAAAGGAATTTTTAATACACTATATCTCAAAAACTAAGCGTTTGCAGACCTATGTTTATATAAACTTTTTTTAAATTTTGTTTTGTTATCTCAAGCCTCAAGCTATTGGTTCTTATACTTCTGAGAATGACGTTAGACCTTTAGATACCAGCTAGTACGCCTTATATTTGATAGTACAAGTTGAATCCCTATCTTTAGCATGAAATCTTAGTACATTCTATTTTAGGCACAATACCGGGAGTGCTCCTTCAAACAGCAAACTTCGGTAGCAATCCCGATGTAGCAATTGCGAACATAAAGAAAATTCAGCCAGACAAACCTGTAATAGTATCGGAATTTTGGTCCGGATGGTTCTCCAACTGGGGTCTAAACCAAACTGGAAAAACCTTGTCTGCGTTTAATTCTGTTCTTAGCGGCATCTTAAGGAACAATGCTTCAGTAAACTTTTACATGTTCCACGGTGGCACTAACTTTGGATATACTAATGGAGCTCGTAATGGTAAGAACATTACATCAGGAGAATAGCTATACCGACCATGAAGATTCTGCTTGGAAAGATAAAACCTCATTTAGCAGGTGTTTAGATATAAATAGATTTAGATATAAACTTGAAAAAATATTCCATTTCTCAAAGTGGAGTTTGCAAATTACAAAGGAAAACTCAAGGTCTTCTCTACTAAAATCTTTATTGCTTCGGATATTATTTAGGACATGTTTCCAGTCTAAAAATACCGATCATCAGCTGGAACAAGATAAACAAAGAAGTGTAACATCCGAAGCAATTTTTAGTGCCTATTAATTAGATTAAACTGAGATAATAAAATTATATTGAAAGTGATCAAATAATCACTTTCGTGTTCACTAATGTATCCCGAAAGTGACTATTCCACCTCCATCATTTTTTTATATTTTGTAAACCAATACCCCCAACTGCATTACTCATAAAACACCCTTAAAATGTAACATACCTTTTAAAAACCTTCAAAAGACCATCATACCCCCAACAAGCTAATGCGAGGGTTCAAACAGTTGCTAATACTAGTTTAAAATCCAGCGCATTAGCTTGCAAAATTAAGTGATTCCTGCAATTCAACAATAATTGTTGCGGATGTTGACTCTCAGCAAGTTTGGTTTCAGCAGGATGGGTGTACGACCCATAACGTTTCACCCGCCGAGGATTTTTTAGACGAAACCTTTCTCCGGTGAGTAATAAGCAGATGCAGTATTACCAGATCCCTTAGATCGCCTGACCTAATTGTATGTGATTTTTTTAATTGACCTTATATCGAAAATAAGATATTTATATTTAAGCTTATAATTTAGCCAAACTTCGAATTAAAACTGAAGAGGCATTTAATTCGATCACACCTGAGATGCTAAGCAATGTACGGCAGGAATTTTATAACCGTTTAGGTTATTGTCAAGCACAACAAAGTGGCAAGTTTGAGCATTTAATTTGATTAATTTAGTAGTTTTTGAAAGGACTTTGTAAGGTTTTCAAAATCACATTATTCTTACTTTTTTTCAAGCTTTTAAGTCGGCTATGCCGTAACAACAGCAGTGTACAAAATCAATTTTATTCATAGGATATGGCAGTCTAATTTAGCGCGATGTTTAAAAATAATGATAAATGAAAAATGGGTAGAATTCCTCTTTAAAAGTCTCAGAGTAACTAAACCACAGACCACACCCAAACTAGGCAATTAAATATCTTTGTCCCTACCAAATGCAATACAATAAATTCATTCGATGCGGCTTATGCAAGGCGGTGCATGACTCGATAAAGATAAGGAGGGGAAGTTGTTTCTATTTTTATAGACCACTTGCTAAATTCGTTTTTCTCTTTCAAAGCAGAATCTTCGCGCTCAGTATCGTTTTACTGTAATGGTATTTGGATGCAACTCTTGGAATGATATCCGTCGTCATGCCCAACACGGCGTACAGCAGAAAGCTACTCAACATTATCCTACCGGAAAGGGAGGACTGGTTAAATAACAAGACCAATTTTTAATAAAAAAAAAATTAAAAATAACGATAGCTTCTGGTATACCGACGGATCCAAAATGCCATCGGGCGTTGGATCTGGAGTTGTTAGTATTTAAGAAAAAGTCGAGATTAAACATAGTGTCGGCCAATTGGCTACTATATTTCAGGCCGAACTCGTAGCCATTGAACTGTGTGCCCGGTGGATTACTGACCACGAATGGACCAACAGTACAATAAAAATCTTCTCCGACAGTCAAGCAGCCTTAAGAGCACTTGATTCCCATACGGTCTCAGAGAACCGTGAGGTGCTGTAAGAATTCGCTCAATGCGCTTGGTAGCGCTAACAATGTGTCATTAGTATGGATATCAGGGCATTCTGAGCACGAGGGAAATGAGGCCGCAGACCTGGCAGCCAGGGAAGCGGCATCTACCGAACTTTTCGGCCCCGAGTCACAGGAAGCAGGAACATTATTGGACTTACCAGACAGCAGATACGTATAGTGACTGGTCTTTTTATGGGTCACTGTCGACTGAGAGTAGCCATGCACAGAATGGGACTAACAGAAAAGACCGTATGTAGACTCTGTATGGAGGATGACGAAACACTCAGACATGTACTGTGCGAATGTCCGGCTATGGCACGTTTACCTCAGAACCCTTTCGGTAAACCTCAGATTGACGCAGAAGATCTGAACAGTGTCTCACCCAAACTGATAGCCGGCCTTTTTGGAGGATTGGGCATACATTGGTAAAAAGATGGTAAAAAGCCACTCAAAAGTGAGCCACCATAAACCCACTGGTGGGCGCAGTGGAAGGGCTGCAAGGCCCACTCACATATGAATCATCAATCATCATCATCATAGAAAATTGGACCTGCGTCATAAAGTTAATTCATATTTTAATTTAAACAATTGTTTTTGTTTGAGATATAGGTACGAAATAGTGATGTAAATGGAAATATTTCCAACGGAAATATTTCCATGGAAATGGAAATATTGGAAATATTGGGAATATTGGAAATATTTAAAAAAATATTATCTTTCATTTTTTGTAACCTTAGGGAGCGTTCTTAAATTACGCAACGCAAAAATTCAGGATTTTTGAGCGCCACCCCCCCCCTCTTAACGCATTTTCAAGTAAAACCCCCCACCCCGAGCGTTACGTAATTTGAGGATAGGCCCTTATAAGCATTAAACTTACTATAGAACAATTTTTGTTTCTAATACTGTTAAAGATTTTAAGCAAGTAGACTGGCAAGACGATGTTATTGAGTGTGATGCTGATGACAGCGATAAATATATGCCTCTTGCTCAACAAGTGAATAGTGTAGTGTGTCAAGAATAAAATTTTTGTTGTACAAATTTGACCTTATTTCTGTATATTTGTTAAAAGAATAACTCCTGATTTGTGTTCATGTATAAGCCCTCTTCGTTTTCGGTGTTTTGTTAGGATTTTATAAATAAATACAGTCGAACCTCTATAACTCGAACCTGAAGGGACAACCAAAACAGTTCGAGTTATGGAGAGTTCGAGTTATAGAAACTCGAGTTACATGGGTTAAAATACATATAAAAAGCGCAGGGACCGCTTAAAAGGTTCGAGTTATAGAGAGGTTCGAGTTATAGAGGTTCGAGTTAGAGAGGTTCGACTGTATTCCCTTTTTTCTTATTTTTTTTTCATATTTCATATATTTCGATATATTTCCAATGGTTCAGGAAATATTTCCGAAAATATATTTCTGGAAATTTTACAACACTAGTACAAAATAGTAACAGCTCTATTAATTTTAGCTCACACATATACTATACTATAGTAGTGTGAGCTATGGTGATCCTAATTTTTTCGAGAAAAAAAAAGTTGCTCCGATTTCAAAAAATTTTATATATCTTTGCGTTTCAGATGATGAAACTTTTTTGTTGCGCCGTCTGTCTGTCTGTCTGTCTGTCTGTATGTCTGTAACGACCAACGCGCATAACTCAAAAACCGTTTGGCCGATTTTAATGAAATTTGGTACCTAGGCTGGGTCTTGGGTCGAGATGGTCCCATTTAAAAATGAACAAAATCCACCGAACAGAAACCAAATAAAAGGGTGGGGGTAGATTTCAAAAATTAGAGTTTATGTGAAAATATGGCGTGTGTGATATCAAACGAAAAGTAATTGAGTCCGGAGTTTAACAAAATACCTGTTAGTTTTTTGTTTTTTTTAAGGGTGGGGGTAGATTTCAAAAATTTGAGTTTAAGTCAAAACATGGCTTGTGTGGTATCAAACGAAAGGTAATTGAGTCCGGAGTTTAACAAAATACATTTTAGTTTTTTGTTTTTTTAAAGGGTGGGGGTAGATTTCAAAAATTTGAGTTTAAGTCAAAACATGGCTTGTGTGGTATCAAACAAAAGGTAATTTAGTCTGGAGTTAAATAAAATATATTTCAGTTTTTAGTTATATTAGCTCACACGTACACTATAACTATAGTACTTAGTGTGAGCTTAGGGGCCCATATATTGGCAGAGTTTTTTTTTTAGGAAGTACTGGTTTTCGACCAATTATTCCAAGCTATGACTACGATGCTCCCCTCAACGAAACTGGCGGCTACACAGCCAAATACGCTTCTCTTAAAAAACTAATAGCAGCTGACAAAACAGTTTACACTTGGAATCCAGATGAACCCGAAATTATTCCACCAATTGCTTATCCTAGTGCCAAAATTTCTGGTACTGTAACGTTACCAACAATAATTGAGCAATATGCACCACATCTGATCAAAAGCGAAAAACCCATTGCAATGGAAATGTTGGACATAAACGATGCAAATGGTCAACTTAACGGTTGGATTGTTTACAGAAAGGAAAATATTGATTTGGCAGCTAATTCCAAGCTCAAAATTATAGGTAAAAGAATGTCAAATCACTTTCATGCAATTATAAATTAGGGGCCAGAAATTTAAATTGGCATGAAAAATGAGATAAAAAAACTTACCGAAACAATTTTATTTTATTATTTCCCAAACAAGCAGTTACTTAGTGTAGTTTTTAGTTTATTTGTTTATAGGTTAAGTCCATTCGCCTTTATTTCTTATGGACCCGTAGTACAACCTCAAAAATCCCACAAGAATTTTAAACAGTCTATTAACCTACTAAGTATATGTCTACTTCTTGTCACATTTTCATTTGTTCGGTATGTTTTGCCTATAGGCACTATTCAATTGGCACCTAATATCAGTTTTGCCTAGCATAGAAAATTCTATGTCGTTATTTAAATAAGTAGCACTTACTTTGTGTCTTTTTAATTTTCACTAAAGTGCTTGATATCACACATTCCCTTTGCACGCAGGATCACTTCGTGGATTGTTTATAATAAGGCAAGTAAAGCAAAAAAAGCATTTCTTTTTTCACAACCGCACAACCACTTTTCAGCACCGTATAATTTTTTATAATTTTTTTATTATAAGTTTTTTTGGAACACCCCTCGGCATTACTTGCACTAAAATGTTGGTTAATTTTTAGGTCCGGTCTATGTGGCCCTAAAGATTTTATTTGTAATCGAAGTTCATATGTCAACGTATTTAAATTTGCACAGTTAATTATGTAATCGACGGTATTTATTTCCATTTTGAAAACAAACGATAACAAAAACAAACAATGACACGCGATCGGCAAGGCTTTTTACTACTGACATACCCAAAATCAAAACAAACTCATACGTCTTCACTAAGGATAGAACCGGCAACACGCAGTAAGGGCAACAAACGTTTTCGCATGATGAATATGGCCGACCGTAACTAAAAACAAACATTCCTCCCGCCCCCGTGTGAGATCAGCCACCCATACACCGCTGAAAAACGGGTGAAATTCATACCTAGCGCCGCGCGGCGCTGCTGGCTTGTAATTATTTACCCTAAAAAAGTTCACACAATTAATCGCTTGTTGTTAACAACAGATAATAAAAAGAACTAGACAATCATGTCGTAAGGGAAGATTTAACTTTTTTTAAAATAAATCAATTAAAAATACTGTTTGTTGTCTAGTTTTGTGAGGGCACTGCCCGTTGCCCTCCCTGTAGCAGGCGCCGCTGCTTTCATGTCCCACCCACTTCTTTCATTTCGTATAAATTTATGTTGTATGTATTTAAAATGTGTGCATGAATTTATTAAGAATGTTGATCTCCGCTGGGTGCAAAGTGCTTAAAAATCTTGGACAAGCCCTTCTAGAGGCTTCAAGGAATATCAAACTTATCATCGGAAAAGTAAATGACAGAGCAACTTTAATAATATATTTTTACTTAGGTTTATTGGGTATAGGGATTGGCAGAAAAATCAATTTTTCTTTGGCAACGTTTCGATTTCTATTGAATCTTTTTCAAGCCCTACGGAGAACAGAAAATAATTGTATTTTTTATTATAGAAAGGGAGAAAAACAAAAATAAATATAATTATCTCTTAGCAAGATAAAACAATAAAACAGTGTAAGGCTATTTACTCAGAAAGCCAGTCTCAAGCCATCGGAGAAAACATCACTACCAACCAAATCTGATCGCAAATTTTTTTTTGTCAATTTCAAGGCGCAAATTGTTTATATCATTGAATTAGAGTAGACATTTTTTTGTTTTTAATTTTTGTGGCAAAAACTTTTTCATTCATTCATTCATATTTCGGTTTGGTTGGCCTATGCATCAAAGGCCATCTAGCCACAGTGTGCAACTTAATGCTCTGGTTTCTGATTTGGACAATCACAACACACTCACATTCATACACATATAGACCCCCATGGTAGGCAATTTTCTTTTCTCATGGAGGATTTAATTTTGCCTGATGCTCTTTGTCGAACACAGGGGTCGTGCTAGCGTCATCTACGCTCTTAACACGTGACCACCGGCTTAACGTGACTTCCGAACCACGGTCTTGAATTCATCATCAACTTTGCCTACTTTGTTAATGCCCAAACTTCGCCCAAGACAAGCTTTAACCCTACTTCCGGTAAATCTGTATTCACAAACGGAGAGTAGGTTTGAGTTTGTAGTGGCAGGCATGGGATTCGAACCACACACCCTCTGATTGGCAATCGGACACCTCGCCCACTGAACCAATCAGGGGAACTTTTTTATTTTTAATTTTGTTGAGGTTACCTTAACCAAAGGTTGAACTTTTGTTGGTAAACTAATTATAAAGTGCTTTCAATAAAATTATAAAATGATTGGGTGCCTATAGATGGCGACTCATTCAAAAAAATTAGAGAGATTTAGCTATTCTAAATTTTTTTGATGATAAATGTTTGAATATATTAAAAAATTCAAACTTTGAACTTTATAATTCTTAAATTTTTTTTTTAAAGATATGAAAAACAAAAAACACAAGAAAACAAAAAAAAAACCTTCAAAGACACCCTCTGTGGTGAGACGTAGCTTACTTGAGTAGCGATAAGTTAAACATTCCCTCAAAAAAGTCAATTACATATTTAAAACAAACAAATACATATTATAGCACAGTACAAATTTTAACAGTTAATTAAAATTTCACTTAAATAACTACAAGTCTTGTCAAAATTTAAATTACCTAACCTATTGTTTTTTAGTTTTTATATATATATATATATATATATATATCTATATATATATATATATATATATATATATATATATATATATATATTATTTTAATCACAGGAGTAATAGGAACTGTATGATATTATTTATAGATCTAGTTGTACAACTATTGCTAGGTAACCTCATCATTTCGGTTTTTAAAAATTTTTAGAATATTGCTATAAATGGGAGCAAGTCCTTCAGTGTCAGGTTTTAAGTTAACAGTGTTGTTTATGTTAATGTAAATCATTTCACTAATTTTACGTTTGTACAAGTTAGGTTGTTTAGATAATATGGTGGTTTGATCAAACTTTAAGTTGTGGCCAGTTTGAAAGTGATGTTTAGATAGAGCTGTTTTGTCTGATTCATACCTTTTGTCATTGCGACAATCATTTTTATGTTGTAGAATTCTAGATCTTAAGTACTGTTTGGTCTGACCGACATAGCATTGGTCACATTCACATGGAATTTTTTGCCTATCGCTATACCCAATAAACCTAAGTAAAATGACATTCCAAGGGAACGAATCCAATATAAACTTTAATAATATATTTTGTTTTAGGTCATGTGTATGATTCAGTGTTAGTTCTTGTAAATGGTAAACTCGTAGCACCGACCAAACTGGATTCAGTTTCTGATTTTGACAAATTTGGATGGACCGATATTGAACATTCTGAAGTAACATTAACAACAAAAGCACTTAAAGGAGCTACAATTGATCTATTGGTTGAAAACGCAGGAAGAGTCAGTTCCGTTACGAGTAAAAGTCGCTTAGACTTTAAAGGCATTTGGGCAGGTAAACAAAGATTTTATAAAAGAATATTTAAATAAAAAAAACATTCACCTGCTAAATTTACTTGTAAGTACTAGTCGCAGTTGAGTACATAATTGATAGGTATACTTATAATGTACGATATGCTTCAACTTTTAGTTTTGATACCCAAAGCGCACTTACGAAATTACATATACAGTTTTGTATTTTCATGAATTAGGTTATTGGGTAATTTTGTACCCAACCTCCACTAGTAGTTACAAGTAAATTTAGCAGTTGGGTGTTTTTTTTATTTACATTTTTATTTATTCCCAACTTTTAATTCTTATTCAGCCTTATAAAAAGCACTATGCATTTACAATTCAATTATTATTATTTAGCTTTACCCAAAAAGTACGTGTAGATTTTCTACGGACGCGAACAGTGTTACCTTCCAAGGAGAGAGGGAGGAGAGAACTAGGAAAATCGTGTCGAAAAAAATCTTAAAGCGAGTGAAAGGTATAGCTACAACTCTTATCTACTAATAAGGAGGGAGGGGAGAAGAAAGAAAGGGGGAAACTAGTAAAATGATGTTGGAAAAAAGTCTTCAAGCGTGTCCAGAAAGAACTTTTGAAATCGCTTTATATTATTGAAAGGTAGAGCTATAACTATTACTAATAACGATGGCGGAGAGGAGAAAGGGAGAGGCGAGGGGGGGGGCGAAATAGTAAAATGGTGTTGGAAAAAAAATGGAAAAGCGTATGCAGAAAGAATTTTTGAAATCGCTCTATATTTGATAAAATTATGTGAATATGCTTTTTGAATAGGGTGGGGGGAATGACAGGAGGGGAGATAGGTGGAAGCAGGGAGGACTACAGAGTAACTACAGCAAATTAGAGGACATTTGCAATGGGTAATCAAAGGAATTTCAATAAAATCGCTTGAAATTTAGATAATTTGTATGCCTTAAAGCGTACATCATGTGACAAAATGGAGTCTGAAGACCGCCATGTTGATTCCTGTTTAAAAAATTTAGCCTATAGCACCTTCGGGATCAGTAGCAATTCAACGACACCTTCTTTGTCAAAATCGGTTCAGCAGTTTAGCCTCTAGCGTGACACAAACATACATATTTACTTACATACATACAACAATCGATTTCTGGGCTGACCTTATTATTTTTCTTTTATAAAATATTTTTTATGTTTCAGGTGATATTTTAGTAGACAACACAAAAGTGTCTGATTTCACAATTGTACCTTTAGAATTTAAAAAGGATTGGATTGAGAATTTAACTTTCTCGCAAAGTTTTACTGCGGGTCAGAAAGGACCAGCCATATACAGCGCCATTTTAAGAATTGATGATGAACCAAGGGATACTTATATTGATATCACAGGATGGGGAAAAGGTAAAAAGATAAATAATTACTTTTATATTTCGAACTTAACGCTGAGACATACGATGTCATGCTGCTATGTGCTCCAGGCCTGATAGTTTAGGCCCTACGGGTCCGATACTGCGTTTAATGATAGAAGCAACACACTTGGTATGGATAGACATAAGACTCGTCGGAACATTTTACGAAAGGGAACCACCCCCCCAATTCTGGCAGGGGGTAGTTTTTTGCTAATAACTCGAAAACGGTCAACTTTTCTAAAAATGTTCTAAAGATCATTTTGCAGGCGGATAAAATTAGTACCCTCTAAAGGTAGTGGTGCACGTTTCATCAACCTACGAAAAAAGGGGAAAATATTTTAAATAATTTTTTTGTTTATTTTTCTTGAGGTATTTTGTATCCTTAACACATTGATTTTTTCAAAAGAGTATTTTTGTTTAAAAACCCATTGTATACAGTTAAATATTAAGTTAGACATAACTTTTTAAAGTAGCCGCCTTAAAATAAAAATAAATGTGTTTGTAGAAATCCTCAAATCCTTATAATTTTTGTAACTAAGTAAGTACATAATACTCAAAGTGAGTAAAACATATTTTTGATTAGTATTAACTTAAAACTTAATTTTTCAAGTTGAATTCATTTAAATTGGGGGGGCCTTCCCCCTCTGGCCCTCTCAGAAGTGATCTTTTGCAGTATTTTTCTAATTATTTGCAAACTTTTAACTCGGACAAAAACAGTGAGGGTGAACAAAAGTCCTCTCTAACGATGTACAATACGCCCTCCTTACATCAGTGGCGCACCTATTATAGGCATTTAAATAAATGAGAGGAGTGGAATTTTTAAAAAAAATTTTATTGAATTTTGGTATCTCACATATCTGGTTTTAAAACTTTTAAAGCTAAAGAAGTTTCCTTTCCAATGATGTATATCATGCCCCCCTCAAGGTAGCGGTAGATCTAGCATAGACGCACCAAAAATGGTCAAATTTGGTATACCCTTGAACCTTCAATTAAGACAACCATGTTGGAACAATACTAATACACACATTGCGTTCGATGAGAGAAGCAACACACTTGGTATGAATATACAGTATACACTCCCAAAAATATCACGAGGGGGAACCATCCGCCCACTCTTGGTGGGGAGGTGGTTCCCCCCTAAATGTGTTTTTCGACATTTTTTATTACTTTGTATATCAAATTTAACCATTTCTGGGGAGTGATGTACATCGTTGGATAGAAAATTTCGTCGGCTTTAAAAATAAGTTTTAAAACGAAATTAAAAAAAAAAAAGTTTTTCCACACCTCTTTTTTATTTGAATGCCTATAAAAGATGCGCCACTGATGTAAGAAGGGCGTGTTGTACATTGTTAAAGAGTACTTTTCATCAGCCTCAATAATTGTTACTTAGTTATTTTTTGCCAAGTTAAAAGTTTGCAAATAATTGGGAAAATACTGTGACAGAGCACTTTTGAGGGGGGTTAGTGGGGGAATGCCCCCCACCACCAGTTTAAAGAAGGTCAACTAGAAAAAGTCAGTTTTAAGTTATTATTAGCCAAAAATAATTTGTTACTCACTCATTTTTATTTACTGAGTTACAAAAATGAATTTTCGGCATTTTTGTTTGATTTAAGGATTTCTATAAAAACACTTATTTTTATTTCAAGGCGGCTATTTAAAGAATATATGTCTAGCTTAATAAGTATTTAACTGTATGTTTTTTTATCCAAAAATATTTTTTTGAGAAAAAATACTGTTAAGGATAAAAAATACAACAAAAAAAATATAAAAAAATACTTTTTTTAAAATTTTCCCCTTTCTTCCTACGGTAATGGAACGTGCACCACTGCCGTCAGAGGGTACTAAGGTACATCGTTAAAAAGAAAATTGTATCCGCTTGACAAATGATCTCTGGAAGATTTTTGGAGAAGTTGACTGTTTTGGAGTTATTAGCAAAAAACTATCAAAAAGCACGTTTAAGGGGGGGAACCACCGCTCTGCCAGGGTTGTGGGGTGGTTCACTTTCGTAAAATGATCGGACGAATCTTATGTCTATTCATACCAAGTGTGTTGCTTCTAACATTAAACGCAGCATATCGCTTGAATCTCGGATGTATGTAGGGCCTGAACTATGACAGTATTTCAGGCAACAAGAAAATGTAAATCCAATCAAAAGTTGGTTAGCCTTGAACTTTGCTTTAGGGCTTATTGAAGAACAATTAAATTTAGCTCTTTACCAGAATAATTAAGAAGCTACAACAGGAGTGTATGTCAGTTTATAAAAAATTATGAAGTATAAAGTGTGTACCGCGTGTCCCTTTTTCGATGGGATTAAATGGGAAACTCGGTTATTCTTAAAGATATTGATTTTCTGATTGCACCTTACCGTGTCCTTTTTCTTGAGCCCTTAAAAATGGTGCAATGAGATTTTTGCTATATCATGTAGTTTCGCTAATACAGGGAGTTTTTAAAAAAATTGCATTTTTAATAATCCCTTATATCTCGCTTATTTTGCAAGATATTTTTATTCTGTAAAAACCTTTTTATGGCAACTTTTTTAGAAGAAAATAATGACGTAAAAGTTTTTTTAAATATTGGTTAGTATTTATCATAAAAAAATTAAATACGGACCTGGATTTTTTTTATTACTATTTTGATTGGTTTTATGCTATTATTATCACAAAATAATAAAAATTTAATATTTTAAAAAAATTTTGGTCCAATCCTAAAAATTTTCAAGAAAAATATAAATTAAAAATTGCTAGTTGAACGATTTTTAGTTTAAAAATAAAATAACTAATTTTTCTTTAATGATATAAATGTTTAAACTGATTGTCATTATGTGTAAGACATTGTTGGCATTTTTAAGTAACTTTTTTTAACGCATTTTGCCTAGAAATATTTCTGCCGTTTAAATATTGGAATTTTGTTGCTTGAATAAAGCAGTCAAACATACCACAATTTTCAAAATCTGGATATGGTCGATTTCTAGCCATTTTAGAATAATTTTGAGTGAGTTGAGTGTCAATTCCACGCTTTTGTTTTTTTATGCTGAAGTAAATTTCATGAGTTGTCCTACCATCAAATAATTACTATGATATTATTTTTGTAACTTTTTAACGATTTCTACTTTATTTATAAATCTCTTTTATTTATCGTTTTAAAACATTTATACAAAAATCGTTCAAGTAGTGCCTCTTGCGATTCTTAATTTATATTTACGTTGGAAATTTCCAGGTTCGGACTAAATTTTTTTTAAAAATATGAAATATGTTTTAACCATAAATCAAAAAAATAATAAAGTTTTATCATTTTAAGATAAATATAGCATGAATCCAATCAAAATAGTAATAAAAAAAATCCAAGCCCGTGTTTAATTTTTTTATGATAGGTACCATATCTCAAAAAATAAACAATATTATAAAAATTGACAACGTCATTATTTTGCTCTAAAAAAGTTAAAAATAAGCGACACAAGATACAAGGAAATAATAAAAATGCATTTTTTTCATGAATGAAAATGAACCAAACCATGTGGTATAGCAAAAATCTGATTACATCATTTTTAGGGGCTCAAAGAAAGAGCCCGGTAAGGTGCAATCAGAAAATCGATATCTTAACTAATAACCGTATTTCCTATTAAATCCCATCGAAAATGGGACACGCTGTAGATTTAATCTTATTTTTTAAGGTATGGTCTTCCTGAATTCATTAGGCGTTGGAAAGTACATGGCGATTGGTCCTCAGACTTCTCTATACCTGCCAGCTCCACTTTTAGTTAAAGGCGACAACCATATACATTTATTCGAATCTTTTTATGCACCTGAAGATGGACAAATTAACTTTGTTGATACTTTAATGTATAAGACTGTGGTATAATACGAATTAAATTGAATAAAACTTATTAAAGTTAAATAAATTTCCATTAATTTTTATCGGTCGTCAAGTCTAGTCAGACTACTGAAAATTAAAATCAAAAATTGTAAAAACTGGAATAAATAAATAAAATAAATAAATGACAACACCTACACCAAAATATACAGTGTGTCCCCGGATGGAGTTGACAAGAGGAAAAAATCCTTTATTTTTGATTTTACGAAAAAAACTCCCTCTTTATAAAAAATTCTGCTCGTTGAGAAATTAAGATAACCATAATAAAATCTTTGATTAGATGTACAGGTTGTTATTAAATTAAGAAATATATAATTAATAAGAGGAGAAAAATCTTTATTTTTAATTTCCATAACATAATTCATTCATAACTGACATAACGATATTAATACCTTTGATAAGAAGTACGGGGTGTTATCGACTTAAGAAACATAATCTAAGAGGAAGAGGACCGTATTTATTCAGTAAAGCAAAATGTTATGTAAACAAAATTATTTGTACCACAACATAAAATTAAAGTAAGAAATCTAGGAAAACAAAATCTATCCAGGTTTTTTTCTAAAGCTAAACATTTGATGAAAAAACAATCCGTTCTGCTCTTGTAAACATTTTTTAAGAATGTAAAACCTATTACTTTAAAATCAATATGAAAATCAACAAAACAAATGTATCAATGTCACATTTAAAGAAAGTAGAGCAGCAGGGGTGTCCTTATTAATAAAGAAAAACCTCAAAAATAAGATTACAGACTACGAGTGCATTAACGAAAACTTACTTCGAGTTAACATGAAGATGCTTGGATACAATATAAGTATAATAACAGCCTACGACCATCAAATGACGAAACGGTAGCTATAAAACAAATGTTCTTTGTCCAACTTGATGAGACAATCACTAAAATCGGCAATACCAGGGAAATAATTATGCTTGTCGATTTTAATAGTCGAACTGGTAGACAAAGCCAAAGCAAAGTGGTAGGACCATTTGGAGAGGAAGTAAGAAATGATCATGGCTTGAGACTGATACAATTGTGTGAAACCCATAATCTAAAAATAAATAATGTTTTTTTTAAACACAAGGATATTCATCGGTATACCTGGATTCCGCCAACAAGAAATCTTAGATCAATCATTGATTATGCTATAGGTGGACAACACTCGGAACTAAAGTGGTATGATGTGCGAACACTTCGTGGTGTTACCTGTGGATCTGACCACCATCTGGTAAAAGCAAAAATATTATGCCCTGTAAGAAAAACAAATAGAAACGAAAGTATTGGAGAAAGTGAAAACCTAGAGTGCATCGAAGAAAATACAACTTTAGAAGTCTAGCAATCGACAGCACGCAAAGATTGTATCAGAAACGATTTGATGAAAAATTATTAAACACACAGCATTCATTTGAAGAGATATATACAAACATAGTAAAAAGCTTGAAGGAAGCAAGCATCTCGCATATATTATCAATCAATGCATAAACCATTGATTTCGAGGTATAGATAAGGAAACAGAGAGAGAGTGCTGAGCAAAAATCAAATATTCTGTCTCATGTGACGTATGTCTTTTTTAACCAGCAACGAAGATGGAACACGACCCATTGCAGGCACGATAGAGAAGAATATAAAAATAACAAGAGCGAAGTAAATTTAATTAATAACTTATCTTAAAGGCTCGAGACAGTTTGCATCTTTGTCAAATCCTCCCGCTCTGCATGCGAAAGATATACGTTCGAATTGTTCGATTTAAAGCAAAAAGCACTATTCTGAAAAGTGAACACACACGTAGTAAATATTCGTTTAGTAGTCATCTCAAAATGCGCTGTATATCTTGTATCTCTCTCAAACCCTCCCACATTGAGCGGAAAAGAGACACAGCGGGCCAAAATGTCCCGGTAAACGAAACTAACCCTCGTATTTTCATTCATTTATGTGTGGACAACCAGTGTGCTAGTGGCCCTGATTGGTTCAGTGGGCGAGGTGTCCGATTGCCAATCAGAGGGTGTGTGGTTCGAATCCCATGCCTGCCACTACAAACTCGAACCTACTCTCCGTTTGTGAATACAGATTTACCGGAAGTAGGGGTAAAGCCTGTCTTGGGCAAAGTTTGGGCATCAACGAAGTAGGCAAAGTTGATGATGAATACAAGACCGTGATTCGGAAGTCACGTTAAGCCGGTGGTCCCGTGTTCAGAGCGTAGATGGCGCTAGCACGATAAAGATCCCTGTGCCCGACAAAGGGTATCAGGCAAAATTAAATCCTCCTTGAGAAAAGAAAATTGCCTACCACAGGGGGTGCTTAGCAGGCCGGCCTGCTGGGTCTTTATGTGGTATGAATGAATTGTGATTGTCCCCTACAGATTTCCGATATTGAAAATAGTATGCTTGTGGCCGGATTACCCCAGCAGTATAGGCCAATCAAATGAAATGAACGAACGAACGAACGAACCAGTGTGCTATTTTCTTAACCGATATACTGGTTCGGGAGTGTACTGTTTGTGTAAAAAACTTGATGTTTTAGATAAAGAAACATCATTTCATCGGTGAGTTAAAATGTCAAAATATTGCCTAATGCATTGGCGTAGATGTTTAGTTTTGTGCATGTTTTGTGAATGGTTGTGTGTGAAAATATTATTTTATAAAACGATATTAATTGAACTAGATATTGTCATATAGGTAGGTACTTTAGTTTATTTTGTTACAAAAGGGGATAACTAGGTAGTAGTTAGGTACACGCTTCTTGTTTATTTATTGTTTTTTGAAAAATTGTACGTTTAATATTGGTCAAGATTGGCTGACGCCAATTAAAATTTAGAATTTGTTATGCGTTTATACAACAAAATAAACAAATATTTTGGCTCAAGGAATTTGCCTACCTATCTAGGTACATCTTATAACTTGGAAAACCCCAAGCAAACCACAGGAACCTACATTTCTCACAAATCCAATTTTTCAAAATAAAGGCCTTTTTTTATACCTACCTACAGTGTCTTTCAAAAGTAGTGGAACAACAAAATTTATCAGACATTAGCAACTTTTCAACTCTAACTATTTGAAAAATATATTTTTCAGATCTGCTGTTCAAAACAGTTCTGTTTGTTTTTAACAGTCTAAGGAATTTTTGACGCTGCCATATTTCCTAAGAGACTTGGGATTTTGAATTTAAAAAAAGAATAATTTTTTAAAACTTAACCTAACCCAACCAACCTGGCATTTTTACCTGTTATTTGTAGCGGTTTTAGTTAGTAATCTCATCTGTCGTTAAAATTTTAACTTCACTATTTATTTGTTTTTAAAGTAAGATACCTTACTTATTTAGTGGCCTTTTGACTTCCCTCTCGGACGTTTTAACTATAAGATTGTCAATAATGCCAAAAAGGGTACTAAATCTTAACTTTTCAACTAAAAAAAGGATCAAAACAATGAATTTAGATGACCAAGTATCCAGTGTGTAATTTAAATGATGCACCAAACTTTAAGGGTTGGTGCGGAAGGTTAAAACTGGAGAAAAAGTTCAAATAACTAGTGGTCAAAAGTTTTTTGTTTCCAAGTTAAAGCATTTGTCAAGTTTGAAGAGTGAGGTAAAAGTGGAACTTTTAAAAATGACAAATTTGACATCGTCTAATAATTTTTTAGTTCATTGTGATCAAAAAAATTTCTATTCCTTTTTTCAAAAAAAATACAAAATAAAGAGATACAGTGTGGCCAAATAACCTTTGCAATTGGTATAAATTTGTAAATTTTTGTAAGAATTTTTTTTTGAGCTATTAAATTTACAAAACAATTTTGAGATAGGCTTCTGTAAACATCTAAAGGCTTCTTAATAATTATAAAAAATTGTGATAATAGCAACAAATTTAAAAAGATTTTTTTTAATTTTTTGAAAAAAAATATTTTTTTGTTTAAATAATTTTATCACATAATTGTTACTTCTATTATAGCACATAACTCCAAAAAATTTTGATTTTCTATTGCAATTTTCAAGGAAGTTAAAAAATCGAGAAAAAATCCTTAACTTTGACACCCAGTATCTAAAAAATAAAGAGGTTTAATGCAAAGTGGAATAGGAAAAATATTCTTCTTTTGACCTTCCCTACCACGCCTTAAAGTTTGGTGCATCATTAAAATTACACCCTGTATTTGAATATTTTTATATAAGTTATTTATTGTCACAATTTTAATTTTGATTTTTGAAGATGCCAAAGTTCACCAGTCACAAATATCATAATCAACAACAAAAATATATGTATAGATCCTGTCGGTCCTTATTGGTCCTGTTCAGGTTTAAAAAATACCTAACCAAACCTTACTACAATTTTTATATTCCTGCTGAGTTCTTAAAGGTCCTAGCTGCCATAAGTCCTACCAGGTCCTGATTCTTATTGGTCCTTAACAGTATTAACATATTGATCAACCCATCGGTTTATTTCTTCGGTGCAAAAAGTTGTTTTGCAATTAAATATGTTGGGATAACACCTTTAAATTTTAAAAAAAAAAGTAAAATTTTTAAAAAATTCTTAAAACCAAATGATAAATTTTTTAAAAATTCTTAAAACCTAAAAATTCTCAGAATATATTTCAACACTGGACTTAATGGAGTCAGGCCTACCACTGACTACAACATTTTTGAATATTCTGTGTTTTTTAAATATTTTATCAAAAAAAGTATAATCGGAAGCCGAGTTGTATGGCGCCAAATGTTTTTTTAATATAATTTGTCTATAAAAGACGTAACGAAGAAGAGAATTGTGTTAATTATATTATTTATGGACTTAACCTATGTTAAAAGTCACAATTTATTTATACATCTACGATTAAACCGCACCTATCTCAGACATACGTAGCCACATAAGAATAAAACCAAAACAAAACACGTTTTGTATCTCTTTCCCACTCACTAAATTTTCTTTTGCTTACCGTTTCAAAACAAAAATGAATTTATGAATGAAATACGAGCCTATTCCAAGTCTACATCCATCCAGTACCTGATGATTGGAAAATTGCATTCATATCTTCAACAAACAAGCTGGATTGCAACAATTACAGAAGAATTTCAGTAACCAATACTCTAAGTAGATTGTACGGTAGGATTCTTAGAGATCTAATAGAGAATGATTTTCATGAATAAGAAGAAGAAGAGCAAAGTGGGTTTCGTGCAGGCAGATCTTGTAGTGATAATGTTTTTTGTCTTAAACAAGTAATTGAGAAAAGGATCGCCAGAAATATAGAGACTCATGTTACCTTTGTGGATCTACAAAAAGCATATGATACCGTTCCAGTAGAAAAATTATGGGCAGTGTTGGAGCAAACTAATATGAATCATACAAAGGGTCAAAATCTAAAATTAAAATTGGAAATAGACTTTCAAAAAAATTCCTTGTAACGAAAGGCTTAAGACAGGGATGTTGTATCTCTCCAACTCTTTAAAATATATATCGCAGTAGCTCTAAAAAACTGGAAACGCAAAGTACACGGCATGGGAATACAACTTGTCGACCGATTTACCATATACACACTACAGTTTGCTGACGACCAAGAAATTGTAGCTAATAATAAAAGACATGGAGTATATGATGAGAAAGTTAACGGAAGAATACAAAAAGTGGGGGTTAACAGTGAACGTGGACAAGACACAGTTGGAAACGAATCAAGTGAATTAGAACTAGAAAATGGACAAACAATATCTTCATGCAATAAGTATGCATACTTGAGTGTCACATTTAATAAGACAGGAACAGACTGTAAAGAACTGGAAAAAAGAATAGTAAAAGCAAATAAGGTTATTGGTTGTCTTAACAGTATTTTATGGAGCAGAGAGATAAAAAAGAATGTAAAATTTAACATATATGAAACAATGGAATAGAGACTTGTCGCGTAACAGAAAAATACAAAGCAAAAATGATAAGTGTCGAAATGGATGCCATAAAAAGATCAATGAGAATATTTAGAACAAATCATATAAGAAATGAGATCATAAAAGAAAGAATGGGAATCGAGGGAAGCATAATGGATGACATCACTAAAAGGCAAATGATATGGTACGGCCATGTACAACGGATGAGCGACGAAAGATTACCAAAGCAGGTACTAGAATGGCAACCAATAGGGCGCAGACAAAGAGGGCGTCCTAAACTGGAAGGGCAACAGTCAATCCAAAGATCAATGAGTCAAAAAAACCTGACGCAAGATGACTGTAAGGATCGAAGGAGGTGGAGAATAGGCGTCGGACAATGTAGAAAAATGTTCTAAACCGACATAGTAGTAGTACATTTAAAGAGTGATGTTTTTCGTGAAAGACACACCTTGTACATCTAATCAAAGATTTTATTATGGAAATCTTAATTTTTCAACAAGCAGAATTTTTTATAAAGAGTGAGTTTTTTTCGTAAAATCAAAAAGAAAGGATTTTTTCCACTTGTCAACTCCATACGGGGACACACTGGATATATATCCACACAATTATAAGTAAAAAATTTCATTTAGACCTGTTTCATCTAAAGAGACCTCTACGTTATCCGTACCATTAAAATTCATATTCAACAAGTGTCATATTAGCGTACACAAAGGTGTGCCTACTTTAGTTAACAACCAGACGTGGCCTGAAGTCGCTAATTAAGCAAAATGTATGAAAAGATTTACAGGTGCGTTAACATCTTATAGTATCAGTTTAGACTCTATTGCAAGTATGTCATATAAACCCATTTATAAAAATATGATGATACTGCCACAACTCACCCCAGCTGAAGGACAGGCATACGCTCTTAAGTAAAATTTCATCTGTCGTTAAACCTGCATAAACGAAAAGCAGCATATTTTTTTTGGCACATATGTCAGTTACGCCCCCCTTATATATGTGTCTCATGCTGCCTTGCTGCTGCCTGGTTGCTGATAAGGCACACCATCTAGATGATAAGGGTTTTTAAGACTCACGGACGTAAATTGATAACAAGATATTTTTTATAAAATAGCTGTCATATAGAGCCGGTAAGTTTAAAATAACTATGCTGCCCGACGTCCATTTGGCATACGCTAGGCACACCAGTGAAAATTATAAAATATTTTTGTTTCAAGTCACATCATGTGTTATCAAGATGGTTTTTAACAATTGTGTGTCTTATGGACCTTCAAATACTGAGTTGACTATTCTGCCAAACATTTACCTTACCAAAGGACTGGCACACCTTCTAAAATTATATTTGAAGCTGAAACTCACGCACATTACTAAATAACAAAATGGTTTCTAATTACTGTGTGTCATGTGGACCCTCAAATACTAAATTGACTATGCTGCCAAAGATCTGCCTGACCGAACGAATGGCACATCTCCTGTAATTGTTTGTGAGGCTGAACTCACCCACTTTTCTAACTAGCAAGATAGTTTTTTATTACTGTATGTCATGTGGACCCTCAAATACTAAATTGAGTGTGCTGCCAATCATCTGCTTGACCGAAGGAATGACACACCTCCTCTAATTATATTTCAGGCTGAAACTTACCTACATACCTAACTAACAATATGGTTTTTAATTATTGTGTGTCATGTGAACCCTCAAATACAAAATTCACTATGCTGGCAAACATCTGCCTAACCGAAGGAACAGTACATCTCCTATAATTATATTTAAGGTTAAAAGTGACCTACGTTAGTAAATATAAAGATGTTTTAAAATTATTGTGTGTCATGTGGACCCTCACATAGTAAACTGACTATGCTGCCCAACATCTGCCTGACCGAAGGAATGGCACACCCCATAATATTATATTCAACCCCGAAACTTACCCACATTATTAAATGCAGGATGGTTTTTTATCATTGTGTGTCATGTAGACTCTCAAATACTAAATTCACTATGCTGCCAAACATCTGGCTCACCGAAAAAATGGCACATCTCCTCTAGTTATATTTAAGGCTAAAACTCACCTATATTAGTAAATACCAAAATATTTTTTATTTATTGTGTGTTATGTGGACCCTCAAATACCTAATTGACTGCTGCCAAACATCTGCCTGACCAAAGGAATGGCACACCTCCTCTAATGATATTTGAAGCTGAAACTCACCCACATTACTAAATAGCAAGATGGTTTTTCATTATTGTGTGTAATGCGAAGCCTCAAATACTAAATTGACTCTTCTGCCAAATATCTGCCTGGCCGAAGGAATGGCACACCTCCTCTAATTATATTTGATGCAGAAACTCCCCTACATTACTAAATACCAAGATGGTTTTTAATTATTGGGTGTCATATGAACCATCAAATACTAAATTGACTATACTGCCAAACATCCGCCTGACCGAAACTTATCTACATTACAAAACATCAGGATGATCTTGAATTATTGCGTGTCATATGGACCCCTAAATGCTAAATTGACTCTGCTGCCAAACATCTGACCACTGACAGCACGTGTTTTGTACCAACGAACAGGTAATTGCGCTCGGGACCAACATGCGGAGGTACGTATTTTCATATGAAAAGGGCAGGGGACAATTCGTCGCGGCCGATTCGCTGTGATCCAATTTGCGGCGACCCGATGCGCCGCGGGGACAATTTGCCGCCGGCCGATTCGCCGCGGGGGCAATTTGCCACGAGATTTTTTGATTTATGATGTTACCATTGGCAATTGTTTAAACAGTTTTATTTAGCTTGACTTCATATAATATATCTGTTTATTTGTTTGATCATAACTTTTTTCAAACTTTTCCAACAAAATATTTGGTGGTTAGTGTACAATTTAAAAAAAAATTATTTGAAAAATTTTTGTAATTATTATTTATATTTTGAAAAGGATTTTCTCATTTATGGACCGATATGCATGAAACTCGGAACTTTGTGATCTTTCAGGTCGCTGATTATTATTTTTAACAAACTAAAAAAAAACAAAATGGCCTATCAAAAATGGCGGACTTTCCCATTTATGAACCAATATGCATCAAATTCAGAACTTTGGGGCGCTTCAGGTTGCTGATTATGATTTCTAACTTAAACTTTAAAAAAAAATCAAAATGGCGCGTTTTCCCATGTATGAACCGATTTGCATCAAACTCGAAACTTTGCGATCTTTCAGGTCGCTGATTATTGTTTTTAACTGAAACTAAAAAAAATGCAAAATGGCGAATCAAAAATGACGAAATTTCCCATTTATGATCCAATATGCATTAAATTCGGAACTTTGGGTTGTTTTAGGTCCCTGATTATGATTTCTATCTTAAACTTTAAAAATATCCAAATGGCGTTTTCACAATGGCCTAGTTTTGTCAAGCTTGACATTTTGCAGTGTTGAGGTCACTAAATACAGTTTTTTCGTCAAACTTTAAAAAATTAAAATGGCCGATCTAAAATGTCGGACTTTCTTAATTATCAGCCGATATGTTTCAAATATGGAACTTGGGAATAAACTGCTGTAAAAGTTATAAAAAATTTAAAATTGTGGTCCAAAATGGCGGATTTTCGTATTTACTAACCGATGTGTTTCAAACGTAAAAGATTGGTTTGCTTGAGGTCACTAAATACAATTTATTTAAACTTAAAAAAAAATTAATGGGGTATTCAAAATGGCGAACTTTTCCATTTATAAATCGGTATGTATGAAATTTGGAACTTCGCGGTATTTTAAATCGCTGATTATGATTTTTTGACCCAAACTTAAAAAAAGTATAATTGCGGATGCAACATTGCGATTTTATACATAGCGATTCATGAATAAGAAACTCCGCCATTTTGATTTTTTTGTAAGTGTGAGTCTTAAACTGTATTAAGTGACCTTAAGCAATGCAATCTTTCAAGTTTGAGATAAATCGGTTAGTAAATACAAAATAGCACCATTTTGGATTCGTTATTTTTAATTTTTTTGGAGTATGAGTCAAAAATCATATTCAGTGACTTGAAAAATATCGGTTCATAAATAAAAAAGTCCGCCATTTTGGATTCGTTATTTTTAATTTTTACGGAGTTTCCATTTTGTACCCGCAATTGTTGTAATGAAAATCGTAAATTGTATTGTTAACAGAACACTACGCCTACCAAATTTTAAATTTCGAATTAATTCGTGTGACGCTAGCCACTGATAATAATTTAAAGACGGAAAAGCAGGAGTGTGAATCACGTACGTTTTAAATATATCTGTACTGCTAAAGCGTATTAAAACCATAATGTGGAAAATGACTGCTACAAGCGTTCCGTTCTAATTGGATTTGGAATAACATTTGAAAAGGACTGCTTTCAAATGAGTTTGGCAATTTGTCAATGCCCTGTGATTTAACGTTGTCAAAATTGAAGTTAATTCTTATTTTCATTTAAGGGGGCAAACTTCGCCAGAAAACTTACCATCTGACAACACTGATATCCCATTTTTAGGCCGAATCTTTGGCTCTGGAACGACATAGCGATGTACAAAGTAGCGAGTATTAAATTAGCGGTACCGAAATAGCGACAATCAAAATAACGATTTAAAAAAAGGACGACTATCAAAATAGCGATGTAACAAAATGGCGATTTAACAAAATAGCGATTGTATCAAAATAGCGATGTAACAAAATAGTGACTATCAAAATAGCGATGTAACAAAATAGCGACTATCCAAATAGCGATGTAACAAAATAGCGATTATCAAAATAGCGATTATCAAAATAGCGATATTTTGGTTTGGTTTTGGCATATAGTTCGACAAAGGGGTTTCTTTCTATCAATTTTTTTCAAAAAAAAACTTCCCTGACTTCTTTCTCGGGATCCTAGTGGGTGTGAATCTGAACCGAACCGAACCGAACCAGCATATTTAAAACAAAAACTCTCCAGACTTCTTTTGAACCGAAACAAACTGAACCGAATTTGGTTCAGTTTGGTTCGGTTTGGTGCGATTCGGTTCAGATTCACACCCTCTAGGATCCTGGAAAAGAAGTCAGGGAAGTTTTAAAAAAAAAACAAATTTGTTAGAAAGGTTCGGTTTGGATTGGTTCGGATCGATTCGGTTTGGTTTGATTCGGTATTTTGATACATCGCTATTTTGATACATCGCTATTTTGATTGTCGCTATTTTGATTGTCGCTATTTTTATACATCGCTATTTTGATTGTCGCTATTTTGATACATCGCTATTTTGATATATCGCTGTTTTGTTATAAACGCTATTTTGATAGTCGCTGTTTCATTACATCGCTATTTTGATAGTCGCTATTTTGTACATCGCTATTTCGTTCCAGAGCCCGAATCTTTATCCTAATAGAAATAGAAAATTAGAAAGCGAAATGCGTCGAAATTTTGCGAGGTGGTTTTTTAAAGCATCTTATTTTAAAAATTTTAAAAAAGTTATCGCTAAAACCCAAGAAATATTTCAAAACAATGTTTGGCATTTTAGTAGCCTAGTTGTGTTATAGAAAACTGTAGCGAAATTCTTTCGTTTTTTATATTTTTTGGAAATATACAAAAGAAAATCAAAATTCTAACAAGGTACGTTTGACAATGTTAAAAAAGTCTTTTATATGAACAGAAAAAATGTTTTAATTAGTTTTTTATAGACGAAATCTATTAGAATTTGTAAAAGCGTAGTCAATTTTATATTTTCTGAAGTATAAATCAGACAAGAGCCATCGACCTCCTGACTGAAGCGCCACCCTCATATAACGGGGGCGAGCCAATTCGATTAAGAAAATTTAATTAAAATCATGTGACCCGGATTTTCAGATTATTTTCAGTTACTTTAAACAAATAAAATGTTTTTTAATATAACTTAAATGCATATAAGTAAGTATTTAGAGACATACAATTTTTTCTATTTACAAAAATTTGTTTGAACCTACCAAACAAAATCAGGGGATTACGAACCGATTCATAAGATAGTTTGTGATAATAGTAATTTACCTAATTACTGCGGAAGAGGCACTAAACACACGCGTTAGGTATGTACGTACAATATTTTTTTCTACGTGGTTGTGGAAACAAAAATAAAGCACAACATTACAAACAACTGATTTATTATATTTAATTTACAATAATTGCCGAAAACTTAACTTCCTATCCTAACTAAACGGCATCTTCGGATCATGAGATGTTCGTTTTTATATTCTGGATCATAGATATCAGAAGGTCCTTAATATCTTTGTTCTGGATGTATTTGGCGGCAGGCTCATATTGTGGCTAAATCTTCTTCGGGCTTATCGGTATTTTCTACCACAGTAAACAAATATTTTTTTTCTATTTTTATTTATAATAAGACGAAACATCACCCCCTAATACTTGATGAAAAAATAGGCTTTGTTGTTTACTCTATTCTTTTATTTTTCCTGTTGCTATTGGAAAACTAGCCCAATTGTTTTTCTTGGCATAAATTAACGTCAGTGCCAAACTCAAAATGTGTTGTTTGTTTGTACTAGATTGTCAATTATGACATCTAATATAACCTAATTTACAATTAGGACTGTCATCCATTGTCATCCTTAAAATTTTAGTAAAGCCCACAATTTTTGAACCGAGTCGGTGGCCCTATGACTCTAATATGTAGTGCCAACTTTTGACTGATATTTAAATATTTTGCCTTGTTGTCTTTTGCTTGAAAAATTGCCAAAATCGAATTTGTCGCCTTAAAAAAAATTATTTTTATTTTGGCACTTACTTGGCATTTTTTTAACAAATTAAAACGTATTTGTCCTAGGGCCTAAGGTAACTGATAATGGGTGTTAGAAAAGAGATGAGGCTGAAAGCGCAGCAACCAATTATTATCAGTAGCCTAATAGTATAAGAGCCCAGTAGGATTTTGGGCTTGAATTGCAAACCGATACTCATATATTTTAATCGATTCATCATAAGACCATATCCCAAAAAAAATGGAGATACCTGTGAAAATCCTGCATAAACAACCCGCCATCTTTGTTTAAAGATGGCGAAAAGGAGTTTGAATCAAATGTACGTAACTTTTTTATTATGACATCGATTTTAACCAAACAAATTGTGATTAGCTTCTACTATAATGGCCTCTCAAAATTACTATCAATACTTTGTTTTTTATTTGTCTCTATACTATAAATTCTGTAAGTTCCTCAAATACGCAATTTTTTTTTAGGTTTTTTTGATTTTTTAAAGAAAACTACTGGATTTACAAAAGAAACATAAAAAATATGCAGATTGTCAAGATGTATTCATTGTGGGTCTAATATTTGTTGTAGATTAAGTGGTTCTCGAGTTACACTTAAAAAACCACTAAATTGGCCTATACCTACCCCCAGGTACAAAATTTTCATATTTTCACCAAAGTCATGAAAGTTACTAAAAAACTAGACAGATCGAAAAAGAACGTCAAGCTTAATAAGAAACGGCTATTAGTTTCAAACAAAAACTGATACTGAGGTAGATATGGCGGCTTAAACATGGCCGAAGCGTAATTTACAATTTTATTTTTGAGGGTAATTCTTTTATGTAAAACGAACCCCTACGGTGTCAAAGTGTAGCCCCGCTAAAAGGCAATTTAATTATCTTTAAAAAAGGATAGCACACTTTTTGTCGTAAAGTTAATAGTTTTCCTGAAAAAAACAAAAAATATGCGGAATACATAATTCGATGTTTTCGTTCCATAGAAGTACGACAATGGCATGGGTCCATTAACGGAAAAAACAATTTATGCACAGATAAGCGAATCCCAGTTTCATATTTAAACTCAGCGTCAAAAATCTTACAAAAAACATATTTGATAGTTTTCTCTTAAATTGACAGGTGGTCACGTGATTTTGGCAACTTCTTTACGGTTTGAGCTAGAGACTTGGTTCTTTTTTTGCTTTGTAGACAAAAATGTCCCATCAAAATTAATCACCACTGGCATGTTTTTAAATTTGTAAAAATATATAAAGGGTGTCCCAAAAATCCGGGTCTACCCAAATATCTGCTGAACTATTGCAGATAACTGAACCATATTTGGTAGTGATCGATGACATCGAGAGATTTATTTTATGCATACATTAACAAAAAAGTTTAAAAAATACATTAAGAAAAAAGTTATATTTATATTTTAGCTATTTATTCGATTTTTATTTTCTAAAAAACACCCTGTATTTCGAAAACGGAGCAATGTCGGACTAAAGTAGGTGGCTTTTATTGTACTGACCTTTCATAGACACAGACTGTATAAGTAATTTTATCCATATTTCCGGTTCGGTTCGGTTCGGTTCGGTATGCTGTAATTGACCAGAGGCAAACAAACAAAACCTTAAACTACATGGCAATACCAACATAAAAATATGTGTCAAAAATTCCCACGTATGGGGGATAGCGGGTATAGCTATATTTAAAAATTTGTAAAAAATGGTAAAAGAATAAGTTTGACAGTCGATAGATTTTGACACGTTTTTTATCATAGGCAAGGGACAGTTGGCGTACATGGGTTTTCAAAGGCCTTTCAAATAAGATATCTCTCAATAAAGTTTTTGTTTAAAACAACAAACTTGTAAATTTTGACAAAAACTGAAAAAATTAGTTTTGACAGATTTGATTGTGTAGACAATTAACGGCTATATCAAAATATGTATTTAATTGTCAAATACCTTTAAAACGAGGTATCAATCGATAAGGATTTATAATTAAAATTTTTAAGTTGATCGCCCCTTTGTCGCCCCCTAACGCAGGGGCAGCACAACCGCTTCTTCATAAAATAGATCTCTTGATGTTAACGATTACTGCCAAATATGGTTCAGTTATCTTCAATAGTTTAGAAGATGTTTCAGTGGACTCAGAGTTTTGGGACACCCTGTATACATATATATATATATATATATATATATATATATATATATATATATCTTGTTTTCGCTTACTCTCGTAGCATCTCCTTCTTACTCTCTTGGCTAATTTTAGTGCCAGGAAGAAAAGAACAGAAATAATAGGGACCTATTGCATTAAAGCCAGGCAATAATTGTGCCGGGCACTATTCTGACATTTTCGCATTAAAAGAACAGCTGACTTCTTTCAAAATTAGGCCTTTGTGTATTATAAGTGCCAACATTAATAGTGCCGCCACTATTAATGGAAAATAAACGACTGGATTTATAAATTCGACTTTGGTATGTCAATTTTAAAAGATCAACTGTCAGCTTTCAATGCGAATCTGTCAGAATAGTGCCCGGCACAATAAGTGCCTGGCACTATTGCAATAAGTCTCTAATACAAAAAACAAGGGATTTTAGTCTTAGTAACCAGCTCAGGAAAGGAAAGACCTCGGGCAAGACTGCATTCCCGGCCGTTTTAACAAACAGTAAAAATAAAGAGCCCTCAAAAAGTTGGCGGCAAATTCAGTTGAAAAGGGTATACTAGAAGATTGGATTTTTAATAAACCAAAACATATTAACAAGACTTATTTTATAATAATTTTTAATGGGTTCAAAAAACGTCATATAGAAATAGCGGTATATGATACCGGTAACAGCGTTATTATAAGTTTTTGTGTTTGCCTCTCTGAGTGGGTACATGAAAAAAAACCTTTTAAACTGATGTAACTCGTAAACGAAATGATCGATGGCTGTTTCGTTTTATCCATTTATCAGGAAAAATACTACGAATTTACTTTTTTAGGTGAAATAAAGCAAATATTTACTTGTAGATAATCAGGTACTAAAACTAAAAGAAAAGTTTAGGCCTATTAAATATAGTATGTATTCCAGATACATTTACCTACTTATTTTATGGAGATTTATGTAAGAAATACAACTTTGGATAAATGTAAAAAAAGCAAAAACTAAAAATTGTCTTTATTATTATATATTTATTTATTGCTCGACATTACAAAAACCCCTGTAAATATTTTGAACTCCTATAGAGCATCTGTAGCATTTTAACCAAAATTGTATTTCTTACATAGTTTTCGAAATCGAACTTTTCTGGGACACTCTGTATATTATCTCAGTGTTAAAAATTCATGGATAACGAAGTTAGAAATAGTGCCAATTGAAATGGAGATGAAAAGTGACAATCAGGGATAAATAGTGGCAGATCGGGCCTAAAAAGAAGTACAAAAAGTAACATATAAAGCATATTTTTTTCTTGGCGAATTGTAGAGGGTGACACCAGTTTTAAATAAAAGTTTCACTTTAGAAATACTACCGCAAGAACAAAGGGAACTATACCAATATCAACATTTTTATCAGAAAATTTCAAAAAATTAATTTGGAAAAGTATAAAATTTTAATTATGCAACAGTTAAAATATCGAAATGCGGATTCGACCAGTTATAAAATTTTGGGCGCCAGGCGGCACCGTATTCAAAATTTTTAAAAATATGTTTTGTCGTCAAAATTGGATAATTTTGTCTACAAATCAAAAAAAGAACTAAGTCTCCAGCTCAAACCATTAAGAAGTAGTCAAAATCACGTGACCACCTGTCAATTTCACAGAAAAGTATCAAATATGTTTTTTGTAAGATTTTTGACGCTAAGTTTAAATATGTAACTGCGGGTTCGCTTATCTGTGCATAAATTATTTTTTCCCTTAATGGACCCATGCCATTGTCGTATTTCTATGGAACGAAAACATCGAATTATGTATGCCGCATATTTTTTGTTTTTTTCAGGAAAACTATTAACTTTTTTAAAGATAATTAAATTGTCTTTTAGCTGAGGTACATTTTAACCCCGTGGGGGTTCGTTTTACATAAAAAAATTACCTTCAAAAATAAAATTGTAAATTACGCTTCGGCCATGTTTAAGCCGCCATATCTACCTCAGTATCAGTTTCTCTTTGAAATTAATAGCTGTTTCTTATTAAGCTTGACATTCTTTTTCGTTCTGTATAGTTTTTTAGTAACTTTCATGACTTTGGTGAAAATATGAAAATTTTGTACCTGGGGGTAGGTATAGGCCAATTTAGTGGTTTTTTTAATGTAACTCGAGAACCGCTTAATCTACAGCAAATATTAGACCCACCATGAATACATCTTAACAATCTGCATATTTTTTATATTTAATATTTTTTTTGTAAAACCAGTAGTAGTAAAAAAATCAAAAAACCTAAAAAAAAAATAGCGTATTTGAGGAACTTACAGAATTTATAGTATAGAGACAAATAAAAAACAAAGTATTGATAGTGATTTTGAGAGGCCATTATAGTAGAAGCTAATCACAATTTGTTTGGGTAAAATCGATGTAATAATAAAAAAGTTACGTACATTTGATTCAAACTCCTTTTCGCCATCTATTAAACAAAGATGGCGGGTTGTTTATGCAGGATTTTCGCAGGTTTCTCCATTTTTTTGGGACACGGTCTTATGACGAATCGATTAAAATATATGAGTATCGGTTTGCAATTTAAGCCCAAAATCCTACTGGGCTCTTAGACTATAAATGAACCGACACACTTGTAGCCATTATTTTTATAGGCCCTTTCCCAGTACAAATATATTTAAGACGTACGTGGTGCCAATACTACCTGCGGTCGGTATAGTGGAATTTGAAAGGGTCTCAATTTTATTTATTTTGAAAATCTGTGATAAGCAAACAAAATAAGTTTTTAAAATTTTACTACTTTAGTGTGAGCTATGGTTATCCTAATTTTTTCGAGAATAAAAAAGTTGCTCCGATTTCAAAATTTAGCTCACACATATACTATACTATAGTAGTGTGAGCTATGGTGATCCTAATTTTTTCGAGAAAAAAAAAGTTGCTCCGATTTCAAAAATTTTTATATATCTTTGCGTTTCAGGTGATTTTGAAACTTTTTTGTTGCGCCGTCTGTCTGTCTGTCTGTATGTCTGTCTGTCTGTCTGTCTGTCTGTATGTCTGTCTGTAACGACCAACGCGCATAACTCAAAAACCGCTTGGCCGATTTTAATGAAATTTGGTACCTAGGCTGGGTCTTGGCTCGAGATGGCCCCATTTAAAAATGAACAAAATCCACCGAACACAAACCAAATAAAAGGGTGGGGGTAGATTTCAAAAATTAGAGTTTATGTGAAAATATGGCGTGTGTGATATCAAACAAAAGGTAATTGAGTCTGCAGTTAAACAAAATACATTTTAATTTATTTAAAAAAAAGGGTGGGGGTATATTTTAAAAATTAGAGTTTAAGTGAAAATATGGCGTGTGTGATATCAAACGGAAGGTAATTGAGTCCGGAGTTTAACAAAATACATTTTGGTTTTTTGTTTTTTTTAAGGGTGGGGGTATATTTTAAAAATTAGAGTTTAAGTGAAAATATGGCGTGTGTGATATCAAACGAAAGGTAATTAAGTCCGGAGTTTAACAAAATACATTTTAGTTTTTTGTTCTTTTGAAGGGTGGGGGTAGATTCCAAAAATTTGAGTTTAAGTCAAAACATGGCTTGTGTGGTATCAAACAAAAGGTAATTTAGTCTGGCGTTGAATAAAATATATTTCAGTTTTTAGTTATATTAGCTTACACGTACACTATAACTATAGTACCTAGTGTGAGCTTAGGGGTCCATAAATTGGCAGATTATTTTTATATATCTTTGCGTTTCAGATGAATTTTAAACTTTTTTGTTGCGTCGTCTGTCTGTCTGTCTGTCTGTCTGTCTGTCTGTATGTCTGTCTGTGTGAAAATATGGCGTGTGTGATATCAAATGAAAGGTAATTGAGTCTGGAGTTAGACTAAATAAATTTGAGTTAAAAAAAGGGTGGGGATGGATTTCAAAAAATAGAGTCTAAGTGAAAATATGTCGTGTGTGATATCAAACGAAAGGTAATTGAGTCTGGAATTAAACAAAATACATTTTAGTTAAAAAAAAAAGGGGGGGGGGGGGTAGATTTCAAAAATTAGAGTTTAAGTTAAAACCTGACTTGTGTGGTATCAAACGAAAGGTAATTTATTCTGGAGTTGAATAAAATATCATAACAAACACATATCATGTAAAAAAAAGCCAAGTACGCGAAAATGGCATTCCGTAAAAAGAATTGAGATAAAAGTAAAGCCAAGTTCTCCAATACAAATTTCAAAATGAAAGGTTCTTACTAGTTTGGAAATATTTTTTTAAACTTTGCTATAAAATTTCCTTTTAAACGGTGTGTAAAAAAGTAGGATTATTTTTATCTATAACAATTTAGGGGCCTCCGTAAATTACATCAATTTTAAAAAATCACTAAACTTACCAAGTTTTATCCAATTTTCTCAAAAACTAATCTTTTTAGGAAAAAAATTATTCCACACTTTATTGTAGAAAATAAAATTCCCTTTTTAACAGTGTATAAGTTAGTCCAATCAGACTAACAGCAAACCCTCCAGCGGCGTCCGTTTTTGGAGAAAATGTAAGAAAATTAGAAAAAACACATGTTTGTCACATGTTCTGCTCGATTATCTTAAAAAACCAAGCCCTCTATCAAAAATTGTGTCCTTCAGTCGATTATAGACAATAAAAATTCCTTTTAAACGCTGTACCACAAGGTAATATTTATCTTCAGAATAAAACGTCACAGGCGTCCGTAAATAAAATCAGTTTTTACAAATCACCGAACAAATTAATTTTGTTATAGGTTTTATCTAATTTTCTTAGAAAATAAACTCAATCAAAAAAAGTGTTTTTAACTTTATTGTAGAAGATAAAATTGCCTTTCTAACTGTATAAGTTAGTAGGGTTTGATTGATGACAAACTCTCCAGCGACGTAAATAAAAACATTTTTGTCACATGTTTCACCCGATTTTCCAAAAAACCAAGCTTTTTATCAAAAAATTTCTCTTATACTTGATTGTATTGTTATTTTCTTTTAAACGATGTATAATAAGGTATAAAAAGTTTAATTTTTAAAACTTTGGAGACGTCCGTAAATTAAATCAATGTTTAAAAATCACCAAATAAATTAATTTTTGTTCGATTTTTTTAAGATCCTTAAAATTTGTATCAGTGGCGATAGTAGGCCATCCCCCCCTCATCCATCCAACCGTACCTACAAAATTATGGCGCAGGATATGGAGAAAAGGTAAGTAGGAGGGATCACCTTTGCTACTAGAGCATCTTTTTTCGGGGCGAGTTTCATTTTTTTTTATGGAGGGGGGATGGGAGGGAAGGTTGGGAGGTACGAGGGGTGCAAAGACTATCAATGCAGATGGCGGCTATAGTAGTGTTACATTTGGTAATTTTTAAAATCTTATTTTATATACGGATGCCCGGACGCCCCTGAAGTTTTAAAAATGAAATTAATTTTTCACCAAATTATACATTATTGAAAAGGAAATTTTACTTTCTACAAATCAGCTATGAGGCATATTTCTCATAAAAAGGTTAGTTTTTTTTGGAAAATCGGGTGAAACATGTGACAAAAATGTTTTTTTTTATATGACCTGTATATACGAAAGCCGCTGGAGAGTTTGTCATTAACCAAACGTCAAACATATTTATCCAGTTGGGCTTAGTTTCTGAGGAAATTGGATAAAACCTGTACAAAAATTAATTTGTTTGGTGATATGTAAAAATTGATTTTATTTACGGACGCCTGTGAAGTTTTAATTTAAAGCTAAATCTTACTTTGTAATAAAGCATTTAAAAGAAAATTTCATTGTCTACAATCGACTACGGAACATGATTTTTGTTAGAAGGCATGATTTTTAAGATAATCGGGTAAAACGTGTAACAAACATGTAGTTTTTAATTTTTTGTTACATTTTCTTGTAGTTTGATATTAGTCTGACCGCACTAGCTTATACCAATGAATACACAACTCTTGTGTATTCATTGCTTATACACTATTAAAAAGATAATTTAATTTTCTACAATAAAGTGTAAAATATTTTTTTCCCAAAAAGCTTAGTTTTTGAGAAAATTGGACAAAACTTGTAAAGAAGTTTAGTGATTTTTCAAAATTCATGTAATTTACGGACGACCCTAAATTGTTATAAATAAAAATAATCTTACCTTTTTATACATCATTTTAAAGGAAATTTCATTGTCTACAATTGCCTATAGGACACAATTTTTGATAAAGAGCGTAGTTTTCAAGAAAAATGGGTAAATCTTGTAATAAACATGTTTCTTTTTTGAATTTTCACCTCAATAAACGGACGCCGCTGAAGAGTTTATCATTGGTCGTACCCCACTGACTAATACATCGTTGAGAAGCCAATTTTATTGTTTATAATTAAGGTAATTGCATATTTTTCCCTAAGAAGCTTAGTTTTTGACAAACTTTGAAGAAAACCTCAAAATCTCAGGTTTTGGGAGGTCTGGGGGTTTTTGCAGCCAACATTTAGTTGTTTAGATGTTAGATTTTACACATTTTTGATTAATTTCTCTGTCATTGTGGCTTTAAGGCGTCAACTTAGTTAAATTTTCAGAAATTCAAACGCGACTATAAGAGAAGGGGGGAAAAATTGGACCAAAACCTGGCTTGGCAACATCCAGATCGTTAATCTGTGACCTTTTGTCAGCTAGAATACAGAAGAGTCTGAGGCTAGAATCCATTGTCAAACTGCGGTCCTCATATTTTGCATACTCAACCACCTACAGCGTCTGCACTAAATTGCCAGCATTCACATTGTTTAAGGCAGGTTGTAGTATAGTAGAGGATGCTTTCATAGATTTTAAATTTCGGAGCATACCTTCAACTGCGTTTGAAGTAGCCCATTGAAATGATGTGTAGATGCCACCACAGTAAACAGACCGCAGATCGGTAGTACGGAAACTGCCTTGTAATTTTAGCTCACACTACTACTATACTATAGTAGTGTGAGCTATAGTGATCCTAATTTTTTCGAGAAAAAAAAGTTGCTCCGATTTCAAAAATTTTTATATATCTTTGCATTTCAGGTAATTTTGAAACTTTTTTGTTTCGCCGTCTGTCTGTCTGTCTGTCTGTCTGTCTGTCTGTCTGTCTGTCTGTCTGTCTGTCTGTCTGTCTGTCTGTCTGTCTGTCTGTCTGTCTGTCTGTCTGTCTGTCTGTCTGTCTGTCTGTCTGTCTGTCTGTCTGTCTGTCTGTCTGTCTGTCTGTCTGTCTGTCTGTCTGTCTGTCTGTCTGTCTGTCTGTCTGTCTGTCTGTCTGTCTGTCTGTCTGTCTGTCTGTCTGTCTGTCTGTCTGTCTGTCTGTCTGTCTGTCTGTCTGTCTGTCTGTCTGTCTGTCTGTCTGTCTGTCTGTCTGTCTGTCTGTCTGTCTGTCTGTCTGTCTGTCTGTCTGTCTGTCTGTCTGTCTGTCTGTCTGTCTGTCTGTCTGTCTGTCTGTCTGTCTGTCTGTCTGTCTGTCTGTCTGTCTGTCTGTCTGTCTGTCTGTCTGTCTGTCTGTCTGTCTGTCTGTCTGTCTGTCTGTCTGTCTGTCTGTCTGTCTGTCTGTCTGTCTGTCTGTCTGTCTGTCTGTCTGTCTGTCTGTCTGTCTGTCTGTCTGTCTGTCTGTCTGTCTGTCTGTCTGTCTGTCTGTCTGTCTGTCTGTCTGTCTGTCTGTCTGTCTGTCTGTCTGTCTGTCTGTCTGTCTGTCTGTCTGTCTGTCTGTCTGTCTGTCTGTCTGTCTGTCTGTCTGTCTGTCTGTCTGTCTGTCTGTCTGTCTGTCTGTCTGTCTGTCTGTCTGTCTGTCTGTCTGTCTGTCTGTCTGTCTGTCTGTCTGTCTGTCTGTCTGTCTGTCTGTCTGTCTGTCTGTCTGTCTGTCTGTCTGTCTGTCTGTCTGTCTGTCTGTCTGTCTGTCTGTCTGTCTGTCTGTCTGTCTGTCTGTCTGTCTGTCTGTCTGTCTGTCTGTCTGTCTGTCTGTCTGTCTGTCTGTCTGTCTGTCTGTCTGTCTGTCTGTCTGTCTGTCTGTCTGTCTGTCTGTCTGTCTGTCTGTCTGTCTGTCTGTCTGTCTGTCTGTCTGTCTGTCTGTCTGTCTGTCTGTCTGTCTGTCTGTCTGTCTGTCTGTCTGTCTGTCTGTCTGTCTGTCTGTCTGTCTGTCTGTCTGTCTGTCTGTCTGTCTGTCTGTCTGTCTGTCTGTCTGTCTGTCTGTCTGTCTGTCTGTCTGTCTGTCTGTCTGTCTGTCTGTCTGTCTGTCTGTCTGTCTGTCTGTCTGTCTGTCTGTCTGTCTGTCTGTCTGTCTGTCTGTCTGTCTGTCTGTCTGTCTGTCTGTCTGTCTGTCTGTCTGTCTGTCTGTCTGTCTGTCTGTCTGTCTGTCTGTCTGTCTGTCTGTCTGTCTGTCTGTCTGTCTGTCTGTCTGTCTGTCTGTCTGTCTGTCTGTCTGTCTGTCTGTCTGTCTGTCTGTCTGTCTGTCTGTCTGTCTGTCTGTCTGTCTGTCTGTCTGTCTGTCTGTCTGTCTGTCTGTCTGTCTGTCTGTCTGTCTGTCTGTCTGTCTGTCTGTCTGTCTGTCTGTCTGTCTGTCTGTCTGTCTGTCTGTCTGTCTGTCTGTCTGTCTGTCTGTCTGTCTGTCTGTCTGTCTGTCTGTCTGTCTGTCTGTCTGTCTGTCTGTCTGTCTGTCTGTCTGTCTGTCTGTCTGTCTGTCTGTCTGTCTGTCTGTCTGTCTGTCTGTCTGTCTGTCTGTCTGTCTGTCTGTCTGTCTGTCTGTCTGTCTGTCTGTCTGTCTGTCTGTCTGTCTGTCTGTCTGTCTGTCTGTCTGTCTGTCTGTCTGTCTGTCTGTCTGTCTGTCTGTCTGTCTGTCTGTCTGTCTGTCTGTCTGTCTGTCTGTCTGTCTGTCTGTCTGTCTGTCTGTCTGTCTGTCTGTCTGTCTGTCTGTCTGTCTGTCTGTCTGTCTGTCTGTCTGTCTGTCTGTCTGTCTGTCTGTCTGTCTGTCTGTCTGTCTGTCTGTCTGTCTGTCTGTCTGTCTGTCTGTCTGTCTGTCTGTCTGTCTGTCTGTCTGTCTGTCTGTCTGTCTGTCTGTCTGTCTGTCTGTCTGTCTGTCTGTCTGTCTGTCTGTCTGTCTGTCTGTCTGTCTGTCTGTCTGTCTGTCTGTCTGTCTGTCTGTCTGTCTGTCTGTCTGTCTGTCTGTCTGTCTGTCTGTCTGTCTGTCTGTCTGTCTGTCTGTCTGTCTGTCTGTCTGTCTGTCTGTCTGTCTGTCTGTCTGTCTGTCTGTCTGTCTGTCTGTCTGTCTGTCTGTCTGTCTGTCTGTCTGTCTGTCTGTCTGTCTGTCTGTCTGTCTGTCTGTCTGTCTGTCTGTCTGTCTGTCTGTCTGTCTGTCTGTCTGTCTGTCTGTCTGTCTGTCTGTCTGTCTGTCTGTCTGTCTGTCTGTCTGTCTGTCTGTCTGTCTGTCTGTCTGTCTGTCTGTCTGTCTGTCTGTCTGTCTGTCTGTCTGTCTGTCTGTCTGTCTGTCTGTCTGTCTGTCTGTCTGTCTGTCTGTCTGTCTGTCTGTCTGTCTGTCTGTCTGTCTGTCTGTCTGTCTGTCTGTCTGTCTGTCTGTCTGTCTGTCTGTCTGTCTGTCTGTCTGTCTGTCTGTCTGTCTGTCTGTCTGTCTGTCTGTCTGTCTGTCTGTCTGTCTGTCTGTCTGTCTGTCTGTCTGTCTGTCTGTCTGTCTGTCTGTCTGTCTGTCTGTCTGTCTGTCTGTCTGTCTGTCTGTCTGTCTGTCTGTCTGTCTGTCTGTCTGTCTGTCTGTCTGTCTGTCTGTCTGTCTGTCTGTCTGTCTGTCTGTCTGTCTGTCTGTCTGTCTGTCTGTCTGTCTGTCTGTCTGTCTGTCTGTCTGTCTGTCTGTCTGTCTGTCTGTCTGTCTGTCTGTCTGTCTGTCTGTCTGTCTGTCTGTCTGTCTGTCTGTCTGTCTGTCTGTCTGTCTGTCTGTCTGTCTGTCTGTCTGTCTGTCTGTCTGTCTGTCTGTCTGTCTGTCTGTCTGTCTGTCTGTCTGTCTGTCTGTCTGTCTGTCTGTCTGTCTGTCTGTCTGTCTGTCTGTCTGTCTGTCTGTCTGTCTGTCTGTCTGTCTGTCTGTCTGTCTGTCTGTCTGTCTGTCTGTCTGTCTGTCTGTCTGTCTGTCTGTCTGTCTGTCTGTCTGTCTGTCTGTCTGTCTGTCTGTCTGTCTGTCTGTCTGTCTGTCTGTCTGTCTGTCTGTCTGTCTGTCTGTCTGTCTGTCTGTCTGTCTGTCTGTCTGTCTGTCTGTCTGTCTGTCTGTCTGTCTGTCTGTCTGTCTGTCTGTCTGTCTGTCTGTCTGTCTGTCTGTCTGTCTGTCTGTCTGTCTGTCTGTCTGTCTGTCTGTCTGTCTGTCTGTCTGTCTGTCTGTCTGTCTGTCTGTCTGTCTGTCTGTCTGTCTGTCTGTCTGTCTGTCTGTCTGTCTGTCTGTCTGTCTGTCTGTCTGTCTGTCTGTCTGTCTGTCTGTCTGTCTGTCTGTCTGTCTGTCTGTCTGTCTGTCTGTCTGTCTGTCTGTCTGTCTGTCTGTCTGTCTGTCTGTCTGTCTGTCTGTCTGTCTGTCTGTCTGTCTGTCTGTCTGTCTGTCTGTCTGTCTGTCTGTCTGTCTGTCTGTCTGTCTGTCTGTCTGTCTGTCTGTCTGTCTGTCTGTCTGTCTGTCTGTCTGTCTGTCTGTCTGTCTGTCTGTCTGTCTGTCTGTCTGTCTGTCTGTCTGTCTGTCTGTCTGTCTGTCTGTCTGTCTGTCTGTCTGTCTGTCTGTCTGTCTGTCTGTCTGTCTGTCTGTCTGTCTGTCTGTCTGTCTGTCTGTCTGTCTGTCTGTCTGTCTGTCTGTCTGTCTGTCTGTCTGTCTGTCTGTCTGTCTGTCTGTCTGTCTGTCTGTCTGTCTGTCTGTCTGTCTGTCTGTCTGTCTGTCTGTCTGTCTGTCTGTCTGTCTGTCTGTCTGTCTGTCTGTCTGTCTGTCTGTCTGTCTGTCTGTCTGTCTGTCTGTCTGTCTGTCTGTCTGTCTGTCTGTCTGTCTGTCTGTCTGTCTGTCTGTCTGTCTGTCTGTCTGTCTGTCTGTCTGTCTGTCTGTCTGTCTGTCTGTCTGTCTGTCTGTCTGTCTGTCTGTCTGTCTGTCTGTCTGTCTGTCTGTCTGTCTGTCTGTCTGTCTGTCTGTCTGTCTGTCTGTCTGTCTGTCTGTCTGTCTGTCTGTCTGTCTGTCTGTCTGTCTGTCTGTCTGTCTGTCTGTCTGTCTGTCTGTCTGTCTGTCTGTCTGTCTGTCTGTCTGTCTGTCTGTCTGTCTGTCTGTCTGTCTGTCTGTCTGTCTGTCTGTCTGTCTGTCTGTCTGTCTGTCTGTCTGTCTGTCTGTCTGTCTGTCTGTCTGTCTGTCTGTCTGTCTGTCTGTCTGTCTGTCTGTCTGTCTGTCTGTCTGTCTGTCTGTCTGTCTGTCTGTCTGTCTGTCTGTCTGTCTGTCTGTCTGTCTGTCTGTCTGTCTGTCTGTCTGTCTGTCTGTCTGTCTGTCTGTCTGTCTGTCTGTCTGTCTGTCTGTCTGTCTGTCTGTCTGTCTGTCTGTCTGTCTGTCTGTCTGTCTGTCTGTCTGTCTGTCTGTCTGTCTGTCTGTCTGTCTGTCTGTCTGTCTGTCTGTCTGTCTGTCTGTCTGTCTGTCTGTCTGTCTGTCTGTCTGTCTGTCTGTCTGTCTGTCTGTCTGTCTGTCTGTCTGTCTGTCTGTCTGTCTGTCTGTCTGTCTGTCTGTCTGTCTGTCTGTCTGTCTGTCTGTCTGTCTGTCTGTCTGTCTGTCTGTCTGTCTGTCTGTCTGTCTGTCTGTCTGTCTGTCTGTCTGTCTGTCTGTCTGTCTGTCTGTCTGTCTGTCTGTCTGTCTGTCTGTCTGTCTGTCTGTCTGTCTGTCTGTCTGTCTGTCTGTCTGTCTGTCTGTCTGTCTGTCTGTCTGTCTGTCTGTCTGTCTGTCTGTCTGTCTGTCTGTCTGTCTGTCTGTCTGTCTGTCTGTCTGTCTGTCTGTCTGTCTGTCTGTCTGTCTGTCTGTCTGTCTGTCTGTCTGTCTGTCTGTCTGTCTGTCTGTCTGTCTGTCTGTCTGTCTGTCTGTCTGTCTGTCTGTCTGTCTGTCTGTCTGTCTGTCTGTCTGTCTGTCTGTCTGTCTGTCTGTCTGTCTGTCTGTCTGTCTGTCTGTCTGTCTGTCTGTCTGTCTGTCTGTCTGTCTGTCTGTCTGTCTGTCTGTCTGTCTGTCTGTCTGTCTGTCTGTCTGTCTGTCTGTCTGTCTGTCTGTCTGTCTGTCTGTCTGTCTGTCTGTCTGTCTGTCTGTCTGTCTGTCTGTCTGTCTGTCTGTCTGTCTGTCTGTCTGTCTGTCTGTCTGTCTGTCTGTCTGTCTGTCTGTCTGTCTGTCTGTCTGTCTGTCTGTCTGTCTGTCTGTCTGTCTGTCTGTCTGTCTGTCTGTCTGTCTGTCTGTCTGTCTGTCTGTCTGTCTGTCTGTCTGTCTGTCTGTCTGTCTGTCTGTCTGTCTGTCTGTCTGTCTGTCTGTCTGTCTGTCTGTCTGTCTGTCTGTCTGTCTGTCTGTCTGTCTGTCTGTCTGTCTGTCTGTCTGTCTGTCTGTCTGTCTGTCTGTCTGTCTGTCTGTCTGTCTGTCTGTCTGTCTGTCTGTCTGTCTGTCTGTCTGTCTGTCTGTCTGTCTGTCTGTCTGTCTGTCTGTCTGTCTGTCTGTCTGTCTGTCTGTCTGTCTGTCTGTCTGTCTGTCTGTCTGTCTGTCTGTCTGTCTGTCTGTCTGTCTGTCTGTCTGTCTGTCTGTCTGTCTGTCTGTCTGTCTGTCTGTCTGTCTGTCTGTCTGTCTGTCTGTCTGTCTGTCTGTCTGTCTGTCTGTCTGTCTGTCTGTCTGTCTGTCTGTCTGTCTGTCTGTCTGTCTGTCTGTCTGTCTGTCTGTCTGTCTGTCTGTCTGTCTGTCTGTCTGTCTGTCTGTCTGTCTGTCTGTCTGTCTGTCTGTCTGTCTGTCTGTCTGTCTGTCTGTCTGTCTGTCTGTCTGTCTGTCTGTCTGTCTGTCTGTCTGTCTGTCTGTCTGTCTGTCTGTCTGTCTGTCTGTCTGTCTGTCTGTCTGTCTGTCTGTCTGTCTGTCTGTCTGTCTGTCTGTCTGTCTGTCTGTCTGTCTGTCTGTCTGTCTGTCTGTCTGTCTGTCTGTCTGTCTGTCTGTCTGTCTGTCTGTCTGTCTGTCTGTCTGTCTGTCTGTCTGTCTGTCTGTCTGTCTGTCTGTCTGTCTGTCTGTCTGTCTGTCTGTCTGTCTGTCTGTCTGTCTGTCTGTCTGTCTGTCTGTCTGTCTGTCTGTCTGTCTGTCTGTCTGTCTGTCTGTCTGTCTGTCTGTCTGTCTGTCTGTCTGTCTGTCTGTCTGTCTGTCTGTCTGTCTGTCTGTCTGTCTGTCTGTCTGTCTGTCTGTCTGTCTGTCTGTCTGTCTGTCTGTCTGTCTGTCTGTCTGTCTGTCTGTCTGTCTGTCTGTCTGTCTGTCTGTCTGTCTGTCTGTCTGTCTGTCTGTCTGTCTGTCTGTCTGTCTGTCTGTCTGTCTGTCTGTCTGTCTGTCTGTCTGTCTGTCTGTCTGTCTGTCTGTCTGTCTGTCTGTCTGTCTGTCTGTCTGTCTGTCTGTCTGTCTGTCTGTCTGTCTGTCTGTCTGTCTGTCTGTCTGTCTGTCTGTCTGTCTGTCTGTCTGTCTGTCTGTCTGTCTGTCTGTCTGTCTGTCTGTCTGTCTGTCTGTCTGTCTGTCTGTCTGTCTGTCTGTCTGTCTGTCTGTCTGTCTGTCTGTCTGTCTGTCTGTCTGTCTGTCTGTCTGTCTGTCTGTCTGTCTGTCTGTCTGTCTGTCTGTCTGTCTGTCTGTCTGTCTGTCTGTCTGTCTGTCTGTCTGTCTGTCTGTCTGTCTGTCTGTCTGTCTGTCTGTCTGTCTGTCTGTCTGTCTGTCTGTCTGTCTGTCTGTCTGTCTGTCTGTCTGTCTGTCTGTCTGTCTGTCTGTCTGTCTGTCTGTCTGTCTGTCTGTCTGTCTGTCTGTCTGTCTGTCTGTCTGTCTGTCTGTCTGTCTGTCTGTCTGTCTGTCTGTCTGTCTGTCTGTCTGTCTGTCTGTCTGTCTGTCTGTCTGTCTGTCTGTCTGTCTGTCTGTCTGTCTGTCTGTCTGTCTGTCTGTCTGTCTGTCTGTCTGTCTGTCTGTCTGTCTGTCTGTCTGTCTGTCTGTCTGTCTGTCTGTCTGTCTGTCTGTCTGTCTGTCTGTCTGTCTGTCTGTCTGTCTGTCTGTCTGTCTGTCTGTCTGTCTGTCTGTCTGTCTGTCTGTCTGTCTGTCTGTCTGTCTGTCTGTCTGTCTGTCTGTCTGTCTGTCTGTCTGTCTGTCTGTCTGTCTGTCTGTCTGTCTGTCTGTCTGTCTGTCTGTCTGTCTGTCTGTCTGTCTGTCTGTCTGTCTGTCTGTCTGTCTGTCTGTCTGTCTGTCTGTCTGTCTGTCTGTCTGTCTGTCTGTCTGTCTGTCTGTCTGTCTGTCTGTCTGTCTGTCTGTCTGTCTGTCTGTCTGTCTGTCTGTCTGTCTGTCTGTCTGTCTGTCTGTCTGTCTGTCTGTCTGTCTGTCTGTCTGTCTGTCTGTCTGTCTGTCTGTCTGTCTGTCTGTCTGTCTGTCTGTCTGTCTGTCTGTCTGTCTGTCTGTCTGTCTGTCTGTCTGTCTGTCTGTCTGTCTGTCTGTCTGTCTGTCTGTCTGTCTGTCTGTCTGTCTGTCTGTCTGTCTGTCTGTCTGTCTGTCTGTCTGTCTGTCTGTCTGTCTGTCTGTCTGTCTGTCTGTCTGTCTGTCTGTCTGTCTGTCTGTCTGTCTGTCTGTCTGTCTGTCTGTCTGTCTGTCTGTCTGTCTGTCTGTCTGTCTGTCTGTCTGTCTGTCTGTCTGTCTGTCTGTCTGTCTGTCTGTCTGTCTGTCTGTCTGTCTGTCTGTCTGTCTGTCTGTCTGTCTGTCTGTCTGTCTGTCTGTCTGTCTGTCTGTCTGTCTGTCTGTCTGTCTGTCTGTCTGTCTGTCTGTCTGTCTGTCTGTCTGTCTGTCTGTCTGTCTGTCTGTCTGTCTGTCTGTCTGTCTGTCTGTCTGTCTGTCTGTCTGTCTGTCTGTCTGTCTGTCTGTCTGTCTGTCTGTCTGTCTGTCTGTCTGTCTGTCTGTCTGTCTGTCTGTCTGTCTGTCTGTCTGTCTGTCTGTCTGTCTGTCTGTCTGTCTGTCTGTCTGTCTGTCTGTCTGTCTGTCTGTCTGTCTGTCTGTCTGTCTGTCTGTCTGTCTGTCTGTCTGTCTGTCTGTCTGTCTGTCTGTCTGTCTGTCTGTCTGTCTGTCTGTCTGTCTGTCTGTCTGTCTGTCTGTCTGTCTGTCTGTCTGTCTGTCTGTCTGTCTGTCTGTCTGTCTGTCTGTCTGTCTGTCTGTCTGTCTGTCTGTCTGTCTGTCTGTCTGTCTGTCTGTCTGTCTGTCTGTCTGTCTGTCTGTCTGTCTGTCTGTCTGTCTGTCTGTCTGTCTGTCTGTCTGTCTGTCTGTCTGTCTGTCTGTCTGTCTGTCTGTCTGTCTGTCTGTCTGTCTGTCTGTCTGTCTGTCTGTCTGTCTGTCTGTCTGTCTGTCTGTCTGTCTGTCTGTCTGTCTGTCTGTCTGTCTGTCTGTCTGTCTGTCTGTCTGTCTGTCTGTCTGTCTGTCTGTCTGTCTGTCTGTCTGTCTGTCTGTCTGTCTGTCTGTCTGTCTGTCTGTCTGTCTGTCTGTCTGTCTGTCTGTCTGTCTGTCTGTCTGTCTGTCTGTCTGTCTGTCTGTCTGTCTGTCTGTCTGTCTGTCTGTCTGTCTGTCTGTCTGTCTGTCTGTCTGTCTGTCTGTCTGTCTGTCTGTCTGTCTGTCTGTCTGTCTGTCTGTCTGTCTGTCTGTCTGTCTGTCTGTCTGTCTGTCTGTCTGTCTGTCTGTCTGTCTGTCTGTCTGTCTGTCTGTCTGTCTGTCTGTCTGTCTGTCTGTCTGTCTGTCTGTCTGTCTGTCTGTCTGTCTGTCTGTCTGTCTGTCTGTCTGTCTGTCTGTCTGTCTGTCTGTCTGTCTGTCTGTCTGTCTGTCTGTCTGTCTGTCTGTCTGTCTGTCTGTCTGTCTGTCTGTCTGTCTGTCTGTCTGTCTGTCTGTCTGTCTGTCTGTCTGTCTGTCTGTCTGTCTGTCTGTCTGTCTGTCTGTCTGTCTGTCTGTCTGTCTGTCTGTCTGTCTGTCTGTCTGTCTGTCTGTCTGTCTGTCTGTCTGTCTGTCTGTCTGTCTGTCTGTCTGTCTGTCTGTCTGTCTGTCTGTCTGTCTGTCTGTCTGTCTGTCTGTCTGTCTGTCTGTCTGTCTGTCTGTCTGTCTGTCTGTCTGTCTGTCTGTCTGTCTGTCTGTCTGTCTGTCTGTCTGTCTGTCTGTCTGTCTGTCTGTCTGTCTGTCTGTCTGTCTGTCTGTCTGTCTGTCTGTCTGTCTGTCTGTCTGTCTGTCTGTCTGTCTGTCTGTCTGTCTGTCTGTCTGTCTGTCTGTCTGTCTGTCTGTCTGTCTGTCTGTCTGTCTGTCTGTCTGTCTGTCTGTCTGTCTGTCTGTCTGTCTGTCTGTCTGTCTGTCTGTCTGTCTGTCTGTCTGTCTGTCTGTCTGTCTGTCTGTCTGTCTGTCTGTCTGTCTGTCTGTCTGTCTGTCTGTCTGTCTGTCTGTCTGTCTGTCTGTCTGTCTGTCTGTCTGTCTGTCTGTCTGTCTGTCTGTCTGTCTGTCTGTCTGTCTGTCTGTCTGTCTGTCTGTCTGTCTGTCTGTCTGTCTGTCTGTCTGTCTGTCTGTCTGTCTGTCTGTCTGTCTGTCTGTCTGTCTGTCTGTCTGTCTGTCTGTCTGTCTGTCTGTCTGTCTGTCTGTCTGTCTGTCTGTCTGTCTGTCTGTCTGTCTGTCTGTCTGTCTGTCTGTCTGTCTGTCTGTCTGTCTGTCTGTCTGTCTGTCTGTCTGTCTGTCTGTCTGTCTGTCTGTCTGTCTGTCTGTCTGTCTGTCTGTCTGTCTGTCTGTCTGTCTGTCTGTCTGTCTGTCTGTCTGTCTGTCTGTCTGTCTGTCTGTCTGTCTGTCTGTCTGTCTGTCTGTCTGTCTGTCTGTCTGTCTGTCTGTCTGTCTGTCTGTCTGTCTGTCTGTCTGTCTGTCTGTCTGTCTGTCTGTCTGTCTGTCTGTCTGTCTGTCTGTCTGTCTGTCTGTCTGTCTGTCTGTCTGTCTGTCTGTCTGTCTGTCTGTCTGTCTGTCTGTCTGTCTGTCTGTCTGTCTGTCTGTCTGTCTGTCTGTCTGTCTGTCTGTCTGTCTGTCTGTCTGTCTGTCTGTCTGTCTGTCTGTCTGTCTGTCTGTCTGTCTGTCTGTCTGTCTGTCTGTCTGTCTGTCTGTCTGTCTGTCTGTCTGTCTGTCTGTCTGTCTGTCTGTCTGTCTGTCTGTCTGTCTGTCTGTCTGTCTGTCTGTCTGTCTGTCTGTCTGTCTGTCTGTCTGTCTGTCTGTCTGTCTGTCTGTCTGTCTGTCTGTCTGTCTGTCTGTCTGTCTGTCTGTCTGTCTGTCTGTCTGTCTGTCTGTCTGTCTGTCTGTCTGTCTGTCTGTCTGTCTGTCTGTCTGTCTGTCTGTCTGTCTGTCTGTCTGTCTGTCTGTCTGTCTGTCTGTCTGTCTGTCTGTCTGTCTGTCTGTCTGTCTGTCTGTCTGTCTGTCTGTCTGTCTGTCTGTCTGTCTGTCTGTCTGTCTGTCTGTCTGTCTGTCTGTCTGTCTGTCTGTCTGTCTGTCTGTCTGTCTGTCTGTCTGTCTGTCTGTCTGTCTGTCTGTCTGTCTGTCTGTCTGTCTGTCTGTCTGTCTGTCTGTCTGTCTGTCTGTCTGTCTGTCTGTCTGTCTGTCTGTCTGTCTGTCTGTCTGTCTGTCTGTCTGTCTGTCTGTCTGTCTGTCTGTCTGTCTGTCTGTCTGTCTGTCTGTCTGTCTGTCTGTCTGTCTGTCTGTCTGTCTGTCTGTCTGTCTGTCTGTCTGTCTGTCTGTCTGTCTGTCTGTCTGTCTGTCTGTCTGTCTGTCTGTCTGTCTGTCTGTCTGTCTGTCTGTCTGTCTGTCTGTCTGTCTGTCTGTCTGTCTGTCTGTCTGTCTGTCTGTCTGTCTGTCTGTCTGTCTGTCTGTCTGTCTGTCTGTCTGTCTGTCTGTCTGTCTGTCTGTCTGTCTGTCTGTCTGTCTGTCTGTCTGTCTGTCTGTCTGTCTGTCTGTCTGTCTGTCTGTCTGTCTGTCTGTCTGTCTGTCTGTCTGTCTGTCTGTCTGTCTGTCTGTCTGTCTGTCTGTCTGTCTGTCTGTCTGTCTGTCTGTCTGTCTGTCTGTCTGTCTGTCTGTCTGTCTGTCTGTCTGTCTGTCTGTCTGTCTGTCTGTCTGTCTGTCTGTCTGTCTGTAACGACCAACGCGCATAACTCAAAAACCGCTTGCCCGATTTTAATGAAATTTGGTACCTACGCTGGGTTTTGGGTCGAGATGGTCCCATTTAAAAATGAACAAAATCCACCAAACACAAGCCAAATAAAAGGGTGGGGGTATATTTCAAAAATTAAAGTTTATGTAAAAATATGGCGTGTGTGATATTGTCGGGTAGGATTTTATTTTAAATCGAACCCTTAAACGAGAGTACCGTAGTAGATCTCTTATGTAAATAAAATAAATATGAAACAGTTTTAAAAACGTTACAAACTTTAATGAATACAAAATAAAACTGTTGCAATTTGCAAATTGTTACAAGACTTTTCTTATGACCTATAAAACGAACAAGACCCAAAATATTAAAATAAAACTTTAACTTACCAAAATAACAAACTTCAAAATATTCTTTAAATATAAAAATCTTATGTTTCTTTACTGACAATTAATTTTAGAGGTTTTAGTTAAATTCAACAAAACTTAGAATGTAACTACCGACTTGTCTTCTCAAAGTTTGGGTTTTTTTAAATAGTAGGTTGGACCTAAATAATCCATTATCCCCTCTTTGAAGAGCTTGGAGGAACCAAGTCAGTGGCGTTGCTGATAATCCTAAAATTTACTTTACATTCTAGCTAATGAGCTAAACAAGATAAGCTAAACAAAAACAGAGATAAAATACATTTTATAGACAACATTTTCTTATCTCACAGTTTTTCCATGTCCAATCACTTTAAAGGGAAAACCCTCTCGCTACTTGCTGTATCCCGACGCTCAACCATTACGACTCCCACTCTAGACTTTTCAATAGTTTTTCTCGCCATAACCATCTGCTGTGTAGTGGGCGGCAACCAAATGTTTTCTATTTTGGAGGGAGGCGGAACCACTTTCTTATCTCAACAGAACCATAATTGTGTTTGTCGCTTTTCCAAGATGGTTTCGTACAGTGGCACAGTCAGGGGTTATTTACATTCCTGACAAACGAAAGGTAAATGCGTCTGGAGTTAAATAAAATACATTTAACTTTTAAAAAAAGGGTGGGGGTAAATTAAAAAAATTAGTGTTTATGTGGAAATATGGCGTGTGTTATATCAAACGAAAGGTAATTGAGTCTGGAGTTAAACAAAATACATTTTAGTTAAAAAAAAAGGTGGGGGTAGATTTGAAAAATTAAAGTTTAAGTCAAAACATGGCTTGTGTGGTATCAAACGAACGGTAATTGAGTCTGGAGTTCAATAAAATATATTTCAGTTTTTAGTTATATAAGCTCACACGTACACTATAACTATAGTACCTAGTGTGAGCTTAGGTGCCCATAGATTGGCTGAGTATTTTATAACTGTTTTTAGTTTTGGTCAGCGCCCTCTAAGAGCTGGCCGGTCGAACTACACTTAGTGCGGTTGAGCGTAATTTTTTGGAGCACTTTTAGTGCAGGGGATGAGCGTTATTTCTATGAGTCTTTTAAACCGGCTGTCCCGAGAGCATATTATCCGCGCGGATTTTTTTTCTCGGGCTTTCATTGGTTGAAATTTTTAAATCAACCAACCAGAGCCTGGGAAAGGATAAATCCGCGCCGCTTATACGCTCTATGGACAACCAGCATTTATGTGTGAGCTAATGCGGACGAACTCAAACCGATCAACTGCGCATGTGTCACTCGCTTCTTTTGGAAATTCGTTTCTCTTGAGCCGAATGGAACAATAAACAGAATAAAGTAAAAAAGAGAGTAGCACATGCGTAGTTGAAAAAAACCGGTTTCAGTTCCAAAATTTTTCCACCAGTAAGCTGATTGTCATTAAAAATAGGATTGAATAAAAAGTATTTTTTCTTAGCATAGTAAGTATATTATAAAAAGATATATATGAAACACATTAATGATTACTAACAAAAATATAAAGGGTGCAAGCCTAGTTATTCTGTGATTAAACTTACTAACTTAAAAGAGTCATTAAATAATATTAAAACATTAATATAATCTTGATATTTAAAATAACCTAGAAAGCCGTGGCGTAGCCAGGGGGGGGGTTGGGGGTCAAAACTCCCCTTGTTGGCCAATGAGAGTACTAATAGCAATAGAAAAATATAACTTTTCAATTGTAGAAAATAATATAAGTACTTATAGATATAGATACAATACAATACAATTTATGAAAAAAAACTTGGGTTGAAGACAATTTAAATTACCAAATTTTACTCTATTATACCTATTGGTGAAGGCGCAAGAAAGTTATAAGGAAAAGCTTTTCACAGAGAGGCCAATTTAACTATTTTTAATTTTTTTCCAAAATATTAGTTTAATAATACATAAAATCTGTCTTTTTGCTTTCATGAAAAGTTATGGAAAACTCGGGAAATTTTCGAAAAATTCGAAAAATAACAAAATGTTCTGAAAAACTCGGAAAATTTTCGGAAAACTCGGAAAATCTTCGGAAAAACTCTGGAAATATTCGGAAAACCCGTGATAAACCCGGAAAATTTTTAAAAAGCTCGGGAAAACTCGGAAAATTTTCGGAAAACTCTGGAAATATTCAGAAAAAACTCGGGAAATAATCGGAAAAACTAGGAAAAAGTGTTTATCAGAAAATTTTAAAAAAATTTAGGAAAACTCGGGAGATGTTTGGGACACCTAGTTAAAAACTGGGAAAAACTAGGAAAATTTTTGGAAAAACTCGGAAAATGGTTGAGGTGGCAAGGCAAAACCCCCCATTGCCAGTTTCTAGCTACGCCACTGTAAAAAGTAGTGCTCATTTGATCCCAATGCGAAAAAAAAGATAAAATTTGTTAAGGGATTTAAATCACACTTCTTTTGTAAGTAACAAAGAAATTGTTGACATTACATCATAACTTCTGCTTGAATAAATAGTTATATTTAAACAAAAGAGTCTTATAAAACTAAAAAAGTCCAAAAGAAGTCTATAAATTCACTGAAAAAACACAAATTAACAAAAAAAGCTTCGAAGAGAACTTCCACACAAGAACAAAGAGTACGAAAAATGAAAATGGCGATAGGTCGCTAGGCGGCTGACACCCTGTCAAAAATATCAAAGTACAGAAATCTGTAATTTTGGACGCCCTCTAATAGCTGGCCCATTTTTCATTAGTTTTTGGCGGGAAAGTCCGAGTGTCTATACTACCGCTTTGCGGTCCGTGTACTGTGGATGCCACCATATGCAGTGGCGACTGCTGGCTGTGTCACGGATCACCTTTTGTTAGGTGATCCGTGGCTGTGTGTTCAATTGTGTTATTGAAGTGAAGAATTCATGTTCTTCTATTATATGATGTAACTTTATAATACTTTCCGTGGTTAGTTTGGATAATCGATTTTTTCGTGTAACGCGATAACCTATCTAAGAAAATCCAATTTGCGCGCATTCCTTCATATTAGCTTTTTTCCGCTCGCGTTTTTTATCAATGCGCCTAATTTAATATATAATTGTTGATTTCGTATTTTGGTTTTTTTTATACCTTTTTGGGATTTTTCTACCCTTTTGTCATAAAAAACTAAAAATTTAGATAAACTCAAGTATATGTCATATTAATCGTAGCCGCAAGCCTGTAAAGCGTAAGGACACTCATCGTAAAGGCAAGCCTTATAGGAAGCGAAGCCAACGTCAGGCTTTCAATTTTTGGGTTATTGTTTTTGACATGTTTTCCTCGGTTTTATTTTAAAGATGTTGTTTTACATAGTATGAAGGTACCTAAACTATATATACTTATGTAATTAGAATTAAATAGTTATGCTGCAAACTATCAAAACCTTATTTTTAAAATAAGAACGAGCCGCCAATGCGAATCCGAGGAACATGCCAAAAAACATAACCGAAAAAAAGAAAATCAAAGTCAGGCTTCGCTAGCTGTAAAGCTTGCTTTACGATGAGTGACCTTAGTAAAGCGAGGATACGATTGACAGGCTTTGGCAGGCAAAATCAGCGAAAGGCAAACTTTTATTGTTATTTTTGGTATAAAAGCAAATAGGGTTTTGAAGGGTAAGCTTTTTTTTGGTTTCGTTTTCAATTCATAAGTACTGTAATACCTTACGTATAAAACTATTAACGATCTAAGAATATTTTATAGGCGAACAAAAAAGTGGAAAGGATAAAAGGGTTATTTTTTATTTTATTTATTTATTTTATAGATGCCAAAAATTTTAACGAGTGTAGCGAGGACTACGATTTATCGAGGGATAAAAAGGCAGCTAGCTATTTTTCGCACTTTTGACCTCTTTTCCGAGATTTTATTTTTTGTTCGAGTTTTTAGGTTTTAACTTTATTTTTAGGATGTTGCACTGATCTGTCACTTGCCATGCCTGATTTTTACTTTTTATTCCTATTTCGTCCCTGATTTGTCACTTATTATCCCGTGCGAAGTGCGAAAGATATTAAAACTGCTCTATAAGGCAATACAAAAACTTATCATAAACTGATAATTTCTAAATGATCAAAAGTAACAGATTTATATAAGTTTTATATTTAGAAACAAAGCGTAGTGAAATTTTTTTAAAGAGAAAACCGGAATTGGTTTAAATTTTTGATACATATCGGTTCATAAATAAGAAAGTCTGCCATTTTGGATCTGCCATTTTATTTTTTTTTATGTTTGAGGATAAAACTGTATTCAGTGATCTTAAGCACTGCAAACTTTTACGTTTGGGACAAATCGATTTCAAAATAAAAAATCTGCCATTTTGGATCCGCCAGTTTGAATTTTTTTATGAGTTTGAGTAAAAAATCATAATCAGCGACTTGAAGCACGGCCTAGTTCCATATTTGACACATATCGGTTCATAAATAAGAAAGTCCGCCATTTTGGATCCGCCATTTAAATTTTTTTATGTTTGGGGATAAAATCCGCCATTCTTCTAATAAACAACAACAACAAAAATGTAAATTGTATTGTTACCAGAACACTGCACCTACTGAATTTCAACACTCGAAACCACGTTTAAAGAAAATTTCGTAAAGGATTTTTTAAAGATGTTTTTGTATAAATAATAATATATCTATTTTGTTTTACATCTGCACATTTTATCAAAAAAAATAAAAAATTCTGGCGCCGAGTTGGCCCGGCGCCCAGTTGCCGGCGCCGAGTTGGTGGCGTCCAGATGGCGGCACCCAGTTGTCCCATTGCGTACCTTGTATGACATAAAACAGACATGTTCTGCCGCTGGCGCGGTGAAGGGATTCCAATATACACAAAAGAACAAACGGTATCTTTTAAAACTCGTGGCGTCCTACAATTCCTAGAGGATGGTACGTCAGCTGTAACGGAAAAACGACATTACAAATTAAACTTGTCTGCCAATAAATATGCTAATTTTCCCTATCAACAACATGGCCCACAATGGTTCGATGTGTAAAAGGAAGTACTTATGTACTCGTACTCCTCCACGGCGCCTACGGTACAAACTATCACATTAAATATTTTCAAGAGGTTTGCCAGAAAGAATTGGTCCGTATGGCACGTTTATCATAATAATTAACTTGATTTGTTATCGGAAATAAGGTCAACATAAATATTTCCATTCAGAAGGTGTACCACAATTTAGACCAAGAAAAATGTAGGCATTATACAGAATAAATATTAAGTTATAGACATAATACCATAAAGACAAGCCATGGTATTCGATGATGTGGGTGAAATTAGATATTTCAATTTCTCTAAAAAGATGCCATATATGTCAAAAGAAGGCTTGGCAGCATCATCACTTTGTATTACGTTAAATGACAAAAATGACAAAAGGTGTGTTCTTTGGTCAAAAGATTATTTGGCGGCTACTTGTTTTATATAAAATAAGTTATTATATAGTTATGTCACATTTATCATAATAATTAACTTGCTATGTTTTAATGTAAATGTGGTTTAAATAAATAATTTCTCTCAGAAGGTGTGCCTCACCTTCTGCCAAGAAAAAAATTGGCTGCATACTAATTTATTAATTAGGGCATCAACATGAAACCAGTAACGCAAAAATTTTGATGGTACTTGATGACGTACGTTTAACTTAAATATTTCAACTTTTGAGGTGTGTCCTTTGGTCAAAAGATGATTTGACGGTTACTATTTTTACAAAAAAGAAGTTATTACATAGTTATGACACATTTATTATAATAATTAACTTGGTAGGTTCTAACGTAAATATAGTTTAAATAGATCATTCCTTTCAGGAGGTGTGCCTCCCCTTCTGTGAAGACAAAAATTGGCAGCATACTAATTTAATAATCAGGGCATCAAAATGAAACCATTAAGGCAAAAATTTTGATTGTATTTGATCAGTAGTTTAAACTTAGATATTACAACCTTTTAAAAAGTTGTGCCTATCAATATGTCAAAAGAAGGATTGGCAGAATCACCACTTTGTATTACTTTACGGTATGTGACACGAATAAAAGAAAAATCTTTATGGTATGTCATGACTTATATCGGATGTATATATAACCAATCTTTTCAGGAGTTTTGTCTGGCCTTTGGTCAAAGGATTATTTGGCAGCCTAATAATTTTATATAAAAAAAGTTTATATGACACATTTATTACAATATTTAATGTGTTATGTTCTAACGTTAATATAGTTAAAAAATAATTATTTTCAGGAGGTGTGCCTCACCTTATGTCATGGAGAAGTTTGGCAGTATACTGATTCCATAATCAGGGCATTAACATGATCCCAATAAAACAAAAATTTTAATGCTGTTTCATGGCGTAGGTGAAATTTAGATATTTCCACTTTTTAAAAAGGTGTGCCTGTCGATATTTTAAAAGAAGACTTGTAGCATCACGACTTTCTAATACTTTAATATATATGACACGAATAAAATAAAAATATTGTTGGTATATCATGACGTAAATCGACTATAAAGATAATCAATCTTCTGAGTAGGCATGTCTAGCCTTAAGTCAAAAGATTATTTGGCACCATAATATTTTTACATAAAATAGTTCCATATGAAACGTTTATCATAAAAAATAACATGATATCTTCCAATGTAATTGTACTCTAAATAAATAATTACTTTCAAGAGGTGTGTAATAATGTGGATATTTTTATGACACTAATGTAACAAAATTCAACTTGATAGTTAAACATATAGGTACATTGTTCATATGTAATAGCTTTAAGGAGGCGTGACATTCCTCTTTCCAGGTTTGGCTGAATATAGTTAACTATTATATTAGTAATAGCTTCATCTGACACTAATTAGATAAAAGCTGTTTTGTTATTCAGTAAGGTAGTTTATCTAAAAAAAAGTGCAGTGTGAGGCAGGTGTTACATGACAGGGGATTAGGCAACCGGAGGCAGCATAAATAATTTATAAAGCACATTTTCTGCAAAAAATATTTTTGGTTTTTAATTATGTAGATTTACTTTTACCTGTATATTACAATAAAAGCGTGTGCCTGTGTCCCACTCAGGTGAAGGTGTGGCAGCGTAATCATATGTTAAAAAATGGGTAAATATGACTCATTTACAACAAAAACTCAAATGATACTAATTTATGCTGTTTAATGTTAATCTTCGTCAATGCAATTAATTTAATTAGCGCCTTGGGTCCAAGTCTGGTTATTTGTTTCGGTAGGCACACCTTTGTGTACGCTAATATGACACTTGTTAAATATGAATTTTAATGGTACGAATACGTACTGTGTCACAGGCTCTTGGTATATATGAATGAAGTATTTAGAATTTGGTAGGTATACGGCTTAATTTAATCAATTATTATTCCTTTTCGAGCGACTGCCTATTTATTATATGCTTAGACCAGAAACTAGTTAAATTCTACTTAGTGCAGGCACTGTAGGTAGTTGAGTATGCAAAATAAGAGGAGCGCACTTTGACAGTGGGTCAAGGATCTGGATGTTGCCAAGCCAGGTTTTGGTCCAATTTTTTTTATCCACCCTCCTCTTATAGTCGTGTTCGAATTTCTGAAAACTGAACTATGTTGATGCTCTAAAGCCGCAATGACAGAGAAATGAATCAAAAATATTAAAAACCTAAGCTAAAAGTAAAATTATATTAGTTTTTTAAATTTTAGCTGCAAAAACCCCCATACCTTCTTCTTCTAGCTTCTTAGTGAAAAATATGTAATTGTCTTTATTGTAGACAATAAAATTTCCTTTTCAACGATATACAAGTCAGTGGGGTAGGAACAAAGACAAATTCTCCAGCGGCGTCCGTTTATTGAGGTAATGCAAAAAAATTAAAAAAATAATTATTAAAAATTGTGTCCTATAGTCGGTTGTAGAAAATAACATTTCCTTTTAAACGATGTGTAACAGGGCAGCATTAGTTTTATTTATAACAATTTAGGGCCCTCCGTAAATTACATCAATTGAAAAATCACTACACTTACCAATTGTTTTACAAGTTTTATCCAATTTTCTCAAAAACTAAGCTTTTTAGGAAAAAACTGATTCCACACTTTATTGTAGAAAATGAAATTCCCTTTTTAACAGTATACAAGCTAGAGCAATCAGATTAACAGCAAACTCTCCAGCGGCGTCCGTTTTTTGAGAAAATGTGAAAAAAATTAAAAAACCACATGTTTGTCACAAGTTCTGCCCGATTATCTTAAAACCCAAGCCCTCTATCAAAAATTGTGCCCTATAGTCGATTATAGACAATAAAAATTCCTTTTAAACGCCGTACCACAAGGTAAGGTTTATCTTCACAATAAAACTTCACAGGCGTCCGTAATTAAAACCAATTTTTACAAATCACCAAACAAATTAATTTTGTTACAGGTTTTATCCAAGTTTCTTAGAAACTAAGCTCAATAAAAAAAAGTGTTCTAAACTTTATTGTAGAAAATAAAATTATCTTCGTAAATGGGGGTCATTTACAAAATAAATAAATAAAAACATTTTTGTAACATGTTTCACCCGATTCTCCAAAAAACCAGGCTCTTTATCAAAAAATGTCTCATACTTGATTGTAGAAAAAAAAATTCCTTTTCAACGGTGTATAACAAGGTAAGAAAAGTTTAATTTTTAAACTTTGGGGACGTCCGTAAATTAAATTTTAAAAATCACCAAACAAATTAATTTTGGTCGATTTTTTTTAAGATTCTTAAAATTTGAATCAGTGGCGGTAATAGGCCATCCCCCCTCACATATCTAACCGTACCTACAAAATTATGGCGCAAGATGTAGAGAAAAGGTGAGTAGTAGGATCACCTTTGCTGCTAGCCGTACCTAGAATTTTTTTTTGGGGGGGAGTTTCATCTTTTTTTTTGTGGAGGAGGGATGAAAGGAAAGGTGAGGAGGTACAAGGGGTGCCAAGACTATCAATGCAGATGGCGGGTATAGTGTGGTGCTTCATTTGTTAATTTTTAAAAATTTATTTTATTTACAAACGCCTCTAAAGTTTTAAAAATGAAATTAATCTTACCAAGTTATATATCATTTAAAAGGAAATTTTATTTTCTACAAATCAGCTGTCAAGCATATTTCCTATAAAAAGCTTAGTTTTTTTTGGAAAATCGGGTGAAACATTTAACAAAAATGCTTTTATTTTTTTTTGTTTTATATGACCCTTATATCTATACGAACGTCGCTGGAGAGTTTGTCATTAACTAAATCGCACTGACTTATATATCGATAAAATGGGAATTTAATTTTCCTCAATAAAGTTTAGAACATATTTTTTTCAATCGGGCTTAGTTTTTAAGGAAATTGGATAAAACCTGTAAAAAAATTAATTTATTTGGTGATTTGTAAAAATTGATTTTATTTACGGACGCCTGTGAAGTTTTAATTTAAAGCCAAATCTTACTTTGTGACAGAGCAGTTAAAAGAAAATTTTATTGTCTACAATCTACTATATAACATGATTTTTGACAGAAGGCTTAGTTTTTAAGATAATCGAGTAAAACATGTGAAAAACATTTTCTCAACAAATGGACGCCGCAGGAAAGTTTGGTATTCCTCTGCGCTAGCTTATAGATAGTTAAAAAGATAATTTTATTTTCTACAATAAAGTGTAAAATATTTTTTTTTCCCAAAAAGCTTAGTTTAGTGATTTTTCAAAATTGATGTAATTTACGGACGACCCTAAATTGTTATAGATAAAAGTAATCTTATTTTCTTATGCATCGTTTTGAAGGAAATTTCATTGCCTACAATTGACTATAGGACACAATTTTTGATAGATAGCTTAGTTTTCAAGAAAATCGGTTAAATCATGTGATAAATATGTTTCTTTTTTTCATATTTTTATATCACCTCAATTAACGGACGCTGCTGAAGACTTTGTCATTGGTCTTACCTCACGGTGTAATAGACCGTTAAAAAGCAAATTTTATTGTCTATAATAAAGGTAAATACATATTTTTCCCTAAGAAGCTTAGTTTTCAGAAAATTTGAAGAAAACCTCAAAATCTCAGGTTTTTGGGGGTCGGGGGGGTTTTTGCATCTAACATTTTACAAACTAATAAAATTTTATATTTAGGTTGGATTTTACACATTTTTGATTAATTTCTCTGTCATTGTGGCTTTAAGGCGTCAACTTAGTTAAATTTTCAGAAACTCGAACACGGCTATAAGAGAAGGAGGGATAAAAAAAATTGGACCAAAACCTGGCTTGGAAACATCCAGATCGTTAATCTGTGACCTTTTGTCAGCTAGAATCCATTGTCAAACTGCGGTCGTCATATTTTGCATACTCAACTACCTACAGCGCCTGCACTAACTCGTTTGTTTCGGCTTAGGCGTTTACGTTTTGGACATATAAATAATTGTCTATATATATATATGGGCCAAAAAAAACCGGACAATACAAGAATAAACGAGCATCTTTGAAGGGTGCAATTTAATTTCGACCGCCATCTTGGATTTTGATATGGCGGACCGAAAAAGATATTTAGATAAAATATAATATAATTCTCTGCCAAGTGCAGTTTGTCCCATTAAAATCGATGATATAGGTATGTAAGTGGTATCACCACGTTCCGCTACTGCGCTGGCAGTCCGGTTCCAACAATGAGTAACAGATAGCATGATGGCGCCTCCAGGATCAAAATATTCCGGAGGTAAAATACCCGACCACTCGGATCTCCGGGCGTCGGGTGATCCTGGGAGTCCTTCATGCAAAGATATTAATAGAAGACCAAAAACTCAACTCAGAATTGATTTTAGCAATATAAGAGGATTAAGTACCAACATGAATTCAGTTCACCAACATCTTGAAGAACAAAGACCTGACATCCTTGTTCTCACCGAAACTAAAATCAGTTCTGCAACACCTATTGTGAACTATCTTTATCCCGGCTATGACCTACACCACCGATTTCGACATATTTTGGGATCTGTGTATACATAAAAAATGACCTTTCATGTCATCGAGAGGAGAAGCTAGAACCAGCGAACCTCGATATCATATGGCTGAAATTCACCTCAAAGTCATCGACCAAGTTCATTTGCTGCCTCTACCGACCGCCAAGTAACACCGAGTATCAAAACTTTTTTGCGACATTATCCGAAAACTGTGATAGTATACAGTCTAACTATCCACATGCGGAAATTGTTTTTTTAGGCGATTTCAACGTCCACAATATACCCTGGCTAAAACACCACAACAAAACAGAAATATGAAGGCAAGGAAGCAGAAGCTTTTGCCATAAGTTGTGGTCTAACGCAGCTTGTCGATGAACCTACCCGTATCTCAGAAAGGGGTGAATTTGCAGCGCTTTTAGACTTGTTCCTAACTACAAATCCTGACTTGTACACAATTCAAGTAGATCCCCCACTTGGTTCATCCGTTCATAAACTTATAAGAACAAAGTGCGAAATGTTCATACCGCCAAGCCAACAATCACTTCCTCGTAAAATGTGGCACTATAAATCGGCAAAATGGAATGACCTTAAACAGTTTTACTTGGATTTTCCATGGCAAGAGGTTTGCTTTAAAACAGCTGATCCCACTATTTGCTGTAACGAAATAACAAAAGTAATCTTATCTGGAATGGATGCATATATCCCACATACAATAAAACGCAGAGCTAATGCAAAACCTTGGTTCAACAGCCAGTGTCAAACGGCTGTACAGAAAAAACACACAGCATATAACCTTTGGAAACGACAACAAACCGCTCAAAACCACACAGAATTTATAGAAGCCCGAAATAGTTGCAAAATTACTATTGACACCGCCAAAGAAACATACAATCAAAGAATAAAAAACAGGTTGCTGAATTGTCCAAGTAGTTCTAGGTCCTTTTGGTCTCTTGCAAAAGCCGTTGGATCAAACTTCACCAAGTCATCCATACCACCACTTACAGATAAAAATACTCACTTAGCCACAACATCAGAGGAAAAAGCCAATATGCTGGCCAAAATCTTTTCCTCCAACTCAAACCTAACAGTGCCAAATGGAAAAACTCCACCGTTCATTGAAAGGGTTTCCCACAGTATGCCAGAGGTACCCTTTTGTCACAGAGAAATACGAAAATCCCTTAAAAAGTTGGATACAAACAAAGCAATGGGTCCAGATGGCATTCCCCCGATAGTACTCAAAAATTGTGCTAGCGAACTCACCCCAACTTTCGCAAAATTATTCAATTTATCTTATAGGCAAGGAGTATATCCATCATCATGAAAGTCTGCCGCAGTACAACCCATTCCAAAGAAAGGAAAAAAGACAGATCCGTTAAACTATAGACCAATTGCTTTACTTCCGGTGATATCAAAAGTAATGGAAAGAGTTGTGAACAATCACCTAACCAAGTACTTGGAAAAGTACAAAATTATCAACGACAAGCAATACGGATTTCGAAAATATAGGTCAACTGGCGATTTACTTACATACGTCACTCACTTATGGCAAAAAGCGATTGAGTTGCGAGGTAAAACAAGAACAATTGCCTTAGATATATCTAAAGCATTCGATAAAGTCTGGCATGAAAATCTGCTCAACAAGCTCAAAGCAACGGGATTGTCGCCGAGACTTTGCACTTGGTTTGAAAGTTACCTTAAGGATAGATCCATTTATGTTGCACTGGATGGCCGGAACTCCAACTCTTACCAAATAAATGCTGGTGTGCCACAGGGAGCAATCCTTTCGCCAACACTTTTTCTGATTTACATAAATGACCTCATAGATAAAACAGTAAATCCACTTTATTGCTTTGCAGATGATGGCAATGTCTCTCCGCACGTGAATTCCATTACCTTAGACTAACTGAAATATCACAGATAAATAACGACTTGAAGATAATAGAGGACTGGGGCAACAAAAACCTTGTACAGTTCAACGCGCAGAAAACCCAAGCAGCCCTGTTTTCAAAAAAGACCAGCACCGGTGAGCCAAACATCATGCTATCTGGAAGTGCTGTCGCATTGCAGAGCCAGTTGAACATCTAAGGAGTCACTGCAGAGACCAACATGTCTTGGCACAGTCACGTGGCAGATATAGCTAAAAGGGCGTCCCAAAAGCTTGGGGTGCTATTTCGTACAAGACATCTGTATACACCAAGCCAACTGCTGACACTCTACAAAGCCCAGATTCGACCAACTATGGAGTACTGCTCACATATATGGAGTGCGGCACCCAAACATACCTTAATGCTTTTGAACACCGTGCAAAAACGAGCTATCAAGCTGATCAATGACCCCGCACTTACCCGTAGCTTGGATAGTCTCGAACATCGAAGAACTGTGGGCGATCTATCTCTCTTCTACAGGTATTATCACGGAAAATGCTCTGAAGAGTTGGCACGTATGATCCCCGCGGGAGTAGCACCTACTAGGCGAACACGTCAAACAGACGGTAACCATCAATTTATTGTCAAAATAGAGGCACCAAGAACCTCATTATATCAGAATTCATATCTCTGGAGAACAGCATCGCTGTGGAATAAACTCCCTGCGACAGTTTTCCCTGCAGGTTACAACCTGAACCGTTTCAAAACCAACACACACCAACATTTCCGCGCACTTGCCGCTTCTCGAGTGTGATAGGGATCTCCTTGCGAGTGCGCATACCCGTAAAAAAAAAAGTTATATTGAAAAAAAAATTGTCCGGTTTGTTTTTTGGCGCACCCGGTATATATAGACTAATAATTTCTAAAATATCTTTGATTTCCATAATATATGCCCAAGAAGAAAGGGGAAAAAAGACGTTGGATGGTTTTTAGATGGAGTGGCGCACTTTTTACACCGTGACTACTTAAGTGTTTAATTAATAAAAAATTTTAATTGTCAGAAAACTGTCATTAGCATTAATGTAATTTGATCAAAATCTGATCAACTCGTGAGTGTCGAACACTATTTTACCTGAAACTTATGAAAATCGGTTTAGTGGTTTAGGAGCTATCGTGTGACGGAGAGGCATACACACACAGGCAGACATCACGACGATATTGGTAAGATAGGTCAAAATACACCCAAATAACAAATTTTCAGCGTTATCTCAAAAAAAATATTTCCGTCGAAAATAATACCTTCACTACCCATTACTGCGCGAGCTAGGAAGGTAAAGAAATATTTTCAGGGGACCCAAATTTAACCGCAAACCAAAAAATCGCTTTTCAATTTTGGCCAAATAGTTTAAAAAATGGTTTTGAATTTAAGCAGCCCAAAATCTTTGAATTTGCCCGACCACTATAAGACTTGGATATTTTTTATAAAAACTAAAAAATATTGAACTTTAGACGCTTTCTTGCTATCACCAAATATATTTTAAAAAATTACACTCTTTTAAAGCTGGTCTATAATAGTAAAATAAAGATTTTTGCAACCTAGTAAAATGTTGTTGGAAAAAAATCTTATAGCATGTACAGAAAGAATTTTTGAAATTGCCATATATTTGATAAAATTATGCGAATATGGTTTTTGAAGAGGGTGGGGGGAAATGACAGAAGGGGCGATGGGTGGAAGCAGGGAGGACTGCAAAGTAGGAATTAGTAAAGTAAAGGATTGCAAAATGATAATTAATTATCCGCTTGCAAAATGATCTTTAGAATATTTTTAGAAAAGCTGACCGTTTTCGAGTTCTTAGCAAAAAACCGTCAAAAAGCACGTTTAAGGGGGAGGGGGGAACACCTCCCTGCCAGTGTTGAGGGGGTGGTTTCCTTTCGTAAAATGTTCGAACGAGTCTTATGTCTTACCTGTTCCAACTTAATTTCTAAAATCCTAAATTAAAATCAGCGACGTTATATACCCCAAAGTTTTAAATTTGATACAGATATCGGTTGACAAATGAATCTTGTTTTAGGTTAGTTTAAAAATTGTATTGAGTGATCTTAAGCACCACAAAGTAGCAAGTTTGAATCAAATCAATTAATAAATACTTATGAAAAATTTTGCAGCCGTCATGTTCGTTTTTGTAAGTTTTAGTTTCCGTATTTAATACATACTGGTTGATAAATGGGGAACTCCGCCATTTGTTTTTTTTTTAAGATTGATGAATATAAATTGAGTAGGTAGATTTACTCCGACAATTCTCTCACTCATAAAAATGTCTAGACTAGAGTTTTTCCAAACGTTTTCCGAGTTTTCCGAACATTTCACGAGTTTCTATGGAAATTTTTCGAGTTTTTTGAATGAACCGAACAATTCCTGAGTTTTCCGAAAAAATTTTCAAAGTTTATTCCAATATTTCAGAGTTTTTGGGGTCAATTTTCAATTTCAATTTTAATCAATTCAATTCAATTTCAATATATTTATTTGCCACATTTTTTACATGGAAATGAGTTTTATACATCATAGCCTTAAGTAAGTAAATATATCATGAAATATACATTGCAATGGTTTCTTTGTACCTACATAAATGTATTTAAGCCCATTTACCGGAATTCAACAAAGTTAAAAAAATAACAAAAATAATAATAATTGTGACAAACTTGATGGATTCAGGAAAAAGTTTTTTCTTGGTTTAGTGTTGTTTTTTAGACTAAAAAAAGTTAAAAAAAACTCTGCCAATATATGGGCCCCTAAGCTCACACTAAGTACTATAGTTATAGTGTACGTGTGAGCTAATATAACTAAAAACTGAAATATATTTTATTTAACTCCAGACTAAATTACCTTTTGTTTGATACCACACAAGCCATGTTTTGACTTAAACTCAAATTTTTGAAATCTACCCCCACCCTTAAAAAAAAACAAAAAACTAAAATGTATTTTGTTAAACTCCGGACTCAATTACCTTTTGTTTGATACCACACAAGCCATGTTTTGACTTAAACTCAAATTTTTGAAATCTACCCCCACCCTTAAAAAAAACAAAAAACTAAAATGTATTTTGTTAAACTCCGGACTCAATTACTTTTCGTTTGATATCACACACGCCATATTTTCACATAAACTCTAATTTTTGAAATCTACCCCCACCCTTTGATTTGGTTTTTGTTCGGTGGATTTTGTTCATTTTTAAATGGGACCATCTCGACCCAAGACCCAGCCTAGGTACCAAATTTCATTAAAATCGGCCAAGCGGTTTTTGAGTTATGCGCGTTTGTCGTTACAGACATACAGACAGACAGACAGACAGACAGACGGCGCAACAAAAAAGTTTCAAAATCATTTGAAACGCAAAGATATATAAAAAATTTTGAAATCGGAGCAACTTTTTTTTTCTTGAAAAAATTAGGATCAGCATAGCTCACACTACTATAGTATAGTATATGTGTGAGCTAAAATTAAATAAATAAAAGTAGAAATAAATAAATGGATAGTAGTTATACTACCACAATGAAAAAAAAACAAATAATATATAAAAGTAAAAAAAAGTTATGTATTTATTATTTATTATAATTTTGGATAATTTTGAAGTAACCAAGTGCATATTTATTTTTTTAAATAATTTTTTTTGACATTGTGTTTGAGTTCAGATGGTAGCAGGTTAAAGTGTTCTTTTCCAATATATGTATAGCAGCTTTGACCAATTGTTTTTTGTTTTCTTGGTAGTCTATTTTCCACAACAAATCTTGTGTCAGGAATATGTGGGATTTCTGGAAACAGTAGATTATTTTGACCTAGATAGAGAACAGAATATTTATAATAGAGTTAGTTGTCTTAAACTGAGTAAGTTTGTGCCTTTGTACAAATTTTGAGTTTTTCTAAACATTACACAAGTTTTCTTTGAGCATTTGCTGAGTTTTTCGAACATTTTCAGTTTTCCAAAAATTTTCCTAGTTTTTCTGAACACTTTCCCAGATTTCCGAAAATGTTCCCAGTTTTTCCGAGCATTTCCCGAGTTTTTTCGAACATTTCTAAAGTTTTTCTGAACTTTTCTCGAGTTTTTTAAACATTTTCCGTGTTTTTCCGAACATTTCCCCAGTTTTCCAAAAATTTTCCTAGTTTTTCTGAACAGTTTCCGATATTTCCGAAAATTTTCCTAGTTTTTCCGAGAATTTCCCGAGGTTTTTTGAACATTTCCAAAGTTTTCTGAAAATTCTTTGAGTTTTTCTAAACATTTTCCGAGTTTTTCGAAAATTTCTCGAGTTTTTTTGAACTTTTACAAAGTTTTTCTAAACTTTTCTCGACTTTTTTAAACATTTTCTGTGTTTTTCCGAACATTTCCCCAGTTTTCCAAAAAGTTTCCTAGTTTTTCTGAACATTTTCCGAGATTTCCGAAAATTTTCCTAGGTTTTCCGAGCATTTGCCGAGGTTTTTCGAATATTTGTAAAGTTTTCTGAAAATTGTCCGAGGTTTTTTGAAGATTTTCCGAGTTTTTCAAACATTTGTAAAGTTTTTTTAAAACTTTTCTCGAGTTTTTTGAACATTTTCCAAGTTTTTGCGAACATTTCGCAAGTTTTATGAAAATGTATGTTTCCGAGGTTTTCCTGACATTTCCCATGTTTTCCGAAAATTTCTTGAGTTTTTCCAAAAAATTCCTGAGTTGTCCGAAAATTTACATGTGTTTCTGGCCTTAACTCTTTGAAGTCGGAAAATATATCTACTTTTTCTTACCTACATATCTATGCCCTCCACTGGGCAAGACGCGTCCACCCCTGACGAAGGTTGCACGTATACTGAAAGCAGTGATTGAAAGATTATTCCAAATGATTTTGTATTAAATGAAATATCGGCAACACTGCACTATGGAGGCAGAAACGCTTCCTCTCTCTTTTTTCCTATGTAAATTATTGCATAAGAAAAAAAAGACAGATCTAGCATTCCAGTTCATGTGGCTACCTGCTATTACCAAACGAATAGGGAAATCAGCGCCCTCACCGGTCGTCACCGGCTGCGTTCAAAGGTGCCGAGTGCGTGAATTTTAGAGTATGCTATTAGCCTAATGTAAATTGACTGTCTACTATATTATACTCGTTTCTGGTTTAAGATAAGAAATGTTATAGGCTATTATAAATTTAACTCTATTTCGATTTGTAAAAATCTATATTTTCGCCACATACAAGTTCTCATAGGTGGCTTCAAATCAATTTAATATTTATTTTGTATATTTGTAAAAATGAAATAAATGCCTTTTTAATTTGAATTGAATGTGAATTCGATAGTCGAATTATTCCAATTGCATCGTAGCTTTCGCGTGTTTTGGTTTGTTTCTGGTCTCTTCTGCTCTGTTTACTCAGTCATTTGGACGTGGAAGGACACGATTCGTACTGTCATTGAGTAAATAACCCATGTAGAGGAGCCACCGGCGAGCTTTACCATATTGAGGGGCATACCTATCGTACAAGTGCCATTAGATCATAGTAGTTTTCTCTGAATATTGCGTACCAGACAATATGGTAAAGCTCGCCGGTGGCTCCTCTATTTATTATTTGTGTACGCGACCGCTACATCGGTGTTCATTGGGTGATTCGATTAAATTATAATTCGGTAGTCTGTTGTAAGTGCAAATTTTGAATATTGCAATTTAAGCCTAAATTTTAAATTGCACCCAATTACCTTATTGTCTTGTCTGATTCTTACAATTCCATCTCTGAGTGTGTCGCTTGAGATAAGTTTTTTTATGTTTGAAAAGGTTAAAACCGAGGGGTGGCTCGATCGCCGATTTTTGTACACCAAAGGAAATACCTACGGTATAATACCTATGGTATTTCCTGGTATTTCCCAGTATTTCCTCAAATTTCAATGGTATTTTCTAGTATTTCCCCCCTAGTATTTTCAATGGTATTTCCTAGTATATTTTCCAGTACTTCCCAAGTATTTCCTGGTATTTCCCCTAACCTGTACACCAACAGGAAATACCGAGCCACCCCTCGGTTAAAACATATATTAGAACTTATTGCCCAAATATTTTTTTTTATAATAACGATGTCATGGACAAGTTTGCCTCCTTAAAGGACCGAAGAATTGAGTTGCTGAACAATCTTTAAAACGTCATACGTTCCAACAATACTTTTATCTAAGTGATTATAATCTATAGCCATTATAAATAGGTTCCCACTGTATTTTCGCGAGGTATATTTACACCTATAATTATTTATTATTATGTTGGCAAAATGGTGAATGCGGGCAAAAATTTTTTTTCTAACAAAATGGTAAATGCGCCTAAAAGAAATTTTGCCTGCGGCGCTGTTGAGTTCTGAGGCTCAAGCCCCTCCAAAATTGGAGACCTAACTTCGCCACTGTTAGGCTCTCCCAACTTTGCAGCTTTGTCAGGTTTAATTGATGTATGAAAGATGTAACTTTGACATAAAGTGTCTTGGAATGTAGCATCCCATAACAATGTTTTTGCATTCTTCCAGGGTAATAAAAACAATCCATCGACACGTTTGCCATTATTTCTGCAAATACCCGGTTAATCAACCTATGACGTGCCACTCCACTTTTTTGGCAACTCATGGCATCAAGCCCAAATTTATAAACTTGTTTGTTCCAAGTGGAGAGGTGTGGCATGAAGACAGGCCGACCAACTCGAAGAGATATTATAAAGGTGATAAACTTTTCAGGAGTTATGAAACTTTTACCGCTGTTTCAAATACAAGTCGCTTTTGCCTAAAACTACACTGAAAAAACTATTTTTGCAGTTTTTTTTTAAACCTGCAATAAAGGTAATTTTTTTTTTATCTGTGCTGAGAAATATATTGAAGTTTTTAAATGTTCCATTAGTTTTTTCATAGTTGGAGTAGGATCAAATATCCATACAATTTTAGGGCACTCTTATCAGTGACGCTGCTACAGGGACGGCAACCAACGGGGCAATGCCCTCCCTAAACGAGACAACAGTATTTTTAATTTATTGCAAAAAAGTTAAATCTTCCCTTAAGACATGTCTAGTTCTTTTTTTTAGTCTGTGGTTAACAAAAGGCGATTAATAGCGTAAATAATTACAAGCCGGCAGCACCGCGCGGGACAAGATTTCACTTTCACCCGTTTTTCAGCGGTGTATGGGTGGCTGTTCTCGCGCGGGGGCAGGAGGAATGTTGGTTTTAGTTCACGTCGGCCGTATCCGTCGTGCGAAAACGTTCGTTGCCCTTCCTACACGTTGCCGGTTCTATCCTTAGTGAAGACGAAGAGTTTGTTTTGTAGGGGTAGGTCAGTAGTTAAAAGCCTTGCCGGTCGCGTGTCCATTGTTTGTTTTCAAAATGGCAATAAATACCGTCGATTATATAATTAACTGTGCAAATTTAAATACGTTTACAAATAAAATCTTTAGGGCCACATAGACCGGACCTAAAAATCCTAAAAATTAACCAAATTTTAGTGCAAGCAATAAAAAATTATACGATGCTGAAAACTGGTTGTGCGGTTGTGAAAAACGAAATGCGTTTTTTTGCTTTATTTGTCTTATTATGAACAATCCACGAAGTGATCCTGCGTGGGTGGCAAAGGGAATGTGTGATATTATATCAAGCCCTTTAGTAAAAAGTTAGACACAAAAAAAATAATTAGTTTACTGTGGACTGTGGATAGGAAAAACATTACCGAACATAATGAAAATGTGGCAAAAAATAAACATATATTTAATAGGTTAATAGACTGTTTAAAATTCTGTGGGATTTTTGAGGTTGATCTATGGGGCCATAACGAGTCTGAAACTGGTGCTAATCCGAGCACTTTGCACATGTAAAAGAAGGGCGAATAGACTATGAACAAATAAACTAAAAACTACACCAAGTAGCTGCTTGTTTGTGAAATGCTAAAATTGTTTAGGTAAATTTTTTTATCTCCTTTTCCCTGCAAAATTAATTTTTGCCCCCCTTCCCAATTTATAACGTCATCAGTCGCCACTGCAAATATCCATACAATTTTAGAACACACTTATTATTTTGGCCACCACTGTATATTGTTTTCCATTAAAAGGAAAAGGCCTAACGAAAAAGAAACATTCCGGGAACGTTCAGATAATAAAGTTAAATGTGCGAGATCGCGGTGGCATTTTGATCTAGGTAAAAAGAGGAAAACATCCTGTATCATCTGGGACAAAAGTTTGAGCCCTATTTGTCATAATGTTGGCTTTCCATTGCCGTTTCCCTACTGTGCGCTAAACAATTAGATAAACACAATTGGCGGTAATTTGTGTACGGTTAAATAATGGCATTAAAATTTATCTGTGTGGAGTCTCCCGGGAGTGCATTATTTGTCAGGCAACGTTTATGAGGTATTTATTTCTCATTTACGGGTCCTATTCCATTTCCGTATAGCCCAGTCATATTAGGAACTCACCTAAAATGAATCCAATCCCGCAAATGCGGGATCCGGCAGGAATTTTGCGGGATCGACGTCACAGGATTATCCGTGCGGATCCGCGGGATTTGCGGGACTCGATATAAGAGAATAATGCACCTTTGTTTCATTTGATAACAAGACGCGAACCATCACCTTCGAATTTAGAAGAGGAATTGGATCGAAGCGTTTGTACTGCATGGGTATCAGTATCAGAGTCCCAGCTACATATACATGAAATGACCCTTTTTGAATGCGGAGGGAATAGGGGCATATACTTATAAGCTGCGTATAGCTGTCTTATGGCGATTCATCCGACAAGTATCGAAGCTGAGCATGCGTTTTCAGCCGCAGGTTATATGTGCAATAGAATTTGATCCAGTTTTATTAGCATATTTAGTAGGCTGAGTGCAAAGAATATTACTATTTTTTGCAATCCCACAATTTCGCGGATCCGCGGGATTGATGGCGATAATCCCGCGAATTTGCGGGATTGAGGTTTTGGTGCGGGATTGCATGCCCTAGTTTTTACGGAATAAAAATATCTCGCAAACTAAGCGAGACATAAGGAATTATGCCTAAGAATTTTTGAGTTATTTTCCGCATAGTTCATGAAAATAGCACAAAATACGGCATTGTGGGGTCTCGCCCCCCCCCCTCAATATATATTCCTGGGTGCGCTACTGCACGGTAAAAAAATTGTCTTAGATCAAAGCAAATTGCTTTGAAGTAAAATAATTTGTGCTTTCCTATTCACCAAGAAAATATTTTCTTGATATTGCACAAAAAATGTTCTGTCTCTTTATTTTAATGTGAAACAGAAATTGTTTTAATATAAATTGGAACTTAATTATTCTAAGGCACCGTTTCCTCTAGAGATATTACTTATTTGAAGACAATTTGCTTTGTTGCAAAATGTAGTATACTGAAACCAAACAATCAAGGAAGAAAAATAAAGGCTCATTTCAAGATTAAACGCTGCGTTGAACTAAAAAGAAATATTTTAACTCAATATAAATTGTTTTAAGGTAAATCAATTTATTCAAGAAAAGAACGTGTTTTCATTGTAGACAAAAATTTTTACCGTGTGCTTTAATAACTTACCTCAGCAGATAAAACCACATTGTCCGGCAGCATTTTAAGTGCGAGAACAAATGGTGTGTTGGCCCTTTTGATAATTTCGTCGAATGACAGCGTGATGCTCTGTGGTCGATGAAACTGAAAGTAAGTTGAAACCGATGTGCCACAAGTTTTGAGGAAGCAGCCGAACAGTCGCATAAATCCCGAACCGAGTTGCACCAGTTCTAGACGTCTATCTGTAACCAATTAAAATTAAATCTAAATTATCAAGTATTCTATAGAATGTTCCACCCGGGGTTTCTCGAGAATTGCTTGAAATTTAAGAGAATGCCGAGACACGTCGATTTTGTTTGCGAGAGGTACACTTTTTTGCGTTTTTGCAACAACTAAACCAAGCAGGGCTATCAAAACGGACGGGCCACGATCCTCCACTTCATTTTTTCAAAGTTTCGTCACATCCGGGGCTGATTTTTTTTGATGGTCACGTTACTACACAGCTGATTGTCTTTAAAATATTGAAGTTGGAATGATAATTCATGAATATTTGATTTTTTTTAAATAAAATTGGTTTTGAGATTGTTTTTACTATATTCTTTCAGAACATTTTTTTTTTAAATCTATAGTAATCCTTAATTTTTCAGAGCCGCTTCATTAGCTCACACAAAAATTAAGTTTAAAGCAGAAGCGAATGTGACAAACACAGATGACAAAGTCAAATACGTGTCAAATATAACAGTTTGCATGTGGTACATGGCGGGTAATTTGAATTAAAAATAAGGAATGCTAAATCTTGAAGATTTTAACCTTATATTCATGTTGCTTCCTTACAAAACTTTGATGGAATATCGGGTTGATGTCTGAGAATATTTCGCTGAAATTTCGCGGAAATCGGTAGTCCCATTTTGAAAATATCATAAAAAAACGTCTGACCTTTAATAAGACCCAATGTAAAATTCAGCCCCAGGAGAACAGCTGATTTTTTCAGGGTCGTGTCCTCTATTTTTGTGTTGGCCTTGAACCAAGGTATAACTCGATGGCATTAGACTGATTACAAAGTATCCAGCGGCGTTAATTGAAGTAATTTAAAAAGTTAAAAAATACTCATGTTTTTCCAAAACCAACATCTACAGGCAAATGTGTCTTATTTTTTATTATAGTCAATAAAATTTCCTTTAAAATTATGTATAAATGGTCGAATTGGTTTCATAAATCAAACTTTAGGGGCCTGCGTAAATTAAATCAATTAAAAAAAAATAGAAAGTAAGTAATTTTTGTTACATGTTTTATCGAATTTTAAAAAGATACTATACTTTATTGTGGAGAGTAAAATTCTATTTTTAACAAGGTAAAACACGGGGGGTTTGATTTATAACAAACTCTCCAGCGACGTCCGTAAATGGGGGTGGTTTTAAAAAATCATAAGAAAAAAAACATGTTTTTCACACGTTTTATTCGATTTTTTTAAAAATTAAGCTTTTTATTAAAAAAAAATTGAAAAATTAAGTATTGAGACCACACGGCAGAAGTGTAAACTTCAACAAGGCGAAATTAATAATACTGGCCTTCTGCATCATCATATCGCTCGCTGAATGTTCCTCTCACAGTTAGTCGACTCGAGCCGACTTCACCCGAATGAGAGTTACATAGCTGAGCCTGACGGCTCAGTTCAATTCAATACCCACAAAAACTGCTAAACGCGCCTGAATTTTACACTTCAAAAATGTGTACTATACTTCGACGTAGACAATAAAACTTCCCTTCAAACGCCGTATATTAATGTTAAAGTTATTTTATAGTTACCGCCCCAGTTGTGTCCTTAATTTAAAATTTAAAGTTATTATTTAAAATTAATAAAATAATGAATATTTTTACAGGTTTTATCGAAATTTTAAGAACTAAGCTTCGAACGATAATATAAGTTATTTACTTTAGGATGGATAATGAAAATTCCTTTTAAACGATGTATCTCAAAATGTGATAGAAAATATTGCTGACTCTCCAGAGGCGTCCGTACATTAAAATCACTTTCAAAAATGAGCAAAATTTTGTTTTCTTAAATTTTTTTAAAAACACTAACTAGGATAGAATAAGGTAAAAAGTCAATATTTTTTCTAAGAAGCTTGATTTTTTATTAAATAGATAAAATATGTAACAAAAATTGATTACCTTGCTAGTTTTTAAAAATTTATTTATACAGGGTGTCCCAGAACTAATGGTACATGGTTAGACTGTAGATTCCTTGGGTCAAAATATTACGATTTAGCCATACTTAGCTTAGTCCAAAAGTTCGTATTAACCGAGATACAGGGTGTTAAACTTTATTTTTTCAATACGATTTTCTTTAATAACTTTTTTTCTAATTAATATTTTTGCAAAAACTAACCAGAGTGTAAGTTTTTTTAAAATTGGCAAGACGATTTTGTTGAAAAATTTGATATAAAGTGTACAGGGTGTTCTTTGGACCACTACCATTGCATAAAAATCAGTATATTTTTTTTGTGCCTGAGTGTATACCAGTTTTTATGTAAAATAATGGTTTTCCCATCCTTTTTATGTAAAAAAGTTATACTGTTTTAAAGTCGCTCAGAGCAACGGTTTTTGAGTTTTTTGCATTAAAAGTTTTTATTGCATGTGAGTAATCTTCCTAATTTATGTATGATACTTTCTTCAATTCTTTCTACTAATTAATAATTTTGCACAAGAAATTGGGTTTGGTGATTTTTGGGCATGGACAATTTAATTTTGGTAAAAAAAAATATTATACAGGGTGTTCTCTGGCTCGGTACCGTTACATTAAAATAGGTCTAACTTTTTTGTTCCTCGATGTATACAAGATTCTATAAAAAACATTTTAAGTGAAAAAGTAATAGCGTTTAGATGTCGCTTAGAGCAACGGTTTTCAGGATATTTAAATTATAAGTTTTTATTGTATGCGTAAAAGATTTTTGATTAAATTCTTACCTACTTCATACATATTAGCTATAATCAATAATTTTTTATAGCATTTTAAGATTGGATGTTTTCTTAAGAAATATTAAGTTAAAAAATATACAAAATGGTTCTTGAATTATCAAAAGTGTGTTAAAACAATTGTAAGTTATTGTCCGTTATTGCAACTCTGTAGGGCGATGTTTTTAATGAGGAACAAAAACTTCTTTGTATTAGGGTTTTTAAAAATGGTAAGTACGTATACTTTATTAATGCAACTATTAGCTCACACATATACAGTCGAACCTCTCTAACTCGAACCTCTATAACTCGAACCTCTCTATAACTCGAACCTTTTAAGCGGTCCCTGCGCTTTTTATATGTATTTTAACCCATGTAACTCGAGTTTCTATAACTCGAACTCTCCATAACTCGAACTGTTTTGGTTGTCCCTTCAGGTTCGAGTTATAGAGATTCGACTGTACTATACTATAGTAGTGTGAGCTTTGGTGATCCTAATTTTTTCGAGAAAAAAAAAGTTGCTCCGATTTCAAAATTTTTTATATATCTTTGCGTTTCAGATGATTTTGAAACTTTTTTGTTGCGCCGTCTGTCTGTCTGTAGTTTAGAGTTTATGTGAAAATATGGCGTGTGTGATATCAAACGAAAGGTAATTGAGTCTGGAGTTAAACAAAATACATATTAATTTATTTTAAAAAAGGGTGGGGGTATATTTCAAAAATTAGAGTTTAAGTGAAAATATGGCGTGTGTGATATCAAACGAAAGGTAATTAAGTCAGGAGTTCAGAAAATACATTTAAGTTTTTGTTTTTTTTAAGGGTGGGGGTGGATTTCAAAAATTTGAGTTTAAGTCAAAACATGGCTTGTGTGGTATCAATCAAAAGGTAATTTGGTGTGGAGTTGAATAAAATATATTGTTTTTAGTTATATTAGCTCACACGTACACTATAACTTGTAACGTGTCATTTTTACGTTTAAGACAACGTTACATATTTGTTTATTTAGGTAAATAATCAAGGCTCTTTGATTCGTCTTTCTGTACACAAAGTAAGGGTATTTTATAGAGATAGGTTTGGAGGTTATATAGTGTCTAGGAAGTTACCTTAAAAGGAGGCATTCCATCGAATTACTGTGGACACTACGCACATCGCATTATCTGGACATCGTAATTGGAATTTAGGATCACAGGTTTCGGGAAAATCACATAAAACTTTTGGTTGTTTTGTTTATTTCTGCAGTTTCGTCGTTTACTTGACGTACATAAAGTTAAACAGCTGTTATGCTGGGGAATGGCGGCGTTGCCGCATCACAAACGGATTCAGTAACAGGAAGGAAACATTTAGATGAACATTTCATTCCCTTACGTTTATTTTCGAGGATATTGGGACAATCCGAACCTCATAGCTAGTTGTGACAGCACGAAAACATATTTAGGTCCACGGTTTGACCAGTAACAACCGAGGCTCCGACCACTTTGATATCTTTATTAATTTGATAGGGAGAGGATGGAATAAATACGAGTCGTGCACTTTTGTAAATGGGAGATAAACGAGGGATAAAAAACCAAGACTAAAAGAATAAACGAAATGGTGTGAGTTAACATCTGAACACTCTTGTGCCGAGCTTCTTAGCAGTAGTTCAGTGTGTATTTTTAGGTTCAGGTTCAGAAACAACTTTATTAATGTAGAAATGTTTTACAAAAATGGCGTCAAACCATATGAATCTTAGAGAAAACATTTATAAAGAGCAAAGGAAACTTTTGACGAAAACTGTAACTAAAATACAACTAAATTCTACACTTAGTATAGCTTTACTCATATGGGAATTGGTTGAATGTTCAAATATTCCTGGGGTTGATACATGCTCGAATCTCCAGTGATTGAATTTACAATTGATGGTTTCAATGCTGAGCTTCTTCTAGTCCGTCGGGTTATTCTTCTTCTACTTGATATGTTGGTGGGGGTCCGGTAGGCAAATGTTCGGTCAAATGTATGGAGGGTGTCTCGACGTCCTTGTTATAAAAATTTCAACCGTGGAAATAGATCCGACAACACCTCAAGGTGCGTTTTACATACTTCCTATCCCCTTGGTCGGTGCTGCCCCTATAGACCTGTATAGAACTATTGCTGTACCTCATTGGTTAGTTTGAAAATCGCGGGTTTTTCTGGTTGGTTGGCATTGCGTTTTACTGTCCCCACTCCCCACCAAATTTACAAAACGGTTTCCGGCCACCTCGGTTTTTGTGTTCTGCCTGGTCTCTTTGCTAACAAATTTTGGCTGGGTCGGCAGCAGGCTCTGGGATCGCCATTGTTTTGGTTAGTGGCACTGCAAAAAACTGCAGGTTCTGTCCCAGAGGCTGTGAGGAGTGAGCCGTCGTGTTTTAGGCGTAATCTGAAGTGACGCTCGCACCCTTTTGAGGGGAAATTAAGTCGGCCTACGCCATTTGCACGGAAAGAGCATTGGTAAGTTCGATTTTATTTTTTCATTCTTTTTTTTATTATTTGAGGACTCTTAAAGATAATAATTGCCTCCCAAATTGTAATTATTTTTTGTGTGAAATGTATTTTTTTTTGACAAAAGACGTGGGGAATTTTTGGCGTTTTTACATTTTTTCTTTTAACCACGTGTTGGATAAAAACTATATATTGTTTTTCTCCTTTGTCTACAGCCCTGTCCATTCCATCGGCAGCGGTGCTGGACGCTGGTGGGAAGCCGGACGGGCCAGTTATAACCCTGGGAAAGGTACGTTAGGATTATTTTAGTTCATCTGTTTAAATCTACTTTGTTTTATTGAGTCGACATGGGGTCCTCGATTTAAGTTACTGTGTAGGGGAACTTCGTGCAAAATTGACGAATTCCAGGAAACTGAAACATTTCATTTTCCACAGGGTTCTACGCTCGGGCAAAGAATCAGCAACATTTTCCACAACCAGTGTGGCTCTAGCGTGATGTGCTAAGCGGGCACTAGGGGAGGCGCGAGCAGAACGGGACCTGGAGTAGCAGAAGATGTCTGGTACAACACATCCAGGTTTACAAAATAAAACACATTTTTTTATTTTAACAATATAATCAAGGACCAAGGTAGGAGCAAGCCTTAACTATAATTTTTCTCTCATATATAACTTTCACAATATAATTTAGAAGTGATCTTTCCCTATATAATTTTGCACAGCTTAATTTTAACACTTCTTGTAAACGCAAGGTAACGGTATGACGTCATAACCACAATTTTGCGGTGTATTTACTAAGTTTTTTTTCATTTCATTTATTTGAGACAATTTCTCTTGTGAAATTTGGATTGTCTTGCTACTTAGGCCCTGACTTGTTCCACTACATTTCATTAATTTTTTTTCTATTTCATGTTTTTGGTAATACTCCAGTTTTACCTTTTAAAATAAACAAGATGAACTAATTTTTCTTGTGTTATTTGTACAACCCGATGACTGTGGCCTAAAAAAATTAAAAAAAAAAATGTGGGCGCCAATTTGTGGCCTTAAAAAAAGTTGTGTGACATTTGTGGCAGCTTAAAGACGTCGCCGCCATTTTGTGACACTGAAACCCACTGAATAATCAAACAAATATCTGGAAGCAGAACTGTATTTTCCAGCTAGGTAAAACATTGATATGCCCGGTAACTTTTATACAGTGGAGAAGGGGGGGGTTCAGAAATAAGAAAATTTTAAGTGCGCCACATTATTTAATATCAATGTTTTACAAAGAAGATCTTAAATAAAATACAGTTCAACCCAAATGTTGTAGCCAAACAATGAAATTCCACCTACTTCCGAGGCTTCCAGAATATTTGTGTAATTAAAAAAAACAAAAAAAAATAAACAGAATAAAATTCTAAAAGATTGAATTAAGATGACAAAACTAGGAGCACTTTACAGGTAGATGGACTCCTTTAACAGGTCATAGTGTACCTACATCTGAGTCAGTAGCGTAGGACTCACTTACATAAATGATTGTAAAAAAAAATACACTTCCAGAATCATTCTGTCATAAGGGAGATCTGGGCCAAATATCTGCTGTCATCATTCTACGTTAGGCAGAATGAGACAGACAGCAACCCAGTCCGAGATCTACCCCATGAGGTAAAAATGTGTAACGAAACCGCTAAAAAAAAAAATATAATCTCATCTCTCTTTTGTCTCCGCAAAGTTGGTCATTGGGTTGTACAAATAACGCAAAGGTTTAGTTCATCTTGTATATTTTAAGGGTAAAATCAGATAAAATTACCGGAAACATAAAAAAAATAAATAAAATGGATGAAAACAAGGGCCAAAATAGCAAGACAATCCAAATTTCACAAGAGAAATTGTCTTAAATAAATGAAATGAAGGAAAACTTAGTAAATATGCCGCAAAACCAGGGTTATGACGTCATACCTTATCTTGCGTTTACAAGAAATGTTGAAATTATACTGTGAAAACTTATATATGAAATATATGAAAAGATTACGTCTAAATTATATTAAAAATTTATATATGAGGAAAAAATTATAGTTAATCTTGGCTTGCCCCTACCTTGGTCCTTGATTATTCTGTGTATGTTTTATTTTGTAAACCTGGAATTCTGTTGTCCAGTTGTACCACCACTGCTCTCGGGTCTCCTGCTCTGCTCGCGCCTTCCCTCGTGCTCGCTTAGCACATGATGTTAGGCCAGCACTTTGGTCTTAAAAGGGTTGTGGGATTCTTGCCCGAGCGTAAAACCCTGTGGAAAATGAAATGTTTCAGTTTCCTGGAATTCGTCAATTTTGCACGAAGTTCCCCTACACAGTAACTTAAATCGAGAACCCCATGTCGACTCAATAAAATAAAGCAAATTTAAACAGATGAACTAAAATAACTCTAACGTACCTTTCCCAGGGTACAACTGGCTACACCTGGCTTCACACCAGCGTCCAGCCCCAAATGTCGGTGGAATGGACGGGCTGTAGACAAAGGAGAAAAACAATATATAGTTTTTATCCAACACGTGGTTAAATGAAAAATATAAAAAAAACGCCAACAATTCCCCACGTCTTTTGTCAAAAAAAAATACATTTCACACGAAAAGTAATTACAATTTAGGAGTCAAATATTATCTTGAAGAGTACTCAAATAATAAAAAAAAATGAAAAAAAAAATAAAATCGAACTTACCAATGCTCTTCCCCCGTACAAAATGGCGTGGGCCGACTTAAATTCCCCTCAAAAGGGTGCGAGTGTCACTCCAGATTACGCCTGGACACGACGGACTCACTCCTCACAGCCTCTGGGATATCTCCTACAGTTCGCTGCAGTGCCAAACCAAAAACAATGGCGATCCCAGAGCCTGTTGTCGACCCAACCAAATTTTTTAGCAAAGAGAGACCAGGCAGAACACAAAAAACGAAGTGGCCGGAAACCGTTTTGTAAATTTGGTGGGGAGTGGGGACAGTAAAACACAATACCAACCAACCAGAAAAACCCGCGATTTTCAAACTAACCAATGAGACACAGCAACAGCTCTATACAGGTATATAGGGGGCAGCACCGACCAAGGGGATAGGAAGTACGTAAAACAAACCTTGAGGTGTTGTCGGATCTATTTCGACGGTTGAAATTTTTATAACAAGGACGTCGAGACACCCTCCATACATTTGACCGAACATTTGCCTACCGGACCCCCACCAACATATCAAGTAGAAGAAGAATAACCCGACGGACTAGAAGAAGCTCAGCATTGAAACCATCAACTGTAAAATCAATTACTGGAGATCAGGGCATGCAGCAAACCCCGGAATATTCGAACACTCAACCAATTCCCATATGAGTAAAGCTATACTAAGTGTAGAATTTAGTTGTATTTTAGCTACAGTTTTAGTCACAAGTTTCCTTTGCTCTTTATATATGTTTTCTCTAAGATTCATATGGTTTGACGCCATTCTTGTAAAACATTTCTACTGTAATAAAGTTGTTTCTGAACCTGAACCCAAAAATACACACTGAACTACTGCTAAGAAGCTCGGCACAAGAGTGTTCAGATGTTAACTCACACGATTTCGTTTATTCTTTTAGTCTTGGTTTTTATCCCTCGTTTATCTCCCATTTACAAAAGTGCATAACTCGTATTTATTTCATCCTCTCCCTATCAATTTAATAAAGATATCAAAGTGGCGGAGCCTCGGTTGTTCCTGGTCGACCCAAATATGTTTTTGCACTATCAAAACTAGTTAATCCGTGAAGGATATGAGGTTCGGATTGTCCCAATATCCTCGAAATAAACGTAAGGGAATGAAATGTTCATCTAAATGTTTCCTTCCTGTTACTGAAACCATTTGTGATGCGGCAACGCCGCCATTCCCCAGCATAACAGCTGTTTAACTTTATGAACGTCAAGAGAATCACAAAATTCCACAGATAAAAACAAAACAATCAAAATTTTTATGTGATTTTCCCGAAGCCTGTGATCTTAAATTTCAATTACGATGTCCAGATAATGCGATGTGCGTAGTGTCCACAGTAATTCGATGGAATGCCTCCTTTTAAGGTAACTTCCTAGACCCTATATAACCTCCAAACCTAGCTCTATAAAATACCCTTACTTGTGTACAGAAAGACGAATCAAAGAGCCTTGACCATTTACCCAAATAAACAAATATGTAACGTTGTCCCAAACGTAAAAATGACACGTTACATAATCCCCCCCCAACTTCAAGACGATTAACCTAAAAAGGTTAATCGGAGAGGTCCGCTGCCGACTTAAGGTCTTTGGCATGCCAACTCCCTGGCAGTACTTTACCCGATGGTTCCTGAAGCTCAAATATCCATGGAGAAATTTTATTCCTAATCACATAAGGACCAACGAATTTCGGTGCTAACTTCTTCGAGAAAAACTTCGCAGCATCTGACAAAACATAATTTTTCTTCCAAACACGCTGACCCACAACAAAGTTGGGTACCCTTGTACGCAAATTATACTGAACTACGTTTTTCTCTCCAGCCACCTCTAACCTTCTCTTAACATCAGCATAGAGCTTCCGGAAACCTTCGTTCTTACTTTCAGCTGCGGATTGTACACCATTCTCTTCAGATAACAAAACTGGGTTGGAGTAATCTTTACCTGATAAACACATATTCCTACCAAAATTAACAAAGAAAGGAGACATCCTGGTTGTCTCATGGGTTGCAGTACGAATCGCGCAGGCAAGTTTATGTATTTGTTCGTCCCACTTCCTGTGGTTGTCTTTCACATAGCAACATAACATGGTTTTTAACGTGCGATTCGTCCTTTCTGTTGGATTTGCTCTGGGGTGATAATACGGATTATACTGAATTTTAACCTGATAACTCTCAGCAAAACGCTTAAACTCATTACTTTTGTACTGAGGGCCATTATCACAAAGTATCAAACGGGGTACTCCGAAGACCATAAATACTTGCTCCTCAAGATGCTTAACAACAGCTTGAGTAGGGGCTGTTCGCATTGGAAAAACTAAGGAAAACTTACTCAAATAGTCCGTAACGACGAGAATCCAGCAATTACCCTTTGTTGAACGAGGTAGAGGTCCACATAAATCAGTCGAAATAATTTCCCAAGGACGAGTTGGTTTTGGGTGAGATATCATCTGATCAGATACACCTTGTGTATCACCTTTATGAGCTGCACAGACAAAGCATTTCTTTACAAAAGTTGCCACGTCCTGGCGCATTTTTGGCCAATAATATTTTTCTGCCAGTCTGTGGAAGGTTTTATACACACCCATATGTCCTGCGGTAGGAGGATCGTGAGCTTCTCCAATAATTCTACGCCTATGATCTTTGGGGACTACCTCTTTCCAATATTCGTTAGATGGTGAAAGTTGAGGGTATTCTTGTTTGACATATTTATACAACTTATTATCAGTGTATCTCCAGTTCATAAATTTTAACGGTGATTCTACGACCCTCTTTACCATCTTTTGGTACCATCGATCTTTAATTGCTGTTGAAACATCTCTGGGCTGCGAAATTGTATCAATCATAGGTACTGCACGAGACAACATGTCCGGGACAACTAAATCTTTCCCTTTCCGATGGATTACTTCAAAATCATATTGCTGCAGTTTTACAGACCAACGAGCAAGTCTTCCACTGGGCTCTTTTAAGCTATGAAGCCATTTTAAACTAAAATGATCTGTTATGACCTTAAATGAGATCCCCTCAATATAAGGCCGGAGCTTCTCTATCGCCCAAACCAATGCCAAACATTCTCGCTCGGTGGTCGTGTAAACACGTTCTTGCTTAGTCAAAGATCGACTCAAATAGCAAATGACTTTGTCTCCCTCAGGATAAGGTTGCGTTAAACATGCTCCTATTCCATATCCTGATGCATCTGTTTGAATGACAAATTCCTTGGTATAATCTGGACATGTCAGAATCGGTGCAGTCACTAAAAGTTCCTTAATCTTAATAAATGCCTTTTCGCAGTCTGGAGTCCAATCGAACTTTTGATTTTTCTTAGTTAGAGCTGTAATCGGAGCTATTATCGCTGAAAAATTCTCTATGAAACGTCTATACCAGGATATTGTACCTACAACTCTACGAACTTCTCTGACAGTTCTTGGCCTCTGGAGCTCTAACATGGCTCTAATTTTATTAGGGTCAACTCGGATGCCTCGACGGTCCACTACGAAACCTAAATAAGTCATTTCTGGCCTACACAGTTGGCATTTCTCCCAACTTACCGTTATCTTTGCATTCTGCAATCTTCGTAGGACTTCCTCAAGAATTCTAAGATGTTCAGAAAAGCTCTGTGTGACAATTACGAGGTCATCGAGATATACGTACACGTAAGGGTCTAAATCGTTTCCTATGATGCTATCTATGAGTCTCTGCCAAGTTGCAGGTGCATTATGAAGACCAAATGGTAACCGCTTAAATTGGAAGAGACCTCGTCTACAGATGAATGCTGTTAGTGGCTTCGATGATTCTTCCATTGGTACTTGCCAATAAGCACTCTTAATATCTAAAGTTGACAAGTACTTAGCATCTTTCAATTTGTCAAGAGTCTCGGATACGAGTGGTAAAGGATAACTATCACGCGCCGTCACTGAGTTCAATTTGCGGTAGTCTACACAGAAACGATATTTCTTTGTGTTTTTCTTTTGTACCATTACCACTGGTGAAGCCCATGAACTACTACTACGTTCTATCACATCCATTTTCAGCATTTCGTCGATTTCGTCATCAATAAGTTTCTGAATGACCGGTGAGACCTTATATGAACGTTGTCTTATCGGTGCTGCACCTGTTGTAATCTTATGCTCTACCCTATCTGTACATCCTAGTGAGTCACCCATCATATTCTTATATTTAACGACCAATTCCTCTAGTCGTTCTGATTCATAAGGTGTAAGAGTTGTTTGTTGGTCTGATGTTTCTAAAGAACAAATCACATCTTTATTATCGGCAAAATGCCACTCATTAGTACTTAAGTTCGGTACTATACCCATCGAAATCCAAAAATCCAATCCCAAAATCAAAGTGTGCGGCAACTCAGGAACGACGACGACCTCTATTAACCTAAATTTGTCCTGAACTCGCATAGGAAGCTGCACTGTTCCAATACTACTCGTGCTTTGACCATTTGCCACAATACAACTCGTCTTCTTTGTCGTATCAAGTGAAAAACCAAACCTCTCGATGATCGACCAACCATGATTCCCTAAAAAGGTACGTGAAGCCCCGGAATCCAACAAACCTAATAACTTATTTCCGAGCACATCCACTTCTAAATAAGGCCTCTCATCTTTACGAGCATGACTTATCACATAATCTAAAACGTACGTTAGCCTATCGGTCGATGCTTGTTCAGGCTGACTCGAAGGTCGACCACCTACGAGCGCCTGGGTCCGTTTCCCTGACGATTACAATTACGACATTCTCTTACTGTAACCCCTGCCTGTCCACACGAATAGCACTGTTTGCCTCTAGGTAATGCGCACCCGATTGCCATGTGCCCTGTTTGGTTGCATCTGTAACAAACAACGTCCCTGTTCGCCCTACCAGATCCAACACCCTGTGGTTGTACATCCCTGTCGTTTACACTAGACTGACCACTAGCTGGTTGCTGTCTATCTCTATCAGCTCTAGCAGCGAAACTACTTGCTGGCTGTTGCCTATCTCTGTTAAATCTACTATCAGGAATATTCAAATTCTGTTGATTTGATGTCCCGGCACCTGATATTTGAATTGCATCAACCCCTGTTGAAAAATCGTCACTGTCGCTCTCTACGTCAACGTAGGCCAAGTCAGGTTCAATAGATTGGTTTTTCCTAGGTGTAAAATTTTCCTCCTCTAAACCATATCTCTGGTCTATTCTACGACACAGATCCTTTAAATGTGATAGGCTATTGACCTCAGTAGCAATTAACCCATTTTTATAGATGTCCGCGATATTTCTGAAGACGATAGCTAATTTCGCCTCTTCGGAAACAGGACAGCCAAGTCTTTGGAAATATGTGTTCATGACAGCAATATAGGTCCCTATAGACTCTCCAGGGCCTTGTTTACGTTTTTGAATCTCCTTCAATAGCTTCTCGCCATATGAAGAAGGAAGATATTCTGCCATGAACCTCTGTTCCAGCTGTTCCCACGTATGGACTTCTCTTCGAACATCTTTGTAAAAAGTATAAGCTGACTTTTCAAAAAGATCAATGCCCGAATTCAGTAAAACCTTTTTGCTGACTCCTCTAGCCTGACTCAACTCGTCCACTCTCTCGAAAAATGCGGTGACGGAGATTGTACCCCTCTCGCCTGTAAATTTTAAGTTCCACTTATGCGGAGGTACAGGTGCAACATGATATGAAGTACCAGGATCACTTGACATTGGTACTGGCGACGAACATGAAAATGGTCGTGACTGAGCAATTGGTGCAATGCTACTTTGGAGGGCTGCTAAACTCAAAGGAACGGTAGACGGTTGTTGATAATGAAAAGCTGATGTACCGTAATTCTCAATCGGCATAGGGACTGGTGCCTGTATTGGTGCTTGAGTTGGGTTTGTAAGCACTTGCATTTGCAATGGAGCCATGGCCGACGGTTGGTTTGTGGGCTGTTGAGCTGGTCTTTGTGTGCTCGAGTGCTGTGGTTGCGGGAGTTGAGACTGGCTGGGAATGTTGCCAACATTTGTCGAGTGATCTGAGCTTCGACTCGTTGATTGGGTTTCAGATGCTTCATCATCATCTGAGTTCACGCCAACTCTTAATAAATCTGTTGCTTGGCTCTGCAACCTCCCAATCAAACTCAAGGTTTCCGCAACCAATATGCCTTTTGTTTGACTTTCTTCAAAGTTTGACGGATTCATGTTATTTATCCTGGCTAACACATGTTCCAACCTTACAGCGATTTTCCTAAACTCTCCCCCTTTGCTCGTACCAGAGAACTTCTCTACCAGCGGTACCAGACTATCAAGCTTCTTCATGCAGCTAAAAGCATCCTGGCCAAATTTAAAGGGATACGGAGGGTATCTCATACTTGTATCAGTCTTTTCTCTTTGCTTAATCAGCATAAGCTGTTGTTTCATTTCTTCCACCGATCCAATGGCTATGCCTCTCCATGTTAACTCATAGATTAATTCGTCCTTGACTAAGTACCTTATGTCAGACAACCGACTCACAGAAACAGCCATAGTGCCTTTTATATTCAAACTTTAAACTTCAAAACTCTTAATTATACCTCCCAATTATAAAACTAAACAACGCAATAACAAACACAAAGTTCACTTTAAATTCACTAGTGAAAATCACTATAAATTTTCTCACAAATGTAGAAAATATAAAACTTAAATACGGGCAGACGCGAACAAAACCGAAAAACACCGGAGCAGTAAGAAAATAAAATTTATTTGCATTTAAAAATGTAATCATAATTTAAGTATTTGTCCAACCAACTATGACGTCCAACCTTGCAGAGAGAAATAACTACTTAAATCCTAAATTAGAATTAACAAGTAGCCATAAAAAAAAAGTTTAAAAAAAATAAAAGAGAGACAAGAGTTTTGGCAGTGTTTAGGTCTTATGTTTCACTCCTGCGTGAGTAAAACCAAAAAAAATGATTGCGCTTATCCTAGCTGAACTGGATTAAAATTAAAGTTAAGTGATGTTTGTTTACCTCAGCAACCGAGTAGGTAAATTTATCCCTAAATGGAACGTACAACAGACTACCTATAACAAAAATCCCAAAGCTGTTGTACACAGTTAACGCTAGGGTATACTCCTGCTATTGCAGAACGGCTCCACTAATAAACTCCTCAAAAAAACCCAAATCGCCGTATACAATGATTTTTCTAAAAAGAAAGAATCAAAACCCACTTTAACCTGCTTACCTACTCTGAGTTTACACGAAACATGCATTGCTTAAGGTCACATCATCCCTTAATATATAAGTGAACGCAATAAACGTCGGAACAGATGTTCATGTTATAGAAATCGTAAAATATGCTCAATTAAAAAAAAACCGCTCGCTGAAATTGCGTCGAATTAGACTAGTAAGGACGTTGTGTGTAATTAAAAAAAATTTAAAGAAAATTTGAAAAAAAATTACCGATGGTAAAAAAAAATTACACAAATAACGTCTTAGTAGGACTGCAACTCTCTAATAATCGTTAAAATGAAATTCCCAAAACTTAAACTAAATTGATGCAAACTATGGTCATGGTCAAAAAGACCCTAGGATCGTACCGAAAGGTGTCAAAAAAAAATTTTTTAAAAAAAATTTTTGGTGGCGACCCAATAATAAAAAAAAATAAATAGTGGCTCACTACAATGTTCAAAATATTACTCTACCCTAATAGGTGGTTTGGAGTAGGGAGAAAAAAATTAAAACAAATGATGATAGGTTGTTAAAACGTGAGGAATCGAAATAAAATTATATTTAATTCAGCAAAAAAAAATATTTAAATAAACTGGTCAAACCATTGTAGGGGCAAGGTACTACTATGCACCAAGGAAAAAATGTCCAACAAGAAAATCAAGTTTCCCTTTCAAAAAAAAATATTTAAAGAAAAATATTTAAAAAAATATTTAAAAAAAAATTAAAAATGTTTAAGTGGGGTTACAGCTCCTATTAGTGAACCTTAAAAATTTTTTTTTTATAAAATCAACACCAGAAAAATCTTATTCGAGTTGTCATGCAACAGTTTTTGTTCTTTTCCTTTAAAAACAAACAGTTGTCAATTCCCTTTCCTCTCCCAAAACTGTGGCAATGTGGAAAGTGAATGAGCTAGAAAAATTAATTTACTATACAAAAAAAAATTTGAAAATTAAATTTACTTAAGAATCATAAGGTATAAAAAATCGTAATTGCAAAAAAAACCAATCAGTTTAGGAAAAGTAAAAAAAAATATTTATGTTCAAAAGAAAACAAACGATGTTAGTATATTTGTTCAAAATTATCACTAAAGGAAATAAACAACGTGAGTACTTATTTACTGTACCACTATAATAGTGTGAACCTAAGTTTTAAACTTTGCACTCAACTCCGTAAAGAATTATCCTGTGTGTACTTTCAAAAAACCAAAAATGAAAACAATTCCAAGGTTCACCTATACCGTTGTAAAACTAAATCTGCCTACTCAAGTGTCTTTACACACAACATCTAATCAAAAAAAAAATTTACTGCTTAATGCATTCTCAGATCCTTATTCCCGGTGTTCACGAGATATAAAATTAAGTTGGGCCCTTTCCACAACTATCAGTCAAAGCAAAACTACCAAATGTCCAAGGGCTAATGAGACCCCATCACCAACAAATGATATTCTGAAATGAAACAGTTGGGAATAATCCTGCGTAAAAACCAGAGAACAAAATCAAGAACCAAAAACTATTACATTAATTTTAAAAGAGCATAATAAAACTCCCGGCCCCAATTAAACTTTTGTTATCTCAACAAAACTCGGCCTAAAACCAAAAAAACTTTTTATTAGACATTTCCCCTATTCCCTAAGTATAATGTCAATAAAACCCAAAAACTTGTGATTTCCATTCCAATCCCATCTGTACCCTATATATTTTTCAAACGGTTAAACACCCACAGGCGAAACAATATCTTATTTCAAAGAAAGGGTGAAGATATTTTGAAGCACCCTGTGAAAATAGGACACTATTATGGAAAATTGTTCAGATCTGTGTTCTTAATACTTTCCAACCTAAATATATCTAGTCCCTCATATGCATGTTACTATTATATTATATTAATTCCTATCATAACTAAACAGATCACAAAAATTGTCTTCCTCCGCGAATCTGCAAGGTCCTGGAAGATGTGAGATTCAGCCTGTAGGCCAAATTTGGATGTATTTTAATTTAGCCAAAACCGAAGTTGCGAAATCCTAAAAAGATTAGCAGGAAGTCCTCGTTCCTCGATTTCTACACTCCGAACCACACATTTCTTCCATTTCCACCCAGCTCGCGGGAGGAAAACCCCTAATTATTGCAATACAAAAGGTACTACTATCATATTATGCATAACAAAAATGCCCTCTTCATTGTTTAGTCGCATCAAAGAAAACCTATTGTTTTTCAATTTATTCTTAGGTTGAAATCTTTTTTTTTTTTAAATCAATCAACTTAAATTTATTGTTTAACCTGAACACTTTCCCATTTATTCCACAAAATTTTGCTTCATTATTTGAGGTCACCAGTATGAAATTATTTTAAAATTAAGAAAAATGAAATAAAAAAAAAATTATTCCCAATTGTCCACAACTTCCAAGTTTTCATCCCTAAATACCTAGGTACTTTTTCAGTCTAACACCATCCATCGTTATCCAACATAACGCCTTTAATTTCAGAAGCAAACAAAACGAAGATTAAGTGAGAAGCTAAGCAAGTATGTTGAAGTTGCTTTACAATGGGCGCAGATGTAAGGCCCCTTTAAGTACACGCCACTGTCCTGAACTGCAAACTAACAAAAAACTGAAGACTAGCATATCTGCCGTCAAACAACATTTGGCATGAAATTAAAATAATTTCATATCATACCAGTCCCCTCCAAAAACAAAACGATTTTTTTTTCCTATAAGACCCAAACACTTAACCAATAAATCTTGTTATTTAAAATTATGATTTGGAAGTAAAAGATTTATTTATTCCTGCCTGATCAACTAAGACAAAAAAGTTCACCTTTTTGTAACTCGAGAAGTTCCCGTTTGGTCCCCTAAAAAAAATATAACCTGTCTGGTCACCCTTTAAAACTACGACCACTATACAACCGTTTTGACCAAAACAGAATTCGGGAAGTTATGTTAACAGAAAGGAAAATAATCTTTTTACGAAAAATTAAATTATTTAAAAAAAAAAGAAGCAAAATTTGGAAATATTTTTACTAATTACCACCGACTAGCATTTATATTTAGTTGAAAGTCTCTCTTAAATTCACTGACTCAAAATGACATTACTTTAAAAAAATTACTGAACTTTACAAATGAACTCTACAAATGAACTAAAAAAAATCAAAAAAACTTATATCTATATCTCAAAAAAACTTATATCTATATCTGTCTCAGTTAAACATTTCTTTTGTGGTATTATATCTAGTTGGGCTTCAAATTCATTTTCTCTGTATTCAATCTGGAGCAGGCAAAACTTCTCAAGGCTCAAACATAAATGTTTGCTCTCCAATGGCCATGACCAAGCTATGACCTGAACGCAGAAAAAAATACAGAAAAAAAATAATGTGTACCAGAAAACTTTAATTGATAGAAATACCCGTAGGTCATTTTTAAAAAATGCACTCCAAAGCCCAACGCTGTATTTTCTACCAAAAAATTTGACCAGTCACGAAACACAACTAGACAACTAAACCAAAGACCTAAAAACTGTCTTTCAAAAAAATTACCCAAAAAAAAAATGTTAACTGGACCTCTGGCGTCGATCTTCAGCCAAGGTGTCACTCTAGGATTTTAGCCTTGTGTTTCCTAACCTCCCGAGCCGACACTAGTAGTGTAGTACCCTCCTCTGACCCGATGTAACTGAGTGACGTAAGGTCTTAATTGTCATCCAACAGTTACCACCAAAAACAAGAAAAGAAATGACAGCAAAATAAACTCATTTTCCTTTTCTTTCAATACTAATTAATACTTTCAACTAAACAAAGCTACAGCTGTTAAGCTATTTTTACTTTAAAAACAACTCAGCCAAGAAAAATTGTGTGAAACCCTGTAAAAAATATTCCAATACCAAGTGGTGATATCCCACAAAAATTAAAATCACCAAAAAAAAAACTTGTTGACCTAAATAAATCGACTGCACTAAAAAATAATCGGTGAAACAATTTCTATCTTATCACAAGCAGGAAATAATAACATTATAATAAATGAACCTGCAAAAAAAAATTGTTAGAAAAAACACACTACCTATGTCATATATTTAAAACATAAAAGACCATGTCTGGAAATCCATCCACTATAAATTAAATAAAATTGAAGTAAATTTACATTGTTGTATTTATTTTTCTTTAAAAAAAATTAAAACATGTTTTTCCTACAAAAAACTTTAAAGAATTAAGAACATGAATTGGACTCCGTTCAATAAAAACTCTATGTTTTTTTTTCCACTTATTCTTCCTTATAAATAAAAATGAATCTTTTATTTTCCAAGAAAAAACTTGTGAAGATAAGCTAATAAAAAACTAAGAGGATTACTAGAACAACAAACCGAGTTCCAAATCAACGTTCAAATATTACTAAAAAAAATATTTAAAAAAATGTTATTTCCAAAAACCAATGATCTTGTTTTTTATGAAAAAAAAATGATTGAGTGTCAAAACCACCCACAGCCACTGAAAGCCTCTAACCTGGCTTTGGCTGTACCACAAAAAAATTTTACTCAAAAAAAAAAAAAATTAAAAAACTTTGTCTTTTTTTTTCAAATTCAAAAAAAAACAAAAAAAAAATTACATCAGATGTTAAAAAACTAGCCAAAACACACGTAGGGCGCCAATTTGTGGCCTTAAAAAAGTAAAAAAAAAATGTGGGCGCCAATTTGTGGCCTTAAAAAAAGTTGTGTGACATTTGTGGCAGCTTAAAGACGTCGCCGCCATTTTGTGACACTGAAACCCACTGAATAATCAAACAAATATCTGGAAGCAGAACTGTATTTTCCAGCTAGGTAAAACATTGATATGCCCGGTAACTTTTATACAGTGGAGAAGGGGGGGGTTCAGAAATAAGAAAATTTTAAGTGCGCCACATTATTTAATATCAATGTTTTACAAAGAAGATCTTAAATAAAATACAGTTCAACCCAAATGTTGTAGCCAAACAATGAAATTCCACCTACTTCCGAGGCTTCCAGAATATTTGTGTAATTAAAAAAAACAAAAAAAAATAAACAGAATAAAATTCTAAAAGATTGAATTAAGATGACAAAACTAGGAGCACTTTACAGGTAGATGGACTCCTTTAACAGGTCATAGTGTACCTACATCTGAGTCAGTAGCGTAGGACTCACTTACATAAATGATTGTAAAAAAAAATACACTTCCAGAATCATTCTGTCATAAGGGAGATCTGGGCCAAATATCTGCTGTCATCATTCTACGTTAGGCAGAATGAGACAGACAGCAACCCAGTCCGAGATCTACCCCATGAGGTAAAAATGTGTAACGAAACCGCTAAAAAAAAAAATATAATCTCATCTCTCTTTTGTCTCCGCAAAGTTGGTCATTGGGTTGTACAAATAACGCAAAGGTTTAGTTCATCTTGTATATTTTAAGGGTAAAATCAGATAAAATTACCGGAAACATAAAAAAAATAAATAAAATGGATGAAAACAAGGGCCAAAATAGCAAGACAATCCAAATTTCACAAGAGAAATTGTCTTAAATAAATGAAATGAAGGAAAACTTAGTAAATATGCCGCAAAACCAGGGTTATGACGTCATACCTTATCTTGCGTTTACAAGAAATGTTGAAATTATACTGTGAAAACTTATATATGAAATATATGAAAAGATTACGTCTAAATTATATTAAAAATTTATATATGAGGAAAAAATTATAGTTAATCTTGGCTTGCCCCTACCTTGGTCCTTGATTATTCTGTGTATGTTTTATTTTGTAAACCTGGAATTCTGTTGTCCAGTTGTACCACCACTGCTCTCGGGTCTCCTGCTCTGCTCGCGCCTTCCCTCGTGCTCGCTTAGCACATGATGTTAGGCCAGCACTTTGGTCTTAAAAGGGTTGTGGGATTCTTGCCCGAGCGTAAAACCCTGTGGAAAATGAAATGTTTCAGTTTCCTGGAATTCGTCAATTTTGCACGAAGTTCCCCTACACAGTAACTTAAATCGAGAACCCCATGTCGACTCAATAAAATAAAGCAAATTTAAACAGATGAACTAAAATAACTCTAACGTACCTTTCCCAGGGTACAACTGGCTACACCTGGCTTCACACCAGCGTCCAGCCCCAAATGTCGGTGGAATGGACGGGCTGTAGACAAAGGAGAAAAACAATATATAGTTTTTATCCAACACGTGGTTAAATGAAAAATATAAAAAAAACGCCAACAATTCCCCACGTCTTTTGTCAAAAAAAAATACATTTCACACGAAAAGTAATTACAATTTAGGAGTCAAATATTATCTTGAAGAGTACTCAAATAATAAAAAAAAATGAAAAAAAAAATAAAATCGAACTTACCAATGCTCTTCCCCCGTACAAAATGGCGTGGGCCGACTTAAATTCCCCTCAAAAGGGTGCGAGTGTCACTCCAGATTACGCCTGGACACGACGGACTCACTCCTCACAGCCTCTGGGATATCTCCTACAGTTCGCTGCAGTGCCAAACCAAAAACAATGGCGATCCCAGAGCCTGTTGTCGACCCAACCAAATTTTTTAGCAAAGAGAGACCAGGCAGAACACAAAAAACGAAGTGGCCGGAAACCGTTTTGTAAATTTGGTGGGGAGTGGGGACAGTAAAACACAATACCAACCAACCAGAAAAACCCGCGATTTTCAAACTAACCAATGAGACACAGCAACAGCTCTATACAGGTATATAGGGGGCAGCACCGACCAAGGGGATAGGAAGTACGTAAAACAAACCTTGAGGTGTTGTCGGATCTATTTCGACGGTTGAAATTTTTATAACAAGGACGTCGAGACACCCTCCATACATTTGACCGAACATTTGCCTACCGGACCCCCACCAACATATCAAGTAGAAGAAGAATAACCCGACGGACTAGAAGAAGCTCAGCATTGAAACCATCAACTGTAAAATCAATTACTGGAGATCAGGGCATGCAGCAAACCCCGGAATATTCGAACACTCAACCAATTCCCATATGAGTAAAGCTATACTAAGTGTAGAATTTAGTTGTATTTTAGCTACAGTTTTAGTCACAAGTTTCCTTTGCTCTTTATATATGTTTTCTCTAAGATTCATATGGTTTGACGCCATTCTTGTAAAACATTTCTACTGTAATAAAGTTGTTTCTGAACCTGAACCCAAAAATACACACTGAACTACTGCTAAGAAGCTCGGCACAAGAGTGTTCAGATGTTAACTCACACGATTTCGTTTATTCTTTTAGTCTTGGTTTTTATCCCTCGTTTATCTCCCATTTACAAAAGTGCATAACTCGTATTTATTTCATCCTCTCCCTATCAATTTAATAAAGATATCAAAGTGGCGGAGCCTCGGTTGTTCCTGGTCGACCCAAATATGTTTTTGCACTATCAAAACTAGTTAATCCGTGAAGGATATGAGGTTCGGATTGTCCCAATATCCTCGAAATAAACGTAAGGGAATGAAATGTTCATCTAAATGTTTCCTTCCTGTTACTGAAACCATTTGTGATGCGGCAACGCCGCCATTCCCCAGCATAACAGCTGTTTAACTTTATGAACGTCAAGAGAATCACAAAATTCCACAGATAAAAACAAAACAATCAAAATTTTTATGTGATTTTCCCGAAGCCTGTGATCTTAAATTTCAATTACGATGTCCAGATAATGCGATGTGCGTAGTGTCCACAGTAATTCGATGGAATGCCTCCTTTTAAGGTAACTTCCTAGACCCTATATAACCTCCAAACCTAGCTCTATAAAATACCCTTACTTGTGTACAGAAAGACGAATCAAAGAGCCTTGACCATTTACCCAAATAAACAAATATGTAACGTTGTCCCAAACGTAAAAATGACACGTTACATGACCAACTTTGCGGAGACAAAAGAGAGATGAGATTATATTTTTTTTTTAGCGGTTTCGTTACACATTTTTACCTCATGGGGTGGATCTCGGACTGGGTTGCTGTCTGTCTCATTCTACCCAATGTAGAATGATGACAGCAGATATTTGGTCTAGATCTCCCCTATGATGGAACGATTTTGGAAGTATATATTTTTTTTAACAATCATTCATATAATTGAGTCCTACGCTACTGACTCAGATGTAGGTACACTATGACCTGTTAAAGGAGTCCGTCTACCTGTAAAGTGCTTCTAGTTTTGTCATCATAATTCAATCTTTTAGAATTTTATTCTGTCTATTAGTCAATTTTTTTGGGTTTTTAATTACACAAATACTCTGGAAGCCTCGGAAGTAAGTAGAATTTCATTGTTTGGCTGCAACGTTTGGGTTGAACTGTATGTTATTTAAGATCTTCTTTGTAAAACATTGGTATTAAATAATGTGGCGCACTTAAAATTTTCTTATTTCTGAACCCCCCCCTTCTCCACTGTATAAAAGTTACCGGGCATATCAATGTTTTACCTAGCTGGAAAATACAGTTCTGCTTCCAGATATTTGTTTAATTATTCAGTGGGTTTTTGTGTCACAGATTGGCAAATTGTGTTTGTTCTAATTACAATGTCACAAAATGGCGGCAACGTCTTTAAGCTGCCACAAATGTCACACAATGCATTTTAAATAGGCCACAAATTGGCGCCCAAATTTTTTCTTAACTTTTTTAATAGGCCACAAATTGGCGCCCAACGTGTGTTTTGGCTAGTTTTTTTAACATCTGATGTAATTTTTTTTGGAATTGAATTTGGAAAAGAAAAAGACAAAATTATTTTTAAATTTTTTTTTGAGAAAATTTTTTTGTGGTACAGCCAAAGCCAGGTTAAAGGCTTTCAGTGGCTGTGGGTGGTTTTGACACTCAATCATTTTTTTTCATAAAAAACAAGATCATTGGTTTTTGGAAATAATACTTTTTTAAATATTTTTTTTTAGTAATATTTGAACGTTGATTTGGAACTCGGTTTGTTGTTTTAGTAATCCTCTTAGTTTTTTATTAGCTTATCTTCACAAGTTTTTTCTTCACAAGATTCATTTTTATTTATTAAGGAAGAATAAGTGGATAAAAAAACATAGGAGTTTTTATTGAACAGAGTCCAACTCATGTTCTTAATTCTTTAAAGTTTTTGTAGGAAAACATGTTTGAATGTTTTAAATTTTTTAAAGAAAAATAAATACAACAATGTAAATTTACTTCAATTTTTATTCGTTGATTTATAGGTGGATGGACCTCCAGACATGGTCTTTTTATGTTTTAAATATATGACATAGGTAGTGTGTTTTTTTCTAACAATTTTTTTCTGCAGGTTCATTTATTTATATTTTATTATTTCCTGCTTGTGATAAGATAGAAATTGTTTCACAGATTATTTTTTAGTACAGTCAATTTATTTAGGTCAACAAGTTTTTTTGGTGATTTTAATTTTTTTGTGGGATATCACCACTTGGTATTTGGAATATTTTTACAGGGTTTCACACAAATGTTTCTTGGCTAGGTTGTTTTAGGGTAAATATAGCTTAACAGCTGGTAGCTTTGTTTAGTTGAAAGTATTAATTAGTAATAAAAGAAAAGGAAAATGAGTTTATTTTGCTTTGTCATTTTCTTTTCTTGTTTTTTTTTGGAGGTAACTGTTGATGACAATTAAGAACTTACGTCACTCAGTTACATCGGGTCAGAGGAGGGTACTACTACTAGTGTCGGCTCGGGAGGTTAGGAAACACAAGGCTAAAACCCCTAGAGTGACACCTTGGCTGAAGATCAATGCCTGACTGGTCAATTTTTTTTGGTAGAAAATACAGCGTTGGGCTTTGGAGTGCATTTTTTAAAAATGACCTACGGGTATTTCTATCAATTAAAGTTTTCTGGTACACATTTATTTTTTTTCTGTATTTTTTTCTGCGTTCAGGTCATAGCTTGGTCATGGCCATTGGAGAGCAAACATTTATGTTTGAGCCTTGAGAAGTTTTGCCTGCTCCAGATTGAATACAGAGAAAATGAATTTGAAGCCCAACTAGATATAATACCACAAAAGAAATGTTTAACTGAGACAGATATAGATATAAGTTTTTTGATTTTTTTTTTAGTTCATTTGTAAAGTTCAGTAACTTTTTTAAGTAATATCATTGTGAGGCCGTGAAATTGGTCAGTGAATTTAAGAGAGACTTTCAACTAAATATAAATGCTAGGCGGGTAAAAATATTTCCAAATTTTGCTTCTTTTTTAATAATTTAATTTTTCGTAAAAGATTATTTCCTTTCTGTTAACATAACTTCTCGAATTCTTGTTTTGGTCAAAACGGTTTGTATAGTGGTCGTAGTTTTAAAGGGTGACCAGACAGGTTGTATTTTTTTTGGGGGACCAAACAGGAACTTCTTGAGTTGCAAAAGGGGAACTTTTTTTTGTCTTAGTTGATCAGGCAGGAATAAATAAATCTTTTTACTCCCGAATCATAATTTTAAATAACAAGATTTATTGGTTAAGTGTTTGGGTCTTATAGAAAAAAAAACGTTTTGTTTGGAGGGTACTGGTATGATATGAAATTATTTTAATTTCATGCCAAATGTTGTTTGACGGCAGATATGCTAGTCTTCAGTTTTTTTGTTAGTTTGCAGTTCAGGACAGTGGCGTGTACTTAAAGGGGCCTTACATCTGCGCCCATTGTAAAGCAACTTCCAACATACTTGCTTAGCTTTTCACTTAATCTTCGTTTTGTTGCTTCTGAAATTAAAGCGTTATGTTGGATAACGATTGATGGTGTTAGACTGAGAAAGTACCTAGGTATTTAGGGATGAAAACTTGGAAGTTGTGGACAATTGGGAAATAATTTTTTTTATTTAATTTTTTTTTAATTTTAAAATAGTTTCATACTGGTGACCTCAAATAATGAAGCAAATTTTTAAATTACAATACACTGTTGTGGAATAAATGGGAAAGTGTTCAGGTTAAACAATCAATTTAAGATGATTGATTTTTAAAAAAACGATTTTAATCTAAGAATAAATTTAAAAACAATAGGTTTTCTTTGATGAGACTAAACAATGATGATATACTTTTTTTTTGTTGTGCATAATATGATAGTAGTACCTTTTGTATTGCAATAATTAGGGGTTTTCCTCCCGCGAGCTGGGTGGAAATGGAAGAAATGTTTGGTTCGGAGTGTAGAAATCGAGGAACGAGGACTTCCTGCTAATCTTTTTAGGATTTCGCAACTTCGGTTTTCGCTAAATTAAAATACATCCAAATTTGGCCTACAGGCTGAATCTCGCATTTTCCAGGACCTTGCAGATTCGCGGAGAAAGACAATTTTTGTGATCTGTTTAGTTATGATAGGAATTAAAATAGTAACATGCACATGAGGGAACTAGATATATTTAGGTTAAAAAGTAGTAAGAACACTGATCTGAACAGTTTTCCATAATAGTGTCCTATTTTCACAGGGTGCTTCAAAATATCTTCACCCTTTCTTTGAAATAAGATATTGTTTCGCCTGTGGGTTTTTGACCGTTTGAAAAATATATAGGGTCCAGATGGGATTGGAATGGAAATCACAAGTTTTTGGGTTTTATTGACATTATACTTAGGGAATAGGGGAAATGTCTAATAAAAAGTTTTTGGTTTTAGGCCGAGTTTTGTTAAGATAACAAAAGTTTAATTGGGGCCGGGAGTTTTATTATGCTCTTTTAAAATTAATATAATAGTTTTGGCTTCTTGATTTTTGTTTTTTGGGTTTTTACGCAGGATTATTCCCAACTGTTTCATTTCAAAATATCATTTGTTGGTGATAGGGTCTCATTAGCCCTTGGACATTTGGTAGTTTTGCTTTGACTGATAGTTGTGGAAAGGGCCCAACAATTTTAGATCTCGTGAACACCAGGAATAAAGATCTGAGAATGCATTAAGCAGTAAATTTTTTTTTTGAGTAGATGTTGTGTGTAAAGACACTTGAGTAGGCAGATTTAGTTTTACAACGTTCTTATAGGTGATCCTTGAAATTGTTTCCATATTTGTTTTTTTGAAAGTGCACACAAGAAAATTCTTTACGGAGTTGAGTGCAAAGGTTCTTCACATTATAGTGGTACAGTAAATAAGTACTAACGTTGCTTATTTCCTTAAGTAATAATTTTAAACAAATACACTAACATCGGTTGTTTTTTTGGAACATAAATATTTTTTTCTTTTCCTAAACTGATTGTTTTTTGCAATTACGATTTTTATACCTTATGATTTTTCAGTAAATTTAATTTTCAACATTTTTTTGTATAGTAAATTAATTTTTCTAGCTCATTTACTTTTCACATTGCCACAGTTTTGGGAGAGGGAAGGGAATTGACAACTGTTTTTTTAAAGGAAAAGAACAAAAACTGTTGCATGACAACTCGAATAAGATTTTTCTGGTGTTGATTTTGTAAAAGGAAAATTTTTAAGGTTCACTAATAGGAGCTGCAACCCCACTTAAACATTTTTAATTTTTTTTTGAAAATATTTTTTTAAATATTTTTTTAATATTTTTTTTAAATTTTTTTTAAGAAGGGAAACTTGATTTTCTTGTTGGACATTTTTTCCTTGGTGCATAGTAGTACCTTGTCCCTACAATGGTTCTACCAGTTTATTTAAATATTTTTTTTTCTGAATTAAAATATAATTTCATTTCGAACTCTCGCGTTTTAACAACCTATCATCATTCGTTTAAAAAATTTTTTTCTTCTCCCTACTCCAAACCACCTATCAGAGTGGAGTAACTTTTGAAAATTTTAGTGAGTCACTAATTAATTTTTTTTACTATTGGACTACTGTGGTCGACACCAAAAATTTTTTTTTTAATTTTTTTTTTGGACACCTTTCGGTACGGTCCTAGGGTCTTTTTGACCATGACCATGGTTTGCATCAATTTAGTTTAAGTTTTGGGAATTTCATTTTAATGAAGATTAGAGAGTTGCAGTCCTACCAAGACGTTATCTCTGTAAATTTTTTAATAACATCGGTATTTTTTTTTTTAATTACACACAACATCCTTGCTAGTCTAATTCGACGCAATTTCAGCGAGCGGATTTTTTTTTAATTGAGCATATTTTACGATTTCTATATCATGAATCTGTTCCGACGTTTATTGCGTTCACTTATATATTAAGGGATGATGTGACCTTAAGCAATGCATGTTTCGTGTAAACTCAGAGTAGGTAAGCAGGTTAAAGTGGGTTTTGATTTATTCTTTTTAGAAAAATCATTGTATACGGCGATTTGGGTTTTTTTTTGAGGAGTTTATTAGTGGAGCCGTTCTGCAATAGCAGGAGTATACCCTAGCGTTAACTGTGTACAACAGCTTTGGGATTTTTTTTGTTATAGGTAGTCTGTTGTACGTTCCATTTAGGGATAAATTTACCTACTCGGTTGCTGAGGTAAACAAACATCACTTAACTTTAATTTTAATCCAGTTCAGCTAGGATAAGCGCAATCATTTTTTTTTTGGTTTTACTCACGCAGGAGTGAAACATAAGACCTAAACACTGCCAAAACTCTTGTCTCTCTTTTATTTTTAAAAATTTTTTTTTATGGCTACTTGTTAATTCTAATTTAGGATTTAAGTAGTTATTTCTCTCTGCAGGGTTGGACGTCATAGTTGGTTGTACAAATACTTAATATAAATTATGATTACATTTTTAAATGCAAATAAATTTTATTTTCTTACTGCTCCGGTGATTTTCGGTTTTGTTCGCGTCTGCCCGTATTTAAGTTTTATATTTTCTACATTTGTGAGAAAATTTATAGTGATTTTCACTGGTGAATTTAAAGTGAACTTTGTGTTTGTTATTGCGTGGTTTAGTTTTTATAATTGGGAGGTAGTTTAAAGTTTAAATCTAAAAGGCACCATGGCTGTTTCTGTGAGTCGGTTGTCTGACATAAGGTACTTAGTCAAGGACGAATTAATCTATGAGTTAACATGGAGAGGCATAGCCATTGGATCGGTGGAAGAAATGAAACAACAGCTTATGCTGATTAAGCAAAGAGAAAAGACTGATACAAGTATGAGATACCCTCCGTATCCCTTTAAATTTGGCCAGGATGCTTTTAGCTGCATGAAGAAGCTTGATAGACTGGTACCGCTGGTAGAGAAGTTCTCTGGTACGAGTAAAGGGGGAGAGTTTAGAAAAATCGCTGTAAGGTTGGAACATGTGTTAGCCAGGATAAATAACATGAATCCGTCTAACTTTGAAGAAAGTCAAACCAAAGGCATACTGGTTGCGGAAACCTTGAGTTTGATTGGGAGGTTGCAGAGCCAAGCAACAGATTTATTGAGAGTTGGCGTTGCCTCAGATGATGATGAAGCATCTGAAACCCATTCAACGAGTCGAGGCTCAGACCACTCAACAAATGCTGGCAACATACCAAACCAGTCTCATTTCCCGCAACCACAGCACTCGAGCACACAAAGAACAGCTCAACAGCCTACGAACCAACCGTCGGTCATTGCTCCAGTGCAAATGCAAGTGCTAACGAACCCAACTCAAGCACCAATACAGGCACCAGTCCCTATGCCGATTGAGAATTACGGTACATCAGCTTTTCATTATCAACAACCGTCTACCGTTCCTTTGAGTCTAGCTGCCCTCCAAAGTAGCATTGCACCAATTGCTCAGTCACGACCATTTTCTTGTTCGTCGCCAGTACCAATGTCAAGTGATCCTGGTACTTCATATCATGTTGCACCTGTACCTCCGCATAAGTGGAACTTAAAATTTACAGGCGAGAGGGGTACAATCTCCGTCACCGCATTTTTCGAGAGAGTGGACGAGTTGAGTCAGGCTAGAGGAGTCAGCAAAAAGGTTTTACTGAATTCGGGCATTGATCTTTTTGAAAAGTCAGCTTATACGTTTTACAAAGATGTACGTAGGGAAGTCCATACATGGGAACAGCTGGAACAAAGGTTCATGGCAGAATATCTTCCTTCTTCATATGGCGAGAAGCTATTGAAGGAAATACAAAAACGTAAACAAGGCCCCGGAGAGTCTATAGGGACCTATATTGCTGTCATGAACACATACTTCCAAAGACTTGGCTGTCCTGTTTCCGAAGAAGCAAAATTAGCTATCGTCTTCAGAAATATCGCGGACATCTATAAAAATGGGTTAATTGCTACTGAGGTCAATAGCCTATCACATTTAAAGGATCTGTGTCGTAGAATAGACCAGAGATATGGGTTAGAGGAGGAAAATTTTACACCTAGGAAAAACCAATCTATTGAACCTGACTTGGCCTACGTTGAGAGCGATTGTGACGATTTTTCAACAGGGGTTGATGCAATTCAAATATCAGGTGCCGGGACATCAAATCAACAGAATTTGAATATTCCTGATAATAGATTTAACAGAGATAGGCAACAGCCAGCAAGCAGTTTCGCTGCTGGAGCTGATAGAGATAGACAACAACCAGCTAGTGGTCAGTCTAGTGTAAATGACAGAGATGGACAACCACCACAAGGTGCTAGACCTGGTAGGGCGAATAGGGACGTGGTATGTTATAGATGCAACCAAACAGGGCACATGGCAATCGGGTGCGCACTACCTAGGGGCAAACAGTGCTATTCGTGTGGTCAGGCAGGGGTTACAGTAAGAGAATGTCGTAATTGTAATCGTCAGGGAAACGGACCCAGGCGTTCGTAGGTGGTCGACCTTCGAGTCAGCCTGAACAAGCATCGACCGATAGGCTAACGTACGTTTTAGATTATGTGATAAGTCATGCTCGTAAAGATGAAAGGCCTTATTTAGAAGTGGATGTGCTCGGAAATAAGTTATTAGGTTTGTTGGATTCCGGGGCTTCACGTACCTTTTTAGGGAATCATGGTTGGTCAATCATCGAGAGGTTTGGTTTTTCACTTGATACGACAAAGAAGACGAGTTGTATTGTGGCAAATGGTCAAAGCACGAGTAGTATTGGGACAGTGCAGCTTCCTATGCGAGTTCAGGATAAATTTAGGTTAATAGAGGTCGTCGTCGTTCCTGAATTGCCGCACACTTTGATTTTGGGATTAGATTTTTGGATTTCGATGGGGATAGTACCGAACTTAAGTACTAATGAGTGGCACTTTGCCGATAATAAAGATGTGATTTGTTCTTTAGAAACATCAGACCAACAAACAACTCTTACACCTTATGAATCAGAACGACTAGAGGAATTGGTCGTTAAATATAAGAATATGATGGGTGACTCACTGGGATGTACAGACAGAGTAGAACATAAGATTACAACAAATGCAGCACCGATAAGACAACGTTCATATAAGGTCTCACCGGTCATTCAAAAACTTATTGATGACGAAATCGACGAAATGCTGAAAATGGATGTGATAGAACGTAGTAGTAGTTCATGGGCTTCACCAGTGGTAATGGTACAAAAGAAAAACACAAAGAAATATCGTTTCTGTGTAGACTACCGCAAATTGAACTCAGTGACGGCGCGTGATAGTTATCCTTTACCACTCGTATCCGAGACTCTTGACAAATTGAAAGATGCTAAGTACTTGTCAACTTTAGATATTAAGAGTGCTTATTGGCAAGTACCAATGGAAGAATCATCGAAGCCACTAACAGCATTCATCTGTCGACGAGGTCTCTTCCAATTTAAGCGTTTACCATTTGGTCTTCATAATGCACCTGCAACTTGGCAGAGACTCATAGATAGCATCATAGGAAACGATTTAGACCCCTACGTGTACGTATATCTCGATGACCTCGTAATTGTCACACAGAGCTTTTCTGAACATCTTAGAATTCTTGAGGAAGTCCTACGAAGATTGCAGAATGCAAAGATAACGGTAAGTTGGGAGAAATGCTAACTGTGTAGGCCAGAAATGACTTATTTAGGTTTCGTAGTGGACCGTCGAGGCATCCGAGTTGACCCTAATAAAATTAAAGCTATGTTAGAGCTCCAGAGGCCAAGAACTGTCAGAGAAGTTCGTAGAGTTGTAGGTACAATATCCTGGTACAGACGTTTCATAGAGAATTTTTCAGCGATAATAGCTCCGATTACAGCTCTAACTAAGAAAAATCAAAAGTTCGATTGGACTCCAGACTGCGAAAAGGCATTTATTAAGATTAAGGAACTTTTAGTGACTGCACCGATTCTTACATGTCCAGATTATACCAAGGAATTTGTCATTCAAACAGACGCCTCAGGATATGGAATAGGAGCATGTTTAACGCAGCCTTATCCTGAAGGAGACAAAGTCATATGCTATTTGAGTCGATCTTTGACTAAGCAAGAACGTGTTTACACGACCACCGAGCGAGAATGTTTGGCATTGGTTTGGGCGATAGAGAAGCTCCGGCCTTATATTGAGGGGATCTCGTTTAAGGTCATAACAGATCATTTTAGTTTAAAATGGCTTCATAGCTTAAAAGAGCCCAGTGGAAGACTTGCTCGTTGGTCTGTAAAACTGCAGCAATATGATTTTGAAGTAATCCATCGGAAAGGGAAAGATTTAGTTGTCCCGGACATGTTGTCTCGTGCAGTACCTATGATTGATACAATCTCGCAGCCCAGAGATGTTTCAACAGCAATTAAAGATCGATGGTACCAAAAGATGGTAAAGAGGGTCGTAGAATCACCACTAAAATTCATGAATTGGAGATACACTGATAATAAGTTGTATAAATATGTCAAACAAGAATACCCTCAACTTTCACCATCTAACGAATATTGGAAAGAGGTAGTCCCCAAAGATCATAGGCGTAGAATTATTGGAGAAGCTCACGATCCTCCTACCGCAGGGCATATGGGTGTGTATAAAACCTTCCACAGACTGGCAGAAAAGTATTATTGGCCAAAAATGCGTCAGGACGTGGCAACTTTTGTAAAGAAATGCTTTGTCTGTGCAGCTCATAAAGGTGATACACAAGGTGTATCTGATCAGATGATATCTCACCCAAAACCAACTCGTCCTTGGGAAATTATTTCGACTGATTTATGTGGACCTTTACCTCGTTCGACAAAGGGTAATTGCTGGATTCTCGTCGTGACGGACTATTTAAGTAAGTTTTCCTTAGTTTTTCCAATGCGAACAGCCCCTACTCAAGCTGTTGTCAAACATCTTGAGGAGCAAGTATTTATGGTCTTCGGAGTACCCCGTTTGATACTTTGTGATAATGGCCGTCAGTACAAAAGTAACGAATTTAAGCGTTTTGCTGAGAGTTATCAGGTTAAAATTCAGTATAATCCGTACTATCACCCCAGAGCGAATCCAACAGAAAGGACGAATCGCACGTTAAAAACCATGTTATGTTGTTATGTGAAAGACAACCACAGGAAGTGGGACGAACAAATACATATACTTGCCTGCGCGATTCGTACTGCAACCCATGAGACAACCAGGATGTCTCCTTTCTTTGTTAATTTTGGTAGGAATATGTGTTTATCAGGTAAAGATTACTCCAACCCAGTTTTGTTATCTGAAGAGAATGGTGTACAATCCGCAGCTGAAAGTAAGAACGAAGGTTTCCGGAAGCTCTATGCGGATGTTAAGAGAAGGTTAGAGGTGGCGGGAGAGAAAAACGTAGTTCAGTATAATTTGCGTACAAGGGTACCCAACTTTGTTGTGGGTCAGCGTGTTTGGAAGAAAAATTATGTTTTGTCGGATGCTGCGAAGTTTTTCTCGAAGAAGTTAGCACCGAAATTCGTTGGTCCTTATGTGATGAGGAATAAAATTTCTCCATGGATATTTGAGCTTCAGGAACCATCGGGTAAAGTACTGCCAGGGAGTTGGCATGCCAAAGACCTTAAGTCGGCAGCGGACCTCTCCGATTAACCTTTTTAGGTTAATCGTCTTGAAGTTGGGGGGGATTATGTAACGTGTCATTTTTACGTTTAAGACAACGTTACATATTTGTTTATTTAGGTAAATAATCAAGGCTCTTTGATTCGTCTTTCTGTACACAAAGTAAGGGTATTTTATAGAGATAGGTTTGGAGGTTATATAGTGTCTAGGAAGTTACCTTAAAAGGAGGCATTCCATCGAATTACTGTGGACACTACGCACATCGCATTATCTGGACATCGTAATTGGAATTTAGGATCACAGGTTTCGGGAAAATCACATAAAACTTTTGGTTGTTTTGTTTATTTCTGCAGTTTCGTCGTTTACTTGACGTACATAAAGTTAAACAGCTGTTATGCTGGGGAATGGCGGCGTTGCCGCATCACAAACGGATTCAGTAACAGGAAGGAAACATTTAGATGAACATTTCATTCCCTTACGTTTATTTTCGAGGATATTGGGACAATCCGAACCTCATAGCTAGTTGTGACAGCACGAAAACATATTTAGGTCCACGGTTTGACCAGTAACAACCGAGGCTCCGACCACTTTGATATCTTTATTAATTTGATAGGGAGAGGATGGAATAAATACGAGTCGTGCACTTTTGTAAATGGGAGATAAACGAGGGATAAAAAACCAAGACTAAAAGAATAAACGAAATGGTGTGAGTTAACATCTGAACACTCTTGTGCCGAGCTTCTTAGCAGTAGTTCAGTGTGTATTTTTAGGTTCAGGTTCAGAAACAACTTTATTAATGTAGAAATGTTTTACAAAAATGGCGTCAAACCATATGAATCTTAGAGAAAACATTTATAAAGAGCAAAGGAAACTTTTGACGAAAACTGTAACTAAAATACAACTAAATTCTACACTTAGTATAGCTTTACTCATATGGGAATTGGTTGAATGTTCAAATATTCCTGGGGTTGATACATGCTCGAATCTCCAGTGATTGAATTTACAATTGATGGTTTCAATGCTGAGCTTCTTCTAGTCCGTCGGGTTATTCTTCTTCTACTTGATATGTTGGTGGGGGTCCGGTAGGCAAATGTTCGGTCAAATGTATGGAGGGTGTCTCGACGTCCTTGTTATAAAAATTTCAACCGTGGAAATAGATCCGACAACACCTCAAGGTGCGTTTTACATACTTCCTATCCCCTTGGTCGGTGCTGCCCCTATAGACCTGTATAGAACTATTGCTGTACCTCATTGGTTAGTTTGAAAATCGCGGGTTTTTCTGGTTGGTTGGCATTGCGTTTTACTGTCCCCACTCCCCACCAAATTTACAAAACGGTTTCCGGCCACCTCGGTTTTTGTGTTCTGCCTGGTCTCTTTGCTAACAAATTTTGGCTGGGTCGGCAGCAGGCTCTGGGATCGCCATTGTTTTGGTTAGTGGCACTGCAAAAAACTGCAGGTTCTGTCCCAGAGGCTGTGAGGAGTGAGCCGTCGTGTTTTAGGCGTAATCTGAAGTGACGCTCGCACCCTTTTGAGGGGAAATTAAGTCGGCCTACGCCATTTGCACGGAAAGAGCATTGGTAAGTTCGATTTTATTTTTTCATTCTTTTTTTTATTATTTGAGGACTCTTAAAGATAATAATTGCCTCCCAAATTGTAATTATTTTTTGTGTGAAATGTATTTTTTTTTGACAAAAGACGTGGGGAATTTTTGGCGTTTTTACATTTTTTCTTTTAACCACGTGTTGGATAAAAACTATATATTGTTTTTCTCCTTTGTCTACAGCCCTGTCCATTCCATCGGCAGCGGTGCTGGACGCTGGTGGGAAGCCGGACGGGCCAGTTATAACCCTGGGAAAGGTACGTTAGGATTATTTTAGTTCATCTGTTTAAATCTACTTTGTTTTATTGAGTCGACATGGGGTCCTCGATTTAAGTTACTGTGTAGGGGAACTTCGTGCAAAATTGACGAATTCCAGGAAACTGAAACATTTCATTTTCCACAGGGTTCTACGCTCGGGCAAAGAATCAGCAACATTTTCCACAACCAGTGTGGCTCTAGCGTGATGTGCTAAGCGGGCACTAGGGGAGGCGCGAGCAGAACGGGACCTGGAGTAGCAGAAGATGTCTGGTACAACACATCCAGGTTTACAAAATAAAACACATTTTTTTATTTTAACAATATAATCAAGGACCAAGGTAGGAGCAAGCCTTAACTATAATTTTTCTCTCATATATAACTTTCACAATATAATTTAGAAGTGATCTTTCCCTATATAATTTTGCACAGCTTAATTTTAACACTTCTTGTAAACGCAAGGTAACGGTATGACGTCATAACCACAATTTTGCGGTGTATTTACTAAGTTTTCCTTCATTTCATTTATTTGAGACAATTTCTCTTGTGAAATTTGGATTGTCTTGCTACTTAGGCCCTGACTTGTTCCACTACATTTCATTAATTTTTTTTCTATTTCATGTTTTTGGTAATACTCCAGTTTTACCTTTTAAAATAAACAAGATGAACTAATTTTTCTTGTGTTATTTGTACAACCCGATGACCAACTTTGCGGAGACAAAAGAGAGATGAGATTATATTTTTTTTTTTAGCGGTTTCGTTACACATTTTTACCTCATGGGGTGGATCTCGGACTGGGTTGCTGTCTGTCTCATTCTACCCAATGCAGAATGATGACAGCAGATATTTGGTCTAGATCTCCCCTATGATGGAACGATTTTGGAAGTATATATTTTTTTTAACAATCATTCATATAATTGAGTCCTACGCTACTAACTCAGATGTAGGTACACTATGACCTGTTAAAGGAGTCCGTCTACCTGTAAAGTGCTTCTAGTTTTGTCATCATAATTCAATCTTTTAGAATTTTATTCTGTCTATTAGTCAATTTTTTTGGGTTTTTAATTACACAAATACTCTGGAAGCCTCGGAAGTAAGTAGAATTTCATTGTTTGGCTGCAACGTTTGGGTTGAACTGTATTTTATTTAAGATCTTCTTTGTAAAACATTGGTATTAAATAATGTGGCGCACTTAAAATTTTCTTATTTCTGAACCCCCCCCTTCTCCACTGTATAAAAGTTACCGGGCATATCAATGTTTTACCTAGCTGGAAAATACAGTTCTGCTTCCAGATATTTGTTTAATTATTCAGTGGGTTTTTGTGTCACAGATTGGCAAATTGTGTTTGTTCTAATTACAATGTCACAAAATGGCGGCAACGTCTTTAAGCTGCCACAAATGTCACACAATGCATTTTAAATAGGCCACAAATTGGCGCCCAAATTTTTTCTTAACTTTTTTAATAGGCCACAAACTATAGTACCCAGTGTGAGCTTAGAGGCCCATATATTATCAGAGTATTTTTTTATTGTTTTGAAAGAAAATTATAATTATTAATAAAATTAATATTTTATTATTTATTGAAAAAAATATAAAATTTCTTAAGCATGGCGCTCTCAGCAACAAAGTTAAAATTTTAAAATTGACAAATAGTAAATCAAACTTAAAATTGTTTATTATAGTAGGCTTTGAAAATAAAAAACAATAAAATCCAATAAAGTTGCTGTCTGCGTCTATTCTGTCAAACTTTTTTAAAACTACAGAACTGTTTGTAAAATTACTTAATAATTAAAATCATATTCTGTTTAAAAACCTGCTTAAGTATACACCGAGGCACAAAAAAAATACACTGATGATTTTAATGCAATGGTAGTGGTCCATAGAGCACCCTGTACATTGTACATCAACTTTTTCAACGGAATCGTCTTGCAAATTTCAAGAAAACCTACTTGCTAGTTAGTTTATGCAAAAATATTATTTAGTAGAAAGAATTGAAGAAAGTATCATACATAATTTAGGCATTTCACTCACATGCAATAAAAACTTTAAATGCAAAAATCTCAAAAACCGTTGCTCTGAGCGACGTTAAAACAGTATAACTTTTTTAGATAAAAAGGATGGAAAAACCATTATTTTACATAAAAACTGGAATACACCGAGGCACAAAAAAAATACAGTGATTTTAATGCAATGGTAGTGGTCCAAGGAACACCCCGTACATTGTACATCAAAATTTTCAACGAAGTCGTCTTGCCAATTCAAAAAAATTTACACGCTTAAAATTTTTTGCAAAAATATTAATTAGTAAAAAAGTTATTAAAGAAAATCGAATTGAAAAAATAAAGTTTAACACCCTGTATCTCGGTTAGTACGAAATTTTGGACTAAGGTAAGTGTGGTTAAATCGTAATATTTTGACCCAGGGAATCTACAGTTTAACTATGTACCATTAGTTCTGGGACACCCTGTATAAGTAACAGCGTGTCCCATTTTCGATGGGATTAAATGGGAAACTCGATTTTTTTGAGCCCTTAAAAATCGGAATGGGACAACTGGGCGCCGCCAACTGGGCGCCGCCAACTCGGCGCCGCCAACTGGGCGCCGGGCCAACTGGGCGCCGGGCCAACTCGGCGCCCCAAACGGGGCACCTACCAACTCGGCGCCGGACTAAAATTTTTTTTTTAAATAAAATGTGTAGGTGAAAAATAAAATATATTATTTATATAAAAACATCTTTAAAAAATCCGTTGCGCAATTTTTTACAAGCTTTTATTTAGCTTCAGATGTTCTGTCTAACTAACTAACTAACTAAACTAATTTGGATGAAATTTGGTACACACGTAGTGGTCCCATGACAGTACAACAATAAGAGAAAAATATCCTCCCACCCCTACCCCCACGCCCTTCCATAGAAAAATTTGTTTTTGACACACATCCCGTTATCCGATTTGGATGAAATTTGGTATACATATAATGATCCGATGACAATACAATATTAAGAAAAAAATATCCACCCACCTCTACCCCCACCCCCTTTCATATAAAAATGAGTTTTTGACACACCTTTCATTATCCGATTTGGATGAAATTTGGTATACATATAGTGGTCCGGTGACAATACAACATTTAAAAAAAAATCCTACCACTCCTACCCCCACCCTCATCTATAGAAAAATGCGTTTTTGACACACTTCCCATTATCCGATTTGGATGAAATTTGGTATACATATGGTGGTCCGATAACAATACAACAATAATGAAAAAATGTTCTCCCACCCCTGCCCCCCACCCCCTTCCATAAAAAAATGCGTTTTTGACACACTTCACTTCAAATGACTTTTATAAAATTTGGTATATGCATAAAGGTCCGATGGCAATACAGCCCAAACAAAAAATATATTTCTACCTCTACCCCCACCCTGTCCTTCCCCCAATAGAAAAATGAGTTTTCAAACAACTCACGATCAGCGATTTCATTATAATCTAGAATAAACTCTTCTTTATTTATTATATTTATACGGATATCTTATCGTGCTAACATCGTCAAAATTTCCATCAGTCGGCCATCGCTTTTATTATTATGATAATATTAGAATGTTAGAAAATTATTTTTTAATTTTTAGTGCATTTTATAAAAGCTTGTGACTATTTTTTACTAATTTATTTGAAATTTGTTTTTGTTAAGTAAAGTTAAATCCATTAAGTCGACTGTTGAATCTTGGTAGTTGTAGTGTTTGGTAACCTGGTAATACTACAATTTACGTTTTTTATTACAACAATGGCGGATCCAAAAATCAAAATGGCGGATCCAAAATGGCGGATTTTCTTATTTACTAACCGATTTGTCTCAAATTTGAAATATTACATTGCTTGAGGTCATTTAACAAAATTTTTTACTCAAACTTAAAAAATACAAAAATCCAAATCGAATAATGGGAAGGGTGTCAAAAGCGCATTTTCTATGGAAGGGGGTGGGGGTAGGGGTGGGAGGATATTTTTTTCTTAATATTGTATTGTCATCGGATCACTATGTGAATACCAAATTTCATCCAAATCGGATAATGGGAAGTGTGTCAAAAACTCATTTTTCTATGAAAGGGGTGGGGGTAGTGGTGGGAGGATATTTTTTTCTTAATATTGTATTGTTATCGGTTCACTATATGTATACCAAATTTCATCCAAATCGGATAATGGGAAGTGTGTCAAAAACGCATTTTTGTATAGATGAGGGTGGGGGTAGGAGTGGTAGGATTTTTTTTTCAATGTTGTATTGTCATCGGACCAAATTTCATCCAAAGCGGATAATGGGAAGGGTGTCAAAAACGCATTTTCTATGGAAGGGGGTGCGGGTAGGAGTGGGAGGATATATTTTTTTTAATGTTGTATTGTCATCGGACCACTATGTGAATACCAAATTTCATCCAAATCGGATAATGGGAAGTGTGTCAAAAACTCATTTTTCTATGAAAGGGGGTGGGGGTAGAGGTGGGAGGATATTTTTTTCTTGATATTGTATTGTCATCGGATCACTATATGTATACCAAATTTCATCCAAATCGATTAACGGGATGTGTGGCAAAAACAAATTTTTCTATGGAAGTGGGTGGGGGTAGAGGTGGGAGGATATATTTTTTTAAATGTTGTATTGTCATCGGACCACTATGTGAATACCAAATTTCATCCAAATCGGATAATGGGAAGTGTGTCAAAAACTCATTTTTCTATGAAAGGGGGTGGTGGTAGAGGTGGGAGGATATTTTTTTCTTGATATTGTATTGTCATCGGATCACTATATGTATACCAAATTTCATCCAAATCGGATAACGGGATGTGTGTCAAAAACAAATTTTTCTATGGAAGGGGGTGGGGGTAGGGATGGGAGGATATTTTTTCTTATTGTTGTATTATCATCGGACCACTATGTGTGTTCCAAATTTTATCCAAATCGGATAACGGGAAGTGTGCAAAAACCCATTTTTCTATAGAAGGGATGGGGGTAGGGGTAGGAGGATATTTTTTTCTTTATGTTGTATTGTCATGGGACCACTACGTGTGTACCAAATTTCATCCAAATCGGATAATGGGAAGTGTGTCAAAAACGCTTCACAAAATTTCATTGACAGAACATCTGAAGCTAAATAAAAGCTTGTAAAAAATTGCGTAAAGGATTTTTTAAAGATGTTTTTATATAAATAATATATTTTATTTTTCATCTACACATTTTATCAAAAAAAAAAAAAATTTGTCCGGCGCCGAGTTGGCCGGCGCCCAGTTGGCGGCGCCGAGTTGGCCCGGCGCCCAGTTGGCTCGGCGCCAAGTTGGCGGCGCCCAGTTGTCCTAGACCGCTTAAAAATGGTATAATCAGATTTTTGCTATACCCCATAGTTTCGCTAATACAGGGAGTTTTTGAAAAAATTGCATTTTTAATAATCACTTATATCTCGCTCATTTTGCAAGAAATTTGTATTCTATAAAAACTTTTTTATGGCAACTTTTTTAGAAGAAAATAATGACATTTGTCAATTTTTTAAAATATTGTTTCGTTTTTGAGATATGGTATTTATGATAACAAAATTAAATACGGACCTGAACTTTTTTCATTATTATTTTGATTGGTTTCATGCTATTATTATCACAAAATAATAAAAATGTATTATTTGTTTGTTTTAAGGTTAAAAAAAATAATATTGAATATAAATTTTAGTCCAAAACTGAAAATTCCCAACATTGCCAACATAAATATAAATTATTATTATTTGATACGTGTCAAATTAAAATGGTTTTACGTTAATTTAAAGATTTGTTTGAAACAAAGTCTACGAAAAATACAAAAAAATAACGAATTACAAAAAATAATAACTAATTTTTCTTTAATTACAGTCGAACCTCTATAACTCGAACTCAAAGGGACAACCAAAACAGTTCGAGTTATGGAGAGTTCGAGTTATAGAAATTCGAGTTAAACAGGTTAAAATACATATAAAAAGTGCAGGGACCACTTAAAAGGTTCGAGTTATGGAGAGGTTCGAGTTATAGAGGTTCGAGTTAGAGAGGTTCGACTGTATATAACTAATGTTCACGCCATTATGTGTAATAGTTCGGGGCCTAAGCCGGAAATTTAGGGGCTTGTCTGCATTTTCGCGTACCGTGATGAAATTTGGCACAGAGGTAGCATACACCTAGGAATGCCATTCTAGAAGTGGTGCTCCGATGGAACCCAGTGCAGGGCCAAAAAACAGGGGCGTACTTAAGATGGGAAAGGAAAAATTAATAAATTAAATATAAAACTAGTTCGCCTTCACTTTTTCTTTCTTTAAGCTTCTAGCTATGTAGCTTATAAATTGAAAAAAAATCTGTTAAAATTAAACGTTGGAAATAAGGTTTTTTTTGAGGGAAGAAAGAGCAAATGGTAGGAGGATAAATTGTTCAAATCTTATTTCGTCTAAATTGGTCGTGTGGGGTATCGATTTCTAGCTAATTTAGTATTCTAAACCAAAATAAATATTAATTGAGTCAATACGTCAAACTGTTCACATGATATGTCAAAACTGACACCTTAATCTGGTTTTACCTGAAAAGAGCCACCAACTCAAAACGCACAACAAACTACCTAACCAAGCCTTAATAAAAATTGATAACTTAAGTAAAAGTGAAATCAAGTATCTAGAATTTTGAATTTTTAACATAATCTGCCATTTCTTTGGTGCCCAAGCATACACTTTTAATAAAATTACATAGTTGCATTCTGTTTGAGATTGGTTGTCAGAAGTGATAATTAAATAGATATTTAAGAAATAATGATAATGCACATTATGTAAAAAATATTTTTTATAAAATTAAAGTTACTGTATTTTTCATTAATAACTTTTTACTTAAAAAGAAAAAGTCATAAGACAGCTTTTATTTATATATAAAAAACAATTTCGGTTGCTGGTACTGTATACTATGTGTATCTTTTAAAAATATTTTATTCTACCATAACTCACCTACGCGTTGTTTAATTTTATTCTTGTTTCACCAATTTATTGCGGAAAAAATATTAAAATTTTGCCTAATAACTTAACCGACCTTCTTGATAATAACAATATTACCGACTTTAATTCGAATACCCTGTATGTTTTAAAGTCTCTAACTAACAGCTACATAGGTGATTAACAGTTTAACTCTCTACTATATATTTCCTAATTTTATAAGTGCTGGAAATAATATTTTACGTTTATAAATTATATATTGACCAAAGAAACACCCTGCATTTTGTAAAATTCAGAAAGTATCTTAAACTGCATAACCGGTAGGACCCAAAGTTTGAGATTATTACTTTTTACACCTTGTATCTTTTAGCATATTAAAAAATTACACAAAGATTAACATTTGAGTCATAGCCTGTAATTAGCAGACAAATTGGGCCAAGTTTCATTACAAAATTCGTATTAACGCAGTAGCTAAATTAAATAATGTAAAAAACAGTAAAATTGACAGCAAAGTTGTTGTCGCCCAGTATATACATTCAGAAAAATGTAATGATGTAGGGCTTATCACAGAAATAGGGTACGATAAATGGTTTATAAAGGAGAATATAGTGATTGCAATGAGATGTTTATTTGACATATCTAGAGTTATTTGAATTTTCAGCACTGAAATAAAAAATTAGGAAAAAACTTTATTGTCCAGTTACTTTTTAACACTCTGTACAAAAGTTTTTATTTAAGAAAATGAAACCTGTACTAGTATTGTTGTAGCGTACTGACTTTGAGTTTTCCATAGTAATTTGTAACGTCGGCGTCGTCATAAAAAAAACCACTTAAATTGATCATAAAAATGTAACTTATTTTAAAAACAGCCTCTATTTTAACAGTTCAACAAAAATTTTATTTTCTTTTCGTGAAATAAACGCTAAGTATCTCTTATTTGGTATATATTTTTTGAAAATATCGTTACGTCTAAGAAATCCACATACCTTTCTATCTTTTTAGATTTTTTCAATTTACAATTATTAATTAAAACCCCCCTGTACTCCGACCCTGTATAAGTCACGCCAGTCCAGCAATACTTATTTTAAAGAGAAAGAATTTGTTAATGCTCACAGTAAATTTTAGCAAGTTATCTTGCATAACTAACCGCCTGGATTTTTTTTTCTACTCAGCACCAACACCATAAATTTTTCAAAAAAATATATTATTTTTTATTTCTTGGAAGAAAATTAAACAATATAATTTTTTATCGCTTAAAATAAAAACGTATATGTCCTTATAATCGGTGCCAAGTTGCCAGAATTTTAAAGAGATAGATGCAATTAAAAATAAAACACTCTGTATCTTTGCTTTGCACAAGGTTCATTACGGTATGCAAAAATGCAGACAAAAGTGGCTTAGGCTCCGGACTAAAAGACATTGTTGGCATTTTAAAGTATGCGTAGAAATATTTCTGCCGTTTAAATATTGGAATTTTGTTTCTTGAATAAAGCAGTCAAACATATCACATTTTTCAAAATTTGGATATGGTCAATTTCTAGCCATTTTAGAATAACTTTGAGTGAGCCATTCACAAAAATGACACTGTCAATTCCACGCTTTTGTTTTTCCATGTTGAAGTAAAGTTCATGAGTTGCTGTGCTATACCCTCAAATAATTACTATGATATTAATTTTGTAAAGTTTTAACGTTTTTTTCTTTATTTATAATTCTTTTAATTAACGTTTCAAAACAGATAAACTAAAAGTCTATAAACTAGTGTGTCTTGCAAATTTTAATATACACGGTGTCTCTAAAAGGTCTGTACCTACAAAATCTTAGCACATATTCCTGAGGTCAAAATAAGTCGATTTAATGCAAATTACCAATTAAATTTTTAAAATAAAAAATTTCATGAGCGAAATTGCCGAAAAGCAACAAACTTGAATAAAGCTTTGAGAACAATAGTCAGTAGAAAACTGGCCGTTGCCACCGTTGCTATGACATTTTGCCAGTGTAAAACACTTTAGTGAAATAGTCATTCAAAATAATTTCAGTATTCCGTTGAGGCATCGACCACTAAAAACGGAAATATCTAGAAAACGACTTACTTTAGCGCATGTTAACAAGAGTACCTTTTTGGCTTAAAAAGATTCAGGAAAATATATTCTTAACAAAAAAAGTTAAAAGTTACACTGAGAAAAAAGTTATAGTGATTTTAAACTATAAAAAAGGCACTGTGAAGTGCCCTCTAACGGCCACAGTGAAAAGGTATCCGTATTTGGGTTTCGCATCCCAAAAAACCCCCGAGTACCAATTATTAAAGTAATGCGTTAAGAAATGTTCATAAATTTTAAGACAATCGATTTTTAATTTTTAAATTTACCACTCTGTATCTCTGAATCGGAGCAATTTCGGACTAAGGTAAGTTACTTTAAACCGACTTATTTTGACCCAAGGAATATGTGCTAAGATTTTTTACAGATCTTTTAGAGACATCCTGTATATTTACTTTAAAAATTTCCAGGTTCGGACTAAAATATTTTTAAAAATATTAAATAACATTTTTTAAAAACTTAAATCAAAAATTTTAAGATAATAATAGCATGAAACCAATCAAAATAGTAATTAAAAAATTCCAGGTTAATTTTTTTATGATAAATACCATATCTCAAAAACTAAACAATATTTAAAAAAATTAACAACGTCATTATTTTTTTCTAAAAAAGTTGCCATTAAAAGGTTTTTACAGGATAAAAATATCTTGTAAATAAGTGAGATACAGGGAATTATGTAAAATGCAATTTTGTCAGAAACACCCTGTATTAACGAATCCACGGGGTATAGAAAAAATCTGATTACACTATTTTTAAGGGCTCAAAAAAGGGGCAAGTAAGGTGCAATCCGAAAATCGATATCTTTAATAACAACCGAGTTTCCCATTTAATCCCATATAAAATGGGACACGCTGTACATTCACCTAATTTTAATGCCATATTTTCAAAACTAAAATAATCCGTAGGTATCCAATACACAGCAATATACAATCACCGAAACTCCGCCCTTAAAGTTTTGAACAGCGTACTCCAGATTTATCGACTTTGTCGACCTAAAAATGTATTTATCGGCATCAAAGCAAGTCTGTTACAAATCCCAACAATATATGTGCTGGCTTCGATTCGAGCCGTTAAAGCCGAAAGCGCTTTTTTATCGATATCGATAGGCCGTTAAGATTTTACTTCAATTCGACGCGATACGACGACAGCGGATTTTTTTCAGAAGAAGTACGTTTTTTGTATATTTTTTGGGGGTCATACATACTCAGAGCAAAAAATCTAAAAATGTTCTCCGCTGTCGGTCTAAAAGCATTTTATATAACTTTTGAGCAACCGACCTAATTCGACCCCGTTGAATCCGAATATTGTCGGCCTCGCATGTATGGTTGATCCAATCAATAATCCAAATAAAATAAAAATAACCAAATAATTAAATTGACAAATTTATAATTGATAAATAAAAAACTCTGTTACATAAACGATGTCCAAAATTATTAATTTTGTAAGTTAATAAAATAATAAAATAAAATCAAAAACAATATAAAATTATTTAACGGCAAGACAAGACCCAAATAGTCAGAGCATATTATTTTAAAAGGCTTTCCGTTTTCGGTCTAGAAGCAAATTATATTACTTTTTGGTAACAGACCATTTCCCCCTAATCTGACCCCGCTAAATCCGAATATCTCTGTTGCCAACTCGAAAAATCGACAGGGACGGAGAAAATCCCCCCCCAAACCCCCAAAAACCTGTTTTGTTTGCAGTTTTATGCAATTTTCTCGAAAATTAACCTTTTATCAAAAATTGCAAAGAAGTTTTTTGTGGAGAATAAAATTCCCCCAACGATGTATTGGTCAATAAGGTTAGGAAAAGCAAGTAGCTCTTCAGTGGCGTACGTAAATTGGGATTATTTAGAAAAAACATGTTTATTATAGGTTTTTCAAAATTTTCTCAAAAACTTTTTAGGAAAAAATATGTAGTATACTTTATTGTAGAACATAACATTTTCATTCAAAAACTTTATTAAAATATCGGGTTATTGCCATATTTAAGGCTTCAGGGGCGTACTAATATAAACTTATTTTCAAAAATAACTGAAATAATCAGTTTCTCTTGCATATTTAAATATCTTTTCTAAGATTTTCAGAAAAAAATGTGCCTTTATTCTTTATTGAGGATAAGACAATTTCTTTTTAAATGATATATTACAAAGTGAGGTTAATGTTATGATAAATACTTCAAAAAGGTTCGTAATTTATACTTACTAAAATAAATTGTTTCCAAATTAAAATAAACTGTTTTTTGATTAGATTAGATATTTTGATTTATCTAAAGTTTTTTAGATATCTAAAGTTCTTTAAAGCAAAAAAATACCGGTTGTTATAAGGGAAGGGGGCATTGGGGCCGTGCCCTGGGCAATATTTTTGTGCAGAAAGTAACAGTAGTAACTTTTGAAAAAACAAAAGAAAATCGACAAAACAAAATATAAAAAATACAAATTTACCGTATCAAGTCGAATTGACCTGTCCAGTCGATGTGGACCCGCGGCCGTACTTTCGATCTTTTGTACTTTCGACCTTTTGTGCTTTCGACCGTTTGAAGTTTCGATCTTTTGTTTTTTGATCTTTTGTACTTTCGACCTTTTGTACTTTCGACATTTTGTATTTTCGACCTTTTGTACAGGGTGATTTTTTATAATTGCAAGATCGCTATAACTCGGTTATTATTGGGAGTAGAAAGTTCAAGCAAAAACTATTCGGTTTGGAAAATTATGGCCACTTTAGGCCCACCATTAGTATTTTTTTATAGGTTATAATATACAGGGGGCGACAATCAGATCAATTTTTTTAAAGGGAACATCCTATATATTTTTGTATTTTAAGTTCCGTAAAAAATTAGCTTTACAGATATATGTAACACTATGGCTCTATCTTTGTTAGTTTTCGAGATATTGACGATTGAAATTCCGAAAATTAGCAAATTTTAAATACGGTGCGGAGTATTTCCTGTGACAAGTCACAAACAATATTAAGATGTGTGGATACCTAATGACATTGTCAGTGCCAAATTTTAAATATTTATCAACAATGTTGCTTTATTCCAATGCAGAAAAGCAAGAGATACTTTTATTATATGCGAAAAATAATAAAAATGTCACTGCTACTGCGAGAGAATATCGAGAACTGTATCCAGCCCGACAATGTCCTAATATATCCACAATTCTTAGGATATATAGAAAATTTCGTGAAACATCGTCTGTGGAACGAAAAAAACGAGTTGTTCGTCCAAACGAAGAGGCTAATTTAAATATTTTACTACATTTTCAAGAAAGCCCACAAATTTCTATAAGAAAAGTGTCTTCCGCATTAGTGCAAGGACAGGAACGCTTGACGTCTTTTAACAAAGTAAGAAGTGTCCTAAGAACAAATTCTTATTGGGCATATAAACAACAAGAACTTCAAGGCCTAACACCCGATCAGAAAAGAAAAAGGGTAGAGTTTTGTCACTTTATGCATGAAAGACTAAAAGCAGAACCCCGTTTTTTAAATCACATTTTGTGGTCGGATGAGTCGACGTTTACAACTTGTGGTCTACCAAATAGAAAGAATAGCAGACTATCGTCCACTGTTTGCCCGCAGGTAGAAAAACGATAACTGCAGTGGACTGTATATATTTTAATTAAATGAAGCGCGAACAAACAGAAATATATTGATATGAAAACAAGAAATATTTAAGGTCCATAGGTTAATTGTTGGTACCACACAACGGAAATCAGAAACAAAGCACTCACCAGTTTGCAGCCAATTTCTCCACGTTCCAAGGGGCCCCTGTCTGGATCTAATGATGGCACCACGTAGCTGAAGGGCTGAAGTTTCTAGTTCTATGCTTCAGTACACCAAAATCGAGCACTTTTAAGTGTAGAAATTTGAAATAGTTGGAGAAAGAAATTAACACGCCATTTTCTCGAGGCGGTAGAAAAAGGGTCTCACCGATTCATGGTGCGCATTTCCAAAATGCGCGAAAAATGTACCCTGTCCGTCATCCAATTGTGCGGTTTTAAAATTTACAAACAACCGCGAAATTTAGCGGGAGCTAACATAACTGCCCTCCAAAACACACAATTTTAGAATATCAGCCGGACAGATATAGATATAAGAAAAATGATCGACCGATAAATATAAATGAATGAAAAACAGATAAGTAGCGTAAGTTTATTTAGAGATAACGACAACCCGAAAAAGTCAAAACAAACAAACAAAATTAAAAAAAATAATAAAGAAATACCTATTGTAATAATTGACTTCAATAGGTAGAAAAAATTAAAATTACTTTTAATTCGGCAAGGGGCACAGTTTTACAACTGGCCGCTTGTAAACACCGGTAGCCGTTTGTACCGTCGCTACACGCACTTGACCGTCTCCGCCGGGATGCAATTTGAGAACCAGACCGACTGGCCATTTCAAAGGTGATTGGATGTGATCACTCGTTATGATAACCAAATCATTTAATTTGATATTTGGGGACGAATCAGCCCACTTGTGTCGCTGTTGTAGCGTATGCAAATACTCTACAGAATACCTTTTCCAAAAATCAATATGTAGTTTTTGGATTAGTTGCCATCTCGAGAGCCGATTTAGGGGAACCTCGGACAAATCTGACTCCGGAATTTCTGAATTAAGTGGTTCAACGGTCAAAAAATGCCCAGGGGTAAGAGGTTGAAGATCATGTGGGTCTGAAGAGGCAGGAGATAAATGGCGATTATTAAGTACGGCTTCTATGCGACATGTAAGGGTGGACATTTCCATGATGGACAACTTCTGGTCGCCGACTACTCGAACAAAGTGAGTTTTAAAACTTTTGACGCCAGGTTCTGCCAGGCCATTGAAATGTGGACTGAGAGGAGGTCCCAGATGCCAACGAATAGAAAGTCTGGTGGACGCACTTCTTGCGTAATCAAGTAATTGGTTACGAAACCCTATAAAATTACTGCCCTGATCTGACCAGCATTGCGTCACGCTTCCACGTCTGGAAATGAATCGATGAAATGCACCTACAAACCCTTCGGTGGACAGTTCCATGGTTAATTCTAAATGCACGCAATGTGTGGCCGTACAGACAAATACACAGACATACGATTTGAAAGCTTTACAACCACGGTAACGATGAGGAATCACAAAGAAAGGTCCACAAAAGGCGATAGCTGCACTCGAAAAAGGTTTAAGTTGATTGATTCGATGAGCGGGAAGTGAACACATTATGGGCGGTCTATAGGGTTTAGGGTTGATTCTAAAATATTGCAAACACTTGGATATGGTTCTTTGAATTGTCCGTCTGGCAGATAATATCCAAAATTGCTGTAAAAGCAGATTATGTAATGTTTTAAACCCAGGATGAAGGTATTGTCGATGAGTGGACTCGATAAGAAGAGTAGTTAAACGATGATTACTCGAAAGTAAGACGGGGTGTTTTGCAGAATAAGACAAAAGGTCAGATTTTTGTAATCTGCCACCGACTCTAATGATATTATTTTCATCAAGAAAAGGTGAAAGTTTTCGAAAAGGTTTCGGTATTGGTTTATCCTTAGATAACGCGGAAAAAAGCTCAGAAAAGCAAGAACCTTGAACGCGTTTGATAAGAAGGTGTAACGCACTTTGCATCTCACCGGTGGTCGGAAAAAAAATATTTTCAAAAATAATTTTTTGGTCCGGTGGCTTAGTGGGTTTTTGATAGGAATGGTTTTGAAAAAGGTTAACTATTCGAAGGACATAACAAATGATACGTTGAATTTTTGATATAGATGAATATTTGATAAGAAGCTGATCTAAGACGTTAACGTCAATTATCGCATTGCAACAGACCTTTGGCTTTTCCTCCAGATTAATATCTCCGAAATCAATCGGCATTTTTGATTTATGAAAATCGGGCCATTCGTTTTCGGGAGACCACAAAAACGACGGTGCGTTCCACCACATGTCATGTGAAATGAGCTGTGAGGGGGTGGCCCCTCGTGACGCAATATCGGCTGCATTTAAAGCAGAAGGAATGTAGCGCCATGAGTTTGAGGGAATGATTTCTTGGATTCTACTGACTCGATTTCCAACAAAGGTTTGCCAGCGATTAGGAGGGGATGAAAGCCAGTGCAATACGACTTGCGAATCGCAGAAAGTAACGATATTTGTAAAAGTTATTTTTCCTTCATAGCTAGATAAGACGAAGTCAATTAATTCGCTTAAAAGAAATGCGCCTAGGAGTTCTAGCCTAGCCAAAGTTTGTGACTTTATAGGCGCGACCCTAGATTTTGCAGATATGAGAGAAACAGATATATTGCTTTCCTCTTCTACACGAAAATATACGACCCCTGCGATGCCGATGATTTGACAGGTATTGGTTTTTCGAAGATTGTTTCTATGATAGATAAAATAGAACGTTTAGTTGGGGGTTTGTCCTTCATTCGGCATTGATAAGAAAAAATGTCGTTTTTTGGATGCCATTGAAGGCCTAAAACTTTGATATAGTGTGGTTCATCCTTGTCAAAAGAGAGAGGCGTTTGACGATCGGATTCTGGCAATGTTGCCAATAACTCAGGGCAATTGCTTGCCCATTTTTTAAGTTCAAATCCTCCCGACTTTAACAAATCATTGAGTTCCGTTTGAAGGGAAAGAGCTTCAGAAAGCGAAGGGCTAGTTCCCAAGATATCGTCGATGTAAATTGACGTTTTTAGAACAGTACTAGCCATAGGAAAACGTTCCTTTTTTCTCTCTGCCAGCTCATTTAATGTACGCATGGTTAGAAAAGGTGAGCATGTCATGCCAAAAGTGACAGTAGAAAGTTCCCACACTGAAAGTGGGTCCTGTGGAGAAAACACCCACAATATCCTTTGATAAGGACGGTGATAAGGATTGATTAGGACTTGACGGAACATCTGTTTGATATCAGCAATGTAGGCAATAGGATTAAGACGAAACGTAAAGAGTAAAGAAGCAATATCCTTTTGAAGTTTCGGTCCAGATAACAACGTGTCATTGATACTAATATTTTTTGGGGTGACTGCCGAACAATCCCAGACTACTCTTAATTTTGTACTTAAGCTTTCCGGCTTTATTACGCAATGATGTGCCAAAAAACATGATAAGTCGACTTTTGGTTGACTAGGTAAAACTAAACTCATATGATTAGAATCGATATTGTCTTGCATGAGACTTGAATAGGCAGTGTACAGATCAGGATTTTTGATTAATCTATTTTCTAGAAGTAAAAATCTACGATAAGCTTGCGGATAAGTATTTCCTAGGTCAGGGTTTATTTTATCTTTAAACGGAAGATCGACCATGAATCTACCGCTCGGTTGCCGTACGACACTCGCAGTAAAAATTGATTCCGCTTCTTTTTCTTCCTTTGATAAGATATGTTTTTTAGGCAAATGTTCGATTTCCCAAAACCTAGGGATAATGACCTCTAACGGAGGTGAATGACTCGTTAAAAAACAACTGGTTCGTTCCGTAAGACTACCTACTTCGTCCACTTTTCCCATGACGACCCAGCCAAAGATGGTTTCAAGGGCTGAAGGTTGCACTATTTGTCCAAGAACCCTGCCCTCCTTGAATATCTTAGCGAATAGCTCGCAACCAATAACTAGGTCCACAAGTCTAGATTTGAAATAAGATGGGTCGGCAAGTTTACGGTTTTCCAAGTGTTTCCACTGATTATCGTTCAAAGTGAATGTAGGCATATTGGAACATAATTGTGGAACGACAATTGCTTCGAAATTAAGTAAAGGAGTGACCTGGCCTTGTGGCTTAATGTGACATTGAACGAGCCCTTTGGAAGTAAGAGAAGACATTTGATTTAATCCGAATATTTCAGTGGTGTAACTTCGCCTAGGAAGATTAAGACGCTGAATACACTTTTCACTGATGAATCCTGTCTGTGATCCAGAATCAAGCAGTGCCCTTACAGGTTGAAAATTTCCGCAACCGTCCATAACATCTATTATGGCGGTGCATAAAAAAAAGGTACCTGAAGGTCCTGAGGTATTTAATGAAAAATGAAGATTATTGACAGGTGGTGTGTGAATGACAGGACTAGTATCTTGGCTTCCAGACTCTTGATTAGTTTCTAAGATATGAGTTAAAGTGTGGTGCCTTTTACTATTGCAAGTCCTGCATGAATATTTTGATTTGCACGTATCTACCCCATGCGAGGGATGAAAACACGCTTGACATAATTTTTTCTGCTTGACGAAAGATAGGCGATCGATAGGTGAGAGGTCAAGAAATGTTTGACATTTTGAAAGCACGTGACCTTGATTACACCGGAAACATGTTATTCCCGTACTTGAATTAGTTGAGGTGCCAGCCAGTCCTATAAAAGGCGAATTGGATGATTTATAGGTAGGCTTTTGCCCAAACTGATTTTGAATAGAATTTGAATTTTGATAGGTAGGCTTTTGCCCAAACTGATATTGCATAGAATTTGATTTTTGATAGGTAGGCACCTTTTTGGGTGCTGTTGATTGAGGAAGTGATTAAAAAACTTTACATCTCTTTTCTAGAAATTGAAAAAGTGACTGAAAAGTAGGAATTTCGGTATTAGTATTGGCGTGACTCATTTCGAAATTTGAAGGCGTCGGAATATCAAATTTTTCTAACAGAATGAAAAAAAATAATAAAGTCCCAACTGTCAACGTCAAAGCTAAGTGATTTTAAAATTTCTAGGGATTCTGAAAAGGTGTCAATTAAATTACGCAATTTTTTAGCTGACTCGTTTTTTAAGGTAGAGTTCATAATTGTGCTCAAAGTATCATTTGCGAGGTCTCGCTTGTTTTGATATCTATTGACTAATTTGTCGTAAGCAATTTTATAATTTTGATCAGATAAGCTAATCCCTGATATCAATTTTAAAGGCTCATCCTCGAGATACGAAAATAAATATTGAAATTTTCGAATGTTACTTAGACTTTGATTTTGATATATAATGTTATTAAAAAGATCGAAAAAGCTTGGCCATAATTTTTTATCACCTCGAAATATGGGAATACCTAACTCTTTGTGTTTTGGAGTTTCGTTTTGTCGAACATATGATCCCGAAAAGGATGGGGCCTCAACCGAAAAAATTTCAGAGTAAACCCCTTTACACGCATAAAAATATTTACGAGCTTCTGAAAGGATCGCATCCTGCGTTTTAAATTCCTCGTCGTCCGAGTCGTCTATCAACATAATGACATCATTATGTGCCAACATGCATTTATCGAAAGTTTCATCCATGTCGGAATACCTCACTTGAAACTCGTTTCTCGCTTTTGCGTCCGTTGCCGCGGTCTGTGAAAACACATAACACTCGGTAATCGCCGATAAAAAACCCTTGCGTTTTTGCACGGCTTTTTTGATAGACATGATTTTACCTTTGAAATGACGAAATTGTCGGTAAATATACAACTAACGCTAAATTAATGCTTCTGAAATAGAAAAATGATGAATTGTCGAAAATATGCACTAATTTATCGCAATTAATGAAAATCGTTTTAAATATCGAAATGATATGGAACACATCTAATCACAGAAATGTCGGTAAATATACAATTAACGCTAAATTAATGCTTCTGAAATAGAAAAATGACGAATTGTCGAAAATATGCACTAATTTATCGCAATTGATGAAAATTGTTTTAAATATCGAAATGATATGGAACACATCTATTCACTGAAATTGTGCTTGTTTGTTTTGATTGCTTCTCGATTTTTGTTTACTGAATGACCACGCGGTAGACCCTGCGTTACCATAGCAGCGAACCGAAAACAGGTGAACTGCGCCGATACCGAAGGTCGAGCGAATATCTCTCTCGGTTCAATACGATTGGCAAAATTCAAGGCCTTGTGATCGCCGTGTGAAAAATGGCCGACTTATTAGTACCGTCGTATGGAGTAAAATTTAAATAATTCGGGTCAAAGGAACACTTATGTTTGCCCGCAGTTAGAAAAACAATAACTGCAATGGACTGTAGATATTTTAATTAAATGAAGCGCGAACAAACATAAATATATTGATATGAAAACAAGAAATATTTAAGGTCCATAGGTTAATTGTTGGTACCACACAACGGAAATCAGAAACAAAGCACTCACCAGTTTGCAGCCAATTTCTCCACGTTCCAAGGGGCCCCTGTCTGGATCTAATGATGGCACCACGTAGATGAAGGGCTGAAGTTTCTAGTTCTATGCTTCAGTACACCAAAATCGAGCACTTTTAAGTGTAGAAATTTGAAATAGTTGGAGAAAGAAATTAACACGCCATTTTCTCGAGGCGGTAGAAAAAGGATCTCACCGATTCTTGGTGCGCATGTCCAAAATGCGCGAAAAATGTACTCTGTCCGTCATCCAATTGTGTGGTTTTAAAATTTACAAACAACCGCGAAATTTAGCGGGAGCTAACAGTCCACGACTAACCCTAATTTTGTAAAAGAAATTAAAAGACAGGGAAGACAATCCGTGAATGTCTGGTGTGGCATACTGAACGACCGTGTTGTTGGGCCATTTTTTTTTTAGCACTCTTTAACGGGACAAATTTATTTAAATTTTTTACAAAATTACTTAAAAAATTTTTTGGATGACTTGCCACTAAATCAAAGAAGAAGATTGATTTTTCAGCAGGATGGGGCTCCTCCTCATAATGTTCATGAGGTTCGAGAATTCTTAAATAATAATTTTAATGAATGGGTTGGGAAAAACGTCACAATACGCTGGCCACCCAACAGTTTTGATTTAACTCCTTTAGACATTTTTTTATGGGGTCACCTTAAAGATAAAGTTTACAGATTAGAAGCGAGGAATACTCGAGAGCTCAGAGAATTAATATCACTGTCTAACAATGAGCTTAATGAATTTTTTTCTAATTTAATAACCAGAACAATAAATAATTTAAGAGACCGGTTTCAAAAATATATTGAAGTCAATGGTGATAGGTTTGAACATTTGTTACGTTAATTTTTATTTATTTATGGATTTAAAACAATTAAAACATTTAAAAAATTGTCGTCTTTTGATTTTAAATTTCTATGAAAATTGACAAAGATGATTATTTATATTTATCAAACTGTCAGTCAATATTGTTTCAGTTTGTTACTTACAGTCTATACGTTAAATACTCCACACCCTATACCTATTTAAAATTTGCTAATTTTCGGAAATTCAATCGTCAATATCTCGAAAACTAACAAAGATAGAGCCATAGTGTTACATATATCTGTAAAGCTAATTTTTTGCGGAACTTAAAAATTTAAAAATATATAGGGTGTTCCCTTTAAAAGAATTGATCTGAGTGTCGCCCCCTGTATATTATACCTATAAAAGAATACTAATGGTGGGTCTAAAGTGGCCAGAATTTACCAAACCGAACAGTTTTTGTTTGAACTTTCTACTCCCAATAATAACCGAGTTATAGCGATCTTGCAATTATAAAAAATCACCCTGTACAACTTTCGACCTTATTTTTTCGACCTTTTGTACTTTCGACCTTTTATCCGCCGCTTTTTATTATCCACCGAAAAGCTAAGAAGACACAAAATTGATTAGTTTGGATTGATCTTAAATAATTTCTTTAAATTAAGAACACCACTATTTAAAATAACTTCAACTTTGTTATACATCGTTTGAAAGGAAATTTTATTGGTTATGACGAAGTATAGAACACATTTTTTGATAAAGAGCTTGGTTTTTAAGAAAATTTAATAAAACGTATGAAAAACATGTTTTTTTTAATGATTTCTTTAAATCACCCCCATTGACGGACGTCGCTGGAGAGTTTGCTATAAGTTTGACCCCACCGAGTTTTACATTTTTAAAAAGGGCATTTCCCTGTCTACAAAAAAGTGTAGAACAGGTTTTTTCATGTTAAGCTTAGTTTTTGAGAAAATTAGATAAAACTTGTAACAAAAATGGTTTATTTTCTGTTTTTTCAAAATTAATTTAATTTACTGATGCCCCTGAAGTTTTATTTATAAAACCGATTTAATCATGTTACACGCCATTTTAAAGGAAATTTTATTAAGTATAACAAAATGTAATACACGGTTTTCTGTAGATATTAGTTTTTAAAAAAATTAAATAAATCTTGGAAAAAACATAGGTATTTTTTCAACTTTTTTTAATTACTTCAATTAACGGACGCCGCTGGAGAGCTTGTTATTAGTCTAACTTTATTAAGTTATGCCATGTTAAAAAGGAAATTTTATTGTCTACAATAAAGTAAATTATACATTGTTCTCTTAGAAGCTTATTTTTGAAGAAAATTTAAATAAACCTCAAACTTTCAGATTTTGGGGGTTCTGGGGGGGGGTTTTTGGAGGTTTTTGCAGCCATCTAAAAAAAATAATATGGTATTATTTTTTAATTATACAAATATATATTTTGAATGTACACAATTTGGGCTTTCCAGCGGCAATTTAAAATTCCGCCGTCATTTTGGCCGCCATCTTGAATATCTCAGCACCTGTCAATATTTCGAGTTGGCAACAAAGATATTCGGAATCAGCGGGGTCAAAATAGGGGGAATTGCCCATTTGCCAAAAAGTAATATAAAATGCTTCTAGAAAGTGGATTTTCCTGAATCTTGCCTGAACGAAAATGACAATACAAAAAATATAACTTACCAGAGTAAGTACTATCGGGAAATACTGCACAGGTGGCATGTATATAATTTTGAACAAAAATTATTATTTTGAAAAAATAAAATAAAAATATTAAAATGATAATTTATCAAAAATTAACTTTTAAGTGAAGATAACTTTAAGCTTAATATCCTCAAGACTCAAAACTGAACTACCGACTTGTTTCCTCAAAGTTACGCTTTTTATGCAAGGGAGGCTGGGACAAACTACCCTGGTGGGGAACCCATTATCCCCCCTTTGGAGAGCTTAGGGGAACCAAGTCAGTGGCGTTTCTTATAATCCTAGATTTTACTCTATCATTATAGTTAATGTGATAAACAAGAAAACCTAACCAAAAACAGAAATAAAACAACATTTTTATTGATAACACTTTCTTATCTCAAACCCTGTATCTACTTGATGTATCCCCTCGTTTAACCATTACGACTCCCACTCTAGACTTTTCAGCAGTTTTCCTGTCATCAGACTATTTTCTGTGTGGTAGGCGGCAACCAATTGTTTACCATTTTGGAGGAAGGCGGAACCAGTTTATCTCAACAGAACCATATTTGCGTTTTTCGTTTTTCCAAGATGGTTTCATACAGTGGCACTGTCAGGGGTAAATTAATTCCTGAAAATATCCCGGTTGTCAACTCGAAATATCGACAGGGACGGAAAAACCTGTTTTTTTTAGTTTTATTCTCGAAAACTAACTTTTTTATTACCCAACTGCAGCACGGCGAAAGGATGGGTAATGTTTTTCGATTGAAACATGTATGAAAGTATGTAAATATATATATTTGAGTGACGCTAGAGGCTAAACGGCTGAACGGATTTTGACAAGAAAGGTGTCGTTGAATTGCTACTGATCCCGAAGGTGCTATAGGGTATATTTTTTTAAACAGGAATTAACGGCGGTCTTCAGACGCCATCTTATCACATGATGGAGGCTTGAAGGCATACAAATTATCTAAATTTCAGGCGATTTTAATAAAATTTCATTGATCACCCATTGCAAATGTCCTTTGTAGTCCTCCCTGCTTCCACCCGTCTCTCCTTCTGTCATTTCACCCACCCTATTTAAAAACCATATTCGCGTACGTGTATCAAATAAAGGGCTATTTCAAAAATTCTTTCTGCATACGCTTTTAGATTTCCGCCCTCTTTATTAGTAATAGATGTAGTTATAACTTTGACAAATTTCAAAAGTTCTTTCTCCACAGGCTTTAAGACATTTTTTCCAACATTATTTTATTAGTTTATCCCTCTCTCTCCGTCTCTTCTCCCCACCCTCCTTATTAGTAATAGTCTTTTAATAAATATAGAACGATTCTTTCTGCACGCGCTTTAAGATTTTTTTCGACACCATTTTACTAGTTTCCTCCTCCCTCTCTCCTCCCTTACCTTCACTCAATGGAAGGTAACACTGTTCGCGTCCGTAGAAAATCTAAAAGTAATGCTAAATGAATGATAAATGCATAGTGCTTATAATAAGACTGAATAATAATTAAACATAAAAGTTGGAAAAAAAAACACCCAACTGCTAAATTTACTTGTATAGTTTTTGCAAAGGCATATCCTTTATAGAAAGTGACATGGGCGGCGGTAGATATACTCATGAAAATTATTTCATTTAATTATGGCGTAAACTAAAGAAATAAAAATAGATAATAAAACTTTCTCTTCCTACACCTACGGAAACGACACTGATTTATTTTTTAACTCTGCATACTACCGACTAAAGGGGTCCGGAAAAGCACACCCGAAAGCAATTAAAAGCGCATCTAAAAAAAATCGGCCAATCAGGTACCGTCCATCCACCTGGACTCGGTCGGTCGGAAAACAAATACTTTATGGTCGGACCAGAAAGAGCCGCGCCTCTTCTGTCTCGGTAGGGTTGAAATTATACCAGGAAGATTTTATATGAATTTGGATAACTTTTGAAGGGCAGAATGAAGCAAAATTTCATGAAATCAATAGAACCCTGTATTAGGAGTTATTCAACTCACTTTGCAAAAATTATAACTACTAGTCGCAGTTGGGTACAAAATTAACCAAACAACTTGATTCATGAAAATACAAAACTGTATAAGTGCGCTTTGGGCATCAAAACTAAAAGTTAAAGCATGCAGTTAACTGCGACTAGCAGTTACAAGTAAATGGTAGGTTGGTAGGTGGTAGACGCTTTTTACTCATTGGGCGTCGACCGGTGAGATACCACCATGCCAGAAGTGAGTAGCGCTAAGTGGTATCACCACGTTCCGCTACTGCGCTGGCAGTCCGGTTCCAACAATGAGTAACAGATAGTATGATGGCGCTTCCAGGATCAAAATATTCCGGAGGTAAAATACCCGACCACTCGGATCTCCGGGCGTCGGGTGATCCTGGGGGTCCTTCATGCAAAGATATTAAAAGAAGACAAAAAACTCAACTCAGAATTGATTTTAGCAATATAAGAGGATTAAGTACCAACATGAATTCAGTTCACCAACATCTTGAAGAACAAAGACCTGACATCCTTGTTCTCACTGAAACTAAAATCAGTTCTGCAACACCTATTGTGAACTATCTTTATCCCGGCTATGACCTACACCACCGATTTCGACATAATTTTGGGATCTGTGTGTACATTAAAAATGACCTTTCATGTCATCGAGAGGAGAAGCTAGAACCAGCGAACCTCGATATCATATTTCACCTCAAAGTCATCGACCAAGTTCATTTGCTGCCTCTACCGACCGCCAAGTAACACCGAGTATCAAAACTTTTTTGCGACATTATCCGAAAACTGTGATAATATACAGTCTAACTATCCACATGCGGAAATTGTTTTTTTAGGCGATTTCAACGTCCACAATATACCCTGGCTAAAACACCACAACAAAACAGATAATGAAGGCAGGGAAGCAGAAGCTTTTGCCATAAGTTGTGGTCTAACGCAGCTTGTCGATGAACCTACCCGTATCTCAGAAAGGGGTGAATTTGCAGCGCTTTTAGACTTGTTCCTAACTACAAATCCTGACTTGTACACAATTCAAGTAGATCCCCCACTTGGTTCATCCGATCATAAACTTATAAGAACAAAGTGCGAAATGTTCATACCGCCAAGCCAACAATCACTTCCTCGTAAAATGTGGCACTATAAATCGGCAAAATGGAATGACCTTAAACAGTTTTACCTGGATTTTCCATGGCAAGAAGTTTGCTTTAAAACAGCTGATCCCACTATTTGCTGTAATGAAATAACAAAAGTAATCTTATCTGGAATGGATGCATATATCCCACATACAATAAAAAGCAGAGCTAATGCAAAACCTTGGTTCAACAGCCAGTGTCAAACGGCTGTACAGAAAAAACACAGAGCATATAACCTTTGGAAACGACAACAAACCGCTCAAAACCACACAGAATTTATAGAAGCCAGAAATAGTTGCAAAATTACTATTGACGCCGCCAAAGAAACATACAATCAAAGAATAAAAAACAGGTTGCTGAATTGTCCAAGTAGTTCTAGGTCCTTTTGGTCTCTTGCAAAAGCCGTTGGATCAAACTTCACCAAGTCATCCATACCACCACTTACAGATAAAAATACTCACTCAGCCACAACATCAGAGGAAAAAGCCAATATGCTGGCCAAAATCTTTTACTCCAACTCAAACCTAACAGTGCCAAATGGAAAAACTCCACCGTTCATTGAAAGGGTTTCCCACAGTATGCCAGAGGTACCCTTTTGTCACAGAGAAATACGAAAATCCCTTAAAAAGTTGGATACAAACAAAGCAATGGGTCCAGATGGCATTCCCGCGATAGTACTCAAAAATTGTGCTAACGAACTCACCCCAACTTTCGCTAAATCATTCAATTTATCTTACAGGCAAGGAGTATATCCATCATCATGGAAGACTGCCGCAGTACAACCTATTCCAAAGAAAGGAAAAAAGACAGATCCGTTAAACTATAGACCAATTGCTCTACTTCCGGTGATATCAAAAGTAATGGAAAGAGTTGTGAACAATCACCTAACCAAGTACTTGGAAAAGTACAAACTTATCAACGACAAGCAATACGGATTTCGAAAATATAGGTCAACTGGCGATTTACTTACATACGTCACTCATTTATGGCAAAAAGCGATTGAGTTACGGGGCGAAACAAGAACAATTGCCTTAGATATATCAAAAGCATTCGATAAAGTCTGGCATGAAAATCTGCTCAACAAGCTTAAAGCAAGGGGATTGTCGCCGAAACTTTGCACTTGGTTTGGAAGTTACCTTAAGGATAGATCCATTTATGTTGCACTGGATGGCCGGAACTCCAACTCTTACCAAATAAATGCTGGTGTGCCACAGGGAGCAATCCTTTCGCCAACACTTTTTCTGATTTACATAAATGACCTCATAGATAAAACAGTAAATCCACTTTATTGCTTTGCAGATGATGGCAATGTAGTCTCCTCAGTCATACCACCCACTCAGTGTCTATCCGCACGTGAATTCCATCATCTTAGACAAACTCAAATATCGCAGATAAATAACGACCTGGAGATAATAGAGGACTGGGGCAACAAAAACCTTGTACAGTTCAACGCGCAGAAAACCCAAGCAGCCCTGTTTTCAAAAAAGACCAGCACCGGTGAGCCAAACATCATGCTATCTGGAAGTGCTGTCACATTGCAGAGCCAGTTGAACATCTTAGGAGTCACTGCAGAGACCAACATGTCTTGGCACAGTCACGTGGCAGATATAGCTAAAAGGGCGTCCCAAAAGCTTGGGGTGCTATTTCGTACAAGACATCTGTATACACCAAGCCAACTGCTGACACTCTACAAAGCCCAGATTCGACCAACTATGGAGTACTGCTCACATATATGGAGTGCGGCACCCAAACATACCTTAATGCTTTTGAACACCGTGCAAAAACGAGCTATCAAGCTGATCAATGACCCCGCACTTACCCGTAGTTTGGATAGTCTCGAACATCGAAGAACTGTGGGCGATCTATCTCTCTTCTACAGGTATTATCACGGAAAATGCTCTGAAGAGTTGGCACGTATGATCCCCCCGGGAGTAGCACCTACTAGGCGAACACGTCAAACAGACGGTAACCATCAATTTACTGTCAAAATAGAGGCACCAAGAACCTCATTATATCAGAATTCATATCTCTGGAGAACAGCATCGCTGTGGAATAAACTCCCTGCGACAGTTTTCCCTGCAGGTTACAACCTGAACCGTTTCAAAACCAACACACACCAACATTTCCGCGCACTGGCCGCTTCTCGAGCGTGATAGGGACCTCCTTGCGAGTGCGCTTAACCGTAAAAAAAAAAAAAAAAAAAAAAAAAAATTTAGCGGTTGCGTGTTTTTTTTATTTAAACATTTTTTATCGAAACTTGCAAAGTACTGTTTTTTGTGATAAACAAAATTTCGTTTCCAATAATGTATTGGTCGATAAAGTTAAAAGAATGAAGCAGATCTTCAGAGCCGTCCGTATTTAGAATGAACGTTTCTTATAGAATTTATAAAAATTTTGTCAAAAACTACACTTCTTCCAAAAAAATGTGTAGTATACTTTAGTGTAGACAACAAAATTTTCTTTTAAAGGCTGCAATGCAATATGGGTTTTTTTTTTCGAAAGTAACCCCGATGTACGGACGCCTCTGGTGAGTTAGATAAATTTTCACAGTTTGTGATACACCGTTTAAAAGGAAATTTCAATATCCACCGTAAAGTATACGTACGTGTACTGTTGTCAGAAGCTTAGTTTTTAAGAAAATAGGGTGTTTGACAGTAGTAAAAAATAAATTTATATTTATTTTTAGATATCTCTTTAGGTCTTGGGAATACTAAAAACAAACTTTTTTGTTAAATTTTTTCTCAAATTCATAGTTCTTTTAGCAACAATTAGCCACGTTATTCAAAACAGGCGGTCTACCAATCAGCTGCGAGTGCCGTCACAAAACAGTAAACGCCTCGAACGAACCTATTTTCTGTGTTATTTTCTTATGGCTGGTAATGTTTGCTTTGGTTTAAAGTGCAAGTTATCGTCCTAAATTAGATTTTATTTTGTGTTTTGCTTATAAAAAACATTTTCAATGGAAAACGGATTCTCCAAAGCCGATACCTCCAACTTGCCAATGCTGAATTCCTTTCTGGTGGCGGGCTTCTTTGCCAACAACAGTAAATCATGTAATAAACTAAGGGGGGACAGGACGGCAAAAAGTGTACAACGACCAGCAATACTTGAATTACTGCATAGGTTACACTGCATAGTCCTGCTTAGGTACTGCCTAGTCCTGCCTATGCACTGCCTAGTCTTGCATATAATGCACTACTCAGTCCTACATTTAGCCTGCATGTGCACTGTCTAATCCTACATATAGAGGTACTCCCTAGTCCTGCCTAATAACTACCTAGCACCGCCTAAAAGTTTGTACAGGGTGATTTTTTATAATTGCAAGATCGCTATAACTCGGTTATTATTGGGAGAAGAAAGTTCAAACACAAACTGTTCAGTTTGGTAAATTATGACCACTTTAGGCCCACCATTAGTATTTTTTTATAGGTTATAATATACAGGGGGCGACAATCAGATCACTTTTTTTAAAGGGAACATCCTATATATTTTTGTATTTTTAAGTTCCGCAAAAAATTAGCTTTACAGATATATGTATCTTTATAGTTTTCGAGATATTGACGATTGAAATTCCGAAAATTAGCAAATTTTAAATACGGTGCGGAGTATTTCCTGTGACAAGTCACAAACAATATTAAGATGTGTGGATACCTAATGACATTGTCAGTGCCAAATTTTAAATATTTATTAACAATGTTGCTTTATTCCAATGCAGAAAAGCAAGAGATACTTTTATTATATGCGAAAAATAATAAAAATGCCACTGCTACTGCGAGAGAATATCGAGAACTGTATCCAGCCCGACAATGTCCTAATATATCCACAATTCTTAGGATATATAGAAAATTTCGTGAAACATCGTCTGTGGAACGAAAATAACGAGTTGTTCGTCCAAACGAAGAGGCTAATTTAAATATTTTACTACATTTTCAAGAAAGCCCACAAATTTCTATAAGAAAAGTATCTTCCGCATTAGTGCAAGAAGGACAGGAACGCTTGACGTCTTTTACCAAAGCAAGAAGTGTCCTAAGAACAAATTCTTATTGGGCATATAAACAACAAGAACTTCAAGGCCTAACACCCGATCAGAAAAGAAAAAGGGTAGAGTTTTGTCACTTTATGCATGAAAAACTAAACGCAGAACCCCGTTTTTTAAATCACATTTTGTGGTCGGATGAGTCGACGTTTACAACTTGTGGTCTACCAACTAGACAGAATAGCAGACAATGGTCCACGACTAACCCTAATTTTGTAAAAGAAATTAAAAGACAGGGAAGACAATCCGTGAATGTCTGGTGTGGCATACTGAACGACCGTGTTGTTGGGCCATTTTTTTTTGAGCACTCTTAATTTATTTAAATTTTATACAAAATTACTTAGAAAATTTTTTGGATGACTTGCCACTAAATCAAAGAAGATTGATTTTTCAGCAGGATGGGGCTCCTCCTCATAATGTTCATGAGGTTCGAGAATGCTTAAATAATAATTTTAATGAATGGGTTGGGAAAAACGGCACAATACGCTGGCCACCCAACAGTTTTGATTTATTTCTATTTATTTCTATTTTTCTATTTCAACGGCAGAGCCAATTTACAATAATACTACAGAGTAATTAATTAATAACAAGATGGCAAAAAAAAGTAATAAAACTAATTAAAACAAACAAAAAAAACAACAATAATATGAAACTAGAACTAAGAAAATTGGCGAAAGACAAAAAATTTTCTCTTTTATTAAAATATAGGAACTGTAGGTTTTACTATAGTAATTCCCTAATACTACCCTTAAAGGAAGTGAGACTGACTGCGAATGGATCAAGATTGTTTTGGTTGTACAGACGAAGAGTACGAGTCAATGGTGAATAATAGCCATAATTGGCATGATGAAAGGGAATACGAAACATTGGCGAGTTATGCCTACGCTGAATAGTGTTGAAACCGATAATCTCCAATAAAGAAGGACAAAAGCAGATACCGTTTAATATTTTATAAAAAGTTATAACATCAGAATATGTCCTTCTTCTAGTATAAGTAAGTATCAAGTCCAAATGGCTGGCTAATGGCATTATAATTTATGTTATAATTGTTGTTGTAAATGGCTATATCAGCCCTGAATGCAAGAGAACGAAGAAAAGTTCTCTGTGCGGACTCCAAGCGATCAATGTGGCAGGCATAGTGTGGTGACCATACCACTGACGCATATTCCAGTACAGAACGAACTAGTGAGCAGTACAAGAGCTTAAAACAATATGGTGATAACTCGGAGCTGTTACGAGTGATAAAGCCAAGGGTTCGCATTCTCTTATTAATAATATCGTCATAATGAGGCCTAAATGACAACTTGCTGTCAAAAAAGACACCCAAGTCCCTGACTGCCGCTACTGATTTAACTCCTTTACACATTTTTTTATGGGGTCACCTTAAAGATAAAGTTTACAGATTAGAAGCGAGGAATACTCGAGAGCTCAGAGAATTAATATCACTGTCTGTCAATGAGCTTAATGAAAATTTTTCTAATTTAAAAACCAGAACAATAAATAATTTAAGAGACCGGTTTCAAAAATGTATTGAAGTCAATGGTGATAGGTTTGAACATTTGTTACGTTAATTTTTATTTATTTGTGGATTTAAAACAATTAAAACATTTAAAAAATTGTCGTCTTTTGATTTTAAATTTCTATGAAAATTGACAAAGATGATTATTTATATTTATCAAACTGTCAGTCAATATTGTTTCAGTTTGTTATTTACAGTCTATACGTTAAATACTCCGCACCGTATACCTATTTAAAATTTGCTAATTTTCGGAAATTCAATAGTCAATATCTCGAAAACTAACAAAGTTAGAGCCATAGTGTTACATATATCTGTAAAGCTAATTTTTTGTGGAACTTAAAAATACAAAAATATGTCGATTTGTCTGATTGTCGCCCCCTGTATATTATAACCTATAAAAGAATACTAATGGTGGGTCTAAAGTGGCCATAATTTACCAAACCGAACAGTTTTTGTTTGAACTTTCTCCTCCCAATAATAACCGAGTTATAGCGATCTTGCAATTATAAAAAATCACCCTGTACACCTTTCTGCCTATTATAGTTGTTCACCCCTTGTGATAAACATAACCTCAAAAATTTTATCGTCATTTACGAAATAGTTATACAGGGTGTTTCCTAATTGAATGTCAATATATATGGGGGTGATTTTTGGGCCCATTTTAAGAAAAAAACTTCATATGAACATATATCTTAAACGTCCTACCTTTTGAGATACAGGGTAGTAAAGTTTTCAAAAATAAATCACTTAATATTAATATATATATATATATATATATATATATATATATATATATATTATATATATATATATACTGGGTGTCCCAGAACTAATGATACATCGTTAAACTGTAGATTCCTTGGGTCAAAATATTACGATTTAGCCATACTTACCTTAGTCCAAAAGTTTGTATTAACCGAGGTACAGGGTAAAAACTGTTTGGTTTTCACTATCTCCAACGTCGATCACAGGGATACGAGTGATCCCCGTCTGGAACACGTCCTGATAGTCAGGAACAAGTGATCCATGCCAATCCACGACCGGACCGGTTTCCACCTTTTGGGCCATCCTCAGGTGAATGTAGGCGATAGCTCCATGTAGAGCATAAGTTTTGTGAAACCAACAGAAACAACTACTCCGAGAGAAAATACCCCTACCGACATTGAATTATACTGCTGGCTTGATGCTTTCGTTGGGAACTTGTTAAAACTGTTTGGTTTTCACTATCTCCAACGTCGATCACAGGGATAAGAGTGATCCCCGTCTGGAACACGTCCTGATAGTCAGGAACAAGTGAGCCATGCCAATCCACGACCGGACCGGTTTTGACCTTGTGGGCCATCCTCAGGTGAATGTAGGCGATAGCTCCGTGTAGATCATAAGTTTTGTGAAACCAACAGAAACAACTACTCCGAGGGAAAATACCCCTACCGGCATTGAATTATACTGCTGGCTTGATGCTTTCGTTGGGAACTTGTTAAAACTGTTTGGTTTTCACTATCTCCAACGTCGATCACAGGGATACGAGTGATCCCCGTCTGGAACACGTCCTGATAGTCAGGAACAAGTGATCCATGCCAATCCACGACCGGACCGGTTTCGACCTTTTGGGCCATCCTCAGGTGAATGTAGGCGATAGCTCCATGTAGAGCATAAGTTTTGTGAAACCAACAGAAACAACTACTCCGAGGGAAAATACCCCTACCGGCATTGAATTATACTGCTGGCTTGATGCTTTCGTTGGGAACTTGTTAAAACTGTTTGGTTTTCACTATCTCCAACGTCGATCACAGGGATACGAGTGATCCCCGTCTGGAACAAGTCCTGATAGTCAGGAACAAGTGAGCCATGCCAATCCACGACCGGACCGGTTTCGACCTTTTGGGCCATCGTCAGGTGAATGTAGGCGATAGCTCCGTGTAGAGCATAAGTTTTGTAAAACCAACAGAAACAACTACTCCGAGGGAAAATAACCCTACCAGCATTGAATTATACTGCTGGCTTGATGCTTTCGTTGGGAACTTGTTAAAACTGTTTGGTTTTCACTATCTCCAACGTCAATCACAGGGATACGAGTGATCCCCGTCTGGAACACGTCCTGATAGTCAGGAACAAGTGATCCATGCCAATCCACGACCGGACCGGTTTCGACCTTTTGGGCCATCCTCAGGTGAATGTAGGCGAAAGCTCCGTGTAGAGCATAAGTTTTGTAAAACCAACAGAAACAACTACTCCGAGGGAAAATAACCCTACCATCATTGAATTATACTGCTGGCTTGATGCTTTCGTTGGGAACTTGTTAAAACTGTTTGGTTTTCACTATCTCCAACGTCGATCACAGGGATACGAGTGATCCCCGTCTGGAACACGTCCTGATAGTCAGGAACAACTGATCCATGCCAATCCACGACCGGATCGGTATCGACCTTTTGGGCCATCCTCAGGTGAATGTAGGCGATAGCTCCGTGTAGAGCATGAGTTTTGTGAAACCAACAGAAACAACTACTCCGAGGGAAAATACCCCTACCGGCGATGAATTATACTGCTGGCTTGATGCTTTCGTTGGGAACTTGTTAAAACTGTTTGGTTTTCACTATCTCCAACGTCGATCACAGGGATACGAGTGATCCTCGTCTGGAACACGTCCTGATAGTCAGGAACAAGTGATCCATGCCAATCCACGACCGGATCGGTATCGACCTTTTGGGCCATCCTCAGGTGAATGTAGGCGATAGCTCCGTGTAGATGGCCCAAAAGGTTGAAACCGGTCCGGTCATGGATTGGCATGGATCACTTGTGCCTGACTATCAGGACGTGTTCCAGACACGGATCACTCGTATCCCAAACATTTTTTTTTAAGTAAAAAAGTTATAGCTTTTAGATGTCGTTTAGAGCTTAGAGCAACGGTTTTCAAGATACTTAAATTAAAAGTTTTTATTGTATGCGTAAAAGATTTTTGATTAAATTCTTACTTACTTTATACATATCAATACTTTTTTATAGCATTCTAAGATTTTACGTTATCTTAAAAAATATTAAGTGAAAAAATATACAGCGTGGTTCTTAAATTATTATAAGTGTGTTAAAACAATTGTAAGTTATTGTCCGTTATTGCAACTGTGTAGGGCTATGTTTTTAATGAGGAACAAAAATCTCTTCGTATTAGTTTTTTTTTAAATGGTAAGTATACTTTATTAATGCAAGTATTTTTTTATTGCTTTAAAGAAAATTTTAATAATAAAACAAATATATTTTATTATTTATTAAAAAAATATAAAATTTCAAAAAGCATGGCGCTCTCAGCAACTAAATTAAAATTTTAAAATTCACAAATAGTAAATCAAACTTAAAATTGTTTATTATAGTAGGCTTGTTATTAATAATTATTTATTAAATAAAATAATATTCCGTTTAAAAACCTGGTTTTGTATACACCGAGGCAGAAAAAAATACACCAATGATTTTAATGCAATGGTAGTGGTTCAAAGACCCTGCACATTGTACATCACATTTTTCAACGGAATCGTCTTACAAATTTCAGAAAGACCTACATGCTGGTTAGTTTGTGCAAAAATATTAATTAGTAGAAAGAATTGAAGAAAGTATCATACATAAATTAGGCATATCACTCATATGCAATAAAAACTTGAAATGCAAAAATTTGAAAAACCGTTGCTCTGAGCGACTTTAAAGCAGTATAACTTTTTTACATAAAAATGATGGAAAAACCATTATTTTACATAAAAACTGGTATACACCGAGGCGCAAAAAAAATACACTGATTTTAATGCAATGGTAGTGGTCCAAGGAACACCCTATACATTGCACATCAAAATTTTCAACGGAATCGTCTTACCAATTTCAAAAAAACCTACACGCTGGTTATTTCTTGCAAAAATATTAATTAGTAAAAAAGTTATTAAAGAAAATCGAATTGAAAAAATAAAGTTTAACACCCTGTATCTCGGTTAGTATGAACTTTTTGGACAAAGGTAAGTATGGCTAAATCGTAATATTTTGAGCCAGGGAATCTGCGGTTTAACTATGTACCATTAGTTCTGGGACACCCTGTATATATGTATATGTTATAGACAACGTGAGAAAAATTAATAGAAACAATTTAGTTATACTCAGATCAAAGTGATCCTGGGCCAACACAAAAATAGAGGCCACGACCCTGAAAAAATCAGCTGTTCTCCGGGGGCTGAGTTTTACATTGGGTCTTATGGGAGGTCAGATGTTTTTTAATGATATTTTCAAACTGGCACTACAGATTTCCGCGAAATTTCTGTTAAATATTCTCAGACACCATCCCGATATTTCACCAAAGTTTTGTAAGGAAGCAACATGATTAAAAGGTTAAAATCTTCAAGATTTCGCATTCCTTATTGTGAATTCAAATTACCCGCCATGAACCGCATACCAACTGTTATATTTGACATGTATTTGACTTTGGCATTTGTGTTTGTCACATTCGCTTCTGCTTTAAACTTAATTTTTGTGTGAGCTAATGAAGCGGCTCTGAAAAATTAAGGATTACTATAAATTTAAAAAAAATTGTTCTGAAAGAATAGTACTATTCCAACTTCAATATTTTAAAGACAATCAGCTGTGTCGTAACGTGACCATAAAAAAAAATCAGCCCCGGATGTGACGTCAACAAAGTGGAGGATCGTGGCCCGTCCGTTTTGACAGCCCTGAGTGATCTTCACAAATGTAAAGTGAAGATGTATTAGATAAGGCCCTTGGGTTTCTTAGAGCAAGTTCTAGCCACTTTTTCCGTACTTTTACTGTTGTAGGCACATGAATAAATAGTTTTTCAGGTGTTTTTCTGCTAGCATTCGAACACTGAGGCACTACACACCACTTATAGGACATTTTTTTACATAAAAAACAGTAAAAACACAGACCAAAAAGAAATAAACACTTTAATGCCGTGTATCTGTCCGCGAGTTTACTGCGCTGTGACGTCATTGCAACGCCATGCTAGAAATGAGCGTTTTAGCGGCATATTCAAATCGGAAATTAGAAAACTTGATTTAGAATGTAGTCATAATAAAATATACTATTGTAATAATTTTGCGTAGCAAATTAGGGATCTATATATCATTCTAAACTCTTTTCTAAAATTTGTCAAATACCCTATTGGATAAAACCTCTAAAAACATTGATTATTTTGGCGATTTTAAATAGCTACATTAAATTAAGGACACCACTGGAGCTGTAACTATAAAAAAACTTCCACTTTGTTATACAGCATTTAAAAAGAAATTTTATTGTCTTCGACGAAATGAAAAACATATTTTATGATAAAGAGCTTGGCTTTTAAGAAATTCGACTAAAACGTGTGAAAAACGTATTTTTTTAAAATAAATTTACGAACGACGCTTGAGAGTTCATTATAAGTCAAACCCCACTGAGTTTCACATTTTTAAAAAGAGAATTTTACTGTGTACAATAAAGTATGTTATATATTTTTTCATATTAATTTTAGTTTCTGAGAAAATTAGATAAAACTTGTAACAAAAATGACTTATTTTCTGATTTTTTAAAATTGGTTTAATATACGGACGCCACTAAAGTTTTAATTATGAAACTAATTCGACCAAGTTATACATCGCTTTAGACGTTGGTGATTTCGGATTTTTTTTTAGAAATTACACCAACAAGCTATTGGTTTTGACGTAGTGGCTATGGGTATCGTTTCAACCTATATTTCGGGAATAAATGGATCCATAATGGATCTGATACCTTCCTAGCTAGCCTATTATCACACATCAAGTGAAGCCATGATAATATATTAGCCTTGCAAACAGTTTTTTTAAATATCTCAGAAACTAAAGCTCCTACAAAGTTTTCTGTAATAACACGAATTATTGAACAAAATATAGTCTACTATATTCCGAAAACAGTGTATTGATACGTTTTTAATTATCAAACAACTGTCATTAGCATTAATGGATTCTGTCCAAAATCTAATCAGCTCGTGAGAGTGTCGAACACTATTTTACCTGAAAATTTTATGTAAATCGGTTTAGCGATTTAGGAGCTATCGTGTTACGGACAGAAATAACTCATTTTCGGCGTAAATTTTTTTTTTGTCGAAAATTAAATACGTTCTACCATAAATACTCAAAGAATCGAAAAGTGAAGTCCTCATAGCTGGCTTTGAAAACAATGGCAAATTTAAATTCGCGGATGCGAATTTTCAAGTGCGCATGCGTGTGTTTTGTCATGTAGACACACAGCTGCTATGTGAGTGGAGGCCATTTTGCGGTGTGTTTGTCATGTAAAATTATGGTTTTTTTCTGTAAAAAATGGGAAATATTTCACGTAAAACGTGCGGTTGTGGAAAAATGTTCGGAAGAAGTAAGCGTGTGCCATTCTATAGGTAACTACGTGTATTTTTCTTAATAATTTGTTAATAAATTGAAGAGAGGTTTATAGATGCCACTAAACATTCTTCATGGTGTCAACAAAAAATCTCCATAATTAGTTTTAGAAAAACTACATAATTAATCCACAATTTCATAAATTTTCACCCAATCAACAAGTTTTTAGGAAAAATAATAGACATAACCCTAAATATTTGATAATTGTCAAATAATGTAGTGACGTAACGGGGTATGTTCCAAAACCACCAAAACTGACGCATGCGCAGTAACCGATATCCAGTCTAGCCGAAAAAGGAACATTAAGAATTAAATAGGGGTTCTGGCTTCAAGCATCGCGTGTGAGAATGCATGGGTATGCCCCATATTTATGCTCTAACGTATTGGTCGAAAATAATACCTTCTTTAGCCATTGCTACGCAAGCTAGGAAGGTAAAAATATGTTTTTACAAAAATCCAGCTTGCACCTATTTTTTTCCATGTTTCAGGGTTTTTTCACCTAATATGACTGGGCTATAGCACAAAAAATATAGGCTCTTTGTGGCCATAGTTTTATAGCATCAAAATAATTAAAATGTACGTTAAACTTTTTCTAAATTCTGTCAAAATCAGGTAAAGCCGCTTTTTATGATCTAAGACATTCTTACCGTGGAAAATACCCCGGTAAAAATTAAAGATAGCTAAAATGCCATTTTAATAGGAGGCTATTAAAGAAATGATAACGATTAATAATATTAATTTAAAAATATTATTTGTTTGTGACGGATTCGAATTTGGCGGCTGATTAATTAAAATGGTGACTTCCCACATAGCACAAAAAACACATCAACGTTAAATTAACGTGAATAAAAATAACAAAGTTTTTTTTTACTTGAAAACAACCTCATATCATGTAATATTTATTTTGTTAAATCTACATGCTTAAAGATAACTTTAAAACAAGGAGAAATCAAGCTATAAAAATGTACTTTTAGCTGAAGTTTCTGGTGCTGTGAATATAACGTGTTTTTTACCCTCGTTATTTTCATGTAGCAAATTCACACTTGAAAAGTTTTCCACAACATGTTCTAAAACGCCACTAGATTAAAACTTCTCAAACCTACTAACTTTCTGCGTCTTTTTTGGTCACGTTTTTTTAATAATATTTTTGTAACTTAAAAGAGACGCGAAAGGAAGTTATAAAAGTTCACTAGTTTAAGACTACAATACTTCAAGACAATTTTAAAGATGGCGGGCAAGGCAAGACAAAATATCTATATGTCTAACTATATACATTATGATTTTTTTAAAAAGCTAAACAAGATTTTTGAACACTTCCACAGAATATTAATGTCTTTATCAGGTTAATAACAGATGCGTCGTGATTGTGAAGGATCAGGGATCAGTTCATTAAAAGGTTTTTGGAGTTTAGAGGCCTGATAGATTCCGTCAGAGTGAAACATCTCGAAAATAGGTTGCGTTGCTGCTAGAAAAATCTTTGAATCTAATGTGATTTTAACGTAAAAATCACTTGAACCTAACGTAAAAACATTGCTGTTTTAATTTTATAATGGCGTTATTACAACGCAGTTTTTAGCAACGTTATTTTTTATAACGTTAATGAATGACCTATTAAGCTTGTTTTCATATATGAAATAAACGTTTTTTTCTAGCAGCTTTTAAAATCAACGTTTTTTTTCTCACGCCTTTTTTACGTGTTAAACACGTGATTGTGCTATGTGGGTTACCACTTCTTGTTTTCGTAATTTTGTAGCAAGATTACATTTAGTAATTAGTTACTTACTCTAAAAGATAATTCATTATAAATTACAAACAACAAATGCATCCATGACGGATCTGATACCTTCCTAGCCAGCCTATTAGCACACTTCAAGTGAAGCAATAATTATCAGCCTTGAAAACAGTTTTTTTTATATATGCACAAAAATTATTGAGCAAAATGTAATCTACTATATACCGAAAACCACATATTGCGATGCTCCGTTAAAAAGTTAGCATTTTTTATATTTTTTAATTGTCAGAAAACTGTCATTATGATTAATGGATTTTGACCGAAAATAATCAGCTCGATAGAGTGTCGAACATAATTTTACTTAAAAATTTTATGAAAATCGGTTCGGCGGTTTAGGAGCTATCGTGTTACAGACACTCTCTAGCCATTGCTGAAAGGGCTAGAAAGGTAAAAATATTTGGTTCACTTTTGACCTTGATTGACCGTGACACTATGCTCTTAAATTTAAAAAAAACACATTTTTTTTACTCTTTAATTAAAATAATGCCACATCAAAACTTCAAACAGAAAAAAATCCAATATATACCTACCTATTCATTTTAGCTCACACATATACTAGTAGTGTGAGCTATGGTGATCCTAATTTTTTCGAGAAAAAAAAAGTTGCTCCGATTTCAAAAATTTTGATATATATTTGCGTTTCAGATGATTTTAAAACTTTTCTGTCTGTCTGTATGTTTGTAACGACCAACGCGCATTACTCAAAAACCGCTTGCCCGATTTCAATGAAATTTGGTACCGAGGCTGATCTTGGGCCGAGATGGTCCCATTTAAAAATGAACAAAATCCACCGAACACAAGCCAAATAAAAGGAAGGGCAGATTAAAAAAAATTGGAGTTTACGTGAAAATATGGCGTGTGTGATATCAAACAAAAGGTAATTAAGTTTGGAGTTACACAAAATACATTTTAGTTTAAAAAAAAGGGGTGGGGGTAAATTTCAAAAATTACAGTTTACGTGAAAATATGGCATGTGTGATATCAAACGAAAGGTAATTAAGTCCGAAGTTAAACAAAACACATTTTAGTTTTTGTTTTTTTTAAGGGAGGGGGTAGTTATTAAAAATTTGAGTTTAATTTAAAACATGGCCTTGTGTGGTATTAAACGAAAGGTAATTTAGTCTGGAGCTGAATAAAATATATTTTAGTTTTTAAATATATTAGCTCACACGTACACTATAACTATAGTACCTATTGTGAGCTAAAGGGCTCATATATTGGCAGAGTATTATTAAATGAGGATACGCTTCTTTAAAAGCTTCAAATATGTGATATTTATCCAATTCTCATATTCAAACCACCCACTGAACCAAAAAATCCCATTCACAGAATTTCTATCTGGCTTAAACTGCAATTTTTGCTGGTTTTATGTCTGTACAGTGGCTTTTGTATTACGTATGTATTTTGGATTAATTTTTTGCGTGGATGTATACTTCAAATTATACCCATTTGTAATGACGTCATTTTTGTATATCTTTGTTTAGTATATTATAAACAGTGGTGACAATAAACTTTTTAAAAAAGTAGTGTCTATGATTAAAATAGGTAGGTAATTGGTTATGTGAAGTATCCGTCACTGTCAATCAAAAAACATTGATGGGCAAAAATATCTACGCCATACGTTTTTTCTCACTTGGTGACGTCATTACAAATGTGTATAATTTAGACTATAGCTCTTGCAAAATACGTTCTCATCATTGACTTCTATACCCTACGGGTAGACCCGGCATGGGCCAAAATTGCCATTATATCAAGCTTTTATCGCAATTGACCAAATACAAGTAAGAATTTAATGAGCAAAATAGGGATGAAAATAGAATTTCGGTTTGATGAGTCCGGAAACATGCAACATCGCAAAAATATTCTATTTGCTTGTCTTGGATAAAAAAGGGCAGTGGCGGCGCAAAATAAAAATTTTGAATTCCACTAGAATTTTTTTATCAACAATTTTCTGTTTGAATAATAAATAATTCATGAATACTTACTTGTGTGTGTTTACAAAATTCTCTTCAGTAAAAAAAAGAGTAAAAAGAATTTCTAAGCATGCTAAGTGCAGTGGATGTATTAAAATTATTGTTTTCATCTTAGAACTTTACAAATGTTGTACCTTCCAGGTAAAATATTTTCTTTCTTTGAACAAGGGTCTTCTTCAACTCTTCTTTTCTTGGGTGGACTACAACTTATGCTTGAGTCAGATGAAATTTCGGAACTAAAAATTTCAATTCGGAATGGGACAACCGGGCGCCGGGCCAACTCGGCGCCGCCAACAGGGCGCCACGCCGGGCCTAATGGGCGCCGGGCCAACTCAGCGCCGGACTATTTTTTTTTCGATAAAATGTGCAGATAAAAACAAAATAAATATGTTATTTATACAAAACTTTCAACATCTATTAAGTCGAGTGTTGAAATTTGGTAGGTGTAGTGTTCTGCGACTTAAAACACCATATTCGATACATATCGATGCATAAATAAGAAAATCCGCCATTTTGGATCCGCCACTTTAATTTTTTTAAGTTTGTTTTTCATCTGCACATTTTATCAAGAAAAAATATTTTAGTCCGGCGCCCAGTTGGCTCAGCGTCAAGTTGGCCCGGCGCCCAGTTGGCCTGCCGCCCAGTTGGTGGCGCCGAGTTGGCGGCGCCCAGTTGTCCTAGACTGCAACACATTTCAGGGGTCTGGTACGTTTTACCACCTTTCTTAAAACTACGAAGTTTTTTGAAAAATGATAATTTTAGACCATTTTATAGTGATTTCTAAAAAAAAAATTGCGGACTATCGTTGATTTTGTTAAAAAAATTGAAATTGAAACATTCTTAAAACCCCATTAAAACCCATACAAATTGCTACAAAAGAAGCATTTTCTCATTTCAAACTGAAACAAAACGGTCCCTGACGTCTATCAGCTGTCAACAAAAACTTGAAATAACTAAGGTCACTGATCGAAATCGGGTCAGTTTTTTTTGGTCCTTTTATGAAAATGCACAATTTTTAAAAAAGCATGAAATTCAAAACAAAATCAAGAAAATTATGATTCCTACATTTTTACAAATAAAAATTAGTTTAATTGAACATTATATCAATTTTTATTCCTTAAAACACTAAAAATTAATAATTATTTACTTTTTTAAAATTTATTGAAGGTCTAACTGAACAAAAGCAAACTGAACCCATCCGTATCGAAATTAACCAAATCAAACCGAATCTAACGGTTCGGTTTGGTTCGGTTCGATTTGCTTAAACTGAACCGAACCTAACCGAATATAGCTAAACCTAACCTAAACAATCCTAGCGGAACCTAACCGAACATACTCAAACTGAATCAACCTAACCCAACCTAACCCAACCTAACCCAACCTAACCCAACCTAACCCAACCTAACCCAACCTAACCAAACCTAACCCAACCTAACCCAACCTAACCCAACCTAACACAACCTAACCCAACCTAACCCAAGCTAACCCAACCCAACCTAACCCAACCTAACCCAACCTAACCCAACCTAACCCAACCTAACCCAACCTAACCCAACCTAACCCAACCTAACCCAACCTAACCCAACCTAACCCAACCTAACCCAACCTAACCCAACCTAACCCAACCTAACCCAACCTAACCCAACCTAACCCAACCTAACCCAACCTAACCCAACCTAACCCAACCTAACCCAACCTAACCCAACCTAACCCAACCTAACCCAACCTAACCCAACCTAACCCAACCTAACCCAACCTAACCCAACCTAACCCAACCTAACCCAACCTAACCCAACCTAACCCAACCTAACCCAACCTAACCCAACCTAACCCAACCTAACCCAACCTAACCCAACCTAACCCAACCTAACCCAACCTAACCCAACCTAACCCAACCTAACCCAACCTAACCCAACCTAACCCAACCTAACCCAACCTAACCCAACCTAACCCAACCTAACCTAACCCAACCTAACCCAACCTAACCCAACCTAACCCAACCTAACCCAACCTAACCCAACCTAACCCAACCTAACCCAACCTAACCCAACCTAACCCAACCTAACCCAACCTAACCCAACCTAACCCAACCTAACCCAACCTAACCCAACCTAACCCAACCTAACCCAACCCAGCCCAACCTAACCCAACCTAACCCAACCTAACCCAACCTAACCCAACCTAACCCAACCTAACCCAACCTAACCCAACCTAACCCAACCTAACCCAACCTAACCCAACCTAACCCAACCTAACCCAACCTAACCCAACCTAACCCAACCTAACCCAACCTAACCCAACCTAACCCAACCTAACCAAACCTAACCTACCTATTGTTAATAAATATAGTAAAAGTTGTTAGGTTTATGTCCAGGGGGTAACCATTGTCCATAATCGTCGGAAATCGAGTTAGGATTAGTGTATGCGACCATAAACATTGAGTGGCGTGTGAGTGTTTGGTCTTCAATTTTTTTAGGGAAATTTTTCAAAATCATTTTTTGCGCACTCTGGGCACCCTAATAAACCGTAATCTGGTCACCCTAATCCATCGCAATCAAAGAAAATGGGTAATCGAAGTGTCATAAATTTTTTGTTGGTTTCTATTCTTCTTTTATATTATGTAGGACAAAATTATTAATTAAACTAAGTGACCTTATTAAGTAAGACAGCATGATAGTCAAATGACATTAAAAGGACATAAACATATGATACCGGCCTGTAGACCGGTCGCGGTGGTCATATAATAATAAATATATACTTTCGCGATGAAAGACCAAAATTTAACTTAAAATTACTGTAAAGTCCGCAAAAAACATTAAATTTATCGAAATTTATAAAAACATAGATCAGTGTGTGTAACAATTCATCAAGATGTATGAAACTCGACCGTGACATGTCAAAAGTTTGGTTCGAAAAAACAAAAACAACTGGATAAAAATCGGTATGTAAGAATTTAAAAAGAAATCATTTTTAAGAAAATCAAATACTTTTTGTTAATTTTCATGCAATGCAGAAAAAAGTGCGGGGAAGTGACACTTTCTGAATCAAAATGTGTGAGGGTAAAATCGCACGGTCGCAGAAAAAACTATCTATCGTGACGCTACTGAACTTTCTCGTGTTTTAGGAAAAACTATCCGTCAAGACGACTTACCCATGAAATGTAGTTTTTTTATGGATTTTTTTTCTTCTTTTGCACAAAAAACAATTTTGGACCATGTTTAAACTCAAATAGTTACTTCTAAACTTGTTTTTAAACGTTTTAAGATTTCTTTTTGTAATATTCCCGCACAAAATTCAAAAAAAATCATTTCCGTACTTAGACAACATTGTCTATCAGTTTTCCCTGTATACACGGACTAACAGGTAGAATCACTCAAAATACGGCAGGTGGATTAAAGGTAGCCAGCGGCTTTTCTGTCGCACTTATGCCGTCAGTGTGAAAGAGATAAAAGTACCCTTATATTATCTAGGGTATTATTAGCATGCAAAATCACCCTATCTTTGTCCGTTTCACATGTTCAATAATGTCTATCTCTGTTTTTATTGTAAAAGAAATACCCGACCATAGGAACCAAATTGGATAGGGTCAATAAAAAATGCCTTGTCTTTCCGTCTCTAACGCCCTTTTAGGGCGTTATACAACTCAATGGTTCTCATATATGTTTTTATAAATTCTGCTATGATATTAACTAAGCTCTTAGAAAATCTGGTTTAATGTTCGAAGACTAAGCTGTCGATATATTTTGACGGTTGTTTTACACCAGAGCTGTGACCAGTAAGGTAACTGACATGGGCGCACCCAGGGGGGGCTTTGGGGCCCGGCCCCCCAAGCCTTAGGTTTTTGAATATATTTTCAACATGTTTCATGAAAAAACACAAAATATTGCTTAAAATTCGACATTATGAGGGTTCGCCCCCCCCAAGAGGCCTCGCCCCCCCCCCCAAAACATATTCCTGGGTGCGCCACTGTAACTGATAATGAGTGTTCTTCATGAGAAGCGCAGCACTCGTGATCAGTTACCTTACACCCGGTTCCCACCTTCGACGTTCTCGTGGGTGACCGCTCACGCGTCACATGATCTCAATATGAAATGTTGTGAGAGTAATGTGACGCGTGGGCGGGCACGCACGAAAAAGTTGTAGGTGGGCACCGGGTTTTAGTGTCCAGAGGTAACCTTTTGACAGCTTAAACAATATATTTTAGGGACTGATAGCCACGATCTTGCGGAAACGTAACCAGCGGCGTAGCGTGGGGGGTTCGTTGCCCCCCCCGCCCCGAGGGTAGTGGCGCCCCATTGGTGGTCGAAGCGCCCCCAGCTTTATTAAGTCGGGCCGGCAACGGCCAGTTGAGTGGGCGCCAAAGGAAACTAACGACATGATGACCTTTTTTTTTTTGGTCGCAAGATTTTTTTTCAGTTTTCAGAGGCGCCTGTTTTAGCGGTCGCCCCCCCCCCCCCCCCCGCCCTTTCGGGCACGCTACGCCGCTGAACGTAACGTACGTTAGGTAAATGAAATATAAAATATTTGAAAACAGGGTTAAAGCAATAGTCAAAACGTATCCACTTATAATCAATTATAACATTTTTAATTAGTTCACCAATTACCCATATACGTAATATTCCAATACTCCCTATTACCTATTTACATAATGGTTGGCGTTTGATGTAAACATTCAGAAATAAAGGTACGAAAAATGCACAGATACCAAATTTACATAGATAGAGTTTTTGTCAACTGTACGCCGATAATTTGACGTAACGAATACAAGAATAAAATAATATTCATGCGTAAAAGTATAACCAATCAGGACGTTTTATCTTAAGGACAGCAAAAAGGATAGACTTATACCCATTGATATTGCTATTTCAAATATGTTTGCATTCTGGGGAGGGGCGAAGGAGGAAGCAAAAGCCTAAATATTTCTTGGTTTGCTGGCGTTTTTAATGATTCTTAAGTCTGAAATTTAAATTTACAGGTGATAAAATGCACCGCAGGTAAAATTTTTTGAAATACTCAGTATTTTTTAGAAAAAAAAAACGAAAAAAGTTATATTTGGGGTAAATTTTGTTCAAACTAGCGGTTGATTCATTGGCATTTTTTCCCTTCAACTCAAAAAAGTTTTATGTTAGGGAAGGAGAGTACCCAGGCCCCTCTGCCCTCTCCCTGGAGCAACTGCCAATTACCATCGTTGAAAAGGAAAGTCTTTTGTGTCGGATTGTCGGTATTTTAACAAAATTTTTCTTCACTACAAGACACCAAAAATGAATCTCCACTTTAAAATATTAAAACTAAATACATCTAAATTTGCGTAAACGTAACTAACGCTACGTTAATGAGATACGATGCATATTGGAATAGTTTGGAAACAGTTTTAAAGCAATACTCAAAACGTATCCACCTAAAACCATAGCATTTACCGATTATACCATCATTCGGTTGCTAGAAAATGATCTCTTTGGGCTCGGATATTCGCTATTTTAATTTAAAAAAAATTCACTGCAAAAAAGAATCTCCACTTTCAAATATTAAAATTAGATATCCACATATCATTTTTCAAACTAGTACGAACCTTTTATTTTGAAATTTGTATTGGAGAACTTGGCTTTACTTTTATCTCAATTCTTTTTATAGAATACCATTTTCGCGTACTTGGATTTTTTTTACATAAAATGTTTTTGTTATGATTACACTCCTTTTTTAAAGGATTTGTATAATATTTAAGTTTTAAAGTGGTTAATTAAAATTTTGGGATTTTTAAATATTTTTCTATAGTCTTATCATAGTTCCTATCGGTCTTCCAAAGCTAAGCTTTCGAGCATTTCTGGAAGTGGGCAATGTTACTTTTACATAACTTTACATTTTTAGGAGAGGGAAGCAAATTAAAATTTTGGTGTTTTTACCGTTTTTCCTATAGTTTTATCATATTTCCTATCAGTTTGCCAAAGCTCAGCTATCTAGCGCTTCCGGAAGTTGGCAATGTTACTTTTACAAAACTTTACATGTATAGGGAAGGGGAGTAAATTAAAATTTTGAAGTTTTTTGATTTTTTCTAAGGGTTTGGTCATAATTTCAGCTTTGAAGTACAGTAGAATTTTGATGATCTATACATGAGTGAGTAGCAATTTTGACGTTTTTTCAAATTTCGTAACTACTTTACTACTTTATGGAAGTTCATGGAGTGTTTGTTAACTTTATAAAGATCTACGACTGTGCAAAGTTTGAGTTTCGTACCTTTTTCCGAAGTAGAGTTTTAGATAGGTAAAATATGGGCTGAAATGTTTCAAGAAAAGATGGTAGAGCAGTTTGCACTTACCTATTACAAAGTGCCATGGAAACGCCTTGCAAAATGAGGGAACTCCCATGGGAAGATCGCCTTTGGATTGGGTAACTTTCTTGAATATCTCGCTGTTGTAGTCTTCATCAATGCATTTACTAGGTAACGATGTAAGATTTCGGATACAAAACCTAAAAAATTGTTTAAGTCAGTGATGTGTGGGGGGGGATCAATAAACATCAAGCCTTCTTTAAGGCCATATGGTCGCGCGTTTCCAATTAAGAAGTGCAAAAAATATCCTCATTAGAAATATATTTTATTAAATGTTTTGCTTAATCCTTAATTTTTTCCTTTCCCCTCGACGCATACCATGACAGAGTAACGGATGGCCACAGATTTTGGACAACGTCTTGTAACAGTCTGCCAATTCGAATGTGGTTAAAAACTATAATCTTTTAGATCTTTTAAAATTACATTATGAAACGATATGTAAAAGGCTGCCGCAAGCAAAGAGTGAACGTTTATAAACTTGATTTGAGGGGGGGTAACGTGTGGGTAATTAGGCGCTGACTCGTGACGTAGGTTGACATTACCACCCCGACATAAATTGTAATTTTGGAACATACTCATTTGCATCTCTTTTTAAAGCACAGCTTATTTTTTATTGCTGTCCAACTCATAGCGCTGCACAGTGGGCTCCCGGATCTGATTTTTGACCAAAATTAGAAAAATAGGTTTTTTTAACAATATTTTGTTTTGAAATGAGAAAGAAGTATGTACAATCAAAATGGCGAATCCAAAATAGCGAAGTTTCCTATTTATAAACCCGTAAGTATGAAATTTAGTGTTGATAGTCGCTAAATATGATTTTTGACTTAAATTTAAAAAAACTTATTTACCAATAGGTTTCAAATTTGGAACTTTGGCATGTTTAAAGTCGTTGAGTATAATTATGAAATCAAACTTAAAAATTATATGACGGATCCAAAAGGGCAGAGTTTTCTATTTATGAACCGATATGTGTCAAAATTGGATTTTTGGGGTGTGTAAAGCCGATAATTAAGATCTGACTCAAACCTAGAAAAAATATCATGGCGGATCCGAAATGCAGAACCTTTACATTTTTAAATCGATATGTATTATATCTGGAACTCTGCGGTGTTTAACGCCGCTTATTATTATTTTTTACTCAAACAAAAAAAAACTTGCATGGCGGCCCCAAAATCTTTATCCTATAGACTATCCTATATTTATAAACCGATTTGTGTCAAACCTGGTACTTAGGTTATTTAAGGTTAAAGCTCACTGTGTAATGTGCAACAAAGTTGCGTTGAAAAGGATGAGGAGTTTATATAATAACATAAACTAAAAATTAAAAATATTAAAAAAAGTTAAACGTTATTATTCTTTGGCTCTACCAAAAACTAAAAAATAATACAAACGTAACACTAACTTTGTAGCGGATAAGAACCTGCAAGTTTAAGGACTGCATAATCAAATAAAAATGATTTTTCTAGAAAAATTTGATTTTTAGTCCAACAAAATAATTATTTTTAAAGCGTCCACTTTTTTATACCAGTTTGTTAAAAGTCAGGTTTGGTAAATTGCTGATGATTTGAAATAGAACCGTTTACCTTAAAAGCTTTTTTTCTTTCATAAACAATCCACCTGTAAAAGTTTCATCTGTAATTTTTGGTTTTTGAGATATTGCAGTTGGTTTGTATTATGAAGTGACCATCTTTTTATTTGATTTTTAAATAAGTATAAATATTTCTTTAAAATGACGTGTCACACTGAACTTTTAATTTTTTTAACATTATTTATATTTTTTATTAATATATATTTTTCCATGTTTATTTGTTTAATTTAGCCTAAAGTGCTTTAAAAATATTAAACAAAAACTTTTGTTAAGATTGACATGCTGTTTTTTTGAGTTTCAGTTTTTCTCGAAGAAATCCATTTTTAGTAAATTAATAATATCTTTCATACGGGCAACTTGTGGCAGCAGATTTTAAAGTACAATTTTTGAAAAATATGTATCCATACTCTTTATAAAAATAAAATTTTTAAAAACGGTTGATGAGGGAAGCAAAATTTTTGTCCAACATTTATAAGAAATCTATCTTTTTATATAATTTCAGAAATGCCACGATAAAACCATTGTCTGACCTGTCTACACATCAAAATTTGAATCAAAATGTACAGGTAGAAAGTCTAATTAGGGGAAAGGGGGGCAAAATGGGAGAATTAATTTTATAGACTTATTTCTCCTATTAAATGTTCACCATTGCGTTCGTCATTTCGAATTTATGTTCTACTTTTCAGTTTAAACGATTTAGAACTCCTCATACTTTTATTTTTGTAAAAAGTTGCCTTTGGTAAAATCGGGTGCCTATGTGGCGAAACAGGCGGGGAGGTTGTTTAATTAGGATCAATATTTTTGTAAGGCCAGTTTTATTTATTAAAATACTAAACAAGTTAAAAATACTTATTTAAAAAATAAAAAGTTGTAATATAATGTAAATACATTTTATAATAATTAAATTTAGTAACCAAGTCATCGCTGTCGACTCTCCTACACGAATTTTGCTTCAATTTTTTGCAAAGACAACATAAAATACGACTTTCAGTAATGCTATCAAAAAATTTTTTTGGGCAAAATTTGGTATAGGTTACTAGGTATAACAAGGTGATCAAACCACCAGTTAAATTCAAACAAAAATCATACATAGTAAAGGACGAATTTTACGGGCGATGCGTTTAATTATAAATAATACATAAACCCACTAATTTTTCAATGTAAACAAAATTTTAGAACTCTGTAAAAAATGTACTTACCGTCACAAAATGCGCAAGATATTTTTACAATAAGCAGCGCACAACATCACATTGAGCAAAAACCAATTTAAGCTCAGCCGACCGGCACCAATCATATTGCAGAGAGTTGAACCAGTCATAAGGATAAAACATCTGATATTAAGAGGTTTCATTTTTGCGCAATTCACTTAAAACTGCGATATCCCGTTTTACCCGCGTACCCCATTTTGTCCCCCTTTCCCCTACCTCTTTTTACAAGATTTATTTTATACAACATAAAATATTGTCGTAAAATGGCTTAAAATCTGGATCAAACCGCCATACAAATATGGTACTTTAACGCGAAAAATGACACTTCTAAAAAATAACTGAAAGTTACGTCAATTAAATCATAGTTGTTCAAGGCTTGCTAGACTATCTACTCTTTTTAGTAAAGGTGTTTAGAAGTTTCAGTATATTTTTAATTTAACCCTTTTTGGCCAAAAATTAGGTCCGCGAGTCCACTGTGTGCATCAGAAAATCGACTGACGTTGATTGTCAAAATGGCATGACTGTTTTAGATTGGGTGTGCCCGTCCCACTACTTTGAGTTAAAAAGAGAGAATAAGTAGCTGGATGACAATGTGTGAGTTTAGTAAATAAAACGAGTATACCACTGTTTAGTTATTAGACTCATGTGTGTTTAATATTATTAAGCTCCCTTACTGATACATTAGTTTAGAAAGAGATGGTAAATAATCGGATAATAATGTATAAGTTCAGTCAATGACACGATTAGATTAGTTGGTGGTACGTTCCGAAATCATATTTTGTGTCGGGGTGCCGTGCTACGACACAGTCAGCGCCTTATTAAAAAAAAAAACAAAAAAAAATTAGCTTTATTAGTTTTTTAATTAATACTTTTTCAAAAAGCAGTTTTTTCAAAAACTAATACAGGGTGTCTCTAAAAGGTCTGTACAAAATCTTAGCACATATTCATGAGGTCAAAATAAGTCGATTTAAAGCAACTTACCTTAGTACGAAATTGCTCCGTTTCAGAGATACAGGGTGTTTTTTATTTTAATTGAACCAAGTGAAACTATTTTCCCAGAAATTGACTGATACCTACCGAAAATGACTAAACGATAAAAAAAATTAATAACTGATTTACTGGCTAAATTTAATCCTTAAAGGTAGCAGCAAAATCTTTTGATCCAAAATTCACCCTAGCAGATTTTATCAAAAGTACATTTTTTGCTTAAAAAAGTTCATTTTATCAACAAAAAAAGTTGAAAAATACACTGAGAAAAAAGTTATGGTCATTTTAAACCATAACAGCAGTGTGAAGCGAACTCTGACGGCCACGGTGAAAAAGTGTCCATATTTAGGTTTCGCATCCCAAAAAACCCCCGAGTATCAATTTTTGAAGTAATGCGTTGAGAAATGTTTATAAATTTTAATAAAATCAATTTTTAATTTTTAAATTCACCACCCTGTATCTCTGAAACGGAGTAATTTTTGACTAAGGTAATTTCCATTGAATCGACTTATTTTGACCACAGGAATATGTGCTAAGATTTTGTACAGACCCTTATAAAAAAAAATAAAAAAACACCCAATTGCTAAATCTACTTATATCTACTAGTCGCATTTGGATACGAAATTGATAGGGTACGACATGGTTCAACTTTTAGTTTTGATGCCCACAGCGTACTTACGATATTGTACAGTTTTGTGTTTGCATAAAACAGGTTATTTGGTAATTTCGTACCCAACTGTGTATAGTAGGTACAAGTAGATTTAGCAGTTGGGTGTTTTTTTATTTAAAAATATTTTTATTTCCGACTTTTAGGTCTAATTCTTATTCAGCTATTCATTTAACTAAATCAAGTGAGAGGGAGGGGAACTAGTAAAATGATGTTGGAAAAAAATCTTAAAGCGTGTGCGGAATTTTTTAAATCGCCTTATACACAGTGTGTCTGAATGAAGTATAGATTACACAAAAATGGTTCCAAAAACTAATTGCACTTTTTGAATATGGACTCTTCAGAGCCATATTCATATAAATCCTAGCTGATCCTCTTCTCGAAATTTTATCAATATGTTGTCTTTTTTCTAGTTAGGCTAGGCGGTTGCTCTTGTCACGCGTGACCTTGTATGTGCACTAAGTTTGACTACGGGACTTTTTTAAGCACCCATAGGAGTATAAAAAAAGTTTGATCACATGGTCGAACTCATAGTCATTTGGCTGATGTCTTTGAAAATGGCCGCCAAATTGATAGATTTTTTTTGTTTAATCGTATCTCCCTACCCAGACTTTAATTTTTTAAAGCTTGTTATACTTCTTTTTTAAAGGCAAATAAATTTTGTCATTTTTTGGATAAATTAAGTAGTTCTTGAGATATACCAAGATTATTAGTATTTCCGCTCGCAAAAGAATTAAAATAATACCCATGCTCATTTTGTTCTAGCTACAATATGGGATTACCTAGTGGACTGTATTTAAACAAGTCCTCCGCTTTCATTTGAAGGGTATACGAACGCACGCGAAATCGTACCTTTCTGAAGTGAAATTTAATTGAGACATAAAAATAATATTGGAATATGATGATTATTTAAGAGCGAAATAATAGAAAAATATTCATGATGCGATCTTATAGGAGAGGGACTTACCGGTGATGTCTTGATCTCTTTCAACTGGTGCACCAGATTCGCCAGAAGTCTTCTATAGCGGTGCAGCACTCCCGAGTTTCAATGTTTGGAGTTTTAGAGGAATTTAATAGTTTTAGAGTTCACCATTTTTTATAAAAGCGATGATCGTTCAAAATATTCCGATCGAGAACGTGTGTGAATGGCGACAGTTCTTTTTAGGTTCTGTCTTGTTTTTGCGGCGTGTTTCTTCGCCCTCTATAGGAAAATCGCATCACTTCTGATAAAAAGAATTTAGAATTCTAATTTTATTAAAAATAATAAAAACGCGATTACTTACTCCTTTGTTGTAGAGTATGGAGATACTCTTGTTGCCAGCGTCTCCAAAAATCTTGGTGGATTCGTTGGAGGAGCTGCCAACGCGTGAGACGATTTATTTTAAGATATATAAAATTTGCGTCAGGAACGGCACTTAGCGGTTCCAGAGATAAAAAGTGACCAGGGGTCAGCGCGGAAATATCATTTGTATCGCTAGAAATTTCAGTGAGAGGACGCGAGTTTAAAATAGCTTCGATTTGACAAGTTACAGTGTATAGTTCTTCGAAAGTTAATATTTGATGTCCTATTAAGCGGATCAAGTGTTTTTAACTGACTTGATTCCTGACTCCCAAAGTCCTCCAAAATTTGGACTATTACTCGGGATAAAATGCCATTTAATGGGACGCGTAGAATCGAGCTGTAAAAGCTTGCGGTTAGCTGAGAAAAAGTTAGTTGCATTATCACTATACAAATCGGATACGTAGTTTCGGCGCGCAACAAATCTGCGAAGCGGAGCAATAAAACAATCAGCGGTCAAATCGCTTGCTATTTCTATATGAATGCACTTAGTACTTAGGCAAACAAACAGACATATGTAAGCCTTCGTAGTACGAATTCCACGATGTCGACTCATGACTATATTTATTGGACCTCCGTAGTCAACACCGGTGTACAAAAATGCTCTCAACTGAGATACGCGGGGAAACCGTAATGAACCCATCATAGGCTGAACCGACTTAGGATTGCATTTAAAACATATTATACATTTTGATAAAACATGTGCAATTTCGCGTTTTGCGGCAATGATCCAGTACAATTGACTAAGCAAAAAATGTACCGTCCTCACTCCTGCATGAAGATATTTTATATGGAAATGTTCGATAATCATGAGGGTGAGTTTACTCTTGCGTGGTAATAAAATTTGATGTTTCTTGTCATATTGCAGAGAGGAGTGATGCAATCTGCCCCCTACTCTGATTAAATCGTGAGGATCTAAAAATAAATTTAATTTTTTCATTGATTTATTTAGTTTTAAGTTGTTTTTTACAGCGTGAATTTCTTCTGATAAATAAATTGACTGTTCATTTTTTATGAGTAAATGAATTGCGTTTGTTATTTCAACAAATGTCAGAAAATCTTCATTAATTTTTAAATTAGACGGTTTTAAGAAAAAATTATTATTTAAAAAGCGTAAAATATAGGCTAAAACTCTACACATTTTAGAAAAATTAGAGTTTTCCATTAAAAGCGTGTCCAAAAAATTAGGAGCTGTATTTTGCGTTGCAATTAAAGTTAAATTAGGCAATGATTTCTCCTCTAAAAGAGTTTCAGGAGAGTCATTTAGTTTACAGTCTTTAGGCCAGTATTCATAAGATTGTCTCAAAAAACCAGGGCCGTTAAAAAATAATTTGTGATTAATTAATTCACTGGGATAAACTCCTCTTGAAGCAACATCTGCGGGGTTTTGTGACGTTTAGATGTATGACCAATTTTTGGGTGGTACTTTATCTTGAATTTGTGTAACACGAGTTTGAACGAACGTTTTCCACCTAGAAGGGTGCGCTCTTATCCAAGAAAGTGCTACTTGTGAGCAAAAACTTGATGTATTTTCAAGCGGGACTCAAAAGTGGTTAAAACAAAGTAAACTAAATCAGCTAAAAGATTACAAGCGGCTAATTCAAGTCTTGCAATACTTGTAAATTTGAGAGGAACAACTCTAGTTTTAGAGCATAAAAGGTAAACTGATATTTCATTTTTGTAAATAACGCGTAAATATACTATTCCGGCATAAGCTTTATTACTAGCGTCCGAAAATGCGATTATTTCAATGCGCGCATTTCCAGAAAAAATATGTATAAATCTAGGCAAGCGAAAATCTTTGAGAAATCTTAAGGGTAGTTCCGATTTATAACGTTCCCAAAGTCGAATAATTTCAACAGGTGCTTCGGAATCCCAGTCTAATTTAAGTTTCCAAAATTCTTGAATTAGACATTTTATTAAAATGGTTACTGGCGCGAGCCAACCAAAAGGGTCATATATTTTAAAAATTTCAGAAAGTATATTGCGTTTGGTACATTCGCGACTCAAGAGTTCTACCGAGTAAGAAAAATAATCAGAACAAGGCTGCCATTTAAGACCTAAAATTTTAGTGGTCTCGTCCGTATCTAAAGAAAGCGCGGTTGGGTTTATATCAGGTTCAGACAAGTGTTCTAAAACTTTTTTGTTATTACTAGCCCATTTATGAAGCTTAAAGCCTCCAGAGTTAAGCAAACAAGATAGCTCTTTTTGAAGCGAAATAGCTTCTTGTACTGAGCTAGCGCCAGTTACAAAGTCATCGACAAAATTGTCAGACATTAAGACTTGAGAAGCGCGAGGAAAATTTTGATTTTCATCTTCAGCCAATTGCTGTAAAACTCTAAGAGCTAAATAAGAAGCGGGGGTAGTACCGTATGTCACAGATTTTAAACGATAATCGCGAATAGGTTCAGAGTTATTAGAACGCCACAGGATTCTTTGATAATCCTGGTGCTGAGGTGCAATTAAAATTCCACGAAACATTTTAGAAATGTCGCAACAAAGAGCTACTTCGTGTAATCAAAAATTAAGTAAAATGCTGCAAATGTCTTTTTGCAATATAGGACCAGCGTAAAGAGTATCATTTAAGGAGAGGTTTTGGTTATTTGATTGCATAACTGTACTCGCATTAAAAACGACTCGAAGCTTAGTTGATAAGCTCTCAGGGCGTTCAATATGATGATGAGGAATGTAATAACTTTTTTCTGTAACTTCCCGGTTTTCGATTAATTCCATGTGATCAAATGTTAAATATTCTTCCATAAAATCGGAATATTTTTTATAAGTTTCCGGCATTTTCATTAACTTTCCTTCTAGCGAGAGAAACCTCTTTAGCGCAAGATCACAACTAATTGGAAAAATCGGTTTAATATTATCGCGAAAAGGAAGAGTTACAATATAGCGTCCTTCATCATTACGAGATACCGTATTTTGAAATATTTTTTCACACATATCATCTTGAGGTGAAAGAATACGTTTCGTTTCAGGGATATTTTCTATTTCCCAAAATTTTATAAGCGAATCATTTAGCATTTTATTTGAAGTTTGACAAAAAAATGATTGTGAAATTTGCTGCGTAGCGAGAGAATTAACTTTTCCCATTAAAATATATCCAAAAATGGTATTTAGCGCAATCGGTTCCTGATTATTCCCAAAAATTCGTCCATCTTGAATTATATAAGGAAACAAATCAGCTCCGATTATAATGTCAATAGCTCCCGGTCTATAAAAGTTCAGGTCCGCGAGATTCAAATTTTTAACTATTTTCCAGTCATTTATTTTAATCTCACTGCTAGGAACTGAAGAGCATATTTGCGGCAAAATTATAGTATTAACCGATAAAGTTTGCGTGTCATTACAAGGCTTGATAATTAAATTTACAGAACCCAATTTTGACTGTAAATGCGTGTCACCAATCCCCTGGACTTCAGTAGTCACGTATACGCAGGGTAACCCCAATTTATTTGCACATTTCAAGGATAAAAATGAGAGCTGCGACCCAGTATCCAAAACTCCCCTAACAGTCTGAAAATTTCCCCTAACATCTTTGATTTAAAAAATCGCGGTTGATAAAAGTACAGCGGAATTAATCATATAAGACGAATAGCATGCACCACCGTTATTTTGGGAATTTTCAACCATTGGTTGTTGCTGTATGCGCGCTTCGCTGCTGGACGTCGCGACGCCTGAAATTGTTTCAGTGGCAGTGGGTGCGTTTATATCGAGAGTATTAAAGTGACAAGAACTGTGATGTCTTTTCTGGCAAAATCGATATGAATGTGTGCTTTTGCATTGGAAAGTGCGATGCATATTAGAAGTACAATTTATGCACCATTTTTTATCCTTCAGAAAATTAAATCTTTCTTGAGGAGACTTAGAAACGTAATTTGGACATAAACTTAAAGCGTGATCGCTTGAGCAAATAGGGCATTTTAATTTTTTAGGGGTTTGATTTGGCGGCGAATTATTTGTACCAAAAAAGGCCCGTGGAGATTGTCGCGTGTCATATTGATGCGTGGATTGCGTTTTAAAATTATTATTTTGCGATTTTGCGGGTTTATTTCTAAGAGAAACTTGCATATTAAATGAGGAACTAGCGTTTACAGTAAAAAGAGCGTTGCAATGTTGATCAAAGAAATTGTAGATACTCCTATAGGAACGAATTTCCGTAGATTTTCCGTGAAAAACTTCAAAGCGGGTTTGAATATTATGGTCAACCGATTTAAGCAGATTTTGCGCTAAAATAAAATTCCAAAAATCAGGTTCTAAACCAACTGTTTTAAGAGCCTCGAGATTTTTTGTAAAAATATCAAGTAGATTTCTGAGAGCTAAAGGGTCTTCAGAATTAACTTTTGGAGCGTTTTCAATGGCATTCCAATATGTTTGGGCTAAGAAGCGATCATTTTTATAGCGTTTTACTAATTGTTCAAAAGCAATAGGATAATTCGCGTCTGAGAGGGGTAATTGAGTGACCAATTCTTTTGGAGGACCGTCCAAATTTGTAACAAGCAAAGAGTATTTTTGCATATTTGGAATATTTGGATTGTCGTGAATAAAGCTTTTAAACAAATCATAAAAAGCTGGAAATTGATTCAATTCTCCATTAAATTTTATTAAATCGATCCTTGGTAAATGATAAGACATATTGTCATTTTGTTGCGAACCACCCGGAGAATATGGATTCATGGTAAGACGGCGATTACCACTAGAAGCCTGTGCAGAAGTTTGAAAAAGATCATTAAAAATTTCTTGAATTTGATTCGTGACACTTTTCTGAAAATCGTGAAGTTTTTTCCTAGCTGATTCGACTTCATTTTTATCAGCAAAGATTTCATTTAGCAAAGTAGAGTGTTTTTTTGAAAACTCCACGCGAATATCTTCAAGTTCTTCAAAGCGAATTTTAAAAGTATTGCGTTTTGTGGCGTCAGTTTTAGTCTCTAGGGCTACTGCTAAAATTTCATTAACATTGGATTTCTCCATATCTCGAAAAACTTTAATTTTCTTGATTTTCTCAGCTGCCATTTTGTATTTTAATAAAGGCGTATATTAAAAGCGAATATCACAAGCGTTTATTAAAAGCGTTCATTAAAATTAAACTGTAAATCAAAACTATTTTAAAAGCGAAAATAATTTAAAAATATTTTTATAATTTTTTAAAATATTTATAGAAGCGATATAAACGTAGTCATTTTTTCAGTAGACCACTGAAAGATTTTCTGAAAATATGCGTTTATTTTTATAGCGAGGTGACCTCAGATCAGTGATCCAAAACAACCGAATAAACCTTTTTTGTTAGACTGTCGAGACCAAGGATTTTATAAAAAAAAACTGATATGGCGTTACCTACTACACGAGCAGTAAATAAATTTAGATTTTTATATTTTAAAATTTAAAAATTCTTGTAAAAAACAGTCCTCATGTTATTACCAATATTACCTGCGTTTCACTTTAGAAAGGATGATTTTTTAATTTCAAATTTTAAAATCAAAATCCGGCTCAAAGGACCAAAAATATGTCTCACTTCGATAGCTCAAAAAATTGGATTACCTAGTGGACTGTATTTAAACAAGTCCTCCGTTTTCATTTGAAGGGTATACGAACGCACGCGAAATCGGACCTTTCTGAAGTGAAATTTAATTGAGACATAAAAATAATATTGGAATATGATGATTATTTAAGAGCGAAATAATAGAAAAATATTCATGATGCGATCTTATAGGAGAGGGACTTACCGGTGATGTCTTGATCTCTTTCAACTGGTGCACCAGATTCGCCAGAAGTCTTCTATAGCGGTCCAGCACTCCCGAGTTTCAATGTTTGGAGTTTTAGAGGAATTTAATAGTTTTAGAGTTCACAATTTTTTATAAAAGCGTTGATCGTTCAAAATATTCCGATCGAGAACGTGTGTGAATGGCGACAGTTCTTTTTAGGTTCTGTCTTGTTTTTGCGGCGTGTTTCTTCGCCCTCTATAGGAAAATCGCCTCACTTCTGATAAAAAGAATTTAGAATTCTAATTTTATTAAAAAGAATAAAAACGCGATTTAAATTAAAATATGCAGAGGGCGGTAGTAATATGAGGATTGAATTAAAATTAGAAATATATTATTAAATGCGTTTGGAAGTTAAATATTAAACTATGCCAAATTGATAGTTTATAGCTAGTTTGTAAGCCTTAAATTTAACTTAACCTATTGAGTAAAACTACAACCCAATTATACCCAATTGTAACCCAAAATATGAGTTTTAAAAATAAAAATAAAATGTTCTGAAAAAATAATAAAAATTAGATTAAAAGAAAAAGAGGTTTTTTGCGAAACCGAAACAATATTATTGAAATTTGTTTTTTTTGTTACATAGAAGGCTTTACACTTTTCACACAAGAGGATATTGACTGTATGTTTTTAAAGTTCGATGGATGGTACCCCTAAAGACTGCCTTAAAGGGGGTGGTTTCTAGAACCATTCACAAGATTATAGGAAAAGTGAATTTGCAGCGAAACGATGCATACTAGCGAAAAACGTTAAGAATAATTTTTTATAGTACTTTTAATTCCGCTTCTTCCGATTATTGTCATATCTTTTACAATTTTTAAGAAAAAAATCGATTTTGGAGCGAAAACATGAAATTTTTACAAAATTGTATATTTTAGCTGGCTTGTCCAGCTAACTATCAAAGCTAGGATGCTAAGTGATACATCAGAAGAAGCGAAATTAAAAGTGCTATAAAAAAATTATTTTATCGTTCTTCGCTAGGATGCATCGTTTCGCTGCAAATTCATTTTT